>JAQISU010000242.1:11445000-13845000 GCA_029339505.1 Unio delphinus | reverse complement strand
TTCATTTTTAAAATTTAATTGAGGCATATTTTAATCAGTGCTTTTAAAACTGTGCATTAAAAGTTGTATTTTGCAGTAATAGAAGAAAACTAATGCAATAGTGGAAATTGTACATGCTGTTGATGCCAGTGTAGACTAATACATTAATATGTCAATTGTTTGTTTGATGACACTGTTGACAACTGCATGATCCTCAAGATGAAACTAAAGCTATGCTTTAATTAATGTTCAGGGGCATGTGAGTAGATCTGTTGCTTACAAATTTGAATCAATATATATGTTAAGTGTATTTGTCCAAGAAATTACTAACATATATGCTAGGGTGTCCCATATTATGCAAAAAAAAATTTTTTTTTAAATATTGTATAGCATACCCTCCTAAAAGTTTCCTTTTGGTTCCATAATAACATCTACAAAATTATAGGTCCTTCAAATAATATTTAAGGGTCCCCCAAGGGTGATGAAATTTTAGGCAATAGTCATGATGGCATTCGACATTGTGAAAACAGTTCGATACGGTGTAATACATTAACCGTTCGTAACATGACAAAATGACAGCCTATTTGACACCATTAGAAAGCTCTTGATTAGTATAATCTATAAATGTATTACAGTGGTATACACCTAGATTTTATTAGCTGCAGTTGTACAACAATTAAGGTGAAAAAACTGAAAATCGTACAAATACAACATAAAACGCTCAGTTCTACATATCCAAAAGATTGTCACAAAAGTCATGCCTGTGCTTCTCGATAACTTGCATAAGGTATTGTTTTTGTTCTTCATCCTTAGTTATTGTAGCATTAAAATTATGGATAAGGGCGACACCCCGTTCAGCAACGTCATTGACACAGGCCAAATTACTGATCAACTTGAATGCAATCTTGTACAATTCACTTTCAGGCCAATCTTCAGCCGGAATGTTGAGGAAACTATCATCGATGGCGGTGGTTTTGAAGAAACTTCGTGAGATCGATAATTCATGCAGTGTGTGCGGCAGTGTCTGCAGTGACTTAACCAAATGCAATCCTCGGTCATCTTTGATTGCTAACAGTAACTGTTTTTTCTCCTCGCACGACAGATGCTGAGAAAACAGAGATAGGTAGCTAGTTCTTCGGTTAATTACCACGAGTGACGCAACATCATTTTTAAGCCAATGTTCTTCAGTGCAACATCATTGTAGTCATCTAGTCTTTGGATGAGTAGAATGTCATTGTATGGCGCATCAACCACTACTCGAGATGTGAAGCAAAACTGAAGGTAGATGTTCACCACAAATCTGTTGAATCGTTGGATTCCCTGTAATTCACGGGCTGTTAGCTTGATAACAGATTCATTCCCATCAAAGACCAATTCAATCTTCATGGAGTAGATTGCCTTCGCCATCCAGCGAGCTCGATGAAGGGCATCAGGTTTTCGAAGCGTCGCTGAACTGTCCCGTCCAACCAGTGATGCTGCAAGTTGAAGAAATTCTTGATAATTATCTCGAGGGTGGCTGAGTTGAAACTGTTCTGCAATGAATGTTTTAAGTTTATCACACGCAGAGATTAATGGTGTCACAGTTGGCTTTGGTTGACGGTGGACTAAGTTGGACCATTTTTCTATGAATCGCTTAAAAAGCAGAATTTCAGGCCCAGCTGATGGACCAAAGAAGCACACATCAAATGCATCGGACAAAAGTACCTCGAACATGTGATGGCCACAGGCCAACCATAGCAAACTGCGACCAATGGCTGTCTCCAGACGTGTGCAGGCTCCATTAAGTCTAACAGTGTTTGATGCTGTCATGTCAAAACACATGCCAATCACAAGCAATTTGCATTGCCATGACTTCAAATACTCCAGAACTGCCTCTGTTGCAGCCTTTCCAGATCCTGATGTCAACTTGGGCACACCCAGAAGTTTTGTGCTACCATCAACAACAGAAGATAGCAAAAATGGCAATCTATCCACTTGCTCAGTATCTACTCCTGTGAGATCAGGCAGCAGTTTGCCATCCCAGTGCACAA
Organism: Unio delphinus; assembly: GCA_029339505.1. Taxonomy (NCBI): domain Eukaryota; kingdom Metazoa; phylum Mollusca; class Bivalvia; order Unionida; family Unionidae; genus Unio; species Unio delphinus. The sequence continues at coordinate 13,842,991 of JAQISU010000242.1, read as the reverse complement.
CAGCTTTACTGGGTCTAAAGTCATCCTTGATCTGGGTGGCAGCTTCACAGTGAAACTTCAGTCTTTGGCGGTGAATTGTACTTTTTGAAAGTATTGCTGAGGATGTTGAGCAGCCTACTTCATTGACCACAGAAGCTAGGATCATAGTTGCTGTACGAACGCTTGTATTTGTTCGGTCTAATACAGCTGACACTTTCGGAGTGATTACAGTGCGACGAGTGCGTTTACACTGTTTACTGCTACTTGGCGTCGCAGATTTAACGATGAATTTGTCTGCTGAAGATTCATCTGATTTTGAGGAACTGCTGCTTGACTGTGATGAGTTTGTTGTTTTGTCTTCATCATCTTCACATTCTTTAGCTCTGACAGTCGCCTGAACACTGCAGAGTTGTTCTGCTGTTGCGGCGGCTCGCCTCAGTTGTTGTTCTTTGCACTCAACCGATCGTTATCACGACAAAAAGTTTTCCTGTCAACTGACCCAAGGCATCCGGCTCTTGACTCTTGCTGCAGTTTCAGAAACTGTCGGTCTTCCTTGTTTGTAATCAGTTCATTAGAATTAGCATGACTGATGTCAAACAGAATATCAAGTTTTTCACCATATTCTTTCTGGTTCTGCTGGTCCTTGGTGTTGTTCCTCGAGCGATGTTTCACCAAACCAACATGCTGATAATAAAGATCTTTGATCTTCTGAATAATGTTTGGTTTGTGGTGCACCGGAAGTCGAGATTTCATCCAGAAGGGCAACAGTTGATCAAACACTCGCTGTGCACTCTCTGCAACAGTCAATTTCTGCTGTCGGTGGTAGTAGACAAAATTCCTCATGATATCACGACCAGATGGAAGGCGAGCACCTGTGATCATGTCATGGGGATGTCCAATCAACCAAACGATATCCCTACTGCGAGTACTAGTCGATTTTGCTATTGCTCTGGAAATAATAATAACACTAATATTATTCAATTCAATTCAATTAATAATATTTTTTATTCTGTAAATATACTTTTTTTTATGAATTAATAATATTATGCACTAGCTGAAGTACCCGGCATTGCCTGGGTAGTTACCAAAAAAAATCCTTTTTTCAAGAAAAGTTTTATTCTTACATTAAGTTTACAAAACATTGTTAAAAATACACAACTAACACAAAAAGTGACATGAAAAATAATTATTAATAAGTAATATATATACTTGTAAAATGCAGTTGTTGAAATCCAGTTTTTCACAGTTTTGCATTGTTTGTATTTGAAACCACATTAGCATAAACATAAAGGTGTATACATTGCTAGAACCTACTAATCAAGATCTTTCTAATGGTACCAAACAATATATCATGGGAACAGTGGTTGATTCACAGAAACTTTTAGAACTATGACCTGTTGAACGCTATTTACACCGATTTGCCAAAATTTCATGGGCCATGGGGGACCCTTAAACATTATTTTAAAAGTCTCATTTTTTTGGGGTGTTATTTTGTAACCCAAAGGAAACTTTTAGAGGGGTATGCACCAACATTTTAAAAAAAAAATTTTTTGGGGACACCCTAATATATGCCATCCATTAGACTTTTGGCTTAATCAATATGCTTTTTATTCTCTAAATCAACCGCACTAAGCCTAATTAGCTGATCCTACTAACTCCAATAGTAAGATAACTTCCTTTTTACAGCAGAATTCAATTGTGGACACAAATGTTATAAATGCAGACATGTTATTTACCGAGTTTTTAATAAAACATGGACTACCCCTAGTGGTAGAAGACTGGTCCTTTGTTGATATGGATGTTTCCTGATTCCAAACTTGCTGAAAATATGCATGTACACGAGAAAAATCATCTAATATTGTTTGGTGTTTAGCTGAAGTTTCTTTACTTAAAATTGCAGAAGACATGAAAATTGGGATGCTTAGTATTGGCATAGATGGGAGTAGTGATTATGATGGCAACATTGTATTCAGTCTGTTTAGCTCATTCAGCCCCAGCACTGTTATCAGCATTATTGTTCCTCTGCCCCAGCAGCACTAAGCTATGTCTAGCTGTGTGTGCCCCATATAGTTTTACCTGTTTAGACAATTATGTAAATATCATGCACACGCATTCACTCTTACTTTAATTTCTTTTCTTATATCCAATAATAATCCACTACATTTTCACCAATTATTCCAAATGAATTTGTCTACACAGTGATGTATTTTTTCTTCTGTTTGTTTGAGTCTTTCACAACTTATTTATACACTATTTACAAAATAAAAATGATCACTACAGTCAGCTAGATTCGCAAAAACTATCACCATCAGTATCAGCATCCTCTTCTTCTGACGATTCAGTCTCAGAAACTTATTTGTCCGAATTTAAATTTCACAAAATATTCGACTGCAAAACATATTCCTTTTTTTACTCAATATTTTTTAGATTAAACCTGAGAAACTCCTAATTTTCGCTCTCACCGTCATCAAGTCTTATTATGTCTGCCTTCATTTATGATTTTTCATGAACAGAACATATCTTGTGAAACTGCCCTCCATTAGTAACCCTTGGTTTCTGAAAAATTCAGATTTGCACAAAGGAAAGTAAAATCATTTCTGATTGGTTAATATTGGTCTGATTCTTGGGGAAGAAAAACATTTGTAACCATTCTGAGACATACAGAGCAACAAAAGATGGGATCAGCATTGAATGCAGAAACTGGATCGCGTGTATTGAATAGATCGGGGCCGAATGAGTTAAGAGACATTGACACTAAGTAGTGCTCTACTAGTTCCAAAACTTTTATATTCTCAGCTGGTAGATAGTGGTTTGAAATGTAACATGAGAGTTTATCTTTTTAAAGCTAAAAGTGCTACATATAAAAACAACTAATGTTAAAAGACCAGAGGAGTAAATAAATAATTTTGTACATATGCTTATTGAATTTATATGTGGAATACTCTTTTTCAGCTTGGATTGCTTTTTTTTTGTCCAGTTGGATTTTTTATACATTTTCTTTGCCAGGGGTTGGCATGTTTGTATTAATGTAATGAAGATTGAACCTGTACTCAGTTTTATACATATAGATAGATAGATAGATTGTTGTAGTAAATTAAATAAAAACTTGATCATACTGATATTATGATATGTTACTAATAATTTGATAAACCATCCTTGGAAGAAATGTAATGCAGCATAATAAGTAGAGGCTTCCCTGCATATTGCAGTGTCTTGACAGTTCTAATGCACTGCAAAAAATGCCAGGAATTATTTTTCTTCCTCGAACATTTATTCAGTTTACACTTGCATGTATTAAATTTTATGTTTTTAGGATGTGTGCAAAACAAGAATTCTGGAATTAAGCATGGGTGCATGTATATCATTTGAAAACTTTGAAAATGTAATAGTGGATTTAATCATATGTATGCGTGTTTTCTCTAAAGTCATTATATTCTTGCCTGTTCTAAGACCTGAAATAAAGTAGATAGAAATTCCAAACATAAATTTATAAATGTCTGTACTTTTTATATGCTTATATTCTTGGCTTTCAATCCCTCCGTGCTCATTACATAGTAGTCATTCTCTTTTACCAAATAATTCTTCCAGTAATGTCTCAGATTTTCATATAAATTCTCTTGTCACATATCATGGAATGAAAAGTTAGAATAATATTGCACATATTATTTATAGTGTTTTGTTTATGGTAGTAACATGAAACATCAAGAGCAATATTTCTTGAGAGATATTTTTGCATTTATTCTTGTCTAAGTTGGCATAACTTTACCCTTTCAGGCCATCAGTGTTTTCACAATTTTGATTTGTGATTTTTCAGCACATGATAGTCTATACATGGTGGCCAGTATTAATGGTGGAGTAAGAACTTGGGAAATCCCCCAGAAAGAACCACCAAATCCACAAGAAGCTACTGGCAAGCTTTCTCACATACCCACATTAACATAAACTGAGACTTGAACCCACACAGACAGAGGTGAGATGGCAGTGATCAGTAACATAGAGAGCTTTAGACATTTGGCCACTCAGGGAGGCCCGCATTTCAAGTAGTATGCATCACTATGCAAAGTTAATTTTGTAGGAAAATGGTAAGGATTGTTTCAGTAAATTTAGTGAAATCTAAAACTATTGATTTTTCTTCTTCATCCCAGTAGATTTTACTATATTTTCTCATATCAGTATAAAGATCATGTGTTTTAAAAAAATTGTATTGTTATATTACTTAGTCTTGTATTGCCATAGTACTTTGTCCTAACAATACCATAATACATTCTCCTAATGCCAGGGCCCCAGGTGGCTGAGTGTTCTAAAGCTCTCTTCATTATGGATCACTGCCATCTCACCTCTGTTTGCATGGGTTTGAGTCTCAGATTCGGCTAATGTGGGTATGTGAAAAACCATGCCAGCAGCTTCCCTTGGGTCGGTGGTTCTTTCCATGGATTTCCTGGGTTCTCCCTCCACCATTAATACTGGCCACCATGTATAGCCTATCCTGTGCTGAAAAATTGTGTTAAACCTACAACAACAACATTTTCCTAAAAGTGCCATAGTATATTGTTCTAATAGTAACATAGTACTTAGTCCTAATAGTACCATACTACAGTCCTAAAAGTGCCATATTAGTCCTAAGAGTGTCATAGTACTTAGACCTACTATTGCCATAGTACTTTGTCCTAATGGTGTCATAGTACTTAGTCATAATATTACCATAGTACTTTGTCCTAATAGTTCCCAATAGTTCCATAGTAGTCCTAATAGTGCCTAAGTACTTAGTCTTTATAGTGCCATAGTAGTCCTAATAGTCCCATAGTGCTTAGTCTTTATAGTGCCATGGTACTTAGTCTTTATAGTGCCATAGTAGTCCTAATAGTCCCATAGTACAGTGGGGCCTTCACTTACGAGTTTAATTCGTTCCGTGACGGAGCTCGTAACTCAAATTACTCGTATGTCAAATCCATTTTCCCCATTGAAATGAATTGAAATGCAATTAATCCGTTCCGGACCTCCAAAAAACACCGCAATATCGATAATTCTGAAGCATATCCTGATGTTATAGAGGTCTTTCCAGAACTCTCTAAGGTTGCGGTTTGTGCTCTCCGTAACCTCAAATCCGCATCGGAACAGGTGCTTGGTAAAGAGCTTCTTGAAATTAGAAATCACCTGCAAGTCCATGGGCTGCAGAATAGGGGTGATGTTGGGTGGAAGGTAGAGAACATGCAGAAAATCAGCGTAAATAGCTCGTGCCTTCTCGCAGATTATAGCCTCCGTCAGGGTATCTTCGGCGAGCTGCTTCTCCGTCAATACACCATCAGCAGTATCTCCATATTTTCATGGAGAGATGTCCGCTGTTTATTAATTATTTTATCGCCCTTGGCTAGCGTGACAGCCTTTATTGACTCCTTCCGCTTCAGTATGGTGCAGATCGTGTAAGTGCTACGCTCGTACTGCTTCGTCCAGTCGACTACACGCACACCTTGGTCATGTTTTTCAATAATTTCTTTCTTTAATTCAATGCATATCATCTGCTTCTTTGCAAAATAACCGCAAGCACAAATGCGAGCACAACACTAATGCTTCCATTGCGAGCTGACCGCTTAAAGTGAACGAATGAGACACTGGATGCTTGGCGGATGTTGATGCGTTCACTGTGACGTTTGCTGCGCCAACTAGCGGTGGGGTATCTGAAGCTGACTCGTAACCCGAATTTTAGCTCGCAACTCAAAGCAAAAAAGCGGCCGAGAGACAACTCGTATCTCAAAAAACTCGTTAGTTGGGACACTCGTAAGTCAAGGCCCCACTGTACTTAGTCTTTATAGTGCCATAGTACTTAGTCTTTATAGTGCCATAGTAGTCCTAATAGTCCCATAGTACTTAGTCTTTATAGTGCCATAGTAGTCCTATGAGTCCCATAGTACTTAGTCTTTATAGTGCCATAGTAGTCCTAATAGTGCCTTAGTACTTAGTCATAATAGTACCATAGTACTTTGTCCTAATAGTTCCATACTACTTCATCCTAAAAGTGCCATTGTAGTCATAATAGTGCCTTAGTACTTTGTCCTAAGTGTGACATAGTACTTTATCCTAATAATGCCATAACTTAGTTTATCAAACCACAGTGATTTTTCTTTTTATTCTTGTGTGACTTTGTTTTGTTTAAGCTTCAGAATGATGAACCATTTCTTTGCTTTAAAAAATTGAAAATCTCTATTTTGCAAAAGTATGAGGTTTACATTCACATTATTTTAAAAAGTTCAAAGCAGATTTTGAAAACTGCAACATGAAAGTTACAGATGAAAGTTGTGTAAACTGCATGACGATTTGCTTTCTTTAAATTTTAATTCTGTTGATTTCTGTTGCGATTTAAATTTTTATGTTCAAATTGCAGAGACCTTCTCCAAAATATATAGAGGTAGTTAAAATTTTCAGATGATTTTACTATTCTTTTCACAATGCTTCATGAAAAATGTTTACATTATATTTATTAACACAATAATTTTGGTTAATTTTGTTTTGTCAGGCTTGTGACACATTTGCTGTCTGTACACTCAGTTATGCTGCACCTATACTCAGAATTAAGGCTTTTCTGATTTGTGCATGTCAGGATCAAACTGGAACACTGATTCTTGTTAACAAAATACAAAATGTTTCCATGAAATAATCCTATTAACCCATATTTAGGTTAAATAGATAAGACTTGATAAATTTCCTGGTCATTGTAGTGCTCCACACACTTAACAAACTTTAGTTTATGACAGCCAACTTTTCAAAATTTTGGCAACTATTCCAGTTTTAAGGTCTCCAAGCTGTAACAATTTGGTTGATGGACACACAGACACAAAAGTCCACAGAGTGGGGAATTAATTGCCAAATATGACAAAGTGAAGGTTTTAATCAAATAAAATTCAATAATAAATTATTAAAAAATGAAACGTTAATTTCAATAATATACTTTGATCTGGCTTGCAGAACTGTCAACAGTCATCATACTCTTCAACCTCATGCCAGCCATTAAAATTCACTATTTTGAGTTCTCATTAACATATCTCCCGATATTGCCTGGCTCAAAATTCACTGATAAAGAACCTTAATGTTCATTGTCTGGTGAAAGTTAATACTATTAAAACCAACATTACCATATATACACACATTTAAGTCAGCTCCCACTTTCTTGGGCTACAAAATGCCAATTTCTCTTTGACCCACCTGTAAGTCAGGGTGTATTTTGCAAGTCAGATCTGTCTAATGGCATGACTTGTCATCAGTGAATCTGAGTTGCACTTTAGAAAAATGAACATGCCAAACTGGTTGGATGGATGTAAGTATACATCGATAACAACAACACCAGTGTATAATACAGTTATAATAATTAGTGGAAACTTGCAAATAAATAGATAACTTAACATTTGTTCTAATTAAATCCATACAATCCATAATGCTTTACATTTTGTATATATCAATGATAAATCCTTTCAGTTATAGGCCACATACCAGTATAAATATAGCTCAGAATGATCTGATTTGTACTATCCACAAATATATTAATTCCATGTGTCTTACAAATAAACAGTGAATGTTAAGTCTACATATTTGTGATTCACAGTGTTCCATATATGTCATCAGTCACTAAGTCCCAGAATTCATCAAGTTCTGAAATCCTCTCTCATTGTCTAGTCATCCATTTCCTTGGCTTCACTGTCATTTGTGATATGAAACACATTGTTTTTACAACAAAACACAAACAATAATATAAATACAGATTGTTAGGTCTTGTACGTAACCGCTCATGTGGCCTAGTAGTTAGAGCGTCCACCGTGGAAGTGGGAGGTTGTGGGTTCGATCCCCAGCTGAGTCATACTAAAGATTTACAAAAATGGTACTAACAGCTGCCTCGCTTGATGCTCAGCATTAAGAGGTTAGTGTTAGGATTGGTCAGCTTGGTGTCAAGATAATGTGACTGGGTGGGACATCATGCTGCATATCTGTGGCATGATGCCTGAGTGCTAGACATCACTATAAACTGCCACACTGGAGACATCGTAGTGATATGACTGAAATTTTTTTAAAGCTACATTAAAAATCCTAATCAAACAAACAAACAAAATGTCTTGTACCAAATGGAAGCAATATACTTACTGGTAAATACCTATGGTAAACAACATTGATACACACTTAAATCTGCCAAAGGTACTATTAATTTACAGATAATATTTAATACTGTAAGTAAAAGCATTGTGCAGTGAATACCATCATGAAATGGATGATCACTGTGCATACCATCTACGCATTTCTGAATGAGAACAGCGGCCTGAAAATGTAAAAAATATTGGGGTACTGCAAGCATCTAGAGTTTCTAACATTGCACCTATATTTATGGAATATTTGTATGTCACACATTTAAGATGACCCCTATTTTGTCTGAATTAATTTCACTGTAAAAAAAAAAAAAAACAAATGACTTATAAGTGTGTGTATATGGTATATCTGCATTTATAGGAATAGTACTGACAAGAATTTTAATGCTATAAAAAATTCTCCATATTTATCAAGATGTCCATTTTTTCTGTACCTTCAGATGAGGTCATTTGCACAGGTAGTGTATTGAACAGGTTACTTTAAATAGGCTACAAGCTAGACTTTAAGTACCGTATTTTGTTGTGTATAACGCGCACTTTTTTTACCTAATTTTCTTATCTTAAGTCCGGGGTGCGCGTTGTATACAAGAACTAAAGATTTTTCCAGGTCGATCTGAAGAGGATGAAGGCACTCACTACTTGTGAAATATTAAATCCATTGTACATTGCATTGTAACTAAAATGTTTACCGGTACTAGCCGTATTAAAGAAATAAAGTTATGTGAGAAAGCTTGCCAGTAGCTTCTCGTGGGTCGGTGGTTCTTTCCGGGGTTTGTCCGGTTTCTTCCTCCACCATTAATACTGGCCGCCATGTATAGCCTATATTGTGCTGAAAAATGGCGTTAAACCATTAAAAAAAAAAAAAAAAAAAAAGAAAGAAATAAATAATGCTTACAAATAGTCTTGTTCTTTGATTGCTTATGTTAATAAACTGGTTTCATTTCACGTCACTGTGTCAAGTTTTGTTCTGTGCCACGGCCGGAAATACATGTACAATAACGACTTGCCTTTGTTAAAAAGCTGTGCAAAGTGCCGCATTGGAGCGGAACAAATACCACTGTGTGGATTACCGTACTTGTTTCGTAAATGTTCAGTACCGTATTCCATAACTGTTGATCTAATCAAATTTTTCTTCATTTATTATTGGTCGAATTGAAATATAATATGTGTAGAATTCAACTAGTGTTAATGTTCTCATCAGAGCATCTGTTGTGGACATATATATTTTTGTGACTACGGGTTCTTTCTTACGGGAACACTGATACGTTGTGGAACAAAAAAAATCAATGTATAAAGTCGGGAAACATTTTTTTCCTCTTTGGAAAATAAGCTTGTTACTTAGTTTTATTTCTCATCTTAAATCATAGTATTTGAGATATCTTTGCGATTATACAGTGATCAATGGCTTCAATGCTTCATCGACTCGGTGTGGTCTTTTCACGGTAACCGGAGCCAGGTAAGCTTTGATGCGCTCAACATAGTTACAATGCTTTGTCTCGGTGAGCAGTATTTAATTGATTCAAGACATACAGCGACTTTTCGAAAGTAATGACGACAAAGTGGAATTTGAGGGATTTGATGCAATAGACTGCGTCAACTAGATGAACATTTGAAGGGCCCTTTTAAGGGCCAACAATAAAATTGGAAAGATACAATATCAATATTGCCACTTTTCCATTCACTATCTAAAATGACCAACTGTTGTTGCACTATGAAAACGGAGCGAAATAGCGGTAGTCAAAATTTTAAAATGCATTATATCACATGCGCGTTATATGGCAGAACTACGTTTTTTCCACTTATTTTGGGTCGAAAATCGGGGTGCGCGTTATACATCGGTGCGCGTTATACACACCAAAATACGGTAGTAACTAGCAGCCTCTTTTATGGCCTACCCTTCTGTTTTGAAAAGCTGGCTTTATAAAAGAGGTAGACCTGGATGAGAGGACAAAATGGTTAAAGAAGCCTATTTTACTATTTGACCAGGTGACCTTTTTTGAATTGGGCGTCACTAGACAGGGACCACTGTGTATACCTTTAATTAGAAAGTGTTAATTTTGGTTATTGCTTTACAATTCTTTGGGCTGAGAGTAAATATTTGACCATTTTCACTTGCCAATTCTGAATTTTTGTTGCAAATGTGACCCATTTTAATTTCACAATTTGTAGTGCTGCATTGTACAGTGTAACTGATGGTTGCTGCAATGGGAGTTTGAACATTATGATAAATTATTACTTGAATATAATAAGTTCAGTGACAGTTATGTCTCAGTCTGACCTTTAGTGAAACTCTGTTGTGTTAACTTGCATGGTTTTCTAGTAAAAATGTGCACAAAACTTAATCAAAGAAAATTCATTCTTTGCATTTGAAATCTTTTTATGGTACACAACTTCTGATGTGGCATTGGAAGTAAAGGAATTTCATGAAAATTTACATCCTTGCACATATCACAAGCTTTGCTTCTTCCTGCACTTAAAAACTCTGCTTAATGCTGTATCATTCCAACAAGATGTAACAAGTTTTAAGCAGAGTTTTAACACTCTTTTTCAATCCAGAATGAACATAGTCTGCAACTTGTAATTTTTTAAAACCTGCAGTCTTATACAGAGATATTGGCTTTAACCAACCTACAAATATTCATTTTATTTTATTCTTACCCAGAATACAATCATGTATTGAGACATTGGCTTCACACAACCTGCAACTAGTCATTTTGTTTTATTTTTACTCAGAATACTGTCATGTACAGAGACATTGGCTGCACACAGCCTGCAACTAGTCATTTTGTTTTATTTTTAAATGAATAGAGTCATGTACAGAGACATTGGCTTCACACAGCCTGCAACTAGTCATTTTGTTTTATTTTTACTCAGAATACTGTCATGTACAGAGACATTGGCTGCACACAGCCTGCAACTAGTCATTTTGTTTATTTAAATAAGACTAAATTAGATAGGCAAAAATAATTGAAGTAGGGCAGTTTATTGTAGAATAGTCAATTTTTAATCTGAATAAATATAAATAGCTTTTTATAACATTTGGTTTTGGTTTTTAAAAAAATATAAATTACCATTAATTTCTGGATAAACAATCTTATGGAGGTTTCAATACACTTCTCATATAGGGGAGAAAAGAAGAAAACTGCACAGTCTTTAAATTGGATGTATTTCATTAAATATAAACTATTGATAGACAAACCCTATATAAAAAATGATGGTGCATGTCTATACTTTAAGATTAGCATCAAGACACGTGTAGGTTTAACATATTTGCAGGTACAGGTGTAAATGCAGGTAAAATGACAAGTTACAATTGTATTTCATCAGTATTTTTGTTCTTTTTTTGATGGAAAAGCTCAAATATATCTACGAAATGTTATATTCTTTAGTAGTCCAACCATGCACATGTTATGTCTGTCACAATGTTATATATAAATTGTGAAAATCACAGGTAAAGGCAGGGTGACAGTTTTGCAAAAATCCACTCCATGAATGTCAGAGGTATGTTTAAACCCTCCAGTCAGCAATTAATGTTCATGAAAAACTATCACCTGTTATTTATTATAATATCATCAAACCGAGGTCCATATCTGGTGATTAAACCTCAGCAATGGCTTTTTTTTTGTTCAATCATTGGGCTGATTTTGTGTGAAGAGTCACCTTAATTGTTCTCATTGTCTGACAGGTGTAAATTGCTTGGAATAGCTTGAAATCTATCCCATACTTACTTTTTTGCTGAAGTATGCGGTTGATATCACATCATCAATAGCCCATTAGGAATCGAGAACAGACATATGTACAAAAACATTGTTTTAATCGATGCGAAAACGTTATAAATGCTCAGGTGTGACAGGCGCCATTTCTTCATGCGACTTTTTTCCTTCAAGTCTGCCCCATGAGCTGTCTGATCTGCATAAAGATTTGTTTGATCTACTATCAGATGCAGTAACTTGTCATCTAAGAAAAAGTCTTCAATAGTCCGTAGGTTCATTATTCACCATCTCGACATTTAATTTTGAATTACCAGTGAATGGGGGTTGACAGGCGCGCCATCTTTTCACGTCAAGCGAGCATGTACATCCGACTCCAGTTCCATGTAAATTACTGGCTCAAAATCATTCATGTGTATTTCCATCAATACCTCGCTTGCTCCAATAATGTCATTTTTCTCAAATTATTCAAAATCACTATTAGCATCACTATCAGAAGCGAATATTTCTTGCAAGAAATCACCTTCGTATTCAGTGTCGGCTATTTTAGCTTTGCACAAGTACCATGTGTTTACAAGCAAGCATTTGTAAAATTACTTTGTTAATAATATAGTAAAGTACTGCAGAATGCTCGTTCCGGGCCTTTTTAAACCAATCAAATATAGTTTTACAGGCATTTATGGCAAGATGAAGTTATAGAATGCGATCAGTGTTGCTCACCTCTAGCGCGACTATAGTCGCGACACGCACTACGGGACCACAAACAACAGCGCGACTATAGTTGCGACACGCACTTTAAGGGTTAAACCAATCAATGGAATCAACTTCATGCAAGTAATCTCAGAACTTCTGCTCATCCATAAGCCAATGTATGAGAGTTAGCAAACTTAAGTGCACAAAATCTTTCCATCTCACTTCTCCATTATAAACCTTATCTATGATAACTGAGCAATTCATCTGCTGATTGCACCACTTGTTAGGGGTCCAGAGTGGCCGAGTGGTTTAAAGCGCTGTCTGTTACGGATCACTGCCATCTCACCTCTGTCTGTGTGGGTTCGAGTCTAAGATTCGGCTAATGTAGTTATGTGAGAAAGCTTGCAGTAGCTTCTCGTCAGTCGGTGGTTCTTTCCGGGGGTTTTCTGTGTTCTTCCTCCACCATTAATACAGTCTGCCATGTATAGCCTATATTGTGCTGAAAAATGGCGTTAAACCATAAAAAACAAAGAAACAAACAAGTACCACTTGTTTGATTCGCTTACATTTCATGATCACATATGCAAAGATTAAAATAAATTATTAGTATATATAATTAGGCAGTGTTAATTACATACTATCTGAAACAGTTTTTGATTGGTCAAATGAAATGAATTGATGGAGCTTATGCAGGTAAGATTTACATTCTTTTGAACCTTTTTTTTCCACCTTTACTTAACGCTATGTAATAAAGCAAGTTGTAGATCAAAACACAGCAGACACATAATTAGGTTCTCAAAGAAGTTCTCATTGCTGTCAATGTGAAAATCAGTTGACTGTTTTCATGTTTGAATAGAAGAAAACATATCGCAGTTATGCTGTTTACATTGTAACAGAATGAATAGATTAAATCTTAAATTTAATCTGTAAAGACATATTTAATTAGTGTTTATTTCTTACTTTGTTGCCACCTGTTAGCATTTACCTGCATTTTTCATCATTTGATATTTTATCAAATTATTTAGACTAAACAGAAAATAATTTTTCCAAGAAAACTTTACAAAATATGTGATTATGTTGATTATAAATATTTGGACACTTACCACTGTTTTTGACTATAAAAGTGTGATGTATCAAGACATATTTACCAATCTTTATATTGTACTCCTACTCATTCAGCAAATGTTATAAATTATTTTGGTATTTTCTGGGAAGAAGTAGGATCCAAGCCAGACCCAGTGTTGTAAATAGGTCCACAAGTTGTAGAGGAAGAGGTGTACAACAGCATGAACTTGGAAGCATGTGTCTTTAAAAGTTTTATAGATACGTTACAGCAACATGGAACGAATTGCCCATTGAAATTAGGCACAATACACAGTGATCCCTTTAAAAAGTGCTTTTAAAACTCACCCTTTTCAACTGCAAGAACAAACTTAAAGACCTAATAATGTTTCCTAGCTTAAATATTGTTTTTATGTTTTCTAATTTTTTGATTTTTTTTAGTAGTCATATCATATTATATGTAGTAAAACGCTTAGAGCTTCTAAAGATTAGGCATTTTACAAAGTCCTCATTATTATTATTATTATTATTATTATTATTATTATTATTATTATTATTATACAATTAGAACTTATTTAAGAACATTTTGCAATTAATTTTGATTACTGAGTTTACGAGATGGATGGCTTGTATTTGAGGTAAGGAAGAACCCTATTGATTGCTATCAACAGGTCAGTGATCAAGGTTAGTGTGATTTGAAGAAGAAAACTGGTTTCAGCACAATGACTTGAGTTTTCCACCATGTACAGTTATCACATTTTATGGGTTAGTTATACCACTTTCCTGCCAATAATACATTGTTATCTCTTTCACTAGGGCTAATTCCCAGTCCAGTGTGTGGGGCCCCGAGTGGCTGAGTAGTCTAAAGCTCTCTCCATTACTGACCACTGCCATTTTACTTCTGTCTGCATGGGTTCGAATCTCAAATTCAGCCAATGTGGGTATGTGAGAAAGCTTGCCAGTAGCTTCTCATGGATTAGTGGTTCTTTCAGGGGGTTTTCGCCGGGTTCTTCCTCCACTATTAATACTGGTCGCCATGTATAGTCTATTGTGTGCTGAAAAATGGCATTAAACCCTACAACAACAACAACAACAACAACTAGTCCAGTGTGTGAATTTCCTCTTTTAATCAGTATTTGGAGGTCTTGAACAAAAACATTTCAGTTGCAAATATGATGCATTAGTTCTTTTCATTTGGAATACATTTCTCATCATTCTTTTCTATGAACTTTGGTAAAATGTGTATTTGGGTAGTCAAAAATTTTGTATTAATGTAAATTGCTTTTACTCAGTTTATTCAGAAGTAATTGTTTGAGACCCTTTTGAGTCATTTCATTGATTTGTTACTGTATCTTTGCACATTCTGTTATAGTGATGGTGGTTCTAAATTTATTCCCTGTTGATAGGTTTAAGGGTTTGACCCTTGACAATTCTTTTGTTGTTGTTTTGCTTGACATTTTCTTTCACCCTTTAAAGCAGTATGGCATCAAGTTAGTAGTAGGTCTCAAGAAGGCAATTGTGGGATATACTCAACATATCTAGTGTGTACTAAGTGTCAGTACATTGATGGATGCATTTCTGTGCCGATATTAAAGATTTAGCAGAGATCCATTGATCATAAAAGCTAGGTAGATTGAAGCATTCTGTTTCCTTTTCATGGGTGGAAAAACACCCACCCACCAATCCATTCAAAAGAAGGGTCAGAGTTACTGGGTAAGTCAAAAACCAGTAACTGGACATTAGTTGATGGAAAGTATCTCACCTGCTGTTGGGAAAAAGTCCATTCTTTTGGTTCCCTTGATCCCCTATAGGGATTTAGGACTCCTATCAATGAGTGGTGAACTTAGAGCTGAAACAGATTCCATAGCCCCAAGGATGAGTTTACCTTAGCTCCATTAGTTTGTTGAGTGTAGGGGTCCTTGGATCTCTGGTCCATATCAAATGATCATGATAATTTTTCTTCTTGCAAGGATGCTAATTGCATGGCTCAGACCAGGAGGCATTTAGCTTCAAGGTTTACAATGCAAACCAAACATCTTCTAAAATGGGTGAAGTCAAGATTGATTCAATCTGCCCATGTTTAACTATAGTTTGCAGATTTCCATCTGTTTCACTTTGAAGAAAAGGATTGTTAAGTTTCCACCATTAAGGCTATAGAGCAGTCCACTCTAACACTCCGATATTTTCAATGGGTTCAACCACTGGGTTGGATCCTCATCTCGCAGAGCTTGTCAGGTATTTTGACTTCAGAGAGCCAGTTTCTATCTCATCATGACCTTGGTGAAACCTTGCATATGTTCAGTGGAGGCTTCTTTCAAGCATCTCATGGTAAGGATTTTTTTCCTTTGGGTATGAGGCTGAGTAAACTTTGTGCCTGTTAAGGGAGTTGTGTTGTCCTTGTTTCATTTGCTTCTTCATATAAGATTCAACCTCCTCCACCAACCTGATGTTCTGGCTAAGAAACAGCTTCCTTTGGTAGCACCAGAACTATCTCAGATTCCTTGTCCAGTCACAATTGTACTAGGGATGGTCAACAAAAATTTTCTGTGCAATCAAGGTTTTGCATTCCTATTTGGCTTTATCAAAAGAGAAAAGGAGCAACAGACAACCCAAATGTACTTTATATATCACTATGTCTAGGTGGATTAGTTTGAATATCAAAAGACTTGTTACAAAGATCTATCTTTAATGAGAATCAAAGCAGATCATGTTTAGGCTATTACTACATCAAGGGTCTTTCTTAATCATTCCTGTCTGTATGATATTAAGTATCACGAGTGTTGCATGTGGCTTTCTCATTCAACTTTTTCCTTCCTCTGTTCCACCAACACAAGGGCATGTAAGCATTAAGTCCATTTATATGAGCTCATCAAGTTGTCAACAAGTCATCTTTCATTCCTCATGAGCATTCTGCAGAGAAGTAAGTTTTGCATATGGCTGTTTTGGGGGTTTATCAGCTTTCCTTCAAGCTTGCAAATTCAGCAATGTATTGGAAGACTGCTATTAAAATGTAGTTTTATGGGGATAAAACTACATTTAATTATCCAATACTTACCTGTTATTGTTTCTGGATTCCCTCCCTCCCCATGCTGATGTCTTTTAGTCTTGGTCCAGATCAAACAAGGATAATATTCAGAATGCACAGAAGTGTCTACAGCATCTGACTGGGATTTGGTTTTTTGTTGTTGTTCCAGAATTTTTTTTTAACTTTAGACTGCTGACTAGATCCGAAAAAAAAAAGAATCTCACTGCAATAATAGATAGGGTATTGCACAATAAAAATAACCATGTTTATCTTTTCTTCTAATATTCCTAAACATTTTGAGGTGTTGAAATAACAAATTGTTACATCTTTTTACTCAAGGGACCACATAGTTTTGTCATTTATGGCACGATGTCATTTATAGAGGTGATATATATAATTTTTATTGAAGCAGTTAGACTGTTTCTTATCAATATTGTCATTTACATACAGGTGCCTGCGAAATTTCATTTCAGACAATAAGATGATTCCTTACCTGCATATTTATACAGCAGCTAGCTTGACCCCCCAAAAATTTGAGCCTACCTTGGAATTTGTTTTCCTTCATTTTGTTGATGTCTTTATTTCCATCCAAATATCTGTCCACATCCTAAATTAAGATAAGATTTATATTTTTTTTCTTCAATAAAGCTTTCAAGTAATAGGCAGGCATGACAATATAAATGATTTCTCTTTCTCCTTGAAGTAAAAGATAAGCATGGGTAAGTGGCTGCAGTATATGCCACATTTTTCTCAACTCATGGCAAGGGAAGTTCAGAGTTTTACCATTTGGCAAAGATCCGATTGCCACCCAAAGTTGAGTGTTACTTTAAACAGCATAGGAGAAAATATGTGGCAACATAAATGCATACACGAACCTGTATACAACCAGCAGTAGCACATGCTCCAAACAAATTTTTGGTAAAATAAATCCACAAACATCTGTTAACTAGGTTAGTATTTTAAATTAAAGTTAAAAGTAAAGAAGACCAGATACAGTAAAACCTGTCTATAAAGGACTGTAAAGGGACTAAAATGTTCTGTTCTTTATATGGAGATGAAATATTTTATAACACTTAAGAGATATGGCTTATTCGCTTTGTTCTCTATGAGCAATTCCATTTATATGGACGTGTTTTCTGGGGCAGGTTTTGTTATAAATAATTGTTCACAATTTCTGAATATCACTAATGAGGCTGTTATTTATTGCTAATGGATGCTTTTGCTGAGATTTCTGCATTTCTCATCCATATAAATAAAACTGCCTAACCAATCTCTATGCAGTGAATAAAATTTTCCAGTCATTTTAACCCAGCATGACCTTCCATGCTTCTTGACTGAGTCAAAGATTATCTTCTAGAGACAGTTATCAGTCGATAAAACTAGTACTTAATCAGTGCATAAGAGATTGTTACATTATGTTGTAAATGAAATATTTTTCTTTATGCATATTCAAGAAAATGAGGAAATCTCAGCAGCATCTTGCATCATTGATACTAATTCAGCCTTGATGTATTAGTCATGTGTTTAGATGATTTGGTGCAGATGTAATATATTACTATCTGTAGTCCAGTAGTTACCAAAAATCAAGAATTAACAAGTCAGTGAATATTCTCTCTTCTGTTTTACAAGTGAAAAAATTCTTTCAGGAAGATGAGAGAAATGGTGATGTGAAAGACCTCCATGGGATCAAGGAAGAAAAACCTTCCCAGCCTCCTCATCCCCAACCTCCAGGAGCCATAGGCTTCAAGAAGGAAGAGTCTCCCAAGGTATACAACAGGCTGAGTACAAAAGTTCAGACATTTTATTCTTTTCTTTTTAATATGCCTGGAGTCAGGTCAAACAGATCATGCTTATGATGCTGTACATCTTTCTGTCCATCTGTCTCAATTTTCATTTTGCACAGTAACTTAAGTTTTTACCATTACTGAAGTCTGTAAGTATGTTGCATTTGGGCCTTGGATGAAACCTGTCAGTGTTGGGCTTAAATGATTAAAGATCAGAGTCGCAGGGACTGAAAGAAAGAAAATGTTCCAAGAAATAGAACTTTTATGCCATTTAAATTGATTTTTGTTGGCTTGTAGATGATTTAAATTAGACACCATTTTGATTTTGGACTCAAAAGGTCAAGGTCACAGTGACTAAGAAAAAAGATTTACCGTATTTTCGCGCATATATCCCGCGGGTTATACCAGATTTTACAAACCCCGCAGGGGGGGTGCGGGTTATATAAGGGTGCGGGCTATATCACAATTTTTTTACACATAATGATATTTCAACATATTGTTTGAAAAACGTAACTACATAACATATATTGTTCTAGTTTTGTTTTGCTAGGGTTGGATATTATGGCTACTACGGTGACTTTACAACAACTTACGGTATCGGGACCAAATCAACATTTTCGGGATAAAAACTTAAAATTTCGTATCCGTCACGTTTTCATAATCAATATTTTCTGTTTTCAATCGAAATAACTATGGTACCTAATTTTACCGCTGGGCCACGATCCACTGCTTCAGGTCAGCTTCAAGGTGAGGCCACTTTGCTTTAGGTCCGCGACGAGCACGTTTTCGTGGATTCATCTTCTCCAACGTTCCTTTTTCTTTTCTCCAACCTCGGATTACACTCTCATCAATATCAAATTTTGTGCCTGTGGCTCTATTGCCATGCACTTCAGCATACGCAATGGCAGTTAGCTTGAAGTCGGCTGTGTAAGACTTTCGTTTCGGCATTTTTTAAATTAAACAGAAAGAAATTATTTAAACTCGAATCTACACTTCACAAGAATACAAGATTATTTAAAAATGTCCGTGTTTATGTAGCCTGTAGTTGAGGCACAGCTCCTACGCACACAAGCACTGTGTACCGTGTTTTTCCTGACTTTTATTGAGCAAAGGTCGTCGGCTTACTTTGATGATGGCGCCGCTAAAGGCTCCAGTTGAAGGGTGAAACAAATACCTGTTTGTTATTGCTGCGGCAACTTCAGATAATTGTAGAACATTGAAACAGATTTGTTTTATTTGTTTAGTATATATCAGTGCTTCAAAGGTAATCAGTTCTCTTTGAAGTGTCAGCAAACGTATTTTTTCTTCTTCCATCTAGTATTTGTTTTTAAATTAGTGTCATCTGCTTGACTGTACTCAATTTACGTTTCCGCCTTCTGCGGATTCGGATTTTGACTAGTCAGTTGCATAAAGTAATAAGGCCAG
Source organism: Unio delphinus (assembly GCA_029339505.1). Lineage (NCBI taxonomy): Eukaryota > Metazoa > Mollusca > Bivalvia > Unionida > Unionidae > Unio > Unio delphinus. The sequence goes on along the minus strand of JAQISU010000242.1, from coordinate 13,823,187 downwards.
ATATCATCATTAGCGGATTATGATATAACAGTGCACTGTTAGTGTGGTTTGCCAGTATGAGACAAGGACTTGTTATTTTAACAATATATTCCAGTACATTGTTTCCTGTCATGGTGCCTTTGATTTTCTCTACTCCAAACGCAAGACTGTATATACGGTTTTTATCAGCCAAAATTGGTGTCGCCACAAATATCACCAGATGGTATATTTTGTCACCAAAACGGAAAACAGAATCGCAGTTTGCTACATCAGCGAAGCCCCGTGATCCTGTAATTGATTTCATTTCCGATTGTAGCTGTATAAATATATCTATGGTTGCGGGTTATACAAAGGTGCGGGTTATGCCAACGAATTTTTACACAAAACCCCAAAACCCGCGGGCTATATGAGGGTGCGGATTATCTGCGTGTGCGGGATATATGCGCGAAAATACGGTATATTCCTTATCCCAAGTTTGACTACACTTTGTGGATCCCTTGCATTTGAAACTGTAAAGACACCTGTTCATATTATGGTCAAAGATCAAGGTTATATGGACCAAAAGATAAAACTATCAAGTTTGGGATCTGAAGGTCAACTGTTAAGGTCATAGGCTGGAAGAAGAAAATGTCCTTTTTAGAAAAGCATTAGTTTTACATCTGATTCCCAAATCAGACAATGTGGATGGCTCATACTTGAGGATAAATGAAGAAGACTTTTGATTTTGGAATTTAAGACCTAGGTCAGTTTGACTGACAAAAGAAAAATGGTTTTTGAACAATAGCTTTAGTTCTACATGATAGACCTGGACTAAACTTTGTGAATTGCTTGCAGTTTGAGTAAGGTAGAAGCTGTTTGATTTGGGGATCAGCAAGTCAACAGTGAAGATCATTGTACCTGAAAAGCACAATTTTTTTTTTTTTTTTTACCAAAGTTTGTGGATTAACTTACACTTCAGGTAAAATGAAACTTTTTGTTTTTAAGGGGTTCGAAGACTATGGTCGCTGGTATATAAAAGAAGAGTAGTTTTCAAATATAACTTTAGTGTTAGACCATGTGCCTTGGGAACAGTTTGTGGAGGGCATGCAATTAAGTTAAGAAAAAAGACCTGTTGATTTTTGCATCAGAGGTTAAGGTCCTTTGGACTTGAAGAAAACTGTTTTACATAAATGACATTGTTCTGAAGTTCCTTGACCATACTTATGGATAACTTGCCCTTTAAGTTAAATAAAACCTGGATTTTGGGGTTTAAAGATCAAGAGCCATTGGTTATGGTAAAGTCTGATAACAAAATAATGGTTTCTCTGAAGTGAATTTAATTTAAGACTGCATAACTTGACATGTTGAGATTCTTGTGATATTTTGGGCTGAGAATTTTAATTAAAAGTTCCTGCCATATATTGAATTTTTTTTGGTGAATTTCAACCTCAACAAAGCAGAAAACATTCACTTGCTTTTGTCTTTTCATTTTATTTTTTATTTTTGAATATCTGTTCATATTACAACAGCTGGAAATAAATACATTAATTATGCAGTTGTTCAGAAATTTATATTTGGTTGACAACATTGATTTTGCTCAGTCACATGAATCGGTCAGTCTATAGCTGTTCAGACCATTAAACCAATCAGTCTGACAATAGATAAAGAAATCACATGCTTTCATATGACTGCCCAGGAATGATTTGCTTAAGGGTAAATGTGTAGCAGAATTTTCAGTATCCATTAATCTGCTAGATTTTGATTTGGATGCTTGCTTAATGGTATTGCCACAAATTCTTTGGTTAAGTTTTTTGTTTGTTTACATGCCATCCATTTCTGTGCTTTTGTATTCTGATGGTAATTTAGAAGTCTCTCATTTCATGTAGCTATGAGAGTATTGAACCTGAGTAAAATAATTGATTTATTTTATGGTAGGTAGAAGAGCACGTTCAGGAATTAATTTCCAGTAATAATTGGGAACCATTTTCTATCTACATTCTGTTTAATTGAGCCCTGAACAATATTTCGGAAATATATTTTTTTTTCATACATAAATTATAAGAAAAGACATAAAATTGATTATTGTTTAGTGTACACTTTTCAGTCAATACTACTTCAACCATATTTTTAAAAATACATATTTTAAGTTTAGTAAACAAAGGTAATTACAGCCAAATATTAACAATCATTTCTTATAATAACTCTCACATGCCTGACATATATACTCGTATGCATGCTAAATGCGTAAATCATTTTAGAAGGCATATGTATATGAAGCTGTTCCATATAAACCATATCATTAATTTTTCCATATCTGAAAACAAATATTTTTTAAGTCTGTTTTGCTAAAGTTTTATTTACTTATTCAAAACATGTGATCTCAATCACATTTTGTTGTATTGTTAGTTATTGTGTGAATTGACAATCTCAAAAACAGTTGAAAATCAGCAACTATTTCCATAGTAGATGTCAACATTTCATGTTTATTGCATGAAAATTTAGATACAATGTTTGATTTTATTAGTTGGCTCATTTATGTTTCAGTCACTTGCCTCCATTAAGGAATCACTACCCAAAGAGAAACCTCAGCAGCCACCTGCCAGACCACCAGAACCCATAACAACAGGTAATAGTAGCTTTTCATGCCTTGGTTGCATAAATTGTGCCTTGAAATGGGTCTAGAATTAGGGGCTGACAGTTGTCTATTTTGGATTTGAGGATATTAATGGTCGTTTTTCTGTTGCAAATTTTACTTAACTGTCTATATTTGCTAACAAGTCAGGTTCAGCAACCGACTTGACAGTTTGTTAGGAGTGATCAGTAGAACAAACAGTGGAGAACTTAGCCAGTGCAGTATGTGATGGCAGATCAAGGTTAGTGGGGGGGATGTTCTCAGTAAAACAGCTAGCATCAACCCTCCCAGATACTCAAACTTTTGACTGCTATCTTCAATTTAACCTCCCCCTAGACATTTTTTTTTGGAATGAAGCAAAAAATTATAATTTTTCTTGTGCAGTTTGCACTAAATTATAGAGTTAAGATAATAATAATAATTTAAAAACCAATAATTTTTTTTATATTGATTTATTAATCATAATGTAACATAAATAATAATCCATAAAACAAATCTTGACAAGGCCGTTTACATGTGACACAGCTTGAACATAAAACAACTACAATAAAAACTGACATAAAAGATGTGTAAAACTAAAGATGTACAATGTACATAACTGCTACAACACCTACACCAGCAATATGACTATGTAACACCATACATATATTTATTATGAGGAGAGTACATACTACTGTTTCACATTTTTTAGGGTTGAAAAAAATGAACATTTTTGTTATAAAATATTGCAAATGTTCTTGATAATATAACAGCATCAAGGTTTCAAACAGTACATCATTAATTTTGTTATTGCAGATTTTGTTGTTTGTTTAACCAGTCAGAAAGCATGTTACAGTAGTATGTAAGCTGACCTAGTCATAACACAACATGATTATGTGGTATGGTCGGCACCCATCATGTGTCAGCTGTCATTAAATAATTGTAATGTGACTGCGCCAGACTTATGAAGTTCTGTTGGGTTTTTCTCCAAGCCAGTTACTTCTATTTAGGCATTTTGAATTGCCGACTTCATGAACATTTAATTACATAAAAAATTAAAGAGTTTGACAATATGCAAAACTGGACACCATTAAAACTGAAGTTAACAACTAAAATACTTCAGTGATTATGAGCTGTTTTACATTTTGCAAATTTTATATTTTTGTTTGAAGAATTTTAATTCATTTAAATTATGATGAAGACATACATAGATTGACTGTAGCAAAAGTCATGAAAATAATGTAATTGGGCCAAATGTTTTGAACTATATTGTTATTCTTAGCATGGAGATGTTGTCCTAAGAGTTTGTTGACATTGGAATTATGTCAAAAATTTGATATTAAATCACCAGATAGCACAGACACAGACAGTAGTGCAGAGTGGTGATTACTTTGGAGGCTTTATTTCTGAACTGATTTGACCAAACTTAGTGTATTTGATACATATTAATAAGCTGGTCATGCATCTTATTGGTTGAGTTTCATAGCACTTGATATATGGTATTTAATCCTGTTTGATCATTACAATGCTGAATGAATTGTATTATTACCAAGACCTTTTCATATTATGGAGTTGATCTTTTATCTGGCTTTGGATGTTACATTACAGCTCTCACAAGTTTTCAGTTCCCCACACTTCATTATGGGGGTGGAGTGGATAAAGAAAAAGACATCCATTGATGAACAAATTTTATGTTTGATTCTGTATCGAATTGATAGCCAGTGTAGGATACAGAGCAGTGGTGAGGTGTGCTCTGATCGAGGTACTCTAAAGATGATCTGTGCAGCTGTGTTTTGAACTTTTTGAAGTTTCTGGAGTAAATATTGAGACGAACCAGACAGAATTGAGTTACAATAGTCCAGTCTTGAAAGTACTAATGAACACACAAGTGTTTTAGTGGCATCAACTGAAAGATATTTACGAATGGAACTGATGCGTCTCAATTCAAGATATGCAGCCTTGCATATGTTCATGACATGTTGGTGCAATGAGAGAGTACTGTTTAGAGTAACGCCTAGGTTTCGTACTGACTGTGAGAATTTAATGTTGGTGTTGCTGATATTTATTGTCTGAGGTAAAGGATGTGAATGAGAAAGTCTTTGTGTTGTGATCAGAATAGCCTCAGTTTTATAATCATTCATCTGCAGTTTGTTACATGTCATCCATGATTTCACATCAGAAGTGCACCTCTCTACTCCATGGATGGTAGCATCAACATAAGTTGGGTGGCTAGACTTGTATATTTGGGTGTCATCAGCATACAATTGGTGCGACACTGGGTGATGATCTATGACACTTGAGAGCGGCTGAGTGTACAGAATGAAGAGAACAGATCCCTGTGGAACACCACAACATACATCAAATGGGCTGGTGTGTATTCCATATGCAGATATAAGTTGTGTCCTGTTGACTAAGTAGAACTTGAACCACTGTAAGGCTATATTCTGAATGCCAAATACATGCTGGAGACAGTGAAGTAATATATCATGGTCTGTTGTGTCAAATGCTGCAGATAAATACAGGAGAGTGAGGACTGTAATCTTTCCACTATCCAAAGCAGAGAGAATCTCATTAAATACTTTCAGAAGAGTAGTTTCCGTACTGTGGCAAGGGTGATATGCAGACTGTACATTGCTAAAAAGACTGTTTGAAATCTATCAGGTTCAGTGTTATTTTATTATGTGTGTGTGTGTGTGTGTGTGTGTGTGTGTGTGTGTGTGTGTGTGTGTGTGTGGTGTGTGTGTGTGATGGGGTGTAACATTATACATGTGTACTGACCAATCAAAACCCTCAGTGCATGAGTCAAAGTTCCACTTGTACTATCTACAGTTGTCTGCCTCCATGATACCACTTTGTGTAAAGACTGCACAGTAGTTGTTCGTATATATTAACGTTATTGATAGTTACAGCATGGCATGTTATCTTATGTTTTAACTCTATAACATAACATAGTGTCAGAAGTGTGAACATAATTGGAATAGCACCTGGATTGTAAATGGATATTTTGAAACAGTAACATTACAATCCACTGAAGAATTTTCACAAATTTAGAGCCTTACAAATGTGAAAATTCAGCATACAAACTTAATACCTTCCAAATGGATCTTCTCCTGTGCCAACTCCTACCATGGAACGGGGCAATTCCAACTCTACCACATCATAGGCTAAATTCCAACAACACTGTGAATTAATATTTAACGGACCAATGAGTAGAAGATGTTATGTGGTCTAAAGCCAGCTACATTCTACTTTGGGTAGGAGATCATGATATTTTCAACATATGGACTCTGATGGATGAAGATAAAAAAATATCTATCAACACTCTTTACAAAATTCAAACGTCATGTGCAACCAAAGTTAAATCTGGTCTTTGCCAAATTCAAGTTTAACAATGAAATTCAAGGCTCCAGGACAGTAGACTAGTATGTGTCTTAAACTTTTGGGGGCCGCGAGTGGTCTAAAGTGCTGTCCGTTACGGATCACTGCCATCTCACCTCTGTCTGCGTGGGTTCAAGTCTAAGATTCGGCTAATGTAGTTATGTGATAAAGCTTGCCAGTAGCTTCTCGTGGGTCGGTGGTTTTTTCCAGGGTGTTTCCTGGGTTCTTCCTCCACCGATAATACTGGCCGCCATGTATAGCCTATTGTGTGCTGAAAAATGGCATTAAACCCTAAAATAACAAACAAAAACATTAAACTCTTGACCAAGGACTTTTTCTTCAAAGATGAAGATGACATGATTGAATTTTTTTCAGAGTATCGTCATTTAAGTTACGAGAAAAGCATATCAATGGAGAAGAAAAGTTGACCTTGAAATGGGCTATTAACATGGGTCAAAGCCATGAATATGTCCAGGCAAACTAATGAAGCACACTCATGAAAACTAATGAAGCACACTCCTTGCAATGTAATATAAATGTGTCCTTCCCTCGGGTTGAAAATACACTGTTTACAGCTGTATCACTCCCCACAAATGCCAGTAAATCAGTTTCAGAATCAATGAAATTTTCATGTTTCAGCCAAAGTATGCATGAACCTGATGCAACAATTTCACAAGTCTGTCAGCAAAGTGGCTACCACACACGTTCTGGAAGGCTAGTAAAAGCAAAGATAATACTGTTAATGTAATACCAGTACCTAAAACCTGGTCATATCCTGGAAAGCAAACAGTTGTGAAACCCTGTACTCACAAATAAGAGAGACTTAGCTAATAGAACAGTCATTTGATAGCAAAGTTTATGGTTTTGTTGTCAAGCACAGATGGTAATTTAAGATATGGACCAGCAGTGTACATTAATTAGCAATGAAACAAGTAACAGCATCTTTGAAACATTTAAAATGCATTCTCAGTCAGTCTCAGAGATTTGTTTGTTGATCATTGTAATAATTGCTACCAAAGACGCTCTTTATTTTCATATATTAGTTATAATGGCTCATGACTAGTTTAGACAGTTTTTTAAAAGTTTGTTAAAACTTTTCTTTTATAAGAAGAGCAAAGTAACATTATACATGTGTAACTGGCCAATCAGAATCCTCTGTGCATGAGTCATAGTTCCACTTGTACTATCTACAGGTGTCTGCCTCCTTGATACCACTTTGTGTTAAGACCTTACAGTAGTCATTTGTATATATTAAAGTTATTGATAGTTAGAACATGGCATCTCTGTTTTATGTTTTAACTCAATAACACAATATGGGGGTTGTTTTGAGTCACAGTCGCAGAAAGTCATCCTAGATAATGGAAGTTCACATGTACACTCTTCTATATGCTCATATGCAAACTAATAACTTAACACAACAGAAGCCATCAGAATATTTTTGTTGTTGTTTTTTTGTGTGTGGCCATGGATCTTTTTATTTCAATTGTGGACTGATAACCTAAAAGTGCAACAGCAGCTATTCTGCAGGTTTGCTTTTTTTTATAATTATGCTGAGAATAAACAATGTACTTGGGACTTATTTTATTGAATGAACATTTTGTTGAATTATTATATATCACAACAGGCTGTTCCATTGTTTGAAAGAAGAACTTGTGAATTAATCAGTACAGTTCATATTAAATGTTTCTGTTTATAGTCTTTCATTTCTAGCATAAGTCAGATTGCCCAAGTAAAGATTTTGTTAATGGGGAGAAGGAGCTCAAAATAGGATTAGTTGTTTCAGATTTGTGATGATCTTATTCCACACCACTGACAAAGATGTAATTTTACCTTTTGTTATTTTATCCATTAGACTACAGTGCTCAACTTGTTGGCTACCTTTCTTTAGAGCTACATTCTATCAACCTTTTTTTCTGTCTTTTGAATTTCAGCTAAGGAATGCAGATATTGCTAAACATACTAATATTTTTCACTTTCTTCAGCTAATCCAGTATTACAGTCTGCTTTAGAGGAATTGAGACGTGAAATGAGGGACATTAAAGCCAATATGGTGACAAAAACGGCATTCAATGAACTGAAAGCTGAAAATGAACAGCTTAAGAATGAACTTGAGCAAATCAAGAACTTGTATTCTCGACGCTTCAAAGATATTATGCAAGAGATAGATGATGAGAAAAAGATTCGGCTCAGCACTCAAGTGGAGATGGAAAGAATACGAAAATTGGTCACAGAAAGTAATGTATGACTATGAATCCAGTTTCACAGACATGCATTACTTTGAACAGTCATTCCTCAAACCAGTTTTTCAGAAAAAGGACTTCTTTTAAGTACTTCCTAAATAACTGAGATGGTCTTACTCAGGTTGAAAATTTGAAAATGCTGTTAAGCCTGCCTAAGCAGAAGCTTAACAAAGGTATGACTTTGGTGTGTGTGTGTGTATAAATGTCTGTGCAGTGTCAAAGCGGCATTATATGCAGTTTTCAACAAAACAAAACCCAAAAATTGGATATGTATTATTTTAATTGCTGTCTACAAGTTACAAATAATCCTTTTTGGAATCATTGAAAGTGAGCTGTTAAGAAATAAGAAGGGCATAATGAATGAAATATAGAAAGAAACATACTTCTGACAAACAACAAATGTCTGTAATAGTGGGAAGATACTTTTATTATTCAGCATTATTATGTGAATTATTTGACCAAGAATTTTGACATGATTTATTATCAACCATTAGAAATCTTCATCCATTGATATTACTCATTTTACCATGTTATATTCCTGATATGACCTACATGTTTGGTAAATTTGTTTCTTTGTTAATTTTGAGGTATATTTTATTATAAACCTAGGAATCAAATTCTAATCTCATCTTATTAATTGTCCAAAAAGGAACATATATGTTTATGCTGTATTTTAATTTATAAAAAACAGCTTCATTTTTTATTCAGATTCTAGAGATATTTTATTTTTTTTAAAAACTCAAATATAAGTTATAATTTAATTGAAATCAATATGGTGAAAATTAAATTTTTTTTGTAAGTGGATTAGCAACTAGATATATAACTTGTGTATGATGACCAACTGAAAACTGCATAGACCCAGATCTATTGGTGCATTGTGCAACATCAGATCTGGTCTATATTTGTTAGGATTAATCAGTAAAAGAAACCAAATAGACCCTGACTTTCTGGAACATTATTCATTGGCAGATCAGAGTCAAATTTTGTCTGACCCAACTTATATATGATTATATATGGTAAATCTTCAGGTTATGAAACATGTAAGACTGGAGTTAAGTGTTAATATGTTTGGGCAAAGAATACGCTTTTCAGAGGTCATTAGTGTTTAAAAGTTCAATTTGGAGGGATGTACATTGTCTAAAGTCACGTGAAGTAAAGTGTTTTCCAACAATCATTCCATACAAGCTAAAAACTAGGATCTTTTATCCTTTTTTGGGGGGATGGTTTATACTCACTGATTTCATGTTACTGTTCAGACTTGATTCAAACTGATGTAGTTTATGTTTTTTTTCTTCTTCAGTTCTTAAAATATGTTCGTTATACAATTCAGAATTTATTTTAATAACATGTACACACAGCATGTACTAGATATTAAGAGTAACTGTAACTGATATAGGAATAATTTACCTAACAGTCTTATCTTTCTTGAGTATATTCCAACAGCTGATGCATTTTCCAACAATAGGATATGGAATATGTATTACCCAGCAGCATTTTCTGATTCTCTATCATCATAGTCGAAAAACAGGAACTATTTAGTAGCTTCACTCGATTGACCTCCTCCTTTCCCAACATATGAACATTAGTTTATTGAATTGCAACAACTTTGTTCATGAAGTAGTACAGCAACAGAAGTCCAACAGTATTTCTGGAAGTGTTCAAAGCATACAAAACTGCCCATCATTTGTCACTTGAAGATTGCAGACCAGCTTTCAGTTTGACATCATCTGAATCAAGTACGAATGGTTAAATCAGTGAAATGCTTCAATGCAATTAACGGATGACTTTTAGCATTGCATCCGCCATACATGTTAATTATCCATAACAAATAGAGGATTCTAATTACCGGAAAAAACTTGGATAATCAATGAAATATGTGTCTTGTATCAGGTATGAGACGGTACACACCAGTATGTGTCATGTGGCATCTTATCTTCTATTGATAACCTTATTATGCTTTAGAAAATGGTACCATTAATTTAAATATATTTTTTCATTACAGGTATATAATAAAAGTATAATCAGTTAGTGTGGCATAAAGTAAAACTATCTCATGAGTATGTGACATCATTGGATCACAAACACACTCAAGATAGTATATATTTCCATGACAGTATACTGTGCTAATAATATTTTTATTTAATAAATTCATGTAGGTAATTTAAACGTTTTTTTTATATATATATATTTTTATTTCATATATTCATGTAGGTAAAAGTTTACAAAACAATTATTCTGGAAAATAGTTCCTATGTAACATTTTATCATTCATATATTTTCATACAATGCTACTACTAAAAATAATAATGAGGACTTTGTATAGCACCTAATCTTTAGAAGCTCTAAGCTTTTTACAACATACATAATGGTATGACTACAAAAACAAAAGATTAAATGGGCACAAAATCTTCGTTAAGTAAAAACTTTTCTGCAGTGCTGCACATGTTAAATTGCTCACATACACATTTTTAAAAAAGCTTGCCATTTTTTTTTCTTAGTAATCATGTTAAACATATCACTACTTATAAAAAACAAAAAAACCTCTGTAACAAATACAAATGTATAACAAATACAAATGTAAAATCAATAACAGTTAAGAACAGTCGGGTAACCTTTTGTATTTATCATTCAGTTATTTGTCTTGAAGTTTAAAGACTTTTTGGGATGCAAATCCACCTCAGAAAATATTCTCATTTTTTGGGAAGAAAGAGCAGCTAAAAGTTTTCTTTGCTTAATAATGATATATTCCTCTAGTCACCGTTAGTTAAGTGCGTTAAGATGCAGTCGACTCCACTTAACTGCACATCAGTTAACTGCACACTCCGGATAACTGCACGTAATCACGCCGGTCCCGATTTTTCCCAATGCTTAAAAATGTACTGTACCGTACTCCGGTTAACTGCACACTCTGGTTAACTGCACGGTCTTGTGACGGGCCCGAGGGTATGCAGTTAACCAGAGTAGACTGTTTATCCAAAACTGCTTACCAGTTATAGGTTGGTGACAGATAACAATAGCAAGCTCATATAGTCCGCTTTTTATTATTCGATTTGAAGTTCATATAGTCATCTTTATATTATGCCATTGCCTCTGTAGCAAATGTATAGGAACCTTCAAGTCCATCCTTCTGTCTGTATGTCCTTTTGCCCATTACAAACTCTTGTAAATGTAACAATTCACTGGGTGTTCAATTGAATGACATGAAATGTGGTACATCGTCATTACCTGAAGATGGTCATGTTGATGAATCTTGAAAGTGTGTAAGAATTATTGCCCATTTTTTTTACTTGTGGTTGAATGCAGTGTATATTATATCTTGTGATCTTCATGGAACTTGTTAATGTTATGATTATCATCTGAAGATATGCATATTGATAAATCAATGTGCTCTTATGATTTTTGGGGGAGTTATTGGACTTTTTAACTTTGTAATGAATGTAATGTTGAACAATGTTCATGACACAATTTAAACAAATCACCATTGTCTGGCATCTGTCAGCAGATGCTATGTTCAGCTTTTTATAAAATTGTTGGACCAATTTCAACCAAATATGGCAAGGGCCATCCTGGCATTAGGCCTTTCAGCTTTCATGTTTATACAGATGATGCCAATCTGCTTTGAGATGTCATTAGTAAAGAAAAGAAAAACATTTAAATTACTTCTTTCAAAAATGCTGAACATGTTTTAAACGTGAGAAAAAGCTACCAGGCATGAAAAACATTAAACATTATACAGATGATGCCATTTTCGTTATCCAATCTGGCTGCCATGACCAAAAGTTTACAAACCTATATGTCAACCATCAACATATTCTGTGTTCATATACTCACAAATTTTCTGGCCAATTTCAGCCAAACTTGATACAAGAGCATCCTTGCATAAAGGTTTGTCAAGTTTGTACAGATTCTGCCACTCTCCTTTTAATCATACATGTTGATATTAACTGAAAATAGAAAATCATTTAAATGACAGCTTAGAACTGTTGATTATAATTCAAATAAACTTGACAGAAAGCATCTTAGCATTGGCACCTTTTTAAATGATGCAGATCCACCATCACATGGTGGTTACTGTTTCGTATAAAAGAAAATCCTTGAAACAACTTTTTCTTTAAAACAGTTTAACAAAATATTTCAGAAAGTGTCCTGGGATCTAAGTGTTGCACATTTATACAAATGATGCCATCAGTTAGTTAAAATTAAACAGTCTTCAACAATTTCTTTTGAATAACATCTTGACGGAATTTGACAAAGTATTTGTACAAAAGATGTCATTCTGACAGTATATGGTACAGTTACTAAAAGTATGAGAAAACATTTACACACCATTATCAAAACGAATGAACATAATTTGACCAATTTTGAAACAGAGCACCCTGGTATAGAAACTGTTTAATATTTGACAAATTATGCTGACTTGTAATCAAACCTTGATGGAGAAGTAGAAAAGCTCAGGAAACCTTGAAACTTTAAGTTTTTTTTACACAGTGTATAGAATCTACAGCACAAGAAATTTATACAGAAAACTAAGATTTCTTGGTTGACTGCTCTTTTATTTGTCTATATGCCAGGTGAGCAATGTCAGGCCAGAAAATGCACTTATTTTCGGGTTTTTACTCTTTTGTCCTAGAGCTGAGTGCAGTGTAAAAACTACTTGTCTTGCATTTTCTTTATGGGTCATTGTGAAACCTGTGAATAATGTCATCACCAAAAGATGCATGTATTAACAAAGTTCTGTTCTTGTGCAATTTTTTTTGGGGGGGGGTATTGTCCATCTTGAACTTAAATTTGGAAGCAATATATGACAATGCAGGTACCCTTACCACTTGAGTTGTATTGGCGTAAAACTAAAATATTATGGTCATTATCATCGAATATGTACAGCCATTGTACTTGCACTATTTTTGGAAGACATGTGTCTTGTCATTCTTCGAGTTAATTAATATCATTGATAGCTCATTTACACAGAAATTAAAAAATGGTTAAGATTTGGCTCAATGGATATTGGGAGGTTATTCAGATTTATTCATTAGTTTGTTTATTCCAGGTTTTATTCTCAAGAGATTTAGATGTACAGCATGTAAATTGATTTGTATACACCTACCAAAAGTTGGGGTGTACTATGTTATGATGCCTGTAAACCATCTAGAGTTATCTAACTTTGTTGATGGCTTACAGTTGGAGTAATGAAGAACCCTATTAATTTCTGGACAAAAAGTTAAAGTTCAACTTCATCCTGACTCAAAGAAAAATGTTTTCTGCACAATAACTATTTTTCCACAAATTTTTAGTTACCGAACATTGTAGATGACTTGCACTTGGTGCAAGGAAAAATCCTATTTCAGATTCAGAGGTTAAAGTCACGGTGATTGATTGATGAAAGAATAAAAATGGTTTTCACACTGTATTATTTTTTCTTCAATAAGAAAACAGAACAAAATGTTTGGATTACTTAAACATGTAGTACAAAGAACCCTATCAATTTTGTGTCAGAAGGCTAGGTCAGTGGCTGAAAGAAGTAAAATGTTTCGTGCAAAAATAATCCGCTTTCCACATAGAGGACAGTTATATAAATGGAATGGGAAAAAAATATATTTTAGGCATTCTTGTTGCATTTAAAACATGGTTGTGCATTATGTTGCATATTTTTTTATATTATTTCTTCATTTGTAAAATATGTAATAAACAATCCATGATGTGAGTTGTCTATCCATTCTCTGTGATTGCTATTCATGCTATGTGAATGTGTTATCTATTCTTGACTCAGCTTTCATACGTATTGGCTATCTATTCTGTCCTAATATACTTAATCAATAAAATTATCAGATGTTTTTTTTTTCCTATTGGCTTTCTATTCTGTCCTAATATACTTGTTCAATAGACCCATCTCAGCTGTCTTACCTATTGGCTATCTATTTTGTCCTAATATACTTGATCAATAAAATTCTCAGATGTCTTATGTATTGGCTATCTATTCTGTCCTAATATACTTGATCAATAAAATTCTCAGTTGTCTTACATATTGGCTATCTATTCTGTCCTAATATATTTGATCAATAAAATTATCAGCTGTCATATGTATTGGCTATCTATTCTGTCCTAATATACTTGATCAATAAAATTATCAGAACGTTTTACCTATTGGCTATCAATTCTGTCCTTTATATACTTGATCAATAAAATTCTCAGCTGTCTTACCTATTTGCTATCTATTCTGTTCTTTATATATTTGATCAATAAAATTCTCAGCTGTCTTACCTATTGGCTATCTGTTCTGTCCTAATATACTTGTTCAATAGACCCATCTCAGCTGCCTTACCTATTGGCTATCTATTCTGTCCCAATATACTTGATGAGTAGGGTTATTTCAAATGTCTTACCAATTCATTTCAGATGTATTACAAGATAATTTTTAAAAAATATTTTTATGCTATGTAATTTCAATAAATTAAGTATTTATGTCATAATACATTACAGGGGCCCCAAGTGGTCTAAAGTGCTCTCCATTACGGATCACTGCCATCTCACCTCTCTTTGCATGGGTTCAAGTCTCTGATTTGGCCAATGTGGGTATGTGAGAAAGCTTGCCAGTAGCTTCTCGTAGGTCGGTGGTTCTTTCCGGGGGTTTTCCCAGGTTTTTCCTCCACCATTAATACTGGCCTCCATGTATAGCCTATCTTGTGCTGAAAATGGCGTTAAACCCTACAACATCAACAACATAATACATTACAAATGATGAACAGCAAATTCTCTTGTTTGTTACTATCATGTACATTACTGAGGTGGGGAGTGTTTTGCCATACCTAGACGTTGATAGGGGCATGTAGTCTTATGCTTGCCCATCAATCCATCCATTCATCACTCTTTGGTTAAGTTTTATATGTAGGTTTCTCCAGGCTCTTTGTAGGGGAATTCCTTGAACATATTTTTAGTTTTTCTTGGATATATGTATGAAATTAGGATTCAAATAGCTTTCCTGTTTTATTTTTTAAAAAGTCCATATCTGGTTTCCAAATTTACCAGTAAAATCCATGTTCTTCAATACTAGTGTCTGATGCCTTAAAATTTCTTTACATTTTTAGAGCAGTTTCATGTTTTAAATATTTACTACATAAATATCTATATTTTTCAGTATGTTAATTGAGTCTTTACTCAAGCTCTGAGGTTTTACACCACAAGTTAACTGTGTGCCACAGTTTATTTCCTTATAAAGGATTAATTTAATATACAACATTGTTCTTTTTTCTTTCTTTTTTTTTCTTCTTCTTTTTGCATGATTTGTGTCTTAGTGCTTTTTAACTACATCATTGATTGTCTGAGAATTATCAATTTGCAGTATGGACAACACCCACATGTTTTGTATTTATCTTTTTCGTTTTCATTTATGATAACCTCATGAACAATATTCAGAATGGGTGAGCATTTTGCACATTCATTCATTGGTATGTTTGTGTATTGGTTTGTATGTTTCTGTATTAGTTTGTATGTTTGTCATTCATAACACCCTCAATATACTGGACCATATTTCACATATACACGTTAAAATTGGTATGGAGAGATAAATGTGACTTTTGTATTTTCTATTCTTCTTTCATTGCTATCCTTCAATATCTTGGACCCTATTTGACCTACACCAGATATTGGTTTGTAAACTACATCAATTTGACAACACTAGAATTATTTTTGTATTTTCAACTATCTAATTGTCTACACCCTCAATATTGTGGACCCTATTTCACCTATCATTGAAATTTGGCACATGGTTGCATCAAAGGGAGAATAACTCAACCATCCTGAAAGGTGGGCCTATGAATACCAGCTCAAAATGTCGGATGTTAATTATAGGTATCCAGATTCGCTTCAGTGTGAATGATGCAGAGATTTCAAACACCCTTGCTTGCATGGGCCCGGGTGGCTGAGTGGTCTAAAGCACTTGCCTTTACCATTCGTTGTCATCTCGCCTCTGTCCATGTGTATTTGTCACAGGCTCATCTAATTTTTTTACAGAAGGATAGCCGATACAGGGGATAGTTTTGAGAGATAAAATTCTGACTCCTATGTAGCTTGAAACAAAAAAATACTCTTGCTTTGATTTGTTGGAAAACTTTTGTTTTAGCCATTATAGTAATTGACAACAAAAATAATACCTTGAATGACAAGCAAAATATTCTGGTTCAAACGAAAATCAGAGCCTCCTGAAAATTGAATGATCAGTGCCTTAATAACACGTGAACCATAACTTGACCTAATTTTACAGACAAGGATGTTTTGGTTTTGTTTTTTCAATGACTTGAGACCTAAATGGAAAGGGAAGGGCTGTCACATCTCCCAAAAGATTTTTTAACATCAGCAGTAGCTTTAATTGACAGGGTATTAGATGCAGATATCTAAGGGCTGTTCCATTAAAATGTACATGAGACACAGGGAAGGCACTTTTAAAGTGGGGTAGTCACCCATAGGTGCAATTTAGATTTTTCTTATCATTGTGAAATCAATGTACCCTGATATATATATAATATGTTAATAAGCTTCATCTTAAAAACCGCCTTCCCTGGGTATCAAATATGTTTAAATGGAACAGCCCCAACAAGGCAACTTCAATTTCTGCTGTGACATGACTGCTTTTCCAACTGCCTAGCAATGGAGTTGATTCAGCCATCAACATATAATAAAAACTGCCATGCTTTCAAATTTAACATATTGACTCTTTTCAGTTGCACTGACAATATGGCAGGTCCAGGTCAAATAAGAAATGTTTACACATTTATTCACATGATATCTGAAACTGCAATGCCTTCCTTGTCATGCAAAAGGTTAGTTTGCATACACAGAGCAGCAATTGTTAATAAGCTTCATTGACAACTTCAAGCATTGAGAAAGAAGGCATCATTTGGTTAGGAAAACCATGACTGCTAAATGCAGAAGGCAGATGACTGATCTATGCATAACATATATAAACAAAATTTGTAGGGTGGAAATTAGAATGACCAGATGACCACTATGTGAAGGTGACTGTTCAGACAAGTTGGACTGTTCATATGTACAACTTATTTTTCTACCTTGATTATTGGCAACAGTTTTGAGTGTGTTTCAAGCACCTACCCAAGGGAGGGGGTGGGGGCTAACTTTGTGCACATATTTGTGATTCTTGGTTGTGTTTTTGCATCCTTTATACATACTGTGATACCTATAATCATGACACCTAGTGAGGGATGCATCTTGACAAGTACACAAAAGTTGATTATTCTTTTCACAGTTCATGGGGGGCCCCAAGTGGTCTAAAGTGCTTTCCGTTACAGATCACTGCCATCTCACCTCTGTCTGCGTGGGTTTGAGTCTAAGATTCCGCTAATGTAGTTATGTGAGAAAGCTTGCCAGTAGCTTCTCGTAGGTCGGTGGTTTTTTTCAGTACTTTCATTTAAAAGTACAAAATGTTATGGAATTGATATTGATATGATAAAATTGTTATCGCTGTCATTGAAAATAATTATGAATAATTATCAATCATGGTTAAAAATAAAAAACAAATCAACCTGACATTTACCAAGGTATTGCAATTGGAGTATAAACATCTAACTATCCCTGACTTTCAGTTTATTTTACCACTGCAGTAATTTGTATATTTGTGGTGATTATTTGAATCTTTCTGACATAAAATTTAGATTTTCCCTCTGTCCTTTTCGATGAATTTCTTTAACTTTTGTTTGGTCTAAGCTGGGAATGTCTGATATTTTGCTACACTTTGTATCTTGATTGGCAAATTGTAGTTTTTGCATTATTGCATGAGATGCTCAGTGTTTACAAAGGAAGTTAGCTTGTCACTTTGTCAACTGGGTTTTGTCTAGTACAATTTCAAGTACATATGTTATCTAAAAGAGAAAAGCTGCAATGCTTAACATGCCATTTTTACATTCTGGCAACCCTACATCCTGTTGAATTGAGTTGGTCAGTACTGTGCCTCACAGCAGGTATTTTTGTCATCTGATTATTAGGGGTGATAATAACCAGTCATTATCCAAGTGACAAAACCTAACATAAGGAATAAACAATAATAATGATAATTATTTAAATTATTACTCCTTTGTATGGATTTAAGTTACATTGTTGAAACAACTGTCATTGTGTTGACTTTAGAAATTGACATATTCTTGAGATTTCTATTTGTAAACATCATTATGTGGCTGCTAACAAGGTATTATTGTGATGGTAAAATCTGGCTTTTAGAGATGGGGCAGTTATATGTGCTTCGAAAAAAGAAGTTAAAACAATGATGAAAAAAATATGGAAAAAAATCTACACTAATGTGGGGTTTTATTAACTCTTTTTTTATACCTCTTCTTTGATAGGACAGAAAATAATGTTCATATTTAGCATTTCATATCATTTATGCCACATCACAGTAAGTAGGTGGGTGCACATTATGTTGACATACAAAGAAGATAAAATTAATGTTTTTATCAGCGTTATTGCTTCTGCTTTGATATAGAAAAAACATTCTTGTTTTAATTTTTATGCCCTATCACTGGGATTAACATTTTGTTCAAAGATCATTTTATTACAAATTTTCTACACACTAATTAATATTGATAATGAAGATTACTAAAAGCATATTTGAGGTAAATATGTAATCACTGATTACATTCTGTTAATATTGTCTATCAAAGAAAATAATGGCCACTCTGTACTTATAATGGTTGACTAACACATTTACATGATGTCTATAAAAAAAAAAATCACCACTCTGTACTTCAAATGGTCGGCTAACACATTTCATTCTGGTTAAGGGTGTCTATCAAACAAAAAAAAGTACATACTGTACTTATAATGGTTGACACACACATTCTGGTTAAGAGTGTCTGTCAGAGCAGATAATGACCTCATTGTACTTGCAGTAATTAACTAACACATTAATGTCTGCTTAAGAGTGTCTTTGAAACCAAATAATGGCCTTGGTGTAATCATTGATTGATTAACACATTATATTTTTTAAAGTGGGGGGTGGAAAAGTACAGTAATTCATAGAACTGCATATCTGTTAGAAACTATTGAGAATTTTCAGCTTAAATGATGTGTATGACAGCAAACAAATTGTTAATGATATTATCTATAAATGTTTCATGTATACATCATATTATAGTTGCATGTCATCAAGTTTTGTACCTAATGATTAATAAAACGTATAATTTGCAACATTCATTTTGTATCCAATTTACATCTATATTTTGTGTTATATTATTGTATATATTATGTTAAACTTTTTTAAAATAGAATCTTTTGTTTACAATTAACTGTTGTGTTGAAGCATGCTATCACACTGGGGCTGACATAATAGCGTATCTACGCGTATCTACCAAGATGCTCTCAGATCATGACCCATGGTGGTCTCATTTTTAACATAATCTAGAAAAAAGCATTTTAATGCATGATGTTACGTCAGCTCTAATATTTTTCATATATTTGCGTAATAATTAGGACAAGAGATATGAGTAAGAGACATCATTAAAAAAAATTATAGTGTAGAATATATGCTTGGCTCTTAGTATCGACTCTTCGGTTTGCTATCATTTTGTTGTGAATTATTTATTTTTGAATTACAGTCCTCCCTCTTAATAACATTGTAGTTGGAGACCATAATGGCTGATGGCATTATGTACCAAACGGCATTATAGTAATAATGATGATAAAAAATTCCTATGATTGCATGTATGTACGTATGTTGAGGAGGGGGTACTAACACAGAAGTTGGTGTCCTTAACTGATGACTTAGAAAATAAAACACTTTTTATTTCTCTACAAAATAAGAACAGTTCTAGCTGTAACTAAATCATGGAGGGGCCCAGAGTGGCCGAGTGGTCTAAAGCACTCTCCGTTATGGATCACTGTCATCTCACCTCTGCATGTGTTCAAATCTCAGATTCTGCCAGTGTGGGTATTTCAGAAAGCTTGCCTGTAGCTTCTTGTGGGTTGGTGGTTCTTTCCTGGGTTTTCCCATGTTCTTCCTCCACCATTAATACTGGCCGCCATGTATAGACTATCTTGTGCTGAAAAATGGCATTAAACCCTACTACTACAACAACAACTAAATCATGAATTAATGCATGTTCATTCACAAAAGCTGGAAAATAGTCAGCAAACACATAGTATTAATTTAAATTTTTGCCAGTTAACTATATTTTGTTCTCTTCTTGGTATTCATGCATTTCATTTTGTCAGATGTTTTAAAGGAAATGAAGATGTAATATTGCGCTTTTTTCATACATTTAATTCATTCCAACACATTGGTTTAATTTTTGGTCACAGGGGTCCAAAATGGTGCAATGTTACATCCAGTTCCATTATTAATGATGGGGAGTTATACTATTTAGCTTTGGTATACAGTAATGTCCATACCTGTTACACCTGAAAAAACACTACTCCTCCCTTTTAATTTTACAGTTCCTTTTCGAAGGTTGGTGCGGTTATGGATTCTGTTTCATTCATTGTTAGTAAAATTATACATACAATGTACATGTACATAGTTACATGTTAGACTCACTGTAAGGCAGTATGCTCTGTTGCTGCCACATAGTCTTGTAAGGAGGGAGTACAGTCATGATTACCAAGTCTATCAGAGTATGATGTGCTGGCTAGTCAGGTTTACACCATATTAGGGTGCACAATATACAGAGGTAAATATGGTACTGTATATAACTTCTGCAGTTGTTGAATTCATTTTTCTGAAGCATGGCTTTATGTTGTGCTAGTTAATTGATTGAAATATTTAAGTTGCTCTCTCCCTCTGATTTAAATTTCAATTAGTGTTTCCATCTGTGCATATGTTGATGTGTGATAAAGGAGAAAAGAGCTGGGAAAGAGACAGTCTTTCAATATTTTCATTATGTTTATTTTTAAAACTCTCGTGATTTCTTAATACATATATTTTCAGAGACTGCAGCTTCTTTCTAAACTGTCTTAGGAAGAAGATGAGAGAATGATAATATTATTATTTTCATCTGTATTGATGTTTTGGATTCAGCATTCTCATTGCTTCACAATTATATGCTGTATATGCTTATCTCAATTTTACAAGGGATATAAAAGTAAGATCTAGTATAATTTTGCATTTGATTATGCATTCCATGTACATTTTGTTATGTAACACTCAATTAAAACATTACTAGTTAAATAGTTCTGATTCTTTTTTAATTCCCCCCTCTGCTGTAACAGAAAATGCATGTGCTTTGCTGCTGTCTGTCTATACATCCATCCATGCCATGTCAGTTATTTTTAGTTTTTTTATTTTCCTAATGCTGTTGGGCAGCTTTTTTGGGATAAAGTTGTTAAAATGTTTTTTTTTTACCTCCAGGGTATATTGTGATCCTTGTGTTCATCCATCCTGTATGGTTTGCGCATTCAATTTCTCAGAACACATATAAATTAAAACCAAAGTAAGGTAAGCATGAGGTAGTGCTCTAAAAATTCATATTTTGCATAGGTTAAATTTTTAAAGAAAAAGGATTTCTCCATTTTTTTCCCTAACTGGTTATCCTGAACATTAAATATTAACGATGTATATCTTGGGTATTCTTAAATGATCTTTAACTACTCTTTTTCTGGTGTATGATTAATGGATGCAATTTAGGTTTTAGAAATATACATCTCGGCCTTACTGCTTTGTACCTATACAAAAATTCTAGCTCCGCTGAGTCATTTTCACTTCCTGGTTTTTAAAATTATGAACAAATTGAGCCAATAACTTTTTGTCCTTTTTACTTGTTTTGTAATTCATTCATTGCACTTGTAGAAGCTGGTATTGTATGGCCTGGCAAAATTCCATTTTCCAGTTTTAATAATTGCTAGAGATAGCATACTTGAGATTAATTTAGGCACCTTTTTTCAAGCACATGCAAGTCATAGTTGTTAGCTGTGTACTTGGGTCATGTACAGTTTCCAGTTACAGTATCCAAAGTACATAAAAGTAACAAAGAGGTATACAACACAATCTCTTCATTGTGCAAGTTGCCAATGCAAACAACTTCACCTTACACCTGTCACTCTCTCAAAATTACATAATATTGGTAGAGCACCTCGCCAATGAAGTACAAAACATGAAGTTCCAAAACATTTGCTGAATAAATTTTGTGGGAGGGGTCATCAACATTAAATAGAGATATAAATGAACATATCTGAAACATAATGTTTAAAAAAACAACTATAAAAATTAAAATTGGTGACTAATTGTTCTATAAATGGTAAATTGTATATACTTTATATATATTTGACTGCACAGACATTAACCAATGTGCAGGACACTCCACCTATTATAGTTAAATCTACACACTCTTTAAGCTGTAAAACCTCACACTATTTCATGGCAGCAAATGCCAGACCTGAAAGTTGAAAATCCCACTGAAAATCAGTCTGAGGTAGACAATATGTATTCATTTTGCCTGCCTTCTTCAAATAGAAAAAGAATTTTGCATTTATGGTGAAGTTAATTGTACATGCATATGTGAAACTACTGTAAGAGTGTTCTTCTCTATTTCCACATATTAACTCCTTAGTTCACTTAGTAAACCTATGCAAACATCATATTAAGACTTTAACAACTTTTGAATGCTCATGATCAAACCCTGTATTTGCCAGTATAGACATACCCTTGATGCTAACATCTGTGCAGAGAAAACTATTCGATCTTTGGCATTTTTGTGATCTTCATATGTTTGAAACGTGTTTTAAATTGTCACCATAGTCGGGTGCTAATTTTAGTAATGCATTTCTTTCACGTCTGAAAATGACTGAAATTCCATCAAATAAACCTTGTCTCTATTTTTTCAGGTCTCAAGATTTCTGTTACTAAAGTCTTTCCTTATGAATCAATCCTGGCCATCCAAATCCATAGACTGATATACTCTATTTCACACATTTTTAGACTGGTTCCCATTCTTTCAAATAATTAATAACCAGAGTCCTAGAGACATGACACAAAAAAATTGGGATAAAGTTTTGAAAAATATGGAAATGGGAATGGCATGAACGCAAAGCCAATACATAAGAAAATTTAGCACCTGAAGACTAGCATTTTGCAATATTTACCAGAAAGATTTGAACTATTGACACTTGTGTCTAAAGTGTTAAATGAGGAGGAGCTGGACCAGGATGATTTGTTTGTTAAAAAAATACAAAATGAAACCCTTCCTGAATTTACAGAGGGACAAGATGTAGATAACTAGTGTGGAATGAATGATATTGTTGCCAAGTACCCAAGTCTAGTTGTTTTCATGACCCACAAGTAGAGTCATTCTGGAATGTTATGGATGATAGTATTGATTCAAATTAGGGAGAATAAATATAGAAACCTCTAACTTGGTACAGAGCATCAAAATCAGGTAAAGTGATATACATTATGTCAAGAACAGTTCAGAAGCAGATGCAACCCTGTGTTAAGAGTATGTGAATTGCATGTAGACATTACAAGGAGGAGTTTAAAGGGAAAAACAACAAACACTTGTTGAGAGTGAAAAGAAAAATTAAACATTAAAATTCATTCATTACGTAAGTTGTGACAATGAACATTGTGAACTTTTTCTAGTATTGTTTAAAGTTGGGTAAGTTTGTTATTTTTTAAATAAATTTTTGGGTTCATGCAAAGAACAACTTTGCCCAAAAAATTTGATAATGAGGGTCAACAGTAGTAGTTTTGTATACCAAGCCCAAATTGCATTTTTGGTGGGGGGGTATCAGCCCCATGGACCCCTGATTATGGACATCCTCCTTTAAACTCGACTGGGTAAGAAAATCCCAGACACTTTTTCATATTTTCAGTTGTTTTTTAAAATAAAGAATATTCCTGTCAAAGCATGGAATATATGCTTATATTATTACTATATTGGATGGCTTCAATAATGAGCTAGATCCATGTATACAGATGAGGTGACCTTGTATCTGATTGACTGAGCACTCCGGAGACCACATTTCTAATCAAACTTAAAATGTATGCTTACATCATTATGATCTTAGACATACATGCCAACCCCTGACGAGGAAAAAGTGTAATCCAAGTGGTCAAAAAGAGGAATCCAAGCAGAAAAAGAGTAATCCACATATAACATACTACAATTACAATTAACAATGATTTATTTGCTTTTCTCGTCTTTTATCATTCATTAATGGTTCAAGTGTTCATATGTAGCACTTTAGCTTTAGAAAGCAACAGATTGTCATGTTGCATTTCAAAACATTTTGTACCAGCTGAGGCCATGAATGTTTTGCATACCAGTAGAGCACTCATTACTGGGTTACTTAGGCTAGCCTGGACCTGAATTCAGTTTTATTTTTGTTAACAACACTGAACAATCTCTCACAGTCAGCATTAGAATGGTAAAGAACCAATATTCCTTTCATAACCTGACAAAGAAGAGGAAATTTATTTCTTCCAGTGATAGAGTCTTTTAGCTGGGAAATAAGGTGCCATTGCACATCAACTCTATCTGCATTAAGTATATTGTCAGGTAGAATCCCAACTTGATACTTCAGGAATTCTTCTTCCAGATGATCCAAGTTAGACAAGGGTGGCAATAGAAAGGGATATCTCTTGACAAAGAATCTAACACTTTTGAAGCTTTTTGACTGTCTCTCATTTACATAAGCAACTGAAGCATTTAAAAGCAGTTCATCTCCATATGGGAATTTATGGAGCATGTAATCACAGGAAGAGTAGAATTGTGTTCTATGAATTCTCTTGCTTCTGCACCAATAGCTAGATCTTCATTATCTTTCTGGTTTGCATGGTCATGAAAGTCAATATCAGTTAAAAGTTTGGCTGATGCGATGATTTCTGGCTTAATAAACCTTATTAGCAAATCTGACAACTGGTTTGACAGAATCTTGTGCATAATATGAATGCATGGTTCTTCTTTCTGCAAGACATTTGCTGCATCAAACAATGGAATGGCACTCTTCATAAACAAGCAGTACAGTTTTGTAACTGGATCATTAAGCTTTTTGTAAACCATCTCACATGCTAGTTTTGCCCTTGGAAGTATGAGAAGATCCAGTATGCTTTTTAACAGATTCATACTCTGAAGAACCTGATCCAGATGGCTGATGAAATTTTATGTCAAAAGATTTATCTTTCACAGTCATGGTCTGAGCCTGGAGGCCCTCTAGCTGGATAGATAGAGGCCTCTCAAATAAAAATTCCATGGATCTAAATTTCTTTCTTTCTGCTACACCAATCTCTTTATTGTTAGTATGTCTGTCTATACTTTCATCTCTTGTTCTCTTCTGACTTGCAATAACAGATTCTGCTTTTGTACCACTCTTCTTCACTTTTCCACCATGTTTTCTCTGTGCAGATTCACTTTCAGTTTGAAAGAATGCTTGTAATGCATCCCAAAGCTCAAGTAAATGGCTAACACATTTGCCAAGGGATAACCATCTTGTACACACATGCTTTATAACTTTATAGTCTTCAAGATCAAACTGATCTTGTAACAACTTTAGAGCCTGTTTCCTTTTACTATTTTTCTCCAAATAATAGTAGATATCTATTAATAAATGGCCAATATCTACTTCTAATTTATCAGCAGCCTTACCAGCAGCAAGGTGCATCAAATGACAGGGGCAACCTGTTATGAACACTGATGGAGACATTTTCAAAATATAGGATGCAACTCCTTTATGAATTCCAGTCATCACTGATGCATTATCAGCTGCAAACCCCATACAGTTCTGCCAACTTATGTCATGTTTCTTCAAAACATTGTCAAGCAAATCAAAAATGTTTTGTCCAGTGGAATCTACTGTTAATTCTGGTAAAGAAAGAAGAACACTCATGACTTTGCCTTTTTCACTGTCAAAGTATCTAACACATACTGGGTACAACTTTTTAACATCATAATCACAACTCCCGTCTGTGGCAATACTAAACGGCCCAATTTTCATTGCTTCTGCAATTTTAAGTGAAGTATCTTCTGCTAGGCACCGAACAATATGAGATGATTTTGTTCTTGCACAAGCATATTTTCCCGCAATTTTCGAATCAGGAAACATCCGCTTCAACAAGGGACCAACGTCGTCTGCTACCGCTAATGGTAGTCCGTGTTCTATTAAAACCTCGGTAAATAAGAAGTTACCTTAGTATTAGAGTTCGTAAGGCGAGCTAATTCGATGTGTTTCCTTGTTTTCACGTGTTTTTCCACATCAAATTTACCACCATGACCAATGCTAAAATCGTTTCCGCAGTCTGCAATGAGCATTATGCTGTCCTAGAATGGAACGCTGTATTATGCCATTCATATATTCATCTTTGAATTTTTGGAGGACTCGTTGTTTTGCTTTTTTCTGATCCATCTGCGAAATTTTTGGGGGAAAAAATGTGCTCTAACATACACAAAGACTAGAATCCATCTTAACATCTGAAGCCATTTAGCGCCAATGATTAGACGTCACGTGATGATGCCCTCGTCGTGTTTGGAGGATTGATTACATTTTGCTTTGTTTATTATTGACTTTATCTAACCCTTCTGTGAAATTATTTAAGAGATATTTTTTGCACTCATAAACGCATTGAGAATTTTTTAATACTTTTTAGCGCAAAAAAACTTTTAGACTGGTTCTGCACTATACAAAATTAGAACAAAGAGTATGTGCATAATGATTTAAACAAAATAGAAACCAGTCTGTTCTCTCCTCACTAAGCCGCTATAAATAGAATATGAGGTCGAAAGTTTGAAAGTATCTTAGTAACATGATAGTTGCTATAAATAGAACATGAATATTAGGAAAGTCCACGGACAAGTATACTCGTATATCGTAGTTATGTAGAAGCGGGGTATTTTTTAATTAAAAATAAAACAGTATGTAAAAAATAAAGTAATGCTAATAAAAACGAAAAAAATTTTTTTTTTTGCAAGATGGATATATCGAAAAAGCGTAATCTATAAACGTTAACGCGTAACGCGGAATTTAGTGGGAAAAAGCGTAATGATTACGCCAAAAGCGTAATGGTTGGCATGTATGCTTAGACAATTTTGATAATGGGCAAGATCCCCACTTATCATCATTATCTTGGTTGGATCTGATGATGGACAAAATACACATATTTAAATGAGCTAATCTTTCATCAGACTGGCTGACCATGTAACCACTCTGGAGCCTGTATATCTAGTCCAGTTTTTGATAGAACTTGTATTATCAAGATTTCAGACAACTTTGATAATTAATCTTTCAAACATATTAATGAGTTTATCTTTTGTCAGATTAGCCGAGCTTGAAAATGTAGGCAGGATTCCACCTCTGATTTTGACCAAACTTGGAATATATGCTTTTATCATAAAGACTTTGGATTGGTTCTAAGGCCTTGTATGTTAATGATGTAATCTCTCATTTGATTGGAAGAGCTTGTTACCATCATCAAAGCAATATTTGGGATCCAATTTTGACCAAACTTGGAATATAAGCTTAAATCATGAATCTTTTCAGTCAGTTTTGACTTAGCACATTCCATGCATAATGCATTGATCATGCATATGATTGACTGAGCTTATCACCACTCAAAAAAGCCACAATTCTGATCAGATACTGGCTTACACTGAATATCATCCAGATATGCTTTCTAAATGAGCAGGATCTTTGCATATTAAGGAGGTGATCTTGAAAATGGGCTGACCATTTTACAATTTGATTATTTATGTTACATGTCTAATCCAAAAGATGATTTTATTATGATGAGAGCTGTGTATATTTAGATGATCTGAGTTTTCATAACTAACGGTTGTTTTTTAAACTTGGTAAATCATCAGCATCAAACTTGAGCATGATTATAAGTGAAATTAATGCATGTTGTTTGATGTGACCTTGCATCTGATTGGCTGAGCTTGTCAACAGTCCTGCTCCTATATTACTGGTCAGAGTTTGATCCAACTTGTTACATGATTTTAATCTTCAAGAAGCTGGATGAGTTGAAGGCTGAACTCCAACCAGTGTATGCACACCTGAAGCTTTTAATCTCTTTTTCATCTTTATCTATATAAGAGATCAGCACATGTTAATGATACCTTGCACCTACATAGATCTAGAGTCAATATCTCTCATCCTGTTTCTATTAAACTCAGTAAATGTCACCAAGATCTTGAATGGCTGATTATGGTAAAGAAACTGCATATTACCTGTAGAACATCTATTGATCACAATTTAGTAAAATTTGCAAATTCAACATGATCAAATTTATGGGGATGGTTAGTCTACTTACTGGGAGGGTTGTATTGTTACAGTACTAGATGTGACTGCTTAGTGAAATAGTCAACTGTTAAATTATGCAAAGATGGTGCACACGATAAAAACCACTTGGCCCTCTTGCATATATACTATAGACTTGCCTTCATCCTATGGAAGGCTTGGGGTGTGGGAGAAACAGGTTTATATTTAAGTTAGCTTACCATTTCCATGCTCTGTATTTGGTAATGGTTGCTCATTGGTCCTAAATCTTTTCTAATCTTGTATTCAATATGTTAGATTTAAAGTAGAGTATGAGTTCCTTTCAAGGGACTTGTGTTAGATTTATTGTAGATATTAGTCCCTTATAACCTTTTGAGGGACTTGTGTTAGATTTATTGTACAGTTTTAGTCTCTTTTGAGGGATTTGTGTTAAATTTATTTTAGAGAATCAGTCCTTTTGAGGAACCTGTGTTAGATTTTTTTGGTAAACATTAGTTCCTTTTGAAGGACTTGTGTTAGATTTATTGTAGAGCATCAGTCCCTTTTGAGGGACTTGTGTTCAGAGCAAAAGTTAGGATATAAAGAAGAAATCAAACAATCAGTCTAAGCAGGCTTTATTTCTTTTGCAACAAAAATTACACGATTTTTTCATAAAATGGAATGTAATAAAATGCGCTAATTATAAATTGAATGAATGATTTTTATGTGAGACATTGTCCATACAACCTTGAATAACACCAAAATTGATTTTCTTTAAAAAGCTAATTATATCCTTAGTCGTTTGAATGTTTTATAAAAAAAAAAATCTCTATGAATTTATCTAAAGGAATGCAAAACTCACTGAATGTATCTGTAGGAATAACAAAACTCGTTGAATGTACCTGTGGGAATACAAAACTCATTGAATGTACCTGTGGGAATGCATAACTCCAAGCAGAGGCATAGCTGGGGGGGGCAGGGGGGTACATATGTCCCTGGGCGCCAAGGTACAGGGGCGCCAAAATGAGGCTTACAACGTTACATTATAATAAGTAAACGGGTAATAAATCGGTCGCAAGATCGCTGGGGCGCCAATTTTATAGTTTGTCCCCGGGCGCAAAATATCATCGCTACGCCTCTGGCTCCATGAATGTATCACAGGGAATAGAAAACTCTATTAATGTATCATAGGGAGCAGAAAAAGTTTAGCCTAAATAAAATACATCACTTTTAAATTAAATTTTTAAACATATTTTTCAAACAACAATGAACACAAATGCAAAACGATGGATAAAACTGTGAATGGAATGATGCAGTGATAGACAAAGTAACACATGGAGAGAAAGTTCACTTTCTGTAAGAAACAGTACACCTTAAAAACATTTAAAAGTTCTTCAAATGCTGTCTGAATTATGGGATGGTATTAATCAGACATTACTGAGCACATTATTATTTTAGATTAAAAAATTATGTCAGAGTAGCTTACACATAAATGGTTCCAACATAATGAATTCATGTAGTTGTGCAGTTCAAACAATTCTTCAAGAAGTTAAATTTTTCATTCATTCAAAGTTATTTGATTAAGGAATAAATTATTAATTTTCCCTGGATTCTATGTAAAACAATTATATTTTCAAATAGAGAACTCTTTAAAAAAATATAGTATATTTATTGAACACATCTTTTTCCAGTGCAACAAACATACACAACAAACCATCACAGGGTAGTAGCATATGACTCTCCCCCTCACATCAGTTAATTATGACTCCCATTTATTACAAAAAAAATGCATAGAATTACAAACTTCACTCACATTCATTACAAATAAGCATACATTTACAAAATTTACTCTCATTACAAACAAGACATAAAATGACAAATTCACTCCCATTTATTATAAATAAGGCATACAATTATGAATTCAACTCCCATTTACTATAAACAACACATACCATTACAAGTTCACATTCTTTGGCACTAACACAACTTTACTCTGTATGCAGATGAAGACCTGGACAGAAAGTTGCAAGTTATAAAAATAAAGCAGTTGAAAATGTCTATTTAAAAAAAGGCAATTGTGGGAAATTTTCTAAAATGTAAGACTCTCTTACTGGATCTTGTATCAGTTCACAAGAATTATATGAAAAATGAGCTCTATGAGAACAACGTGCAACCAACAAGATGAACGTACATCAGGCCCAAATTTTCTCAGATTTTGGACATTAATGTCAAACTCAGATAATTAAACTATCAGCAACTTAAATAGTCTCCTGTTTTAATCACAAAATTGCCAGTTCACCTCTGTATGGCCAGGTGAGCTTATGGTATGTGACATCACTGATCCATCTTGTATCTGTCAACATTTTCTCTTTCAAATTTAAAGAAAACCACTGGACCACTTTTCATTTAGCAAAGAGCGTTCTGACATGAAGTTTTTAAAAAATTTATACCAATGTGTTGATCCATCATTAAATGTGGTCAGCCATTACAAAAAATAGAACCTTTAAGTGATGTCTAAAAGACAGGTCAACAGAATTTCAACAAATATGAAGGAATTTTTTTTACATTTAATGCCAATCAAATATGGTCATTGCTGCAAAATAAATATAAAAACCTCTTAACCCATTACCCCTAGTGCAGAGTTTATGGAGCATGAGGTTATAGCCTACTTCCGAGGTCTGTAGTGTCGAGTTCATGCATGATACACTATAGTGTTTTAGAAAGATAGACAGATTTAGCTCTACAATGATATCAAATAATCTGGATATTTTAATTGCACTACAAAATACAGAGGGAAAAACCAAAGTTTTTGGACCAGTTTTTTTTTCACCCAAAATTTACCCATGGTCGGAATCTGATTTTGTGTCCAGATTTTAGACTTTATGGCCTCAGATCTAAGGCAGATTGGTCTGAAGTGCACACAGACAGGTGAACCTGTGCAAAAAGTAAGATAAGGTGGACATTTTGAATAAAGAGTCTTCTCCATACAAATATTGTGGGTCCGTTAAGCAAAGCAAAACAAAAACAAGAACTACAACTTTTCACTTTCTGCTCATGTGCCAGCAACCTAACCAATGAAAAACATTTTTTTAGCACAACTAGGCATTGATCTAATGGAAAATAGCATGGAAGTCGATGTATTAGGATGTATTCAGAAATAGTACCCAAAATGTGTTTCCTACTCACATTTCATGCGAAAACAGCAAAAACCTCCAGGGATTAATGTGTTAGTGCCCTGTCATTAAACCACTCAACAGCAATTAAAATAAAATTTTACAATATTCTGGAATTATGATCTTTTACTGGTAAGTTTTGTACAAAAAAATCCTAATCCAACATAAAATATGGCTACTGCTTAAAATAGAAGAACAGTATAATGACTTTTAAAGATGTGGTCAAAAGAATATTACTAAATCGAGATAGAAAGCATCCAAGAATGAAGGCAATATTCAAAATCGCTACCTGCCAATTAGTCTGAGCCAGTGGCTTTGCTGGACCAAAGAGACAATAAAGTTGATTAGTCATTCTACCCAGTGCATTTCAAGTCTGAAGTACTCAGTCTCTTACCAAAGTTCTAGTAAATACCTAAATACAAACAAGTGACTGCAAGGGTTAAAACTTGCTACGGTTCCATTTCATTTATGAAGCATTTGACTGGACACTGAAAATAAGTAGATTGATTTTTTTTTTAAATACCATTTTTATGTTTTGACATGTTGCACTATAAAATGGATCCACATTTTCATTTGATATCAGGAAGTTGCCTAAGCAACTAATAAGCAAATCACTGTCATGGAGTGACCATAAAAAAAGAACTTTGATTTAAAATATAACATAATGTATATGTATTAAGTTTTCACAACTGATTGACCACTTATATTGAATGACCTTTAAGACTGCATTGCTATGAAAACAAAATGGGATGCTGTTGTACATAATAAGAAAAACAATATGTTTGCATTTAATGCCAATCAAATAGCACACACAAGACATAATTTGTCTTAAAAAGACAAAAGCTAATGTTTTGTAAAAAGCATTTTGATTTTTAAAAAGACCACCTAACAGGATGCATTTTTACTATTTTCTGATCTTTCTGATGTATTATGATGTAAAAAAAAAAATAAGTTTGTCAATCATGTACTTGTAATAATGTTTGCTAGCCTACCTTTATTACATCCATCAACCCAGTCCACAATATGTGTTGAACAAACAGGGCAAGATAATTATGTAATAATAATAATAAATAATAATAAAGACTTTATTTAGAGAAGGTAACTCAGTTAGCTACAGAACTAATCTATCTTGAGGCCTTCTATATGTTATGTACAATATATTGTACAATACATACAACATGCTTTAAAGAGTCTATATTACTAGCTTGTACACAAAATATGCTGAATAAATAGGGCAAGATAATTATGTACAATATCACTAGCTTGTATACATATTTCACATCAAAATAAAATTACTCCAAGGCCTTGGCTTGCGCTCACCTCTTCAGATAAACAGAGTGTACACTGGGTACAAAATGAAGTACACCTATTCTCTGCTTAGCACTCTCCTAGGTTATCAATAGTACTTTGAAATTTTCACCTGCACCTGATACAATATTGGAACTAAAGTTACAAATACATGAGTTCCCAAATAAGGTGGTGTGTCTTAGCACATAATGTATTGTGCTACTTGTTACCATGTTCATGCAGTAAAAATGGTATCATGTTATGGTATCTTCAACCACCTGTCTGACAGAATATTCAATTGGCAATCCCCACCTCCAAAAATAAATATGATTATGAAGATTTTGTGAGTTTGTATGACAAATAACACACACAAGACATAATTGATCAGATAGTAAAATGAAATATGATTTAATGTGTGTTTTTTTTGTTATGCTAGGTCAAGAGAAATACTTTTAATAATTCACTGGAGTGGAATACCAGAAATATTTGTTCACTGATCCATTAGTACAGTTGTTGAACATTAGTGTTTCAATTAGCTAGACTCTGAATTATGATGTACAACAGCATCCCATTTTGTGTTCATAGCAATGCAGTCTTAAAGGTCATTCAAAGTAAGTGATCAATCAGTTGTGAAAACTTAATGCATGTACATTATGTTATATTTAAATCAAGGTGCTTTTATGGTCACTTCATGACAGGGATTTGCTTATTAGTTACTTAGGCAACTTCCTGACATCAAATGAAAATGTGGATCCATTTTATAGTCAATGCTTGCAAATAGTTAAGTGATGTCCAACTCAGTCAGCGAAATGTGTTAATAATTTCATAATGTAGAATATATTGTTGCTGCATTATCAAAACACTTGCTTTGAAAAGTCATTCACTCTTAGCTTAAAAAATCATGTACTAAAGTAAAATCGATATTTTTTCCATTAGTAGTATTGAAATCTACTACTTGTAGTGTACAAGTTCTCCAGCAGTTGGCTTTCAATGGCTCTGAAGCATTCTTCCTTGCCAAAAATGTTTCACCAAACAAGTAAACACCATCCCTGTCATGTGCCATCTACGCTGTGTCTTCTCATAGAGTCCTGTTCTTTTACAGCAAGAAGGAAGTGCTTGGACTGTAAGGCATTTGATGGACGGTTCAAATGTTGTTGATGAAACATGGTTCGTCTTGACATTGTAGGTTTGGGGTATTCTTTTATCTCTTCTGCCACTTGTTCCTCAGATTCATCTGAGAAAGAAAAATTACAGCAAACGCTCCTCCTTTTAATGAATGATAATAAATCCAAATGAACTGATCATTATATGGCAGTTCCCCATTATAAGATACTTCATTATACCACATGAACTGATCATTATATGGCAGTCCCCCATTATAAGATACTTCATTATACCACATGAACTGATCATTATATGGCAGTCCCCCATTATAAGATACTTCATTATACCACATGAACTGATCATTATATGGTAGTCCCCCATTATAAGATACTTCATTATACCACATGAACTGATCATTATATGGCAGTCCCCCATTATAAGATACTTCATTATACCACATGAACTGATCATTATATGGCAGTCCCCCATTATAAGATACTTCATTATACCACATGAACTTATCATTATATGGTAGACCCCCATTATAAAACACTTCATTATACCACATGAACTGGACTTTATCAGTTCCCCATTTTAAGACACCTTGCTATATCACTTAAACTTTGTTTTATGGAAATCCCCATTATCAGACACTTCATTATATTATGATCTCATCATTAAAAGGCAGTTCCCTTTTATAGAATACTTCATTATACAACATGAACTGATCATATGTGGTGGTCCCTCATTATAAGACATTTCATGATGCCACATATACTTATTATTATTCAGCAGTCCCCATTATAAGACAATTCATTATATGAATTAATCATTTTAAGGCAGTTCCCCTTTATAAGACACTCCATTATACCACATGAACTTATATGGTAGTCCCCCATTATAAGACACTTTTTTATACCACATGAACTTATTATATGGTAGTCCCCCATGATAAGACACTTCATTATACCATATAAACTGATCATTATATGGTAATTCCCAATTATAAGACACTTCGTTATGCCACATAAACCGACTATTATATGGTAATTCCCTATTATAAGACACTTCACTATACCACATAAACTGATTATTATAT
The DNA here is from genome assembly GCA_029339505.1 of Unio delphinus. Taxonomy (NCBI): domain Eukaryota; kingdom Metazoa; phylum Mollusca; class Bivalvia; order Unionida; family Unionidae; genus Unio; species Unio delphinus. The sequence goes on along the minus strand of JAQISU010000242.1, from coordinate 13,788,159 downwards.
GGTAATTTCCCATTGTAAGACACTTGATTATACAACATAAACTGATTATTATATGGTGATTCCCCATTGTAAGACACTTGATTATACCACATAAACTGATTATTATATGGTAATTCCCCATTGTAAGACACTTCATTATACAACATAAACTGATTATTATATGGTGATTCCCCATTGTAAGACACTTGATTATTCCACATAAACTGATTATTATATGGTGATTCCCCATTGTAAGACACTTGATTATACAACATAAACTGATTATTATATGGTAATTCCCCCATTGTAAGACACTTCATTATACAACATAAACTGATTATTATATGGTGATTCCCCATTGTAAGACACTTGATTATGCCACATAAACTGATTATTATATGGTGATTTCCCATTGTAAGACACTTGATTATACCACATTAACTTATTATATGGTAGTCCCCCATTATAAGACACTTCATTATACCACATAAACTGATTATCATATGGTAGTCACTCAGTAAAATGCACATCATCATAACACCAATATATATATTTGACAATCCTATATACACAATATGTTTTGTGTTACTTGTCAATACTGATCACAGGAAAAAATTTAATTTTGAATTTCTATTAAAACAGTTTTTTCATGCTAAAGTGGCCTTTATAATAGGTATACATAAATACAGAACAAATTGAACTGTTTTCATACATTAGCTAAATTTTTGTATTCATTCTCATTTATATCTAACTTGTTAAAGAGAACCCTCGATAAACTTGGGACAAGTCCACTTCCTTATCAAACTAAGGCTGGGTCAAGTCCTCACAAGTATGGGCTTCCAGATACCTCCCTGATGACATAGAAGAATGCTAATGGGTGAAACCTACACATGCACAAATATTATTGCTAGCATTTGATAGGAAAGTGGGAAGTAAAATTTGTATTTTATTATTATTCAGAACACAAAGGTAAGATTATTATTACTTAAGCTGAAAATCAAACTGAGAGCACTGACAGCTGAAGAATCAATGTAAAGGATCCAAAGTCACACTCATATTGTTATTTGCAAGGTCATGCATGCTTCTAGTTTTTTTCTTCTTCTTCCCAATCATTTAATTTACCATGCCAATCTAGGGTACATGAGATAAAGCATGTGGTTTTTAATATTACTTTAGTTAATGTTTCCTACTTTTTCAAAATAAAATGAAAAGTATACATGAAATAAAACAAATGCATTTTTTATTATTTATTTGTGGACTTTTCCTCCTTTTTCAATTAAAAGAAAAACGTTTACATAAAATGAAACACTTGCATTTTAATATTACTTTGGGGACTTTTATCCCTTTTCCAGTAATTTTGGTATCATAGATTTAGGTTCAAATATTCTCACATTATTAAAATAGATATACATGTATTAAGGAACAAATGTTTACTTAAGTGGAACCAGCTTTTAACTCTTGTTTCTTTGACAATAGTTACCTCATTGTAATGCTCTAGGAATACCAATGCCTTGCAAATTGATCCCTTCCAATAAGGAATACAACCATTTCCTTGCAATTGATCCCTTCCAATAAGGAATACAACCATTTCCTTGTAATTGATCCCCTCCAATAAGGAATACAACCATTTCCTTGCAATTGATCCCTTCCAATAGGGAATACAACCATATCCTCGCAACTGATCCCTTCCAATAGGGAATACAACCATTTCCTTGCAATTGATCCCTTCCAATAAGGAATACAACCATTTATTTGCAATTGATCCCTTCCAATAAGGAATACAACCATTTCCTTGCAATTGATACCTTCCAATAGGGAATACAACCATTTCCTTGCTAATTGATCCCTTCCAATAAGGAATACAACCATTTCCTTGCAATTGATCCCTTCCAATAGGGAATACAACCATTTCCTTGCAATTGATACCTTCCAATAAGGAATACAACCATTTCCTTGCAATTGATCCCTTCCAATAGGGAATACAACCATTTCCTTGCAATTGATACCTTCCAATAGGGAATACAACCATTTCCTTGCAAATTGGTCCCTTCCAATAGGGAATACAACCATTTCCCTGCTTATTGATCCCTTCCAATAGGGAATACAACCATTTCCTTGCAAATTGAACCCTTCCAATAGGGAATACAACCATTTCCTTGCAATTGATCCCTTCCAATAAGGAATACAACCATTTCCTTGCAATTGATTCCTTCCAATAGGGAATACAACCATTTCCTTGCAATTGATACCTTCCAATAAGGAATCCAACCGATTTCCTTGCTAATTGATCCCTTCCAATAAAGAATACAACCATTTCCTTGTAAATTGATCCCTTCCAATAGGGAATACAACCATTTCCTTGCAATTGATTCCTTCCAATAGGGAATACAACCATTCCCTTGCAATTGATCCCTTCCAATAAGGAATACAACCATTCCCTTGCAATTGATCCCTTCCAATAAGGAATACAACCATTTCCTTGCAATTGATTCCTTCCAATAAGGAATACAACCATTTCCTTGCAATTGATTCCTTCCAATAGGGAATACAACCATTTCCTTGCAATTGATCCCTTCCAATAAGGAATACAACCATTTCCTTGCAATTGATTCCTTCCAATAAGGAATACAACCATTTCCTTGCAATTGATTCCTTCCAATAGGGAATACAACCATTTTCTTGTAATATTATGATCAGAAATAAAATGTCTGGTTTTAATATTGCTGGATGGAGGTTTGGAGGGTATGCCCATATTATAATCAAAAATAACTACAGAATCCATCAGGTTTTAATGTAGCAGGAGAGGGGGATTGAAGGGTGTGCCTGTATTATGATCAGAAATACAAACTTCATCAGATTTCAATGTAACTGAGTGGAGAATTGGAGGGTATGCTTGTATTATGGTGAAATATGAGTATTATCTAAAAACATAGCATCATTTCCTGTCATATATTTGGAACTGACTTGTACAAAGTTTGTGTTGTTCAAAAACTGGTTGAGTGCAGAAATGACAAACCACACATGGGTACCCTAAAAGCTATGGTACATGCAGCAAGTACTTATCTATCGATCTGAGCATTGTACATGGAGCATGTACTCATCTACACTACTGACCAAAGCACACGCAGCTTGTACTCATTGACCCTAATGAGGATGATACTTGCAGTATGTACTCATCTTACCTACTTACCATAGTACATGCAGCATGTATGTATCCACACTACTGACCATGATGCATGTATGTACTCATTTACCCTAATAATCATGGTACATGCAGCATGTACTCATATATCAGTCTAACCATGGTACATGCAGCATGTACTCATCTACCCTATTGACCATGGCATGTGCAGCATGTACTCATCTACCCTACTGACTATGGTACATGCAGCATGTACTCATCTAATAAACTGACCATGGTACATGCAGCATATACTCATTTATACTACTGACCATCTACATGCAGCATGTAGGGTACTCATCGACCCTACTGACCAAAGCACATGCAGCATGTACTCATTGACCCTAATGAGGATGATACTTGCAGTATGTACTCATCTTACCTACTTACCATGGTACATGCAGCATATATGTATACACACTACTGACCATGATGCATGCAGCATGTACTCATCTACCCTACTGACTATGGTACATGCAGCATGTACTCATCTATCAGTATGACCATGGTACATACAGCATGCATTCATTTACCTTACTTACCATGGTACATGCAACATGTACTCATGTACCCTACTGATCAATGCACATGTACCATGTACTTACTCATCTACCTGACTGACCATATTACATGCAGCATAAAATAATCTATGTAGATACCTAAACAATTTATTGTTATAAATAAAGATTTTTAAAAAAATAAGTTAAATTTTGAAGAAAAAAAACCTGCCATGCAACTGCACAAAAAAATAACATGAGAGCAGTTGAATATATGTTAAAAAAATCAATTACTAACAAACAATTACAAATACACTGCATTTATATTTTATTTTTTGCCTTGTTACAGTACTATCTTATAGTGAGACTTCTGTAAAATGAAATATATGATACAGCATTCCCCCAATATAACACTGTTCATGGGAATGTCAGAATATACCATTTTATAGTGAGACCCCAATATAACACTGTTCATGGGAGTGTCAGAATATACCATTTTATAGTGAGACCCCAAAATAACACTGTCAATAGGAGTCAAATAATACACCACCTTCTAATGAGACTGCCTTATAATGAAGTACATGATACATATAATTTTACTTAATGAAATGGCCATACTCATCTTATACCAGGAGTACTGTGTGTTGTATAATCCATCAATCTTTGATTTCACCAAAAACATGCCGGTCATAATGTAGATTTTGCACAAAATGTAGATATTGTTACACTACTTGCTTGTAATATACCAAATTTAGCATTGCCTATAGAACATTACTCTTGTATGGCTCACTAAAAGTTCAAAAGCAATATTTAAGCAATCAAGAATTTTGACTGTGCATCTAAACATAAGTAAATTTATGAATTTATCACACATAGTTTGTTTTCATAGTTCCCAAGTCTGTATACTGTCTGATATTTGTAACTGAACATCAATTTAATTATTAAGATTGCTTTTAAGTTATACCCTTGCGTCAGTGACCCTTTTTCTATCTATGTTGGTAGTTCCCTCCATGGTGCCTACAAGAGTGCATAGAAATAGATTCAAGAAAATAAAAATAAATTGATATCAGACATCTCAAACCTACTGAAATTGAGTGTTCTCATTGCCCTTAAAGCAAAGGACAATCAATTTCATTGGCTGACAGAAATGTCATACTAATTTTGATTAACTTAGGCAGCAATTGAGCACACATGATCCATGATCACTGATAGTAAATAGAAAAAAGACAAGAAAAATTCTTCATTGATAACATATAAGTATTTTTTCCAAAGAAATGTACATGGAGGAAATAATGTCCAAGATAAATTCTAGCAATAACAGGAGAGGCTGACAGTAGTCAAAATTACTAAGGTCATGGAGTAAATATTAGTTACTGCAATGTATGTTCACTTTTTCAGTGTCATATGTTTTTAACCAGTTCTTGTACAGTCGGACTAAAGCACAGTTTGCTAAGATTTCCTTGTCAACCAAAATAATTTACTTGTCAACCAAACTAACTGTGTCCTGATAAGTAGACATGGTTTATGTAACTTGCATGGAAATTGTGGAAAACCATGCTGAGATTTGCCAGCACAATGATCTATTTAAAACAGACTACTGGAAAAATATTATCTATTGCAGAAAAAAAACTCCATGAAGCAAGTGTCTTAGATAATGATGTGTTTGAATTTCTTGAATAGCAAAATATTGGTAAGGGTTTTGCATCCCCCATCCTTTTTATTAATGACCCGCTTTTTGATCTGGTAGAAGCCATTTGGGCCCCACTTTTTCCATTTCTGGAATGAAGACTGAATAAGTAATAATGAATTAATTAACAAACATACCAATTATCTGAATCTTTGGAGGAGTTTTGTAGTTAGATTTTACCACTGGTTCAGAACTACCATCAATGTACAGACCCCAGAGGCCAAGGTAAGGGGATATTACTCTAGCTAACAATTTCTCCATTTTGAAGTAGTTGTCTGTGCATGGTGATTCTGGAATGCTCTGAAAGAAGTGAAACTGATGAGACAATTATGTCTTTAATCTGTCAGTGGCAAGTAATTTGATAAGCAAAGAAATATGTTGTGCCAAATAAATATACTGTTATAAAAAATTTACAAATATAAAATTTTTGCTAAAAAATACATGTATAACCTACATCAGAAAGGTGTTATATAATGTCTGAAATATAAATAGAATTAAAGAAATCTTAATATTAAGAGGTAGAACAGCCTGACCTAAATGTATATGAGATATAATACATGATTAAATTTAAAATTCTAGATCACCAGCAAAGTTCCTTTGTACTACACTGTACTTCCTATTTAGGAACAGAATCAACAGAAGTTACTTAAAGAGTTTCTTTTGACCAGAATTTCCTCTTTTGCTCTTGTTGTTTGTATATATGTTTATCTATCATTTTAGTCCAATATAAATTGTTATGGTTAAAAGTTTCAAAGCATGTATGTACATAAAATTACCTGAAGTAGTAGCAACATTTGCTGTATGGCAGGGGACACTTTGCAATTCACACTCTCTACGCTTTCTGAGAGAGAAAAAGAAGAAGAATTGGGTACAAGTCCAAAAGTAAGTTCTCACTTCAACTTTTACAGGAATGATACTTTATGTAAAATGTTTAGAGATGTTTTATATAAATGAATAACTTCATTTTACCTGAATGTGCATGAGAAAAAAAAGGTAAAATTAAATTTTTTTTACTGACATTGAATACATCAATAATATGTTAGACGAAGAATGAAAATATATTACCAAGATATTACCATAGATATTTCTTAATTTGCATTTATATAGGAGTCCTACCACTTTCCTAAAAAAAATTCTTTCATACCTACACAAGGGACATTCATTTGTTACCTACACAAGGGACATTCATTTGTTACCTACACAAGGGACATTCATTTGTTACCTACATAAGGGACATTCATTTGTTACCTACACAAGGGACATTCATTTGTTCAACATGCAATTGTACTGGGTCCTACCACTGCTCTTTAATACTTTCTTCTTACCTTAACAGGAAATATTTTCTTAACATTCAATTATACAGAAGTCTTAGCAATGCTACTGAAAACTATCTTGTTTACCTGTAAAGGGAATTTTCATGAGCACGATATTTCTGAATTCCAATAATGTCACTTGCTTAATGGACATATCTACTGTCTGAAATTAGAAAGTATTGAATTGTTTTAGTAAAGATTCAAATGCACCTATAATTCAATACCATTACAATGAATAGTTTTATGTGGGATTTTTTTTAAAAAAAAGTATAATTCAATACCATTACAATGAATAGTTCTATGGGTGTTTTTAAGTTCATTTAATGTACACACACTATGTGGACAGAAACATTCCTACATTTTAAATATTCCTTTTCTTACCCATATTTATGAAAGTAGTGTTTTGATTCCAGTCCATAGTAATGACACTGTCTTTATCCTGGCCTGTAGTCATGCCAGTATGAATCTGGCCTATAACCATGTCATTGTCTTGATCCTGGCCTGTAGTGATGACAGTCTTTACCCTGTCCTATAATGATGACAATATCTTGATTCTGACCCACAGTCATGACAGACCTGGAGTCATGATGTGTCTTGTTCCTGGCCCATAGTCAAGACTGTCAGGACTTTGATGCAGTTATGATAGTCCAAATCCTGACTTAAGACTTATCATGATAGTGTATTTATCCTGACCAGTATCTTGATTTTAGCCCATAATAATGACAGGTCTAGAATCAAGATGTGTCTTGTTCCTGGCCCAAGATAGTGTATTTATTCTGACCAGTGTTTTGATTCTAGTCCATAATCAAAGAAGTTTGCTGATGATGGCTCATGGTCATGATATTGTCTTGATCTGACCAATAGCATGACATTGTCTTGATTTTTACCCTTAATTATGATAGTGTCTTGATCCTGGCTCATGTCATAACTGCATCCTGATACAGGCCAAAATTGATGACAATGTCTTGATCCAGACCCATGGTCATGACTGACTTGATTCTGACTCCTATTCTAGAGTGCTTTCATCCAGGACCAAGGACAAAACCGTGTCTTGATTCTGACCTCTAGTCATGACAGTGTTTTGATCCTGACCTCTAGTCATGACAGTGTTTTGATCCTGACCTCTAGTCATGACAGTGTTTTGATCCTGACCTCTAGTCATGACAGTGTTTTGATCCTGACCTCTAGTCATGTGTGTCTTTATCAAGGACCATTGTCATGAGTGTCTTACCCTGACCCATTTCATGACAGTATCTTGATCATGACCCATGTCATGACAATATCTTGATCATGACCCATATCATGACAGTATCTTGATCATGACCCATGTCATGACAGTATCTTGATCTTGACCCATTTCATGACAGTATCTTGATCATGACCCATTTCATGACAGTATCTTGATCTTGACCCATTTCATGACAGTATCTTGATCTTGACCCATTTCATGACAGTATCTTGATCATGACCCATTTCATGACAGTATCTTGATCATGACCCATGTCATGACAATATCTTGATCATGACCCATGTCATGACAGTATCTTGATCATGACCCATGTCATGACAGTATCTTGATCTTGACCCATTTCATGACAGTATCTTGATCATGACCCATGTCATGACAGTATCTTGACCCTTGTCATGATAGTGATATGATCCTGGATCATGTCATGACTGTGTCTTGATTTTGACCAAATTTGATGACTATCTTGTATCTTGATCCAGTGTCATGGCTATCTTGATTATAGTCCATATTCAAGAGTGTTTTAGCAGCAGATAGGGTAAACAGACCTTTTGCTGAAATGTCATTTTGAAAAATAAAGCTTCTTACGAAAATGAAAATATAAGTTTAATAATGTCAAACCAAAGCTTCTATCTAACCGAGAGTTTCTCTAATTGGGTTACTTATTTTGTTACGATATCAGTTGAGTGTTTAAAAAAATTGTACGTTTGTTTACCCACTTGACACTTCACTGAGGTCGCACCCTCTCTGCTGCTGTAATGTGTGAGTAATTAGATCATTATATATCAATAATATGGCTAGATTAGTTCGAGAGTGACTTAAACAATGAAAAAATATCTTGCCCTCCATGATTCTGTCAGACAAAATTTACAAACTCGTCAGTAGAGTCAGGTTCAATTTGCAGAAGGTTCAGAACAATTATTTAAATCTGTTATGAAGGTTACTGAAAGAGTTGCAGAGGGTACCAAAAGTCTTATTCCAATGTTAGAACAAACCACTAAGGCAACGGAAAAAATAGCTGAAAGAACTAAGAAAACCAAAAGACTTTTACAAAAACTTCCAGTTGAAACAGCTGCTGCTCAACCACTCGCCAGAACTGAAAAAATACTTGAGGGTACTGGCCAAGCTCGTGCTGAAATTGGTGATATTTTGTTGTAGTGTTTAACGACATTTTTACAGCACACGATAACTATACATGGAGGCCAGTATTAATGGTGGAGGAAGAACCCGAGAAAACCCCTGGATAGAACCACCGACCCACGAGAAGATACTAACAAGCTTTATCACATACCTACATTAGCTGAATCTGAGACTCGAACCCACGCAGACAGGTGAGATGGCATTGGTCAGCCGCGACAGAAATAAACTTAAAGAATATGCCACTGAGATATACCAATCATCAATCAGATCAGTGCTAGAATGGCCTGAAATTCCGCAAAAATATAATGGAATTCCAGAACCAAAGTTAAATGAATTTATTACAAATAAAAAAATATTTTTTAAGACAAATGAAAAATAAAAAAAATTACACGGAACTATCTTAGTCTTGTTAGAGAGATAATATGATGTTTTGGTGAATATACCATAGTACTTCCTGAAAGTTCTAGCCGTTTTGATTTAATGTCGATGAAAATTATTTAAAATAATTTTCAAATGATGTACAAACTGAGTATTTATATATTTTTGGTAATTTAAAATATTTATTTCTTCCTGATCACAAAAAAATCTGAGGACATAAAAGAGAAGATCTTAATCTTATTAATACAACTATTATGGATTATTTTATTAAATACAGAGTACCAAAATTATTTATGAAACATTTATGGGGGGGGGGGTAAAATTATACTAAAATGTTTTTAAAAAATCAGTCAGGTTTTATACGTTGATGGGGTAAATGAAAAAAATAATGATAAAAATCTCAAAAACAGAAAGAAAAAAAATTACATAATGATAATAATCAAGCAGAATAATAAATATAAAAAAAAATCTGAATCACCTTATAAAGTCAAGGATAAATATTATCAGAATAAAATAAATATTATTATCAGAATAAATATTACACGTGTTGTTATTTACTTTCACTTTCAAAATCCCCTATAATGACATTGTTACTATAGTCACTAACAGTACTTTCATAATCACTAATAACTTGGCACTGTTTTCGTTTCCACGATGGATCGTTTCACGATATGACATAATTTATCTTAATTGTCTTACGCGTGTAATGTTAATCTTCTTTGATCGTATTGGGGAGATAATTCTGATCTAATTTTCTAGATGGCGCGTGAAAGTGAGACGAATTGTTTTACTTCTGTATCCTTGACCCTAGCCAAGGATTGGAACATAGCTTTTTGAATGAGTTTAATGAATTGGTATTCTGCTGGTAGTGTATATCTATCTTCAAAGTTTTGTTGTTGTAATGATTCAAAATCGCCAATAAATTTGTCAGGATTTAGTTGATCACATATTTTCATACCGTCATACTGTAGTTTTTCAATTCAGAAGTAACAGTGTTATTATTTTCAAAGGTCATTATATAATAAATATATATTTAAGGTTTTAAAATATTAACACAAAACAGCATTTTTACAGCATTGTGTGTAAAGTTTCAAGGCAATCTTCCAAGTAGTTGAGGAGGAGTTTGGATAACAAACTTGTGCTTACGGACGGAAAGACGACAGACAAAGGTCAACAGACCATCCCATAAGTTATTCTGATCTATGACCAGATCGAGCTATGAAAAAAAAAACAACTTCTTTCTTTCAGCTCATTTTCTATCCTGCTCACCCAAATTTCCTGGAAATAGCAAGCATGAACATATTCCATATTTCCTGCTTTTCTGTGCATTTTCTCGGGTTTCTGTACCGTTCCCGTTGGCAATCAAAACTACCCATGGAAATTGTGCAGCCAGAGCATCGTAAATATAATATATAAGCAAGAAACTTCAAGAACTTTCAAACTGTAGTGCAAATTCTAAAGAAATGTATGTCAAATAATATGTATATTGGAATACTTTGAAACAATTCCAGGCCAATCAATTTTGAAGATTCATTACTTACTTTGATCGGAAACAGAAGAGCTTGGAGAACAGGAAGTATTTCACAATGGAGATAGTTCCATACATTTTCTATCTTCTCTAACAACTCCTCACCTGTAACAGCAATAAATAAATACATACATGAATAACTGACAACGGAAATACTGGTTGTTAAAGACACTTTCATTCCTTTTTCGACGTACAGGTAGATTTTCATGAGTCACATTTGATAAGATAACGAGAAGTAGTGTTAAAGACTTTTTTTAATTTTCAATACGTTTTACATCATAGTCCCAGAAATAAAATAAAATTAAAAAACACATAATCTAAGCAAGTTACGCGATTGTGTAAAAAAAACAGAGCCCCGTAAGTATAAGCAATTTCACTTGCCAGTGTCATTCTTCATGTCTTCTCTCAAAAGCACCATCCCTTTCTTCATTAGTTTATCCTATACAAAATAAAAACATAAAATAGAAATACAATGGTTCATAAAGTACACATAAATGTTATTTAATCACAATCAGACTTTATTATTAGAAGCGTTATCATTATATAATTTACACTGATTTTTGTTGTGTATGATACAAGGATAAAAATAGCAACATCGCCATTCTATCTATTTCGTGAATTTTAATCAGGTGTAATTAGTCTAGAATATAAAAATGCACAGTCTCATGCCACCAAAATCGCTCTTCGAATTGAAATAAATGTTTTGTAAAGTTTCATTGCAAATCTTTTGATGATTGGAAACTAACTCGAAATTTATTGGTACCGAAATTGTTGAGTCATGTAATTAAAATTTAATTAATTTTATTTTCTATTTTTTGTTTTTTGTTTTTATACTTCGTACCTTGTAATAGTCATATATTAAAGGTCCCGCCTCTGTCTTCACCAGGTACCTATTCATAAAAAAGAATCGGTAAAGCCAATTACAGTTTATACCCATTTATATATGTAATATGATTCTAACGACAAGACAGTAGTAGTGGTGGCGACGACGATGTGAATCCTTGTACTTCTGATATTCGTAGTGATAAAACTACGTGCTTATTGTAGCATACAGTTATTTTCTTCCACACTTTATCTCATTCTAAAATACATTAAAATAAAAAGCATTATCATTCGAGTAAGTCAAGTTTATACTGTTTCAGAAGAGATGTCCTTTTGATGGTGTGGATAAATATGTATAGCCTGTACAAAATATACAAAATCAAAGATAGAAAGAGAACTACATGGGTCTAAGATTGTAACATGGTTTTGAGATCACAAGTAGGACCGTTTATTTGATTAGGATTTTTAACGTAGCTTTTAACAAGTTTTCAGTCATATCGCTACGATGTCTACAGCGAGGCAGTTTATTTTGATGTCTAGCACTGGGGAATCATGCCGCAGACATGTAGCATCATGTCCCACCCAGTCACATCATCCTGACAAAAGGTCGATCAGTCCTAACACTAACCTCTTAATGCTGAGCGCCAAGCGAGGCAGCTATTTGTACCATTTTTGTAAGTCTATGGTATAACTCGGCCAGGGATTGAACACACAATCTCCCCCGCTACCGCAGCGGACGCTCTAACCACTAAGTCACCGGAGCGGTCAACATGGACTGAGATTGCAACATGTTTCTGAGATCGCTACATGTGTCTGAGACTACTATATAGGTCTGACATCACTACATGGGTCTGAAATCACAATATGGGTCTGAGATCACTGAGATTGCTACATGGGTCTCAGATCGCTACATGTGTCTGAGATCATTACACGGGTCTGAGATCCCTACATGGATCTGAGATCGCTACATGGGTATGTGATTGCTCATCTAGATAATATCTACCTAACAGCCAATTGCGAGAACAGTTGGACAAGAAATATTGGTCATAAAGATGATTTCAATTTGAATTCTTGCCAATGCTGTCGATTGTACGGTATTCGGTGTGTGGAAGTAAATTCATACCGAAAAGAATACAAGATTGTATGCACATTAAAAAAATCCAGACGGCATCACTATTCATGCCAGCAACAACGCATCACCGAATCAGCAAGATGAAGCTATCATGATGAAATTCTTACACTAGAAATATTCATAATTACTAAACAGTGCAGCCAAGCACGAACCTACTTCATACTTCTTCACCATGGCAGCCATACTTGAGGTTAGATCAACACCATTTTCATTTAGGTACAACCAGATACTATAAGAAGTCTATCAGTGTGAACCCCATGACCACTCATTGAGGAACGGTAGCGATAGGAAGATTGTCAAGCCGCCATATATAACGTGCGAGAAGCACCATTTTTATTTAGAACCAAATAGACCATGCCATCAATGTATGAAGTTTCATGACAATCACACAAGCAGATTAGAAGGAGTGGCGATAACAAATTTGTACTAAATGAACGTCGGAGACGGACACAGCCCATACGTTTTTCTCGTCTATGACCAGTAGAGCTAGAAGGGAAAATCCCCGAGTAAAACTGACGAAGGAAAAAGTGAAAATACAATATATCTTGACAACGGCTTACTATATTACAAACCACACTGGTCAGGCATTCAACACCGACTATTTCAATAATGGGTGATATTTTTTAAGAAGTTGGGTCTACATATCTGTAAGTGCCAAGTATTAATTTCATTTGGATTCGTATACATCCATATTCCTTTGGAAGGTCATTATTTAGACGCCCCGAGAGGTACATACGGCAAAATCAATTTTAAAGTACGCCGACATTTTAAGGACGAAATGAACTTAAAGGTATGATCCAGTACAATCTGAGTTGAATGTCGCGCGCTGTGATGTCACAGTGAAAGATACGCATATTTATAAGAAAAATTCGTACTACCCTCAGTTGTGACGATTCCATTCGACGTGCTCTTATTTTGACCCACATTTATTACATAGCCACCATTGTAAAAGTCCACTGTGATAGATAATTTTCATCTGGAAGTTTCTTCGTGATAGTAAATGTGGAGAGCATTCAATAATCAGGATTGAATAGATTTGGTTAAAGAAAATCAGTCTTAAAATTTAAAAGAACAATTAATACTAAATTTAAAAATAATAAATGTGCATACATAATCCACGTAACTTGCATCTTAGTTGAGTCACTGAATCACTGAAATCTATAGTTCTTACGTAGGTGCTTTTGAGACACAAGTTTTTACCGAATACAACTGCCTTTATCGTCATGGTTTTATTCGTACAACTGTTTGTTAAGTTTAAAACCATTCAACTTTGTTTATAATTAAGCGTAGAGCTATGAACAAACTTCCAATAGACAACATTTTCGTAAAATTACCACCATCCTTACCTGACTTTATCTTGCAGAGTGGAGAGTTCCCCTTCCTGTAACTTCTTTCTCTGAAATAGTTGCACAACGGCCATCGTAATGCTGAAATAATGACATGCATGTAATAAATACATCCTTATGAATTATGTTGATTATTGAAACGAAAATTTAATGCTGTTCTGTTTCCTTCTTGAATAAAGTCATTCGAAAATGAGGATTCTTTCTTACCACACTCACGCGCATTTAGGCATGAAAGACATGTCACCCTGACCTTGATTTTAGGACCTTGCACGTGGCAAGCTTCTGTAGTAATTAAAACCGCATGATCTGAGCTAGTGCAACTACAATGGCTCTTCATCGCAAATCACCACGCTTTCTACCGCATTTCCACACCTCCTCCCCTCAATAGCGTACTCCCAATTCCTCGGCATAATACAGCCAATAGTGTGTTGAAAGTAACGTTAAAAATCAACCAAACAATCCCACCCCGCCCAAATTGTAACCATGTGGTCAATATGCAAAATTCATCGCACATTTCATGTGTCTTCCAGACTGCATATATAATGTCTGGTCAGAAATTAATTTACAATTTCATCGTATTTGAGACTGTGTGCATCTGGACTTTCACTCATTGACATATGCATGAGCTAAGGTTTACTTCCCTTTTGTAGATGGCTACCCAGGGAACAACGCAACTAACATCTATCGTGACCATAGGTTTAGAAGATATGACAGACAGACAGACAGACAGACAGACAATGGGGATCACAGTAACAACTGCTAAGAGTGGAGAAAATAACGTCAAAATATTTGAACAAACTATGAAAGGTTTTGAACTGCTTGGTTTAGATCCCGATGACTGTGGTGTGCTATACACAATCTACTGTGTATTTCGAAAAAAGTGACATACTATTTAGTTTGGACAAAGGGCTCCCTTATGTCTACGGACGGACCCAAGGATGTAGCCAATGACAAACGGACCAGTGGAATAAAAGGAAAATGTTTTGTTAATCGTAAAAAAGAGGGCGTGAAGTTAAAAATTTTGTATCGATATGCTTACATATTATCACAAAAATGTTAATTCGAAAATACCAGTGTGATAAAAGTGTGGTTATATCAGTACCAAATATCAATCGGGATAAGGAAAGCAATACCAAATCTTTTGAGACTGAAATATCATCACTACGTCGTTTATAGCTAAACACGTTTCTCAAGACGTTTACGTCATTATTTATTTGTCCATCTTAGATACTAACATGGCCGATTATTGGAATGTAATGATAAATAGACAATTCTCCACAATTATATAAACTGACCTACTTATTGTCGAAGGAAACAAAATCTAAGTGGAAATAAAGTTTGATAGAGATAACACCGAATCAAAACAAAAACTAAGGGCTGGTCAAAGATCTGTATCCACACTTATACATACTTGTTACACAGTAAGCAAACGTTTGAAAAATATAAACATATCTGATGTCTGAATTATGTCGCCATTCTAAATAGGAATGCAGTATAGCGTGGTATATCTTGTGGGGTTTAGAGCTCTCCGTGTCAAACGTAAATCCACTTTCCAGACTTTTAGAATCTTGAAAAAAGAGAAAACAATTCATCATCATATGGATAATGAAAGTGACATATTTCTAGTTCTGCGCTTTTGTTACTTTAACATTTGTACATAAAGGACATCTCTCTAAAAAAACATGGGGTCAGCGTTCATTTTTGGTTTTTCATTACTTACTTTTTACCACCTTGTCTTCTGTTTCTTGTTAACCTCGAAATATTCTAAATTTAGTTTTAAAAATTGCTTTAAAGAGATATCTCCACCACTTGATGTTTCTATATTCTTCATCCCTTCCAAACCAAAGGGTTTGTTGTTGTTATAGTGTGTAACAACATTTTTCGCACAAGATTGGCCATATATGGCGCCCAGTATAAATGGTGGAGAAAGAATCCGGGAAAACTCCAGAAACAACCATCGACCCACGAGAAGCTACCGGCAAGCTTTCTCACATTCCCACTATGTTCGAGCCCGAGACTCGAACCTACGCAGACAGGTGAGATGGCAGTGATCCGTAACGGTGAGCGCTTTAGACCACTCGGCCACTGGGGGCCGTACCCAAAATTGTGCAAAATATTAATAGAAGATAAAGTATTTATTAAAGATGATGGTGTGTTATGGACAAGCAGCGGTGATTCAAACATTTTATTTATGTGATCAGCACTGATGGCCTTAACAGTGTTGGGTTATATGATGTGCTCTGAATCATGAACTCAAATATCTGGACTTCGTGTGTACGAGTGAAGTTCTTTGTGTTACATCTCTTTTATTGGTTATTGTAAAACAATTCCTTCAGGTACAGCAAAAAAAACAAAAAAAAAAAAACAACAACAACACGGGTCTCTTTCTTTGAAAAGTAGTTCCCAGCGCGTTGAGGCCATGATTGAAACAAGGGGGATGGGACAATCAGTCTGAGATAAGCAAAGTAAAATCAGTAAATCGAATGGATCTCTATGTCTGGTGGGTGAAACTATTAAATATGAGGCCGTTATCTTTTTCTTCTTCTCAGTTAAAGTTTGTGGTTCGATAAAATTTATGGGGAATTGTATCGCGGTAGATTTCTGCTTCATCTTGCAGAAACGATCATTGGCTGTTGTTACATTCGACGGTGTAGTTAGCGATCGTGCGTTTTCGCGCTCATGTACGATAATTCCAAGATGGCATCGAGTTTGTATTTGTACATCAGGGTTGTCCCAACGCTTGATTTCGAGCTTTTGCGTAGATTACATTTCAGCGTATACGCAAGTCTGGTAACACCACCCTGTCGCAGATATTCGTTGCCAAGCAACCCAAAATCATCATCGATGTAGGCGCGCTCTCTCAGCAGGTCTAACATCCCGACAATAAATACAGCAACATAATCATCACGTAACTATTCAGAATCCATCACGTATATGCAATGACCAATCTTAAGCACAGACACCAAAAGATAGTTAAGTGCACTTCTGGAGAGACGTTGAATGCTTCAAACTGAATTTTGATATTCGCCGACCAATGATACTGATACTGAATATGTTTACGCTTCTCGAGCATTACCGTAACTAATGGTAAGCGTTATGTGTCAATCATAATGCATGTAATCAATATTGTCACTGCATCCCACCCGGCAGTAAATTCACTTACGATCAAGAAGTACGATCCAGACTCAAGCACGTTTAAGATGTAAGATTGAGGTTGATCAAAACCATCGCCAACATAACCAAAAATGAATAGATCGCTTCGTATTTTGTCACCTCTTGGCTAACCAAGGCTTCCTCCAAAATCGAAAAAAAAGTTTCCTTTGGAGACGCAAAGTCGTTGTCGCGACCTCTCTGCTGCTATGGGGGTAAAACTCATTTTAGGATTTCACAAACAGACTAATTTGTAAAACCTCACCTCGTAAATCAATCAGATTATTGGACTGGTCAGTGAGTTTAAAATTAATTCTCGTTAACGAATCAATATGACATCGCATATAGACTGGATTAATTGGATCCTCAATTATTACAAATCCGGGTGGAGCTGTTGGTGCAAATGAATATAAAATATATCCTTGTTGAGCTTGATTTGATCTTTCGAGATTTATTTGGTAACTTCCTTCGATGACATCACATACTAAATTCACTGCAATCACCTAGGATATATTGACGTTTTAAGGAGCGATATATCGCCCACCACTATCTGGGTAATTATTATGTTTGAGGATATTTGTTTGTGGTTGTGGCATTTTCTTCCATTCGGCGAGTATCAGAGAAATATTTTCTTGAATAAGATTATTAACAGATTTTGTTTAGTTCATTTGCGTTATACCCAGGAAATTTGAAATCGGATAAATCAGCTTCTGTGATATTGTAACCGGTTAGGAGTTTTTGTTTATCTCCATTCTTGTCATTAATTATTATCTGAACTATTAGTTTGTTGATATATTCCATGTCGGATACAAGCTGATTTAACATCTCAACATATTTTATGATCTCATCAAGTTCTCTTGTTATATCAGAGAGATGCTCCTGGAAACTTTGTCGTAGTCGTTCTAGTTGTGTTTTATGTAATTGATTAATCTCTTTCAAATAATCAATGACATTATTTAGAGTGAATACAATTGAATGGATAAATCAGGAGTTTTCTCAAAACCAAATTCCCATTATATGATTTTGTTATCAATAAATGTAAATCTATCAGTTAATTTTGCATTTTTTATATCAGGTAAATAATTTCGATATGATGGGTTGATTTCATGATATGATTGTATATCCGTGATATAATCAGACTTTTTAGGTTCGGGTATTTGATAAGATGTCCGAGGTGGGATTTCAGGCCAACCCAGTATTGTTCTTATTGAACGCTGATAGATATCTACGGCATATCCGGGTGAGTTTATCTCAATGGCAGATGATAACGTCGGCTCATGAACCGTTATAGCGATTTTCGATTCTTTTCCAGTAATGGATTTTATTCTGCGTTGTAATTTATTATTGATCTGTTCGATTTGGTAGGACCCAGATGGTAGCAAAACAACGTTCCAGTCTCGAGTACCATCGGGTTTATTCTTACTCGCAAACACCAGTGAATTATTCGGTTGCTGACCACCGAAAGGTGCTGATCTAATGTTTGACCAACTATGGTATACTCGTAATTTTGCTAGTGCTATCACTGAAATCGCACTAGGGAAATTCACACTGAATTCAGGATTCGTTGAGGTTATTGAGATCATGCTGGTTTTCACCGGGATTGTGTTTTCCGCTATTTGTTGAAGTAGTTCTTGCGATGTCGCCATTGTTATTATACTCATGTTGTTTTTCTAATTTTGACATCGCGGAATCATAAACACGTACCATCGCTGAAAACTCATTATCGGATATTAATGTGTCATCGAGTGACGACGATATCATCGAGGATAATTGGGAGTATGCGGTTGACACAACATGGAATTTAACTACATAATCCTGCAGTTTACGCAGGCTGCATGATGTTATTTTTTTTTTGTTATAATCGAAATAATTCCCGCGATTGTTGTCGCTGCTGATATACAAATTGGAACAGCTATCGGGGCAATCATTGTCATCGAGGATAGTATTATACCAGCTCCGGTGATTACACGGTAACATCAACTGCGGTGATTCTTCGTCGGTATTTTTTTTATTTTTACTTCATACTCCTCAGTGAGTGTTTTGAGTTTAGTTTGAAATTCTCTGACCTGATCATAGCGATACTGCTGTGGTGACATTTTATTTATTACAACATAATTCAATTTAGTTGTTTACTTAAATCCGCTACGAATTCCACATACCATGTTACTGAAACCCTAGCCAAATTATTATCAGTGGATGCTATTATGAATCGTTCAGTTGTTTCCTTGTCGATGATCGTTGATATCATATTGTTGACCCCAGATGAACTCGTTGATGAAATATTAAATTGAGTCGGCGACACTAGTGTTAATCGATAAATACCTTTGACGGCCGTGGGTATATTTAATATGTTAGTGGATGGTGTGTACGTAAATGATCCGTGTTGAATCGCGTACATGTTATTTATGATATTTTTTTGTTCGTGAGGGATTTTTATTTTTTCAAGTTTTTCTATCATTCTCGGTAAATCATCCCTGATGACATCGTTGGTCGTTTTAATATCTTCGCGAACAACTTATATTCGCCGATTAATCGCTGTTATTTCATCGAGTTTTGTGATAATATCAGCGAGATCTATTTTAACATCATCGGGTTTCGAATTTTTTTTTACCAAACAATTTATCAATGGAGTCATCGGTCCTGTTAAAGTTTTTACGTAACGTAGTAAATAGAGATACATTAGCGTCATACTCGGATCGCAACTTTGACAAATTATCCATGGAGTTTTTTTTATCTCCGTGAGTTTCGGTGTGGTCACCGGTGGATTTCCAAAGAAATCTAATAGAGGTATGTCAATACTGTCAATTATACTTCTTTGTAATTTAGAAAACTGATCGAATTTAGTTATATGGTCGTCGTATTCATCACGAAATTTTTTTTAATGGTTCTAAATTGTTAATTCTATTAAACAATAGTTGAAATGAGAATACCCGGTTTGAGTTTACCCTGATCGGAAAACAACGCAATAGTATCTTCTACTTCGTTGCGTTGTTTAACTAAAATATCATCAAGGGAAACATTACTAGTTTTCAATTTACCCTGACGATTTTGAAATACAACTATTTCATTGGGATCAACACTTGCGAGATTTAACATTTCAGATATTTCATCTTCGATTATTTTTTTTACATCACCGGTTGCAGATATTTCCGCGGTGGGTTTTTTCAGGCTTGATAAAGATCTTCCCCAAATATCAAACATGTTATTTTATATAATTTCTCTCTAAAAAACGATTACTCGTATATTCGTGTACGGTTTTATGGGGTGGTTTTCCCGATGATGAAATAGCGTTGAGGACGTTTAATACTTCTATACCGCATATTGGTGGGTCATTCATTTTCTATGTTGGTAGCGTAGAATACCAGATAGGAGTTTTAAGCGGTTTATATAACTCATAAATTATTCAGGCGGCGCTAACCCATATGAATCGAAATAGATGATCACACGCGGATCAATCGCGTATGCAACCCAGTGAGTTCCAGGTCCGGTGCTGTTATCGAGATTAATGATACCGATTTCAACGCTGTTTGGTTGTTGTGGTAATTAATCTTTCATAAAGACACCTCTAAAGTTTGTTTTTTTATCACTAGTTTTTAGCAGCATCGAGTAAATCAAAATTGGACATTGGTGTTAATAAACTGTTCCTGGGATTCTCAGACCTTTTCCGCTGTACCATGAATACGGAGTTCCTGGTAGTCTTAGACCCTTTCCCTTTTTTTATATCCCCGTCCGGTAGCTTTCTTTAGTGCCATTCCTGCCGCGGTACCAACGGCTCCTAGCGCCACCGCTTTAGCCACCGCTGGGGCCGCTGCCGCAATCAACACTGGAATTCCAGCTAACAACGGGAATATACCACCTGATTTTATCATGTTTTTGATAGCAGCCGCAAAGAGAGTGATCTGAACGTCTTTTTTATCTTTGAACGCATCATTGAAGTGTTTTACTTGACGAGTTGTCAGCGACAATTTATTCGCCACGCCAGTCATCTGATTGTGTTTCAGCGTTATTGTTTAGCTGATTCCGATTGAAATTTGTTGAGTTGACCGGAGTTAACGCAACACTAATATGACTATATGACATTATACAATAACAGATTGATCTAATTGTTACATATTTTCCACTGGTGCATCTATCACTCTCATTCGTCCACCAACACCTTCAAGTAGCATTGATTTATTGCTGAGAATGACAGCAACTGCTCTGTAATTCTGGATAAGGACATTACCATGTGCATCAACCGGACGCGTTACACGAGCTCTAAAGTGTATATTAACGACAGATTGTCTTGTTAAATCAAGATGTTCCAGTAAAAAGTAATAAATCGGATACAGATTTTTAAAATCCAATTGTGATATTTGTAGACCAGTATCGACGTTTTGATCGCGCACCATATATGACAACAGACGATGATAAACGCGTGCTATTTCGTTGGCGTTGTAATCAAGTTGTATATCCTCGGATGGTTCCTGCTGTTGATTTATTCTCAGCGAGACGTCATTACACCCAATTTGATCAAATATCATATGGCTGCGTTGTTGATTGTTTAATCGCGCAGTATTCTGTAGCGCAATAAATATATGACATGGAGCTGAAACACCTTGTTTTGATGCTAGGTGCCATGTAAGTGTACCATCAATATTATAAGCCATTGACATTGGAACTATTGTTGTAGGTAAACCGTTCCTAGTCTCAGGCCTTTTGCGCTGTACCATGAATACGGAGTTTCTGGAAATCTTAGACCCTTTCCTGATCGTTTCTTTTTTTTTTTGTATCCATGTCCGGTAGCTTTCTTTAGTGCCATCCTTGCCTCTGTAGCAACGGCTCCTAGAGCGGCAGCTTTGCTACCGCTGGGGCCGCTGATGCAATTAATGCTTGAATCGCAGCTAACAACGGGAATTACCACCTGATTTTATCATGTCTTTGATCGCGGCCGCAGAGAGAGAGAGAGAGAGAGAGAGAGAGAGAGAGAGAGACCTGAACACCTTTTTTATCTTTGATGGCATCATTGAAGTGTTTTATCTGACGATCTGTCAATGACAGTTTATTCTGACCGCCAGACATCTGATTGTGTTTCAGCGATATTGTGGTTCCACATTTTTTAGCTGATTCCGATTGCAATTTTTTAATTTGACCAGGAGTTAACGTAACACTAACATGACTATATGACATGTTATTAATAACAGATTGATCTAATTGCTCCATTACATATTTTCCACTGGTGCATCAACTACCTTCATTCGTCCACCAACACCTTCGAGTTGCATTGATTTGTCACTGAGAATTACAGCAACTGCTCTGTAACCAGGATGAGGAGGAGGAACGGTTACGCGAGCTCGAAAGTGTATTTCAACGACGGATTGTCTGGTTAAGTCAAGATGTTTCAACGAAAAGTAGTAGATGGGATATAGATTTTTAAAATCCAACTGTGATATTTGCAGACCGGTATCTACATTATTATCGCGTCCCATAAATGACAACAAACGATGATACGCGCGTGCTATTTGGTTGGTTCTGTAATCAAGTAAAACATCCTCGGTTGGTTCCTGCTGGTCGTTTACATTCAACGAGGCTTCATTAACACCAAATTTAACAAATATCATATGGCTGCGTGTTTGTGAACCCAATCGCGTCTTATCCTGTAACGCAACAAATATATGCCGCGGCGCAGAAACACCTCGTTTTGATGCCAGTTGCCAAGTAAATGTACCATTAACAGTACTATCCATGGTATCCGTGGTAGATGTTAGCCAACTTAGTAATGATTTGCCGCCTGTATTCATAAATGATTTTTGCTTTGTGGTGATTGATGGAGTTATTACTGGCATCCACAGTGTTAGTTTTGTTATATTCACCTTGCCATCAGCAACACCAGCACCATGCCAGATTGCATCATTATCATCACCTTTTCGCACTAAGGCTACTGTATGCTTCGCTTCATAGATAACTTTTCTAACATTTCTGCAGAATCCAAATATATGATGTAGAGGAATCGCACATGAGAATAATCTACGTTGTCCTCCTAACATTGATGCGCGTGTTCCAAGCCCTAGGTTCTAATCAGGATAAGTATTTATAATCACATTTTCGATATCAGCAGGAGCAGGAGAAATAGCAGCATTAACACCAGCAGCAGGGGTACCACGATCCATTGGTTGTCTTATTTCATACTGAATGTGTTCAGGGTGATCATTAATATCTTTAGCGAACATCATAGATGGACCTGCCGATCTTGTATAATCATCGGAGTATCTTGCTAACCCCACTATTGTTGTGGCAACATCAACATCATGTTCTATAGATTCAATCTCTTTTCCATCAATCATGTATCTAGCACTGTTAAATAGCGCCATGATACCATTACTGACAAAGCCGACTTTGACAGCAAGTGCATATGGCGGATCATTAGCAACACGATTATCTGTTACAATTTCTCCTTCCACTTCGATAAACGCTTCAGATGGTAGAAAGTATTTGCTGGTATCCTGGACTTGAAGTTCGATTCTTGATCGATTATTTGGTTGTACTGCATTATAGGAAAAATAATGATAATTAAGTATAGAATCATTCTTGGGTACTGGGGCGTCCATATCAAACGCTGTATCAGGAGCCGATTTGAACATATTATTATATATTTCTTGATCTAAATCGTGATCTCGCTCAAGATTTCAAACCACTCCCCGCTATCATATTTGCAGTAATATTATCCTGGGCGCTGCTCAGTGATGCTATTTTTTGATCCACCGCGTTATTTATTATTTTACTAATACTTGCTGGCATAATTTCCGTAGATGGTAGTGGTCCTAGTGACTTCGTCATCGATTTCCTTCGCCGCCGAACTCTACTAGTTTTTCTTTAGCCGCGGAAAATGCCCTCCCGGCAATATCACCAACAGCGCTAATACCTTTATCACGAATAACATCAATAGCTTTCTTTGATAATTGTTTTGCGATTGGTGCTATTTTGGGAGCCATTCTTGCAAATAACCCTGCAATAGTATTACCGAGACCATCTCCATAGTATGCTCTATAAACAGGCAATCGTGAGTTTACTACATAGACCATGGTTGGTTTGTTGTGGTTGTAGTGTATGATCATCTTATTTAAATGCTATTTATCTACTCGCGAAATTCTACGAAGTCATCAAATTAATCACTATGGTAACCGTCTGCGAACTCATCAATAAACTCTTGGTATACATCAATATCCATGTTACCACCCTCAAATAGTCGTCTGCAGATATCAGCTGCCTCATTAATTACTTCCAGTGAGTTATTTCCGGCTCGTTTCCCTCCTACGAGAATTTCTAATCGTGATATATCCCCGAGAATACTATTAGGACAATGAACTAGACCACTACCTGAAAAACCCCTTTGATATCCATCTCCATTTTTTTTTAGTGATACCAGTTGCACCCTGCAAAGAGGATTGTGTTATATTAAAAAGTTTTGATTTTTCTGGTAATCTAAGAAATCCAGGATCTGATTGCTTCTTTGTAGATGATTCAGCTTTTTTTATTTTTTCCATAAAATCCTTTTATGTTTTATCATCACCAGACGATATCCTACCTATTTTTGTAAACACACGATATAACCCATTACATCACGATTTTTATTAGGGAGTTTATAATCATCGTGGATATAATTTCTTCTCTGATGAAAACTATTAACGACGAAATCAGCTAATTCTTCAGTACTATTAAATCTCATATCTCTTATTTCATCTAATTTACCCGGAAGGAATTTATTATTGAATGCAACTCTTGTACTCCTTTTTTTTCCTTGTGGTTCATCTTTCTCTTCTTCTTCAATAATATCACCCTGTTGTTGTTCAATTTGACCCTCATCTTCTTCAATAATATCACCTAGTCGTTCAAGTTTTTCTTGTTCTAGTCGTTGTTGTTCTTGTTCCTGAAGTCGTGCAGTAGCTATTATATCACCAGGAAGTGTTTTTAAAGATTCCTTTGTTTGCTTAGATCTCTTTGCTATTTTTTCAAGTATAGGAAGAAGGGCTGGTTTTTTTTTCTCTCGTTCCTCAGGAATATCTCCCCATATGGCTTTTTAAGTGGTTGATACGACTTCTCCCGTTGCAGTGGTTACTGGTTTGAATAGCTGTTCAGTGTCTGTTGCAAAATCACTTTGAAATTGCTGTCTCATTTGGAGCTAATTTCGAACGGAATCACGAACTGGAATAAATTTCTTAATCGAAGCAAATCGTTCACGTGATAATTTAGTTGTTAGTGCTTCATTTACCATTATAAATTAATATACTATTTAAATTGTAATAGGAAAAACTCACCACCAAAATTCTTTGTGTGTTATACTTCCGCGTAGTGATAAATCACCTGTCTATAGAATTTTGTTCTAGGTGAGTAAGCGCATACTTGTCTATAGAATTTCCGTACCTGTATGTATGGTGTTTTTACTGTGTTGAGACAATCAAAGGGAAATTTTCATTTTGGCGGATAATCTCTTTTATTGTTTTGATTTTTCGAGTTAATTGTGCGTTTGATTTCATATTGTTTTCCCAATTCAGTTCTGACTTCTTCGACAGCAGTGAATAACGGGACGAACTTATTGATGTCGTTACATAATGCAAGGGAGTCATAAATAGCGTGTTGAATTCTCTTTATGAAAGAATAGGATTTCGATAACACATACTTGTTATTCCGATCTCTATCATCAATATCTTGAAAATCAGAAAGAATCTGATTACAATCTAATTTATCTGACAATTGAATTCCTTGATTTTTCAAATTTGAAATGTCGTTAATAATGACATTCATATTTTCGAGATTCATATATGAAATATTATATATTTAATATGAAATAAAAAAATTGGGGGTCAATTTTTGACCCGTTTTTTTGTAACTCCATTCGCAATAAGGTGTATTCACATCTTATTGCACCTAGAGATATTATTTATGATTATATATGATGATGAACTCCATTCGCAATAAGGTGCATTCACATCTTATTACGCCTAGAGATATTATGCAAGTTATATATGATTATATATGATGAACTCCATTTGCAATAGGTGTATTCACATCGTATTACGCCAAGAGATAGATATGAAAAACCACATTTGGAACCCCTCAGGTCTTATTCAAATCGGGGGGACCCAGAGGTTACATATATAAGACAACATATTCCCATTTGGAACCCCTCATGTGTTCTTCACATCTGACCGGGCCCAGAGGTACCACGAAACATAGTCTCCAAGAGGAGATCTAACTCGTCAAATAACGGGTTAGAACTCCAAGAAGATATGTTTAGTGAATGGTCGTCACATTTACATATAGATATATACATATTTACATATATACATATTTACATATATACATATAGATATATAGATATATACAATGAAACACACATCCAGAACACACGGGGGCTGTTCTACATTCAACTTGAAACCACCATACCCCCAACAAAATCACACCGGGTTGAATGTAAAAACACATTCACACCGTGTGACGGTGTGTGGTGTATGGTGGTTTCACGGTTTGAATTTCGAATGGCTTAAAGCCCATTCGATTATATAGAAAAACCTTCCGATCGGTACCGTCGACAATAATGTCTGCCACGAGATTCGAACGATGGGCCTCAGGACGCGATTCCATCTGTGTATACAATACACTAGTGATCGTAATCTATAAATCTATAATTCTGAATACGATATATGTGTATCATGTGAAGGGTTTAATGATGACAACAAGAGATTGCATTATGCGGAACTTCTACCTGGTGAAACATTAAACCACACAAGAAAAGCCATTACGTGACTACAACAAAGGAGTTATCGTACACACACAAGCCGACACGAGTTATTCCCCTTGGTGTTACAAAACAGAATTCAGGCATATGTAGATTGAATTCTATGTCCAGTTCTTTTGGAAATCGCTGATCTAGTTATATTCTCTGCTACTCTTCGTACTGAGGACTCAAAAATATCGAAATATTTTCCAGCTTCATTCATTGATTGAAATGTTCTTTCTTCATTATTTTCTGTATTAAATCATTTTATAGGTTTCGCATTTCGTGAATGTTTTCCAGTCCCTCCTCGTTAGGAATTCTCACTTTGTGAGATAGTCTGCAGATTCGATAAAGAATTATCAGTTTTTATACCATTTATGTGATCAATAACAACCAATCCAGTAAACACCTCGTTGACGAATCTGTGATTAAGATATCTTTTCCCTCCAGCGCCAAACATAAGATATCCTTGATTATTCACAACACCAACTGAGTTCTTCAGTCTGCGGTGTCTGACAATACCGTCACGAGATGCTTCATAATTGGTAATCACGGGATGTGGTTGAAATTCTTGGTTCATTTATATACTATAATATTGTTTGTCTAATTCATTATTTGGTCTAATTATTACTTGAGAATCTATCAATGTAGTCTTGAGGTGTTCTTATGATTTTGTCTTTGATTCTATCAGGGATAGAGTCAGAGTCGGAATCTTTGATTCTCTTATCATAATAGCGCTTTAGCTCTCTGTATCGCTTACAACCACAATTGAGACATAACTGCGACTTACCCCGCACACCTACTCCACATCGTATGCAAGGTAAGGGCCCAAAACTCCCACGACGTACGCTTTGTAAATGATATCCAGAGAATTCATTTCTGATCCTATCATAAGCCATTTGCAATGATTCATTATATAATAAATTCTTTATTTAAATATTTGTTTTAATTATAATATGGAGGAGTTCGAGAGATTATCTAAAATTACGCATTGGAAAAATGTTGAATTCAATCTCGATAGAGTCTCCACTGATGTACCAAATAGTCTAACAAGTGACAGAAGCATGTTGGGTAAAATCCGTGATTGTTTTAATGAATTCAAGCTCGATGGAGCATCTTACTGTTGGTCAACATTTTGAATTGATGGTAGTGTTGATGCTGCCATGAACGACGAAAGAGCAGCAGTAATAATCTCACATCTTGACAAGAAAAAGTATATTTTTTAGAGTGAAATTCATTATCCGCTCAGAACGTGGAATCGGATTATACGCGACAAGTTTGAACCCATCCTGAAAAATAAGAGAACTACCACTGTGAGTCAGGATTCCAAACCAGGAATTCTGACTGGGATTGACAAACCGTATTACGAGAGATTCTATCCTGTAACAGCAGTTGTTTATGGGATCTATCCGATAATTGATAAACCGAGTATTGAAAAACTAAAACCAATGAAATTGTCAGGGAGAATAAACTGTGTAGCAGAACGAATAATAGAGCATTTTACAAATGCGTTGCGTGGAAACAAATTGACGGATCTAAGACACAAAAAAATAAACGAATGGGGATTAACAGTGAATGAGAACGGCGCAGCAATTCAAGATATAGCCAAATTAGAAACATCATTAAGATTCCCAATAATCGTAATGACGATAACAGGGGAGGTATTACACGAATCGAAATATAAATCAAAAGGAGCTCCAATCAAAATCATTAACCATAATGAACATGCTTGGACACCTGCGGTAACAATATTTCCGCAGGATAGAACCATAAAATATCTACCCGTAGAGAATTCTGGAGGAAATTTATTTGATTTTATTTACGAGTTAAGTAAAAACGATCCTGTGTCAGTGTGGTTACTTCACAATTTTGAAGACGAAGAAGGTAAATTCGATCAATTTGTAAGACCCAATGGCGAAGTATACCGTGCTGAAGCCCTCCACAACGAGATGAAAAAACTAGCTAGTGGTTTTTCAACGGATTACGACGAACAATTATTAACAAACTGTTTTACAATACCGCCAATTGCAGCTTATTTCACGAGAAAGAGAAATCTATGGAAACCAACACACGCAGAATTTCTCTCGGATATCGAATCAAGCTGCGTAGAAAATGGCCATGGTGGATTATGGAATACAAAATACGACCCTAAAAGTATTATTTCAGTTGACATGATTTTGTGTTATCCAGGGAGTATTCTTGGGTATGGAGAGTGTTATGTGTACTTCAAAAGATTTGGAAATCCCACACACGTGATGACCTGTGTTGCGATTAATGCACCACAGCCCGATTTTGATTTAATCGGATTCGCTCGTGTGGTATCATTTGAATTGGCTAAAGGACTTCATCCGTGTTGTTATGTTTGGTTTGGTAGACACATCTCTGAAAAACACTGGATGTCAGTAGTGTTATTAAGGTATATGATTGATTCTAAAATGCTGATATCGCTTATTGTCAGTGAAGTAATTATATCATATCGAAAACAAACTGAAGTCTGGTTCCCACAACCCGATAGTCTAGTTAGTATAATCAGCGAAAACAAAAAACAATTTCCCGATCTCGACGAAGAATATATCGTGAAATGGTCCAAAGAAATCTTTGAAGTTAGAAATAAACACGCAAAAGATTTCGGTGGAAGAATAATTGGTAAGTTCACAAAAGGTGGAAAATACGACCACAAACGATATTCTTCGCGGTTGATTATAGATGATGCTGAATACGATTTTATAATCGCAGATGTAACATCTAGGGGTATATACGTCGATCGTAAAGACGCTTTCTTGTGCGATGGAACCAAATTGGGTACAATTGTTACTTACACAGATGGAGAAAATCCTCAATACGTTCATCTAAGGTCGTATATGCTGGCTTATGCTTCTATTAATTTACTTTCGATGATAAAAAGATTTCCTGACACCGCGGTTAGAGTAGCCACTGATTCATTTTATATAGACGTAAAACATAAAGAAGCAGGAGCTGAATTCACTAATTCAGACGAGAGTTGGGGATCATGGAGATTTAAAAAGGAAATACTGCGTGATTACTCCAAATCAGCAGATGTCACAATTGAAAACAATTACTTGAAAAATAATCAGATATCAGAACTATCTAATGCACCGTCGTGTTCCGATCCAATATGTAGATATAAAACCAGTTATTTAAACGGCTGTGGTGGGTCAGGAAAGACGGCTCGTGCGATTGAATTATTTCGAGGGAAATCAAACATGATTGTGTTAACACCAACACAGACATGCAAGAGAGATGAAACAACGAGGAATTAATGCTTGCACTTATCACAGTTTCTTTCGATGGAAAGGTGACGAATGGACTCCTGATCAAAATGGGCGAGAAATATATTCATGAAATCATCATTTGGGATGAAATATGCACAGTGTCGTTAGATGTATTACAAAGGTTTCTTGATTGGCTATAACTAGCGAATACAAAAGTGATACTGTGTGGCGATCATGGTCAACCACCACCATTTGTCGGCTTATCCCCGCATGATTGGCTAAAGAATTTTGTAGACTATTATGAAGAAATTAATACCGATCATAGAGCACTTGATAATGAATTACGCGAGTTCAAGAAACTAATCAGATTACAACCTGATAGAATCCAGTGTGAAATAGCACGTAAAATAATTTCGGAAACCCCATTAAATGATTTCTAGGAAGCATGGAGACCAAACGATTTGATAGTGGCAAGTAGAAAGATAGTCAGAGACACACTTCAGATGAAGTTATTTAACACACACAAAGAAAACTTTGCAACACTTCCAGTGCCGCTGTGTTACAGACCCAAGGATACACGAAGACAAAATATTGAAGTTGATATGCCAGGCCTGACAGAGAAGCAGATCCTAGTGTTAAATGATATTGTGTTGGTTGATATCAATGTCGTCGAAGATGCATTGTGTGCTGAAAAATCCCCATGGAAGCTAGGATACGCAGCGACGATACATTCTTCGCAGGGGTTAACTATATCCGATACAATTGTTTGGATCATAGATAATTGCATCGACTGGTCGAATTTAGTTTATCTTGCAGTGGTCGGATAAACACCCCAGCCAATTTATCGTAGACAGAAAAGATAGCAGCGTAGGTCATACCAGAGATAATGTGATGCTGACTGGTGTTGAGTGCAACAGACGCAGAGGTGCTAGTTAAGACCACGCGGCGGTAATTGAGTATCCTCGGGTTATCACTTGTAGTTGTTCCCGAGTAAATCATCGCTGAGGAGTAGTTGAATCCAATCTATAGATTGGCGGTCTACCCGTGGATCGTGTGCCGAATATTGGTTGTTTTGAAAAATCATTTTGCGGTTTTACAGGTATATACTTTTTTTTAATCGCGTTGTTAGGTTTCATATTAATTGTTCGAGTAATCTCATTATTCAGCGCGGTAATTACGCCTGGTAATATCTTGACCCATTCACGGGATCGTTTATCCTGAATAAACTCCTTTGCGTATTGATATCCAAATATCCGCTCAGCAAGTGTGCGATTAAATCGTTCAACAATTGCCTGATCGCGATGTAATGCAGTATGTCCTCGTCTGATGGTGACATTATGATGCTTCATTGTTGATAACACTGCACTGCACCCTGAAATTCCTTGCCAGGATAAACTTGTAATAGATTTGGCCAATGCAGAGGACCCCTTCGATAAATCTTTTCAAACGCAGAAGCCACTTCAGTTGACGATTTTGTCTTTAGAGGTTCTGCTTGTTTGTATCGACTCGCAACATCAACTACGGTTAGCGCGTATTTGTAAACAACATCATGCGGCAGAAATAATATAACAGCCTGATGAACCGCATTAGGTGCGCTGACATCAAAATGCGAGAAGTTAATTTGTTTAAGCGGTGGCAGATAAATTTGCCATATCGCATGTTTTGATAACCAATCCGCTGCTTTAGTATTTTTCACCTTTGCGCCGCTAGCGAGTTTACTGATTGCTGATTTACCCCTCCAGTATTCTCTTGGAGAATAATAAATAGATTCCATGATGTTATTAATTACCAGCACCCAACATCAATTTACTTTTCATCGCCGATTTTATCAACCATGAAGCCAATTTTTCTTTGAAGGATTTATCTGTGATAGAATTCAACGCATGAATCAAGTTCACATCTGCGATATCTCTGTGTTGCAGATTGCTGCTTTTATAAGCAACATCATGAGCATGACACACCTTATCAATAGCGTTTATTGGGTTTTCACCGGGTCGGGGTTGGTTTTGATCATCGAGTCGGATATCGAGTCTGGTCCCAGGTCCACAATAACTATACCCTGGAAGGTGTTTTTCTCCTGGATATTTTACCCATGGTGTTCCTGGGAGTTTTACTAATTTTGCTGCAATATCACCTCCTCGTTTTTTTTTAAAACATCTCCAGATTTTATAGAAACAAATCTAAATTTTTTTGTACCACATTGTACATACTTACCAGCAAGTGCTGATCTGTTATTTTTAGTTGTAATCGTCGTCAAGTCGTTTGTGCTAGTACGCTTCTTACATTTCACACAATATAGATCCATAATTTATTTAAAATAACATGAATGTAATTGATTTTTCGGCGACAAAAACACGAGAACCAGTTAAGCATCATGCAGCGCTAACAAATTCTATACGCATGATTGTAATCGGACCATCTGGAAGTGGCAAGACACAACTGCTACTTAATTTGATAACGAGATGGATGAAATGGGACAAATTGTATTTAATAGCCCCAAGTGTAGACGATCAGCGATGTTACGAGGTGTTAAAAGATTTTAACGAGAAAGCAAAATCGGAAATCGATGAGGATATTATTGAGTTTATAACCGATATCAAGGAAGCACCGAGCATTGATGATATTGATGGAAGTATTAACAATTTAGTCGTATATGATGATGTCATGTTAGAGAATCAAAAGAATCCCGCTAGGATATTTTCCAGAGGTAGGCATAAAAATACCGATGTGATATACGTCATTCAACGATACACTCAAATTCCAAAAGTGATCAGAGATAACTGCAATATTCTTGCTGTATTCAACGAAGTTGACACACAGACGCTACGAAATATTTGGCAAACTTGGTGCGGCGGTGATATGGATTATAATCTCTTTAGAAATTTCTTCAGTCACGCTCAGTCAATCCCACATGGATTTGTAACGATAAATTTGCACGACCCGAGATCAAGATATCGTGTCGGACTTGATAAAATATTCGGTTCACATCGTAAAAAAGATTTTACCCCCATAGCAGCAGAGAGGGCGCGACAACGACTTTGCGTCTCCAAAGGAAACTTTTTTTTTCGAATTTGGAGGAAGCCTTGGTTAGCCAAATAGATGCTTTTTTACGATTTTGGAGGAAGCCTTGGTTTGCCAAATTGACGCTTCTATAAAGTTGTCCGATTCGCCCTCTCTGCTGCTTTACGTGACGGTGCAAGTTCGTACGAGTCAAAATCCCCCAAATGATACAGTGTTAACTTGTACGTGACCCAGGGAGTTCCAAGCCAAGTAAATGATGCCGGTTTCCCATTAGACACAAATCCGTTTCTAATGAAGACGCATCGGAAGTGCATAACTGACTTTAGCATCGCAAGTAAATCAAAACCGGTCAACGGACACGCTTTCATTGTCATCAACTGCCATGCTTTCATTGTCATTTTCATCAAATGCCATGCCACAGCCAAAGACCTTATCCGCAGGTTCGCCCTGATAGTTGAAGATCTTTTCTATTTTTGTAACTGCATCGTTTTACCCACTCTTTTTTCTATATAGTTTATATATATATATATATATATATATATATATATATATATATATATATATATATATATATATATATATATATATATATATATATATATATAGTTATATATATAGAGAGAGAAAGAGAGAGAGAGAGAAAGAAAGAAAAAGACATACATACATACATACATACATACATACATACATACATACATACATACATTAAATTTAACCTCATATCGAACATTTGACTCACCTCTCAAAGAATTCATTTCGCCCTGATATGGAGGTCCTCCTTGGGGAGTATGATCGTAGTGGTGATGTTAAAGTTGAGTTTCTCTCTCCCCATTTGTGCCCCTTCCAAGCTTCAGATACGTTAGCAAAACTATGTCTGTAAACAAAAAAGTTTTCTATGAATGCGAAAAGCAGATAATCATTACAAATGAAACTAAATGACTATACAAAATTGATGGAGACACAAATCCATCAACAATAATACTGCGAACGTTATATTTTACACACTCCCCCGAGATGAATAGTCCTAAATGTAGGCACTAATAAGGCATGGTTCACTCTGGAGATTACTTACTAACACAAGCCATTATTTTCTTATTAGACTTTGCATGACCTTAACCTCTATACTCGTAACTCTGAACATTTCTTTTCTATGTACAAGCGATGAACAAAGTTTGATCAAGAAACGTACACCAGAAAAATGCTATTGTTGCAAAAGCTATTTTTATTTAGGTCACAGTGACCTTGACATTACAAACAACTGTGCAGTCAATGAAAGTTTTCAACATTAAATATAAAACAGATTAAACGACAGTTGATACACTTTGTTATTTTTTTGCGTATTTTAAGCTTTATTACCATTATAAGACGTGGTATTACGCTAACAGTATTTGGTAATATTCCTTTCAATGTTTTGATGGAATAAAAAGACGGATTTAAAATGCATCCTCCGTTATCACTGACTAAAACCTGGCTCTCCTCCGTGAGCCCCAACAATGGCATATTTCATTTTTTTTAAAAAAAAAAACACAAAGATACTGTGAGTGAAACATTCCACAAAAACGGGAATCAAGATAGATGTCTAGTGTCTGTTTGTTTGAGAGGGTGGGGGTAAGCAATGGCACATAATTGGGGGTAATATAAGGCGCAAGTCTTATAGATTCCTTACACATCTCACATCTATCCTCGTGAATTCGATTCTCGGCTCGACCAAGGGGTGTATGTGAGAAAGTTTGTCAGTAGTTTTTCGTTGGTCAGTGGTTCTTTATGTGTTTTCTTCCTCCACCAAATATATTGGCCGCCATGTATAACATTATGTGTCGAAAAATGGCCTCAAACCCCATTACATTTTTTAACTGTATGTTAGCACATGATTGGCTTTATTACGCTAATAAAATACGAGAAAATTGCCTTGCCAAAAGACACATGAGGCTGTCGACACTATGTGACTTGCGATGGTATTGAACCCAAAGCCTTGGATTACAAGTCGAACGATCCGCCAATGAACTATTGCTTTTCTGCTAGGGGTAATATATAATCGATGCTCGAGATAATAGAGGAACCGCGGGCTAACCTTCACTGAAATGTTCTAATGAAGAAATGCGGTAAATTAAAGCAGACGCTGTCAATTGTATGAATCAGTTTCGCAATTTTGAAATCGTTTTTTTTTTTAAATCGGTCGAGTCAAAGGATCTTTAGATAAGAGAATACTGTTAAATTTGGATTGAAAGTGTAGACTGAACGCAGTTTTATAGTTGGTGATAGCGGATCCATCGCTATAATGTACCTAAACTGTCATCACCAAAGCACTGACTGCACTCATTAAAAATTTTATTCAAATATTAAGTTACACAAAAAAACTGTCGGAAATTTTCTAGCTTTTCATATCTTTAGAAAGAAAAAGTTAACGAAAAAAATGTCACACAGGTACATTTTCCAGGTCTTGAAATTAGACGGAAATAGCCATATATTATATATGTCGACACTATGTGACTTGCGATGGTATTGAACCCAAAGCCTTGGATTACAAGTCGAACGACATTTTTACATTTTTAAAAAATGTCTTTCACTGTCATTTATTCACTTTATACACGAGGCTTTTCTATACTACGGATAGTTAAAAGGTAGACGTCATCATCGATCAATAACACTTTGCAAATGGGATAAACACATCCTAAAATTGCCCTAACCTGGTAATTGATGTATATCAATTTTAACTGAATTTTAAAAGTAAACTACCTGGTTGAACCAGTTACAAATTATACCTGTATCTGAAATAAATCTTGGGGGTGGGGTGAGGATTGGGGATATTTGATATACAAAAAAATGAAAGTTTCAAATAACAGAAAGTATATGGTGGAATTGTATTGCAGTAAGTGTTTTCAGGTCCGAATGAGTTTGAACTAATTAAAGTATCTACTTATTTCAAACCGTGTATATCGATACTAAATCTGAATTTAGATTGAAACTTAATGCAATAGGTTCATATCTACAATTCTGTATGTGAGGGGAGATGGAGGAATAGTCGGGTGGATAAATGGGCAAAACCGGAAGGAAGGACGAGTGAAATTATAGAATAGTGAACATATTAGAAGCTGATATAATACACTAACAACGTGATTAACACTTGTGACCAGACAAAGTATGTACTACAATTGAGTGATGCATATTCACTGTATCCTCAACTCAAAATTGTATGTTTTGCAGTCTCTTCCATCCAGATCCTCGTTTCAAACTTAGCCACCCAAAGAGCCAGGTTGAGCGAGACAAGTCTTATGGCGTGCTCACAAAGTATAATTTACAACGAGACAACTCTTATGGCGTGCTCACAAAGTATAATTTACGGTCAAATTTTCAATGTAACCGCTCAGAACTTTAAGCTCAACTTCATTTATGTTTGACATTTCACTCCCATGAAATTGAGCTATGTCCAATTACTTCATTTATCCTGTGCTTTGTCCTACGACACATTCCTCAGCTAGATCCATCAGATCCGAGCTAGATTTACAAAATTTGTCTGAAACAGATAGGTAGGCGACAACGAAATAGAGTTTAGCGCAAGTCCACTAAGTCACGTGACATATACACATCTGAATTCCCTAGGTATGTTTGTTCATAAAAAGAAAGCTAATGATTATACTCAAACTCTGTGAATCGTATAAATTAAACGGATAGTGAGTAAAGAATGCTCTTAGTGTTACGTAGATGAATGTAACAGACCTGGATACTGTGAAAAAGTTTGTATAATAATAATAATAATAATAATAATAATAATAATAATAATAATAATAATAATAATAAAGACTTTATTTAGAGAAGGTAACTCAATTAGTTACAGAACTAATCTACCTTGAGGCCTTCTATCTGTTATGTACAATATATACAATACATACAACATGATGTGAAGAG
The DNA here is from genome assembly GCA_029339505.1 of Unio delphinus. Taxonomy (NCBI): domain Eukaryota; kingdom Metazoa; phylum Mollusca; class Bivalvia; order Unionida; family Unionidae; genus Unio; species Unio delphinus. The sequence continues at coordinate 13,750,846 of JAQISU010000242.1, read as the reverse complement.
TCTGGCTCAATGCTAAATAATTAAGGAATTTTAAATTTCAAAGTATCAAGCCTGGAACACATGCACAGGCATCTGTAAAAACACAAACATATAAGAAACATAAAATATCATTCTGTGTTGAAACATTCAGCTTTGAAAATGATGCAAAAAAAAAAAACAAAAAAAAAACAGACAAGCAGGCAGTATTTTTTTTTTTTTTTTTTGGTACTAGCACTGTTCAATTTTCTAAATATTTCATCCATTTAAGACATTGATTATGAAATGAAGAAATGCTAGGAGCCTGCCTTATGTTGCTGGGAATGTTGTTCCATACTACTGGACCAGTATATTGAAAACTTTTTTTAAACAATTCCTTCTTTGGCCTTGGTATAATGTAATTTTTTCTTCTTATGGACCTTAAATTTGGAGTACCATCAGCATCTCTTTGGTGAAAGATATTGCTTAGATAGACAGGAATGGATTTTCTGGATACTTTATACATCAATTTGGCTTTTCTAAGAAATATTCTTTCATGTATTGTTAAAATCTTTATATTATTCATTGCATCCTGAAAATTGTCTATACATTGATCTAGAATTAAATGGCAAGCCCTCTTTTGGAGCCTTATAAGTGTTGTTATGTTTGAATTAGAGGTATTACCCCAAATTACGTTACAGTAGTCCAGATATGGCTGAATATAACTTTTATAAAAGATGACCCTATACTGAAGAGGAATGTATGTTTTGATTTTCCTCAGTAGCCAAAGATAAGAATTAACCTTTTTTGAAATGTGTTTAATGTGAATAGATCAAGTAAGATTGTTATCTATGAATACACCAAGAATTCTTTCTTGAGAGGTCATATTAAGGCTCACATTATCAAAAAAAAACATTAAGTTTGTCGCTATCTAGTCTTGCTCGTTTTTGTTGTGTTGTAACTAGTAGGGCTTTCGTTTTTTCTGTATTTATGATCATACTGTTTTCCTTGCACCATACTTGAAGTCTGTTAAGAGCATCTTGTAAGTTATTTTCAAGTACCGTTTTGGTTTTACCAATCTCAGACAGTGTAGTATCATCTGCATAGAGGTCAGTGGAAGAAATTGAAGTTCCAATCTTAAGAGGTAAATCGTTGATAAATAGAATGAATAACAGAGGTCCAAGGATAGAGCCTTGTGGTACTCCACAATTAATACTTTTACTTTGAGAAAGTTGACCATTTAAAGATACTTTTTGCACTCTGTCGGTTAAGTAAGAAGTAAACCAGTTTAGAGAGTTTTCACTACATTGATAAATCTTTAGTTTTTCAAGTAAAATTTCATGGTCTACAAGATCAAAAGCTTTACGAAAATCAACCATAATAGTGCCTACCATTTCTCCTTGATCTAGCGCTTTCAGCCATTTATCAATCAAAGATACAAGTGCGGTTTCACAGGAGTGATTCTGGCGAAAGCCAGACTGATTATCATGAATAAGATCATAAGTGTTTAAATAATTGAGAAAAGAATCATGTACATGTTTTTCTAGTAATTTGGAGAGACAAGGAAGGATAGAGATGGGTCTGTAGTTATTTACATCATCTTTTGTTCCTGCTTTATGCAATGGTATAACCTTGGCAGTTTTCCATCTTTGTGGAAATTTATTAGACCTAATACTTTCATTACAAATGAAAACTATACTCTCTACAATTGCAGGTGCAGCCACTTTTAGTAGCCTTGGTCCAATCATATCAAGTCCTGTAGCTTTACATACATCCATTGTTTTAATATATTTCAACACAAATTCTGGACTCATGTCAGGAATTTCAAATTTTATATTGTTTTGTAGTTTTTTAGCACAAAAATGTTTGAGTTCCAGATGATCAGATGAAGTTCTGGGTTCTTTAAGTTTTTCAGCAATTTGAACAAAAAAGTTGTTAAAAATATCTGAGATGTCCTTTGGATTATCAGTATAAATGCCCTCATGATTGAGGGAAAAAATTTCAGTTTTACGCTTACATTTGCCTGCACCAAAACCTGCAAACACTTTCCAGATAGCTTTCGGGTTATTTTGGTTTTCATCCAGCACTTTTTTGTAGTGCGCTTGTTTGGCTTGATGTATCATTTTATGAACTTTATTCCTCCAAACTCTATATTCAGTTTGATTTCCTACCGATTTTAGTTGGTCTCTTTGCTTTATTGCTTCTAAAATTTCTGGGGAGATCCAGCCTGGCTGATGGTCTTTCTTTATCCTGTGTGTTTTTAAAGGGGCATGCTTGTCCACTATACTGATGAACAGATCTGTCCAAGTATCTAAAACATCATCAATATCCTCAAAGATTTGGACTGTATTCCATTGAATCTGTTTTAGATCTTCTAGGAATTTAACAGTATCAAAGTTTTTGAATGACCTATAAGTAATGGATTTATGGATATTATTTTTTGTCGATTTGCCATTGACTTTACGTGTTAGAAAAATTGGAAAGTGATCACTTATACCAATCTTTGGAACCATTACTTCCAAAACATTTTCTTTTGTATTGGTATAAATATGATCTATAAGTGTTTTAGAGGTAGATGTTACTCTGGTGGGTTCATTTACTAGTTGCTCCATACCTAACGAATCAATAAATTTCATCCAATTCCCTTCTATTTGATCATTGAGAAGGTCTCGATTTATATCACCTAGAATGTAAAATTCTTTCTCTTCATTTGAAATTTTATCTACTTGAAGTTCAAAATATTCACACCAATCAGTATGTGACGATGGGGGTCTATACACAAAACCTACTAAATAGTGCTTTGCTTTTTCTGGAGTTATCTGTAGCCAAATGGATTCTATTTCCGGTATTTCTAGGTCTTCCCGTCTTTTACAAATAGTACCGGTTTTAACATATACAAGGAGCCCACCACCGCCTGCTTTCCTATCCTTACGATAAGGTTTTTCATAGCCATTAATATATAAGAAATTTTCACCCTGATTTTCTGTTAACATTGTTTCCGCGAGTCCAAATAAATGGATATTATTATTTGGAGAGGTTAACAGTAACTTCACTTGATCAATCTTTCCTCGAAAACCCTGAATATTTAAATGACCTATGTGTAAACCTTTGCTAGAAATTCCTAAATTCAAGAGACTAATATCAATGCTATTAGAGGCACTCAAGTAGACATTGAAAGTATTAAAACCTTGTTCACAGTGATCATCATTACAACTATCATTACTGTATACAAACTTAGTTTTTCTACAACAGCATTTTCTACTTTTATAATCATTGTCTAAATCTGAACTATCGTTCCTATTGGAATATGTATAAGAAGCTTGTAAGGTTCCACATTCAGAACATGCATCAACAAAGGGATCAAATCTGTTTTGACAAGGGATGCCCAGTGTAAATGACGGTCCTTGATAGATAGATTGGTCCTCCTGTTGAATAGAGTCTTCCTGTGGAATTGAGATGGCCTCATTGCCCTTTTCCTATTCCATAAATCTAGTGTGAGTTTTGGCTTTGTGTCCAAAGCTACCACACTGATGGCATTGTATTGGCTGTCTGTGCCTGCATTCCTGTGCTGAATGTTTGATCTCACCACAGTAAACACATCCCATAGTCTACTGCCTGTATTGATATGGCTGACCATATTGTCTGATGTTGTTTTGTCCTACATTGGGTTTATGGTGATGGATGAAGTTTGTAATGTGTCTGTAAGACCAGACTACATGAATAACTGCATTTATATTTTTTGCCAGCTTTTCCACCCCTTTGGTAGACAGGTGGATCTTATCTCTTTTTCCAAATAGATGTTGCATCACTTGTCCCTCTTCATCCAGGAAACTCATGTAATTGTAAACAATATCACACTTCCATTCACTTGCCAGCCTTCTGATGACCTCATTGATATCTAACACATCACAATCTCCCCTGGGGGCCATTTCACACAATGCAACCTGACAGCTTTGATTTTGCTTATGAATGTAATTAAGTAATTGGTCATATAGTTCTTCAAAAAGTTCTAGATCAGTCCCTTCATTGGCATTGTTCCCTCCAATATAGAGTACTATTTTATTAAACTTGGAGAGATCATATATTTTTATATCTTCCAGTATTGTCTGTATTTTGGCACCTGAAATGGCATGCTTTCTAACACAGTGCCTCGGTCCTCTGTTGTTAATTCCATGTAAAATGGAACTACCAATAAGGAGGATGTTATTTTTGCTGATAGAAGGCAAAGTAGTATGTTTACTTTGTAAATACCACAATTATATTAGGGACCAACACGAAATAGCGCAATTATATTAGGGACCTACACGAAATACCGCAATTATATTAGGGACCAACACGAAATAGCGCAATTATATTAGGGACCTACACGAAATACCGCAATTATATTAGGGACCAACACGAAATACCGCAATTATATTAGGGAGAAATTAATTAAATTATATATATATATATATATATATATATATATATATATATATATATATAGTTAAGTTTAGCACTAATAAGATATATTTAGCACTGCTTAGATAGAATTAGCATGGCTAAAGTATATTTATCACTGTTTAGATAGCTGTAGCACTGTTTTGATAGATTTAGTGCTGCCTAGATTGATTCAACACTGTTTACATTTTTTTTATTCAATGTGATGTTTCACGTGTAGACCTTAAGTATGTCAATTTAAGTTTAGGAAACCAATACACTGAACTCCCATCTTCATCCACAAATGTCTATAAAAATGCGACAAAAGAAATTGCAACTTTTATGAACAAATGAAGATTTAAAAAATCGTTAAAAAAGAAAATTGCAATATGTAAAGGTTATTTGTGAAATATTACTACGGAGAATACATCTTGACCAAATTTGAGACAAAAATCTCCAACTTTTCCCTCAGTTAGAGATTTTACATTATTATGTTTATGGAAAACATACTAAATCACAAAGATTTTATATATATATATATATATATATATATATATATATATATATATATATATATATATATATATATATAATATTTATTTATTTATTTAATTATTTTACAAGAACCAAATAGAGAGTTCAATTAAGTGAATTGGTTATATAATAAGATCAGAGACGATTTGGGTTGTAAGTACTAATTGGAATCCTTAAAACGTTAGTACAGTGTTCGTTTACAATGTATGTACAAAAATTGGAAATGTTCTATATAATGATAAGTATAGATTGGATGAAAAATATTCCCTTTTTTGAAAACCTGCGCTATGTCTCCAGATATAGAAGATGAGTTTTACTTGGCTATTCAATGCCCCATGTATGATAATTTGAGAAATGGTCATTTAGCATCGTACTTTCATTTTAATGTAAATCACTTAAAGGCTTGTAACTTAATGCAAGAACTCAATACTAATCAATACTAATATAAATGTCTTAATTAATTTCTCTCATTATCTAGCGAAACCATAATACTTAGGGGCAGTATGTTTATTCTAGAATTGTTATGCTTTGTGATTGCACCATAAAAGTATGTAATCTTGGTTGGTGGCCTATGTTACAAGATGAATACAGATGATAATAATAATAATAATAATAATAATAATAATAATAATAATAATAATGATAATAATAATAATAATAATAATAATAACTATTATTATTATTATTATTATTATTATTATTATTATTATTATTATTATTATTATTATTATTATTATTATTATTATTATTATACAAGTGAAGACCGAAAGGCAATGTGCAAATCGTCGCAAGTATGATCCTCTGAGTCACGGTGACTAAGTGGTTAGCGTGGCGAACCCTATACCATTCTGCCTTATACTCCAGTGTATACGGTCGTGTTATAAACACACACGCACTGGGCCATGTTATAAACACGCATGAACTGATTGCAGTGACGTTCGGTACAATTCTGTCTTATCTACCGGTTCCGTTACCAGAACACATTTTGTGGTTGCAATGTGCTCTCGTATTAATCTGTTATGTCGTATGCATGCTGTCATTTCACCAGAAACTACAATTTGATCCATGTACAATTCTAATTAATACATATTTATAACAGATAACTTGAACTCGTGTTACAATATTATTCACATCTAACTTGCCATGTAGTCATGGAAACAAACTGCTTTTTGCGTCCGGATACCGTTCTCATCAATTAACTATATGTTAAGCTTTGCGTGAGGTTCTTTTATCATATAACACACTGTGCCATTCCCTTATCATATAACACACTGTGTCACTCCTTGTTCATATAATACACTGACTGACATTATTTTATCATATTATACATTCAAAGTTGCATGTGCAAGACATTCGGATTTAATATATCCATATACTGTTTTTTGTTTATTTGTTGCAAATTTATACTATTGTTACGTGCTTCGGCTCGAATAAACAGTAACATAGAAAGAGTGAAAATAACAAGCTTGTAAAAACTTAATAAACAATTTATTGACCAAAAATATTTTCCAGAGAAGAAATAATAAACTTACGGTTTAAAGAATCAATTCCAAAATTAATCCAAAAATAATTCAAAATATAATCCACTAGTGAAATTGCAAAAGTCCTGGTAATAAAATGTCCAAATGATTCCCAGTTCGAATCTTAGTGAAGCATCCAAGATGGAAGACGATGTCACGTGATGAAGTCAGTTCATGTCTTATGAAATTCAATGAGCACAATTATTTTCCAGATAAATAACAAAATAAATCCTCTTGATCCAAACATATTGAAATAATTTCCAATTCAAGGTAATTTAAAATAACTCAAAACGACACACAATTTAGTATTCTAACAGTCCAACTTCTACTAAATAGTTCGCTCCAAAACATAATTTATATACCTGTTTTTATGTAAACAAGGAAGGAGTCACATGATCTAGAATCTTTAGAACAAATTTACGTTCAAAAATCTCGTGCACACCGTATGACCCAACAAAAAATAGAAAGATGTTTATAACAAAGCTCCATAATGTCCTTGGAATCAACCAATCATTTTAAAAGCTTGTTTACAACTCTGAAGCCAGGTCAGAAATGAGTTCAACATCTGGTGTTTATGTGTAGAGTACAGGTCATCTACCAATGAATGAAACTTAAACTTAAAATGTCAAATTTGAATCTGATAAACAAACAATTAAAACAAAAATAAATGCCTTAAATCAAATATACGTAACACCTTCCGTCATAAAATAAAAAGAAAGGTTTATATGATAAAACTTTCTTTTTACCACAAACCAATTTACACCTGAGGTTAAAAGAACTCGTATAAATTACAGTGTATATGATATAATATATTGTTATACACGGGAAAGAGCGTCTGCTATTAAATTATCTTTTCCCTTGATGTGTCGGATGTCAAGATTATATTCCTGCAATAACAAACTCCACCTTAGTAATCTATTGGTTTAACTTGTCCATGTCCCACAATATGTTCTAAGAAAGTCACACTAGCACGGCAGAACTCACTTTTACATAAATTAACTGTCAAACATGCATCAGTGAGTCTGTCAAAGAATTTTCGAATTGTTGCTAGATGTTCTATCCAGGTTTCGTTGTAGATGATGATGTCGTCTATATAGGCATCACAATTTTCTAGACCAGAGGTGATCATATTCATGAGACGTTGAAATGTACTTGGTGACCCTTTCATCCCGAATGGCATTACTTTATATTGGTAGAGTCCATCTGGAGTCACAAATGCCGAGATTTCCTTTGCTCTTTCCGTTAGTGGAATCTGCCAAAATCCTTTCAGAAGGTCAAATTTGGTGACATACTTGGCATTCCCGATTTAATCAATACAATCGTCAATTCTTGGTAATGGGAACGAATCTATTTCGTCACACTGTTCACCTTCCAATAATCAGTGCACATACGAATAATTTTATCTGGTTTTGGAACAAGTATGCAAAGTGAACTCCAATCACTTTTACTGGGCTCGATAAAATCATTCTCCAGCAAATATTGAATTTCCTTTTTTTAAGTATTCCTGTTTGAATGGATTCATCCTGTATAGATGTTGCTTGACAGGATTGGAATTTACAATTTCAGCGTCATGAAAAATTTTGTTTGCCCTTGTAGGAACATCTGGAAATAAGTGCTCATAATCAAATAATAAATGTTTCAGCTCATTTCTTTCTTGCACTTGCAAATGTGAAAGTTTCTGGTCTAGATCTTTCATAATTTCTGACTTACAAAGATTCGTCATTTCAATATCAGTAGAATCTGATGGTATTCCTTCACTGAGTGGGACAGGTACAACTAAATTAATTACAGGTTTAACATGGCTATCTCTTTCAATATACTCTTTTAGCATGTTTATATGGCAGAGTTGTTTTTGTTTGCGCCTCCCAGGAGTATTTATGATGTAATTTAAGTCATTAATTTTCCTGTCAACTGTGTAGGGACCATAATATTTGGCCTGAAGAGGATTTTGTGGCATTGGTAAGAGTGCCAGGACTCTATCACCAGGCTGAAAACTCCTTTCCTTCGATTCTTTTTTTATCATATCTAGCAGCAGAGAGGGTGAACCCTACAACTTTATAGAAGCGTCGATTCGATGATCTGAGGCTTCTACCAAATAGTAAAAAATGACGTCTATTCGATAAAATAAGATTTCCTTATATACGCCAAACGTCGTTGTCATCCACCCTCTCTGCTGCTACAGGTTAACCAAATATTTGATCCAGTCTTTAGGACGAAAATCATTTATGATTTCACAAACAAACTAATTGCTAGCACCTCCTCTTGTAGATCAATTAAATTATTTGACTGGTCGGTGAGTCGGAAATTAATTCTCGTTAACGAATTATTATGGCATTGCATGCAGACAGGATTAATTGGGTTTTTAATAATTAGGAATCCTGGAGGAGCTATTGGTGCAAACGAATAAAGAATATATCCCTGCTGAGCTTGATTTGATTGTTCTAGATTAATTTGATAGCTTCCTTCAATTGCATCACATGTTAAATTGAGCGCAATCACCGTTGAAATATTTACATTATGCGGGGCAATATGCCTACCGCCGCCATCTGGATCATTATTATACTTGAGGATAGTTGAATCTGATTTTTGTAGCGCCTTGATATCGGTTTTAACAATTTTTGCTAGTTCATCAGCGTTGTATTTGGGAAACTTGAAATTACGCAGATTGTCTTCTGTGATATTGTAATCGGTTAGGAATCGTTGTTTATTGTCGCTGTTGTCATTAATTATTGTTTGAATAATTAGTTCATATATATATATTCCATGTCAGATATAAGTTGATTTATTATTTCAACGTGTTTTTGCAATTTTGTTTTCCGTAGTTGTTCTAGTTGTGTGTCATATAATTGTTTAATTTCATTAAAATAACCACGGACGTCAGTTAGCGTAAATGAAATAGTAACAGATGAGTCGGCTGTTCTTTTAATGATAACATCCCATTGCAATGTGTCTTTGTTGGTAAATATAAATCTATCGCCGATTCTTCCTTTTCTTATATCAGATAAATAATCTCGATAACTGGGATTGATTTCATGATATGATTTTACGTCCGTGGTTAAGTCGGCGGTGGATTTTTCCGGTGGTTTTTCGGGCCATCCTAACACTGTTCTTAACGAGCTGTTATAGATATCTACAATGTATCCCTCTGTGCTTATTTCGATCGACGACGAGAGCGTCGGTTCATGAAGTTTAATAGCTATTTTTGATTCTTTTCCAGTAATTGATTTTATTCTACGCTGAATTTCAGCATCGATTTGCTCAATTTGGTACGACCCAGTTGGTAACGAAACAGTTTCCCACGCTGGAGTGCCATCGGGTTTATTCTTATACGAGAACACCAGTGCGTTATTGGGTTGCTGACCACCAAATGCAACCGATCTGATATTAGGCCAGCTATGATATACTCGTAATTTTGCCAGCGCGATCTCACGCACTGGAATCGGAGAAGGGAAGTTCACACTAAATTCAGGATTTGTTGATGTTATTGATATCATGCTTGTTCGTATCGGAGTGGTATTCTTCGCGATTCGTTGAAGCAGTTGCAATTCGTTGAATTGTAGTGAGATTATTGTTAACGCTGTCTTCAATTTCCAATTTCAACATCGCGGAGTTATACAACTGGGTCATCGTGGAAAATTCAACATCGGATATGAACGAATTATCTATCGACAGCGAGATCAACTCGGATAATTTCGAGTACGCGTCAAATACCACCCGGTACCGAGCTGTATAATCACTGAGTTTTTTCTGAGAACACGATGATAATTTTTTAGTTATCGCGGTGGCGACTGCCGCAATTGTTGTTGCCGCGGAGATAGCAATTGGAACTGCAATCGGAGCCATCATGGTCACCGTCGACATAATAACCCCGGCGCTGGCCATCACACCGGATACCGAGTACACGGTGATGTCGATGATTGCTACGCTGCGTCGGTATTTTTTCATTTTTTCACGATAACGCTCAGAAAGTGATTTCAAGTTCGCGGAAAACTCTTTCACGGTGTTGAATCGAAATTGCGATGACGGCGTCATCTGCGATTGTGATACCGCTGACTCCGTCAACGGGGTTATTATCGGTTCAATTGATTTCATCGACATTGTTGTTGACATTGTTATTTTAAACCCACTAGTGTTTTCAATTATTAGCCATCTTCCGGGTAGTAGATCATGGGATGTCTACTTCACCTACGAATTCTAAACACCAGGTTATTGTTGATCTAATGGTGTTATCAACCGCGATAATCTCAAATTCTTCTTCTCCCCCCGCGATAATTACTGTCGCGGTGCCACCAAAGTAGGTTTTACCTTTCACGATGATATCAAATTGCTTGTTAGAGATTAACGTCATCCTGTAGATACCATGGGGCCACTTCACGTTAGTGACTTTCAATTTAGCATTAGAGTTTTTTACCCAATCAAAGGTCCCATGATTGACCTTATACACGATATTTTAACGCCTATGTCTGGATGCGGAATTTTTACCTTTTCAAAATCTTCTCGTAGTTTAGCAATATCGTCGTAAATGTCGAGATAGGTTCTTTTGATTTCGGTAGCTTTTATCACCTTTCCATCGCGGCGTTTAAAAAATGAAATCAAAAGTAAGTTAGATTATATACCTTTTTGGATTATATAATGCCCGTGGAGTTGAGAATATGTCGTCGTGTTATTGTGACTTTCAGAACCCTTAAAGAAATTTTTAACAAACTCGTTGGTGAGTTTTTGTTCGTCAAACGCGTTTTTAATTTCCGCGAGAGTCATGTCTGTCAACGATGTTGTTTCAGATTCGCGTGTTCTCCCTAAAAATTTATCAACCATGGTATTACGTGTTGCTTGTCTCACCATAAACCTAATAATATCGTTGAGAGTCATCGTAGATGTAGCTGGGACACCAAAGAAATTATTAGCGACGTAGGCATTGTGAGTATGCCTGATAATAAACTCGCTAATTTCAGCGAGAGTCGAGTCTGACACAGGTGAGGATCCAAAAAACTTACTAACGACGTCGTTGGTGGGTTTTTGTACCCGCTCAAGATTTTCTATTATTTTAGAAATATCATTGTAAATATCAAGATAATTTGCCTTGATTTCATCTTCATTCATCACCCTTCCCGCGTCCTTGTTAAAAAAGAATAGCGATAGATAGTTTTTAATTTCAGCGAGAGTCATGCCAACCACAAGCGGGGTTCCAAAGAATTTATGTACGACATTTTTGCGAAAACTATTATAACCTCGTATATGATCATCCAGCTCACGGCCGTGGATGGTAATCGTGGGCGGCAATCTTGTTGTCGTGGGTGGCAATCGTGTTGTCGTGGGTGGCAATCGCGTCGGTGATCGTAGACACAAGTGCGCCTGGTTTAAGTTGTCCACCGTTGGAATACAGTGCAATAGAGTTTTCAGTGGCATCGCGCTGCCGTATCAAAATGTCATCCAATGACACATCACTGGTTTTCAATTTACCCTGTTTGTCTTAAAATACAACTATTTCGTTCGGGTCAACACTTGCTAAATTTAACGTCTCAGCGATAATCATTTTTAATTATTTTTTTTACATCCTCGATAGAATCCGCAGATGTTTTCGTGGTGGGATCCGACATTGACAGAGATTGTCCCCAAATATTAATCATTATTGTAAAGACTCTAGTATTTTCAATTTATTGATTCTCTAAAATTACCTTGTAATTTCCCACTCGTGTATTTATTTACAACCAGATGAGGTGGTTTCTGTGACGATGAAATCTCCGCGAGGACTATTAATACTTCACGGCCGCATATCGGTTGATCATTTAATTGTTGTGTTGGCAGCGTGGAATACAAAAATCGGAAACTCTTTGAGTTTCATCGAAGAATTTATATACCGCATAAACTCTCTTGGCGGAGCTAACCCATATGGATCAAAATAGACAATCCCACGTGGATCGATTGCGTATGCAACCCAGTGAGTTCCAGATCCGCTGCTGTTATCAAGATTGATGATACCGGTTTCAACGCGTTTAGGTTTTCTCGGTAATTGATCTCTCATAAAAAAACCCTCTGAAGTTTTTTATCGCTAGTTTTTTAGCAGCATCAATTAAATCAAAATTGGACATGGGAACCATAGGTTCCTCAGTCATAGACTCCTCAACAATTGGGCTTTCAACTAATAAACCGTTCCTGGTATTCTTAGACCTGATCCGTGAACGGATCTCCCGCTGTACCATGAATACGGGGTTCCTGGTAGTCTTACACCCTTTCCCTTTTTTATATCCTTTCCCAGTTGCCTTTTTCAACGCCATCCCTGCCGCGGTCCCAACGGCTCCCAACGCCGCCGCTTTCGCCACTGCTGGGGCAGCCGCTGCAATCAATGCTGGTATTGCAGCTAACAATGGAAATATACCACCTGATTTTATCATGTTTGCGACTGCAGCCTTTGAAAATACAATTTGAGCCCCTCGCCGTTTCTTTAGCGCATCATTGAAATGTTTTATTTGACGATCCGTCAATGATATTTTATGTGTACCGCCGGACATCTGCACTGGTTTCAACGTTATTGTTGTTCCACATTCTTTAGCGGATTTTGATCGCAATTTCTTGACCTGACCATCAGTCAGCTTGACACTAACAACACTATATGTCATTTTATTGTAAAACACATTTATGCTTTCAATTGATCTAATTGGAAACTCTTCAAGTTTCATTTACATATTTTCCACTGGTGCATCAACTACTCTCATTCGTCCACCAACCCCTTCTAACAACATTGATTTATCACTGAGAATGACAGCAATCGCTCTATAATTAACACCACCAGGAGCTATACGAGCTCTGAAGTGTATATCAACGACGGATTGCCTTGTTAAATCAAGATGTTCCAGCGAAAAGTAATAAATCGGATAGAGGCTTTTAAAATCAAGTTGCGATATTTGTAAACCAGTATCAACGTTTTGATCACGACCCATATATGACAGCATCCGATGATACACACGTGCTATGTGGTTAGTGTCGTAATCAAGCTGAATATCCTCAGATGGTTCTTGTTGTCCGTTTATTCTCAGTGAAACCTCCTTGACTCCTAACTGATCAAATATCATATGACTGCGTTCTTGGGAGCCTGATCGATTCTGATTCTGCAGCGCTATAAATATATGACGTGGAGCTGAAACGCCTTGTTTTGATGCCAAGTGCCATGTAAATGTATCAGCAACATTATCCAGTTTGACGTCAGTTGCTGTTGTTAGCCAACTTATCAATGATTTGCCACCTATGTCCATAAATGAAAGTAGCCGCCCTTCCGTGGTAATTGATGGGGTCATTACTGGCATCCACAATACTATTTTACTCAAAACAACTTTACCATCAGTGGCACCAGTACGCCAAATTGCATCATTGTCATTGCCTTTTCGCACTAACGCGATTGTGTGCTTGGCTCCATAGATGACTTTTCTGACATTTCTGCAGAATCCAAATATGTGATGGAGTGTAATCGCACATGAAAAATATCGTTCTTGTCCTTGTAACATCGCTACTCGTGTTGCAAGCCCTAGATTGAAATTGCGATTAATATCTACGACATCAAAGGTACCAGCCGGTCTAGTATATCCTACTGGTGCTGGATCAACTGCGGTATCTCGTGTTGCTTTACCCTAGTATGATTAATGTGATCAGCGTGATCATTAGTATCTTTTGCAAACATCATAGACGGACCAGCCGATCTTGTATAATCATCGGAGTATCTTGCTAACCCGATTATTGTTGTTGCAACATCAACCTCACGGTCTATTGATTCAATTTCTTTTCCATCAATGAGATATCTTGCACTTTCAAATAACGCCATTATACCATTATTAACAAAACCAACTCGGATATTTGAATCATTTGCATATGGGGTATCAGCTGAAACATTTGTTACGAGTTTTCCCTCGATTTCAATAAATGCTTCACATGGCAAAAAGTATTTACTGGTATCTTGAACTTGTAGTTCAATTCGCGATCGTAGGTCGGGTTGTATTGCATGATAGGAATAGTATTGATAATCGCGGACGGAATCGTCTTTGCGCACTGGGGCTTCCATATCAAGCGCGGGATCAGCTGTTCGTTTAAACATTGTTATTATTATTTAGTGCTTTCAAATGGAAACGCTAGCGTTTTAACTCTTTATAATCATCGTCGTTGAAAATTCTTCGAATTTCGTTTTCGTTTCAAACCACTTCCTGCTATCGCGTTCATGATAGCGCTATCTGTTACCGGTGGCGACGGAGTCACCGAAGCAGCCAACGACGTTAGTTTTTCATCTACTGCGTTATTTATAATTTTACTAACACTTGCAGGCATTTCCGCTGTAGACGGTAACGGTTTCTTTTTTCGTCTCACTAATGATGTTATTTTATTCTTCGCAGCTGAAAACGCTTTTCCGGCGAGATCTCCAACAGCACCAATATCCTTATCACGAATTACATCAATGGCTTTCATTGATAATTGTTTAGCTAACGGCGCCACCTTGGGAGCCATTATTGTAAATAACCCCGCAATGGTATTGCCGAAACCGTCTCCGTAATATGCTCTATAAACTGGAAACCGTGAATTAACTACATAGACGCTTATGGGTTTATCATGGTTGTAGTGTATAATCATCTTGTTATAAAACTAGTAATTTTTCAATTAGTTATCAATCGCTAGCGTCCATTGGATTTTCATCATAACGTAGGGCGTCTCTGTGATTTTCAACTAATTCAGCAATGAGTTCTCGATATACATTAATGTCCATGATACCGCCGGCAAATAATCGTCTACAGATATCAGCGCCTCATTAATTATTTCCGGTGAGTTGTTTCCGGCTCGCTTCCCCCCGATGAGAACCTCCAGTCGTGATATATCACTTAGGATGTTACCGGGACAACTACGAAACGTCAAGACGTTTTGACCACTACCTGAAATTACTGGCAATTTAGAAAATCCCTCCCCACTACTATAATCAGGTGTTTCCCACGGTTTTTCTGAATCCGTACTTTGTAAATAACTAAAAAGATCATCATCATCTCGATCAGATGGTCCAAGCGAAGGTCCAAGCGAAGCTTGGGGTGGTAGTTGTTGTTGAGATTTTTATTGTTTAGCAGATGAAAAAGATATTTTTTTGCAGTTTGTTGTCGCCGTCGCTGCAGTCTTTGTGGTTTTCTTTGTGATTTTTGTTCTTCATATTGTTTATACACTATACCCACCGCATTGATATATTCAATGTATGATGCACTATCTGTCTTAATTTGACTTTTTTCAGTTTTAATTTTGTAAAATATATCAGCCCAATGTTGTATACCTCTTACATACTTGTGCTGTTCTGGTTTTAACATTTTTTTTTCTGTTTTCATACGTCGTAACAACAAGTGCAGGAAACTCTGTAGGGTCAGTCTTATCAATTGTTGCTAACCCTTCTTCGTTAAATCGCGCGCGTAATTCATCTACTATTTTATCATTGGTCTTTTTCGGACCAGGTGGTTTTTATTGTAACAACGCTGATGTGTTTTCAGTTTCCGCTGCTATCTTTTCAAGCACACCAAGAACAGGCACTTCTCGTCGCTTGCTTCCTCAGGAATATCCCCAAATATTGCTCGTTCAGTTGCTGTTTTCACATCGCTGGTCGCCTTAGTTACCGGGGCGAACAGTTGTTCACTTGACACAGAAAAGTCAGTCTGCGCTTGTTGTCGTTGTTGAAGTTTCTCACGAAGTCTGTCTCGAACCGGTATAAACTTTTTATATGCTGCTAGCCGCTCTCGGGCTAATCTAGTTGTAAGCGATTCACCTACCATATATTGTTTGTGAACTAATTTTTCAAATGTGAAACTATCACAATTAAAAGCTTAGTTATTAAATAATGTACCATCAAGCTAACGTATCCATCTCCGACAAGGTTAAACTGTACGACGCTATCCGCGAATGTTTCAGAAATAACATCGCTGGGGTTTTCAAAATTGTAATGTCTGAGAACGGCGATGAACGATTTTTGTTAACGACGCGGCAACAACAACAACTGCGTGAAAATGGAGGCGTCGCGGTGATTACTTGCTACCACTACCAGATCATCCAGTACGCACATAACTGCATAAGCAGGCCCAAACTGCTGAGTATCCTTTCAGGAGAAAATCCCATGTGAGTGTTACAAAAAACGATAAAAAAAATTATTTTTTTAAATTATTTACTGAAAGTCTATCACTCACGTGGTTAAGATAATGGTTTTTCCTCGTTTAACATTTTTCTAAGATCACGAACCTTAGAACTAATTTCAGCTCGTTTTTGATACTCTTGGCCGAGCTTTTGACGTATTGCTTCAACGGTGCTAAATAGCGTTATAAATACATCAATATCGTTACCGTACAAACAAGCATAGATGGACTTTTGAATTCCTTTCACGAGTCTGTACATTTTAGGTAAAACATAACGACCCTTACTAGACTGATACTCAATATCTTCATATTCCGAGGTAATCTTGTCACAGTCGAGACCTTCAGATAATACTACCCCGTTATTTTTTAAATTTGAGATTATAGCATTTACATCTTTGATATCCATTATTTATATTTTTATATAAATATAGTATACTGTATCTCTAATTATTAAAAAAAATGCAAAATAAATGATATCAATTATGAGCGGTTATTCATTCATGAGTCCTTTATTCAGGCCTTTGTGTCTTTGCTAGGGTCTTTTCTTTTGGCTATCCATTCCAGATGCCTTTTTCTTTTGGCTATCCATTCCAGATGCCTTTTTCTTTTGGCTATCCATTTGGATGCCCTTTTGTGACCCTAACACCGTTTCTATTAGCCGGTAGCCCATTCTGTGCTACCCTGTGGGGTTCCTCATGTGAATGTAGAGCTTTTGCATCAATTTATACCATTTATTTTACATCCAATTACTCTGATAAACACATAATCTCCGGCGAGGGGTCTAACTCAGCAAAGGCTGAATTAGATCTCTCAGAAGGTATATGTTTATTGGATGTTATGTGGCGTGTGGGCGTGGTAAACCAAACCAACATGGCAACCCATGAAATTAAATTCATGGTTGCATGAGTTGGAAAAAACACCAACCCACGCTACCGAGAATGCGATAGCATGAGTTACAATGTTGGTTTGGCTAGGGGGGTCCGCCCCTCTCCCCAATTAATAGAAAAACATCTTCCGTTTCGACATCAAATAATGTATCTGCTATGGGGACCGAACACGTAGTAGTTGATAGCTATGTTTACAAGACAAACACGCTACCATTACACCACGGAATCGTCATATAAAATAGAGATTGTTAATATATATATATATCTGATTAAGAGATTTTTAAAATAGACAATTTTACTATCGTATTTAAGAAAACGAATAATAATTTAACTGTTGTAACTACCAGAAAACAGTGAAAACATAAAATCGGAGCAGTTTAAAATATAATGTAACTATCAGTCACGCATGCCTGCGTCAGTGACTAGACAAATAAATTATCGATTAGATCACAAAGAGCTGTATACAGGAATTTTAACCACGCCCACCTACTTCAATGAATAGAAACCACTCGCGATGTATACATATGGTTCTTGATAATCGGAAGGATGCATTTGCTTTTATTTTCCGCGCGTGGTTTATCCTGCACTCAGTGAAGCCAAGCGACAATAAAACGTTTTAGAAATTGCTAAAAAATAAAATTCTACTGAAACTATGTACAGTCACGTGCGCGCCTAGTTAACAGACGACAAATTCCTTTGACGTCATAATACAAGGGAACTTAGTGAGTTGCGGCGGATTTATCCATGGGGATTTATCTCCCATGAATAGTTTCAGGTGTATACGAATTTTATTTTATGACTATTTTTTTTCGACAGAGCAGTTTTAATTATATTTTCTGCAACAAATCGTATTGAAGTCCCACAAATTTCAAAGTATCTACTGGCTTCATTTATCGACTGAAAGCTTCTCTCTTGATTATTTTCTAAATCAAACGATTTGATCCCCCCAGGGCGTTTTGCATGTTTGCCAGTTCCACCTAATTTTGCATTCCGACTTTGTGAGACGGCTTGAAGATTCACAAGACAATTATCAGTCTTTACATCATTTATGTGATCAATCACAAGGCCGTCTTCGATTAATCCGTAAAATGCTTCATAGATGGCTCTGTGACAGAGATACTTCTTCCTCCCAGCTGAAAACATCAAATACCCCATATTATTCAGATATCCAACCGGTTCTTTTAGTCTGCGGTGCCTGACAACACCATCACGGGATGCTTCATAATTAACAAGCACTGGGTGAGGTCTGAAATCTTGGCTCATTTGTATAATAATACTATTTGTCTAATTTATTATTTGCTTTAATTATAAGTCTATAAATGTAGTCTTGAGGGTTTTTTATGATTTTGTCCTTGATTTTATCAAGGTCGTTGGGGTCAATGACTGCATTTTTTATTCGTTTGTCATAATAGCGTTTTAGTTCCCTGTATCGTTTGCCGCCGCAACTGAGACATAATTGTGATTTTCCCCTTACCCCAGCCCCACATTGGAGGCATGGGAGAGGACCAAAACTTCCTCGCCGAACGCTTTGTAAATGATGCCCACAGAATTCGCTTCTGCATGATTTGTTACACGGGGTTGTTGATCCAATCATAAGCCACTTGCAGTGATTCATTATACTATATTTTTCTATTTAAATACTTGTTTTAATTATAACATGGAAGAGTTCAAGAGATTATCGAAAATCGAACCTTGGAAAAATGCTAAATTCAATCTCGATAGAGTCTCTGATACACCAAAGCGTCTAATCGGTGACAGAACTATACTAAGTAAAATCTAGGAGTGTTTTAATGAATTCTACCGAGACGGTGCAGCATACTGTTGGTCGACATTTCGAATTATACACGAGGATGTCAATGTACCTAACATCGATGCTACCATGAATGATGAAAGAGCAGCTGAGATCATTTCACACCTTGGCGAGCCAACGGGGTGGAAATCTAAAGATGGAAATCCAAAGGATTTCAAACAAAGCAATTCCCAAAAGAAGTATTTTTTCAGAATAAAATTCATTATCGAAGTCGAAGGTAAATGGATTATCAAGGATAAATTTGAACCAATCCTCAAGGATAAAAAAACTGTCATTGTGAGTAGAGATTCCAAACCAGGAATTCTAACTGGAATCGACAAACCATACTACGAGAGATCTTATCCTGTAACAGCAATCGTATATGGGATATACCCGCTAAATGATAAACCCGATATCGCAAAACTAGCTCCTATGAAATATTCTAGTTCACTGAATTGTGTAGCAACACGGGTAATGGAACACTTCACAAATGCATCCCGAGGAAATAAACTAACTGATCTGCGACGTAGGAAAATAACCGAATGGGAACTGACAGTGAAACAGCACGGTGCAAAGATTTCTGATATACCTAAATTAGAAACATCATTAAGATTCCCAATATCAGTAATGACGAGAACCGGAGAAGTTTTATACGAACCGAAATATAACAAAAATGGAGCTCCAATACAAATTATTGATCATAACGAACACGCGTGGACACCTGCGGTAACAATATTTCCACGAGAACGAATCGTGAGATATATCCCCCCGGAATTTTCCGGGGAGTTCGTCGGAGATGTTTTTTATAATGAGAAATTATTCGATGCTATTCTCGCGTTGTGTAAAGATGATCCTGTGTCAGTGTGGTTACTTAGAAGTGATGAAGATCCCGAAATAGGATTTGATCAATTTGTAAGACCAAATGGTGAATTATATCGCGTTGAAGAATTAGATAACAGAATGAGAAAAATCGCTAATGATTTTTCACCGGAGAGTTTCCATGAAAAACTACTCACGGATAGTTTTACTATTCCATCAGTGGTAGCTCACTTCGCAAGAGAAAAAAACTCATGGCGTCCAACACGAAGTGATTTTCTCGAGGATGTTAAATTGAGTTGCGTCGAATTTAGTCATGGAGGACTGTGGAATACAAAATACTCACGTGATGGTATGATTTCAATTGATATAGCTGCGTGTTATCCAGGGAGTTTTCTTGGATATGGAGAAGCCGCTGAATACTTTAAACGATTTGGACACCCCACGAATGAAATGACTCGTGTTGCGATTAATGGGCCATTACCTGATTTTGATTTAACCGGATTCGCTCGTGTGATATCATTTGAACTCGCTACAGGGTTACATCCGTGTAGTTATGTTTGGCTTGGTAGACATATATCTGAAAAGGCCCGGATGCCAATAGTGTTACTACGATATATGATTGATTGTGAGATGTTACAATCGTTGATTGTTTCCGAAGCTATTATATGCTATCGAGCTCAGAAAGAAGTTTGGCTACCACAACCCGATCTAGATCGTATAATTAGCGAACAGCGAAAACAGTTTCCAGATTTCAGCGAGGAAGAAGTCATGAATTGGTCTAAGAAGTTATTTGAAATTAAAAAGGAACAAGCAAAAGATTTTGGACGAAGAATAATCGGTAAATTTACCCAGGGTGGAAGATACGACAATGCAAAATATTCCTCGCGGTTGATCATAGACTCGCTGAATACGATTTTATTGTAACGGATTAAACGAAACAGGGAAAACTTGTAAATCGTAAACACGCTTTTCTATCCAATGGTGAGAAATTGGGTACGGTTGTTACCTATTGTGATGGATATATTAAACAATATACACATCTGAGAAGTTCTATGCTAGCTTATGCTTCTATCAATTTATTTTCGATGATAAATAGATTTCCTAACAACGCAGTTAGAGTAGCCACTGATTTTATTTATATCCACGAGAAATACAAATCAGATGTAGCTAAATTCACATCCCAGGAGGAAGCGTGGGGACGTTGGCGATTTAAAAAGGAAAAACTACATGAGTATTGTGAATCGGCAGATGTTACCATGGATGAAAAGTACTTAAAGTGTGATAAGATTCAATCAGAATTTTCTAATGCACCACCGGTATCTGATCCAATATGTAGATACAAGACAGTTTATTTAAACGGTTGTGGTGGGTCAGGAAAGACAACTCGTGCAATTGAATTATATCGTCGGTCAAATATGATTGTGTTAACACCGACTCACAGACTCGCCAGAGAGATGATACAGCGAGGGGTAAATGCCTGTACTTATCACAGTTTCTTTCGATGGAAAGGCGATGAATGGACCCCTGATCGAATGGGCGATAAATTCATTCCTGAAATCATAATTTGGGATGAAATATGCACGGTATCGTTGAGAGTATTACAAACATTTTTCGAATGGTTGTTAAACAAAAACACAAAAGTCGTCATGTGCGGTGATCACGGCCAACCACCACCATTTGTCGGTGCATCTCCACATGAATGGCTAAAGGGTTTTGTAGACTACTATGAAGAAATTACTACTGATTATAGATCACTTGATGAACAATTACGCGAGTTCAAAGCACTGATTAGATTACAGCCGGATAAAATCCAATGTGAAATAGCGCTTGAAATAATTTCAGCAACTCCCATGAATGATTTTTGGGAAACGTGGAGACCAAATGATTTGATAGTAGCAAGTAGAAAAATAGTCAGAGACACACTTCAGATGAAGTTATTTGAAACGCATAAAGAAAAATTTGCAACACTTCCAGTACCGTTGTGTTATAGGCCTTCGGATACACGAAAGCAGAATATTGAAGTTGATATTCCAGGGAAGAGTGAAAAGCAGATTCTCGTGTTAATTGATATTGTGCTGGTTGATATCAGCGTCGTTGAAGATGCATTGCGTGATAATAAATCCCCGTGGACGCTAGGATACGCAGCGACGATACATTCTTCACAGGGATTGACTATATCGGATACAATTGTTTGGATGGTAGATAATCGCATCGAATGGTCGAATTTAGTCTATCTTTCAGTATCCAGAGTGAGGAGATTAAATCAACTTCGAAGAGTTGTTTTCGATGATGAAATCATTGGTGACGATGATGACACTACAATGGATGATGCTAGCATCATTAATAAAAAAAAACTCTCCGGTTATAAACAACAGGATAAAAAAAAATAATAGAGAATTTGACATTGATGCTAAATTAATAATTACGCTGAAACAACAACAGAATAATCACTGCGCGAGTTGCAATTGTATAATGCGTTGGCAGTATTCGGATAAAGATCCTCGCCAATTTACCGTAGACAGAAAGAATAGCAGCATTGGTCATACCAACGATAATGTTATGCTGACTTGTCTTGAGTGCAACAGACGAAGGGGTGCTAGTTAAGACCATGAGGTGGCAATTGAGTATCGTCAGGAATCACTTGTAATTGTTCGCGTGTAAAACCCCGCTGAGGGGCAGTTGAATCCAGTTTATAGATTGGAGGTCTACCAGTTGATCGTGTTATAGTAGATATCTTGTGTGCAGTAACACTCCAAATAGGATCAGTAGCCCTTTTTCTGCCACCTTCAAGCTCTCCTGGTTCGTATAAATATCTCACAGTGACATTACTACCAAGAATTGGTTCTTTGAAATCTTTTTGTGAAATTCCTTGGATTTCCATTTTTGGTATGGACGCCTTTTTAATCGCGTTGACATGTTTCATGTTAATTGTTCGAGTAATCTCGTTATTGAGCGCGGTAATCACAGCTGGTAATCTCTTAACCCATTCACGGGATCTTTTATCCTGAATAAACTCCTTCGCGTATTGATATCCAAATAACCGCTCAGCAAGAGTCCGATTAAATCGTTCAACAATTGCCTGATCGCGATGTAGCGCAGTATGCCCTCGTCTGATGGTGACATTATGATGTTTCATCGCTGATAACACTGCACCCTGAAATTCCTTGCCAGGATCAACTTGTAACAGATTCGGCCAACGCAGAGGACCATTTCGATAAATCTTTTCAAATGCAGAAGCTACTGAAGTAGCTTACTTTGTTTTTAGCGGTTCTGCTTGTTTGTATCGACTCGCAACGTCAACTACGGTTAGCGCGTATTTGTAACTGTTGTCATGTGGTAAAAACAATAAATCAGCTTGATGAACTTCATTGGGTCCGGTAACATCAAAATGCGAGAAATTGATTTGTTTAGGCGGTGGTAGATAAATCTGCCATAGTGCCTGTTTGGATAACCAATTAGCCGCAGTAGACTTTTTCACTTTTGCGGCGTTGGCGAGTTTATTGATTGCAGCGTTACCCCTCCAGTATCCTTTTGGAGAATAATAAATAGATTCCATATTATTAATTACCAGCACCCATCATCAATTTGCCTTTCATAGCTGATTTTACCAACCACGAAGCCAATTTTTCTTTGAAAGATTTATCAGGAATAGCATTTAACGCATGAATTAATTTCACATCTGCGAGATGCCTGTGTTGCAGATTGCTGCTTTTATATGCAACATCATGAGCGTGACACGCCTTATCAATGGCGTTTATCGGATACTCGCCGGATCTGGGTTGATTTTGATCATCAAGTGTGATATCTAATCGTGTTCCGGGGCCACAGTAGCTATATCCTGGAAGGTGCTTTTCTCCGGGGTACTTTGCCCATGGGGTTCCAGGGAGTTTTGCCAATTTGGCTGCGATATCACCTCCTCGTTTTTTTTAAAAACATCTCCGAAATGTAAAATCTTTGATTTGTAGAAATAAATCTAAATTTTTTTGTACCACATTGCACGCATTTACCAGAAAGCGCTGATCGGTTATTTCTAGTTGTAATCGTCGTCAAGTCATCTGTGCCAGTACGCGTTTTACACTTCACACAATATAGATCCATAATTTATGTATAGAGATATGGATATAATTGATTTTTCAGCGACTAAAGCAAGAGAACCGGTTAAGCATCATGCAGCGCTACCAAACTCTATCCGGATGATTATAATCGGGCCATCTGGATCCGGCAAGACGCAATTGTTACTCAATTTAATAATGAGATGGATGAAGTGGGATAAGTTGTATTTAATTGCCCCTAGCGTAGATGATCAACGATGTTATGAAGTGTTGAAGGATTTTAACGAGAATGCATCAGAAATTAAGGGTGAGAACGCCATTGATTTTATAACTGATATTGACGAGGCACCATCCGTGGATGACCTTGATGGGAACATTAATAATTTAGTCGTATACGACGATGTGATGTTAGACAATCATAAAAATCCTGCTAGGATCTTTTCCAGAGGCAGGCATAAAAACACCGACGTGATATATGTCACTCAACGATACACTCAGATTCCAAAAGTGATCAGAGATAACTGTAATATTCTTGCTGTGTTTAACGGCGTTGATACACATACGTTACGAAATATTTGGCAGACATGGTGCTCTGATATGGACTTCAATCAATTTAAAAATTTCTTTAGTAACGCTCTGTCAACCCCGTATGGATTTATAACAATAAATTTACATGATCCTCGAACACGATATCGTATCGGACTGGATCAAATATTTAGTTAACCTGTAGCAGCAGAGAGGGTGGATGACAACGACGTTTGGCGTATATAAGGAAATCTTATTTTATCGAATAGACGTCATTTTTTTTACTATTTGATAGAAGCCTCAGATCATCGAATCGACGCCTCTATAAAGTTGTAGGGTTCACCCTCTCTGCTGCTTATCTTGATTTCATTTTAGATTGAGCAGAGGGCAGATTTGCTCTTGCGACCTCACAAGCCTTTGACAACTTGTATCTAAAATTGGAAACATAATCAAGAAGATTGATCTCAGTATCTTCATTAGAGAGAAGTTTCTCTTTCAATAACTTCAATGGTCCACGCACAGTGTGTCCAAAAACCAGTTCAAAGGGACTGAAGCCTAAAGATTCTTGAACTGATTCTCTAACAGCAAACAATAGTAAATGAATGCCTTCATCCCAATCTTTATTCGTATCTAAACAATATAATCGGATCATATTTTTCAAAGTCTGATGGAATCTTTCTAATTGCCCTTGGCTTTCAAGGTGATAGGCAGAAGATCTGAATTGCTGAATGCCCAATTCATACATAACTTGTTGGAAAATTTAATATATCAGAGTCCTGATAAATAAATGTACTAATAGTTCCCGGTTCGAATCTTGACGATGTAATCCGATATGGACGACGATGTCACGTGATTTAGTCAGTTCGTGTTTTTATAATGATCCGAATGAAAATCTATGAGCACATATTCTTTTCCAGATAAATAAAATAATTCCTCTCGCTCCAACGAATTGACACAATTTCCAGTACACGGTAATTAAAAATAACTCAAAAAGAAGACACAACTTAATATTATAAAAGCCCAACATCCACTGAACTGTTCTCTCCCAAACAATAATTTAAAGACCTGTTTTTACGTAAACAAGGGATCACGTGATTTTCCAGAAGGTCATAGAAAGAACGTACGATCATAAAAACACGTACGCACGGAAAAATCCAGATAAGAATCAGCCACCTCTCACCCCCCAGAACAAAAAATAAAAAGATGTCCTTGGAAAACAACCAATCATTTCTAAGGCCTGTTTATCACTCTGAAGCAAGGTCAGAAATGAGGTTAACAAGCAAGGTCAACCTGTGTTTACAGATAAAGTATAGGTCATAGAGATTTTTCTAGAATAATCTCCCAATTAATGAATTTTAAAGCCAAAATGCTGACGATTAAAAATAAATGATTTAAACCAAATATACGTAACAATACATAGATTTTTGTTTTGTTTTCTTCTCTCCTAATATGATTCAGTGGCAATTACAAGTCAACATGCAAGGCAATTCGCATCAGCTTAATTTGATCACATCTTTGCATAGAAATTACATCCAGATTAACGAATCTACAATGGCTTGGAATAGTTTCGTTGCGATTACAATGAAGAAAACAAAACTTTATCCATGCACGAAACCACTTTATCCTACAGAGGTCACTCTGGGTCTCTACGATAATAAAGCAGATTGACTTTACTATACTGAGAATTTTGTCGCCTACATGAAAAAGTAAAGGCTATGAGGGACACAGCTCACCTTTCACTATACATTCATGCTCAGCTAAAAGCTACATTTTGCCCAAATCACTTTCAACTATACATCTAAACTCTAAACTCAGCTAAAAGCTACATTTTGCCCACATCACCTTTAACTATACATCCAAGCTCAGCTAAAAACTACATTTTGCCCAAACGTTTGAGCTGACACCACAGCTTCAGGGGCGAAACTTCTGAAAGACGGATGCCTTCCCTACCACAGAGGTAGCGGTTTCTATCAGGTAAGAATTGTAAGTTCTAGCACATGTGCTTAAATTGTCATGGTGTTTTTCCCCATTTCTCAGCACATGTATATCCTGCCACAATACGGTAAGAATGAAAATAAGTAGCCCACGCTGCCCACAAATAACTGTTTAAAAAAAAAAGACCCCACAAAAACTGCTGGCACAAGTCTAAAACCATACTTTCACTGACTTCACTACCAACACGCTTTCAACTTAGATATATGCATGTCGAATGGACTACTAATAAAAGTTATGATATCAATACAAGTCAATAACTGGCACAAGCTTGCCTTTGATGTACAATACACACAAGGGTATTTTATCTCTCAAGAAAGGGACTAACTAAAATCTGACGAGCAAACTAAATATCCCAAGAGCTGCCTCAGAAAAGATAATCTAGTGTTGCTCGATATTTTACAATGCGACCATTGAGACTCGTGCAAAATTTACCCCTTGTTTAGCAGAAAAGACAGTTCATTTAATTTTCGCCTAATTTGCCATATCTCGTTTCTCTCGGGATTGTCAAATGACAATGGTGTTTCACTAGAAAAGTAAACAGTAACTTTGTAAATTTTTGTAAAGATTGAAACAGCTAAAAACATTTCATTAAACAGCTTGGTCCGAGATATTTACGGTTACAACTAATATTGCTCAAGTTTCTCTGATTGCCTCCATTCTGTCCTCGCAATTTCGCCTGTTTGGTTTTTAAATTTAAATTTCAATCATAAGTCCTTGAAAACGGTTAAACGTGTAGCAGATTTATAAAATGTTTTGATTTTTTTAAATTACATTTTATTTTAGCACTGCTCTTCTATGGATTGTAGATCGGAAATAATTATCCACTGTATGGTTCATACGAGGTGATATCTTAATATTGGTTACAATCCATACTAGCTGCATGAAAAGTTTGATTGTTTTTGCCTTTGTGTTTAGATGTGGGTATTACAATGGCACCAGCACAGCCATAACCTTACAGGCTTATGAATGGACTCGTCGGCAATGGAGGCGTGACTTCTTCTTGACATTCTAGAAAAGCATGTATCTTATCAAACAATGGCTCGAAACAAAAACAATACACTCCATCAACATAGCCAATGACAGGAATGCTCATTTTTGCTTTTGCAGCTATAGCTCGAGGTAGAACATTAGCTTAATTTGACTCTAGGAACCATAAACCATCGTTATACATATATTTTACTCAAAAAAGAAGTTAGGAAAAATCTTGTCACTTCCTTGATAAATGTACTGGTCTCTTTATCAAACATTGGATTCATTTACATTTTTTCTTTTATCGATGCAGCCTAATACTGTGACTATGACGATCTTTTGGTCTAAAGTGTTTCTTTGGGGTGTAAGAAACCGAATAGGAAGCCTTCTACATACATAACAATCTGTAATTATATCCTATAGTCTAAGTCAAACAAATCTTGGGGACCAATCTTATCAAGGAAATTCATTATATTCCACGCTGCCAATCAAGCCTTAGTTTAGATAATAAACAAAGAAAATGCATGGAATAACCAGATCATGTATTTGGTTAGACTTCTTGATCTATCTGGTATGCAAGATAATATAATATTTTGTTCAAAGCGTGTCACATTTCTTACACCAGCAATGTGGTATCCAATTTTTTTTTTTCGTCTCTAGGTTAAACGCAGCAGCAGAGAGGGTGAATCCTACAACGTTTTCAGGCAAAATTTTGATTGAAATCCTAAAACGAGCCTTCCTACGATCAAAAAAAAATGTCTCAGAGGCAAACCCTACAACGTTTCTAGACAAAAAAATTTTTGAAATCTCCCTATGAAATCATTTTAACTAAAAAAATGAAAACGATTTTTTAATTAATTTTGGTCGCAACTTGTTGTCATCCACCCTCTCTGCTGCTTAGTGATTTCAGTTCTGGGTTAATAATTCTTTTACGATTTTAACCGAATATTTGATCGAGTCCGATACGATATCGTGTCCGAGGATCATGTAAATTTATTGTTGCGAATCCGTGCGGAGTCGACTGAGCATGACTAAAGAAATCTCGAAATTGATTGAAGTCCATATCAGAACACCATGTCTGCCAAATATTTCGTAGCGTATGAGTATCAACTCCGTTGAATACAGACAATAAATTGCAGTTATCTCTGATCACTTTTGGAACCTGAGTGTAGCGTTGAGTGACATATATCACGTCAGTGTTTTTGTGACGCCCACGGGAAAATATTCTAGCAGGATTCTTTTGTTTATCCAACATTATATCGTCGTATACGACTAAATTGTTAATATCTCCATCAATATCATCAATACTCGGTGCTTCATCGATATCGGTTATAAAATCAATGGCGTTCTCACCCTTAATTTCTGATGCATTCTCGTTAAAATCTTTTAACACTTCATAACATCGTTGATCATCTACGCTAGGGGCAATTAAATACAACTTATCCCACTTCATCCATCTCATTATTAAATTGAGCAACAATTGCGTTTTACCGGATCCAGATGGCCCGATTATAATCATCCGGATAGAGTTTGGTAGCGCTGCATGATGCTTAATTGGTTCTCTTGTTTTAGTCGCTGAAAAATCAATTATATCCATATTTCTATACATAAATTATGGATCTATATTGTGTGAAGTGTAAAACGCGTACTGGCACAGATGACTTGACGACGATTACAACTAAAAATAACCGATCAGCGCTTTCTGGTAAATGCGTGCAATGTGGTACAAAGAAATTTAGATTTGTGTCTATGAGATCTGATTTAAAAAAAAACGAGGAGGTGATATCGCAGCCAAATTAGCAAAACTCCCTGGAACCCCATGGGCAAAATACCCCGGAGAAAAGCACCTTCCAGGATATAGCTACTGTGGACCGGGAACCAGACTTGATATCAGACTCAATAATCAAAATCAACCCAACCCCGGTGAAGAACCAATAAACGCCATTGATAAGGCCTGTCACCTTCATGATGTTGCTTATAAAAGCAGCAATCTGCAACACAGGCATCTCGCGGATGTGAAATTAATTCATGCGTTAAATGCTATTCCTGATAAATCCTTCAAAGAAAAATTGTCTTCATTTTTGATAAAATCGGCTATGAAAAGTAAATTGATGTTAGGTGCTGGTAATTAATAATATGGAATCAATTTATTATTCTCCGAGGGGATACTGGAGGGGTAACGCTGCAATCAATAAACTCGCTAGAGCTGCAAAAGTGAAAAAAACCACTGCGGCTCATTGGTTATCCAAACAGGCACTATGGCAAATTTATCTACCACCGCCTAAACAAATTCAATTCTCGCATTTTGATGTGACCGCTCCTAATGAAGTTCATCAGGCTGATATATTATTTCTGCCACATGATCGTGGTTACAAATACGCGCTAACCGTAGTTGATATTGCAAGTCGATACAAAGAAGCAGAACCGTTAAAAACAAAATCAGCCACTGAAGTCGCTTCTGCATTTGAAAGGATTTATCGACGAGGTCCTCTGCACTGGCCAAATCTATTGCAGGTTGATCCTGGCAAGGAATTTCAGGGTGCGGTTCTATCTACAATGAAACATCATAATGTCACCATACGACGAGGGCATACTGCGCTACATCGCGATCAGGCCATTGTAGAACGATTTAATCGGACGATTGCTGAGCGGTTATTTGGATATCAATACGCAAAAGAATTCATTCAAGAAAAGCGATCCAGTGAATGGGTTAAAAGATTACCATCTGTGATTACTGCACTGAATAACGAGATTACTAGAACAATCAACATGAAACCTATCAACGCGATTAAAAAGAAGTCAATACCCGTACAACCACAAAAAGATTTCCCTAGAAACGCTAGCGTTTCCCAACCAATTCTTGGTAGTAGTGTCATTGTGAGGTACTTATACGAACCAGGAGAGCTTGAAGGGGGTAGAAAAAGGGCTACTGATCCTATTTGGAGCGTCACTACGCATAAGATATCTAGTATAACACGATCAACTGGTAGACCTCCAGTCTATAAACTGGATTCAACTGCCCCTCAGCGGGGTTTTACTCGACAACAACTACAAGTGATTCCCGAGGATACTCAATTGCCACCGCATGGTCTTAACTAGCACCGTTGCGTCTATTGCACTCAAGACAAGTCAACATCACATTATTTCTGACATGACCGAGATTGTTATTTTTTCTGTCTACGGTGAATTGGCGAGGATCCTTATCCGAATACTGCCAACGCATTATACAATTGCAACTCGCGCAGTGATTATTCTGTTGTTTCTTCAAAGTGATTATTAATTTAGCATCAATATCAAATTCTCGTTGTTTTTTTTTGTCCTGTTGTTTGTAACCGGAGATTTTTTTATTAATGATGCTAACATCAATATCACTTATTGTTGTGTCATTATCATCACCAATGATTTCATCATCGAGGACAACTCTTCGAAGTTGATTTATTTTTCGTACTCTGGATACTGCGAGATAGACTAAATTTGACCATTCGATGCGATTATCTACCATCCAAACAATTGTATCCGATATAGTCAATCCCTGTGAAGAGTGTATTGTTGCTGCGTATCCTAGCGTCCACGGGGATTTATTAGCACGCAATGCATCTTCAACGACATTGATATCAACCAGCACAATATCATTTAATACCAGAATTTGTTTTTCATTCTGTCCTGGAATATCAACTTCAATGTTTTGTTTTCGTGTATCCGATGGCCTATAACAAAGGGGTACTGGAAGCGTTGCAAATTTTTCTTTATGCAATTCAAATAACTTCATCTGAAGTGTATCCCTGACTATTTTTCTACTTGCAATGATCAAATCATTTGGTCTCCACGCTTCCCAGAAATCATTCATTGGGGTTTCTGAAATCACTTCACGCGCTATTTCGCATTGGATTCTATCCGGTTGTAATCTAATTAGCGCTTTGAACTCGCGTAATCGTTCATCAAGTGATCTATAATCAGTGGTGATTTCTTCATAGTAGTCTACAAAACCCTTTAGCCATTCATGTGGAGATGCACCGACAAATGGTGGTGGTTGGCCTTGATCCCCGCACATGACGACTTTTGTGTTTTTGGTTAACAACCACTCAAGAAATGTTTTTAATACATCTAATGACACTGTGCATATTTCATCCCAGATTATGATTTCAGGAATGAATTTATCACCCATTCGATCAGGAGTCCATTTGTTACCCTTCCATCGAAAAAAACTGTGATAAGTGCAAGCATTTACCCCTCGTTGTATCATCTCTCTGGCGAGTCTGTGAGTCGGTGTTAGCACAATCATGTTAGTAGAAATACAAGTATTTCCACCACCACGATATAATTCAATTGCACGAGTTGTCTTTCCTGACCCACCACAGCCGTTTAAATAAACTGTCTTGTATCTACAGATTGGATCAGATACCGGTGGTGCATTAGAAAGTTCTGATTGAATTTCAATACGGTTACAACAAATATATTTATCATCCATGGCAACGTCTGCGGATTCACAATACTCATGTAGCATCTCCTTTTTAAATCGCCAACGCCCCCAATTTTCTTCGGGATCTGTGAATGCCGCTACAGCTGATTTGTACTTATTGTGTATATACATCGAATCAGTGGCTACTCTAACCGCGGTATTAGGAAATCTATTTATCATCGAAAATAGATTAATAGAAGCATAGGCTAACATTGAACTTCTTAAGTGTGTGTACTGGGAATTATATCCATCACAGTAGGTAACAACCGTACCTAATTTCTCACCATTGGATAGAAAAGCATCCTTACGGGATACAAGTTTTCCCTGTTTCATTAAATCCGCTACAATAAAATCGTATTCAGCGACATCTATGATCAACCGCGAAGAGTATTTTGCGTTATCGTATCGTCCACCCTGGGTAAATTTACCGATTATTCTTCTTCCGAGATCTTTTGCTTGTTCTTTTTTAATTTCAAATAACTTCTTAGACCAATTTATGATTTCTTCTTCACTGAAATCTGGAAACTGTTTTCGTAGTTCGCTGATTATTCTATCTAGATCGGGTTGTGGTAGCCAAACTTCTTTCTGAGCTCGATAGCATATAATAGCCTCGGAAACAATCAACGATATTAGCATACCACAATCAATCATATATCTCAATAGCACTATTGGCATCCAGGCCTTTTCAGATAGGTGTCTACCGAGCCAAACATAACTACACGGATGTAACCCTGTAGCTAATTCAAATGATATCACACGAGCGAATCCGGTTAAATCAAAATCAGGCAATGGTCCATTAATCGCAACACGAGTCATTTCATGCGTGGGGTGTCCAAATCGTTTGAAGTACTCAGCGCATTCCCCATACCCGAGAAAACTTCCGGGATAACACGCGGCTATATCAATTGAAATCATACCATCACATGAGTATTTCGTATTCCACAGTCCTCCATGACCAAATTCGACGCAACTCAATTTAACATCCTCGAGAAAATCATTTCGTGTTGGACGCCATGAGTTTTTTTCTCTTGCGAAGTGAGCTACCACTGATGGAATAGTAAAACTATCCGTGAGTAGTTTTTCATGGGAATTCTCCGGTGAAAAATCACTAGCGATTTTTCTCATTCTGTTATCTAATTCTTCAATGCGATATAATTCACCATTTGGTTTTACAAATTGATCGAATTCTTCATCACTTCTAAGTAACCACACTGACACAGGATCATCTTTACACAACGCATGAATAGCATCGAATAATCTCTCTTCATAGAAAGCATCCCCGACGAACTCCTTAGGGATATATTTCACGGTTCGTTCTCGTGGAAATATTGTTACCACAGGTGTCCACGCGTGTTTGTTATGATCAATAATCTGTATTGGTGCTCCATTTTTGTTATATTTCGGTTCGTATAAAACCTCTCCGGTTATCGTCATAACAGTTATTGGGAATCGTAATGATGTTTCTAATTTAGCTATATAAGAAATCTTTGCACCATGCTGTTTCACTGTCAGTTCCCACTCGGTTATTTTCCTACGTCGCAGATCAGTTAGTTTATTTCCTCGGGATGCATTTGTGAAGTGTTCTATTATTCGTTCTGCTACACAATTAAGCCCTGACGAATATTTCATAGGAGCTAGTTTTGCGATATCAGGTTTTTCATTCAGCGGATATATCCCGTAAACAACTGCTGTGACAGGATAAGATCTTTCGTAGTATGGTTTATCAATGCCGGTTAGAATCCCTGGTTTGGAATCTCTACTCACAATGACAGCTTTTTTATTCTTGAGGATTGGTTCAAATTTATCCTTAATAATCCATTTGCCATCGACTTCGATAATGAATTTGATTCGGAAAAAAATGCCGTTTTTCCCCAACACGTGAAATTATCACTGCTGCTTTTTCATCATTCATGGTAGCATCAACAACACCATCAATTCGAAATGTTGACCAACAATAAGATGCTCCATCACGCTTGAATTCATTAAAACAGTCTCTGATTTTACTAATCATGGCTTTATCAAGAATTGTATTCTTTGGTGTATTAGAAACTATATCGAGATTGAATTGAGCATCTTTCCAGGGGTAATCTCTCTTGGACGTTTTTATTGGTTTATCGCGATTAAATCTAGGATTGATTTTGTTACGTTTTTTGGGTCTATCGAGATTAAATCTAGGACTGATTTTCAATAATCTCTTAAACTCTTTCATGTTTCCGTCTCTTGGACGTTTGTTACGTTTTTTGGGTCTATCGAGATTAAATCTAGGACTGATTTTCAATAATCTCTTAAACTCTTTCATGTTTCCGTCTCTTGGACGTTTGTTACGTTTTTTGGGTCTATCGAGATTAAATCTAGGACTGATTTTCAATAATCTCTTAAACTCTTTCATGTTTCCGTCTCTTGGACGTTTGTTACGTTTTTTGGGTCTATCGAGATTAAATCTAGGACTGATTTTCAATAATCTCTTAAACTCCTTATCAGCATTGAATTCAGCATTTTTCGAAGTCAATCTCTTGAACTCTTTCATGCTATACTAAAAACAAGTCTCTAAATGAAAGATTTATGTATAATGAATCCCTGCAAATGAATCAGTCATTGAATTAGACAAATAGTATAGTATACGAATGAACCAAGAATTCAGACAACACCCTGTGAGTACAAATTATGAAGCATCCAGTGATGGTGTTGTAAGAAACCGTAGACTGAAGAACCCAGTTGGGTGGGATAATGGTATGGGGTATTTGTTCTTTACTGTTGGAAAGAAGAAATATTACAATCATCGTTTCGTGTATGAATGTTTCCATGGATTGATCAAAGATGGTTTTGTTATTGATCATATTGATTCTAATCCGAAGAACAATTCCTTATCAAATCTTCAAGCAATCACACATAGTGAGAATACCAAACGAGGGGGGACTGGGAAATACTCGAAAAAAGCGAGACCTGTGAAATCTTTGAATACAATAACTAACGAAGAAAAAGTATTTAAATAAATATATGAAGCCGGCAAGTATTTCAATATTTGTAGACCCTCAGTACGATATGTTGCAGAGGGGGTTTGTCGATCAGCTATTTCAAAAGGGACCGGACAGAAAATTCGATTTAGTTATGTCTAATGCGTCATATTTTTCATTTAGAAATATATCATTATTATAGAATAATGAATTCTGAAAACATGAATAGCATTTTATCCGAGATTTCAAAATTGAAAGGTTGGGATATTGAACTATCAGATGGGTTAAATCCTGATCAAATCATGTCTGATTTTCAGGATATAGAATACGGAGTTAACAACAATAAATATATGCTACCAAAAAAGTATGCGCTCATCAAAAGAATTCAGAATTCTATTAAGGACTCTCTCGCATTTTCCAGTGACGTAAGTGTGTTCGCTCCGTTGTATACCATCGTAGAACGAATACGAAAAGAATTGGGGTACGAATACGAATTGAAAAAGGAGGTTAATTCTAAAGTTAGAAACCTACGGGCGTTAATTCAAGAAAATGAACAATTTTGATTGACCAACCATTTATCATTATTTGATTGACCAACCATTTATCATTATTTGATTGTGACCGTCCCTCATAGAGATTTTAATTTTTTTTAGCATTTTTTGATTAAAAATGTCAAAATCAGTGAATGAAAAATTGATGGCTGGTTCGGATTGATCAAAAATAGAATGGGGAAAGTCACAGTATTATTATTATTATTTATAGCAATTATGTGACTTTCCCCATCATTGAACGAAGCTGTCTCACAGTGAAATAACACTTCCATGACTATCCGATGGTGTTAGGTCGGATTGAAAAATTGTTTTGCAATTGAAAAATTGTTTCTGATTTCAAATAATGGTCAATGAAGCATTAACAACCCGATTGGCTCGTGAACGACTGGATGCAATCAGGAGATTTGTACCAATTCGTGACTCTGTACGGAATAAACTACAACAACGACAGAGTCTTCAGACTGATTTTGCTATGGGATCCGAAGAATTGTTTAAACCAGTAACCACAGCAACGAAGGGGATAGAGCGTGCTATACTGGGAGATGTTCCCGAGACGGGAAAATCTGTTATTGGTGAACTCGAAAAAATAGCAGCGAAAACTGAACAAACAGAACAAATAGAACAAATAGAATCAAAAAGAACAGTTGATGATTTACGCGTGAGATTTACCGAGACCGGGTTAGCAGCAATTGATGAGACTAAACTAGCAGATATTCCTGCGCTTGTTGTTACGACTTATGAAAACAGAAAAAAAATGTTGAAACCAGAACATCATAAATATGTTAGAAATATAACTCACTGGGCTGATATATTCTATAAGATCAAAACTGAAAAAAGTCAAATTAAGACAGATAGTCCATCATACAATGGATATATCAATGCGGTGGGTAATGTGTATAAACGATTTGAAGAACAAAAACAAAAACAAAAACCACCAAAATTGCAAAGGCGGCGACAGCAACCTGCAAAGAAACTACTCTACTCTCCTAAAAAACAACAACTACCACCTGATGATAATCTTCTTGATTATTTATTACAAGAAGCCGATTTAGAAAAACAGGATGAAGCAACTGGTTATAGCGGAAGTGGATTGCAAGATTCCAGTGGAAACTCTTCGAGGGAAAATCCAAGGATTGGAAACTCAAAGAGTGGAAATCTAAAGATTTCATGTCCTGGTAGTGTTATCAATGATATATCACGATTAGAAGTTCTTGTAGGAGGTTTCCGAGCTGGAAATAACTCACCGGAAATAATTAATGAAGCAGCTGATATCTGTAGACGGTTATTTGCCGGCGGTATCATGGATATCAGCACATATCGAGATTTCATTGGCGAGTTAGTGGAAAGTGGGTATCACAGTGATTAATCACCGGGACTGAATAAAAACGCTAGCGTTTCCAATTGAAAAATGGTTTCTGATTTCAAATAATGATCATACACTACAATCATGATAAACCAACCCCCGTCTACGTAGTTAATTCACGGTTTCCAGTTTATAGAGCATACTACGGAGATGGTTTAGGCAATACCATTGCAGGGTTATTTGCGAGAATGGCTCCAAAAGTGATGCCGTTGGCTAAACAACTAGGAATGAAAGCAATTGAAGTTATTCGTGATAAGGGTATTGGTGCTGTTGGAGATCTTGCTGGAAAAGCGTTTTCAACTGCGAAGAATAAATTAACATCATTAGTGAGACGAAAAAAGAAACCGTTACCATCTACAGCGGAAATGCCTGCAAGTGTTAGTAGAATTATAAATAACGCAGTAGACGAAAAATTAGCGTCGATGGCTTTAACTCCCGACCAAAGCAATATTGCAAATATGATAGCAGGAAGCGGCTTTAAAAAACTACGTCGATGAAAATCGTTTATGATTTCACGATTTAGACTCTGATAAATAGAATAAAATGTTCAAAAAATCACATGATCCGGCGTTTGATATAGACGCCCCAGTTGGCAAGGATGATTCTGTACGCGATTATCAATATTACGCCTATCATGCAATAGACGCAAATAGTCGATCGCGAATTGAACTTCAAGTCCATGATACCAGTAAATATTTTTTGCCCTGTGAAGCATTTATCGAAATCGAAGGAGAGATTATAAGAACAAATGATACAGAGTATCCAGCTGGTACTCAAGTCGGTTTTGTCAATAATGGTATTATGGCGTTATTTGAGAGTGCTAGATATCTCATTGATGGAAAAGAAATTGAGTCCATAGATCGTGACGTTGATGTGGCTACAACAATAATCGGGTTAGCGAGATATTCCGATGATTATACAAGATCAGCAGGACCCTCTATGATGTTTGCAAAGGATGTTAAAAATACCGCTGGAGGAAATCAATTTATTATAAGACGACCACAGAATAATGCTGGTGCTGCTAATGTTGATGTCGAGAATATGATTATAAACAACGATCCTAACTTCAATCTAGGAGCTGCAACACGTATTTCAATGTTGCAAGGAGCGCGTAAATCATTTTCATGTGCGATTCCACTGCATCATATTTTTGGATTCTGTAGAAACGTCAGAAAAGTTATCTACGGGGCGAAGCATACAGTATCGCTTGTACGAAAGAGTGATGATAATGACGCAATCTGGAGGATTCCAGCAGATGCTGCAAATCCCAATGCTGATGCCGGTAAAGTCAATTTAACAAAAATATCATTGTGGATGCCAGTGTTGACTCCAGCAATCACCGCAGAAGAACGATTACTATCATTTATGGACCAAGGAGGAAAGTCGTTGTTGAGTTGGCTAACCGTGAGTACAGATGTGAAGCAATCAAATCTGAACGGGTTATTCACGTGGAATCTAGCATCAAAACAAGGCGTTTCTGCGCCACGTCATATATTTATTGCGTTACAAGATAACGCACGAGTTGGCGATCAACGTTTCAGTCATATGATATTTGATCAGTTAGGTGTAAAAGACATCTCACTGAGAATAAACGGCCAACAGGAACCATCCGAGGATATACAACTTAATTACACAGAAAATCATATTGCACGAGTTTATCATCGTCTGTTGTCATTTATGGCACGCGACCAAAATGTCGATACTGGTTTGCAAATATCACAATATGATTTTAAAAATCTATATCCGATCTATTACTTCTCACTGGAACATCTCGATTTGACAAGACAGTCAGTTGTTGATATACATTTTAGAGCTAATAATGTGACTCGTGGTGCTATTGCTGATTATAGAGCGGTTGCTGTCATTCTCAGTGATAAATCAATGCTACTCGAAGGTGTTGGTGGAAGAATGAGAGTGGTAGATGCACCAGTAGAAAACATGTAATTGAAATTGTAAACGATTTAGAATAAATCTATTATGTATAATGTCATATAGTGTTATTAGTGTTACGTTAACTCCCGGTCAATTAAAAAAATTGCAATCAGAATCGGCTAAGCGATGTGGAACCACAATCACGTTGAAACCTAATCAAATGACTGGTGGTGCAAATAAATTATCGCTGACAACTCGTCAGGTGAAACATTTCAATGATGCACTTGCAGCCAAAAAAGGTGTTCAGATTACTCTTTCTGCGGCTGCTATCAAAAATATGATTAAAACAGGCGGTATATTTCCATTGTTAGCTGCGATTCCATCATTGATTGCAGCGGCAGCCCCAGCGGTGGCTAAAGCGGCAGCGTTAGGAGCCGTTGGTACTGCAGCAGGAATGGCACTAAAGAAGGCAACTGGGAAAGGATATAAAAAAAAAGGGACGATCCGTTCACGGATTGGGTCTAAGACTACCAGGAACCCCGTATTCGTGGTACAGCGGAAAGGGTCTAAGACTACCAGGAACGATTTATTAATTCAGGAATCGAAGATTCCCATGTCCAATTTTGACTTAATGGATGCGGCTAAAAAACTAGTGATTAAAAATTTCAGAGGTGTTTTTATGAAAGATCAATTACCACATCAACCAAACAAAACTGAAACAGGTATTATTAATCTCGATAACAGCACCGGACCTGGAACTCACTGGGTTGCATACGCTATTGATCCACGTGGGATTGTTTATTTCGATTCATATGGATTAGCCCCACCAAAAGAGTTTATGCGGTATATAAAAACCCTTCCAATGA
The DNA here is from genome assembly GCA_029339505.1 of Unio delphinus. NCBI lineage: Eukaryota > Metazoa > Mollusca > Bivalvia > Unionida > Unionidae > Unio > Unio delphinus. Next base: position 13,711,184 of record JAQISU010000242.1, on the reverse strand, counting down.
AGACTTGGTATTCTACGCTACCAACACAAACGATGATTGACCCACCAATATGCGGCAGCGAAGTATTAAATGTCCTTGACGCTATTTCTAACTCCTTGAGTAACCCAAGCGGAAAACCACCACATGTTGTCGTTAATGAATACACTAGTAATCACTGGCAACGACGAAGTCGTCAAAAACGATTTTAGAGAGAGAAAGAGTTTTACAATAACATGATTGATATTTGGGGGAGATCTTTGAAACCCAAACCCGATGGCACTGCACCACCTGATTCTGTCAAGGATGTAAAAAAAATAATTGAAGATGAAATCGCTGAGACGTTGAACTTAACAAATGTTGATCCTAATGAAATAGTTGTATTTCAAGACAAACAGGGTAAATTGAAATCCAGTGATGTGTCATTGAATGACATTTTGATACGGCAGCGCGACGCCGCTGAAAACTCTATTGCGCTGTATTCCAACGACGGACGACTTAAACCAGGCGCACTTGTGTCTACGATCACCGACGCGATTGCTACCAACGAACGTGAGCTGAATGATCTTATACGAGGTTATAATAATTTTCGCAAAAATGTCATACATAAATTCTTTGGAACACCGCTTGTGGTTGGCATGACTCTCGCTGAAATTAAAAACTATCTATCGCTATTCTTTTTTTAACAAGGACGCGGGAAGGATGATGAATGAAAATGAAATCAAGGCAAATTATCTCGAGATTTCTAAACTAATAGAAGATCAAAAACCCACTAACGACGTCATTGTTAGGTTTTTTGGATCCCCACCTGTGGCAGACTCGACTCTCGCTGAAATCAGTGAGTTTATCGGCAAGCACACTCACAATGCCTACATCGCTAATAATTTCTTTGGTATCCCGGCTACATCTACAATAACTCTCAAAGATATTAACATGTTTATGGTGAGACAAACAACACTTAATACCATCGTGGATAGATTTTTGGGGAGAACACCTGGTTCTGAAACCACATCGTTGACAGGTCCAACCCTCGCTGAAGTTAAAAAAGCTATTGACGAACAAAAGCTCACAAATGAAATGGTTAATAAGTTCTTTGAGGGCAGTAGCCTCCAAGATATCACGACGAAATTTTCTAACATCGACAACCATATTAAAACCCAAGCACTGATAAGAATCAACGAACTTCTGGTTTCATTCTTTTCTAACAAGGAGGAGAGTGGAAAAACAATAGATCCTACCAAAATCAGGGTAAATTATCTCGATATTTCCGACAATCTTCTTAAACTAAAAGAAAATCAAAAACCAGTCAATGACATTGTTAATAAGTTCTTTGGATTCCCACTTGTGGCAGTCATGACTCTCGCTGAGATTAGCGCGGCTATCAATAGGATAAAAATTCCACATAGTGTAAGCGTCAATAACATCGTGTACACGGTTGATAGTGGGACTTTTGATTGGATCCGGGGAAATGAAAATTATCTTCGTGTTGGCAACAGACATACTGGTGCACCAGGTTGCTACCGACTTACAATAATACATCACCGTAAATTTGATTTGGAATTCAGCAACACAGGTATCAGCGGTGTTAACACATTGATGTATATACTAGAGAAAATACCAAAACCTTCACCTGCTATACCAATCCCGCTTACGATTGTTATAAAGAATTCCGACGAGTCTGTGATTAGGGAGTCACTACCCTGGATAATAGAATTTGTATCCGGTGTCCCCTCATCAGATCCTAAAACCAGGTCAATAATAGGATAATTGAAAGGAAAATCCTTCGGATTTCACAATTGAAAACGCTAGTGTTTTTAAAATAACAACAATGACTTTGTCATCGACGCAATGTCGCTATGATCAGGTCAGAGAATTTCAAAATAGACTCAAAACCCTCACTGAGGAGTATCAAATAAAAATAAAAAAATACCGACGAAGAATCACCGCAATTGATGTTATTATATACTCGGTGTCAAGCGTTCTCACTGGCGCCGGAATAATACTTGCATCGGTTACAATGATTGCCCCGGTCGTAGTTCCAATTTGCATTTCTGCGGTGGCTACAATCGGGGGTATATCAACCGGGATAGCAAAAAAGATATCATCATGCAGCCAGAGTAAACTGCAGAATTACTTACTTCAATTTCATATTGCATCAACCGCATACTCGCAATTATCCCTGATGATATCGTCGTCACTCGATAATACGATTATATCAGATAGTGAATTCTCAGCGATGGTCAGTATTTTTGATTCCGCGATATCGAAATTAGAGCGACAACATGAATATAATAACAATGACAACACCGATGGAATTAGAAAATACGAACCCAAAAAACAAAATGATCTCAATAATATCAACATTACCAGATTGTGAGTTCTCAGTGATGGTCAGTATTTATGATTCCTCGATACCAAAATTAGAAATACAACATGAGTATAATAACAATGACGACACCGCAGGAATTACTTCAACGAATAGTGGAGAACACGAACCCAGTACAAACAAGCATGATATCAATAACATCAACGAATCCAGAATTCAGTGTGAATTTCCCCTCTCCGGTCCCAGTGAAGGAGATAGCGCTTGCAAAACTACGAGTGTATCACAGTTGGCCTAATATCAGATCAAAATCATTTGGTGGTCAACAACCGAATAATTCACTGGTGTTTGCGAATAAGAATAAACCCGACGGAACCCCAGACTGGAACGTCGTTTCGATACCAACAGGGTCATACCAAATCGAACAAATCAATAATGAATTCGCGCGTAGAATAAAATCGATTACTGGAAAAGAATCAAAAATCGCTATAACAGTTCATGAGCCGACGCTATCATCCGCAATTGAGATAAGCACAGAAGGATACGTCGTAGATATCTATCAGAGTTCTATTAGAACCGTACTAGGATGGCCTGAAAAACCACCGGAAAAATCCACCGCCGACTTAACCACGGACGTACAATCATATCATGAAATCAATCCCAGTTATCGAGATGATTTATCTGATATAAGAAAAGGAAAAATCGCCGATAGATTTATATTCACCAACAAAGACACATTGCAATGGGATTTTATCATTAAAAGAACAACCGACTCATCTGTTACTATTTCATTTACGCTAACTGACGTCCGTGGTTATTTTAATGAGATTAAACAATTATATGACACACAACTAGAACAACTACGGAAAACAAGATCGCAAAAACACGTTGAAATAATAAATCAACTTATATCGGACATGGAATATATCTATGAACTAATTATTCAAACAATAATTAATGACAACAGCGACAATAAACAACGATTCCTAACCGATTACAATATCACAGAAGACAATCTGCGTAATTTCAAGTTTCCGAAATACAACGCTGATGAATTAGCAAGAATTGTTAAAACCGATATCAAAGCGCTACAAAAATCAGATTCAACTGTCCTCCTCAAACACAATAATGACCCAGACGGTGGCGGTAGGCATATCGCTCCGTTCAACGTGAATATTTCATCGGTGATTGCGCTCAATTTAGTGTGTGATGTTATCGAAGGAAGCTATCAGATTAATCTAGAGCAATCAAATCAAGCTCAGCAGGGATATATTCTTTATTCGTTTGCACCAACAGCTCCTCCAGGATTCCTAATTATTGAAAACCCAATTAATCCTGTCTACATGCGATGCCATAATAATTCATTAACCAGAATTAATTTCAAACTCACCGACCAGTCAAATAATCTGATTGATTTACAAGAAGAGGTGTTAGCGATTAGTTTGTTTGTGAAATCATAAAGACTCGATCAAATTATTTATTATTTTTGTTAACCAGAACTGAAAACTTTAGCAGCAGAGAGGGTGGATGACAACAAGTTGCGACCAAAATTAATTAAAAAATCGTTTTCATTTTTTTAGTTAAAATGATTTCATAGGGAGATTTCAAAAAAATTTTTGTCTAAAAACGTTGTAGGGTTTGCCTCTGAGACATTTTTTTTTGATCGTAGGAAGGCTCGTTTTAGGATTTCAATCAAAATTTTGCCTGAAAACGTTGTAGGATTCACCCTCTCTGCTGCTAACGCTTTGGCATTCGTACTTCCTAAATCAATCTAAAACCAGTACCGTCTTTCTACAGATTACCCGCATTTGGCATTCGTACTTCCTAAATCAATCTAAATCCAGTACCGTCTTTCTACAGATTACCCGCATTTGGGCAAAATGTGATTTCGTTACCTCAGTATGCATTCACACCGTATTCTGCAAGCGCTTCAAGGCGTCGCTAAAAATATTATCCAAATTAACATAGACATTAAACTTCCATTCATCTAGCCGTGTTTATAGCATATCTACATGATACAAAACTATCCTCCATTTTCAGTTTCCTCACATGTTTCAGCATTGGGATGTCAGCATAAAATGTATTTTTTTTATTATCCCGCTTTAATTTTCGTACAAATACCACCCCCCCCCCCAAGCTAACTATCGATAGGTGCATCCTGTCCGAACAAAAAATGCAATATAATCAGTTCAGGTCATTCCCTCATGGTCATGTTTTGTCTGGCCTTCTATGCATTAAAATAATATATCAGATAGTGGTTAGAAATGCGGCGACTTTCAATCCGTAGCTGTTTATATCGGCCTGAGCAGTACGTGTTTAATAATATTTCAAACCAATGAACAGAGAAATCCTTTAAATCTGACTTGACTCAAAGAACCCTCCACTGACATGTGTCTCATTCAGTCATTCTACACATTCTATTTGTGTGTTGTTCATCCACTGATTCGACAAGGACATCTCTATTTTTTATCCAAGGGTTGGAAGGGCCGGTTCTGTTCTGTACGTGTGCTGGTGGCTGATGAGGCAAACTCTTGCACGGAATGTTCGTTTGCATAAGGGACTGGGGATAAGTGAAACATCTCCAGGTGGGAGAATGGCACGTGCTTTTCTGGCTTGCCTATTCAGCTCTGCAGCTGCTGTCTTGCTAGATTCGAACAACTTTGAGCCTTTGTGCACCGACGAACACCAATCGCTTGCTGTTTGCTCACAGGAATTAGGGTGTATGTTGAATGTTCTCAATGCAGCTTTCATATTGTCTTTGAAGCGTTTCTTCTGACCTCGGTGGGATCGCTGTCCTTGCTGTAGCTCTCCATATCAGAGCCTCTTAGTTAGCCGGTGGCCTAGCATGCGTACAATATGTCCCGCCCAGCGTAGCTGCCACTGCATAAGGATGGTGTGGATGCTGGGGAGATCTGCTTGGGCAAGTATCTCAATGTCTGAAACCTTGTCCTGTTACTTGATGTTGAGGATTTTCCTGAGATGACTTGTGGTGTGAAAGTGGTTCAGTTCCCTGGTGTGGCGTTGGAACACCGTCCACGATTCGCATGCGTAAAGTAGTGTTGGGAGCACAACAGCCCTGTAGACCTTTAGTTCCGTCTGGAATTGATGCTTCTTCTATTCCAGAAGTTGGAATAGAATCTGCCGAAAGTTTCACTGGCTCTGGCAATAGGAAAGCTCACCTCGTCGTCAATAGCGATAATCTGTGACAGTGTGCTGCCAAGGTATGTGAAGTGGTTCACTACGTTGAGTTTTTGGCCGTTGACGATGATGTTGGACTCAACATAGGGCTTTCCAGGGCCAACTGATGCAGGACTTCAGTTTGCTTGGTACTGATGGTGAGACCAAGGCTTGTGCAGGAGCTGGAGAACTTGTCAACGCTGCATTGCAGGTTGGCTTCTTAGCCAGCATTGAGGGCGCAGTCAAATACGAGATCCCGGTTGGTGCCTGTCATAACCTTGGTTTTCGCTTGAAGCCTTCTGGGATTGAATAGCTTTCCATCTGTACGGTACTTGATGCCGACTCAAACCTCTCCGTCTCTGAAAGCATTACGTCAGCATGGCAGAGAACAATAGATTGAACAGTTTCGGTGCCAGAACACAACCCCGCTTGACACCAATTGTTACTGGGAATGGCTCATATGTCTCTCCATTGTCCTAGACTCGTGCCTGTATGCCATCATGGAAATGCTGCACCAATGATATATATTTTCGTGGGCATCCGTACTTTGGCATTGCATTCCATAAGCTTTATTTTCTGACAGTATCAAAGGTCTTTGTCAAGTCGACGTAGAAGGAGAAAAGGTTTTGCTCTTGACATTTCTCTTGTAGCTGCCAGGCAGCGAACACAATGTCGATGGTCCCACGTTCTTTTTGGAATCCACACTGGCTTTCTGGAAGTAGTCTCTGGTCAAGGTGCATAGTAAGGCGGTTCAGTAGGATTCTGGCGAGTTGTATACCCTTTGTTGCTGTAGGGTTTAGCGCCATTTTTCAGCACACGATAGGCTATACATGGCAGTATTAATGGTAGAGGAAGAACCCGGCGAAAACCCCAGAAAGAACCACCGATCCACGAAAAGCTACTGGCAAGTTTTCTCACATACCCACAATGGCCAATCTGAGACTCGAACCCACGCAGAAAGAGGCGAGATGGCAGTGATCCGTAACGGAATGCGCTTGTATTAACCCCTGTATTAACTTTGTACATTGCGTGTAAATATAGGATGACTATTATAGTTGAGCTAGCGATCAAGATTAAATTAAAATATATTTATTATAAATATGCATGAGATAATTTTCTGATTCAAAGTTTCAGATCAGCCTTTGTAAAATGGCTTTATCATGATTTGCAAAATGATGAATATATAATAACAAGAGTCCCTCGAATGGACTGACGCTCTACTGGACGAAATGAATTTTTATGAATTCAAGATTGGATCATTTCTTCCTTTAACTGTCGAGTATTGAAACCATCTCTGATATTCTTCAACTAAAAAAGCTTTTGTGGTGCACACATGGGATGTCGGCTTGGCACCAACTTCAATTAGAACATACGGTCATACCCAAAATTAGAATTCCCTTTGTCAAAACTCGTGTTATAATGATCATAAATTCAGGCGGGGTAGTGACAACACGCTTTTTTGACAGGCGTCGTAGCAGCCATATTGGATATATGACTGGCACCATTTCATTTAGGAGAAACTACATACCATAACAAATCTATTGGCGAAATCACACTGTCATTTGGTGAGTGTTGACAAGAAGATTTCTAAGACAGTTGTCCATGTTGGACATACGACTGGCCTTTTTTCTTTTAGGAATAACTGCATATCAGAAAAGTATATTGCTAAACCCCATGTTGATGTACCATCCATTTGGAGATGACAATGGATAACACTGTTTTCAAGATATGATTTTCCTTTCAGAAGGAGTAGCAATAACGTGTTTTCATTTAAGACACCATAGAAGTCATTGATGAAAACTTCACGTCACTATAATATTCTGTTGAAGTAGAGTTGTGACAAGATTTTAAGAGGTTGCCACTGTAGCCATATCGGATGTCAGATCTGCACCATTTATTTTATTTAGGACCAATCATGCATCATATGAACTCTATTAGTACAAACTGCATGTTAATACCATCATTTAAGGGAATTAGCTATAACTAGATTTCCAGGATGTCCACGCATATTGGATGTCCAAGCAGCACTCTTTCCATTTAAGACCAACTAGAGTAGACCATGGGATGAACGAGTGTGTGTGTGTGTGTGTGTGTGTGTGTGTGTGTGTGTTTGTGTGTGCGTGCGTGCGTGCGTGTGCGCGTGTAGGTGAAAGCTTCAAGGCAATTCTACAAATAACATAGGAAGAGTAGCTATAACAAAAGTGTGCTAACTGACGGACGGACGGACAGACAGAATATCATCCCATAACGAATGAATACTAGAGATAAAAGCAAAATAATATTTTTACTAAATTACTAAACATGAAAATGATAACGTGTTTATGGGCTTCTCTGCGATAATGGGCATTTTTGTGTAAAACAGCAATATAAGTTGACAGTTTCTTGGGCTGGGTGGTAGTCTTTCAAGACAAATTTGTTTACTGACTCTTTTGTATACGATTGCAAGTTTAAAATTTAAAAGAAAGCAATAAATATTGCTAAAGCGTGTACAAAATTGATGTGTTTGGAAAGAGTTAAATCTTTCCACTTTAAAACAACAACTGCAAATTTTCGTCACCATAGATATAACGGAAGCATCCTAATTATGTCTTATGCGTAATCTATTGTTCGTCTATTTCTTGTTCGAACGGAAATGCATATGATCTCTGTCATGTTGGGGTGTAAATTGGCAAGCTGATTTCAAGTAAAGGACACAGTCGGACACTTCCAAGAAGATGACACACAGTCATCAAAATCTTTTATCACGATTGGTTGACCTTGTATATCAGAGTTCACATTCAACTATTCATGTCTGCAGCTTGTAGAAACCCTATCTAAACGTCGTATGCACGTTTCCGCCTTTTTTTTTCTAAATTACAAAATAAACAATATCAACGAAGAACGACATATATTGCTGTCAAGTGCCTTTACGGGCTGACGTAAAGTTCCTAAAAGTGTTTTGATTGTTTTTCTCACTTTTTGTTTAGGTCCTGAAGTGCAGTGAGTCAAGTGACTAGCATATATATTAGTTTTATATTTCCCCTTTTTCTATGTCAAGCGTGGTGTTGAAGAAAGCATCTGATCATCCAAAAATTGGCATTGAAGTCCCCCCCCCTTAGATAAGATTCTACCCTTGAACATTTATTTATTCATGATATACAGTTAGGGTTCTAGCATGGATCCTCTCCAAACATATACTATCATTTAATATTACAATAAATGACCCTTGCTTACTACCTCATGTTCAATACCGCTTATTATCAGAGAGAACCAAAATTTGACAGAACATTTTGCTGTTATTATACCTGGGAGCAGGCCCGCACCTAGGAAATTCTGGGCCCCAGGCAGCTGACAGAGTTCGGGCCCCTTTCACGTTTCAAATATGTGCGTATATGTGCCTATCTAGCTCGGGCCCCTGACAAGTGCCATGGTTTCCCCCACCCCCCAGGTGCGGGCCTGCTGGGAGCCTCGGCGACGCGGGTCGATGCGCATCAAGTTTTTTTTTTTTTTTTTTTATTTCTGTCGTTGTTTCAGCTTTGTTGTTACTGTTGTTAATTCAAGGACTATATTCCTTAACTAATATGTAACCATCTCGGTCTGTGAAGATTCGAAACTATAGCTTCGAGCTTCAAAGGCCAACCCCTTTATTCGTTTCTGTTATGGGCGCAAAAACATTGCACAATGAAAAAAATAGTAAATGTTCACATGGCCGATTTTGTATGCATTTTATAATTGTTATTACTAATCATTTACATTTCGGGCAATTTTAATGGCTAAGTGGTTAAGCCGTTAAACTCGTGACTAGAAATGCGCAGGTTCCATTTCAAAGAACGAATAAACCCAGACAAGCTCTTGTGATGTGTGATTGGACAAGGCGCTTTACTCTACTTGCCTGGGCAGTATATATAATCCTAAGTGTGTTGCTGTTCCGTTAACACATTCAGGCGAAGACTGCAGACCGAGTAGGACGGCTTTTCTGGAGCTGGCGACCCGATGACGTCACGACGGGTGCGAAAGCACATTTTCCCGGGCTTCACAGCTAAGGACGGTTCAACACGGCATCGACTCACTGTACTACGAAAAGAAACATTACGATGTGGAGAGGTGGACTACACAGCGGAAATATTTCGAAGAAGTTATAAGTCCCTTTAACAAGTGGCAGACGACGACGACTTATGGAAACTGGGCAGCCCACCATACCCACGTGGTGAAGAAAAATGGCGGACACTGAAAGTGGACAGCTCCTACATCGAAGTACTGGAACCACATTGCAACCCGCCATGGAAATTTAAGCAATGTGGCGGACCTGGGGCGCGCTGACTGGTGATATCAAAGTATTGAGTAGCCCGCAGGCTGCCGTAGGATGATGTCACCAAGTCAGTGAAATACCACCCTGGATAGCCAGCATTTTGATGCCATTACAGCTGTTTTTCTGATGTGTCGCCAGCATCGGACTACTCGGATAAAGCAGTACAACGAAAAGATATTTGCCATTTATCTTTTCATTCGCCTGAATAATAGGGGACTCATTTGGTTACGAGTACCCCTCTTTGAACAACTTTCCGTGGCCCTAAAAAGCTAATTTGACCTTATTGGTATCGCCTCCAGCAAATTTAAGACCAAAAAATACCTAACATTGACTACACTATTATATGTCGCCTAGACATTTTTAATTTTCTAAATTTGTTAGGGACTTATTATATGTACGCTTATGTACTAGCTTTTATTCGAAGATAGGACTGTAAATAATAGTTCTTCAACTTAAATATTTGAATAATTGCACAGGTGGCTAACACATTATTGGATGTTATTTGTCCTCTAGTATAACTGGACTGAATTTGACCTTTAGTATGACCTTGTCGTTTCAGGTGTGGGCTGCGTCCTTCGCTGTGCTGTCTTGCTGTCTGCGTGCTCTGGTGTGTGCTGCTGTGTCAACGCCCACCTGGACCTGGGCCTTTTCCGCCTTTGCTGTTACCGCTCACCAAATTACTAGCGAAATGAGGAAACATTTCCCCTCGCTACCTTACAACTGGATTGGATGATAGGGGTGGGTGTGTGTAGGTACTATTCCTACCCACCCCAAAGGGCCTTCATTTCTCCCGATAGTTACTTTTTAGTAATTCGGGAGAACGCCCTATCTAAAATATAGTGCATTTAAGCACTGTAAATCCTGAGGGGGGGGTAGCGACCCCCCCCCCCCCAAGGGACCTAAAATGGCCACCGTCAGGGTGGCTATAAAAGTTATACAAATGTCCCTAGTGGACGGTTATAACTTTAAAAAACTCACAATTGATTGATTGCTGTTCCGTTAAGAACCAATCTTCACCGCAACCTAACAAAAGCAAGACCCACATTACGTTCAAAACTTTCGGAATTGTATAGTAAATACGCAGGCCGGACTTCATGAACCTTACGGAATCAAAATTACACGTAAAAACTCAAGTTTAATGTTATTCTTAACAGCTCCAACTGGTTGGTGGTCGGTCAAAACAGTAAATTACACTTAGATGGAACTGCTGTTAGTAAATATGGTTTCATTGGCAGATGCCCAAATATCAATGTTAAGATCACAGTAGAAGATGGGTATTTTCGGCATATGATTTCGTTACCTGAGCGTGGGAGCACTTGACATCGTTTTAAATAATAGCAAGCGTATACCGCATCAAATTCAAAACAGTGTACTTGTTTGCATCAATCCAGATGAATCTTAAGGTATTTAAAATATGTCCCAGATGCAAAAGTAATCCAAAATGATCATGTATATATGCATAGTGTTTAACGGAATGTCAGCACCACAATGACGACATCGTGTCTATTAAAAAAAAAGATAAGTTCTAACAAGAAGCTTAATGCCTACCAGCCTAATAAAGGAGAATGCCTAACAAGCTCAATAAAGGAGAATGCCTAACAAGCCCAATAAAGGAGAATGCCTACCAGCCCAATAAAGGAAAACGCCTACCAGCCCAATAAAGACGAATGCCTACCAGCCCAATAAAGGAGAATGCCTAACAAGCCCAATAAAGGAGAATGCCTACCAGCCCAAAAAGGAGAATGCCTACCAGCCCAATAAAGGAGAATGCCTAACAGTCCAATAAAAGAGAATGCCTTTCAGCCTAATGAAAGAGAATGCCTAACAGCCCAATAATGAAATATGCCTTTCAGCCCAATGAAAGAGAATGCCTAACAGTCCAATGAAAGATAATGCCTTTCAGCCCAATTAAAGAGAATGCCTAACAGCCTAATGAAAGAGAATGCCTAACAGTCCAATGAAAGATAATGCCTTTCAGCCCAATGAAAGAGAATGCCTAACAGTCTAATTAAAAAGAATGCCTCACAGCCCAATAATAAAGGAGAATGTCTTTCAGCCCAATGAAAGAGAATGCATAACAGCATCACGAAATAGAATGCAATGCCTAACAGCCCATTGAAAGAGAATTTCTAACAGCCTAATGAAAAAGAATGCCTAACAACCCAATAATAAAGGAGAATGTCTTTCAGCCCAATGAAAGAGAATGCATAACAGCCTAATGAAAGAGAATGCCTGACAGCCCAGTGAAAGAGAATACCTAACAGTCCAATGAAAGATAATGCCTTTCAGCCTAATGAAAGAGAATACCTAACAGCCTAATGAAAGAGAATGCGAGAATGCCTAACAGCCCAATGAAAGAGAATGCCTAACAGCCCAATGAAAGAGAATGCGAGAATGCCTAACAGCCCAATGAACGAAAAAGCCAAACAGCCCAATGAAAGAGAATGCCTCACAGCCCAATGAACGAAAATGCCAAACAGCCGAATGACAGATAATGCCTTTCAGCCCAATGAAAGAGAATGCCTAACAGCCTAATGAAAGAGAATGCGAGAATGCCTAACAACCAAATGAAAGAGAATGCCTAACAGCCTAATGAAAGAGAATACCTCACAGCCCAATGAACGAAAATGCCAAACAGCCCAATGAAAGAGAATGCCTGACAGCTCAATGAAAGAGAATACCTAACAGTCCAATGAAAGATAATGCCTTTCAACCCAATGAAAGAGAATGCCTAACAGCCTAATGAAAGAGAATGCCTGACAGCCCAATGAAAGAGAATACCTAACAGTCCAATGAAAGATAATGCCTTTCAGCCCAATTAAAGAGAATGCCTAACAGCCTAATGAAAGAGAATGCCTAACAGTCCAATAAGAGATAATGCCTTTCAGCCCAATGAAAGAGAATGCCTAACAGCCTAATGAAAAAGAATGCCTAACAGCCCAATAATAAAGGAGAATGTCTTTCAGCCCAATGAAAGAGAATGCATAACAGCCTAATGAAATAGAATGCAATGCCTAACAGCCCACTGAAAGAGAATTTCTAACAGCCTAATGAAAAAGAATGCCTAACTACCCAAAAATAAAGGAGAATGTCTTTCAGCCCAATGAAACAGAATGCATAACAGCCTAATGAAAGAGAATGCCTGACAGCCCAATGAAAGAGAATACCTAACAGTCCAATGAAAGATAATGCCTTTCAGCCCAATGAAAGAGAATGCCTAACAGCCTAATGAAAGAGAATGCCTCACAGCCCAATGAAAGAGAACACCTAACAGTCCAATGAAAGATAATGCCTTTCAGCCCAATTAAAGAGAATGCCTAACAGCCTAATGAAAGAGAATGCCTCACAGCCCAATGAACGAAAATGCCAAACAGCCCAATGAAAGAGAATGCCTCACAGCCCAATGAAGGAAAATGCCAAACAGCCCAATGAAAGATAATGTCTTTCAGCCCAATGAAAGAGAATGCCTAACAGCCTAATGAAAGAGAATGCGAGAATGCCTAACAGCCCAATGAAAAAGAATGCCTAACAGCCCAATGAAAGAGAATGCCTAACAGCCTAATGAAAGAGAATGCCTCACAGCCCAATGAACGAAAATGCCAAACAGCCCAATGAAAGAGAATGCCTCACAGCCCAATGAACGAAAATGTCAAACAGCCCAGTTAAAGAGAATGCCTAACAGCCTAATGAAAGAGAATGCCTCACAGCCCAATGAACGAAAAAGCCAAACAGCCTAATGAAAGAGAATGCCAAACAGCCCAATGAAAGAGAATGCCTACAGCCCAATGAAAGAGAATGCCTAACAGCCAAATGAAAGAGCAGTTGACCAAGAAATAGATGGTGGGACCAAGGCCGTAGGATGCTTTCTGTGGAAATTTATTTCAACGCTATTGATTTCATATGTTACCAAAACAAGTTGCAAGGTTTATCGAGCTTTTCTATCTTCGTCCATATCTGATGATACATTAGAGTCATTTGTCCCATGTTGAAAGCCCCATATATCAGATCACTTTGTGTCAAACTAGAACAATTCTTTAGACTTCATTTTTTGATAGATAAATTTGTGTAAACGTTTTTTTAATTATAAAGACATTAAGTGTTGGATTTAAATCTACTGTGTAAATGTGAAAACCCTCAATCCTAGCATGCCTTTTACCAAATTTAGTCAATTCAGTACAGCGGTTTTGGAGAAATCATTTAAATTTGTGTCTTCTGTTCTTGGTAATGGCGGTTATATTTGATGGCCGCTCAGTATTAGATGTATAATAATTAGAGTGCTTCATTCCAGGATGCATTACATCAAGATTGGTACAATTATATTCTATTCAGCAACTTTGGAGAAGAATTTCTTTTAAAGTCTTTTTTTAAAATTTTTTTGCAATAGCAGTCATGATTTGATGGGAGACATTATCATTTGTATAAATTGAAACGTCTTCTTACTTGGATATTTTAATTAAATATAATCAAATTATGTTCAACGACTTTGGAGATGAAGTAGTCTACATTTTTCTTCTATTGGTAAATGCGATCATATTTGATGTTGGATCGGTATCAGTTGTACAAATCTGAAAGCCCTCCACACCAGAATGCTACTCTCGGTTGTACAATCTGAAAGCCCATCTTCCAAAATGCTTCTCTCATTTGGCTTGAATTATGTTCAGCAAGTTTTTCTTGCAGTAAAAAAAAATCCTTATGTTTGTGTTGCCCCTTTTAGTAACGGCTGCCAAATTTGATAGCAAAACGGTATCAGCTGCACAAAAGTAAGAAAATTAACGGATTTTAATATTTGCATCGAGATTGGTCAAATTCTATTCAAAAGTTCTGGGAAGAAAACTTTCAAGTCTTCTTCTACTTCTAGTAATCGCGATCACATCTGATGGCGAATCAGCATAATTTTGAAACATTTTTAAAAAAATTCTGTGTGTATCTTAACGGTCACACGTGGCCAGTGTCTGTTGAAGGATTTTTAGAAGACGTTTAACATTTTTATTTCTGTGTTTAGTAACGGTGACCATAGTTGAAGTATCATCAGTATCAGTTGTAAGAAATTAAGATTTCTTCACGCGTGGATGTACTCTGTCAAGACTGTTCAAATGCTGTTTAAGTTTCGGAGAAGAAGTCGTTTCAAGGTTTTCCAATTGTCATAGCCAACGACATATTCGAGGATGGATCAGCATCCGTTTTTTATAAATATAAAATATGCTTTAATGTCCTAAATGTTGTTTGTTTTGTTGTGTTTAGTTAAATGTGATCATTTTCTGTTGAACCGTGTTTCAGAAGACGTTGTTGATATTTAATCATTTTGTTTACATTTTTTTGGCATCTTAAAAAATGGGGACCATATTTGACGGAGGAACATAATTAGTTGTTAAAATTTGAAAATAACCATAGTAGCGATGTTGTGTCACATTTAGTCAAAATGTATTCAGCAGCTTTCCAAACATTTTAAACTACACTTCATATCGTTCCAAAAAGCTTTTTAAAAAATAGTTTTAGTGACGGCAGCCATGTTTCAAGGAGAATCTAAAATGTTATTTTTGGGTGCTTTCTGTAAAGTATGATCAAATTACATTGAACAGTTTTGGAGAAGTCCCTTGAAGTTTTTTGTTTTTTGTTTTAGTTACCGCGGCCATATTTGATATCTTATCAAAATCAGTTTGAAACCATTGAAAGCCCTCTAGGCTAGGATTGTTTCCGTCAAGTGTGGTCTTATTCTTTTGAGAGTGTTTTGTTTAGTCTAAATGTTTTTCTTTTGTTTAATGGCGTAAACGCGTCATTTGTATAAAAAAAAAATCATAGACATTAGTGCCATGATATTTTGGTTTCAGATTTGGTCTAATTCAACAATGGCTTATCTATTTATAGTAACAGTACCAATGGTGAAAACGGATCAGTATAATTTGTACAAAAATCAAACGTCTACCGACAAGGATGCTTTCCTACAAATTGTTTAAAATTATTTCCAGCTCGATTTGAGAATAATAGATTAAAGGGATTTTGTGGGGGGGGGGAGGGGTTTAGAGTACCGTGGGTAAGATTTTATGGTGAATTGTTGTAGTTTGCCCAAAACTGAAAGCCCTTCATATTTGAATGCTCTGTATTACATTTGGTCCAAACAGGTCTAGAGCTTTTGTAAACAAAAAGTCCTTTGAAGTGACCGACGTTCTACTGTGCGAAACGAATTCGCAGAAATTCAAGATAAGATCATTTCTTTTTCTTTTAACTCCTGTGTGTTGAAACCATGTCTGGTATTTTCAGCGATTTTCAAACTAGTTGTGGACACATTGTGTGACTGATTGGCAACATGTCCATTCAGGACAATGTCGGCATTATTATAAGTCTTTTGGTAAAAGATCCATGTCACAATGATCACCCATTAAGGGGGACCAGTGACCACAACATTTTCACAGCAGCTGCAATGGCAGCCATAATGGATATACAATAGGCACCACTTTGATTTAGGACCAACCATGTTTAATAAGACAACTATTGATGAAAACTCCATTGATATAGCCATCCATTTGTAGAGTCATCCAATAATATAGCCATCCATTGTTATAGTCATCCACTGATATAGCCATCCATTTGGGAGAAGAGGAGATAATGATAATTTCAGTTTAGCCGAGGCGGTCTCCATTTTGAGAGTTAGACATCTTAATTTAGTATTTTAAAAACAAGAATTATACTCTTGACAAAAATCATATCAAAATGAACTCGCTTTCAAGAGGAAAAGCGAAAGCAATACTTTTAAGATGGCAACAACAAAACCTTACAAGAAGTCTTTCAGTTAAAATCCCATGATGATAAAACCATTCATTACACTATCATGTTAATTATGATGCTGAAAGAATAACAGACAATATGCAACCCTGAGATATACACATATCCTAAGGATAGAGTATATTTATTTACTATATACTTAAGTGTAAAATACATAGACTAATTGGCAAACTAATTTTCATTTTATTTTCATTCCTATATTTTCTAATATAACAAATATATCTTTATATTTTCACATGTGAAAATATATGATTTCCCATCATGCTATGCGATGATTACATGTGTGTGCCTACAAAAGTTAAACCCGCAACAACAAAAATGAGTACTTTGTGAGTTAAGAACAAATAAATAGAAACTGCCCATTAGCTCACGCATTGAGATTAATCTTTGATAAAGGAATTTCACCAGACGCCGTCCATGTTTCTCTAAAGCTATTTCCACTTACTTCCCTGATAAAACGGCAAACCCGCTGTAATGCATCACTGAGTCGGAATTGTGCTCAATTAAAATTAAATTTTTGAAACTCGTCGAATAAATGTAATCGGTTGCTTGCCAAGGTTCGCTAAAGATAGAATTTATTCACTTGTTCCGTAAATTTAATGAGCAAGGATGAAATACGCTCTATTCCAACCGTGGGTCTGATTTTTACACCCAGATCTTTATTTTTTAATGTAGACAAGCTCCCCCAGCATACTGACATTGACCAGTTAGTTAAACAGAGGTTTTGCGAAACGCTACGTAACGCTTGTGATCCGTGCTGTGATATCCCAGATAATGATTTACAAAACTTGAGGATTAAATCATCATATTAACACCTAGGCCAAGGTCTCCACCGGAAACTGATACCTGTTTCTATGCAAAAACACAACAGGGCGTTACGTTTGCTCTGCTCACTAGGAGTTGAGTGTCCCTTACCCAACCCAGTACCATTATGGTAAGATGACAGCGATAATGACACTATACGATTTAGCATTAATGTACAATAAACGCAGTAATTATGAAAATAAGATATTAACTTACACCCTTGGAAGGCCACTTCCTTCCATAGGATATTTAGATGACGTATCTCCTGGGGGCGGAGACAACGGTGTCACCTCAGCGCACATCGATTACGTAAGTGGGTTTGTTGTTGTCCGTTCTACGAGGCTGTGTGTAGAATTCACGGACTACACAAGTCGATTCCCTTCTAGTGTGTAGAGATCACCGACCATCATATACAATACAAGCTGACTCCATTGTATACTCAAAGTCCGATACTTCATTCAATCTGACCGCAGAATGCACTTTGACCTCCACTTTGATAAATAATTCTCGTGTCGGTATAAGAGAACATACGTTATTATAATTCATTTATTAAAATGTAATAGATAATAGAATAAAATAGTGTGTGTGTGTGTGTGTGTGTGTGTGTGTGTGTGTGTGTGTTTTGCGTAGCTTTAACAAATTTTCAGTCATATCGTTACGATATCTGCAGTGTGGCAGTTTATAATGATATCTAGTAGCACTGGGGCATCATGCCGCATAAACGTAGCATGACGTCCCACCCAGTCACATTATCTTTACACCAGGCCGACCAGTCCTAACACTAACCTCTTAGTGTTGAGCGCCTAGCGAGGCTGTTGTTAGAACCATTTTTATAAGTCTTTGGTATGACTCGGCCAGGCTTCGAACGCGTGACCTCCCGCATCCAACGTGGACGCTCTAATCACCGGAGCGATCAGTAAATAGTGTAAAATGGGATAAATACAAAATCAATATGCATTTAATGCTAGTTTGTACTGATCCAGGAATATCCGTCATTGACCCACCTTCACATGCTGAATATATGATCCAAATCGTTTTAGTGGATTGATATCATTACTATTTCTAGAGATTTGATATTTTTCAATGTTCTCAAGAGTACCTCTAAATTACATTGTAGCCCTTGTGGAGTTGCATGCAGATGAATGCAGTGTAAATGCCTTCCTTGTTTAATCATTCAGATACCCTGCTATTAAATTCTTATTCTTACGGCGGCTAGATTTAAAAACAAAAAATAAAACATTTATATACTTTTCCCTCAGTTCAGTTCATGGGCTGTTGGTATTTTTCGGGGTATGGGACTTACTAATTGTTTTGTTTTCGGTGAGTTCTATTCTAGACATCACGCTATCAGTTTGCACGGAAATGTTTTTTTTCTTCTCTATATTTCCTGCGTGGAGTGCATCTTAAGTCCTTTCTGGTAGTTCGTTATGGACAATAAGTCAGATACTAACATTCAAGTTAAAAAAAACTCTGAGCTGACCAGATGCAGAATGAAGCCTCGGCAAACTCCTGGTTCCTAACCCCCAACTCAACCGCGAACCATCATAGCAAACTCTTTGCTTCTGACCCCAACCCGACTGCGAACAATCAGAACAAATTCCTCGCTCCAGACCACCAACCCGACCGCAACCCATCATATCAAAATGCACTTGTGTTAATGAAAGCGAACTTGCAAGAAATGAAGCTCTAGAAAGATTACGAAATTAGAAATATGGTATCAGTGAACAATTCACTAAACTAAAGAAAATAATAGAACGAAGAACACTGCTTCTGCCAGAATATCGGAAAGCTATATAAAAAAAAGTATAAGAGATAAGAGGCCCAAGTTTATGCTGGACTCGAACTAACTACTGCGGAACTTAAATGTACAACAACTACCCCGGTCGGTCGATGACCCCAGAACTGAACATATGCATTACTGAATGTTTGACCCCAAACAGATTCGCACAGTCATTTGACTCGAGCACAGTAGCGTACTTACGGAGTCAAGAGGGGGGGGGGGCGGACGAGGCGGTTTTGCCAGAGGTCATGGGGAGCCAAAACAACTGATAAAATAAAATTGCAGGAAAAAAAAAATTTCAAACAGTTCCGGAAGGTCTACTGGAGATAAGGTAGTTGGAAGTAGTGTACATTTGTTCCTTGAAATTCGTTTATTAGTAATCTCGAAAACCTTTTTGCAACTGAAACTCTCCGTGATCTTAGTACTGTGGTGGGATAATTTGGCTATATGGACTATGTTTGTGTTCTTCTTAGCGGCATCATAGATTTGTTTATGAATAGATAGTCAGTTGGAAAGTCAAAGCGTATCCGCTTTACGGCGGTCTCTTTTTGCAGTGCTATACCATGGAGAACACTTTTGAATTGCTATTCTGCACATGATAGCTGGGGCATGTTTTTCAAGCAATGAACGCAGGCAGTTATCGAGTTGTTTTGCTGTAGGATGTAAGTAAGTTGTTAGGTTTGCTTGTATGTCATGCATTAGTTTGGTTCTATTTATCATACGGAGGTTTGTCTTAGTAGCAAATAAAGGTGGCGGGTTAGGGAATGATACGTCCAGATGGCATATAATGCAGATGTGATCTGATGCAAGTTCGTGCGATGCAAGGGTGGACCGCAGAATATTATCATCAGGTCTATGAAGAATCCAGTCTAAAATGTGACCATGTTTATGGGTGGGTTGGTTAACAGACCATTTAAGGTTGAAAACATGAATGGAATCTAGGAGTTTTTATGTCTATAGATTTCCAGGGCAGTCAAAGTGAAAGTTGAAATCTCCAAGAACAATTAGGTTTCCACTATTCGAATTTCCATACTCCAGGAGGTACGGGAACTGCTCCAAAAAAGGGAGATTGAGATTCAGTCAGCTTGTATTTTCTACTAGGAGGACGGGGATTGAGATTCAGTCAGCTTGTATTTTCTACTAGGAGGACGGGGTGGGGTAGAGACACAGAAAATGGACTGACCTTTCTTCCAGTGTGAGTGCTGTTTGGACTAGTTGAGACGATGTGTGGCATAAAGTGAAGGTTGTGTTGTACTTAAAACATTTTATCATGGAATTCTTTGTGATGACAGCAATTCCACCTCCGCGAGGCTAGCAGGGTAACGACTTGATGGAGTAACTGGTGGGTGTTAGATCCGCGCACTTGGGCTCATCGCCTGTTTTTAGCCATGTTTCTGTCAGGAAGAATACGACGATATTCTGATCCTTTATAAAAACAACTGATAGAAATGCCTTTGATTTAGGGACGGGGAAATGATAATACCAAATTTCGCGGGAATATGAGTCATATGACAAGGGCAATTTGGTCAACTCAAACTAAGACAAAAGATCACGGCTCTATCATCAGCACCTTGTCAAATAAATTACAAGTATGTTTATATATATATATATATATATATATATATATATATATATATATATATATATATATATATATATATATATATATATATATATATATATATATATATTCGTGATTTTATTTCCACGTTGATGCCAGACGACAAAGAAGCATGAATTTCCACAACGTAAATATTTCTTATTCCATATTATCGTCATACTTAAAAATTATATTTTAATATTATAATTATTTTTCTACATTCTTTGATTGTATGTGTACACTGAAGTTCGAAAATGTTAATTTAAGGTTATCAACCAAACATTAGTCTTCCGTCAGGATAATTTATTACTTTTGACTGGACATAGAAAATGGCAAATGTAAGACCTGTACTTGGTTTTGTTCTTAGCTGGGTTCAGATGAATACCAGATTACAAATTAACATTTATAAAGCCAATAAACTTCATACCTGACACTGGACGTCATTTATATTACCGATAATGAGACAAGACTTCATTTATGTTGCAGATGATGAGATGAGAATTGTCAATCAAGTGTTTCTTTCACGGCGTTGAGACCATTTTTGATATTTTTTGATCACTTATGCCATGCCCTTGCCAATCACATAATGTGAGTTAAGCCTGGAAGTATATTTCTAGATCTGTATATAACGCAAACAATTAACATATCATCATTAACCTTTCTCTCCTGATATATGTTAACAATAACAAGACATTAAATTACTTGTGTCCAGTTATTTCTCTATTCATTGAAATGTTACGCATCTGACTTAAATTTAATCTATGGAATATCTTTTGTCTTGCAACTACTGTGCCTCTTCAATTATTCTGACACAATGTCAATTATGCACGATTATTCCATTATGTACCACAGTATATGCACGATTATTCCATCATATACTACAATACATTTACGAATATTCCGTCATATACATGTACTACATTAAATGCACGAGTATTCCATCATATAATACAGTAAATGCACGAGTATTCCATCATATATACTTCAGCAAATGCACGAGTATTCCATCATATAATACAGTACATTTACGAATATTAAATCATATTCTACAGCAAATGTACGAATATTCTATCATATACTACAGCAAATGCACGATTATTCCATCATATAGTACAGTACATGCACGAGTATTCCATCATAAATTACAGTACATACACAAGCATCTTATCATTAATTTACAGTACACATATATCAATACAATAATAACATTGTATCTGTTGGTGATAAATCGTTGATAAAATTCTCCCGGTTTCTTCGTATTTCTTTGTTTCTGGTCTTATATTCGAGATTGTTTGGTTACCGTTATATGACAGGCTTAGCCATAAACATATGAAAATGACAATAAATATTTAAATAAATTTACATTAATTTCGTTTTGATTAATACACCAAGGATATTAGGTGCCACTCTAACCCTCTGCATTTTACATTATGCCTTCAAATTGATGTAAAAGTTAAAGTTTAAATCTACACTCAAAAATATCATAGTACCCCACACAGTCACATAACAAACTGCTTTCCGGCTAGAACAGTGCTTTAGCAAGAGTTCGAGATAAAGCTTTTTAAAAAATGCAACATTTATTCTGTATTCAAGAGCACATAAATGGTACTGGATCAATTAAGCAAGGGCTGATCAACAACAGAACAGTGCCTGCTAATAGTCTCTGATATCAAATATCCAGGTTATCGGAATTGACTTCGGGTCAAGTCAACTGTCACTACTGCTAAAAGCTGAAATACACATAGAGTTAAATAATGCTGACATTATCTCCCTTCTCAAGAGAACCCAGGGTTGTTGATGCAATTTTTAATTTTTTTGTTGGCTTGGATCGTCAATAAACTAATGAAAGTTGCATTGAGCTTAAACTCGCTAATTGTAAAATTAATAAATTAGTCAGAATTTCCACAGCGACGTCCACAATAGTGCTACACCAAGAAATATGTTACCATCTATATCCACCTAAATTCCATTATAATTCCCGAGTCGAAAAAACGAGCACAATGAAGTTCGAAAAACCACGACTCCTGATTAATTCCAAAAGATCGCTCAGTGCTCTTGAAATTATACTAGCCATACTAAAATCTTTTATCATTTCATTCTTCAGATAGATGAACTTGACATAGCCCTATCTTAGATCTGTACAACTTCTCACGCGTATTTACATGTTCCACTGTTGACTTTGTGACGTTATCTTTTGTGGGCATGCCTCGTAAGATTTGTACTGGCTCTCGAACCGGCCAACCAGGGAACGTGTCAAAGAGTGAAAATTCTGTTTCCTCACGAGGGACTTTGAGGTTTGAAAACAATACATATGGTAACATATCGCATTAATTTTTACTGTAGGCAAATAATGTTTGCAACAAGGATTTCAATGATACGTTCAAGCGTTCCACCTTTCCATTCACGTGTAGGGATAAAGCGTTGTTATAACTCCACGGATATCCAATAGTTCATAAGGTTGATTCAATCAGGTGCTAGTGAAGGTTCATTCACTTGTCTGTTGACACGACCTTTAGAAAACCATTTCAAGTAAACAACTCAACAGTGCTTTATCCACAATTCATCGATGTTTATCATAGGAGGAGCGTATGGGTTCAATAGCGTGTCAGCACCATTACCGGTTGTTTGTTTTGTTTTGTAATCTTGCTAATATTACAAGTTGCTCCCCTCCATGAGTACCGTCACGAAATTTCCATTTTCTCCGCAGTCTTATTCTCCCAGAAGAATGCAGCTGGCCGTTCCTCAGCCTTCTCAACAGTAGCAATGGACTTCTCTCTAATAGCTTGCTTTGATATATATGTAGTCTGGACAACCTGCCAGTGGCCATTGCCGAAAGTTTTTCAACTCCCATATTATCACGCTGGTCTTTGTATGTTCTGTCTCCATGCCATGCTTAACGACTTCTTTATCGTTTTTATCCTCACGTCTGTAAGTATTCTCCAGTCTTCTCGTCGCAGATTACTTTTGACATCGACCAGGTCACAACAAATGACCCTTCTGGATAAGGACATTCATTCCCAATAGGGCTAAGGTGGCCACATTTGGTAGGAGCCACACTTGTGCTGGTCCGTTATCAACACATATCAGAGTAAACTATGCTGTAAATGGTTCAGCGACTGCTGTGAGGTCTCACTAGACAGTTTCGCATTTGACACCTCCCTCATATTTAAGGTAAAAGGCTTGGGCCTAATTATCACCATCCTAGCATTTTTTCAGTTCACACACAAGCTAAATCTGTAATGTGGTTTAGATTTACTTTGAGTTAGGCTTGGAAACTGGTTGACTTGTTGGTGACTGCCTGTCACAGTTAG
This sequence comes from Unio delphinus, assembly GCA_029339505.1. NCBI lineage: Eukaryota > Metazoa > Mollusca > Bivalvia > Unionida > Unionidae > Unio > Unio delphinus. The sequence continues at coordinate 13,687,145 of JAQISU010000242.1, read as the reverse complement.
ACTAGCACAGGAGATCAAATGCGTAACTTGGGCTTCAAATGAGCCGCGTACTTGGCTTGCGTATTTTCATGTGTCTGCTACAGAGGTAAATATCTAAAAATCTAGATGGTTGAGGGGTGATGAAAGGTATGCTAATTTGTTGCAGTTCTAGTGAACTTTATTCATGTATAAGGCACACACTGATTCTTTTAGCTCTTTTGTCCCAGAAAAATATTCAGATTACCCCCTTTCTGTAAAAAATGAATGTAAAAAAAAAAGGGGTTGGGGGCTGTGTTGATTCAGTATAAAAACCACTAGTTGCATAACTTTAATTCCTCAGTCAGAATCTTACAAGCATCATTTCAACAAAAATCATTAGTTCATTTTAATTTGTCTTTAATGTAGTATTATTATCATTTTTCTGCTATAGGTCATTGTCGGACAAAGAGTTGCCAAAACAACTGTCCAGTGAGACCATAAAGACTAACTTTCAGTTTGCTAATCTCGTTAACGAGATCCTATCTTATCAAGGGCAGGTCCTGACCAGTGACCTCCACAAATACGATATTGCACCCAGATACACCTTCCCTGTCCAACACAATACTTATTCTGAGTAATCTTTTTAAAAATCTGTTGATGTTATTAGCATATTTTCATTCGGAAATAATATTTTTCAAAGCTATTATTTATCACAAAACGGATGTATTTCTCACGCAATTAAATTTGACTGTTACAAATATAATTTATATGATTGACGTTTTCACGACACGTTTGACACAAATCACACATGATAACGTAGTAGTGATATAGGATGCTTTGAACGATATGTGTGCCAAATCCGAATTTTGGAAAAATTTCTTATATAAAATCCTTTTAAATAATAATTTACATGTGTATGTTAGTATTTTAAATACTTGTATTCCTTTGTTAAAAAAAATCATCAAATTTTCACGACATCACTTGTTTACTGTTTGAATTTGAAGTCATTCTTAAGTCCACTATTTTTTTTCTTCTTGTTTGTTAAATGTGTTTTATGTTTACTAACTCTCTCTGAAAAAATATGTTGATCGGACGTTGGCATCCCGCTTAAAGTTTCCCTGCGTATTATATCAACAGCGTATTATATCAACAGCGTATTATATCAATAGCGTATAATGTCAATAGCGTATTATATCAACAGCGTATTATATCAATAGCGTATTATATCAATAGCGTATTATATCAACAGCGTATTATATCAACATCGTATTATATCAATAGCGTATTATATCAATAGCGTATTATATCAATAGCGTATTATATCAACAGCGTATTATATCAATAGCGTAGCTTGTAAATTGCAGGTCTCAAAGGCAAAACTTTCTATTTTAATCAACAAGCTCTCCAATCATAGCACAATGTCTTTCACAGAATGTCAGCCATGGTGTGAAATTAATAATTTCACTTTAGTTTTTAGATTACAACTTATACAGCAATTAATATGCACATAACAAATTTATTTTCAATAAAGTACTGACCATTTAATTTTTGGAAAATTGGGGAGGGGGCTGAAATTATCTCTTGAGATGAGATATAATATTTTCATTTATTTAAAGATTATTTTTTCTTTCAAATAATATAATGGGTATAACACGGCGTTTGTGATTTGAAAAAGGTCAGAGCGAGATGAATTTATCCATATTGATAGACAGAAAATTCAAAAAGTGCCAGACCCCTGCCTGAAAGAAGAATTATTGGTCCCTAATAAAATCACGGTATGTTCTGGAATACTGCTGGATACCATGGAACAAAATTATTGGTAACATCCAGGTCTACTTGCATCAGGCTTGATTTATTTGCCCTTCTTTTTCCCGTGGTAGTACTTGCATCAGGCTTGATTCAATAGCTCTTCTATTTCCTGTGGTATTACTTGCATCAGGCTTGATTCAATAGCCTTTCTTTATCCTTTGGCATTTCTTGCAGCAATATCATTGCTATTTCCCGTGGTATTATTTGCGTCATGCTCGACTCAATAGCCCTGCTATTTCCTGTAGTATAACTTGCATCATGCTTAATTAAATAGCCCTCATATTTCCTGTGGTATTACTTGCATCAGGCTCAATTTAATAGCCCTTCTATTTTGGTGGTAGTACTTGCATCAAGCTTGATTCAATAGCCCTTCTATTTCCTGTGGCATTACTTGCATCAGGCTTGACTCAATAGCCCTTCCATATCCTGTGGTATTCCTTGCATCAGGCTTGATTCAATAGCCCTCGCATTTAACAAGAAGATGATTAGGGTTGATAAAGAGAAGCACGGAACTAAAGTATACTTAAACTGAATCGAATCAGCCACTGCGCATGTTGCCCGTAACTGTACCATTGACGAAAAAAAGCCCAGCAATAATAATGTGCAATGAACCGAAAATAGTATGTTTGCAGGTTTGTGGTCAGGTGACCGCCTTCAGCCTATCTCTGACAGTTTAATTTTGTAAAACTCTGTTTAGATAGTAATTTCGCCATGTTTCACGGAAAAATATCTACTTTTTAATGTCTTTTAATTACTAACTGGACATTATCCCAAAGACGACGTGTAAATGAAAATAAAGCTACATGATCGGTACATAATTACAACAACCATGCAGTCATAAAAAAATGGACTGCCATGATATTGTTTGGGATAATTGCAGCTAGTTTTAAAAGACAAAATAGAAAATATGCAAGCCAGAGGAGACATAATGCTTTATGGGGCCATAAAAGGTACGTGATGGAAATTCTGCCCGTGGAGAATAGAAACAATCCTTCATTATATGACATTAACTTATTCCTAAATAGGAATGTAGAAAAAGTATCAGATTATTTATATCAACCTGCATAATTAGCACAACTTTTGCATTCAATACCTCGATTAGGATATACCTCATCAAACGATGACTAAATCAGTGTGTCGTCGAACGACAATTATTCATAGGATGGATCAGAAAAGCAAAACGCTTTTTCCCCCCAGATTTGATCAGAATATACTGTCATCATTAACCGTAAAATTGGCATATTTTCCACAAATATAAACTTATCTTTCTTGCTAATGGACAAACGCGTAGCAATCGCTTGATACAAATGAGGAGATACACAGCGCGGTCCGAAAAAAAGATATGACCAGTATCGTATTACCTTCACACGTGCTTAGTGTGATCCCTGGTGCTACGGTTTATGTATCCCACATACATCATATGAGATAACGTTACCTCACCCCCACCACAGCAACAAAATCTTTCCACAATTTGTCCATTTGAATTTAGCAACATCTTACTTTTTTCAGAACTTGGTAATTACTGAGTAATGGCAATTACTTTATAATTACTGTTCAATGCTATATCAATGCTGAATGCATATATTGTTTGATTACTTCATTAGTTTCTATCTGTTTATTGTTTCACCGTCCTCGTGTCAGTCAGTCAGTCAGATTATTTGAGTCAAAATACGAGTTAATGAGGTGAGAGTCCTGAAGAACCTTAAGCATTTCCTTCAATCCTCTGTTATCGCTTGATGAAATATTTATACGTATATAATGTGACATTGTTGGGGGAAAAATACTTAAACAAAAAAAATTATTTTTACTCGTTTCTGCAGAAACAATAACAACATATTCTATTTTACAAAGAACGTGGACCAATTAATTACAATCGAAACAATTAAAAACATGATGAGATAACGACACACAGTCCTGTCGTTATGACCGTCAGATAATTTAGCCAGTCCTTTAACTAAAATATCGATCAAGCGAATTAAAATTTGGGGCTGGACACAGTGTTGTAGTTCTGAAAAAAAGTATTTACATTAAACCTATTGGTATATTACAAAAGCTGTAACTTGACAAAAGGACAAAAGTGTATACGGACTCCTTGATCATTCCTCGGTAACAATCCAGGATATTAACCCATATACCGATGGATTTCGAAAGAGCAACAAATACATTTCTTGTAGAGCCAAATCTGTTATGACTGCTTGGGGAAATTTATTTTACACATTTAATTAGACTCTAATACTTCTATGTCTACAAACTGACTTCCTGCGCAAATTTTCTTTTATTAGGTCAAGTTCGGACATTCGGCCATGTCGACCATCGTTTGTACGCAACCATTCCACGTCATACTGTGTGCACACCACACACTGTGTGTTAGACTAGTCCAGACGGGGAAAAGGAGAAAACGGACAACTGCAGAGGGTGCCTCTATGACCATGGAGGGCTCCAACTGTCCAAAGCTGGGACTGCGATTTTTGATTTTTCGGCCGAATTTAAAATAAGCTGACGCCTTGAGATTTAATTTAAACAAAAACTTGGGAAACCAAACTCCGATTTTGGTGCGTCAAGGTTTAGTTGAAGGACGATTAGAAGAGGATAATACATGGGCTAGTCCAAGGGATGTATTTGTATGGCGTCGCTAATCCTGTACGCATATGCACTATTTTATTGTAGTTGTAAAGGAGTGATTTAAATTGATGGTCTTGACTTGTTACCAATTTATGAATTTATGTTCTTCTAATTTTTCAAAGTGTTGCCACCTTGCGTGGTCAGGCTTGGTGGTTTGAGGTTTGGGAAAAACTTACAGTGAATAAATTTTTATTTCGAGACATTTGGTTCTTGGTGTTATGATACTGAAAACATACGCTTACCGTAACTGAGTAGATTAAAGGAGGGGGCTCATAAAGTTACCTTCTTGTGCAGTAGGGTTCTGATGGTCTGGGCTTTGGGCCATCATACAAATCTAGTTTTATGGTGATCCTTTTAATGGGTCGTAACCCTAAGTTCTTAGTTTCTTTTCTCCTTCAAAATTGCTACAACGTGTCGTTAGGGTTGAGGATTGGGTTTGGGACCACTTTTTATTTATAATCCTAAGAGCGGGCAAGACTAATATAGTAGTAGTAGTAGGGTTTAACGCCATTTTTCAGCACGAGATACATGGCTGCCAGTATGAATGGTTGAACCCGGGAAAACTCCATAAAGGATCACTAACCCTCGAGAAGCTTTCTCACATTCCCACATTGGCTGAATCCTGGGTCATATCGCTAAGTTCTTTCGGTTTACAGTCTCTTCCATCTTGTACGGCTGAACATGATAGTCTGGACTTATGATCACCTTATAATATGAACTCTTTTGAGGGTAAGACAAATTTTCAAGTTTAGTATTATCCTCTTGGCTTCTTGTTATTATTATTATTATTATTATTATTATTATTATTATTATTATTATTATTATTATTATTTGTGCACATGTCAATTTGATGGGGAGGTTTAGGATGGGTTAAAGCTGGCGATGGACTCGAGAAAGTTTACATTAATTAACACACTTGGAACTGATTGGCTACAGATAACACAATCTTCAGCAGGAATTACGGCCACTAAATTTAATAGTATATGAAGATGTATCATTCTATCACATACATACATTATTAAATGTGTCAAGAGAATTTAGATAATTAAATACCAATGTATGTTCTCATCTAAAACCTAGATAAATACAATACCACCTTAAGTAATTACATTTAGCACTATAATACATCCATGGCTTTAGAAAAGACGACCCATACATAGATGCATTTCGAAAGGGCAACTGATAAACCAACGATTTCAAAAAGGGAAGCAATTAGTTTTAGGAAAGCTAATACTTGTTCATACAACAGTGAAAAACATCATCATGAAGACAAAACTCCGAAGCTTTGACGCATTTATAATATTAAATATGTCTTGGGCTCAATGAAGGCAAACTCTCTGAAGCTTCAACTCATTTATAAAATTGAATATGTGTGGGTCTCAATGGCTCAAGGGAAAAAAACCTTGATTTTTAGTACCCAATAGCAAATACAACATATTGTTACATGCACAAGGGTATTCACTTGACCGAGCGGTGTCAACCCTAGCGCGAATCCCGCTGGAAGTCATATGTTTTCCCCAAATTTTAAAAACTTCCATAAAGAAAATACACTAATATTCCCTTTCTAACTGGGAAATATTTAACTGCACGAGCTAGGCCAGTCAATACACACTTATACATATGCAACAAAAGCAAATCAAACATATGCAACAGGCACACCAACGTAAATACAAACATATGCAACATACACATCAAAGCAAATACAAGCATATGCAACAGGAACACCAAAGCAAATACAAACATATGCAACAGGAACACCAACGTAAATACAAACATATGCAACATACACATCAAAGCAAATACAAGCATATGCAACAGGAACACCAAAGCAAATACAAACATATGCAACAGGAACACCAAAGCAAATACAAACATATGCAACAGGCACACCAAAGCAAATCAAACATATGCAACAGGCAAACCAACGTAAATACAAACATATGCAACATACACACCAAAGCAAATACAAACATATGCAACAGGCACACCAAAGCAAATCAAACATATGCAACAGGCAAACCAACGTAAATACAAACATATGCAACATACACACCAAAGCAAATACAAGCAAATGTAACAGGCACACCAAAGCAAATACAAAAACATATGCAACATACACATCAAAGTAAATCAAACATATGCAACAGGCACACCAACGTAAATACAAACATATGCAACATACACATCAAAGTAAATACAAGCATATGCAACAGGAACACCAAAGCAAATACAAACATAGGTAAAATCCTAAAAATACTGAATCAAAATACCCAAACAAACTGCACTCTTTTTAACGGTTCAAGACCTTTCATAACGGGCTCATCACAGTGGAAAAAAGTTGCCTCCAGTCTGAAAGTTTATGACGTACTTGGGGGGGGGGGGAGCTCATAAATAACGCTATAGACAATCTGTGATGTAGACAAATTAATATGCAGATGAAATTATGTCAAAGAAACTTAGAAATGTTGCTTTTTAGTTTTTTTTTTGTCCTATGTGGAAAAGATTAACTACTCTATCTTTTTGAGGTGAAGGTTCACTGACGTTTGAGATAATCATAACTTATACCGTTGGTCCTTGAAAACAGCAGTATATGACGTAATTAAACACACACAGTGCGGAAATCATGCCACCTCGACCTTGAACATTAAAACAGCATAACGCGTTGCTCTTATCACATTTTTAGACTACAAGCGAAATGGGAAAACTGATACCCTCATTACATAAATTAGTCTGGTTCGGTTGGAAATAAGCTCTTAAGGAGTGACTACTGAGTTAAAAAAATGACCAAGAGCTTTTTAGTTTTTACATGGCATTTATACCATTTTTATGCAGCTGACGTTGTAGATTATTATTGATAGCTTGTTTTCATCTCCTTGGATTATCTCTCCCCATAATCTTAACATTTTTATGATACACATATACATATAATGGTATTCCAGTTTGTTCGTACAAAGCAAACGATTCAGTTGATTATGAGCTGTGATATGTGGAGAACAACCATTGTTTAATATATAAATTGTACTCATGCATTCGAATCAATTCTCATACTGGACGCACAAAAGAATTACCTTTTTACCAAGCAATTATTTTTAATAAGTTCTGGATATTCAGGCAATCAATATTTCCAAATATACACAGTACAAAGTATATTCCGCTCAGCTCACGAACGTCTTTTTTAGAAATAGGTTTAACGCCATTTTTCAGCACAATATAGGCTATGCATGGCGACCAGTATTAATGGTGGAGGAAGAACCCGGAAAACACCCGGTAAGAACCACCGACCCCCGAGAAGCTACTGGCAATCTTTTTCACATACCCACATTTGCCGAATATGAGACTCGAACCCACGCAGACATAGGTTAGATGGCATTGATCCGTAACGGACAGCGCTTCAGACCACTCGGAGCCCCGCTCACGAATGTAACAGGTGCCGAACACAAAGTAAATCAAAAGTAGTTAAACATGCGTGTAACATTCATATCACATTAGTACGTGTAACATTGATATCACATTTGTACGTGTAACATTGATATCACATTTGTACGTGTAACATTGATATCACATTTGTACGTGTAACATTGATATCACATTTGTACGTGTAACATTGATATCACATTTGTACGTGTAACATTGATATCACATTTGTACGTGTAACATTGATATCACATTTGTACGGGGGACTAATTATGTGGTTACCAGCGTAGTGTGCAAGATAAGTTGAAATAAACATCTGAGATAAATGTTTATTACAATATTATTCCACTAAATAATATAATTCCATTTTTCAGGGTTTGGGTTAATAACGAGGACATTCTTGTTTAGAATTTAAATGTTATATAAAACAAAATATATGTATATCAAACAAGTTATATTAAATATATGGTGATTGCAAAGACCATGTTTTTAAAAAAAATCATTTCATGAAATAGTAGTCGTAGAGGTGGATATCAGCTGTCGCAAAAATACAGTTGCAACACTCTCAACTGCCTCTTGAATTTAACAAATCACTAGTAATTAATGTATTTCTCCTTCAATAATATATATATATTGTTTTTACTCAGGTCAACCCCAAGGCCAATGTACTTATTAACCTCTTGAAGTACCATATTTGTAAAGCTTATGTAAAATGAGTATTGCACTTTTATTGACATTGACTTTTAATTTCCAATCATCTCAATAAATACTAAAATTATTCATGAAAGGTCAGAGATCAGCGGGGTCCTCTGTAACAGGTGTACTAGCTGTTATAAGGAAGTAAACTCAGGTGAAATACCGAGCGATTTCACCATCCGAAATGCTCAGTTTGACTGAAATACAGAGCAATTTCACCATCCGTAAAGAAAAGCTCAGTTTGACTAAAATACAGAGTGAGATCACCAGACTGAAATACTGAGCGATATCACCATCCGAAAGATCAAGGTCGGTAAGGTTATCTTTAAAAGTTATCATTTTTTGAATATGTAGCAGATGGAGAAAGTGTATCGAACAGAACATATTCTGAATAACTGTTAGGTCACCTCTACATAGACTAATTCACATTCTGATAATTAGGATATAATTTACGAATTAAATTAAATTTACATTGGCAGATACATATTTGACAACGTGACTTTATGATAGTGACAGTTCATATCAAAGAGGAAGTTCTCGATTTATATAAATAAATAAAAGTAGTCATACAAAATTTATATTCTGAAGTGTCATGACTTTTTCAAAGTACTGAAAAGTGGTTAAGAAATATTACCATATTTATACAAAAAATAACACCTCTTACATTTTAGCCCTAAATATAATAAATAAAGACAACATTTCTCACAAATTTCTTAATTACATGAGTCTGTAAATTAGTGCAACTGATGTACCTTTTACGCACACATTTGATAGTTAATAATAGTTTGTATACGCCAAAGATATCAATATAACAATGACGTCGGTTTGAATAAAGATGGGATGAGTCTTTATATTTTATCGCCAGTGCCCTATTGTACTTTAATATATCATTAATTTCGGGAAATAAATCAATTTTATTACCCAAAGCAACCAAGCACAACTTATTTTCTTCTTTCATCAAAGATCGGACAAACAGCATCAGAAAAGAACTGCATTGTAAGATTGTGTTGATTTTGAATTTCGTTGCACGCAATGCTTTCCTTGTGCTAAACACATTTAACTAAATATGACTATCACTTAGAACCAAGGGACCAGCTATTTAATCTATCGAAGGGGTGTATGCTTTTCATACCACCAGAATATTTATATTTTCTTTTATTTCAATATTGTTCGTAATATATATATATATATATATATATATATATATATATATATATATATATATATATATATATATATATATATATATATATATATATATATATATATATATATATATGTGTGTGTGTGTGTGTGTGTGTGTGTGTGTGTGTGTGTGTGTGTTGTTCGTCTTTTTTGTTATCAAGTAATATTTAATGGATATAAAAAAGCAATTGTGAGAAAGAATAACTTATTTTTACTTCAAGCTATTTCTGAATCAGATTTAATGCCGCCCCCCAAAGTTCGCCCCACCCCCACCCTCCTTTCTCCGTCAAAGGTTGGTCCATAAACATTCAAAGTGCTACATAAAACATGTCTCAGTTTAGCTTTTTTTGTTATGATTATAGTAGGAAACTTAACAATCCAACAAAGCCTAATTTAGACGTGTCTACCCTTCCACGGTAACGTAATCTCTCCCAAAGGGTATATATTTTCCGTTTCTAAATATCTTTATTCCAAAGTAAATTTTATTTTTTTCATGTTTTTTTCTTAATACAGCCGTGATTTCACTCCATGTCTGACACATGATCCGCAGCCTGCTGCGTGCTTCGTAAGTAACTTGTGACAAGTAAAAATAATAGCTCTGTTTTTTACGGCCTTCAAAGCACGTGTTTGCAAATCATTTGGAATCCAAAAGCAGACACTGCGTATTATAGCATTTCAATGTACGACCAGGCACTCTGGCTTTCAATGTAATTTCCATAGGAATCATGCATTATGTATACATGGGTACATCAAACGATTTTGTTGTATTGATTATCGTCAGGTTGCCTCTATGATCTCTTAACTAGTGGCCTTGTTCGATATTCACCACCTCCTTCCTAGATTTCATATCATATGTAATCTATGTTCGCCACAATTATGTGATAACATGGAAAATAACAAAGACAAAATATACAATATAATTACTCGTAATAACCGAGATGATGCTAACACAGTTAGTATATTTAGACAATATTGCAAATCTGGTATTAGGTCAGAGTCACAAATATTATTGAAGAAAAGGTGAACGGGTCGTAAAGCGATTGAGAAGGGTACACGGGCAGTTTTGTAATATATCTATGTAAAATGATGGATTCCCGAGATATTGTGTATTGGTCTTTGTGTGAAGGAAATTATTTGCAATGAACACTGCGGTCGTTTGTGAAAGAAAAATACACTTTTTTAACAATAAAAAGCGAATATAACAGAGGAAAGTAGGTTTACTGGGACCACAGGGTGCTCTCATTACCACCTTCTTTATCCAGTTTGTTTGTTTTGTTTGTATGGTTCAACGCCATTTTTAAGCACAAGATAGGCTATACATGGCGGCCAGTATGAATGGTAGAGGAAGAACCCGGAAAATCCCGGAAAGAACCACCGACCCACGAGAAGCTACTGGGAAACTTTCTCACATACCCACATTGGCCGAATCTGAGACTCGAACCTATGCAGACAGAGGTGAGATGGCAGTGATCCGTAACGGACAGCACTTTAGACCACTCAGCCACTCGGGGCCCCTTCTTTATCCAGTGTGTGTGTGTGTGTGATTAGGTTTTTTAACGTAGCTTTAACAATTTTTCAGTCATCTCCCTCCGATGTCTGCATGATGTCCCACCGAGTCACATTATCCTGACACCAGGCCGACCACTCCTAACACTAACCTCTTAATGCTGACCGCCGAGCGAGGCAGCTGTAAGTACCATTTTTGAAATTATTTGGTATGACTCGTCCGGGGATCGAACTCACGACCTCCCTCTTCCGCGGCGGACGCTCTAAACACTAGGCAACCGGAGCGTGTATGTATGTATGTATGTATGTATGTATGTATGTATGTATGTATGTATGTATGTATGTATGTATGTATGTATGTGTGTGTGTGTGTGTGTGTGTGTGTGTGTGTGTGTGTGTGTGTGTGTGTGTGTGTGTGTGTGTGTGTGTGTGTGTGTGTGTATGTATGTATGTATGTATGTATGTATGTATGTATGTATGTATGTATGTATGTATGTGCAGACGTCATGGGATGATGCAGTCAATAACAAACTTCATGCCATCAAACCAACCCTGGGTGACTGGACTCCTTCCTACAGAACTATCCGTAGAGAGGAAGAACCAGAATCGGTCATTCATACATAACCAACTCCCACATACTAAAAGGTGAAGATCCACCAGAGTGAGTCTCTTGCAATGAACCATTCACTGTTAAGCACTTTATGACCGAGTGTTCCAACCTGCAAGTTACGCGTGATAAGTACTATAATATTCATGACATGAAGGAACATTTTGATACTATATCTATCACTTGTATTTTAGATTTCCTGAAGGAAGTAAATCTTTATTTTAAAGTTTAACTTTTATGTAATCTTGAACAACGAAAGAATTATTACAGGGAAACGATTTTCCTAAAACAATAAAATGCACTGGCAATAGTCTTGTGATTTATCTCAAATTAATTTTTGACAAAATGTATATGAGCAGGCTACATTATAGTATAAGACTGGAACTTTCAGATGGATTCCACTTCAATCAATATCGCCCTGGATGTTTCAACTAATGCATTAAAATAGGTTTCCACTTTAATCAATATCGGTCTGGATTTTTCAACTAATGCGTTAAAATAGGTTTGTAACGCGATGGCATTTAAGAAGTTAATACAGGATTAGAACGATATAGAAATTTAAAGAAAGATCAACACGATGGCATTTAAGAAGTTAAAACAGGATTAGAACGATATAGAAATTTAAAGAAAGATCAACACGATGGCATTTAATAAGTTAAAACAGGATTAGAACGATATAGAAATTTAAAGAAAGATCAACACGATGGCATTTAAGAAGTTAAAACAGGCTTAGAACGATATAGAAATTTAAAGAAAGATCAACACGATGGCATTTAAGAAGTTAAAACAGGCTTAGAACGATATAGAAATTTAAAGAAAGATCAACACGATGGCATTTAAGAAGTTAAAACAGGCTTAGAACGATATAGAAATTTAAAGAAAGATCATGTATTTGTTGCATCTTAGCATGCATACTAACTGGATATAAATGAAATCTCAAACGCTTTATAACGAATTAAATATCGCAATTAACGCGTTAAAATTGCTTCTCACGTTAAGTATACTTTTAACGCGTTAGAATAAGCTCGTAACGCTTATCTGTATAAGTCGTTGGACGCATGTTCTAAAACGTTAGGTGCAAAATCTAACGCGTTAGTTCCACACGTCTTGGACATAACCGGCATTTGAAGAATATAAAAACCAGTCCTCGACTAATATATGAGTGAATAAGGTAAATCAGCTAAATACATTAAGAACAAGAAGTGACATTTATGTCCTTCTTGACGAGAACATGCTAACTAGACAAGGGTCATGACTCGTCATGTTGCATAGCTCATGCCCCTGGGCACGCTCTTTATTTTTAATGTTTAATACTTCCGGATACACAGTACTGTAGCCAAGCATAATTGATCGCATCATAACGTTTGGGTGAGATAATATAGAATATCAGATGGGCACAGACTATTAATGTCCCAACATATTATGCTGTTAATGTCTTACTAAAGTACTTTTGTGGTAAAACCAGCAAACCAGTCTGATGAGCGATCTATCATAGAGGAAACGTTTTAGACCATGAAAGTGACATGCTACGCGGCTAATTTAAATTCACATAAAATTGTACTTGATGAAAATCCGCTCCGATGAGATCTTCCTGTTTACATCCATCAGTACCTGTGATGCAACTGCGATATAGTAAAACTGGTGGCTGATTGAAGCTCATTCACCCATACAATTAATTTTTAGAAAAATTTAATGTTTCACCCTGTAAATATTTTCAGTCAAGCAACGACCTTCGTTTTCTTTCCCATGCGACATTCAATATTCCCCACATATAGGATGGTTGTTCCATCGGTCAGAAAAAGTACAAAAAACATCAACAAATAAAACCAAATCAAAATAAACCCCAGTTGCCTGTTATCAGATGGAACTGGGTCAGTGGAAATGCTTTCATGTTCATTTCACTAATATTTGTTGCCACAAAAGCTCCATTCAGCCTTTCTACGATAAATTGTTTAATAAGTCAGTGAGTGCATACATGGTTCCTATCTTTTCTTGCAATTGTAACGAATAATCAGGCAAACAGCACCAGTCCATGTAACATCAGGGAATAATCAGACAAATAGTACCAGTCCATGTAACATCAGGGAATAATCAGGCAAATAGTACCAGTCCATGTAACATCAGGAAATACTGTTATTCCAAAGTCTCAAAGATGCATGTTGTCACAAGAGAACTTGAAATAGAAACAGTCTTTCTGAATGTTTGTAATAAATAAAATGTCTGTTTTCGAAGTGTTAAAAAATAACAAACCAGTTGTTTGTCCACACATTTTGTTTTACAAGATCATGGTTTATATTCCTTTGTACTTGTGAAATAGTCTGTACAAGAAGTCGCAAGAACAATATCATCACAAGCGAGTTGAAATCGTCTGCTGTATCGCGGGCATATAAGCATGATATTCAAGACCCATGCTCGAAACCTTGGGGAAGCCCAACAGTTACAACACATTTTCATGATACTGAAGTTCGATAGAAAACTCTCTGGTAGCGCAATTCCACATCGTTGAAACGTATAAACAACCAACAATTTAATCAATACTGTATAAAGATTTTCTCTGACATCAAGGAAAGTTAAACACTTGATTTTATTCGAACTGAGAGAAGAACATATTTTATAATTAGTCTCAAGTAATTGATTAGTTGTTGAACTATATATATATATATATATATATATATATATATATATATATATATATATATATATATATATATATATATATATATATATATATATATGTATGTATGTCATTTGCTTCCTTCATTTTGCCATTTTTATACTCAAAAGTAGCTAATCCAGCTTCAGCTATAAACATAAATACAAATAAACAAAGAAACACACATTAATACTTAAAAAAATTCCTTTTAGGCCTACATTCCTAAACGTAGCATTGCGCAACAGGTAAAATTTTGCCTTCATAAAGGACAACAGACGTCTTAGACTCGCCCTCCCCGCCCCTTAAAAAAACCAAAAGGAACAAATATAAATATTGTCATGTCTCTAATTTATAAATGTAGATCGTACGATCTATATATAAATTGTTCCTACACACAGATGAAAATCTCAAAAGATATTTCTTAATAAAGTTTGACTTCAAATTTCTCAAGAAGGTCCGCATTAATTTGGAATTTCAAGTTGTTGAAGGCAATTTGTTGAGAAAATGCTCATTCCAAGCTATCGCCTAACATAATTACGAAATTCAAAATGGCCACAGTTGTATTTTTCCACGTGCATTCGCAACTTGTCAAACATAGGATTTGATCTGGAAAGATTCTGTACATGTTGCCGTACGGACCCTTCATCCGACAGTAACTTTAGAGCCTCCATATCTACCGGTGTCTAAAATGCACATTGATGGGTGCGGGCAAGAGAGTATACATGGAATTTCATATTTTTAAAGAATAGGCGTGATCATATACGTTTCATCCAAACAGTATAGATGTTTATATTTAGGTCTGCATGTATGTGGAATTATGTTTGCAATGTATGCATCAATATAAATAACACTTGTGATACATAAAATGTTTAATTCAGTGATATCGGAAGCATGTTACTAAAGTTATGGTCTTCTGTGGTGATAAGCAAACGAATAACAAAATCGGGAAACAATATATTTGCCTGTTCGATATTTTTCTTCAGTCTGAGTCACTGAAGAAAACAGTATCGAGAAAGCAAAGAATATAAACGAACTGACATCTCACCACCACCAAACAGCGGTTGTTTTTCCGATAGAACGCAATTTAATACAACGTGCACCCTAATAGTAAGATGTATTTCAGACAGCGAACAGACAATCACAGTAGACTGTATATATTCGTTTATGTACATGTCCACGGCTGCAAGAAATCCTGATTTTCCTTAAAACAATCAGAAATGTTTTGAATTTCTCGACATTTGCTCTGAAGATTCACTGTATTATGCCGTAAGTAATACTGACCTTGGATAAATTTGTCAATGTTTCATGAGATGAGAGAGAAAATTTTGTTGTTGAAACTTCTTCTGTAATTTGACATGTGTGCGATAGTACAGCTTAAATATCATTTTTGAGTTTCATCATGAACTAAATACATTTTTTATATAATTTTGTGTCTTATGAACTTCGTGTATATATTAATAGTTAGATGCAGCTATACACTTTATGTACAATTTGGTGCGACCACGAGTGGCCGAATGATCTAAAGCGCTCACCGTTACGGATCATTGCCATCTCACCTCTGTCTGCGTGGGTTCGAGTCTCAGGTTCGGCCAAAGTGGATATGTGAGAAAGCTTGCCAGTAGCTTCTTGTGGGTCGGTGGTTTGTTTTTGGTTTCCCGGGGTCTTTTAGGGTATAGCAACATAGGTATGTTGTTTAGTGGAAAAGACAATTGAGTATGGCACAAAATAATCCGATTGTATGAGTCTCGGTCGTGAATCGGCCACGCTGACAACGGAACTTATAATAAGATAATGTGTTAGGTCATTTATCGCTAAACACTTTTACACCTTTAGACACAAAGGTCCTTTAACCCACCATATCCATCTCTCTCTCTCTCTCTCTCTCTCTCTCTCTCTCTCTCTCTCTCTCTCTCTCTCTCTCTCTCTCTCTCTCTCTCTCTCTCTCTCACACACACACACACACACACACACACACACATCTACTAAAGATTGTATTTGAAAATGAACCTAATTCAAATGAGATGGTATATTAATGTCTTGGATGTTTGTTCCCCCAAACCACTAGCATGAGTTAAGATCTTAAATAAACAATACTGGCGTACGTATACATGGTTTTATGTGAACATTGCTTATATGAATTTTTAATGTGTTAATGAACATCGAAGTCCTGTGACTTGGTACGAGGTCACCATAACTCAAAAGTGGTAATTGCGTATGTTTCCTCTAAGCTCTTTCTGTTAATTATTTAATGAAATCCCACTGACAGTCTTTTAATTTCACGCAAAAGATCGACAATGTTCAACTAGCTAACATAATTTTTTTTCCTTACAGTCAAAATACATCTGAGAGAGAGAGAGAGAGAGAGAGAGAGAGAGAGAGAGAGAGAGAGAAGAGAGAGAGAGAGAGAGAGAGAGAGAGAGAGAGAGAGAGAAAGAGAGAGAGAGAGACTGACCTTTTTAAATACTTTACTCCGTTAGGAATGAATGACATTTCCAAAGTCAGCTAGTTCGAAATTGTTGATCCATACGCCTTTGTGTGCTGTGCAATATGCACGAGAAAAACACGTTAAAAAAAACTAATCAAGATGAGCAATGTACATGTAAAGTTTGTGAATTCATCTAGTGCACATCCTCTGTTTACACTTGCCAATGTAAAGTTCGCGTGTGGTCAACGTGTCCATTGCCGCGAACTGTAAGAAAATCACACTCGCTATTCATCCCGCAATAACAATGGTGATAATGTTCATGCTATTCCGTTTAGCCAAGTACAGAGTAATTTTGCAGAAATGCCAAAAAAGTGAATGAAACAACACAAGTTTTTAGTATTACTACAGACGAATTCGTTCCTTGAATATAATGAGATCAACCTATTCTAGAAAACAAATCGATGTTAACGGAGAGTGTAAGTAGATATAAATAAACAACCAGCCTTGAGGCTTATCTGAACCACACAATTTATTTCCTCGTTTTAGTAAGTAGTCGTCCTTGTACACGGCTTACGACCAACCACTTTATTAGGTAATTGTGCCCGACTGTCATCTGTGGACCCAACATGTACATACACATATTTATAAAGATTACTATGCCTACGAGGGTGAGGCGAAAGAAAAATGTGAAAACACAGCACAGTACTCATTATTCACTTTTCCCTAGACATCAGTAAACATCATATGCAATTAAATTTCTCCAATGCAAAACTTAGTTGTGTATTAAGGAAAGGTTGCCATAGTTTAACTTTCAGAAAATGAGGACAGGTCAGGGACAGTAAGTATGGCAATTCTAGTATTTGGTAAATAAAACTACGAATCAAACGGTATAACAATATTAAGACATATACTTATATATCGTTACAGAACGTTTCCGTTATCTGCACATCAGACCGTTCCGGTGGCCTAGTGGTTAGAGCGTCTGCATCTGAAGCGGAGGTCGCGGGTTCGAACCCCAGTTGAGTCATATCAAAGACTTACAAAATTGTACTAACAGCTGCCTCGCTAGGCGCTCAACATTAATATGTTAGTGTTAGGACTGGTATGCACATCACGCTCTGTTTAATTTTGTTCTAATATATTCGTCCCTGATTAGCAAGATCACTCACACTTGTCTCTGCTGTGGAATATACATATACAAAAGTTCAGTTTGATTATTTACATTGGTATTACAAACAAACAAATGATAATACAAAGTTCCAAATTTTGTAAAATTAAAAAATAGTTTATTTCCTCATATCACAAAGTGATATGTTTGAAAGAACTATGAGTATTGTGAATTAAATCCGAACTAGTCATTGAACTTCTACTATAATCCAGATGTATGAAATTCCAATTGAATTCCTATGTTTTCTAAATAAATTCCGATTTTGAATGTGTTTATGTGCATGTAGTCTCAAACGTGCTAATGTGCCAATGGCCTAGAGTGTGGAAATATTCTAACAGTCTTATAGTGTATCACAATATTATAACCCTAAATGTTCTTGTCTGAATTCACTATAATTCCAAATAATTCCTAATGAATGTTACAGTTCAAAAATATTATCGAGCACTTTGTAATTCTTATTAATAATATTTTGAATAAATAAATCCACCCAATGAAAAACTGAAGTCAACAATAAGACCGATTCTGCTTCAGTTAAAGCAAGAATCAATTCTTTTCAAGTTAAAATTAACAGCAGTGAAAAATATCTAAGACAGAGCTAGGGTGTAGGTCAGCCTCCTCTCTAAAACGTTTAAAGGTGTCAGCCAGTTCAGGGATTTCCATATGGAAAACTGGTGTCCTCTACTTACATTCAAATAAACATGTTTACCTCCGCTAGTAATGATCTGAATATATGATTCACTCCCACAGATAAATATGTACTATGTATTATGTTGTTTACAAATTTAATCGTCCGGTACACCATGACCTTAATTTATGAAAATAATCGAGTACAAATTACAGATGTAATTAAACTATAATCATTGTTGAAAGTCAACAAATAATACAAAATAAATATACATAACAATTACAAATAACACTTACACTTATCCTTATATAAAATTACGATGACAGCTTGAAGCATGACTTTACGTACACATTGCTTTACCACCATCGTCTTCGTCATTATTATAAGTTATTATTATTATTATTATTAGTAGTAGTAGAAGTAGTAGTAGTAGTAGTAGTAGTAGTAGTAGTAGTAGTAGTAGTAGTAGTAGTAGTAGTAGTAGTAGTAATAGTAGTAGTAGTAGTAGTAGTAGTAGTAGTAGTAGTAGTAGTAGTAGTAGAAGTAGTAGTAGAAGTAGTAGTAGTCGCAACATTATTAGTAGTAACACATTCATTTTCCTCTACACTCTTTTTTTCCGATGCTCCTTGCGCATTTGATTATGATATTAAATCTGATCAATGTTGGATTTTTATAAGAATATTTGTATTGAAAACCGATATATTCCAAATACATCCTTACTGAAACATCACATTCAGTTTATATAATGGCCAGGATATGCCAGGCCAGGCCAAATCAGGATAGACCAGGCCAGGAAAGGACATGACAGGACTTTATTACATTCAGTCTATATAATTACGATGACGAGACAAGACAGAACAAGGCGTTATTACAATCAATCTATATTCAGTTAGGATAACGAGACAAGACAGAACAAGACGTTATTAAACTCAGTATATATATATATATATATATATATATATATATATATATATATATATATATATATATATATATATATATAATTACAATGACGAGACAAAGTCTATATTTAACTGCAATGACGAGACAAGACAGAACAAGATGTTATTACACTCAGTCTATATTTAATTATAATGACGAGACAAGACAAGACTTTATTACACTTATAATCTATAAAATTTAAATAAGACAAAATACTTTATTACACTCAGGTTGTAATGTTTACAACATATGACGTATGTAAAAAAAGAATAAGAATATTGCAAAACGCCATTCTCATCAGAGGTTATAGAATTTCGAAAACATAATCTAAGACAATGCCCATACTTTATAAGAATCATGTGTTACCCGTATTTACTAACGGATTGTCGTTTTCAAAACGTTTGTCCTGGAAATGTAAAAATGAGATATACATTTTGGTATTTAGTCATTAAATTAAGCACATACCAGACGATACTGATATTCGCCACCTATTTCTTGCGACCGAAAGTGTACAGTATCTTGTTATATAAAACATTAGCCATTCTACCAGTTTCAAAAAGAAACGTGTGATTTTTCGTTCTAAACTTAATTAAGCTTTTAGATCTATTGGTGTTGCAATGATAAATGTATCTTTTCAGAATCCAAACTAGTTTTAAGTAACCGGTAATTAAGTTCTTTAGATGATGTATTGAAGTTATTGCCCATACTTGTTTGTATTTGTTTTAAGCAGTAGTTTTATAAATTTCGTTAACCATTTAACTAACAATTTTTTTTTATTTCTATATCTGTAACTAACCCTGACATCATCATATATAGACGTTACTTCTAGCATTCAGATCTTGACAATGGCACTTAATCGACTATGTCATAGTCCGCCAGCACGATGCCCGGGATGTCCTCATCAACAAGACCCTGCGAGGAGCGGAGTGCTGGCCAGACCACAGAGTTGTCCGAAATACCCTAAAGCTTCGCATTGTTCCACATCACCCATGACGTCCTAAGCTTGTGTGCACAGCCTTCAACATTGTCAAACTACAGCAGCCTTCCACCCAGCTCAATTTCCAGAAGAGCCTAGATGACAAGCTGTTCACCAACTGTCCTATATGTGGAAATGCCTTTGAGAAATGAAACAAGCTCAGAGACATGATAAGAGAAACAGCTATGACAACTCATGGCCCCATGACGCGAACCATTCAAGACTGGTTCGATGAGAACAACAGTGAGATTGAAGATCTGTTTGCCAGAAAGAACAAAGCATTCATGGACTGGCAGAATGACACAAACTCCATCTCCCCAAACGACCGCTTCAAATCCTGTCAAGTTGCGGCTCAGAGAGAAATCCGCAAGATCAGAGGCGTAGCGATGATATTTTGCACTCGGGGACGAACTATAAAATTGGCGCCCCCACGATCTTGTGACCGATTTATTACCCTTGTTTACTTATTATAATGTAACGTTGCAAGCCTCATTTTGGCGCCCCTGTACCTTGAAGCCCGGGGACATATGTACCCCTGTCGACCTCCCCCCAGCTACGCCTCTGCGCAAGATGCATGACCAGTGGTGGTAAAGGAAAACTGACGAGGCGGAACGCTGTGCCGACACTAACAACTCCAAAGAGTTCTACAACGCCATCAAGTCAATCTTCTGTCCTTCAAAGTCTGTCTCTGCCCCCTTGCTTGCTGTAGATGGCAGTACAAAAATAAAGGACAAAGCTGGAATTAAGGACATTTGGAAAGAACACTTTAGTCAGCTCCTAAACCTGCCCTCATGAGTCAGCGAATCTGTTCTTGTACAAATACTCCAACAGCCAACCCACGACCATCTGGATGTTTCGCCAACGATAGAGGAGTTGAATACAGGCATTAAACAAATGTACTATGAAGGGAACATTCGAAAGGGCAGCGCACCTGGAAAGGATGGTATCCCAGCGGAGGCGTACAATACTCTCAGTGAACAGACTCTGGAGGCATTTCACGATGTGCTAATCAGCATCAGGTCGAAAGAGGAGATGTCAAACGACCTCTGAGACGCATCAATCGTGACCCTTTATAAGAATAAAGGCACACATGTGGACTTCAATAACTACAGAGGCATTTCCTTGCTCCCTATAGCTGGCCACATACTTTCTTGCATCATTCTCAACAGGCTTATTGCGGCAGTATCAGAAGATAACCTCCCCAAGTCTCATTGTTGTTCTCGCCCAGACCTTAGCGCTATTGACTTGATCTTCCCAGTGAGACTAGTCTAAGAGACGTGAATCAGTATGCCTTTTTCTGGATCTGACAAAGGCTTTCGAAATAATTAACATAAACGCGCTGTGGGTAGTACTCAAGAAGTTTGGTTGTTCTCAGACGTTTACCAACCTCATCCGGCTCTTTCACAATGACATGACTGGAGAGATTCTTTCAGATGGCGAACGCTCTGAGAAATTTCCTATACCTAACGATGTCAAACAGGGATGTTTACTCGCTCCGGTACTCTTCAACCTCTTCTTCACACAGGTACTGTTCCATGCCTTTAGTGGCATTGACCTTGATATCTACATTATATATTGCCTGGATGGAGCAGTGTTTGATCTCCGTCGCATAGCTGAAAAAAACCAAGACGCTAGAAAGACTCATCACTGAAGAACCCTTCGCAGATGACCGTGCCCTCGTGGCCTATGAAGAGATTCACCTACAGGCAATCGTTGACAGGTTCTCTGAAGCCTCCAACCTATTTGGACTTCCAATTAGCCTAGTAAAGACAGAAGTCCTCTTCCAGCTCGCCCCAAACATGCTCCCTTCAGAACCCTGCGTCACCAATGGCAACACGCAATTGAAGAATGTGGACAGTTTAAAATACCTAGGCAGCTGAATAGCAAGTGATGGCTCTCTTTGACCAAATATATCACTGCGAGGATCCGAAAAGCCATTGAAGCACTCGGACGATTCTGAACCAATATCTAGCAGCACAAGGACATACGCCTGTCAACAAAGATGAAGGTGTACAATGCAGTTGTCCTCAGACCTCTCTTGTATGGCTTTGAAAAGTGTACCGTTTACCGGTTGCATATCAGTCAGTTGGAACAATTCCACCAACGCTTCCTGAGATCCATATTGCAGATTCAGTGGCAGGACCGAATCACCAACCAGGAACTTCTTGATAAAGCCAACACAAACAGCATCGACGCCAAACTAATCCAGACCCAACTTCAATGGATTGGCCATGTCATCGCATGTATCAAAACAGAATCCCACAGCAGCTGTTCTTTGGCGAGCTAGCCCAGGGCAACCGAAATCAATGTAGCCCTCGCAAGAGGTAAAAACACAATCTCAAGACGCACATCAAATAGGCAGACCTGAAACCGCACCAGCTCAAGCGCGTTGCCTCAGACAGCAGTCAGTGGCAGGTCCTGACCAGTAAAGCCAGCTCCACCTTCTAGGTTGACCGCCGAAAGCGTCTTGCTGAAACTCGTGAGAGACGTCACAGAGCCGTGAACCAGCCGCCCACAACGACCGGTGTCACATGCCCCATCTGCAACCGCTTGAGTGCATCGGAATTTAGACTCTAGAGCCACATGCGCGTCTACCGTCGATAAGAATGCACAACTAGTCTTCCTTGGCTCGAGAGACTACCAAGAAAGAAAAAAATACATATACTTATAGTTTCTAAATACCTTGATGGGTTTTGTTCATTCTTGGACGGATAACTTTGAAGCGAAGATAATTCTGACACTCGCTCGTCTCTTTACCTTTAGGGTCGAGGTTACGGTCGTACAAGATGTATTTAGATTAGGTCATGTTTACATTTGTGTATGTTTTCTAAACTATCTGGTTAATTCATTTCGTTCTCGGCATGTACACATTTCTGGGCCAAAATAACAGAAGCGATTTTTAGTCATGGTTTCGACATGCAAGGCTCCAGCTATCTTGAATTGGTACCCCCTTTGTTTGGATGGATACCTTATGTATGAACTGATACCTTATGTATGTATTGATACCCTTGGTAATCTTATAAGCAATTCTTTAAAATTAATAGCTACATGTTCAAATATGTCCTTTGTGTTAATGACTAGTTCATTTCAAGTCTCGTCCAGTTTATGAATTGCCGTTGATAATTGTGTTCAGGTTCTTTTCTTCTTCTTCTTTTTTTTTTTTTGAATTCACATAAATTCTGATTCTCTCCATAAGTATTTTTGACAAAGATACTCGCATATTTCGATAATAGTCCAGGGCCGGACCTAAGTTTTTCAGGGGGGGGGGGCCAAACTTTTTATTGGGTTTCCCCTCTCTCCCGGAATTTTTTTTTTCAAGGATGCAAAATGGTGCAATCTGGTGCTATCTGAACCTTGAAAAAGGGATCTAACAAAAGTGACTAAAAACTGTAATGTTTTAAAAACACTAAAAAATATTTTTAAAAAAATAAATAAATTTAAAAAATATTAAAAAATTCGGAACCCACTTTGCATTATTTATCAAAAGCAGTGAATAGGTTTTTTTTTTTTAAAGGGTGGGGGGCCGGGCCCCCTGGGCCCCTATAGCAGGTCCAGCCCTGATAGTCGCATATTCATGTTTGCTTTCACAGGAGACACTTTCCTGATCTATAGGGATTTCAGATATAGTACTAGCAAAAGGTCTAGATTTCTCGCATATCCATCCCTATTTCACAATAGTCAATATTTCCCCGTCTATAAGACTTCAAAGGATGATACTCACAAATTTTCCATTAACTTATAAAAAAAATCCATGCTTGTTTTGTTGTGCAAACATTAATTACGTTACATCACTTTTTGAATTCCATATTCTCGAACTAAGAGTCTAAGTAGTTTTCAATTGAATATTTCTTGATCCATAGTGATTTCAGACAAACATTCTCGCATATTCATCGCTTTTTCACAGGATATATGTATTAATACCTATATATGTACTGTTACCCTATGTATATATTGATACCCTATATATGTACTGATACCCTATGTATATCTTGATGCCCTATATATGTACTGATACCCTATGTATATATTGATGGCCTATATATGTACTGATACCCTACGTATATATTGATGGCCTATATATGTACTGATACCCTACGTATATGTTGATGGCCTATATATGTACTGATACCCTATGTATATATTGATGGCCTATATATGTACTGATACCCTACGTATATATTGATGGCCTATATATGTACTGATACCCTACGTATATGTTGATGGCCTATATATGTACTGATACCCTACGTATATATTGATGGCCTATATATGTACTGATACCCTACGTATATCTTGATGGCCTATATATGTACTGATACCCTACGTATATATTGATGGCCTATATATGTACTGATACCCTACGTATATATTGATGGCCTATATATGTACTGATACCCTACGTATATGTTGATGGCCTATATATGTACTGATACCCTACGTATATATTGATGCCCTATATATGTACTGATACCCTACGTATATATTGATGGCCTATATATGTACTGATACCCTACGTATATCTTGATGGCCTATATATGTACTGATACCCTACGTATATATTGATGGCCTATATATGTACTGATACCCTACGTATATATTGATGGCCTATATATGTACTGATACCCTACGTATATGTTGATGGCCTATATATGTACTGATACCCTACGTATATATTGACGGCCTATATATGTACTGATACCCTACGTATATCTTGATGGCCTATATATGTACTGATACCCTACGTATATATTGATGGCCTATATATGTACTGATACCCTACGTATATGTTGATGGCCTATATATGTACTGATACCCTACGTATATATTGATGGTCTATATATGTACTGATACCCTACGTATATGTTGATGGCCTATATATGTACTGATACCCTACGTATATATTGATGGCCTATATATGTACTGATACCCTACGTATATATTGATGGCCTATATATGTAATATAAAGAGTTTAGGCTCGAATAAGCTGTAACAAAGAAAGAATGGAAACAACAACCTTTGCAAAATTTAACAAATAGTTGATTTCCTTGAAAACATATTATAAAATTGAGAAAAAAAACTTGGTTTTAAGAATCAAATCCAAAACAAAATCCAAGGTTATTCCACGAAATAAATTACAAAACACCTATTAATGAAATGTTCTAATAGATTCAAGTTCGAGTTCTGTTGAAAAATGCAGGATGGATGACGATGACGTATGCTGAAGTCTATTTTGTGTTTATCTATAGTTACTTTTAGAATCACAAAATGTAATACTCCTGTGTTGGAAATCCGAATTTGCTTTTCATAAACTATATTTGTCTAATAATTTTGTATGAGCACATCAATTTTTTTTCCAGAGATACGAATTAATCCTTTAAAATCCAGAAGAACTGTTGAATTGTTAACATGGATGCTAAAACTGGCTACAAAAGAAGAAAATGACTTAACGACATTTGTAAAAGTCCAAAATGAAAATATATTTGACTAAACAAAATTAGTTCGGTTTCAAATACGCAGTTTCGAAAAAATCCCCAAATTGTGAAATCAAGAAAAGTGTCACGTGATCGTTTATATCACGTACTCCATAACATGACCCTGATGAGAACCAATCATTCCCACTCCAAGAATAAAAAGTTGTTTACTTCTTAATTCACTAGTACCATCTTGACATGGACAACAACCAATCATTTTAAAATAAAACCTGTTTACGTGGGTGCCATTAACTTGAACCAAGGTCATGATTTAGGTCAACATTACTTGTTTACCAAAGAAAATTCAGGTCAACCGACTTTCTGAAAAAAATATCATCTCTTCTGAATAAATTTACATTACAATAGCATGTAATGAAAATAAAAAAGAATTCAAAACTGACAAACAAACAATTAAATATCAGATCAGATATACGTAACAGTATGTAATGATACCATAGTTATGTACTGATACTCTGTATTGATATCATATGTATGCATTGATAACTTAAATATGTATTGATACCCTATGTATGTATTGATACCCTAAGATACCTTATATGTGTACTGATACCCTAAGTTAATACTGATACTCCATGCATGTACTGATACCCTACATATGTATTTATACCCTTTGTATGTATTGATTATGTATGTATTGATACCTAATACTATATGTATGTATTGATACCATGGTTATTTACTGATACCCTATGTATGCACTGATATATATGTATTGATACTCTACACGTGTATTGATACCTTATATATGTACTGATACCCTTTATATGTATTGATACCCTACACGTGTATTGATGCTCTATGTATGTATTGATAGTCTATTTTTGCATTGATACCCTATGTATGTATCGATACCCTATCCACGTAGATGGAATTCCTGTCATCACAAAGAATTGTTAAGTACAACACAACCTTCAATTTCTGCCACACATCGTTTGAATTTGTCCTAACATCACTCACACTGGAACAAACGTCAGTTCATTTTTTTTTGTCTCTACCGCTCTCCTCCTAGTCGAAAAAACAAGCTGACTGAATCTCTCTTTTTGGACCAGTTTCCGAATCTTCCGAAGTATGGAAATTCGATAGGTGGCAACTTAATTATTCTTGGAGATTTCAACTTTCACTTTGACTGTCCTGGAAACCAATACACGTCAAAACTTCTAGATTCCATTCATATTTTCAACCTTAAACAGTCAGTCAACCAACCCACCCATAAATTTTGTCACATGTTAGATTGGATTCTTCATAGACCTGATGATAATATTCTGCAATCCACCCTTGTATCCCACGAACTTGTATCAGATCACCTCTGCATTATATGCCATCTGGGCGTATCAGTCCCTAACCCTCAACATTTATTTGCTACTAAGACAAACCTCCGTATGATAAATAGAACCAAACGAATGCATGACATCCAAGAAAACCTAATAACTTGCTTACATCCTACAACAGAACAACTCGATAATTGCCTGCCTTAGTTGCTTGAAAAACATGCCCCAGCCACCAAATTCAGAGCATCAAAAAAAAAAGTGTTCTCCATGATATAGCAGTGTTAGAGACCAGCTTCGCACTGCTAAAAGACATCGCCGTAAAGCAAAGAGACTTTGGCTTTTACCAGACTCACTAATCATTAAAAAAAATCAATGAAGCCGCTAAAAAAGAACGTCAAAAATATATTCCATTTAGTCAAATTATCCCACTACAGTATTAAGATCACGGAGAGTTCAAGCTGCAAAGAGCTCTTCGAGATAACTAACAAACTAATGTCAAGGAACAAATGTACACCACTTCCAACTATCTTCACTCGAGTAGACTTTCCAGACCTATTTGCAAGTTTCTTCCGTGACAAAGTACAAACCATTAGAGATTCGCTTGACAACACAATTTCAATTGACTCGTCACCATACAGTTATGATGCAAAATTTCAGCGACAACCGTTAGTAGCATTTTAACCTGTCATGGATTTAGTACGGAAAATCATGATGAAGAGTGCACCAAAGTGACGCGAACTTGATCCAATTCCAACATCACTGCTGCTTGAGTGTGTAGACCCAATATTGTCTTCACTGACTGATGTTATTAATATCTCTCTCTCTCATCGGAGGAATTCCCATCACTTTTCAAAACTGCCATTGTAAAGCCTCTGCTGAAGAAACCAACACTTGATCATAACGATTTAAAGAACTACCGCACAGGTTTTAATCTCCCGTTCATATGAAAAATCTTAGAAAAAGGTATTGTAGCCCAACTTGTATCTCATTTGAATTCAAACAGTCTTTTTTGCAATGTACAGCCTGCATATCACCCTTGCCACAGTACTGAAACGACTCTTCTGAAAATATTTAATGACATCCTCTCTGATTTGGATAGTGGAAAGATTACTGTCCTCGCCCTCCTTGATTTGTCTGCAGCGTTTGACACAATAGACCATGATATATTAGTTCACCGTCTCCAGCATGTATTTGGCATTCAGAATATAGCCTTTCAGTGGTTCAAGTCCTACTTAGTCAACAGGACACAAATTGTATCTGCAAATGGAATACACTCCAGTCCAGTTGATCTATGTTGTGGTGTTCCACAGGGTCTGTTCTTGGTCCTGTTCTCTTTATTCTATACAATCAGCCGCTCTCAAGTATCATAGATAATTACCCAGTGTCTCACCAATTGTACGCTGATGACACCCAAATATACAAGTCTAGTTGCCCAACTAAAGTTGATGCTACCATCCAAGGAGTAAAGAGGTGCATTTCCGATGTGAAATCATGGATGACATGTAACAAGCTGCAGATGAATGATGCCAAAATTCAGGCCATTCTGGTCACACAAGAACTTTCTCATTCACATCCTTTACATCAAACAATAAATATCAGCAACACCAACATTAAATTCACAGTCAGTACGAAACCTAGGTTTTACTATAGACAGTACTCTCACATTGCACCAACATGTCATAAACATATGCAAGGCTGTATATCTTGAGCTGAGACGCATCAGTTCCATTCGGAAAGATCTATCAGTTGGTGCCATTAAAACACTCTTGTGTTCATTAGTACTTTCAAGACTGGACTATTGAAACTCAGTTCTGTCTGTTTCGTCTCAATATCTACTCCTGAAACTTCAAAAAGTTCAAAACACAGCTGTTCGGATCATCTTTAGAGTACCTCAATCAGAGCACACCTCACCACTGCTCTGTACCCTACACTGGCTATCCATTCGATCCAGAATCAAACACAATTTTTTTTTTATCTGCGCTACGTATCACTGACAGACTCCAGTCCAATATACCTATCCGGCCTCACCCATGTGTATACATCAGTAAGATACTTACGCTTCTCTTCTGACAATCGTATACTCATTGTTCCTACTATAAAAACTAAGTCATATGGACAACGTTCTTTAGCATACCAGGACCCGGCGGTGTGGAACGAATTGTCCATTGAAATTAGACACAAAGACAGCGATCCCTTTCAAGAGTGCTCTTAAAACACCTTTTTCGACTGCAGTAACAAACTTAGACACCGAATAATGTTTTGTACGTTAAATGTTTGCAGCATCTTTTATGTTTTCCAATTTCATGATTTTTGCTTTTCGTTTTTCTGGAGTCATAGCATTATGTATGTTGTAAAGCGCTTAGAGCTTCTAAAGATTACGCGCTATACAATGTCCTCATTATTTTTATTATTACTAATACCATATGTATTTACTGATATCATATGTATGTATTGATACCCTACATATGTATTAATACCCTATATATGTATTGATACTCTGTATGTTTTGATATCCTATTAATGTATCGATACTCAGTATGTACTGATAACCTATGTATGTATTGTTACCGTATGTATGTTTTGATACCTTATGTATGTACTCATACACTATGGATGCGTCTAGCCACATTTTCAGTTGAAAGAATATTTCAGAGTTGCGAATCGCTGGTCCTACAGTCGGTTTGAAAGTGAAACCTAATTGAAATTTATAAAACAATTTTTAAAAAAATGCTGTTTATCTGGGGATAAAAACCTAAAATTTGCCTT
The DNA here is from genome assembly GCA_029339505.1 of Unio delphinus. Lineage (NCBI taxonomy): Eukaryota > Metazoa > Mollusca > Bivalvia > Unionida > Unionidae > Unio > Unio delphinus. The sequence continues at coordinate 13,657,033 of JAQISU010000242.1, read as the reverse complement.
TGGAGAAACCCAGAACTCATGATATGGGTTACTTTTAAAGAGGTTGATATGAAACCTTGTATCAGATATATTGTACAACATTACACAATCCATTATGGAAGATGTTTTCCTAGGTTTGGTTTAGTTTGTGGGGTTTAAAACCATTTGTCAGCACGTGATAGGATATATGACTTCCAGTGAGTCGGTGGTTCTTTCCAGGGTCTTACCAGGTTATTGCTCAACCAACATATACTTGGTGTGGATTTAGACTGTGTCACTGTCAATTATGACATAGGATATACATCTTATATCGATTTAGACTGTGTCACTGTCAATTATGACATCAGATTTACATATTATAGCGATTTAGACTGTGTCACTGTCAATTATGACATCCGATGTACATCTGATAGCCGTTTAGATTGTATCACTGTCAATTATGACGTTGTTTGAAAGCGATCGCTTGAAGGGAATAGCTAGAATCAAAGTCAAGGACAAAACAGCATATAAATTTATCTTTGTGGAAATAATTTATTTATTAAAATACAATCCTTTAGCATTACGTTAATCTGGGTACTTGATAGCTACGGGACATCAAATCATGCTTGACCGATCGGGGTCTCGCGAAATCCCGTGTCCTTCAGCGACCAAACTCATCACGATACTATCACCGAGATCACGTTACGTTATTGATAACCGAGATATACTCTTTGGGGAAAATTCGCAACTACAGTTGAAAGCCATAACAAATACCCATCTCTAATTTTGTTTCTGCCATATACCTCACCCACCTTACCTACATCCTCCATGGATGCACTCAGGATTGAAAACCTGTGTTCTCATCTACTCATCCTCTGGAAAAATCATACCAAATCTTATCCCCCCCAACCTTAGTGGGGCTTGAATTTTAGGTTAACCACCAGTCACCCCCTCTTCAGCTAGGAGGTTTATCCAGGATACCAAATTATCGTCATCATCGACTCGCCTTACTTAAATCGTCATACAAAGATGAGTACTCCCTCGGTCAGTATTGGATGAGTGCAGGTTACAAGGAAAACAGAACAAATCCAGAAAGGTTTGCTAATAAAGATATATGGAAATAACGATGAGCACCACGAAAACTGTTACAGCACTCCCTACAACCTATGCCATCAAAAGTGATCCATTCCAAGAATTGAAGACGCTATGATGGATTTCGCTTCGATTGAAGGCACGTTTTGCTTTATGTTCTGTATTAATAAGCCTAGCAGGTAATTGATGGTGTGTACCAAAGACAAGGGGGTATCGACTATTTAGTTATCTTTGTGTATTGTAAAACCTGTGCTTTCTTCACGATAATAATAGGTTCAGGTATTTGAAGTTATCATCAACGCATGGGACGATTATTTAACAGCGATAATGCTCCGAGTACCTGCTGACTTTGGTGCACTATTTAGTTTTGAATTTAAACTCTTCAAAATATGCATAAATTAAATACCTCGAATCGACAGTTAAGTAAAATATGGCGCTCAAATTTCCCGTGACGTAGGTAGATGACCCTGCACCGGCTTTACAATATGGAGTTGTAACAGAATAGTTTTTTTCTTTTCTCGAGCTTCCTTTCTTTTTGAAATTTTTTTTTATAAAAATGTCACATTATTGCACTGAATTGTTTTATTGTATTCTGGTTCTCTTACTACTTGTATATCATTAAAATGCCCCAAATTATGGAATTTATTGTCTATCGCTCTGGAACTTTGTCACTATATATATATATATATATATATATATATATATATATATATATCCGTTACCATACGGGATGTTCATATATATATATATATATATATATATATATATATATATATATATATATATATATATATATATATATATATATATATATATATATATTGGATCATCTTCAGCTTTACATAGGTAATTTTACCCAACAGCAACTTGATGAATACAAAATATAGGAAACGCTCCGGTGGCCTAGTGGCTAGAGCGTCCACCGTGGAAGCGGGAGGTCGTGGGTGGTTCGATCCCCGGCCGAGTCATACCAAAGACTTACCAAAATGGTACTAACAGCTGTTTCACTTGATACTCAGCATTAAGAGGTTAGTTGTAGGACTGGTCGAGCTGGTGTAAAGATAATGTGATTGGGTGGGACATCATGCTACATGTCTGCAGCTTGATGCCCCCGGCGCTATACATCACTATAAAATGCCTCACTGCAGACATCGTAGCGACAACAAAATAACAAAATATGAATGGGACCAGGCACTAAAAACCAAAAAGGAAACTTCACCTGGGGAAGATAAAATAGGGTACATAATATATAAACAACTACCACAAAACATAGTCAGTGAAATAATAAAATTCCTTAATAAAATATGGGACACAGGAAAGCTACCAAAAAAAATGGAAACATGCGATAGTTATACCCATCCTAAAACCCAATAAAGACAGACATGATATCAACTCATATAGGCCAATATCTTTAACGAACAACATATGCAAAATCATGGAAACGATAATCAACAACAGAATCAAGTCACATCTTACTAAATATAATCTACTATCAGAAAATCAATGTGGATTCAGAAACAAACGCTCCACCACAGACCAATTAGTAAGACTTGAAACCGCTATCAAACTAGCATTTAACTCCAAACAAAAAGCGAACAGAAACTTAATTGCGGTATTTCTCAATCTCGAGAAAGCATTCGACCTAGTATGGACCAAAGGCCTTATAGCCAAATTAAATGATTATGGCATTACTGGACGAATGTTTAACTTTATCAAAGACTTCTTAACAAACCGCACTATAACAACTAAGGTAGGGGCAACATACTCTGAGACTCACTCCCTCGAAAACGGGACTCCACAAGGAAGTGTACTCAGCCCCACCCTTTTCAACATAATGATAAATGATCTAGATAAAAATTTGGCAACTACCAAAGTAGAACTATCCCAATTTGCGGATGATGGCGGCCTATGGAGACCAGGAAATCCCTCCAGCCGCAAAAACATCTATGAAATTCAAACCAGTCTAAACAATATTGGAAACTGGGCTAATAAATGGGGTTTTAAACTATCGCACCAAAAAACGGTAGCTATAATGTTCACCCCATATAGAAAAAACATTCAATATCCAAAATTAACCATACAAAATAAGGAAATAAAATTTGTAAAAGTAGCTAAATTTCTGGGTGTGTATTACGACCAACACCTAACATGGGCACACCATACTGATGACCTAGTTAAACGATGTAATCAGGACTTAAACCTAATCAGAAGTCTTAAAGGGACACAATGAGGTGCTAATCAGGAAACCTCACTAATGCTGTATAGGGCACTAATAAGATCAAAACTAGACTGCGGCTGCCAAATATACTCATCAGCCACAAAAACTCAACTAAAAAAACTAGATAGCATCCAAAGAATAGCCCTAGTAAAGAGCACTGGAGCTCTCAACTCCACCTCGACAGCTGAACTGCATGTAATAACGGGAGAATTGCCCCTACACCTGAGACGGCAAGAACTCACTTTAAAGTATGCAGCGCGACTGTCCACCCACCCCAAAACACACCCCACACTCCTGGCCATAAATAAAACCAACATCCCATTTAGGAAAAGCTTAAAATAAAAACTACCTATGGGAAAGCAAGTCCATCTATTAAAATCAATATTACCAGTGGAACTATTCCCATTAGAACATAACGTAGTGTACGAACACGAACCTTGGAACAACGTACAATCTAAAGTCAACACCTCCCTAACTCAAAAAGGCAACAAACAAAATCAAGAATTCAACCTCAAAATAGAAGCCTTAGAAATTATAAACACTCAGTACCAACAATATACTAAAATATACACGGATGGATCCAAAATTACTAATCCATACAAAACAGCTGCAGCAATGGTCATACCAGAGCATAAAGTACAAATAGGCAGACGTCTCCCAGACTACTGCTCTATTTACACAGCTGAATTCTGGGCCATCCTAAAATCATTACAGAGGATTGAAGAATTCAAACCCAATAAGACAGTGATTATTAGTGACTCGCTAAGTGTCCTCTCTTCAATTCAAACAAACACCACTAAATGTAGGGAAGATTTTCTCAATCAAATAAATGCCAAACTAAAACAACTTAATAACGAAAATATTATTGTAGAATTCATGTGGATACCCTCCCACATTGAAATTAAAGGCAACGAAATGGCCGACAAACTAGCCAGAGAAAAACTAAGCGAACCAAATTTCGAGCCACTACAATATAGTACATCAGAACTATACAGTCTAATAAATACTCAAATAGATAAAAAAAATGGCAAAATGATTGGGATACTAGCACAATAGGGAGAGTGTTGTACACTACTGTTAAGGAAGTAAATAGGAATATAAAACCGCCCAAGGGCTTACCTATAGAACAAACAACCATAAATAGAATAACTATAGGTAAAACCAGGCTGGCAAACAGCATGGGAAAATACATAGGACCCTTTCCTCATAACATAAACTGCTACAATTGTAACACCCCTGAAGATCTCCATCATATCTTCAACAATTGTACCAAAACCAAACAAGAAAGGGACAAATTCAGATCAAAACAGATAGAAATTAAAGCCCCCTATACATACCCAGAGATTTTACAAAAAACAAATACAAACTTAGCAGGGACATATAAAAATGTGATAGAATATCTAAAAAACAGAGAAAAAATAGATAAAATATAAAAACCATAACCACAATAAAATCCCAGAAAAAAAACAGGAAGTGTAGGTCCCTAAACGAATTATCAAGCAACCTCTTAAGGGCAGGTGAGCTAAGCAACGGTTCGGACCATGGTGCGGTTTCTGGGCGCAACTATGGACAACCTTTGACGTGTCGCTTAACGGCCCCTGCTATTTGCGGCAAAGGCCCATATGTTGTCACTTGGTCACCAAACCTCACGGCCCGGACCGGGGGGCGGTTTTCTGGGTGTGACAGTGAAAAACCCTTGACGTGTCGCTTAACGGCCCAGGATATTTCCTGCAAGGACCCACTAGTCATCATCTAGTTGACCAAACCACACACCTGACCTCAAATTGAGGAAAACCTTAGGAAATAAAAATAAGCCGCACTAACCTGAGTTCAAAATATCATAATAAGGGTTATAAATAGTTATAATAGAAATAACAACCAAACAAAAGTAGTATGATAGGACGCCATCAAAAACAACATAAAAGTAGGCAGTAAGAACAGACAATAAAAAACTAAAAACTAACACCCTACTCCCCACTCTCTGCCTCTACTCTCTTACTTCTAAACTTCTCCTAGCAATTATATCAAGTATACAGTGCAAATCTACACATTATACAAAAACTAGGATAATTTAAGTAACACAAATCAGTGAACCGAGACCGGTGCACATAAACCAGACAGGAAAATAGGATAGGAACCCAAATTAGATATATAAGGTAGTCTAAAACACCCAAAGACTATCAGGCCCAGCGACACAAGGTCGCAAACAAAACTAAAAATAGAAAGTAATTACGATAAGACCATAAATCTAGAACATATAAGGTAGTCACAACTCCAAGACTATCAGGCCCAGCGGCACAAGGCTGCAACTATAACCAAATGCAGAAAATTAAGTCACTAATAGGGCCCCAAACAGCGAATATAAGGTGACCCAAGCCCAAGGTCATCAGACACCGCAACACAACGTTGCACAGAACAAATTTGAATCAACAACTCAAATAAATATCACACAAAACACTAATTTCCAAAGAACATCACAAAAAGCACTGTATACTTAAAACTAACTTAGACAAATAGCACAGAGTATATAAATAGGGGTTAGACTTAGAAAAGCAGCCTACCAAGCCTGGCCCTTCGCCTCGCCCACTACCTACTCCGCCTGCTACAGCAACTACACGTGCTTAGCACGTCCATTAATAACCAATAACAACGGATGGCATGAATATGAGTGTGTGCTGGAACTATTCCCACTCATATAGTAAGGCCTTACAATCACACAGCAGTAGCTCAATAGTTACTCAGATGTGACGGCCAAATTAATTAGTGTTCCCTGAACACATAAACGCCTGCAGGGTGGTGGCTCCATTCCCACCCTCAGGATAATTAAATAACCGTCCATTGACGGATAAAACAGTGATAAGAGCCCTCGGGACGAATCACTTAAAGCATATTATTCAATTCAATCATCGTAGCGACATGAAGGAACAATTGTTAATGCTACGTTAAAAATCCTAATCTCACTCACTCACAAAATATAGACATGCAAACTTCAATAAAAGGCACAGCTGTATATACTGTTTCATGACAGAATAAATACTGATCATATATACTTCATTTATTTGCTTTATTTAATAGACGAAAAAAAATTTTTGATAGAAAAAAATATCTGAGTGCAATTTTTAAAAATGAAATTAAACAACTTTGCCTCGTAATTAGCGAAAACGTTTTTGTTTTGTTCTACTAAAAATTTACGTAAAAACTGTGTTTTGTTTATTCATTTTGTTTTGTTGTGAAATAAAGTGGGCAAGGGTCGTAATGTAATGTACTTTATGAAAATCAAAACTAAAGGAAGGTTTTTACAAATCAATGTTATTCAGATGTTGTTTTCTTTTTAAAGAATGGGTTAAATTTAAGTGCTTACATATATTTGTCAAATATAATTGATGGAGTAATGGTATGTTACTGTCTAGTAAGGTGAATCGAATAAAAAGTATGACCCTTATATGGTTCGTGTAGCAAGAAAACGCATGTTTAAGTCATTTGGTGCATTACTAAACTGCAGACCTGAGTATATTACAAGCTTTTGATGTTAAAATGTTAATTGCTTTTTACTAAACCGCAGACCTGAGTATATTACAAGCTTTTGATGTTAAAATGTTAATTGCTTTTTATGCATTAACTTTATTCAAAGGTTGAATTGCCACGGATCAGCAGGCTCTTGATTATGGAGAACGATCTTCTAGCATCGTCCCGTTTATAAGAACGTGCTTATTTTACATGAGGACAAAGCTTTCATTTTTGTAAAGATCAATCTTCATAATGTTTTTTCAGTAATCTTGAACAGGCATTCTTGTAAATGTCGTAGAAAAGCACACATGTAAGATGCATCTGCATTATTCAATATGTATTTATTTTCTGTGATAAGTAAAAGCATGTACCATATTTTACCGATCAGATACAGCGGGACCATGAGTGTTGTTGGTGTTGTTGTTGTAGGGTTTAACGCCATTTTTCAGCACACGATAAGCTATACCTGTCGGCCAATATTAATGGTGGAGGAAGAACCCGGGAAAACTCCCGGGTAGAACCACCGACCCTCTGGCAAAGTTTTTCACATACCTACATTGGTCAAATATTAGACTCAAACCCACGCATACAGAGCTGAGATGGCAGTGATCAGTAACGGAGAGTATTTTAGACCAACCGGCCACTCGGGGCCCCTGGAGCTGGAGCGACGGTATGATACAGTGGGACCTCGAGTAATAGAGCTGATACAGTGGGACCTCGAGTAACCTATCTTGAAGCGCGAATGAAAAATCCTCTGAGTTACAAGATTATATAGTTATCTACTTGCCCTCAGGTCACAATTAGCATTTCTTAATTAAACTATTAACTAACAGAAAACCTTCTAGAATGATCCTGCTATTTACAAAATAAAAATATTAGTTATTATTAGAAACTAAAACCAGGATTATCTTAAATACACTAAGGAAATTTCAAAAACTAGACCTAGACCCCAATAAACATATTTACTTCTAACAATAGTAATTCTGATTATAAACCTATACACAGAGAAAATAGTTTAGTTACGATATAAGAGCTAACGAATTAATACAAGTAATACTTACCCTGTACAAAATCCATTAATCTAATGCAGTTTTGAGTAATTATTGGTCATTTGCGATTATATTCTTTAAGCTGAGAATTCGCCTGAGACAGTCGTAGCAGGAACATGCACTTATTCATGTCAGTAACAAAAAAGAATAGTGACAAGACTCATTCGTCTTTTACAAATGAGCAAACACAAGGTGACTGACTCGAGTGGTTTGAAATCGGACTCCCTCTCGCAAGTTACATGATGATTATTTTGTCCCGTCAGTATTCTCAGCCACTAATAAATACATAAACATAAAGAAGGCATTGCAGATATGTTCACCATTATGATTTAAGTACTTTACCGATTATTCATACACTTTTACACGAAGTTTTGCAATTGCTTCTTATCTTGTCTTGCTGTGTTGAATATTAGGGATACACGTCCGTTGTATCATGCGGTGTAATATGCTACATTCATTTCTGATCGCTGGTTAGTATTTAAGTCAAGAATAAAACAAAAGCTACAAATCAGAATTAACGGCAGCTTTTTTTGTGCGTGACACACCTGAAGAATGTAAAAATTGATCTAAATATATATAAAGTAACAGAGAAAATCCACGCAAAACTGAAACTGGAAATCTGTGAGAAGATAAAATAATTGGTTAACATATGGGTTTGGCTGGCCAGGATTGGTTGAGAATGAAAATTAGATTCTAGTAAACATAATATTTTAAGAGCTTATTCACGCACGCACGCACGCACGCACGCACGCACACACACACACACACACACACACACACACACACACACACACACACACACACACACACACATACATACATACATACATACATACATACATACATACATACATACATACATACATACATACATACATACATACATACATACATAGGAAAGTAGGTATATAGGAATAGAGGCAGATAGATGCGATATAATCTATAAAAACAGTCTCGCACATATTTAGAAAAAATACTTATACAAAGATAACAAATAAAAAGAAACAAAGAAGTAACACATTTGACTAAATAACAACATATGAGTGCATAAGACTACGGTCGAGGTTTCATTATCAATGAAATCTGAACATTTATGTTCGCTCCTAAAAGATTAATTGAGAATTTCATCTTTTTCTTTGATCCTCTTCAAACAAGGAGATATTATGATCGGTGGTTGTGACTCTCAAATGATCTTTACTACAGCTTGTACTTAAAGATTACACGGATGACAGATGGATCTTTTTTGTATTTGCAGTCGTGTTCCGGAAAGTGCAAATTTCATTCTGAAGAGCAGCCTTCTTACGGTTTCATCGACCTACTTCTTTTTGTGGTCCAGATATTGCAAGATAAAAATGAAATTGTGTGTATCAAATGAGACAGTGGTGCCTCAGAATTATCTTCGGGCGGGAAGGAGCCATACATGTAGTGTTGAAAATAAACTTTTAACGATCTAGGCCAAAACATGTTTAGAGGTGAAATGCCCCTATATGCGGGCATCCACGTTGTTAATTTTAAAACGTTTGTTTTAATGACTGTTTTTGTAATCTCTCTGAATTAATTAGAAACTCTTAGAACTTACAACCATTAAGTTTACTTGCATTCTTACGCGTCGGCGCACAAGTCGGGGTGAATCAGTGATTAAGACATTGGTTTCGTGATCAGAAGGCCGTGCGGGTTTGACACCATCTTTTGGTCAGTGTGTGTCCGCTGTCGTGGTTTGTTCTTGAGCAGTACACTATTTGGGTCACAAGATAACTCCGCAAGTGCCGCTGTCATGTAAAATGCCATAACCAATGCAAACTTTAGACGGCAGATAAGTGCGCCGCTGTCATGTAAAATGCCATAACCAATGCAAACTTTAGACGGCAGATAAGTGTCGCTATCATGTAAAATGCCATAACCAATGCAAACTTTAGACGGCAGATAAGTGCCGCTATCATGTAAAATGCCATAACCAATGCGAACATTAGACGGCAGATAAGTGCCGCTACCATATAAAATGCCATAACCAATGCAAACTTTAGACGGCAGATAAGTGCCGCTATCATGTAAAATGCCATAACCAATGCAAGCTTAAGACGGTAGATTCAGTAGGTTTATTTTTGTTTCCTGCTTGTGCCGTTTTACATGACCTGCCAAAACCTCTGCCGAAGGTCAATCACATCAAATGGTGAATACCATCAAACTTCTTAATGATAGTCTCTACCGTGAAGCTGTCGTCAGTCAATTATGTGTTCACTTGTCTCCCAATTATGTGTTCACTTATTTGTCTCGCAATTATGTGTTCACTTTTTTGTCTCCCAGTTATGTGTTCACCTATTTGTCTCCCAATTATGTGTTCACTTATTTGTCTCGCAATTATGTGTTCACTTTTTTGTCTCCCAATTATGTGTTCACTTTTTTGTCTCTCAATTATGTGTTCACTTATTTGTCTCCCAATTATGTGTTCACTTATTTGTCTCCCAATTATGTGTTCACTTATTTGTCTCCCAATTATGTGTTCACTTATTTGTCTCCCAATTATGCGTTCACTTATTTGTCTCACAATTATGTGTTCACTTTTTTGTCTCCCAATTATATGTTCACTTATTTGTCTCCCAATTATGTGTTCACTTTTTTGTCTCCCAATGATGTGTTCACTTTTTTGTCTCGTAATTATGTGTTCACTTTTTTGTCTCGCAATTATGTATTCACTTATTTGTCTCCCAATTATGTGTTCACTTATTTGTCTCCCAATTATGTGTTCACTTATTTGTCTCCCAATTATGTGTTCACTTATTTGTCTCCCAATTATGTGTTCACTTATTTGTCTCCCAATTATGTGTTCACTTATTTGTCTTCCAATTATGTGTTCACTTATTTGTCTCCCAATTATGTGTTCACTTATTTGTCTCTCAATTATGTGTTCACTTATTTGTCTCCTTGTTTATTGTTACGTACATCTGATTTAATTTATATTTTACTTAATTTAATTCTTTGTTTTTAGTTTAAATTTTTTAACAAATTATATTACATGCTATGATAATGTGCTCATGTTTACTTGATTCGGCATATCTTTTTTTAATATAGACAATTCAGTTTCTTTTAATAACACCTAATAACTGAGACACTGTTTCAAGTTTTGACTTGGTTTCAGACCTTGGTTCAGAAATCACTCATTGGAATAAACAACTTTCTATTTTTATTGTATTCTTGGAGTAAAATGATGGGTTTTTGTCAGGGTCATATTGGGAGTACGTGACTTTAAGATGTAAACATGATCATGTGACTGTCTATTTCGCAATTCAGGTTTTTTCGAAATTGCTCATAAGTTAGATTTTATAGAGATGTTTAGAGAGAGAGATTTTACAGTTTGTGCTTTATAAACACTTGATGTCAAGTTGTTTTTTTTGTGACCATTTTTGAGTTTTTCAGTTTCATTTTAAATTTTCTTCAGACTCTTTAGATTCTAAAAAACTAATTTGTTTCTCTGGAAATATTTGAGTGCTCGTACAGAATTTTTGAACAAAAACATTTAAATTTTATTCGGAATTCAATCACCGGTATATTATTGTATGTGGAACAACAAAGAACTGCTGTCACATCAGTGCTCTACAAGCTACAACATACGTCATCGTATTCCGTTTTGGATTTTTGTCAGGACTCGAACTCAAATTCATTAGAAAATTTTCTTGCTAGGATATCCAATTTCTTATTCTGGGATTATTCTGGGATTATTTTAGGTATTAATTCTTAAAACCGTAAGTTATTTTTCCTTTTTTTTAAGCATTTATTTGATAAACATTTCAAAGCCTGTTGTTTTCACTTTTTCTTTGTTGCTGTTTATTAGAGTCTAAACACATAACACTTATCTTTATTTACGAAATCATCCACTGCATTTAACGATACCGCAAAATAAAGACATCAACTTGTTGATTGCATACATGAACTAAACGTTCATGAATATAAGTTTCAACAAATTTTACAAACCATTTAATGAAAACTGGAATCTTTTAATCACATACATTTCCATACAGTAGCATATTTCTATACTTTGCTTTTCTGATGGAAAATAAAAACATTCGCCTCTCTATGAAACTTTTTTCCTAATATGAAACAATGAATTATGTCAACAAGACGACAACATTTCATATACGTACTCGATTCACGAAGCCCACCCTCTTGTAGACATAAAGCGACCACGAAATGCAACACGACAGCAAGTGAAGAAGGAAATATGGTGAAAACACAACTGGATTGGATCCAACTAGTAGTATAAATACAAAAGTTCTGAACCATTGTTAAATTTAATACTATGTAGTTTTGTTTGGGGAGTTCGTGTCACAGCCACCCATGCGTGGTTAATTGGCCTTTAATTAGTCTGTCACGAATATGCATGTCACCATCTGTTGGGCAAATGTATTATATAAATTAACGTAATCCGCCTTTCCTCGCTTATTATGGAATCCGCCTCTCCGAGGTTATCGGTAATCTATAGAAAGCCGCAGGTACCCGCTAATTGTTGCCCTATATAAAATAATAGGGAAAATTATGATCTCCGCCAGGGTACCTGCGGCTTTCCATAGTAATCCGCCTCTCCGCGGTTAGTGAATTTTGTCAGCGTGTCAGTAAAACCCAGTTGTGGTGCAGTGAAAATTACCGCCGGTCAATTATCATAACAGATAGGAACTTCAGAAGTGACAGCGAGTCTTCATTTACTTTAAGGGTGAATTGATCTGTTTATTCTGATACGTTAGTACCTATTAACATCTTGCAATTGACGACGCATAATAAACTACTCTGCGCAAATGGACAGGTTTTCAACACTCATCCTGTCATCAAGTAAGCTGGTGTAATTGTTGTCTTCGCGTATATGTAAGTAGTCTGAGGCACTGCTCCCAAGAACGGATCTAATTACTGATGACAGAAGAAAATGTATAGGGTCTCAGTCTATTATTGGCTAACTTGAACATTAGTAGCGTGAGATCAATCATATGGATCATAGCTCAGATATCAGTAGCTGCTGTTCTGATTACTTCAGCTATTCACGAAACAAAGATCGACCGAGATGTTACGAATCATCGAACTATTGTTTCTTTAACCCCTCAGTCAGTCTTCCAGTTATATCGTAGAAATAGCAGTTGTGTTCCGAACAGATTAGGGTCTTTGGAGAAATTTCCGGTGAACAAAATGCATGATTTTTCTTTAAATTACTGTAACGACGTACACCCGAGGCATGACTTTGTTTCGCAGAAACAATCGAGGTAGTTTCGAGTGCAATCGGGAAAGGTTGCGTTTGCAACTTGACAAATGATTCAGAATTATGTCGAATAATATCTTTTTAAAAAATATTACGTGCTGAGAATTGTAAACACAAGGACCTATTTGCAAGGTGCTCAGATGCAACCGAATCGGCAAAATTAGATTCTTATAAGTCAAAGTATGATCGACCACTGCTGTGGCCTACTGGTTAGTGCGTCCAACGCGGAAGATGCGGAAGGTTACGGATTCAAATCCTGTCCGTGTCATACCAAAGACTTGTAAAAATGGTACTAGCAGCTGCCTGGGTGGCTCTCGGCTGAAAGAGTTTTTTTTTTATGACTGGTCGGTCTAGTGTCAGGATAATGTGACTGGGTAGGATATGATGCCACATGTCTACGACATGATGCCCCAATGCTAGAATTACTAAAAACTGTCACAATGTATACATCCTAACGATATGACTCAAAGTTTTAAAGGGATGTTAAAAATCTAAATCACGGAGAGAGAGAGAGAGAGAGAGAGAGAGAGAGAGAGAGAGAGAGAGAGAGAGAGAGAGAGAGAGAGAGAGAGAGAGAGAGAGAGAATGCATCACAAATATGATCAAGAAACGTGTTATGTATATCTATATTGAGCATATTAAATTTTATGATTAAAGATTATAAGTCATTTAGTAAATAACATTAAATAGTTAATTTTGTCCAATGTTGGTTTGTACTATGGATGAGACTATGTTTTTGTTAAACGTGTTATTTTGGCATTTTGACCCAGAAAGGTGTAGAAGAAATCTTGTTGGCAAATTATATGGGCTTGAGTTCAGGGCATTGGTTTGCCCCAATGAAAACTAGGTTACCTGAATTCTGATCGCTGACGGTCAAAGGATATAACCTCGTTGACTTGCTAAGAATGACCTAAAAAAATATTTGACCCTTATCCTGGTTCTAAAATTGTCATATGTTATTTTTTTTTAAATAGCAAGGATCTTTATCTGAGAATTAATTATCCATATCTTAAACACAAGTCTTAGTGGTATCATTTAGTTGTGCGTAATTCTTGCTTGAGAGGATTTATTTATCAGATTGAAAAAAAAGCTGTCTAAAAGGCTTATCGGTTGCATTTATTTGGTGCTTATTCTGTATTATCGATCTTCATATCACTAATATTGCATCTTTCGATCTCACTCTAATTAGTATTTTTAAACTTTAAGGACATAGCTAACGGATCATTGTACAACAAACAGGGCACTAAATTAGGATTTTAAAAAAAAAACAAATAACCACCAGAGTCACCATACTAAACTGGATAGCTAGTGCCTTCTCTGTAACGTAAGTGAAGGAATTTATGTACCAATAGAAAGTGGTATATATAGCGATTTAGGGATAATTTTGTCCTTTATAGAAACCGTTTTGAGAGAGAGAGAGAGAGAGAGAGAGAGAGAGAGAGAGAGAGAGAGAGGGGGGGGGGGAATCCGAAGACGAAAGTCCGGAAAAAAGGTGACGTGACGAGTGTAGTCCGGAAAAAAGAGAAGAGACCAGTGAAAACCGAAAGGGGAAGTGAAGAGTTCACTGTAATGGACTATGAAATTCCTGAATGACGAGGCAGTCGGAATAGAAAGAGGAAATAGGAAACGTTGGAACACGGTCTAGAGGAAGATGCTACAATCAGTCGTGGAAATTGCTTGTTATGATGATGAAATAAATCCAAATTAGGTAGTGCTTTTAAATCCTCTTGATATCATTTAAGTTAAATTGAAATTACCACTATTTGTTTTATTAAATGTGTCATTTTTCTTGTCTAAAGGGCTCGTATTGCATTATTTGTTTCTAATAGTCGTGTCCAGTTATCTGTTGATATTCTATATTTTCACTCGCAGCGGGACATACTATCGATGGAGTTTATTCCCTAAATAGCGTAGCTAAATCTAATTTATTACCCCTCTTACTAAGAGGGAGACGTTACACTGAGTTAGTTGGAAATGAAAATGATGGTGAAATGACGATATAAGGGTCGATTTCAATTATAAATACGATGACATGCATCATTTTTATTTGAAACAACCTCTGAAACTTCAAGTCTTATTTGGCACGCTAGGGTCTCATCTGAGATTGACAATTCTACCACTTTAATTGATACATCACACGTCTGTTGATCGCAAAAACTACATTAAATAGTCAGCATGCTTATTACCTCAAAGATATACTTCATGACAAATACAACCTGAGCGGAGAATTTCCTATTATATAAAATAATTACTGCGGTAATATATAGTTATATTGGTGAAAATTTTCAAATTGATTCTTATAATATTTTGAAAGGATTTATGAACTAATACAATGCATGCATCAGATTACCCGAACAATAGAGTGTTTCTAAAATTACAAAAAGATTAAATCGCGTTTGGTTTAAATGTATCATACAGAATTGTCAAAGATGATACAAATTTGATTTTTAGAATACGTAGCCATATTTTTTATATAGAATATTTGACTTAAGAATTGTCTTCAAACAGCAACAATGTTGAATTGACGAAGAATACAACTAAAAGCGTGGCAAGTCATTATTTTATATCGTGCAAGAAATATTCCAAGCTGTTGACGACGCCGATTGACTAAGGCGGTTCGGTCACGAGTGACAGCTAAGATAAGTGAGAGCCGCCACAATTGTATAAAAGTCAATTCTGTCATGATGCTCCAGGAATCATATTGACGTTGCAGCTGATGAGCACCTCCGTTGTTAAGATCAAAATTGCTTTTCATGTGCATTTGATATGCCACTTAATCGTGACAATGATAAAGTAATTAAGATCACAAATCCGAAGATTTAGAGTGTTGATCCTGAGCAATAATGATACTTAGATCATTAACGATTCAATGGGGGGAAAAATGCTTTAGCAAGAATTCTAAAGAAACTAGAAACAATTCCTAACTCGGGGTCAGGATGGATTTACATAGATACTTTTAAGTTCAACTGCTCGTTTTACATTAATTCCTATCCGCGGGTTGGGTTACATCGCAACACCAGCATGTATTCCGCGGAGAGAAGTAATCTATGTACAAAATTACGACAGTCGATGTTTTGAATTAGCGCTCTCATCTGTGTTGAATTCCTCGAGCTTTGACCATGACCATGTCAGAAAATACAAAGAGCACCTGGATAAGTTTCAGCTTGATAACTTAAAATTCTGTATAAGTCACTGGTATCAACATGCTTAAGCGATTTAATTCTGGCATCGCTATTAATGTATTTTGTTAGAATAAAAATCCACAGCCTATTTACAATCGATATGCACGTTTAATATTGAATTTTTATCTAGTATGCACTTCAGAGTTTTATACCATTATGTGTAGATCAACAATTTTTAACGAATAATATACCGCTATAGTTAGCACAGGGGTAAGAAATTTTCATGCAAATTTTACATGCATGTATATAGTACCAAACAGCTGCTTCATAGGCATAACTTTTACGGAGGCAGAATCGTTGAAAAGCGAACTATTATGGAAGAACCCGATTAAACATTCTAAAATTTACTACAATGCAACAAAAACTCAAAGTATTTCATCTACGCGGACATCGAATGATTGAAGATTCCCACAGACGAGAACTAGATGTTGTCACCAGAGGTTCAGTTGAATACAACGCAGGTAGCTGAACATGTCCTATGCCACCGGCGAACTGAAACACTAATGTTGTATCGTGGTCAGCACTCATGCTTCAACATCATATATCCTCCCCCGCAGTCGAGATTAAAACTAATGATAACGTTCGCCAGTTTTCTGCTTTCATTGCTGGATTTGTGATGGTCCTTTTAACACCGACGGTAGCTCTAAAGTTCGCGATTACTGTCACGTTCTTGACATGCACAGAAGAGCCGCACACGGCTGATGGAATCTACAGCTGAGAATTTACTCAAGACCAACAAAACCATTTGCGATGTTTCCTAACATCACTTGATTGTGTAAAGAAGAATAGTAAAAAGCGCGAATAAGTTTCATCCCCAATAACATGGAAAAATACATGCCGTTTAGACACCACTTTTACAGTTATTTTTTTTTTTTGCGCAGGCAAATCCCCAACTCCCGAAGCACGATGACATGTTTCCAACTTCGATTCGTGCGTTAATCATTGACCCGGCTGGATCAGGGACCCCCTGACTGTTGTTGAATTTGATTTTGGGATGTTGAACATGGGATCGGTTGTACATAGTTGTCCATCAGCGCACTATCAACCATGTTATGACCTTAATCCGAGTGTGGATAATCTTGTTACGGTCAAGTCTGTGAAGTCTGCACACCAATACAGTCTTGGAAGAATGTTTTCTCGAGGTCGACACAAAAGCAGGAACGTGATCTATGTCACACAACGATCTGCACACGTACCTAAAGTGATCTTGGACAAATGTAACAGTCTAATGATATTTCGCGTCATTCACGCACATGGTCTGGCAAATATTCATTGGAGTTGGCTTTCTGCCGACCACTCTTTGAATGAGTTTTGGAATATGCATGCGAGCGTCACCCAGGAGCGTAAGGTTTCCACACTATTTCTGGCGGAGCACTTAAGTATCGAGCGCATCTGGACATGACAATTTAAACGCTTATGATAAATAAATGTCGAAATCTGCCGGTGATGTCATAGTAGCACCTTCAAGCGTCCGCGAACACCTGGAACTGATTCATTATCCCATAGCCAGCCGCAACCTAAGCAAAGATATGTTACATTCGCGACAAACTACACGGGAAGATCACGCAAATATTTGCACCGCCAATCAAACCCATGGGCAAATCGTGGGAAAGGTAAAGAAAGTTGCGAAAACCACCCCGGCAATAATGTGTCCGGAGATCAGGACAGCCCAAGATAATGGACAGTTGTTTGCTAGTCCTTTGAGCCATGTGTCCCAAAAACAGGCTGCTATACGTCCAGTGGTGAACGAGCTAACAGTGTCACACAAGCGCAAGACGACGTTACCACGGCCTGATATAGTGAACGAGATAAGCCACAAAATTATTGAGGAGGATATTAAACTGTGACATCTGAGAATTGTTTTAAATATAGATATCGATAGAGTATACAAACTTCGACAGCAATAGACAAGGTGTGTAAGGAATACTATAAAAAAGATATAAAAATTAAAAATTAGGAGACCACATCTTGAAGAAGTACTTGCAATATTTCCAACGCATAACAATTATAATATTTTCCTGATTTTGTATTCTTTTTCTAAGATCGGCATATATAACTAGATTCAGCTTGAAAAAAATATTCAGATTTTTAATAAGAGTACAAAACCTGACGACCAATACATACACCGAGAAGCAATAATATATTACCTGATGAATACAGTGTTTTGCAAACTAAATTGTAAGGGTGTAGGTTTATAAAAATTTATTTGGAAATAAATTGGGCGAGAAAAATAATCTGTGTTGGTGTTTGTACCAAGACAAGGAAAGATGTCATAGTGCATTATTTGCATCAAGAGGAGACGGATAATATGACCCCTTGACTGCGATTTCCTTGTTTCGGTCCAAACCCCAACATAGATTCAATTAGTTTCATAATAGCGGTATACTTGATTACTGATCTAGGTTGAAGTCTTCTATCCCACGTGACTATTCTCTTGCACTTTCCCTTTTGGGAACTTTCACGCGTGGGCATGTGTGCGTGATGTGAGAGCAAAGTCATGGAGGTGGGGTTAGAAAAGTTTTATCCGAGATCATTTAAAAGATCGCTATTATCATATCACAGTACCACTTTAGATCAATTACTTAAACATGCTATCAACATACTTGCAATAATGTAAACGTGGAGTTCCTGACCTTGATATTTGATATAGGAACATTGTATTGGGGTATTCAACACTAATCCAGGTATTAGTTATTTCAATTTTAAAGAAAGAGCTGAAACAGTCACACAGATGCAAATTAATTCACTCAATAACTGCTGTGCCATTATTACAGAACGAAAATTGAAAGCGAATCGTCTGCTTCGCATTACATCCCCACCCCCACCACGCCTGTCTATCTCATTTCCGCCTCGCATTTAAGAACCTACGTCATCTATACTTTATCTACCGAAATATCAACTGTTGTATGACATCTCGAATTCGTTTACGCTGATAAATTGGAAGGCAGTGGTAATTATCATATTATTAAATGTACGAAGCTATGAAACTTTAAAGTTGGGCCGCGGTTTAAAACCATAATGCACCTGTCAGTAGTGAGATAATGGTTAACACGTAGCATTGTGATTCAGTAGATTAACCTTCTTATTTCCTCTAAATGGACGACAAAATAAATTCCTTCTTGTGCTGGGATATCTACTAATCGCACTTCTTTCAACTTGTGCTAAAATTAATTATAAACTTATATCGTTGAACTCCAAACAAAATGGACAGTAATTTGTACTTTGCTTTCCCTTAGGTATACCAGTCACGTTTAGAAACCACAAGGAAGCTGAAGTTGGAAAAACCAGAATTGGTGATTGTAAAGATCATGCAGAGGCAAGACCATACACTGATTCCAGCCGCTGTCGTATTTTGTTTCTTATTTATGAAATTACGTCACCCAAATAGAATGCGCGTTTTGTGTTCTTTTCTAGACGAAAATGTAATCGATAACACCAAGTACCTAATATCTGATACCAAAAGCTCACAAGAATCTTAAGGAAGTCTGAGGCCTAAATATTTTCCCTGAAAAAAAACATTTAAAAGCATACATCGACTGCTGAGTTTAAATAATTTTAATTCGACTGATCCTTTTCAGCTGTATGTTTCGAATCAAGTCTCTCTCTCTCTCTCTCTCTCTCTCTCTCTCTCTCTCTCTCTCTCTCTCTCTCTCTCTCTATATATATATATATATATATATATATATATATATATATATATATATATATATATATATATATATGTGTGTGTGTGTGTGTGTGTGTGTCTGTGTGTGTGTCTGAAAGCATGTAGGTAAACATACATATAGATAGAAACATACAGACACACTCGTACAAATAAATACATACATACATATATACACACCTACATACATACATACACACAGGTATATATATATATATATATATATATATATATATATATATATATATATATAAATATATATATATATATATATATATATATATATATATATATATATCCGTCCACACACACACACACACACACACACACACACACACACACACACACTGTTATATTCTGCATACAGACGGGTGGTGTTGTCGTTTTTACTCCAGTCGCACAATAACGTGATCGATCATCCTCTTCATAACAACACGTTACATTGGGGAGGGGTTTTCAAAAAAACACATAAAGATATGAGTGACAATGAGTACCCTGAATTCGGTGACAGGCAGAGGTAAACAAGAATAGGTGACAATATTGTCATTTACAAACGGTATGCAGAGCAAAGACCAGCAATACTTTGTCAACCAGAAACTTTGTCAACCAGAAACTCTCTACTATGTTGAGCCCAACATGATGCTGATTTAAGCTACAAACCTAAAATGGTTTAGAAAATCAGTGTCTGAATCAAGAAACTTGGAAGAATGACCAGAAAGAATTTAAGAAAAAGCAAATTTGACAGAACTAAAGAAATTGCCAAACACGAGTAACAGGAAAAATCTAAGAGACATAAATATTTCCCCATGTGACGTCGTCCAAATTTCCGGCCACTAAGAATGTACAATGTACAGACTGTTAAGAGCTACTAAAATATCAGTTACTCCAATTATTTGAGCAACACCAACTTTCCGAGTCATGATGATGTCAACCCTATTATCGAAACAACGTTCAAACTGTACTGCAGCAGGCTGTAACATCTCGAGTTCCCAAGCATGTAAAAAAACCAACCGTAGTATGGATGAAACATCACTATACCTAATCGTATTTTCAGCAACTCATTCTTTGGTATAACGGTACCAATTATACAACCCCAGGTAACCTTACATTCAGAAATACAAAAAATAACACTAGCTGTGATTTGTGCTTATGTTAAAGTTGTACTTTCTGTTAGGCTTTAAAAAAAAGTTTAGCTTCTTAGCAACATGTGAGATTAAGTTATATCATATCTAAATCATATTTTGTTTTATTTTAATGATTTTTTTTTAAATGTGGGACACCTGAGTAAAATAGGTCTGTTATGACTAGACAACTCTTAGCCCTGTCTAGTTCCAGCAGAGTTATCTCTCTTAAGTACCTGGTTTTGTCCTTGTCAAATTGACAATCTAAGATTGTTCTCTGTGACAGTGTATGATATGCGTGCTGAAGTAGGATAGAAAGTGTATTTTTTCACAAAACATTAGCATTGAGGTCTATGGAAAAAAAAACAATTGGTACCGTGATACCCAATGGATCAGACAACACTGTACATAATGTATTTGCTTCTAAAGCAATAAAACAACTCAAAACAACTTAAGCCGGACTCTAAACTGGGCCAACTTACATCAACAGTTGATTTCTCATACATGGGCCCCACAATCGAATTGTTGGAGAATTATTGAAACTGGTACTGAGAGTCAGTATGAAGTAATATGGAAAGTCACAAAATTAATAATCTGTAATTAGGGTGAAATGTGTTTAATTACCTCGTATTCCTCCGCCTTTTTATGAATCTGGCTGGAATTCACATGCAGCTAGATGCAAATGATGTACTGTCACTGCTCGTGACATGGAACACTGCAAGATCGATGTTTGTGTAGCATTGTTTAAACACTCCGAATTTAAAATGACAGGTGGGTGTTCATTTAATTTATTAAATGCAGAAGGAAGCATATATTAATAGATAATAATAATCAAGCTTGAACGATGTTGACGAGTTACAAAATAACTTCTCATTCGGGCGTTTATCACCCCTATCGCATTGAACAGTGTCTGGCCATCAGATTTATCTCCCTTTTAAAATGTATAACACGGGTAAATTCTATGTAGTATCAATACAATATATTATTTATGCCGTATCTTTGCTATACCACTTACTATATACATTTTTGATTAAGAGGTAACATGGCCAGCGATGTATCGTTTCACTGAAAGATGAATACAATGAGTGGTATACATAAAGCGTCTTACATTCGAAATAAGTCGGATATAAGCAGCGATAACAATGTCGTTTCTGGCACGATTAGAACGATAACATTTATATATAAAATAATTACAGGAAGCAGACCAAGTTTTGGCACAAACCTGTAGGAGAAAAGTTTTAAAATATTTATTGAGCGCAAACCAGAAAGCTATCTTGTTATTATTTCATGAAAGCTGGCTTACAAAAAAATGATTTATTTGATGGATAATAAATAAGCACAAACATGTAAACTACCTGTCACTTTTCACAGGTCCTTGAAAGGCGGAAACTAAGAAACCAGCATTTTACATTGTCCATGAAAACTGGTTTATAAATACACTGTTGGATTGATTTGGGGTATGATTTTTGTTGATGTTATTATCATTACAAAAATTTGCTTTGACATTGGGGGGAAGTTAGAACAGATTGAATTTCTTTCCATATGACTCAAGTATATTTAAAGTTGCTTTATCAAGGAGCATACATGACTCTCAGTCAGTCGTTCGTTTATTATAAATATCTAAAAGATAGTTTCTTATTGATGTCTCCAACAAATTGATCATCAGATATTAGATGTATATCTTTTATTTATCCAACTCCATCAAACTATCCCAAATATATAGTACATCGACTCATTTGTTTTGAGTTAGATACAGTTTGTGTTTTCATTCATTCTTTAATATTGTTCATATTAGTGTAATTAATTTTAAAATAATCAAACACGAGTAATCTTTGGCGTATTATTAACTAAAGTTTCTACTGGAGTCAAGTCTTCTGGGAAAGGTTATCTAAAATACGATGATCTGGGTTGTAGATATACCACCCTCTGAGCTTGTTCATTGAATTCATTTGAATAGTTCTAACTTCATGTCTTATTGCGTGTTTAGTTACACATAACTCTCTATCACTAGTACCAGCGAATGTACCAAAGATTGTGCATAATTATACATTATTATACATAATTATACATTATTATACATAATTATACATTATTATACATATATGGAAAAAATTATTACATACTCATAAATTAAAATTAAGAGAGGATCAACAAGAAAAAGAGTAAAATAATTATATGATACTCCCATAATCACTAACATTGTGAAATTACATCTAACAAAACTTATTAGTACATTTATGTTATTATTACGTTTAGAAATTTAACAATCAGAAAAACAAGACTTAACTAAGAACAAAGTATACAGATACTACATATTGTGAACAATGAGAAACATTATTTTGATCAATTCGTATACAGTTTTACTCCATATTAAGTTATATTGTTTTATTGGTTTTTACAATTTTTGTTTGAATGGAAATTTTAAAGATGTTAAAAAATATATAGTATATGTACAAAGTCTGAGTTTTTCTTTCCTTGAAATTCAGTGTTCATAACCTCGACCCTTCTTAGTAAATATTTTAGTAGCTCTGTTCTAATTTTGTGACCAAACAAAGGTTTGTTTTTCATCCAACTTGGGACAGACTACACTACACTTCCGACAGAGAGGAAATAAAGGTTCATGAAGACCGTCGTGGCAGGCGCATTTAGATGAACAAATGTTATGCATGCAAAATTCAGTTTCTTTCGGACATTCCGCAAGTGTAATAATGTATGGGAAAATCGTTTGCCATGAACGGCTTCAAAACGATGATGGAACTTTTGCATAGTTGGTTATTTGAATTCGTGGTCACATGTCATGTATGTCCTGATAGGCAGAACACATGGTTTTCTTTATCCAGTTGAATCACACAGGTCGTGGATTTCCAAAGATGTCTGACAACAACAACGTCTAGCCAGTACGCTCATCCTGCTACATATTTTTCCTTGAGTTTGGCATAAATTTGGTATGAAATGTGTGCATACAGTAAAAAGGTAGGTCTATAACAAGCACAGCTTTGTACACCATTGAATTAGTCCTCCAAACAGGACGACACAGGTTCTTCATCATCAGTCGGGACTGAATGTGTGAGCATCTTTCTCTTCTACAACATATATGCTTTAAATGCTTAAGTGATGCGGGTCAACAGTTTCTCTTCGTAGCATGCCCTATTAGAGAACTCGCAGCTATCCATATTGGAAGTGTCCGATGTATGGGAAGAAATCTGACTCTTTGGGGTAGGAGAGTGGCCTTGAACCTCAGAGACTTCTCGTTTCTGACTGAATATTCGATGGACGAGCTTTCTATATTTTTGTGAGGGTCCCTGCGCATTCATTGTGCGGGTTGTATTCAGGTTTATGTTTGATGTCTAAAACGAGTGTCAAATGTGCAATAACCAACCTCAGTTAACTCATAGGTCGAATAGTAGTAATTTAAAATGATTAACTAAAATCAAAGGTTCAAAAATGACTAGGTGATACAAGAAAATTTAAAGAGAAAAAACCCCTAACGAACCGTTGGCTGTTGCCTTTCCCGGCTACCCAAGAGCAGTAGAGAGGGCAAACATACCTATTTTACTGAAACGGCATTTGCTTAAAAAACAAAGCTTGCTCGAAAATGAAAATATAAGGTCAATAAGGCAAAACCGACACCTCTAACTGACCGGGAGTTTCTTTAACTGACCGGGAGTTTCTCTAACTGACCGGGAGTTTCTCTAATTGGGTTAGCTTATTTATTACTTTATTATGTGCAATATGTGACAGAGTTTGTTTTCGATTTAACCTACAATTCAACATAAAGATGGCGGTGATAGTGCAGGATTAATGTCAACTTTTTTAGGAACTCTATGGGTTAAATACCTAGGCGAGAAACATTGTGGTCCAGGAACCTGACTTGATATTCTACTTGACAAACGAGATCAATCATGACCTAGATAATATGCAATAAACGCTATTGATCAAGCATAGCGTATAAAAATACAAATTTACAACAACGACATATTGCAGATGTGAAGTTGATTCAGTCGTTAAATTCCATTTAAAAAATATTTTAGAGAATCATTAACTAATTGGTTAGTAAGACCTACGATGAATGGTAAACTAGCATTATGGCCAGTAATTAATCAACCGATTATACAATAATGGAATCAATTTATTATAGCCCAAGTGGATATTGAAGAGGTAGAGCAGCGATTGGTAAACTAGCTCATACAGCAAATGTTACACGGTATGCTGCGCCAAATTGTTTATCACGACAGGCAATATGGAAACTGTATCTACCACCACCAAAACAAATTGATTTTGGTGTCAGTGTTCCTAATGAAGTTTAGTATGTTTTTACCACACGATATTATTAAATTTGCTAGACGTCATTGCACATAAAAAACGCGTTGACTGTAGTTTGTTGAAAATGCAAGTAAATATAAAGAAGCAGAACCATTAGCAACTAAAACGGCTACTAAAGCTGCATCTGCTTTAGAGAGAATTTATCAAGCAGGACCCTTGCGATGGCCATAACTATCACAAATTGATCCCGGCAAGGAATTTCTTTGTGCAGTATCATATCTAATTAAAACAACATAACGTCAAAATCAGACGAGGACATAGTGCAATATATCGTGATCACGCAATTTTTGAATGATTTAATTGAACACTTGGCTGAGTGGTTGTTTGGATATCAATATGCAAAGGATAAATCCATGAACAAAGTTTTAAAAAAGAATTGAGATCTCATGAATGAGTTGCAAGATAAAGTGTTTTTATGCTTCTTTTGATTCTGTTATAAGTAGTGTATGGGGATACTCTAGCGTCAATGGGAAAATCCTATGTAAAACAGCTTGGGAACATCTAGCGTCAAGGGGAATTTAACATGGTGGGGACTATCTAGCGTCAAGGGAAATTTAACATGGTGGGACTATCTAGCGTCAAGGGAAATTGAACATGGTGGGACTATCTAGCGTCAAGGGGAATTGAACATTGTGGGTCTATCTAGCGTCAAGGGGAATTGAACAGAGTGGGACTATATAGCGTCAAGGGAAATATAACATGGGAAATAAAACAAGGAAAAAAGGGGTGGCAATGAAAGCTACTATCTTTTCGAGACTTATGAGTGGCCCTGAAAAGAGCCTTTGGATATTTCTTCTTCTTTTATTTTCTGCCATTGTTCCACCACCTTTTGATTTTACCAATGATTCCCGTTTTCTTATTCTTTTCTTCGTCGGGAATCCAGTCGGGATGTCCCATAGCTCTAAACTTTTCCTGAACTCTCATCCATCTTAGATTGAGTAGATCAAAGTCCTCTTTTGTCTTTTTGTTCTTTTTTTCCTTTCTCTCCTTAGACCAGTTTTCTTTAATCTGGATCACCTGTTCTTCCATCACCATTCTCATCATTGCTTCTGCTTTCTTTAGCCTGTCTAGACCCCACTTCACATATTCCCACTCTATCAGATGTAATGTTTCTTCTAGAAAACACCTGACTTTGATGACATGATCAAGTGCTTGCTTCAAGTCCCCTATTCTTATATATTTTCTTTTAATACGTCTTCTTAATTTCTGGTCTTCCTCCTCTATCATACCTTCTAATAAATCTCTTGCTAATTTCAGTTGGCTTACAAAGCCATGGTTACTCTGAAATTCTTCCTCAAGTCTTTCCACTTGATATTCTGCATCAAGGATCCCAAACCAGCTGTCTCGGAGTTTGATAAACAATTCAAAATTCATCTTGATGTGTTCAAAATTGAATGGCTCCAAGGACCGACGATTGCGTATATATATCTTAAGCACGGACGTGAAAGTAATCACCCCCCTACATTCACTTGTCATATTAGATACTATTCACAAATCCTACTATATACTATCCAAAATCACACCCTATACTAACCACACACACGGGGAAGCAGCCAAAACACACCCTATCATATACTATCCAAAATCACACCCTATACTAACCACACACACGGGGAAGCAGCCAAAAACAAACCATACTATATACTATCCAAAACACACCCTATACTAACCACACACACACACACATACACACGGGGAAGCAGCCAAAAACAAATCCTACTATATACTATCCAAAATCACACCCTATACTAACCACACACACGGGGAAGCAGACAAAACACACCCTATCATATACTATCCAAAATCACAACATATACCATCTAAATAGAGTCAGTGTTTATAATCACACTACTCCTCTCTCACACTCATTGGCAATTGACATAGTATTTCTTTTCTAGTTATTTGGGTAGCCCTGAGAAGGGCTGTTTTTTTTTTAACTTCAAAATGCACCTGGCTAATGCTGGCATCTCCCAGGTCTAGCCCCACACACACATCTCCTACTCCAATCATTCTCCCAATTCACTCTTGTGACTGGGAGTGCAGAGGGAGAATGAGTGGCTTCACTATCCCAATCTTCTGTTTGAGGGATAGTGAAAGTCTCTTCATTTCTGCCTCTATTCCGCAACCGTGGATGAGTCTGTGGTTGTTGCGTCTGAGGCAGTGGGGGCTGAACCTGTAGTGGACGAACTGGTTCTGGTGGTGAAGGTGTCCTCACCATGGGTTTGACTTCACTAGTCTGTCTCATCATGCGGTGAGGTAAGATGGGACTTTTCTTCTCCTCCTCTTCTTTCTTTTTTCTTTCCTCCTCTTCTTTTTCAATTTTGGCCTGCTCTGCTATGACCTCCATAGCCAGTTCGTCCAGGAGACGCCTAGCATTCTCCAGATGCATTTGAAGCTCTCTTAACTTTTGAACTCTGCTCATCTTCTTTGATTCACCAACGATGGGTAGCCAGACTGATGAGTGCTTCTTTATATATAGTTCAAGCGCGGACGTGATGGAAAACACCCCCTAGATCCAAAAATCTTACAGTATCCCTATCATTACCAAAACACGCGGACGTGATGGAAAACACCCCTAGATCCAAAAAACTTACATTATTCCTATCATTAGCAAAAAAACAAAACAAGCTGACTTTTTAAAATAAAACACTCTCTTTTATACTTGTCTCCTATTAATTATACATTGAACAAGTTATTTTGAAAAAATACGTTGTGCTTATAGACGCACTTCATAACAAAAGTAAAATGAGACAGTGATTATAGACTCACTTCTAATTTTTTTCTAACTTCCTCACATACCATAAGCAAATTGAATAATTAATTCTTTTCGAGAATATTTGGGTAGCCCTGAAAAGGGCTGTTTTTTTGTGTTTGTGTGTACGAGGAAGGATGACAATCTTTTATCGTCTAAGATTGCGTCCTCGTTTGGCTACACGATAGGGTCTGCTTCTTCGGAAAGAGAAAGAGAACTCTTTCGTGTCCACACGACAGTCGACAAAACTTCTGTCTGGTTCCTGCTGCTGTTGCTGATGCTGCTGATGCTGTTCTCTCTGCTCTCTCTGCTGCTTTTGAAGTCGATACTTCTCAGTCCATTCTTCTTTCTCTTTTTGAATTTCCTCTCTGAAGAGTTCTTCTATGAGGTCTTCCGTTACTTGTAGCATTCTTACATTCTCAATCTCTTCAGGCTTTGGCATCAGATTGTGTCTGATACGATGCAGAGTGACATAAGCTTCGTTCAGCTTAGCTAGTCTTGAGCACATCTTCGTAGGAGGATGAGTCAAACAATGGATGGCCAGACTGGAGACTACCCCTGCTTTATATGGTTCAAGCGCGGACGTGATGGAAAACACCCCTCTGCGGTTTAGGGTTTTGAAACGTTTAGATAGTTTGATGTGAGGGATAGAAAGAAAAGTCAAAGAGCATTTATATGAATACAAATGTAAAACAAACGACAGACGCATTGGTTTTCAAAACACAACATTTTTATTCAAATAACAAACATTATTTCAAAGAACAAACATTATTTCAAAGAACAAACATTATTTCAAAGAAAAAACATTTTTTTTCTTCCATAACACCAATACATTATCTTTGACATGGTTGACAACGTTGTGAATTAAATTGAGATTTCCACTGTTGGAAATCATTGGGCGATTGATGTACACTACGTTTCCTAGCTAAAGACAACAGATAACCATAATGGTCACAAAACCATCGATCTACTTTGTCATCGTTTCGAGACGAATGACGATCAAAATAAGTCACTAAATGTTCTAAAGAATATCCAAGACTGCGATGATGTAGATAATAGATACAATATTGTCCACACACCATAGAATCTGTGCTTTGTAATTTCACATTATTGAATCGTGTCGTCTGAGCATTTCTTCTCATAAAGTCAATGATATCATCTTCGAAAGGAGGCAATCCATACGAATCAAAATACTCCGCACAACCCTTTTGAGGAAAGTAGACAGCTACCCAGTGAGTTCCTGGAAGATGACTGTCATCTGTGTTGATGACATAAGCTTGATTCTCTTGAGGTTTGCGATGAGGTAGTTCATCTTTAGCACACACGACAGGATTCCAAGAAGCAGTGTACGAACTACGGTTCAAAAGATAATAAAGTTCCCAGGTATCCATTTTTTGTTGTGTAGCCTTGTGTTTTTCTCTCCTTTCTTCACAGGTGATGATAAGTCATCAATTCAATCCAGACTTTTTGTTTGAAACGGTCTGACAAGTAACTGATGGTTTGCTTCGTCTCTTTACTTTTGGCCAAGAGAGCTTCGATGCGATCGATTTCTCGAGCAAACAATGGAGGAGAGGAATGATCACGTAAGCCTTTATACCACTGAAGTAACACGTCTTCTTCGGAGATGAGACTCCAAGCTTCGTTCAGATAATTGTCCAATTTTTCTTCTTGACTCATCATCATACATTTATCGTGTTGAATTTGACTGGGATGATCGATTTGACATCCATAACAATCTTTTTTAATCAGGTCCCTCATTGTATCTTCCAAGTGTTGTGCAAAACAAGCCACTAACTGTTGTTCCTGTTCTGGCCATCTGGATTGCATGATCACTACTTCTTCTTTTTGGTCTTGGGGTTCTGCTTTTTCTGTAACCTCCCATTCCATGGATTCTCCACTATTCAAAGAAGGACAAGGGCCTTCCATAATGTCTAATAGTCTAGAATGACTTCTCTCAAACTGTTAATTTCTATGGTATTATCGAATTCAGCATACAGAATGATATTCACCGTTTCGGGAAGAGGTGCTGCAAACTGAAGTTCCACACGCAGTTGCCCAGATTTTATAGGGTGGAAATGTCCCTCGTCGCTGCCTTGGTCTGGAGTGAAATCAAAAGCCCACAACGTGTAACCTCTTGCATAGTCGTCGTAGGAAATACCGTGACTGGTGTTGGTTCCTAACTGTCCTGTGGCTTCGTACAGCGACAAGTACGACCTCAAGTAATTTTTCTGTTCGCCAAAGTCGGGTTCGAAGGGTCTGGTACACAAAGTTTTGCCATCGCGACTGACTTCAATTTTGGATACTCTGCAGTGCTTAAACTGGAAAGGATTTTCATCGTGGGCACCATTGAGGGCTGCATTGCTGACGATACCAATGAATAAACGTTTGGGTAACTGTCCTTGGAACAGATGATCTTCGATCTTAGATCGGAGTCCAGCGGCAATGGTGAAAGTTTTGACTTCCACGCGTCGTATCGGATACTTGGCTGTCGTTCTGCTCAAAGTGTGACTGATATCATTTCCCACTTTAGGTAACACTTCCACGCGACGTACGTATAACCTGGCTTCTTGGATAATGGTTTTGTATTCGTTGGCATGAGCCATCAAATGGAAAGCAGTACTACTTCGATTCAGTCTCAAGCGAATATCTACTCCGTTCAGCAAATACTTCTCTTGAAACCACATGTCCAAATGCAAACGATCGAACAGTTCTAAACTACGTCCTTGCAAAATTTTCTTTCGACGCTCGTTAAAACCTTCATTGTGAGGATCGGCAGGAGCGCTGCCATCAGCAGCTGCTGCTACGGGCAAGGCTGTGTCGTTAAACTTATCTGCAGTGTCAGGTTTCCATACCACGCAAGCATCTAGATGAGTGTTCTTGGCTTCTTTTCCGTACGTCAAGAGATTTTCGAGGTACGCTCGGTAAGGGTAAGTATCCATGCTACTGCTGATCAGTTTGTTATTCATGTACAAATCCACATCGCTGAACAAGGAATGCATGAAATTGTTGACAGGAGCTACTCTATCATTGGCTCCTGGATTGGTGTTGTCTGTTTTGCTTACTTTCACTTTCAAATACAAGTAACTGTTGTTGAGATCGATGTAATCTTCGGGTTGTCCTTTGATTTCAAACTCGATGGGAGCTGAATCCGTCAAAGAGGAGACGGGATGAAATTCGACCCATTGAGCTTCTTGCATGGTCATCATCGTGGGTGGCATGGCAAAGAGATCCAGTTCCGACTTGGAACAGGCACAAGATTCTTGGTGCATCATTTTTTCTTTAGGTTTTTTTTCTTCACTTTTAATAATCAAAAATGTCTAAGTCTCGAGCGGTTCTTTTTTTCTTTGTCTTTCGAACTTTTGAGGTACGGAGACTTTTGAAAGGGTGTCTTCGTCGACGCTTTCTACCTTGTCCTTGCTGTGTCGTCAGGGAAGTAGGAATGTCAGACGTGGTACCGTTCAGAGCATTTATAGGACTTTCTCGTCGACCCAAAAGCTCTTTACCCGTTTGAAGCAAGGTATTTTTGCCTGCTCTCAAAAAAGCTTCTTTTGGGTTTTGTTTGTCAATGAGAACATTGTAAAGAAAATCTTTGCCGTGAGTCAATGCGGCATCTTTTAAGGTGTGCAATCCTCGTGTCACCATTGGTTTTAAAACAGGGACTACGGAACGAAAGGCTGATTTAAACATATCTCCTAAACCATGTCCTCGTTGTCGAGTGACTCCTTGGTACACAGGATACATCACTTTTTCAGTTGTTGGAGAATCGTTTTTGAAAATGGAGTTTCACTGTGACTTTCCCTTTGGTAAATGGAATATTTTGACCTAGTTCTCCTTTTATAGTAATGTTGACACTGTCGAAATACGACTTACTGACGGGTAAATAATGAGGATGTACAAATTCGCGGTGAACGTGATAGGTATTTCCACCTTCTTCTTCAGCGGTAGTGGTATCCACTTTGAAAGGAATGACACGCAGTAACGGTACAGAGGTGTGTCCTACCACGTTGTACTCCACCACATCGGAGTACACAAACATCAAATTGAGTCCTTGGTTCATTTCTACAGGGGATCGAAAATATTTGGTAAAATCCAAGTTACTGGCTATGCCTGGTATTTCTTTTTTGTTCGGGAGCATCTTGAGGTCTCCACCTAAGATATCAAACAATTCAGGACAAAAGGTAATGGCTATTATTTTCTTCTCTGAAAATTTGATCATGAAGCGGCGAGCCGCTTTAATGTACTCAAAGGTAACACTTTCTCTGATTTTGTCCAGGGGTTTACCAAACACAACATTGAACCTGCTTGCAATCGTAGTCACTAAATGTTGACCGCTAAAATAGTAGCCTGCAGGAATGGTCAACACATGAGTGGACAGTTGTTTAGTTGCGGGTCCATCTGATTTCTTGTTGTCAATGCCAGTGATGCCTCGTTCATCTAAGGCTTGTTGCAATTGCTTGTCGTACACTTCAACTGTGAAAAAGTTTTGATTTTCGACAATGTTTTTGATTTGTGTCGGGTGTATTATTTCCACTAAAGCTGCTTCCCAGTGATCATCTTGATCCAAATGCATGGCTTGAGGTAATTTAGACGTGTAACAACACAATGTGTTGTTAGGAAACACCTCCATGGAACTGTCACTGGGTAACGTTAAGTAAAATTGGTTAATAGTGTTGTTCATATTTCCAATGTTCTTCTGTCCGAGGAGTCACTCGAGGTTAAAGGAGTATCTAAAAGAGGATTGTGATTGGAAGGGTGACTGTCAGGAGAAGGACTAACGTTGGCCGCCAGACTCCCAATATTGTTACTGTTGTTCCCGTTGTAAGAGTATTTCAGGGAAGGATTGGGAAGAAGATACCCGATGCAACTGCTGAGTAAAATGGTCCACAATTGTTTGTCTCCTTGTTGCAAACTCAAATTAGCAATGGCTGCACCAATGACACAATATACCACAAAGATTTGACAGAAAAAAACGATTTGCGTTTTAGGGACACGTTCTCCACACCACACCCACAAGGGTTGCTTTTGTAAATCTTGCAGAGATGACGTGGGTGAAGGAGTAGTCACTGTGGTTGCTGAAGCTGTATTGAAGGGCATGATGGTCACTTCTTTTTATAGTCGATGACTTGCGAAGCGTCAATCCAAGAATCAAAACTAGGAGGATATCCTTTCCAACGTACTTTGACTTCTTTGACACGACGTTTTCCTACTTTACGGGTTCTTCGTTCGAGAATGCTTTCAATGTCGTACACGTCGTCTTCTTTTTTGGTAACACGTTGTAACTCAGGCAAGTAAAATGTTCCTTTTAATACTTCTCCGTTCATGTCTTCCAATTTATAGACGGTAGGATGACGATCGCGCACTCGTCCAGTAACACGAAACAATTCGGTGGTCCAGTTGGGTAAGTAACCTTTGTCGAAAGTGCGTTTGGTTTTGCCAATGCGTACCCAATCTCCCGGGGTTAACACTTCTCTACCTTTCTTGGGGACAGCCCTCGTCCGGGACGTACCAAACAGACGCTCAAAAACAGTCACTTCGTTGTCAGGTGTCACCTCTTGTGGGGCACGTCCAATGCTTCTATGGTAAGATTGATTGTAGGCTTGGACTAAGTGTGGTAAGACGTCGATGTACTTGAGAGTGTGTTGATGCGTAAAATATTTCCACATGCGTTCTTTCAAGGTACGTTGAAAACGTTCCACGATACTGGCTTTGGTTTCAGGATTTTCGGTGGTGAAAAAATGAATGTCACGTTTTTTTAATTCTCGTTGGAAAGCTTGGTTCAGAAATTCGGTGCCTTTGTCGGTTTGCCATCGAAGAGGGTGACGACCACTTTGTTTCAACACCAGTTGCAAAGCTCGTACTAACTCTCCGCTCGATTTGGATGTCAATGGTACGACCCAGGCAAATTTAGAAAAGACGTCGATGACACAAAACAAATATTTGTAGCCACGATTGTAGGTGGCTAAATGAGAGACATCAGCTAAATCGGCTTGCCATTGATGATCGATGCCTTCCACTTGAGTGCGACTTCTGTGAAATTTTCGTCGAATGGGTTTGTGTAAAGTGTACGTCGCTTGTTCTTGTAACCATCGTTGTACTGCTGGTAAACGGAGCTTTTTCAGGCGAGTTTTGGCAGCACGATACAATTTCTGAATGCCTCCGTAACCTGCAGGGTGAGCTGGATCGTAGTAAATGCTGGCTAAGACCTTCTCCATGGTTTTTGTTAATAAGGAACCCACTCTTCGAGGATATTGCTTTGGGTGGGACGAAATGTGGGTTGTTTGGAAACGGTTTTACGTGTCCGATGTGCCACAGGAGATGACGTCGAGGGTAATGGTGGTGGCGGAGGTAATGGGATAGCTTCTTTGGTCTTCTTTTCTTTTCTCACTTCTGGTTTCCTTTCTTTCTTTTTCACATCTGTCGAAGAAGGAGTAGCCATCATCTTTTTAACCCAAGTTTTGAGTTCTTCTCGTGGGGGAGTGGGGGAAGGGGTCAACAAGGAAGCAGCAATCTTACTCGGAATGGGAGTAGCAGTAGGTGTTTGAAAGAGATCATGGGGTTCTTCTTCCTTGGGTAATGGTGGGGTAACGTCTGTTTTAACTACTGTAGAGGGTGAGGGTGAGGGTGCCGGGTTATTCATTAGAGCCTTAAAATCGGACAAAGTGGGTTGAGCTGTTTGTTCCACAGCTTTCTGATGAAAGAGTTGTAGCCGTTTCAAGAGTTGACCGTACTTTTGTGATTTTTCGGTTTCGGATAAATCGTGGCGATGGATCAAGGATTGCAATTCGTGTTGTAATTGCGACATCTCAGCCAAATTGGGATTGGGCGGTAAATGGGGGGATCGTTGTTCTTGCCAATGATGGTATTCCATCCATCGTTTGTAAGGAACCAAAGTTAGTTTTCGTCCTTCCATGGGCTTTCAAAGGTTATGTCTGAGATTGTGGTGCTCCATAGTGTCCTTTTATCTTCTACCCATCCCTTGGTTAAACCCTTGGGATATCCCTTGGGTCACCCCTTGTAGCAAACCTGGTATTATGCCTGTCAACAAAGGAGCAAGAAAGGGTAAAAATCCTCCGCGTTGCACCAACATCTTTTTCTTTTGACGGACGGATATTTTCTTTTGAACCATTTGACGAAGAACGTGTCGATGTTTGGATAAGCATTTTTTCTTGTGTGGAGACAAAGGTATCGTGCCTTTCAAAACATTCAAACAACATTCACACACGGTATCGATGACATCTTTGGAGGCTGTTTTAATGATTTGTTTTCGCATGGACGGAGAGGCTTTGGACAGGACGGACAACACGTCTCCGTGTTTGGCTAAACGAGGAGGTAGTCCTTTCCTTTTCTTTCCTTTGTGGGGTGAATAAGAATGTTTTTTGCGAGGTGACATCTTTGCTTGTTCGTTTCAGAAATACACTGATGTCAAAGACTTGGTACACACCCTCTTTTATCTTCTTTTTCCTATTGGCTTCTCCAAAAGGTAACGGCATGCTTCGCTAAATCCTCAAAAGCAGGGCTAAAGATACCAGTTCGGTTATTAGCTGCTTTGTCTAGTTTCTGCATACCTTTAATAAAACCAGTAAATATGCCTCCTCTTTGGTGACTTCTCTTTTTCTTTTGACGTTTGGGTATTTTCTTTTGTGTCCTTTGACGAAGAACGTGTCGATGTTTGGCTAAACGTCCTTTCCTTTTCTTTCCTTTGTGGAGTGTAGAAAAATGTTTTCTGCGAGGTGACATCTTTGCTTGTTCGTTTCACAATACCACTAGTGTCAATGACTTGGTATACACTCTCTTTTATTTACTTTTTTTTGGGAACTAGCGCTTTGTCAAAAAGGTAACAATGTGTTTCCCAAAATTGTCAAAGGATCCTCCTTTTTGGTGTCTTTTCTTTTTCTTTAAAGGTCTACGTCTTTGGAGGGAAGGACGTTGATGTTTGGTTTTAAAGCTTTTGGTGAGATGACGAGATTGTCTTGTTCCTTTTCCTTTTTGGACGGTAGAACGTCGAGGGTGATGGTGTGCACGTTTTTGAGGAGGCATCCTTGAGTGTTCATCAGTGGTACAGAAAAAATACTGATTGACATCGTGGTTTTCAAGTCATATTTTTATACTGGAATGCGTCGCCACTGATTATCTTTGCGTCGTATCAACTTCATGGCAGGTAACACACGTCGTGAAGGAGTTCGCAATGGACTCAATCGGGACAGTTCTTGTTTGGACAAATCTAGTAAACTCTTTAACATGCCAGATCTTTCTTGGACTTTGACTTTGGGGGCAGGTACTTTATGAGCAGCTGCTACTGACGCTAAGGTGGACGAGGGTGTCTCCGGTGGAGGAGACGTTTTGGGAGACGCAGATTTCCAATGTTTCATCAAATTAGGAAAAACGGGTGTCAAATTGGGTTTGGCTGGCATCACCCGCAACGGAGAAGTGGCAGCCCCTGAGGCTACTGGCAACGTAGTCCCTGCCAAACGTCCTTGTAGATCTTTTCTTACAGGTCGTGGTTGACGAAGGTAAGGTTGTGTCCTGGCCGAAGTGCCTCTTTTGCGGGTGACCGCTTTTTTCTGTGGACTTTTCTTTTTCTGTGCTTTGGTCTTGGTACCCTTGTTCTTTTTCTTAGGGGCTTGTTTGGCTTTTTTTGTTTTCTTCTTGGGGTGGACTTTGGGAGTATTGGGATCCCATTTTAAAAGGGAACGAATGATGACACCTCCTAGAGAACCACTGCCTCCAGGTTTCAATATGATTTGCTTTTTGGTGTGAGTGTCAATGCGAGGATTGGCCAGTTGCGTCAAGGCTACTTTGTTTCTGTCAAAAAAGCGTTTGGTTTGATGTGGAAGGTGAATGATGCCTTGCAGTATTTGACGTGCTGTCACCGTAAACCATCGTAAGACTTCTTTGAGACTGGCTTCTAAGACGTGAGCACGTCTTTGTGGATTTTTTTCGCGACTGATGCCGTACAAGGCACGAATCAATTTGATGGGAAGATGAGACTGAAGGGACGTCATGTTGACGATGTATGAGACCAGGTCAAAGTAACCCAAGGTTTTTATAGATTTTTTTAGTGCTTCATAGTGTTATGTCGACGAGGAGGACGTGTACACGACAGGTCCTCCGTCTTGACACCAGTCGTGAAACAAATCGGTACGAAATCGCAAATAATCAGGGGTAGTGGGTTTTAAATCCACGAGTAAATAGGCGTGTGGCGTTTGAGTGGCATCATCGTACGCATGAGTTAGCCAAGGTGTTCCTAACTGTTTGGCTAAAACTTGCACTTGTGATTTATCTCGAGGACTTTTAAACAAGACCACGTAATGAGCATTGAGACTAATGGTACGATGGGCTTTACTTTGTTGAAATAAATTTTGCGTAATGTAAATGACACTGGCATTACGATGATGCCCTTTACGTGTAAACCATAGTTTAATTTCTTCTTCGTCTTCTCCTAACATGTCGTCAAAAATAACCCAATGAGTTTGACTAGGGTCAGACACGATCCCCTCGTCTTCTTTAGGAATGCCTGCTACAAACACAATGGAATCACCTTGACTTTCTTGCAAGAGGCTGTATGCCGATTGCCACTCTTTGTAACACCACACGATGCGTTGAGGTGGACGATCGATCAAATGATGTTTATGTTCGATCAAACGTTTGACAAATTCGGTTTTGCCTGAACCGCTCGGTCCAGCAATTAACATGTTAAAAGGATGACGAAGATACAAGGCTTTCCAACTAGCCTGATCTAAGTGTTCGTCAATGACTTTGAATGTGGAGGAGGAAGGAGTAGTAGAAAGAGTAGAGTGAGCCATAGTCGTGTAGTGGTATGTCAGTATTGACACAAAAACAGACAAGACAAGAGGTTTTTATACTTTTTTCAAGACAAGTTTATTTCAATGCATGTTTAAATTCGAACAACACGAAAACATAAAAGCCAAATAGATAAATACAGGAATAAAAGACATAGGCAAACGATCAAAGTGGCATATAAACAAGTCACTGTACAACGTGGTTTGGGTAACGAAGGTGTCCTAGAGGTAGTATGTAATGTTCTTATAGTCTCCTCTACAGGGGGTATAGTCACATACGTGTCTTCTCTAAAGGGTCTTTGTGGGGAAATGTCCATGACAGTTTTGTCTTGAACAGAAGGATTGTCTTGGGTGACAGATTTTTTTTCTTCTTCTTCTTCTTCTGGTACTGTTACTAACACAGGTTTAAAAGTGACTTTTTTCACTCGACGATGCATTTTAGGAACACAACGCTTGGGCATAATGGGATACTTCGTTTGTCCAAGCCTCAAAATCCCAACTTTTCCAGTCACGTACATCTGTCCAATGAGGGTGTAAATCACAAGCTACACACACATCTTCGTACACTGCTTCCGTACGTAAAAGTTGACGAATCTTTTTTTCTTGGAAAGGTCGAGATGTATCCAGATGAAAGCGTAAGGCTTTGAACAGAATAAGTCTCTCGTGGACATTTAAAGGAACCACCATACTGTCTTATTTTTTTGATAGGTAGTGTTCGTAAAGTGTCCACAAGGAATCGGCAGGTAAACGAAATCCCAGAAAGCAAGTCACTAAAACACACACGACACGTCGACCCCAATTCATAGGGTATAGTTCTTGCAATAAGTGTTCGTAATCTTTCACCGTGTGAATCTTCTCATTGATATCCTTCCACGGAATCTGTTGGATCACCAATGATAAAGGTTGTGGCATGGTTGTTCTCTTTTATACTTCTTTAGGTCAAAGATTACAAGTGTAGATTCAACTCAGAATTAAACACAGAATTAAATTTGCACAAAAAGCGAAAGTGATTAATATAACGTGTAATTTCGTCCCACTGCCATTCAGGGTAACGGTTAAGAAGGATCAAAGCATCTTCAGAGGTAAACGTAGTAAATTGGTAACAGAGCAAAAAAATACCCTTGATCCAGAGAAATCTAACACGTTGGTTAATTTTTGTCACTTTCCTCTTGTGAATTTCACGACACAAAAGTTCTACAGTCACCCCTTGAGATTTTTCTTTAGCAAGGCCTTGCCAAACGTCCTTGTAGATCTTCTCTTGCAATTCGTAGGGTAATCCTTGAATATTATGTTTTATATTATATACTGGTCTAGGTGTGTTACACGACATGGAGTAGTAGTGTCACTTCCAATCATTAGGTCCCACTAAAGGTAGGTATTGACAATTCGGAGACCATCGAGCATGTTCCAGGTAAGCGGAATCTTTCTGTTCCCACTCGTAAATGGATACACCACAACTGAAACACTTGACTTTATCCCCTTCGCCCAAGTAGAAAAATCCGGCTCTGGCTAATTCTTCAGGAGTTGGTCCAGGCAGATATTTTGGCCATTTATCTTTGAAGGTTTGAAATCGACTTTTAAAGTGGCAGTATTCAGGCAAACTCGTCGGGAACGAATATTCGACTCTCCTCACTTCAGTTCGATGCAGGTACGGTGAAATTCCTAAGAGTCCACGATAACGTGTGGCACCGCTTTCACATCCCTCAGGTTTGACACGCACAGCATCACTTTCCAGGGTAGATATAGGGGTAGTAGTCATAGCAAAGTTCCTACGATATCCTGCTGAATCGCTAACGTCACAGAGCCTGGCATCACTACAATCACAAGGTTTAGCATCGCACTCCACTTGAGAATTCCCAAATTTGAATGATGTCTGTTTAAATGGATTCATCTTCTTTTCGCTTAGCTGTGTTAGTCACAATGAACTATTGGTCTTGGACAATGTCCCTTTTTATATGCTGCCCGATTTCGATGTGACCGTACGGTAGAGTGAAGTGATTGGGAAGTCGTACTCTCTTTTGGTACACGATTTGGTAGACTTTTTCCAAAGGTCTGCTAACGATTTGGTGTGTGGGTAAACGGACAATCTTGTGCGGTTCGTGGGTAGTCACTTGAAACGTTTCATCCTGTCCCAACTGTAAGGCTTCTTGAAGCACGTCAAAGTTCACCACTTGACTGGTGCGATAATTAAGAGTCAATCCTTTCACTTTACATTTGGTGTGCATTTTTCCTTGGGGGTCTCGGTATTCGTAGCCGTAATTTTTAGGACCGCCACTTGCAAAACTTAGAATCTTGTCGTCGGGATGTTCATCGGTCCAGGCTCCTAAACGGTCTCCTTCGATGACAGGGTTACAATCGTTCGGTCGGTGAATGTAGATGCAACTGTCTGTGTCAAAATACAACACGCGATCTCCTAACAGTTCTAACACTTCGTACAATTTTAAGCGAGCGTGGGCTGTCACGTAAGCCGCAATGATGACATTTCCAAATTTGTCGGCTTCTACAAAGTCTAGTTCTTCTTCGTAATTGACTAAGATCAAGTCCTCACGAATGACGTCCACGTGTTTCATGACTTTGGTTGGGTCGTGAATCATCTGGAAGTAGCGAGACGGCTCGGACAAATACTCCGTCTTGGGTAAAGATGGACGTTGTGCCATTTTACCCCACAAACAATTGAGCATGACTTTGGCAAACGATCGCCTTCCTTCATTTTTCTCGATGTGGTCTAAAGTGATACCTTCCTGCTCCCGATATTTTTCTTTGAATATCTTTTGGTCTTCGGGAGTGTGACACCAGGAAGGATAGCCACTAGCTTCTTGTTTTAGTTTTAAAAAGGAATCCACGTAGTCTGCAAAAATACCTTTCTGTCTCTCGTCGCCCTTGCAGTATTGTTGTGTTTTGGGAAAGTGGTAAATTTCGTACACTTCTAACAGTTGGTATCCCATGTCCAGAGCTTTAAACAATTCCACACTCACCCACGTTCCTGTCAAGGTACGTTCTTCCTGAGTGTGATGACAAGGTTGGTCTTGGTTGCACGTTTCAGCACATGTGCGACACAAAGGAAACATCAGTTTTCCTTGGCAATGGTGAGGTAAAACGGGATGGTACAAGTCTGTGGGTGGCAAGACTTTACACTTGATCAATCCTTCGTACTGACGAATGTGGTCCAAGTCAATGTGTTCTGTCATCAATTCTGGATGCCCTACGGGAAAGTGACAATATTTACACACGTAAGGATACAATGAACACACGTCCAAGTATTTGATTTCTTCTTCTCCTTTCTCCTCGTCCGCCTGGTACAGCAAACAAGTGGCATTCGTTCGTCCTCCGTACAAACTATCCCGGGGGTTCAATGGGTCCACCCACTTGTAACTTTCTACGATGCGTTTAAACTCGGGATCGGTTTTCAAACGCTGATCGTACTCGTGTTCCCACATTTCCACTACCTGGTATCCTTGTTGTTCTAACTTCAAACGTCGTTGACACGTGGTCTGGTACAAATCTTCCATAGTTCGTTGTAAAAACTGATTTTTGATGTCACGCTGAGGGTAGCACATAGGACATCCGTGAAATAAGCATCCGTTAAACTCGTACACGATCTGAGGGTTTTCTAAGTCCCAACCATCCACTGAATACGTTCCAATAATCTTTTCGCCTCCTCCGTTGCGAGCGTGTTGGATCCATTTGTCTTCCTTGTCGCACAAGTAATGGAGCCAGCGCAGGGCTTTGACTGAGTATTGACGTTTAACAAAGTTCGTCGTTTGAGGACTGATGACCGCTAGAGTATTTTCAGGCATAAAGCGTTTTCGGTACACTAAAGAACACGCTTTGGCAATGGTACAAGCTTCTTTCAAAGGATCGATCCCTCCGTACTCCATGAACAATTCTCGAAATTTTCCACAGCAACGTCGTAAAATGTCCACGTCAGATCGACAGTACTTTAACATTTCTTCTTGAAAGTCAAAAAGGTCCGAGGCATGAGTCTGGTACCAAGCGAAGAAAGCTTCTCGTTGTTCGGTACGCATGTTGTCAGGGTCGTAATAGTGAGCCTCCGGCAAATGGGGTAGAACGGCATATTGATTGGCTTCGGTATTGAAAAAGTGTGGAAAATAACCTTTAACCAATTCTGTCATTCCAAACGTTTTAGGCATGCGACTCAATGGCATGGCCAAGTAACACATCGAATCTTTAAACTGTACTTGTCCTACTTGCATAGAAATGATTTTAGCTCCGTTCAAAGTCACTTGAGGTCGTTCGGTACATTGTTCCGCATAGTATCTGAGCAGAAATTGCCCATCGTATCCCGAAAAATTGTGAGCCATGACCGTAGCATGGCAATGACAATTACCGTAACGTTCGATGTCTTCTGTACTCCACGTTTCGTCAATGGGGTTTAAGATCCATCGGGCAAACTTGGCTAACGTGTTTGACCCTCGAAAGATTTTTTCACGTCCTCCAGGAATCTTGTTGCAGTGAGGGCAATAACTAAAGATAGGTTCTTGGATGCACTGTTCGCACGCACGGTGAGCTACGCAGAAATTGGGAATGTGAATACCGGTTTCTTGCATGCATTCGAAATCAAAAAAGATAAAATTCCCTTTCTTCTGGGTATCTTCTGAATGGGGTTGGTATTTTTGAATGAAGCATTCGTGTTCCAAGTCCACGATTTGGTGACAAATGTGACATCGTTTCTTCCCTCGACAAACGTGAAACTTGGCACTATTGGTACGTATGCCTTGTCCACAAGTAGGGCACAATCTCAGAAGTTGACAAGTGTTTTTCTGCTGTGAACCTTGCATCTTCAAATGTTGTTGGTAACAGGTAGGACTGACAAAAGTGCGCTGACACACAGGGCAATGCACTCTTTCTTTTCCTTGGTCCAGACAAGGTTGTGAGGCTAAACATCCCTCACATTTTGATCCACAATGTTTGTGTTGTTCTCGATTGTTATAACCATAGTCACATTTTTCACAGTAGTAACCGTATCCCAGGAATCCAGTGATACTGGTAATGGTATCAAAATGACCATCGTGATGATAGACGTGAATGTATTTTCCGTCTTTGAAATCGTGGCCTCGAAACAAAAGAGGTCCACGCACTTCTTGAGGGTGTACTTTCAAGGTGTAACGTGGAGCCAAGACGTCTTGTAATTGTTGCATTTCTGGAATGCCACAAGGAGTGTCTTTGGATATCCCCGCTTGCTGTAACAGGAGTTCTGCTTCACTTCGTTGTTTGGCTCGGTCCGATTGTTGAATAGTTTTCCAGGCTCTTTTCCATTCTACCGTGTCGTTCTTGTTGGCATACGTTCGTCCCACGACGACAGCACGGGCTAAACACATCTGGTCTTGAGGATTGTTAATTCGGACGAGACTTAGTTTGGTGCTGCGAAGGCTGTCGACCAATAATACTTTTTTGCGTCCTGTCCCCTGGGGAAGAGACACGTGGGTCATGAACAGTGTGGCTTTTCCATCGTCAATGTGAAACTTGTCATTGGATTGTTGCACATGTTGAATTTTGTCAATGACTTTAGAAGGTGTCAGTTCTGATGGACTAGTAAATTCGATCCAAACGGGAGACTTTAAATTATCGTGATGAATAGAAAGTCTCAAGCGATCGTCTTCTTTGGCTTGACATTGCTGTTTCAGTGCAGTTAACACAGAATCCCACACCTCAGTAATGAACCCTTCTGTATTCTCCAAAGGTACATTGGACTTGAAATCTTTAAACTTTACGGCATACGTGTAAGCCGTTGTTCTAAATTTTCGAGAGGAACGCTTTTCTGTCTCTCGAATGTGATAGTAATTTTCAGGGTTAACTAAGGGTAGTGTACTTTGCTTGGACGTCGATTGCTTAGGTGTAAATTC
The DNA here is from genome assembly GCA_029339505.1 of Unio delphinus. NCBI lineage: Eukaryota > Metazoa > Mollusca > Bivalvia > Unionida > Unionidae > Unio > Unio delphinus. The sequence continues at coordinate 13,613,264 of JAQISU010000242.1, read as the reverse complement.
GGGCTCACTCATGTCATCTTCAAAATCACTGGCATGAATTTGAGCCAAGACTTCAGCTACTGTACTAGGCGATACATTACGTTTCTGTCTCTTACTGTCTTTTCCTTTCTCCACAGCATGATGTGACCTTTTCATCTTGTCTGCAAAAAGTCAAATGACTACCTTTTAAAGACCATAACCCCTATATATTCATGTTCGATCCGTGCATATATATATAAAGGGTTAGTGTCTAACGGTTCAGTATTCCTTTCACTCTCACATTGACCAGAACGATGGAAGAACCTACACAAGTGGAACTTCTCATTAGAGCTTTACGTGGGGTCATACGAAAGTTTTCGTCAGACCAGCCGACAGCCTACTCTCCCTCCTATCGAGATAAAAGTCAAGATACTTGCTATATCTGTAAGAAGAAAGGACATTGGGCTACAGAATGTTCAGATCGTAACAAAAATAAAAAAGGCTACAATAGAGACAAAAGTCAAGATACCTGTTATTAGTGTAAAGAGAAAGGACATTGGTCTCCAAACTGCCCTAAGAAACAACAGGAGCAGGAGGAGGAGGAGGAGGTGGAGGAAGAGGAGGAGGAGGAGGAAAGAAATTCTGAACAGGAGGAGAAAGAGGTACCCTCCTCCAAGGAAGAACCCCGTCACGTTCACAAAAACAAGAAAAGAAGACGAAACGAAAGTGAAGAGGAAGAAAAAAAAGCTGTGACAGTAAAGAAAATGAAAAAACAGAAAGAGTGAAACAGAAGAAAACCTATGAACTTTTTTAAAGTGGTCTTGTGTTATGTTATGTTGTGATATTGAATTGTGTCGTTTGTACTAGAATAAACTAAAGAGAAAAAACGTAAGTGTCTCTTGGTTTTGATTTGATAGTATAATTACCTACACTCACACATTCATTCACTCACACGTACATCATGGGTTTTTAAAAACATAAAGGACTTTTGAGTTTTCATTGAAATAGGCAATTGACATAGTATTTCTTTTCGAAATAATTGGAGTGGTCCTGAAAAGGACCGTTGGTGTTTTGTGTATTTGAAACAAAACAAACTCAGAAACGGGATGAAATCCTCTTGAGCTGTCTTAAGCCTTTGCCACGGCCAAGGCCTACTTCGGGACTGGTGGTTCCTGTCAATGATTTGGTAGAAATCACTAACGGTGGTAAGGTAGACGTAGTCACAGAGAGATCGGGTTGTTTCGCTCGAGAAGGTCTTTTTCTCTTCGGTCGTGATAAAGAAGTCTGATACATTTGTTTCAGACTCTTTAACTCAGCTAAAATATCTAAAAGTACCGTCGTAACCGTTTGATTTTCACTATTTTCTTTCTGTCCTTGGTCTTCATTCTTCTCCGTTGCTGCTACTGTTTCTTCCTGGTGTTTTCTTCTTGCTTCTTCTTCTTCCTGCTGTTGCATAAGAAAAGCTTGTTCTTCTACTTTCTGTTGTTGTAAAAATCGCTCCAATGCTTCTTTTTGTCTCTGCTTAAAATCATCGACGTGTCCATAAGAAGATACAGAAGGCAACGAAGGTTCCGGAATAAATTCTTGCGATGTTAAAAAATCCACAATATCCCAGTTAAAATCCACTTCTTCTGGATGTAGATTTGTCATGACTTTAGTAGTCACTGTTGGTCCATGACTTGCTGTCTCTACTCCTGTCTCACTCCAATTCATTGTCTTCTTACTGTCCGCCATGATTGACAACTCTCTTGAATCGATTGACTGCGCACAGGCGCTAGTACCTCTATATAGAAAAGGTGACGTCACAGACTGCTCTCTTCCGATTGGATGGCTGTGTCTGACTTTTGTAACGCACGTTTGGATTGGTGGATACACTCAAGCCGTTTCAATCCGCTCTTCCCCTATAAATAACCGCAGTACACGGCATTCAATTCACCTGTTCTCATCAGAAGATGTGGACTAATGTTGAATCGTCAACCCTTGTGTCAAGTATGCTGTTTAGGACTGACATACCCATGTATGTCAGATCATCATGGAGTGTCATTGATAGGACGGAGACAGCCTATTGGAAGAGAAGAGTCTATGTGGAAAGACAAGGTTGCTTGAAGAGAGTTCTCTTCTATGGACCCACAGTAAGGAGAAGTTTAAGGAAGAGAAGAAGATCTGTAAGATGTCCTCTGTGTTAACAAGACAACGTTAACATTACACCTAACGGTCCTTTTCAGGGCCACTCATAAGTCTCGAAAAGATAGTAGCTTTCATTGCCACCCCTTTTTTCCTTGTTTTATTTCCCATGTTATATTTCCCTTGACGCTATATAGTCCCACTCTGTTCAATTCCCCTTGACGCTAGATAGACCCACAATGTTCAATTCCCCTTGACGCTAGATAGTCCCACCATGTTCAATTTCCCTTGACGCTAGATAGTCCCACCATGTTAAATTTCCCTTGACGCTAGATAGTCCCCACCATGTTAAATTCCCCTTGACGCTAGATGTTCCCAAGCTGTTTTACATAGGATTTTCCCATTGACGCTAGAGTATCCCCATACACTACTGTTATATGGCCTTTAATATCACCTATTTCATAACAAGCATGGTCAGTACACTTAAGTATGTCTCGTGTTGGTTGAGCAATAGCTATTATAACTGTATGATCGCGTAAAATCTTTTTTACTTTCTTAGTTCTTTTCGCTATTTTTCCGGTTGCTCTAGCCAGAGGCGGCGTTAGAAGTACGCGAGGCCTATGGCAGACTATGACCACGCGGGGACAGAGTATAGCTTGTAAAGCTGGTGCCATAGTATTTATATAATATTGATGTACTTACAGCAGCAAAGAGGGCGCGACCTCAATGAAACGTCTGGTGGCTAAGTAAAACATACGTACAAATCTGAAGGGAAAAAACGACAGTTGGTCAGTTAAAGGCTTTTTTGGTACTAGTGACCTTATATTTTTCATTTGCGTATGAAGCTTTATTGTTTAAGCAAATGACGTTTCAGCAAAATGGTCTGTTCGCCCACTCTGTTGCTCCAAGCAGTATGCGAAATATATCACAATATGTAAAATATATTAGTGTAGTGACAGGTATTGCAGTTTTTCATTAAAAATGATCGTTGCCCCGGGTGAGGATCGAACTCACAACCTCCGCATCGCCTAAGATACTGTCTATAAGTACGGCGCGCTAACCGATTGCGCCACCGGGGCTTCCTGTCCAATATTATTTAATAAAATAGTACAGGAATAATTAAAATTTAGAAATCAAGGTCAAATATTTTCATAGCTGACAACAGCTATTAACAACATTATTTCCTACCCCATCGCATCTTATAGGCAGTTCTCCTATCGTATAAAATGTATAGTTTTATATATTCACTTATTGCTACGGTATAGTGGAACATGGAACATCGCAAGTAAATAGTATTTATACAAACATAGAAATGACATGTATCATAAGAGTATCACGTGTTTTCCTATACGCATTGACTGAGGAATCGTTTAATAATATCTTTAAAGAATTTAAATGACAGAACATTCATCTAAAAATTGTTATTTAAAAAGCGACAAGTGCCTGGATGGAACTGTTAAGATCTAATTTTTTTTTTTATTGTAGCTCGAATTTTTAAAAATAATAATTAAAACCAGAATTTGTAGAAGTTACAGAATTATTGACTTTGCAGAAATATATAATAGTAATCCTTCCAATATTCTACCACTAGTGAGTTAAGTAATATTACACAGTACATGATATATTAAATAACTTTGCATATCATAGATAATACATACAGAAATCAATAATATTACACAGTATAGATAATACATACAGAAATCAATAATATTACACAGTATAGATAATACATACAGAAATAAATAATATTACACAGTACAGATAATACATACAGAAATAAATAATATTACACAGTATAGATAATACATACAGAAATCAATCATATTACACAGTACAGATAATACATACAGAAATCAATAATATTACACAGTACAGATAATACATACAGAAATCAATAATATTACACAGTACAGATAATACATACAGAAATAAATAACTTTGCACATCATAGATAATACATACAGAAATCAATAATATTACACAGTATAGATAATACATACAGAAAAAAAATATAATATTACACAGTACAGATAATACATACAGAAATCAATAGTATTACACAGTATAGATAATACATACAGAAATCAATAATATTACACAGTACAGATAATACATACAGATATAAATAATATTACACAGTACAGATAATACATACAGAAATAAATAATATTACACAGTACAGATAATACATACAGAAATCAATAATATTACACAGTATAGATAATACATACAGAAATCAATAATATTACACAGTATAGATAATACATACAGAAATCAATAATTTTACACAGTATAGATAATACATTCAGAAATCAATAATATTACACAGTATAGATAATACATACATAAATCAATAATATTACACAGTACAGATAATACATACAGAAATCAAAATATTACACAGTACAGATAATACATACAGAAATCAATAATATTACACAGTATAGATAATACATATACAAATCAATAATATTACAAAGTATAGATAATACATACAGAAATCAATAATATTACACAGTACAGATAATACATATAGAAATCAATAATATTCCACAGTACAGATAATACATATAGAAATCAATAATATTACACAGTACAGATAATACATACAGAAATCAATAATATTACACAGTACAGATAATACATACAGAAATCAATAATATTCCACAGTACAGATAATACATATAGAAATCAATAATAGTACACAGTACAGATAATACATACAGAAATCAATAATATTACACAGTACAGATAATACATACAGAAATCAATAACTTTGCACATCATAGATAATACATACAGAAATCAATAATATTACACAGTATAGATAATACATACAGAAATCAATAGTATTACACAGTACAGATAATACATACAGAAATCAATAGCATTACACAGTATAGATAATACATACAGAAATCAATAATATTACACAGTACAGATAATACATACAGAAATAAATAATATTACACAGTACAGATAATACATACAGAAATCAATAATATTACACAGTATAGATAATACATACAGAAATCAATAATTTTACACAGTATAGATAATACATACAGAAATCAATAATTTTACACAGTATAGATAATACATTCAGAAATCAATAATATTACACAGTACAGATAATACATACATAAATCAATAATATTACACAGTACAGATAATACATACAGAAATCAATAATATTACACAGTACAGATAATACATATAGAAATCAATAATATTACACAGTACAGATAATACATACAGAAATCAATAATATTACACAGTACAGATAATATATACAGAAATCAATAATATTACACAGTACAGATAATACATACAGAAATCAATAATATTACACAGTACAGATAATACATATAGAAATCAATAATATTACACAGTACAAATAATACATCTATAAATAATTAACTTTGCACATTATAGATAATACATACAGAAAGTATATTGCTGATTTATACACATGGGTGAGGCCAGATAGGTATGTTGGACTGGAATCCGTCAATGAAACCTACATGAGAGAACAAATTTTGTGCATGATTCTGGATCGAATGGATAGTCAGTGTAGGGGACAGAGCAGCGGGGAGGTGTGCTCTGATCGTGGTACTCTAGGATGATCCGAGCAGCTGTGTTTTGAAATTTGTGAAGTTTCTGGAATAAATATTGAGACGAACCAGAATTGAGTTACAATAGTCCAGTCTTGAAAGTACTAATGAACACAAAAGTGTTTTCGTGGCATCAACTGAAAGATATTTGCGACTGGAACTGATACGTCTCAGCTCAAGATATGCAGTCTTGCATATATTCATCACATGTTGATGCAATGTGAGAGTACTGTCCAGAGTAACACCTAGGTGTCGTACTGACTGTGTGAATTTAATATTGATGCTGCTGATATTAATTGCTTGAGATAAAGGATGTAAATTAGAAAGTCTTTGTACTGTGGTCAGAAAGGCCTGTTTTATCATGATTCATCTGCAGCGTGTTACATTTCAACCATGATTTCACATCAGAAATGCACCTCTCTACTCCTTGGATGGTAGCATAAACTTCAGTTGGATGGCTAGATTTGTATATTTGGATGTCATCAGCGTACAATTCGTGAGACACTGGATGATGACCTATGACACTTGAAAAGGGCTGATTTTATATAATGAAGAGAACAAGTTCAAGAACAGGCCCCTGTGAAACACTGCAACATAGATCAACTAGGCTGGAATGTATTCCATTTGCAGATACAATTTGTGAAACGTTGACTACGTAGGACTTGAACCACAGTAAGGCTATATTCTGAATGCCAAATACATGCTGGAGACGGTGAAGTAATATATCATGATCTATTGTGTTAAATGTTGCAGACGAATAAAGGAGGGTGAGGACTACAATCTTTTCGCTATCCCAAAAAAAACCCGAGAGAGGATGTCATTAACTACTTTCAGAAGAGTAGTTTTTAAGTACTGTGGCAAGGGCGATATGCAGACTGTACATTGCTAAAATGACTGTTTGAATTCAGATGAGATACATGTTGGGTTAGAACAACGTTGCTTAATTATTTTTTTTCTATCTGAACGGAAGATTAGAAACTGGGCGGTAGATCTTTATATCGTTATGGTCGAGTGTTGGTTACTTTTGTAGAGGCTTTACAATGGCAGTTTTGAAAAATGATGGGAATTCCTCCGATGAGAGAGAGAGATGTTAATAACATCAGTCAGTGAAGGCAATATTGGATCTAAGCACTCAAGCAGCATTGATGTTGGAATTGGATCAAATGCACATGATTTTGGATCACTCTTCATCACGATTGTCTTTGTTAAATCTATAGAAACAGGTTAAAAAGTTGCTAACGGTTGTCGCTGAAAATCTGTATTGCAACTGTACGGTGACGACGACGAGTCAATTGAAATTGTGTTGTCAAGTTATCTCTAATAGTTTGTACCTTGTCATGGAAGAAATTTGCAAACAGTTCCAGACGGTCAACTGGAGAGAAGGTAGATGGAAGTGGTGTACATTTGTTCCTTGACATTAGTTTGTTAGTTATATGGAAGAGCTCTTTGCAGCTGGAACTCTTCGTGATCTTAATACTGTAGTGGGATAATTTGGCTAAATGGACTATGTTTGTGATTTTCTTCTTAGCGGCTTCGTAGTTTTTTTTTTGTATGAATAGTGAGTCTGGTGAAAAGCCAAAGCCTCTCTGCTTTTCGGCGATGTCTTTTAGCAGTGCGAAGCTGGTCCCTAACACTGCTATCCCATGGAAATACAATTTTATTGATACTCTGCATTTGGTGGCTGGGGCATGTTTTTCAAGCAATGAAGGCAGGCAGTTATCGAGTTGTTCTGCTGTAGGATATAAGTAAGTTGTTAGGTATTCTTGGATGTCATGCAATAATTTGGTTCTATTTATCATACGATGGGTTCTCTAAGTAGCAAATAAAGGTGGAGGGTTAGGGACTGATACGTCGAGATGGCATATAATGCAGATGTGATCTAATGCAAGTTCGTGGGATACAACGGTGGATCGCAGAATATTATCGTCAGGTCTATGAAGAATCCACTCTAAATAGTGACCAAGTTTATGGGTGGGTTGGTTAAATGACTGTTTAAGGTTGAAAACATGAATGGAGTCTAGGAGTTTTGACGTGTATGGGTTTCCAGGACAGTAAAAGTGAAAGTTGAAATCTCCAAGATACGATCTTGATGAAGATGAAAGTACAGATTGACATTCGAAAGAAACCTTTTGTGATTTAATAAAATATATGGTTTAAAAATAATTTTCTTTCAAATTTGGTGTTACAAACAATATACAAAAGGTGGGCACAGTCGATAGTAGTCCTATGGCGCCTTCTTAGGAATCCTTATTCATGCGATAAGTAGAAAATGACCTTTGGAATAAATGCCTTTAAAAATCAGATGTTTGGTCACGATTTTTGATGACAATCGTGGTATGATGTCACTCATAAGAAGACATTTACTATTACATAGAAGTTTTAAATACCAAACAATTAATTTTGAACTTGTATACCATTTTTGGTCGTTGAACTCGCGAAAACGTAACGTAATGATAAAACTACAATAGGTACATGTCAAAATCACGACTGTTCATCAAATTGTTGAATTTTTTCGTATCATCCAAAATCATGCAAAGACGTAATACCATATAGCCAAGCAAAACGATATTGAAGATTTAATTCGGATAATACTGTCTTTAAATCATCTTTGATAGAGTACGTCAACATTTTTTAAACATATATTGTCCAACTGAAATCATTCATTCTGCTTTCCAAAAAGTATATTCCGTTACACAACTTAACTCACTACAATGTAAAATCAGATAGAAAAATGGAGGGGTAATTCCTTTTGCTATTTAATATAATCCAAGTTTACCTAATATAGGTGGAACTATCGACAAATATTGGGATTTTATTGTAGTTATCGTCTAACATAAATATCAAATCTAATCACAAAAGCATGCTCAAAATTGACTATAAAAGAACTAAGAATTTCAATGATTTTCTAGTTAATTCTAAACTTAATGAGGACATCATTTACGAAAGGTTGATCAACTAAATGTAATAGAACCAGACCTTTGCCCCATTCTTATATTATTGAAAATGCTTGCATCAGCAATACAAAAGAAACATTTAGAATGCATGATAATACTCATTATGCAACAGCAAATGATATATATATATATATATATATATATATATATATATATATATATATATATATATATATATATATATATATATATATACGCACATTCATTCACCAATCGGATATTGGCAGACACATCCAAGTTTTCATTATAAGATTATGTAAAATCTTCATCGATTTATCTAATTTATCAAATTATCTAATTTATACTTTTAAATTAATAATTTTGAAATATTATATTAAATAAAAATAATATTATTCTACCGTTCAAAATGTTGGAACTGCCATTGCATCACCACATGGCACCACTTTAAACTGGTTTCATGATAAAGAGTTTTACTGTTGAAATTACAGCCTAGTTTTAGCTTTAAATTAGGTTGAAGCCTCTCCGCCACTAAACAAAATTACATCATCTTTTCTAATTAGGTTTCCACATTCAAAGAAACTTAAATTTGACACTACTCTAATATCCCAGACATTATGGAAACATGTTTTGTACCGTGCTTGATGAATATTTCGCGGCGTATATGTATCAGCACCATTAAATACTACATTTTTTCTGATGAACTTTAGGGATTGGCGTAAGAGGTCAGTCTGAGCTTTGGGTCTGAGCTTTGAAAAGGTACTATGATTAAAATATCAACAAAAACGATAGCCGGGCTCAGAGGCGTCGTTAGGAATACGCGTTGCCAAATGCCGACCATGACCACGGGGTCAGAGTATCCGTATCTCAACTGGTATGCTACTGCAAACACTGATTATGTCGATAAGGATGACCTTAGGCCTGAAGCGCGGGGCCCCCTCTAAAGCTGGGTATGCGGCGGTTGCTCCACTTGTCAACCCCAAAGGCCGTGTCTGGCCGGGTTACTATAAGCTCAATAAAATCAAGGAAACATTGAAGGATTCAGAAACATCCCATGGCTGATAATTATAATGCAAATCGCCTTGGTGTATTTGGACACTGTCGACTTCGAAAAACGATCAACTTTTCCCTTAATACCGGTTACCTCATTCTCTATGTTAGGGAACAAAGATATCCCATATATATGTTTATCAATGTCTTAACAGCTTGATCAATAACATTTTTGTTATTGGCCGCATTAATAAAAAGCGATAATCGTTTAGAAAACCTTCAAAGGATTACATAAAGCGAGAACAGAAAATGGGCTGTATCATGTATGTACCAGCAATTACAAGACAATGTGAGGTTAGTTTGTTCGATAATTTCAGAAACAGGTGAAAGAAAGAAAAGAATTTGCATCAATGACCGCAGCTGGAAAATATTTTAAAATTCATTCGTATACAGCATAGCTTGTTGCAGACAACATAACCAATTCAGCACTATGAATGCGGTATAAAAAAAAAATTAGATTTCAGTATGCCAAAAATATAAATGAAGCGGAGTAAAGACGGTTGATTTCTGTGTTGTGTCTGTGTGTGGTGATATTCGCACATTTCCAGTTGGAAATCCAACACTGGGTTCTTGTAAGACGTTTAATTTCCATGTGGATATGTGTGGCAGTTTTTCACACAGACCCAGAAGGAAATTAATAGCAGAACGCAGAACAGGTCACGGAACAACCCTGTGTTTTTTATTGATCTAATTGCGTAACTAATTATTCACCATATTTATGAGTGAGCTTTAATAACCATGAAATCAGTCTGCCCGGCTTTCAGATATTGATTTTATTGTTATTTTTATTTTTTTATAAAAAAAAAAAAAAAGCTCAGTCACTTATGCCGGCGCATAGCTATGTGGACGTTGTCCCATCTTCAGGTATAAAACAAGACATGTTTGTCGATTGGTGGGTGGGCCAACATTAGTGTTTAATACGTGAAAACAAGTGGGGAACTGCGCCCGATGTTCCCAGCAATACGTAACTTGATACATAAGTTCCGAAATACTAAAGAAAACAACAAACGCTCGTGGTATACTGGAGGGCATGGTACGTAATCGAAATCTAAGACATGTTCGAATCACAGCACAGACGAAAACAAAATTGTTCTATACAGTAAGGAGACAGACGAGCTTGGCTGAGATGGTTTGATATATATATATATATATATATATATATATATATATATATATATATATATATATATATATATATATATATATATATATATATATATATATATATATATAATAATAATAATAATAATAATAATAATAATAATAATAATAATAATGATAATAATAATAATAATAATAATATAAGTGCAAAAGAAGGTAAAATTCGACCGTCTGGCAATCTAATGGTTTGTTGAGGGAGGAGTGTCCAAGCACAAATTAACATTGATCAGTAAATAATGTATGAACACCATCAGGTTACAGTAGCAAGTGTGTCAGTATATAGAATATATTCTATATAAATACCAGGAAAAACTACTAATGGGCATCACCTAATCGTGGCCATCTTCTTTTGGTGATTTAAAATCGTTTATTTAAAAAAATATGTTTAGTATATTAGGAATCAATAAAAGGTTAATGCTATTATCTATGCGATTGCGAAAATACATAGTGTTATACAGATAAACCCGATCGTAAAAAATCACAGATGATGTTGAGGTATTGCAACAACGACGTGAAGAAAGAACATATACACCACCAGCACAGCAGAATACAGAGTTATAAAATTAATGTAGCAAGAAATTTTAACGTCCCTTGATATGCCTGTAATCATATAAAATTCTGAATTTGTTCCACTTCCAGCGGCGTTAGAGAAAGTCAGGTCGTCGTTGTCTCAAGAATATGAAGCAAAGTATGTAGTAGGAATCTGTAGGAGAACCCCCACTAGAGTTCCATTGGATAACTGAAAAGCAGAAGCCCTCCGACCAAATAAATAAATAAAATACAGTAGCATATTTTTAGCTGGGTTTTATCGGGGGCGTGTGTACACGTTGATAATGCCAATGATGATTGCTTCAAATGATTTAAAATTGTTCTCACGATAAGACTCGGGGACATCGTCGACAGAAAACAAGTCATCCACACAGGGCGTGTGTACACGTTGATAATGTCAATGATGATTGCTTCAGGTGATTTAAAATTGTTCTCACGATAAGACTCGGGGACATCGTATACAGAAAACAACGCATCCACACACACCTTCACGACTGTCATATCGTAGAGCACCGCCATAAGATTTCGGCATACTAGCATGTCAATAAAACATACGCGATGACGTTGTCGCTGGTTTTAACCCGACTAATTTGCTTATCTGTGTCAGGAGACCGGAGATCCGAGTTAAGCCTTTCGAATTCTTCAAAGAGAGTGTCGGAGAACGTGATTGTGCCGTACAGTACATTCTAACGGCAATGAGTTTTATTAAAGCGAAAACTAAAATCATTCAAGAATAATCGGTCCAGGACCAGTTACGGTCTATGATTTTGCGCATACAAAATCACAGTAAATTCTGCACTGCAAATATCCAATAAACGCTCGCTTTGATCAGTCAGACGAAATAAATTCTGTGACAACGACGGATTACGACATCGTAAGTAAACAGGATTAAGAGGCATTGACACAATCAAATGACCAGAAAGAACTTCAGGAGTGAAGCTGTAAAGAATAACCCATTTTTGCACCTATTTGTATGTTCCGAAATCTGCCTGATAACTGCCGTCGACGGCGTCACAGATGAGATTCTCGGATCGTCGATCTTATGTTAACCACCACCAAAGGGATGGTTGTCGTTCCTGTGTACATCTGTTAGAAGTTCTATTAATCTCCATGCTTCCGAGATCTTCTGAAAATACTCATCGATGATGTCATCGACGTCTTGGGTTAACTGCTTGTTGTAAAACCCTAGCGGGCTAAACTTTGGCAGCTGATCCTTGGAAATATTGAAATTATCACCATCGTTGAGATAGTCTCTGTCGCCACGAGGAATTACAGTTTTCACGATACACTGACGCATCTATTTGGTGTCAGATCTTACCAGGTTAAGATGCTGAATTGCTGCGATGATCTGATGACTCAGATAAACGTTCGGATAGTCATTTAAGCAACTAGAGACCAGCCGAAGTAAGTTATCTAGTACACAATTGTGCTCGACAGCGACGTCATCGAGAAATGGTTGAATGTATTTATCGTAAAAAAAAATGGTATTAGGGCCATCCACAAACCTTTTGAGGAAATTTACAGGAATTTTTTTTATCATCACTCATTGTGGCCAGGTTTTTATATATGTGCAGCGAATATAGCTGGGTGGCGATATAAACGAACATGTCTAATGTTGAATATAAATCTGAACAATTTTGATACTCTGGAATGCTCAGAAATACCTGTTTGTCATATATAATCGCTGTGGTTCTAATGGTCCAAAGTGAGGAGGTTTAACCAAGTGATGTCCAAGCACAGCTCTTATCGATGGACTATATAGATCAACGGCATACTCTGGCGTTTATATATCAATGTAGGCACTCCGAATTGTTTCATGTACTGTGATAGCCCTCTTTGATTCTTTTCCAGCAAGACTTGATCCTGCGTTGAAATTCATCATTGATTTCCTCGATTTGCAAGGAGTCTATTAGAACTTGTTTGCCAGTTTCATTCGTTTTTTTTTTATACGCGAATATCAGTGAATTGTTGTCAGGTAATCAACTAAATGATTTTGATCTGATCTTTATCAAACTATTATAAATGCACATTTTTGCCAGCTCGAGTTCTAAACTGCTACTTCATCCTCATCGTATATGTGTACTTTCATCGGGGTGGGAAAGCTATATATGATGACATCGTAGTAGTTGGTGGTGTTGTATTGGCTACAATTTGTTCGAATATGATCGTGTCGACGATGCGTGCATCGTACCTTCGTGTTCTGTAATTATTATTTACACATATTCTAAATGCGGTTGAGTCAACTTTGTCACCATCGGAGTTATTACTACTCTCGATTTCTGATAAATATTGGTTATTGCAATAAACTTGACGTCGGATCTTACACCAGTGATATCATCGATGTTGGCTGTGTTTGCGCGTTGCTTTCGATAATAGTTATGTGTGTTTATGTAATTAAAAAAATATGTTTGATTGTGTTTTTTTTTCTTTTTGCTTTGACCGTGTCGCTGATCCAGGATTTCCTGTGTATACAGGGTAGATAAACAGGGTCATATGAATTAAACCCATATCCCCGATGTCAAGGATTCCACCGGATATTTCCGCAACAGTTTCATTGATAGTTATAACTGACTCTTTAACTTTGACTAGATATCCATGTTTTGTGTTAATTTCAATGAGCCTTACATTGACGACCTCTGGACGTCCAAAGAAATCATCGGTGATCTTCTGCAAAGACCTATAAACGCAATTACGCCCAGGGACGTCATACTCAGCTGAAAGTGTCGAATTTATTATTAATCGTGAAGTCGTTGTTGTCCACGTATTTCTTTGTTACGGTGTCATAGTCTGACGCTGGTTCTCTCAGAAGAACACTTATATTTCCATTCATGTTGAACTCACGGGTCCTGAGTTCACCGGTCCTTGTATTGCCGGTTTCACCAACATGGTTATTGATCTCATTTTTTGGTCGCTGCGATTGATACGATTGAGTTCCTGATTTTCCCGGTGTCAGTAAATAACGGGATATTATCGACGGTAGCGCCTAAAACTCTCCGCACAATATCAATCCACATAATATTGCTTGTCTTTATCCGTCCATATTGATCCTGAAAAACAACTTCATCCTGGTCAACCCCACCGCGGTTTATAAGATGATCATGCTCATCTCGAGTCGCATATTTTGATAAACCAGCGTCACCAGGACAAGAATTTTGAACTCAAGTGCGCGAACTTCTGTAGATATCTGCCACTATAAACTCCAAAGATGTTTGAAACGACCAACTGTGATGCCATTGTACTTCTATAGCGTTCACCGGTATCTTCATGTGTGACTATGCGGTAGTGATGATGAACTTGGTATAGCATTAAGTACAGCAAGTACTTCTGAACCGCATATAGGTAGATATATGTTAATGTGTGTGAAGGTAATGTTGAATACCAGATCGATATGTTACTATCCATGGATCCTCCACTGATACATTTTCAACATTATTTTGGTGGTTCCAATCCATACGAGTCAAAATAAACAACACTGCGTGAATCAATAGTGTATGAAACCCAGTGAGTACAAGGGCGAGAACTTCCATTGAGATTAATGATACTAGTTTCGACGCAATTTGGTTGTTTAGGTAACTGTTCGCGGATGGACACCCTTCTAAAATTTGTGATGTTTAATCGATGAACTGAAATTGCACATAGGAAGAATGTTAAGCGAAATGTTCCTGGTAGTTTTACACCCCGACTGCAGCGTGACGGGATTGTTCCTGGCAGTCGTAGTCGTAGACCCCGTCCTATTTCTCTCTTTATTTGTCTCCCTTTTTTCTGAGGTCTCTAGACCTTGCACCGTCTCTTTTTTTACAATGACATCTCATCAGCAGATCCAAGGCACGAAGTACAGCTCCCTTTGCAACAGCCGGAGCAACATTAACAATCAGTGTTGGGATAGCTGAAATATGTGGAAAATATACCACTAGTCTTTACTATATCACGAATGGCGCCCGCAGAAAGATTAAATCTACAACTGGTCTTTGATTTCCTGGCGTCACTTAAGTGCATGAGCTGACGTTTAGTCTTTGATAATTTATTTGATCCTTGCAATGCTTTTGATTTCAGTACTATTTTCATTCCAGAATTTTTATTGGATGCTGATTATAGCTTTTTAATCTGACCATTTATATAGTATTATGTTATGATGCAATTGCGGTATCGCTGGCATCCATAATGCTAGTTTCACATTTTACCAGGTTAAAAAAACAATAACTTCAACGCGTCAGATAGAATTGTTGACGGTGGCAACCGTATATTTGGCTCAGACGATAAATTTTCTAACATAGCTGAAAATCAAAAGATATGTGTCAGCTGTATCAAACAGCTGAACACACCATCGGCACTAACCTAGGATTGAAGTGCTGAAATCTGAGTTTAAGTTCTGGATTAGTGCTCTCATTGTCACAAAATCAGGGGCGGGTCTACGTATCAGTCCTGCTGGTGGTGGATCAACGGATTGGGCTTGCATTATTTGTACCATGCGATACTTCCTATCGTCAGTGATGTCCTTTTAGAACATCATGGACGGGTCTGCGGACCGTAAATAATCATCGCTGCATCGGGCTAGCCCAATAATGTTCGTAGCAACGTCATCTTTATCGAGCCATGCTTCAATTTCTCTGCAGTCGATGATATATTGGCACTATTAAATAACGAAATAATAACACTGTTCATGAATCCACATCAATCATTTGCTGCATATGCGGTATCATCAACTTTCACAAGTTTACCCTGAACTTCAACGAATGCCTCAGCGGGCAGCAAATAACTTAATGTATCTTGGACTTTTAGTTCGATTCGTCCACGTTGGTTTGGTTATCGAGCTTCATAAGAGTAATACTGATAATCACGCACAGACTCGTCGTTAAGTACTGGAACGTCTATGTAAAATGAGTGATCAGACATAAGTTTGAACGTTTTTATTATATTCCTTGTTGTCTAATATGATGTGCTAACGAACAAATGATTGACCAGCAACGATGACGGGCCAAGCCAATACCTACTAATAATATTTCAGCCATATTCCAGGATTTTTCAGCGCGTTGTTCTTGTATATTAAAAATACTCGATCACATCCATGTCGGGCAGAATCATGGGGAAATGATCTGGCATTCCTTAAAGGTATGATAGTAAGCCAAACTTTTTATATGCATACAAAGTCAAATGCCTGAGCTAAACATCGGTACCAAATTTATTACGCTAAGCAAAACGTAGCTTGAAATAGGTTAATAACAACGTTTATTCATAGAAGGGTCGCGCGAGAAAGGAGATTAGTGTCCTCTCTTGTTATTATTTAGTACATGTATGACAGGTCAAGCAACAAAACGAGTCCCTGTGGATACATGTAGTCGGGGGTGGGGTAGAATTTTTATGAAATTATTTTATATAAAAACTCATTTTACATATCATTTAACATATGTTTTTTTAAATAAAGTAATACAAATTTGTCCTTTTCGCAAAAATGACTTACCATCTGCGAAAACTACACAGTATGTACTAAGTCATTTTCACAGACGGTAAAACCTTTTCGCACTTTATACCCATCGATATTGTCTCGTGCATTTTTTCAAATACTAAAAGGCCCCATACTCTTCTGAGCGGTATCCTGATAAAGAAAGGTAACTCTTAACACTTCCTGTCTATAATTTGCCCTCTACATGTGCGTTGCGGTCACCTTAATACGTTACATGACCGTGTATATTTAAGCAAATTTATATTAAAAATAATCAGGTGACATGGGCATCGCTTTCTTTAAGAACCTTACAAGAAAAGCTACCAAACCGATAAGAGATTTTAATATTGAAAATCGTCTGCAAAGGGAAATTGCTAGACAGCAACATGTTCCCAAGGCAGCGCCAAGGCACAAGTCTACAGAACAGACGTTTGAACAATTGGCAGCAGGTTAAATATAATTCACTGTTTCTGCATAACTTGTTATATTTCATAGTGATCGCTCCGAGTTAATATTCGTTATGCCACTTTGATCATTATACCAATTTTTGTTGTTGCTAAAGCGACTTGAAATGAGTACAATATGAACTATATACATAAAACAATTCTTAATATATTCACAGGGGCTCGACGCGAGCTTGATGTGAAATAAAAATAAACAATAATCTAAAGGAAAAAAATCATGCAGAGTGATCAAAATACCATAGATTACCCCCATGACCCATTCTGACATTGTACCCTCTCTATCATACTACATAAAAAGAGAAGGTTCGTAACTTTTAAATACTAAGTTCCACCCATGACTCTCGATTTCATTCTGTTATTTTCGTATTTAAAAGCACATAACCATTCTCTATGGCTTGTTTTACTCCTGAGATATTTTTATATTCATCAAGCCATCCTTGACTTTTCTACGTTGTACAAAAAGTGAAGTTACGGCTTCCAAAACGTGAGATTTTTTGTGAATTTTTTAACTTGGGACAAGTGCGAGCTCATGTGATGACCGATGAAAAGAGCTACGTTTACCCTGTTTTTGACTCTACGATACATGAATTCTTTAATTACAGAACAGTGGTAAATGTAAAAGTAAGTTTTTACTTAATATTAACTTGATTTAACTTTAGGAATCCCGTTCCAAGGAAGAATTAGATATTTTCTACTTCACTGCACATATCGTAAACACTCAGTTCAAAACAGTTAAACTTTTAGGCACATACATCAACGCCGAAATATGATTGGCTTAAAAGGTTATTAATAATACATGAAGCTCTTTTCACTGGTTGTCACATGAGCTTGCACTTGTCCCAAGATGAAATATTTGCGAAAATCTCAAGTTACAGAATCCATTAACTTCAGTTTTTTTACAACATAGAAAAGTCAATAATGGCTTGATGAATAGAAAAAGATCTCTGGAGTAAAACAAGTCATAGAGAATGGTTTTAAATACGGAAATAACAGAATGAAATCGAGGGTCATGGGTGGAACTAAGTATTTGGAAGTTACGAACCTTCTCTTTTTATGTAGTATGATAGAGAGGGTCCTATGTCAGAATGGGTCATGGGGGTAATCTAAGGTATTTTGATCACTCTGCATGATTTTTTTCCTTTAGATTATTGTTTATTTTTATTTCACATCAAGCTCGCGTCAAGCACATGTGCACAGGGGTCGTGTAAGTGCATTTACAGATATAAATGTAAAAATTAATGTCAGTTTTAATGTTTAATTTTTTTGTGCATAATTACCTCCAATTTATTGGACTTGTGTGATGTTTTTTTCTGCATGTTCCATCATACATCATAGCGCGTGACAAAAACTGATGTAATGGGATCACCCAGCTTGCTTGACTATGTTTCTCGCGGGTCGGTGGTTCTGGCCGGGGATTTTCTCCGGGTTCTTCCTCCACCATTAATACTGGCCGCCATATATAGTCTATCGTGTGCTGCGAAAAATGTGTTAAACCCTACAACAACAAAAAATTAATATTATATATACAGATTAATATTTATACAAATTAATACTGTATATACAGATTAGTATTTATGCAAATTAATATATATATATATATATATATATATATATATATATATATATATATATATGTATGTATGTATATATACAGATTAATATTTTTATACTACCCACTTATTTTTATGATAAACTCCTGTCAGTGTCAGCATATCTTCAACATGTATTTGAATACAATGTAATATTATTTAGTCTGAAGGCTTGTGGAATACACTTCCTAGCCATCTGTCCGCCAGTTGAATGTTGTTATATGATAACTGAAAAGTCCTCAAATCCAGATAAAAACACTAATTAGTAAAAAAAAAATCTAAAATCAGATTTTTTCCCCTCAACTTGTTAGGAGAGATTTTGGTTCATAGTGAAAGGTAATGAAAATTGGGTGAAAGACAGTAAATACATAACAGTTTGAATATTGTTCTTGTTTAGTTGACACATTGATGAACCATGGCAACCATTGATCAAACTGACAGAATTTTTTAACCTTTGGTCAAATTGACAGACTTAACCATTGGTCAAAATGGTTGATCACATTAACCAGGTTACTTTATAGTCAGTCAATTTATATAATACCAGATGTTTTGTTACATGCTAACAATACAATGCTCAACTAACAGCAATTGTTAGGCATGTACTAGTTGTCTGTACATTTAAGTTATCTATTAATATACATGTACATATATTTTATCTCATTAAAATCTATCTTTATTATGAAAGAATTTGTTTCCACTGCATCTAGGAAGAAAATTCATATTTCTATTTTTTCCAGAGCATCCAGAACTTATGCAAGAACTAAATAAAAAGAATGAACAACTTCTGGACAACTTGAAGCAGTTAAAAGTTATTTCCCATGGACCACCACCTGAGGTTTGTGGAGCTCATTTTTGGTTGTATAAAATTGTCCTTGTGCTCAATAATCTTGAAAATTTTGACTCTCATCTGGGTTCTTAACAGGTTTAAAAACTGAATAGTCATTTGACCCTTGCTCTAAACTAAAGTCTCAATAATGAAAACTAAAAGCTCATTAGTCAAAACTAAAATGTCAATAATCAAAACTAAATTTTCATTACACTATCCTTTGCAGCTATTAAAATAGGAAAAATGAATTTTGAATGAATAGACAATATCAGCTGCTGAAATTGCAATGAATGAATACCAAATATATACAATTTACCTCTGAAGTTCAGGAAGTGAAAATGACCAGATGGAGCTAGCACTTTTTTGAAAGATGCACATCTGGAGTAAGACCAAGCTGAATACTCTATAACCCTCAATTACACTCATCAATCATACACCAAAATAAAGGAAATTGAAAGTTCTTTGAACAATACCTAAGATAATAATCAGTGAGGAAGGCGGGGAAATTCTTTTTCTTTAAAATTCTGAACATTTGCAAAATATGAAACTGTAGAGCACCACCTTATCGAATGGCCAAGCAAACTTAAATGCTAGTTGAAGTGATACATGCATGAAATCAATATGAAATTACTTACTTTCTCACAAATTGTGAGTATTAAAATCGTTATGTCTTTAATCTGCTGAAAGACATGATAAAACTACGACGTTGAGGAAATATAACCTGGTACTCGCAATTTGCTAGTCACATGAGTATTCAATCTATTAACCCAAATTTTCAAATGTTGTAAATAAAAAAAATATTAAAAAAATTAAATGAAAGTTGTATGCTGGTTGTAATAAAAGTACAAAAATAAAAGAACACAAAGTTCTCCATATTTATATCTTATGAGATTAACTTTAAGGGGTTTTGTTGTATCACATGACTACCAAGTTGACAATGCTTTCTGATTGATAAATCAGACTGGCCAGATTGCTGGCTTTTACAAATATAATTCAATTTCAGTACAACAACATTATAAAGGAGTTTGTTGCTGATACCATGTGACTATTGGACTATTGTGAAGCAATGTGACTAGTAATGCAAATGGCAAGTACAGGGCCAGGTTTTATCTTTGCCCTGGTTTTATCTAGTCTGTCAGCGGATTCAAGACATAACAATTATAATACTTTACATTTCTGAGAAAATAAATCATTTTCCTATCGATTTCATGCAGGTGAGTCAATATAATATAAGTTTAAATTTGCTAGGCCTACTGGTAAGCAACTACTACCATATGTTGCTATGCACGTTGGTGGCAAATTCTAAATTTTCGATATGCAAATTGCAAAGACCCTACACAACAACACAAATGTCCAAATATAAAAAATGGGGTGTGAATTTTCAGAGGAAACCCGGATTAGAAAATGGACTGATTTTTTGTTTTAAGCCAAAGTTGTAGATTGTTAACTCTCAGAATTAATAAATATTTGTCCCTTGTATCATATATTGAAAAACTATATGAGCCCTTGCATCAGTACAGGTTTGGGGTCTGGTTTAACGAATTATAAAAATTACTAGTTGATTTTACAGAAAATTCAGCCCCTGTTTATACATCAATATATAGTTTTTGAAGGTCTTTTGTCAAAATTTAAATCAACCTGCTTGAAAATGGTTTTAAATGATGGATTTTTAACCAGATCATCTTAAGGAGATTAGGTTGTTTGAAAAATCTTGTTTGGGATTTTATTGACACAGATAAATTTAGGGATAAACTCTTTTTATTGCAAGAACACATTTTAATTATTTGCATTTATTATTTTGTATTTATATACGGTATGCTGTAATAGGGAAAAAACTAATTTATGTCCATTATGTTTTTCCCACTTGGCAACATAATGCAAGTCAGCAAAATAATGTTAGAATTTTTATATTCGGTACATTGAAATTACTTAAAATACCAGTTTCTAGGAATAGAATCAAACTTGTTTCGTGTATGACATTTTGTGGTTTTTACATGATCATCTTTTCTGATTTAAATGTTTTTGGAGAGTCTTGAAAGAGAAACATCTTTTGATTTAGAAAATGCATGTTTTACAATCTAAAATGTTCTTTAATTCCATTCAGTGAACCTTGAAAAAATTAATTTCATCCTGGAAATTTTTCTTTAGAAAGGCATGGTAACCATGTTCATAAATCACCTTGAAGAATTAATGAAATTTTAACACTATTCTGACATGAAATGTTCATGTTTGAAAGGGTAAAATCAAACTTAAAGAAACATTGCCTCTGTCAAACATGTCAATAATATTTAAATAATAATGATGACTTTGTATAGCTCCTACTCTTTAGAAGTTCTCAGCACTTTACAACATCAATAATGATATGATTACCACTTCATGATCTATTTTTTTAACCTGTTAACACAAAAGTCTCATCCACTTCAGTCTTGGAATACACCATACTAGTAAGAGTCAAGTTAGATTTTCATTTTAGGGAGTATTGACTTTTCTTTTTGGACTGAATATGGGGAAGTGGGAACCAAAAGTTGAAAAATCAGTTTTCTGTTTATTATATGTGTATGTTTTGGATGGAGATATATATAGTGTATTTTGGCCATACGACTTTAAAAGAGCATTATGTTATTAATTTAAACTAACAGAAGTAATGAAATTTGTCGTCTTGTATGTTGGTAAAATGTCTTATAAACTAAAACTTAATTTTATTTTGTTTTCTGAAAAATCTGGATAACATAGCTGGCAAAAAGATTTGTAATTTAATTTGAAACAACCACCAGTAACATGTATGTTGAGCAGAGGGGCATGTAACTTCATAACATGCTGTTCATCCTAATTGCATAGTCAATTAGACATTACTTATAACTAATTATAGACAACACAATGAAGCATTATTGTACATATATGACCTAACTAGATTCTTATTTTCAATCAAATCGCAAACAAAAACAACATGAATGGTTCTATTCTTAACATGTGATTGCTTCTGTTTTTAGAAAGATGGATTTTCTTAGTATACCATATTTTCTGGCTTATAATTCGATTCAGAGTATAAGTCGAATTCAACAATTTTGTAAATTTTCCATCCTTTGTCCATATGTAAGTCAATTCAGAGTATAAGACGAAGCCAGGTCAATATCTTGGCTTCATATTTTACACTAGTAATGGTATCGTTGTATGATATTCCATATTACCGGCAATCGTTAAATTGCATTACCGATGCTAACATGTTTGTGATTTTACTTCTGAACAAATCACTGCTATATTCTGTTATCAATTGACACAGCTGAATAAACAGTACATGTTGTTTTATTATAATTCAAAGCACATCCATGTTGTAGTTCATTTTATTACATGTAGTTACGAACGTAACTTATTTAAACTTTCAATGACACAATCCATATATAAGTCGATTCGAAGTATAAGACAAAGACCTGACTTTCAAGTAAAAAAGTATCGACTTATAGGCTGGAAAATACGGTAATCATGTAATTTCTAGCTTTGTTACAATAACTTGCAGTAACATAGTTTTTGCTTCACTGCATTTTTATATTTCACAAAAATGAAGTTTAGAAAACAACCTTGACCTGACAAAGTTGAAGCACTCTTTTGCATTTGTTTCTGACATACATAATTAATTTAATTATATTATTATACATAATTATATTATTAAGCTAAATCTTCAATCACATAATATTTAGAATTTGCTTGTTATTAATTGTATATTTTCCTTAATCCATTTGCTGAATTATTTATGATAACAGTATAAGGAGTTAGCATTTCTTAGACATGGTGATGTCTGCCATTATAGGTGTGCTGATGGTTTCAAACTGATTTTATAAGAAAAATAATGCAAACATGGCAGTTAGAATCTTCATTTTGCATATTTTAATTTGAAAGTGTCAGGTAGGTTTATGGCTTCCTGTCCTAAATATTTTAAGTAAGGGTGCCAATAAAATTCTCTGACCCACTTTTAAACTCTTGCTCCTATCTTTCGAACAATGAGGTGACCAGGAGAGGCTTGGTCAAATTTCATGAAGGATGTATGTAATTTTTTCTACAGTAATGAGTGTTAACAGCTTTGCTTCTGGTCTCTGGATTTCTGTCAGGGACCCCGTAATATGTTTCCACCAGTCCCAGCTTGTATCCCTAAGGATGAGTACACCCATCTTAGGCACAGTAGAGAGGGTTTATAGGCATCCAAACACGAGTATTTTATTCCAGGATCTTCGTGGTTTAGACTCAGTATTGGTCCATCCCCATTCAGTAAATTTCTTCTAGAAGAGCACTTCAAAATCAAAACATTTACCCTATTCAGGAATACTATTAGGTTGAATGTCTGGGCAATCCTCTTAGATCTCCAGCATTGCCTATCGTCATAATACCATTAGGTGGAATGACTGAGCAGTCGACATAGATCTCCAGCATTGCCTTTCTTCATTAGAGTGTAGAATTCTTAAAACTTTTAAACCTCTCTTGACTTGTATATTGTATGTAGTTTCATCACCTATCTTTAAACTTTCTTTTAAATGAAGTCAGATAACCAGCTCAAGTGGTTAAAAGTGAAAGTATTGATTGATATCAAACCATAAATTTCATATTTTATGTTCTATGCCTGTAATTTATCTTTTAATCACTTGCATTTATTTTAGTTGAAGGCCAAAGGAAAGCTTCCCCAGTATATGCGCCATCAAAAGTCTCCAGAGTTTGGATTTCATGAACCTGAAAAGATTCCGGAGGGGAGAGTAACACTCCGCAGTGCATTGGATTTTATCACCCAACACAGTATAGACCCAAGCAGTGTTACAGTTGAAATGATTGCCAAGCAGTATAAAATTGATCGCATCCAGGCTCAGAATATCCTGACATACTTCCATACTTTTAAGATTCATATGTCTGAAGACTTTTTGAAGAAGTATCCTAAATTATCAAAGGCTTTGGAGGAAGGAAAAAATGCTGACGTAACACCCTTACAAAAACTGCTGAGCTCAGCTCGGACAAAATCTATGGAAACTGAAGATACTTCTGAATCGAAACCAGAAGGCAATCCAGAGCCTGGTAAAAAGTCTTGACAAAGTTGATAGCTAGAAATCTCTTCCATTTAAGCTGTCCCAAGCACACACATCATATCCAGCTTACTAGATCATGACATCAAAATTGAAACGCCTAGTAAATCTTTTGAGAACTGAAAACAATTATCAAAGGAAGTACTGGTAAAGAAGAAAATGGCCAAGGAGGTCAGAGTAATTGCTTGTTTAGGTAATGATTGGAAAATCAACATTTTACATAAATATAGACCTTTTTTATGCATGTGGAGGCTGCAGTATTTTGCGTATTACGTACAGGCTTAAATGAGAGAAAATTTGGATATCAGGATTCAGCAAAACAAGTTGTGTCCCTTTTCTTTTGAATTAAATTTAGCACATGAAAATTACATGTGCAATATTT
Source organism: Unio delphinus (assembly GCA_029339505.1). Lineage (NCBI taxonomy): Eukaryota > Metazoa > Mollusca > Bivalvia > Unionida > Unionidae > Unio > Unio delphinus. The sequence continues at coordinate 13,588,135 of JAQISU010000242.1, read as the reverse complement.
TCTCTAGATTTCCCCCGACTTCATTATTGAAAGAACACAGACTTCATTAGCCAAAATAAGTGGGATTCTATTAATGTTTATTTGGTTTGTAGTGAAATCTGAATGATTACAATTATTATAAAAGATAGACACAGTACAGTTCGGCTTTTTTGTTGCTTTTTGCCAGCATCATTATTAGGTTGCAAAGGATTAAAGAAATGCCTTTACCTCAATACACTATGCATTCTCTCAGGGTCCCATTAGACCATTATTATGGTTTGTACATAGTGTTGAAGTGGCCATGATTTACTGTTTTGATAATAGCTTCCATGTGTTAAATTTTCGGAGAGATTCGGAGAGAGAGAGAGAGAGAGAGAGAGAGAGAGAGAGAGAGAGAGAGTACTTTGTGGTCTTGTTTTTTTAAAATTTATTTCATTGCATTTTATAAATTAACATTTATTTTGAGAAATAAAATTGTTTTCCAAATAAAATTTTGTATAACATCAACTTAAAATTCTTTTGCCGAGTCAGAATTTGAGGTTTGACATCATTTTAAGCACTTGTATTTGGTGGACAAAGAACCCGGCCCCGAAAAGAACCACCGAACCACATAAAGCTATATGCAAGCATTCTAGCAAACCCATGCTGGTGGAGCTAAGAAATGTGTCGAGTTTTCTGTAAAGGTGAGCGGCAAATGCTGTAGACCATTGTACCATCCAGGACCCATGAGAGTCTCAGAAAGAGAGAGAGATATAAGTGGTATGCATATGATTGCTGAAAACATATTCATATTTTCAGGATATATGCATCCATCCCAGTGTCATATATTTGATGAGGAAGTTTCATATGTAGCAAGCATAGCTTGGATTTCTTCACAAGCATGTTTTAAGTAGATGTGTAAACATCAAGTCACAAGCTGAAATTGACATATTCATATTTCATGTTCTTGTCAATATTTTTAAACCGCATGGACAATGGTTTCTGCTTGTTTTCAGTAGAAAATATGTAATCAGTAGAGAACTAGTAAGGGTGGATATAGGATTGGGATTCTTTTTTAAAAATTTAAAACAATTTTCTTGTTCAGATTGTGAGGAAGAAAGATCTTACTGTATTCTTCATTTTAACTTAATAGTTTTTTAATCTTGTTTCAAAAGATGCAATACCCTGGTCAGAAAGAAAATCAGTCTCCACCTCTTTCTTACCATGTACAGTGGGCTGTATTGCATCATTATCTAGCTTGCTCGAAGTCTTGTATATTCAACCTCATGAACATATGCTGTTGTCTGCTCTGTGTGCCACAATTATTGCTTCAGGATGAAACACGTATTTCACATTTCCATATTTTGTTTGTTTAAAATAGCAGTGGTTATGATTTGGAATTTCTGAGGATTACTTTCCCTTTGTAATTATATAAATGTATGTTGTTTAAGGCACGCCAAAGGTGTGTTTCATATTGTTAGTGTAGTACAAGTTTGTCAAGAACATAAAATTTTCTTGATTTTACTGTCTAGATTCATTTTGGTTTACGAGACCTTTTGATATGTATTTCACATAAGATTGCTTGCTAATCTTCTCTATATTCACTTTCTGAACTTACGAGGCAATTCATAAACAATCAAGCCAGCAATTTTAAATCTGAAAAAAAAAAATCATAAAAATTTTATAAGTGTATTTTTATCAGATAATAATGCCCCTGCTGTAAAGATTAGTTTCTGCATATCAAGGTTAGGCGAAGTTGATGTACTTTATTCCAGTTCTCATCAGTATTCAAAACCAAGTGTCAGTTCTAGTGGGTGAATGACAAGTATGCTAACTTTCCATACATAGTAAGACATGATAAAGTTTCAGTGTAGATTCATGTCAATACAAAATGCCCATCATTGTTAATAGCCTCAACAGTTTTTGTATAAAAGTATTATTTGAATTTGTTAATCAGTTCTCATTGGAGAGATAAAGAGAAAATGAACATTAGGTTAAGGTCGATCCATTTAAACAGGTTTTATCCAAAAGTCAAACACAGTTTTTGCTTAATATCTGGTGCCATTTTCCTAATGGTACAGACTGGTTTGTTAACTTATCAAGATAATAATGAATCTGCTAAATTTCAAATAAAAGAAAACGTGTTTTCTTGCAAATGGGTCATATACAGTATATTTAACTATAAATAGACAATTAAGAAAGTACATGCAACTCTTAAGATGTACCAATTAGTTCTTATGCAGCAGTCATTCATTTTAAATATTCCAAAATTTCAATAATGGAAATAAAAATGATATTATAAATGACCAATCACACTTTTTGTTGCTTTATTTATTTTAATGTACTGTAAAATGATACTCCATCTACAGGCGAACATAAGATGTAATTCAGTGAAAAATAAACACAATGATTATGCCAAAATCATAATGAATGGCATGTAAGCAGAGTTTGTAAGGGAAAAAACAACTAATTTCAGGAAAATAAATGATGTTGTGACTTTTAATCCATGATGCTTTGTTCAGTGAGAAACTCGTCAATCCAAACAAAACAGCAATATATTTAAAAATCTTGATTTGAAGGGGAAAAATCTGATGTTGAGTGAATTGGGACCCAGTTCTTGTTTTCAAGTAATGTTAATATCTCTTGCAAATATACATGTAGTTAGAATTTTTCACTAGAAACTCATTTATGTCTTGCATCTGTAGCAATAATCTGGTCTGTAGGAAATGAAATTAAAAATAAATTGTAAATAGGTATGAAAGAGACTAGGTAAAAACAATATTGATTCAGTGTTTTATTGAATTTTCTATGTTATACAACAAAATGACTTGCACATATTAGGCAATATTCTTCTGACAAACAACATCAATATGTACAGACACTGAAGTGTTAAGCTTGATGCAGTCAGCAGCACATTATCAGTAAATGTACAGAGTAGTTAACAAGTCAGTTCACCAAAAGCAAACCTGTGGGTACAAGCTTAAAAATCTGGTGGAACAATGCCTAAAGTGTAATCAAATAGTATTCAGTGCCATAAATTTTGTTTACTTGTGTATAAATTTTTATTTCACTTTTACCAGTAATAAAGTCAAGATAGTTGAAAGCTGCATCACAGACACATTGATGACGCTGTTGTAACAAAGCAGTAGACTAGAAATACACACATGAACATTCGATGCCTCAAAACTTATGTTGCACTAATATGTTTCATCACATAGAATCTCGGATAGCGTAAAACAATATGAATATCTACAGTAAGATTTTTATTACTTTTTATGGATATTATGAGTGGCCTTCTTTAGATTAATTTTACATTGTCTCAATACAAAGGTAAAACTTTTATAATTAATATATTTTAACAATGACTTGAAGTTGATTCCATGCTCCTTTACCACAGTTTTATCCACTCTGTAGACTTCTCTCCGTCAACTACAAAGAAACTTAATTCACAGAGAAGGTACAAATTCATCCAAAAAAAAAAAAAAATGAGTTTCTTAATTTTCCCATAGCATATGTTGCAACATGATAGCTTTATTTAATCTGAAAATATATCTCGGTTCACTTGGTGAAAACTTTTTCAGCTGCTACTGCAATTTGGAAGAAAACTGAAACACCAGTATGACTTTGCTTATTTGCAACTTTATGATTTTAGTAATTAAGAACTCGTGTGATTATCTCATACTGTACAGCAGGTGTGCATATTGTGGCAGAACACAGGCACATGCTGGTGTCAAGTTTACAGATTCAACATGGATGTTCCTTGCAAAGTGCCTGTTTTTTTAATTTTGAAAATGTTACAAAAAAATACAACCTAGATTAATTGGTTAGCTTTACGATTCTCTTAATTTGGTTTTCATTGGTTAAGCACTTGCAATTTGCTTCATATCACACGTACTGTATCAACCTGGAATAAGAAATAATAGTTTACAGAGAACTTTATTTCCAGATAGACAAATAAAAACTATGGCAAATGATGAATTTTAATGAATCTGTCATTGGTGCATATGACATGACATAAATTGGATAAACATCAATGAACATGGAATGTTTGAAAACTTGTCCTATACTGTGATTTAGTAATTTATTGGTGACAAATATGCTGGTGATTTGCATGTTTAACATTAGCTCTGGCAAATAAATTGTCATGTACCTGTATCGTGTGCTGTAAGTAATATGCAACACCTAACAAAATTTACTGTATGCTTGTAACAAAGTAACTGACAATACAAATTAAGTTTCGATAGCAGAAGTCATGCAAACTTGGAAGAAATTCATTTATTTGTATACAGTTTTTCATAATAATTGTATGTTTCCAATCTAAAATCTACACATATACCGTAGCTTCAAACACATTTATAAAAGTCACCATGGGGATTTGCAAAAGCTCACTTCAATACAGAGTTTGCAGGTGCAGACAGGTAAATCAATAAATAATGTAACTTTTTTACTTCACCTTTATAAACAGATGAATCTTGTATGGATGTGACTGCTAAAGCAAGTCTCTTTTGCACATTTTAATAAATAAAAAAAATTAATAATGAGAATTACTTTATCAAATCAAGTAAAAGGTCAACCAGAGATATCTCAACTAAACAATTAAGCAGACTATGGGTATCTTTGTACAGCCTGTGTGGAAAGCAAGCCAATACATAAGCCATCTCTCGCATTCAACCAATCGCAAACCAGTATTTGGCTTGCATTCAACCATTCGGAAGCCAGTACTAAGCTTGCATTTAACCAACTGGAAACCAGTACTTCTGAAAGGTGACGACCTGGTTTCTATTCTTAGGTCTTTGATTTCAGTATTGAATTAAATCCTTCATTAATGCCAATTTTCTGTTGAGTGAACATTTATCGCGAATTACATGTTAACAATTACTCTCTAGATGTATCAAGAATATCTGAGATGACAAAATTTACCAATATTAAATATTAAAACGAGAGCAAAACCAGTTTTTTGATGTACTAAATGCTGGGCCTAGCCTGCTTTAGTTCATATGAAATTTTTTGGGGATCAATTAAATTATCACAGTAAACGCCATATGCAGCACAATTGTTCAGGCTGGTAACTGAATAGTGCAAGAGTATTTAAGTTAATTCTGTTTGTCATTGGGATTCTGTACAGTCATACTATAGCCATGCATAAAGTATGGTATTTTGAACATTTTATGGCCAATATACACCACTAATACACATATATGCTATGCATATTTACAGCTACAATGACCACTATCTCATGCTCAACTTGTGGTCCTAGCTACTCAAGACTTCAAAACTCGTCTTCTTTAATTATAACCATTTTTGTTCTGATCTAAAGTGTGTCCAACTGCTAACAATGTCTTAGCTGATAAGTGTCTATGTACTATTTGTTCAACACGAGATGTTGTACAAGCCGTGTAAGCTCTTGACCAATTAGTGCCTAGTGCACTCAAATATCTGGGTTGTAACCGTTTGCAGTTGATGGGCAATATGCGCTGATAAATTGGATTGTACATTTTTGATGAATGAATCCCGTTCATAATTGCCACTTTATGTCAAATATTAGCCCCGACAATAATGGATCTAGTTTTCTTGCCAGCAGTTTTCATGGCGCCAAAAGGTTACAAAATCATCTGTATTCCTCTAAGTACTCATGAATTACAATTATCTGAAAATATTTTTCCTTTCATGTAAGGGCTGTTTTTAACAAACAAAAAAAAACAGAACCTAATCTTGATTGTACAAATATAAAGCATTTTGGTTCTTTCAAGGGGCACCAACACCAACTTTTTATAATTCTTTTCCTGTTGGCAACATCGCAAACAAAATGGTTACTCAATATAAAAAACTTTCCTCGCATAACACCTCTCTGAACCTCTATACTGTATACATTTGCATTGAATGGAAAATTGCTTTCGTATCTCAGGATTCCAGGTTTTCTGTTCAAAATAGTCGTCGTAAATAACGTGGCAGTGGTGGAGTAAAGTTCAGTTACAGTATGACATGATGTTCAATATGGGAATGAGGTACTTTTAATGCAAAATGAATGTAACTTGGTTTAATGTATATTGGTAAGACAGAAGATACAGTTTACAAATCTACTTATATACAACCTATTAAAAAGCTGGACTCCACTTGAAAATGACTAACTTGGTAAAACAGTATTGCTAACAGGAAGAAAACCATGGCTTACTAATTTTAATAACTGGACAAGTGAACGAATAAGTACGGTACAATTTTGTGTCCATGAAAAAGGGAGCACATTAATTTTCTTTTTCAAATATAAACTCAAAAAAACCATGAGTTGCTTCTCTTAAATCATTTTGGAATAGACAAATTTCATTTATGCATCATCTTATACAAAATACGGAATTAAGAATTTACAACAAGTTCTTAGTGAACCATATCAACTCACAGCACACATTTGCCAAGCAACATTTTCACACCTGCATCATTATAACCATTTTACAACATAATCATCATACTCTTAGATTTTAAATAACACAAAACTGCCATAAAGGGAATGACACTCTACTGGGCAAAAAAAGAATTTCCAGGACCAGTTCATCCTTTTAACTGCTGTAGTAGGCATGATGCATGTCAGACTGGTATCCTTTATATTTAGGACTGACCAGACAAAGAAATCTCCATTTGAGAACCCCACTTAAATATAACTTTGTTCAAAACTAGTAATAACAAAATGGTTGCTGAGCCAGACATCTTGGATCTCAGGTCTGCACCATTTTCATTAACAACCAACTAGACATCACACATTCTTTAGCAAAAACCCATGTTGATCTGACCATCCATTCAAGAGCTGATATCAAAATGGCCACTGTGGTGATTATATTACGAATAAGACTGACACTATTTTCATTTAGGACCAACCTGATAGCATATGAAATCTGAAAACCTCATGTCTTTTCATTTATAAGAAGTAGCAATAAGATTTTCAAAGTAGCTGCCATAGTGGCCATATTGGTCAGTAATATTTAATCATGTTTAATTAGTCATGTTTGATCAGTAATATTTAATCATGGACCAGCTTGACACTAAGAAGTCTTATAGTGAAAACTGTAAATTGATATAAGCTTTGATTCAGCAGTAATAACTTTTCAATATGGCTTCTGTAGTGACCATACTGAATGTTTGAGTTGCACTAGTTGATCAATTCCAACTAGACCATGGGATGAGTATACATGTAAAGTTTCATGCTTCAAGTAAGGACTAGTAATAACAAATGTTTGTTAATGGACAGACACAAGATCCCATAAGCTCTTCTAGTCTATAACCAGTGGAGCCAAAATACTTGATTACAAAGAAAATTGAAAAACAAAATTTAAAAAAATACCAGTTATAATCTATGTAATTTGCCAATATACACTACATTACCAATACACACTATTTAAATACAACAGAATGTATGCAAAGAAACCAAATAAACAAACATTTACTACTACTACAATCATTTATTCAATGAAGATAATGTTTTCAAAATTCCAATTCTGAAATTATACTTTTTTTTTAAAAAATGACAAACCCAAACTAGAACTTATTTCTGGGACTGATGTAATGATTTTGTTCCAGAGACCACTTAATTCATTGCAAAATCAATAATTATCTCTTATACAACAGCAATTTTCAAACATTTTAATTAGTTTTAATTTCCAACATAATGTCATCTAAAGCTTAATTTATTCATTTAGAAAAATGGTGGTTATTCTTTTTTTATGCAATAATAAATATAGTTAAAAATACAATACAATAAAATACACATTATGAATAGAAGGATGTATACTGCTATAGTTAGGGGTAGGGATATTATTAACAATGAATGTAATTATTTATATACCAACACATCAAAAAGAACTTTCATTAACTCAAAATTTACAAATCAAATGAAGAATTTATTTAACTAATTTAGAAATACTGTACACAACTCCTTTTCATTAATCATTCTGTTGATTACAAATTGCACATATTGGTCTATGCAGATACAATGTATCTAATCATCTTTATAAGTAATAGATAAACAATACAAGATAAATATCCAAGAGGTGCTGTACATACACAAAATACCATCCAAGCACTGAATTGTTTTATACATATATATCTATATATATATATATATATATATATATATATATATATATATATATATATATATATATATATATATATATATATATATAACACATTTATGTAGAATACAAACCTTCCACTAAAACAGTGCTCCCTCATTATTAGACTCTTGATAGGAAACATAAGTGGTGTTTTAAATGATGGTATCTTAATGTTGCTGATGGGAACCATAAGTGGTGTTTCAAGTGAGGGATATTCTAATGATGCTGTGTTACCATAGTGCTTTAGCACAATAACAACAGTACAGTACTGGTAATTTAATGATATGAAATCACACTATAAATTGGTTGTAATTAGCCAAGAACAAAAATGAAGCAAGAAAATTACAGCAAAGATTGTGAAATTCAAAACATTTAATGGTATCTATGACTATACCTTCTGTAAATAGGGGCTGCACTGTGTTGACATACTTTATAAAGAGGGAGCACTGTTGTACATGTGATTTTAGTACAGATACTTAATCTGCCAGAACATTGGCAGATATGAGACCAGACTTGACCCTAGTTTGAAGTGTATTATACACAAATGAATACCAAAAGTATTTGCAAATATTCAGGTTCTGTACAATTAAGCAGAAGCTGCGAGTATATGCTGACTTTTCTATAAGGAAATAACATTAGATATTATTGGGATATTACATACACAATGAGTACTATCAACTTTAAACTAAACAGTTTTTCACCATGTAAGATGGGTCTTCCTACAGGCCAGATTAGCAATTACTAAAGTCACACCCTATATTGTAAACAAGTGCATAAAACCGGACCTGCTGATCACAGTTTGCATTGCCTTGCGCAAGATCTTATCATTCATAACAATAAGCTAATCTTAATGAATTTCTTCAAATGAACCAGGTTCACTTCAATTAAGAATGTAAAAAATTTGAAGTGGTAATGTCAGTGAAGTCAAAGCTGCATTCCTTCCACAAACATTTTCTAAAACCTAATATCTTTGAAGCACAAAACAATGTATAAAGATGGACTAGACACCTAAGTTGAAAGAGATTGTTCTGCTTGGTTAATTTACTTTTTAAGAAACCCTTGTTTTATGGTGTCAAAGTACATCTATTTACATTCAGTGGTGTTTGGCTTTTGATAATAAAATATGCTTTCCATAAATTGTAACTAAGCACTGTTCTTAGACGATAGTCGTGATTTTCAGTTGGATTTACTACACTTCATTGGTTTTGTATCTTTTGTAAGGGAATCAGTTTTACCACGAGAAAGGTTTCTGCAGTAAAAATGTTTCTTTCTTGAAGCAATCAAACAATTCTTAAAATATGAAACATGAAGTAAGCCTACATAGGACATTTTGGTAAACTTTTCACTCGGAGATACAACTTTTGCAAATAAAGAATTTCTGTTATTTACTTGGTCATATGTTTGACACGCGAATGATCTCTGAATGCAACACTGATTTCTGGCAATAATAACATCTGAAGACAGCTATAGTCTACAGATTGTACAATATGTTAGAATTTTATTTCAAAAATTCTACTAACAAAGTGTTGATTGAATGCACTGTAAAATACCTGCTTGTGTGATTGAGTTGTATTAACTGTATCTACACATGAAACAAGTGAAAATTAGAAAGGAATGCTTTTAGTTGATAAAAACAAGTGTATGCCATATACCAACATGTAGGTCAACCTTGGTAAAAATGACACCAAATGTATGTCACCATTATGTGACTTAAGTTATTCCTCCTGATATTTATCTCAATACATTAAATGATTAGCTCTACAATGACATAAATAATGTTCCAATTGTCTGTTAGCGAAGCAACAGTTCTATTTGACTTAATAGTCCTTCAACCTGAGAATCTCCAACTATTCCTTAAATAGGTGGATTCTGAAAAATAAAATAAAAATCTGTAATAAACAATACTAAACTGGACTGATCAAGCCATCTTAATTAAATACAACTACATTCATATTTTGTAAGTATATATTAAAAAGAAATACATCTTACTATAATGATCAAATCAAAACATAAATAAAAAGACATCAGATGCTGACACATCTGATGTCTTTTTGAGAATTTCTGTTCACATGTACACACACATAAATTGATAACAGAGGCCTTTCTGCTACAGCAATCAGGCCAACAAATCATTCTAAGTATTATGGACATTTATTAACCTGAATGAGAAGGAATAGTTTGGATAATTAATTTGAAATACGAGTGTTACAAAATAATAATCTTCTATCCGTACTTGCCTTTTTTAGCCATGCATCATGTCTCACAAAGCCCCAAATGGGTCATTAGGTTGAGGGTGTGGGGGTCTGGGCTGAGCCATTCCCATAGGAGGCATACCAGGTCGAATGGCTCCGTACATCACTGGCTGGGCCATACCCATTCCCATAACTCCCATTGGGGCCATCCCCATCGCAGGCATACCCATTGGCTGGTTGACTCGGACCTAGAAAACAAGCAAAGCAACATTAGTTGATGTTGCAATAACAAGCTACGAGTTCTTCTGAGCAACGTGTCCTTATGGGAACAATGCTATGATGTCTATCACATAATCTTATCGACAGTAATGGTGGTGGTAGTAATGAGATCGAGACTCGAAAAGTGGGTTTGGGAGCTGAAAATCACATTTTCTGTGTGATGTGCAGTGACATGGTTGGTATGGTATATTAAGATTTAAGAAACTATCACACAAGTACTTTACAATCTTGATACTACTGCTGCCAATGCTGATGGGAAAATGACATTAATGCCAGCACAGACAATGATGAAGCATTAAACATGAAACCTACATTGGCTTGAGATCAGCCACCCAACTATCTGCCCTATCTGCAAGAACAGTTGACCTTAACAAAGGTGAAAACATGAGACACATGTCGGATTTGAGATAGTTACTTGACTAACATGAACTCAATGCAAGACCACCTGATCAAGATATCTGATACCCAAAGATGCCTTCAGCTGAAATTTCTTTGGAAGCACATGTCAATGTGGTCATGCTGACACAATCAAATAAAACAAAATGTAAAATAAAATAAAACAAACTGTTGTTCCAAACTTTAATGCAAATAAAGTTTAACCAAAGTACATTAAATCCTGATCGTTTAATGTCCTGTACCTTAATTGTCATACAGAAAACTTCCACATAATTGCTAAGGATTTTTACCAAGGTGGTGAGGTTCTAAAATTGGTAAAGAAAAGAGAATGTTAGGTCCATCATATCAGATAACAAAAGTTAATAATTTCCATTTAAAGGTATGTTTAATCACATTCTAAAAAATGACACCCATTAATGAAATCATCGGTACTGAGTGTCTACATGACTTGTAGAATTTCAACTTGTACTATAATGTGCAGAGTCATGAAAATCATCATTTCAGGGTTATTAGGCTTTTTTAAAACCTTTATCCACATCTGATGGCAGAATAGTGAAAAACCTCTTGTCAGGATGCTTTCTGTCCAAATCTGGTCAATGGGTTTTGTTTAATGATGGGTACAAGTTTACTTAACTGCAGCCATATTGATGGCAAAACGGAATCATTTGCATGAACCTAAACACTCCTCATGCAACATGCACTTGAATTTGGTCAAATTTTACTTCTTTTTTTTTCGAGGCCATTTAAAGAATGTTCTAATTTAGTAATGGTAACAAGATTTTGAAGGCAAGCTGAATTGTGAACTTTTCTTGTTCTGAGGATGGTTCATCATCACTGAATCACTGTTGTGTCTCAACATTCTGCCTTTACAAATTAATCATGCTTCAACACTATTCCAATAACTAAAAAAATATATGGCTTAAACATTATCATGCAAGGCAGCAAAGAGTAATAATTTCTGTTAGTTTCTTCAACATGCATCTTAGACTGACCTATATACAAATGAATTTGTTTATTCTACTTTGTGCACTTTAACTATGCAAATTGGCTATCTCCAACTTTTAATCACCTCTATAAGAATTAACCGAAGAAAATGCCCTTTGATGAGACTTTCCATAAACACTGAGCACAATAATTTACTGTTAATATAGGTAATGAGCATGCATCGTGGTGTAAACAAAGATCTGTCTTTAATTGTATGAATATTAATTTCTGTAAATTGGTTAAGTATTATCAACAAAACATGATTTAACTATAAAATTTGGATATTTTCTTCAAATAAAATAGCTGATCAGAATACCTAAGATTAGGAAAGAGGTGGAGGTAAATACATCCCTTTAACCTGGATAGACCATTTTCTGATGTCCTCTCTTACGTGATGATAAATAGTGTCCAAGATCATGGAACGGTAGCTTTTGATTGTGCTTGGTGTTGTGTCTCGTCAAAGAGCTATAGTAGAAAGTTAGCTATTTTGAGGTATTGACACCTGCAGTGGTGTGTGGTTTTGGGCAATTGCCTTCATAAAAGTGGAATACCTTCCTGAGTGATTTCTTGACCGATGGTTATAAGAACTGTTTGTTCCTGATGGCTGGTTTAATATGATCCAGATGTGCAGGTTCAGAAACTCTGGGTTACGATAAAACACCTGCCATTATCAGTGCTTGAGTAGATGATGGAATATCTAAATTTCCAGGGAATTTCTGTTGCGAGATTGATGAGGCCATCGATGAACATTTTTTCTCGAGTGGAACAACCAGAATGAGGCAACACTATGACTCTTTCTTTCTGCATAACACATTCAGTATCAAAGATAATGGAGGGTAAGCATATGCATCCAGGCCATTCCAATCTATTGAAAGAGCACTGAATGACCATATTTTCGAATCCAAGATTGTTTAGACAAAGGCTGGAAGTTTGGAATTCCACTGTGTTGCAAATAGGTCCACCACTGGTTGACCCCATCGAGCACATAATTGAGTGCAAACTGAGGGAAACTATTCCATTTGTATTAGTTGGTTCTTCACTAGTACATTCAATCAACCTGGAAAAAATACGATGATCTTGGACACAAGTTTGTGACTGAAGAAACCACTTTGGAACATCCCAAAAAAGAATGCAAAGATCTGGGGGTCTTGGTTTCACTGTGCTGTTTGAGAAAAGTCACCATAGTGGAATTTTCAGACAAAACGAGTACTCCCATCCCATGTAGATCTTCTTACCATCAATGAAAAGTTTACAACATGGCTTTTATCTTGAGACTGTTGATAAAATATGACAATCCCAAAGGGAACATAATGCACTGGCTTCCTCGAATAATAGAATTACCCTCTGTGCTCACATCCATAGACTGATGTCTGGCTGCTGTACTTACAGAGGTTTACCCCCAAGTGAGATTGCCTTATCTTGAGATGGAACCTCATATAGTGTAGACCAATTGGTCAATGGGTAAAGATTTAGTCTCCATTTAGACAACATTATCATTTGTACAGAGCACATACAATGTTGAGTCAGGAACAAAAGGTCTGCTGCTACGTTGAGCAAACCCTGCAGGTGATGGAATTCTTATGCAGGTAGACTGTCCTACATAAACAAGGAAGCCACCATTTTACTGATTTTCAATGCTCAATTCTAAGTGAGATGTACTATTTTTACTAGAGTTTTGAACCTCGTGCCTAGATGAGCAAAATGGTGAGATGAAGGTCAAACTGCTCCTTGTTGACAAGGAAACAAAAGTTGAGAAGGAGAGTAACAAGTGATATTATGTCTTGCTCCAAAATATAATTCATGTTTTGTAGAAGGTAGTCTTGGTACTTGATGTTACCAGCTAATTAAGACATAGGCCATTACTTGGTCCATCAATTCTATTAAAATACTGGGAATGATGCAGAGTACAAGTGGGAGAGCCCCTAACTGGTAAATGGTGTCTTTGTATGCAACTCGCGTGAATGAGGATGTGAAGATCCACATCTTGCAAGTCAATAATGTGTAGTCTCCCTAATGGACAACATTTAGAACCTGCCATGGTGTTTCCATTGTGAACCAAGTGACACAAATAAAAAGAGTACACTTAGGTTGATGACAGGGCCAAGAGTGCCACAACGGAGAAGGTGATACAAAGTCCCTCAGAAACTACTTCTCGAGTCCATAGGTCATTGTGGCAAATAAATCTTGTCACATTCAGTAGTGAAGAATTTGAGCATTCCCCCCTCCTTGATAATGGCAACTCGAAGTTGTCATATTTGTTTATATAGGTGGGCTCATGTGTAGAGAAATGCTGGTGAAAACTATTGCCCCATCTCTACCTCTTGTCCACTTTTGTTTCGGAGATCTGTGGTTTCCAATGGTTGTAGATGTGGTAGGACTGCTTACCACTGGCTTGTGTTCTAGGTGTGTCCCTGCAATCTTTTTGCTGATTGTCTTGGAAATCCCTCACTGTAGTGGAGTCTGTGAGAAAGGGGAATTATTTCCTTGGTGGTTTGTTTGCAGACTTTGTCAACCTGACCATTTAAAAATAGGTATGATGATAAAGGTTGCAAGCATAACCTGGCCTTATGATGGTCTTTAACAAAGGTTAAGGTAGAGAGCAGTTATCATTCTGCTAGTGTAAGTTGCATTGGCCTGAGTATGTTGGGCAGCTCTGTTTAAAAAGTTACCAATATGGAAACAAACTACCATGCATGTCCTATGGGATTCAGGGTGGATAAAGAAAAGATGTTTTCTGCCTATTGAAAGATTGACATCGATACTAGACTGAACATAGAGCCCACAGACACACCACTGCACATCATCTACTCTGAATCATTAAATGCATACAGTGGACAATTTTGTCATCCCAGAGTTGCAATATCTTTGTCAACTGATAGTGTATCCAAATGGGAAACAGGCATGAGGGATTTGTAGAAATGTTGATTAAAGTTTGAAGGCACTTGTATCTTATAATTGACAATATAAGAAGCCCAGAATGTCAGAAACTCTGTCAAACTGGAAGTAATCTGAAAACAGATTCTTTCTTTTTAGTCAATTATATGTGGCCACCCATACAGGTAGAGTATTGGAACATTGCTATTAATACTGATGAAGTGGATACAAAAATATGAATTTTACGAAAATTAGCTGTAGGAAAGGCAGCTGACTGCCTACAAAAGTAAAAATCTCTGAATCACTGGACTCTGTTCAGGATTATCTGTAATTGAACATATTATGCACATTCTTGGATCTAAATAAGATAAAAAAAAGTAATCAATATGTAATGAGCAGTGACAGGTGTAACATATGTAATTAGCAGTGACAGGTGTAGTATTCTATAATGAGTATTGACAGGTTTAACGAATGAGCAAGTGACAAGTGTAACATTCGGCTAAAACACGGTATTGGTGCTGATAAAGGAATTTTCATGTCATATGCATGAAATAGAAAAATTAAACAAGATATGAACCAATTTTAAAGATTGGTAAGCCTGGCATATACCTCTCTTACTTTCCTGAAAATTTCAAGAGGTTAGTGTAACCCATTGTTGAGATATGCATGGAAACAAGCTCTAAAAATGGCCATTTTTGAGCGTTATGTAGTCTCACTCGAAAAAAGCTTGAATATAAAATAGAGACTTCTCTAAATATCATACTGAAATTATGCATTTATTGGTCTGGTTTTATGCAGAATTCTATCCTGCAAATATTGCTTCTTGAATTAAAGAAATTGGTAAAATATTATGGATTTTATAAGCAAAATACCGTCAGTAGAAGTTTTGTTTCAACACTGAAATTCAAACACTAATCTGTTGTTATATGCCAACATTTTGTACAAAATAACATTCATTATAACTTTTATTGACATCTAGAACTCGACTTTATATTATAATAAGTAGTAAAACCATTTAAATCACATGGCTAGCCAAGATATTCGAATGAGAGCTTGTTCTTTGTCAAACTTTCCAGTTCTAAATTTTGTAGTGTCTGTAACCTTTACAAGTTTATATGGCAATAATTTTGTTATTTCATTATGGAAAAGTATAAATCCTACAAAGGCTCATGTGTATCCATGTGATGTCCAAGTTGGCCAAAATTGGTGGTGCTGTATTGTACCATTAAAAAACAGCAACTCAATAAAAAAAGTTACAGACACTACACAAACAGGTATAAAAATGAAAGATAAAAGTATTGTTCTACTTGTCATTAAAACATTGTTTTTCTCAATAGAAAGTTCCATCTTATGTGATGTAATGTTGCATCATCTATTTACCTCTGCAGCCAAGAGCAAAAAAGTGATGCAATAACTCTCTTGATTGAATATTACATCATTCTTGCAGCACTGTCTGTTTGAGTAATTTACTACAAGACAATGTAACCTGAATTTCTTATCCTAGAAGAAGCTGCCTAATTACTTTTTCTGTTCTTTACCATGGTACATCCCTAAGACATGGGAAGACGACAAAAGCAAACCTCTGGGAACAACTCTGGTAAGTTTGTATTGAATTGGTAAACCACACTCTTAAATTGTAGTGTCTGTAACCAATATCCCCTTTTTATACTGTCTATGACTTTATCCCTGTTTTTTTAAAAAAATGAAGCCAAATTATGTTTCCTATTACAGTATTGATGTGTAAGGCTAAATTTTGACATATTGTCTGTCTGCAATTTGTAATATTTTGGTATATTTATAGTTTCTTTCATCTAGATTTCTGATAACAGGCAACATTTTCAGTGATTTCTTATAATATGCAATTGAAACTGAGTATTTTTGCATTCCATATCATTAGACTAGTAAATTCAAACAGAAATATTATGAGAATTCAATGAGCTCAGACTTAGTATTGGATACATTGCTGATATTGTCAAATGGTTACAGACACTACTAGACATGTGAATTGACCTGACTGTTGTTTACATTATTAAGGAAAGTGTGCAATCATTGTAAATGCTAGAACATTGAATAATCATCAGGTTTTATGCTATTTCTTTTTCAATCAGATACTTTTCTTTAAGAATCTACAGGTTATTCCAGTTTGCTTATGTATTAAAGCATATTGCGTACTCATTACAAGTATGTTTTGTAAAGTCTAAATTTCATCCGTATACATAGAGGAACAAAAATGAGAATGAAGTTGTTTGTTTTTAGGAAGCAAAGATAAGCCAGAAGAAGATGAACAGAAGATTAAAGCTAGAAGGGAGAAGACGAGGCTGAAGGTACAAGCCTGGAGAAAAAAACAGAGGGAAAATAAGGCGAAACATGAGGAGCTAAAAAGGGTTGATAGAGAAAGAAGAAAAGATGCAAGACTACTAAAAAAACAGCAATCACTTTCCGATTCAAATCTTCAACAAGAGTTAAGAAGGAAAAAACGTGAAGAAATGAAAAGGTATCGCCAGAAAAAGAAAGAAAAAGCAGCCCTGGCATTATCGGTTAATAAGAGTGTTGATTTAAGAAGTCCGAAAACTGCTGAATTAAGTAGAAAGAAGAAAGAAGCTGTGAAAAGAACCCAAGCATGGAGAATGCGTATCAAACTGAATGAAAGTATACAGCAAGAGTGTATTCAGACTGATTGTGAAATAGGAAATACTGGGTCAGCCAGAGATTCACCAATGAATAAAGTGTTACCTAAAGCAACTCTGTACAGACAATTAAAAAAGGTAAAGGAAGTATTACCAAATACCCCAAAGAGAAAAGCAGTCATCATAAGTAAATTAATTGAATCTCCATCAACATCAAAGTTTCTAAATAGGAATAAAATGATAATGACACCAGATTGCAGAAAAAAAACTTGAATTGACAGATACTGTTATACAATCTGTGTCAGAGAGCATTTCAGAAGTGAAAACAAGGAAAGGGGGTGCAAAGAAACATGCATACAACATCATTTGTGACGCATTACTGAAGAAATATAAAAGACACAGACTAAAAAAGTATTTCAAAGTATCAGTGAAAGGGCAAAAACCTAGTTCTACATGGTGGGAGACGAAACAAAGAAAAAGAAGAACACTTAACTCTCCATTAAAGAAAATCTGTGAAAGATTTTTTTCCAAGTCCAGAAATCAGTAGGGAAGTGCCTAATAAACGTGAAACTGTGAAAGTAAGAAAAGGTGGTCAAAAAGAAATACTTCAAAAACATGTGATGACTATGACATTAGAAGAAGCCTACAAAGAGTACAAGTTAAGGAACCCTAGTCACAAAATAGGATTAACTTCATTTTCTAAATTGAAACCAGTGAATGTTAAAAAAGTGTCTGAAACAAGCAGATCATGCTTATGCCAAAAGTGCAGTAACGTGGCCCTAAAAAGTGAATAATTCTAGTCAATGTGTTCATGTTGAATTATTTTTTAAGTGAATTTTATGGAGATATGTATGGTTCTGCAGCTGTATTGAAATGCTATAGTTTTGTAGTGTCTGTAACCAATTTTATGGACAATGTACTTCTGACTCTTATGGAAGTTTGCAATACTTTTGGCCAGTATTAATGATTTTGTTTGTTTAAATATTCTTCTTGGTGTTAGATAAATGCCTAAATAAGATTATTCTATGTCTTTTATGTTTGTTATGCAAAAGTTTCATGGTTAGGTTTTTTTCTAAGTGATACCTTTGTCATAGATGTTTTGATTTTGTTATTAAGTTGTTTACCACTTCCAGTTATGTTGTTTACTTTAAATGTTGATATCCTGTTACTGATGTTACTGTGAAAAAAAAATAAAGTTTTAAAGTTTTCATGCTGTTTTTCTTGCATGTTATACACAAAGTGTAGTGTCTGTAACTGTTGTTATACCACAGAATTGAAATAATGGTTAAACAAAATCGCATGCATGTTCAAGCTAAATCTAACTTGATCTGACTAGGGGACACCCTAGGGTATATAATGAGCTTCATTGAAATGTTCTATCAAACATTTCAATTTTTTAAGTGAGTGAGACTACTCTCAGCACCAATACCGTGTTTTAGCCGATTATATAGTGAGAAGTCACAGGTGTAACATTTCAAAGAAAAAAAGACCAAATTACAGAAGACAAATATTTTAACTAATTACCATTGGCTGTGGCACTTGCATAGGTGCTGACATCATACCTCCAACCACCTGGAATACAATTAAGAGTTATTTCAGCTTGTACGAGCCCATAAATACATTTTTGCCACTGTCACATTTTCTGATAAAAATATAAATGTACATACTGCATACATCATAGTTACAGCTATCTGCCACAACTGGTTGGTATGTACTGTACTTGATATAATTTTTTTCAATATGAATAAATAAATAGTCTTTCAAAGTATGAAAAATTATGTGGAAAAAATAATTATCAGAGAAGAGATTTTATATAAAAAACATAAAAGAGCCAACATTGCAAAGGGTTCCAAAGAATCTACAAGATCATCAATATTAAATTGATGTTTATCAGTAAGTATTTGTACTAAAATAACATGTACTAGTACAATCTGTTGTTCATGATTACCTACTTATGTATGTGTGTATTGTAATAGACAAGTTTTAAAATAAATAACATGACATGAATGCAAGTATTCCAAGACAAAGTTTTTCTAATTAAACTCCATGATCAATATAAAATATGCCTTGATATGAGATACAGAAAACCCCATGATCAATATAAAATATGCCTTGATATGAGATACAGAAAACCCCATGATCAATATAAAATATGCCTTGATATGAGATACAGTAAACCCCATGATCAATATAAAATTTGCCTTGATATGAGATACAGAAAACCCCATGATCAATATAAAATATGCCCTCATCCAAGATACAGAAATGCCCATTATCAAAATAAAATATGTCCTGATACAAGATACAAAAATCCCATGATCAAAACAAATATATGACTTGATACAAGATACAGAAAACCCCAGGATGCACACTAAAAATCAGTCTAAGACATGATGCACACTAAAAAGCCATCTAAGCTAGAACGCTCTGACAAATATGGTTGCAATTGATTCAAAAGTCTTTTTGAGCAGATTTAACATTGCAATAATGGCTAATGATGCACTATGAAAAGAGCAATGTGGGGTCCATACCAAAAGCTCACCTTACCCTAACTGTCAGGTGAAATAGAAACTTACAGGTTGCTGAGGGTATCCCATGGACCATGTACTGCTTGCCATAGGCTGAGCTGTCCATTTCTCTCCACCAGTCTTCTTCTGTTCACCTTTAGGCTGCCACTCGTATTGCTTACTGGAATGCCAAAAACCATTTTAAAATATAAAAAAATTATAACAGAAATTAGACTAATCTGAATATGAATTTCTTGTTATTCTAACACAGTAAAACCTATCTTTGTAATAAATCCATACAATAGTTACGTGATCATAAAGAATATTAGAAAGAAACAAGCTGTCTTAATTTCCAAAAATTTTTAATCTCTGTGTGTAGCCCTCTTGACTATTTTATTTAATCTTCTTTATCTAGTCTTTTATGCACTGTACCTGAACACTACTTATAGATGACTAAATCCAGTTATAAAATAGGTTAAATTCCATTGATTTTCCATGTATCATTCTGGTTATAAACAATGATGAGATAAACTAAAGTTATATAAATGGAACTGGACTGTAATGTCAATGATATAAGTCGTCACACCCACAAATCCATAAAATAGTTACTGGAACATGGAAGGGCTACCAATGTGCCTGAAAAAGCTCCCCCCTCCATTTAACTTTTGATGGATGGACAGATGAGATGTTGGATAAATAGATATATAGATGGGCAGAAAGACATGCTAACACTTTATGCATAATACTATCAACTTGGAACATAAACAACAGTCCAATGAAGAGCCTGATGCTCTACCGATTTAAGAGAATTTCCAGGAATCCAAGAAAAGTTTTTTCTTAATTTTAACAATATTGCAAGTTTACTCAACATTAATTAAAACCAAGTTTAACTGAAATATGTCCTCCAAGTTTGAAAAAAGCAACTGCTGATGGCCACAAGGTCATACATTAAACCCACTTGAACATTTGGCCAGGTGAGTTAAGAGTTTTTAGCGTCTCCTATGAAGACCTACTTTTTGGCTTCCTTTACACTGAGGTTACCAGCCAGTTGGACGAGACTGGAATCCAAATCATCGGTGATGGGTTTAGCTTTCTTCTGCTCAGCTGGCTTACCAGACTGTGAAATGGGCTGTAACACTTCACCGAATACATCAAAAGCTGCAAAGAAACCAATTTTTGTTCTATTTAAGTATTCCAATAATGTACACTCTTTAATACTGAAAATAAACTGTACAAAAGGGATAACACTGAAATAACTCTGAATGAAGCATATTATTCTTTGTTTAGCTCCTGAAAATTTATATTATTTGCTACTACACTGCTACTCAGTGTATTGTAATAAATATAATGTGGTTTACAGTAATACACAACTTAGGGCCTGCTAGTACTCAAAATGCCAGCTATTTAACACATACACACTTGAACACACACACAAGCAAACATTTGTTTTAAATGTATCTTGTTTATCCTGAAACTATTAATATCACAAAGTAATAAATCATAATATTTAAATATTCTATGAAGCAAATATTCTGATACAAGTATTACATCAGCAACCCAAAACAATTCCTTCTAAATGCAGGACTACTGAACTAATAAATATTCAAGGCAAAATTAAAACAACAAAAAAATTAAAATCACAACAGTTATGGGTAGAAAAAAGTAGAAACCAAGATTTAACCCATTTCTATCAGTTATACAGGTTTTCACTTTCTAGGGCTACATAATATATCACAAGTGAACAAAACAAATATGCTTTTAAAATATTAATCTAAGGTGAACAAGAGTCTAGGAATGATTTTCATCTGGATAAAAAAAGAATATGTAGGAATTCACAAGAAATTTGTTTCTATCTTCTATTTATCTCTTTTAACTAAAAGAGTAAATAAATAACCTTGAATGTTCTTAAGAAACACCAAGATAACAAAAACAATAATATTTTCTCATATCTTCAAACTAATATGTTTACAAACATTAATTTTTTGTCACAATCATTTTTAAAACCTTAAACTTGATGTCATGGATAGAAGATCAATGAACCAGTCACTGATTCTGTAAAGATATATATACACACTAGTTTGGTTTAATCCATTAATTGATATTCATTGGAAAATTAATGCATGTTATGAACCAGCATCACTCAAGGTCTTCTGATATATTCAAACACTGGGCATGACAAAAATTTATTCCTATTTGTGCTACCATGACCACCACATAGTCATCACAGATACAAAACCGAGTTCTTACCTCTACCTCTGAAATATCAGTGTTGTGTTAACTGACATCCCAACAGTGCAACAACAGCAAATAAACTTTGCATAAAAAATTCCAAAAGCAGCCATTTTGTAAGTTAGATCAGCATCATTTTAAAAAAGGTCTCACTAGATATTGCATGAAGTGTTACATTGAGAAAGAAAATATGCTGATTGAACCATTATGTATAAACGTTATATTTAGTCATGAGCTAAACTCGCCAGAAAAATGTGAAATATAGATTACAGTGAGCTGTTTTTATCATATGGGATTATCTAGTTTGATGAGTCGGATGAGCAACACTAAAGAAATAATTTTAAAACCCGAAACTAAACCCAGGTCAGTGAAGCAGGAAATACAGGCAGCAGTTGTCTATGTTTGTGATGAGGGCATACATGTATACCATTTATCTCATCCTCAAATTTTATGATTTCAGGTACAAGTCTGTATACATGATGCATGGAGCCATGTGGTTAAGAATTAAATGCAAAATCTTAACTGAAGCCGTCAAAACGTAAAATGTTACGTCATAGTGACTTTTATTTAAAGTGTGTGGCACTATAAGTTTGAAAATTCCAGGGGTAGAAAAAGATGTATTCACTAATGTTTACCTGGTTAAGAAGATATACTATGAAAGCAGACCATGGACTTATTTTTTTACATAAATGCACAAAAATTTGCTCAAGCTCTGGCAGGCCATTTAAAATCAGCCCACAGGTTGCAGGTTGGACAGCGTTGATTTAGAACAAACAAAACATTAAAGGAACATTAGTGAAAACCCATGTTGATATGATTATTTATTCAGGAGAAATAGTGAAAGGATTTTTAGGATGGCCATTAGGGTGGTAAAACTGAATGTCAAAGGGGTACAATTTTCATTTAGTTCCAACCAGGCCTCAAGTTTCATGGTTTTCTATCAAATTGTTTAGGAACAGTGACAATTTGTGCTAACTAATGGATGAACATCCAACAACAAGCTATCACATAAGCTTTTCTAGTCTTTGACCAGTAAGGCTAAAAATATGTTATTTATTTCTAAAATTACAACAACATGCTAAAAGCTGAACTAATTCCATAAAGGATCACACGTTTTATCACTGCAAAAAATTTATACGAAACTTTAATGAAAACTGTTTAACAAAACCATGGTATTCATTTTCAGTACAAATAAAAAGAAAAGTAAACATTGTATATTGTAACCTGAAGAAAAAAAAAATTGATAAATAATCAATAATAACATTCTATGTTGAAAGAATAATGGACTGTTACATGACAGGAGGCTCAGAATGATAAAATTAGGGTAAAGTCATGACCTGAATAGCAATAACATTAAATCAGCTCTTTGTAATATGCCAGCAATGTCACCCCAGATATATCATCACACAAATGAGAAATACTTTAAAATAAATAAGAAATACTTTAAAAGCCAATTTGTGTACAGAGCAGTAATTTAAAGCCCTACTTGAGAGAAATTAACTGAATTTGAGAAACCTAAATATAATGCAAATTAACTGATCATGATATTTTTTTAAACGACTGGTTGGTAACATAATTATCAAGACTCAGTAAAATACCCCATGTACTTGCTTTTAAGTAGAGTCAAACCGCAAACAACAAAAATCCTGATTTTGATGTTGTTGTTGTAGGGTTTAACGCCATTTTTAAGCACACAATAGGCTATACAGGGCGGCCAGTATTATTGGTGGAGGAAGAACCCGGGAGAACCCCTGGAAAGAACCACTGACCCACGAGAAGCTACTGGCAAGCTTTCTCACATAACTTCATTAGCCAAATCTTAGACTCAAACCCATGGAGACAGAGGTGAGATGGCAGTGATCCGTAACGGAGGGTGCTTTAGACCACTCGGTGCCCAGAAAGATCCTGAACATCATAGAATAATAATGGCCCTGCAGATCAGGGCCTATGTTTATTTTCCTGATTGCACCTAACAAATTTCAGACTCAGATCTGCTAGTAAATTATGCAATGGAAGATCTTGGTCTGTGCAATTTTGCAGTTGGACTGAACTTATAAGCGAGGATATATGGTTTGTACATCCTGCAAAATGTAAGTGGGGGGAACAACGCATTCTCATCATCTGGCACATATACCTAATTCTCATTATGTCTTGGAAAAAATATGGGTTCATCTAGTAAAAATTCGGGTAACATGAAGGGCTCTCAAGAACTTGAGGTCCAGCATCAAATAAACACAAGATTTTCAGAGGAAACTCATTTCTGATCTGTGCATGTCTGTGATGCACCTTAGAATCCCCATTGTGCACCCTTTTTGTATCACCTGTATTTGAAAATGCATAGTGTACTAGGATAACATAAACAATATGCAGGATGACC
Organism: Unio delphinus; assembly: GCA_029339505.1. Taxonomy (NCBI): domain Eukaryota; kingdom Metazoa; phylum Mollusca; class Bivalvia; order Unionida; family Unionidae; genus Unio; species Unio delphinus. The sequence continues at coordinate 13,563,610 of JAQISU010000242.1, read as the reverse complement.
CCTATCCAAATAAATTGGCTTGATTGGTCATTTGACCTACTAAAGGCAGTATGGTGTAATTATAATGTGACAGGCCTTGTTGTTGAACACATGCATGATTATATATACCAGGACAAATGTTAAGAGAACATTAGAATTTACCAATTCTTGTGATACCATTTTATTTTATGGCCATTTATCATTTATAAAACACTGCTACCGGTAATCCCCTTGAAACATGTTGGGTGAGTGGGTTTACTTACTTTCTTGCTGCAACTAGTTTAAATTAACATCCAAGAGCCCTAAAATCCAGTATATTATATTAGTTTAAATTATAACACTTTAAGCTTAACATTGCTATATTAGAAAATCACAAAAGCTATACATGTATATTACCTTACATTTTAATGCTATTTACATGTAGATTAGTCGAGTATAATTGCAAAATTATTTGTATTGATTTTCTTTTCTCAATATAACTGATATTTAGTAGAACTTTCTCCTACAAAGTTATACTGTGCATGTACTTAGCAAGGGAATAATTTGTGTGAATAAAATTATTATTACGAGAAGGGAACACACACCCATGGTAATTCAAGTATTCAATCTTTTAAAAGGGTTTTATGCATGTTTAAAAGATCAGTTGTTTTTAAACACAATGAAGAACATTATGCATCAAATTCTTCATAAATTATTAACATGAGATTTTTCCTTTGAAATGGTTTTTCTATTTTAAGTAACTATGGCCATAAAAGAGAGCATCATTGAAAACCCTCTGTGGCAAAATGCTTGCTGACAAATTTGGTCAGTTTTGCTAAGATGATTTTTGAGAAGGCATTTAAAGTGTTTGTGTAGTTTTCGTAAAGATGGCAGATGAACAATATTTCCATAAACTTGAAAGACTTTCAGGCCAAGTTCCCATCAGATTTGGTCAAGCAGTTTTTGAAAAGTTGAAAATGGCAATTATTGATGGATGCATGACAAAGATATCATCAGATGCAGGGCCATACCATGAGCTAACCTGGCCAGATGTATAGGTGAGCAAAAAAAAAAAAAGTTGACATTTTTTAGCTTTCAAGGTGTACATTAGAGATATGTCATGGACCAAAAACATATCCACTTCTCAGTCACCCTAAATAGCCTACTGTCCCCAAAAGTGTATATTAAAGATATGTCATGGACCAAACATATATCCACTTCTCGGTCACCCTAAAGAGCCTCCTGTCACATGACGGTTGAAGCTAAAGGAAACTACCATGGATGTAATTGCAAGCTATACTCAAAATCTATATCATATTTTGTGGTACTTCATGCTTCAAGTGTAAAAACAAATATGGAGACAAAACCTGTGGCCCCAGATGTCAGTCCTGGGGAGGGACTACGGCCAAGGGATCCAACCATTGCTGCATGTCATGTAGAACACAAGAATTATTATTGAGACAAGTTGAGATCATACAAAACATTACTTCAGACCATCCATTATATTAGTTAGTTAATTATTTAAACTGAATCAAGCATCAAAAATAAATAAGCAATATGTAAAAATCTAATGCTCTATTTATTACTGATTCTTCTCTTTTAATGTTTTTGTTTTTTTCTGGAGGAAAAAGTTTTAAAAGACAGTAATACTGATAATGAAAACAGTTACAATGATTACTATTCATACATTAATCAACTTACAGTACAACAGAACCATAGTTTGAACAAGAGACTCATACAGAAGTAACTTTCACAATATTTTTAACAGCTTAATACACATGTCCATCTGATGAATATTTTAGCCTGGTATATTTTATTTGTCAATATCTTGTATTTCATGCCAAAAAAATGGGAATTATTGTATAATACTCCTTCACAGATTGCATCCATTTATCACGTAACTACCTTTATCTGAAATTGTATATGCAATCCAATTGTCTGATAAATAAGAGACACAAATGGCTATGATACTGCTCATCTGGGAAACTTAAATACTTGTATGTCAGCTTGAGGGTGCAAAAATTTGCTTAACTAGAAGCTGGTGTAACCAGTCTTCCTTTATGACTGTGTGTGTGTGTGCCTATTTCCTTGGCATTAAGAGGCCAATAATGTATTAATGTGCCTTTAAGCCAAAAAACAACCAACCGACCATCACTGCCACTGGATCTCTCCCTGCACTATTGGGAATTAGACCCTGATTTATACCTTTGAAACTGTTCATAGCCCCCCCCCCTTCCACCCCCCCCCCCCAAAATGTATTCACTTACTTGGATGTAGAAGAGGGAGGGTTAATTTAAGCAGTCAGTTTGGATTCCTTGGTCTATCCTTACTCCCTGTGGATTGCCTTAGGAGTTAAAACTTGTAAATAATCAAGATCCCAACCCTAAGGAGCTGTAGTGATTCCTTGGTAAAAGGTGTACGGTATGTAATCACACTGAATCATCTACAAACTTTCTCAAGATTTTTATTTTTAGTTGTGGGTTTCTTTGTTCTTAGTAATTAAATGTCTAAGTACTTCAACATGAAAGCATACTGGTTTGGGTTTTCCTTTTTAATACTAAAATCTAAAAATGCCAAATATACACTTAAAATAACTTATAATTCAATTGTATATATGAAGTACCATAAAACAGTACACAATATATGTAATATCATAAAATGACAAATATTTCACATAATTTAATATCACGAGTCAAGCTTGCTGTCAAACTAAATTGAACCAAACAAATCAGATTTGGCACAAAATATTAAAGAATTTCAAATGTGGTCAAGGTTTTAGCAATAATTCCCTACAAATGCTTTATAAACTTGGACATAACTTTTACAAGAAATCTGCTGTTATTAAAATTTTCTTGTTTCACATCATTAATTATGCAAGGAAATTCTTAAATTTACTGGTATGCACTCTGAGATGCATTTGGTTTAGTTTGGTTACTCATTCTCAATGTTTTGGCTACCTGTTGTATTGCATTTTTAGACAATTACCACCACCACCACCACAGGATTTTAAAAACTTTTTCACTAATCTCATCATTCACAGATTGTACACTCATTGGCATTTACAACCTAAATAAGTAACTGCAGACACTGTACCATGTATATATGTAGTTTTAATAGGAAATTACTGAAATGAAATTTTTTGATAGTCCACAAATGCTATGAACTAAAATCCAAATCTGATATATTTGTAATAGTCCTCATCCAAATCTGATATATTTGTAATAGTCCTCATCCAAATCTGATATATTTCTAATAGTCCTCATCAAATCTGATATATTTCTGATAAGTCCTCATCCAAATCTGATATATTTCTAATAGTCCTCATCCAAATCTGATATATTTCTAATAGTCCTCATCACAAGTACAAGTTTAATAGTGTTGAGATTATTGATCAATGCATCTCAGTGACCTCAACCTTTGGTCAAGGTATTGCAGTCATGACTAAACTTAATATGGAGGACTATGACCTACCACTTTTTGACTCCAAAATCAGTGGGTTTCTTTACTACCATAAGTGCAAGCAATCTACAGTTTGGTAAATGGAACTTGTTGTAGAACAAAAGTTATTTTCCAAAACCCAGTTTTTGTCGTGTTACAATGGCTTACACTTTTTCACCTAAAATAATTAACTTTCTCCTTATCTGACAGCAAACCCTCCACAAACTGTGGTAGCAGTACTAAGCCATAATGCAAAATGCATTTCAGTCAGAAACTTTGACCTTTTACCTTTTCAACCCCCAAATCAAAAGATTTCTAAGTTAACAAATGTGTAAGCCATTTACAAACTACATGTATAGTAACGGTACATGGCTGAAAACCAAACTTTTGAGCGCATTTTTCTTCTTTCAGTCACATCGTGAGATTGAATGTTTTCACTCTAAAGTTAATGGAGCTCTTTCTTATTTCTAGTGCAAGTCATCCAAAATTTTTTGTTTAAGTCCATAACATTGAATATTAATATGTGGAAATCGCTTCTTTCAGTCACAGTGACCTTAACCTCTGACCTTTGGGCCCCTAAATCAATCCGCTTATTTCAAGTTTAACTCATCCACAAAGTTTTGCAACCGTAAATGCTAGAAAAATTAAATTATTGCGCAGAAACAATTTTCCTTCTTTCGCAGCAACTTTAACCCCTGGTCTTTAAATCTGAAAGCAACAGAATTCTTCCTTACCGGAGCGCCAGCCATTAAGAATGTTTGGTATTAGCAGTTGGTGGTCAACATGAGTAACTTTGTGGAAATGAAAATCGTAACAGTCAGGATAAATGGATATCACGACAAAAAAACCAGTAAAAGTCCCTAACATATAATGTCTCTTTTAGACTGTGTTGGATGGCACACTGGGCAGTTTCTATTTGTTCCAATTCTGTGGGGAAATAATAAAAAGCAAATGTCTGACAGTGACGATAAATGCATGGCAAACATCTGACAGTGACAATAAATGCATGGCAAACATCTGACTGTGACAATAAATGCATGGCAAACATCTGACAGTGACAATAAATGCATAGCAAATGGTTAAAACCATGCTACTGAACTCTTCTTGTCTAAACATGACTGAACACAATAATCTAGAATGTGAATACAATAATCATGCAATAAATCATCTCTGCATCATCTGTGTACAAGAACATTTCCATCAAAGAAAATGACTATTTAACAATTACAATGATACTGACTTTCAAATCCAGCAGAATAGTTATTAATAGCTTTAAAATCAAGCACTAACAATTTTGTAAATTCACAATGTGACAACAACCTTAACCAATTCCGGGTGATCATTTCTCAAACAAGGTAGTGGCAACTTAAGAGCTTTCTGCTAAATGTTTTAATTGTTTCTTGGCATCTTTGGATTTGTATGAATTGAAAAAAAGAAATACAAGAAATGGAAGAATAAAGGTACACCACTCCAATTATACTTCATTAATTGATAACTCTGCAAACCTGCTCATAATGTGGGTCAGGTGTGGATACAAGCTTTGATTCAAAAGTAGAAAATAAAAAATTGGCACCTGTTTGCTGAAAATGAAGAAAATTGAAATCGAAACATTGGTACATAAAACCTTGACATAGTGCTTCTTTTATCATCAAAATCTGTGGCTAGTACCCAGAAATTTTAATCAATATAAAATTAAAAAGTTTTAGAAAGTCAATTTTGGAATAAAATTAAAGTTAAAAGGCATGCAAATCCTACCTGTGCCAGTGCTCACAAACATGGTACATGTAGTGTGTCCCGTCAACTTGTTTAATTGATCGACCAAACAGTTACAACTATGCAAGTAATATACTTTAACTTAGGATATTCATTCACAACAGTAATAAAAGATTGCAAGACAACCAAGCAAAATGAATTCTTGATGAATAAAATGCTGCGAGCTCAGAGTTTCTAGTGAGATTATATATCTTGAATCGGTACTCGGATAATTCTTCAAGGGTGAGAAAAGTTTCACCTTTACTTGCAATGAATAATGGCATAAATATTTTACCAACAGAGTAATTATAACGAAAACTGAGTTTCACTATTGACAGTTGTTTCACGAAATAAACGTCCATTGCTTTTGAAAAAAAGGAATCTTGTTTTGTTGTGAATAAACAACAAAAAAAGCAATTACATAATACACATTGTTTTCTTGCATACGTGATGATTGGTGAGTGTGACGTGTGTGATTAGAATTTGTTAACATAGCTTTAAAAAAATTCAGTCACATCACTACAATGTTGTTAAAACCTGTTGGAAAATGTTAACAATCTTTCAGCGGTTAAAAATCTTGAAAATAAAGGTAATTTATATGAAATGGTACACAACTTTATTAGGAAAAGCTCTTTATTGACAATTATTCCCAAAGAGGTTATAAAACCAGTATTCGAACATTGAACAGCAGTCGTGCTTTCCAATATGTCAAGCAAGGATTACAGCCCCTTAATTTGAGGTTCTTAGGTATCTTGTGCAATCTTATAGTGCAGTCTATGTTTCATCCATGGCGCACAAGTTACTGAAAAGTGTATTGACAGGTATTCTGATTTACATGTAGCATCATATTATGTGTAGTAATTTTTTATATATATTTTTCATGCCCTTGCATCGTGCAGGGGAAGGTTGGTTAATTTCTCATGATCATATAGCTCAACCTAAAAAATATAGGGTAAATTTGTTTACTTCCCCAAGTTGTAAGACAAGGACAACTTTTAAAATCGTTGTGTCCCAACATGTATGGCAATTATAGTACATGCAATATATGGCAATGTTTCTAAAATCAAACTTGTTAAAGATCTTGATGATATGAGATTACACAAATCAGATCAAAATCAGATAAAAAAAATACAGCCAATATATAATATTCACAAGATCAGCTAAACAGATGCAGAACCACCAAAATAGTGTGTAGACATTATTCATAATCAGTTTAAACTCTTCAGAAAGATCTTGACAATGCAAGCTTACATACAAACCTGATCAAAAGCTTATAAAAAAAAGGAAGTGTCTAGTGTTTCCAAACAAATGTTGATGGATGGTTCGATAATGGATCATAGTGGAATCCTGATAGATGACATACAGAGCCATACCATAATCTCACTTAGCTTTTGCTTAAGAGAGCTAAAGAGATTATTTGAAAATTGTGTGGTAAACTATGTGTCCAATTAAATGGCCTGCAATTTTGCCACAAGCTGACTTTAATTACAGCATGAAGCTAAAAGAAAAATAATAATCAAAATTAATAATTTTTTCATCTTTCTTTAGGAAATTTTAAAGTACAGTATATAATTTCTTGCAGACCATTTTTTGATACAGCAACACAGAAACAAATGGCTACCTTGATCTGGGGTTGGTGTACCAGACCAGCTTCTGGGCTTCAAAACTGGAAAATCAAACCATTATGTCTGGTAAAGTAATCAATATAACATGCAACTGACTAATGATGACCACACAAAAGAGTGATTGTAAGGTGCTCAAGCTAGGACATTTTCTCTCAAACTAGGTAAAATTCTATTGAGGTTGTTTTTGAAGTTAGTGAAGGTTTTTTTATTTTAAGTAACATCAGGCATTTGATGACAGATGAGCTTAAAATGGGCAAACATTATGGTTTTATGTCACGATACTTTCTTTAAAGCTTGGTCAAATTCTATTAAGTGGTTTTAAGGCAGCCGATTCAAGGTCCTTTATTTTCAGTCAATGACGTGCTGTTTGTAATAATTTATAAAAACTCTAATGTTTTTGCATGTCAGGATACTTTCTGTAATGTTTAATAAAATTCTATTTAGCGGCTTTGAAGACTTTTAAATGTTTTTCTATTTTTTGTAACAGTGGCTTTATTTGATGACAAATTGTAAACATGTCAGTGCAAGGTCTTCAGAAAGTTTTTGGTTAAATTTCAATTTTACAGTTTTAGAAATGTCATTTACACGACTGATAACAGCATTCATTTTCAATAGCAGATCAGCATCATGCTAGGAAACTTTCTGTGAAGTTTAGTGAAATGTTATTTAGTAACATTGGAGAAGAAATCATTTCAAAGTTTATAAATTTTTAGCAATGGATTGGCATTTTTGGAAGAAATTTGAAAGACCTTTTTATCAGAATACTTTCTTTCAAATTGAAACAAACTATTTTCATCAGGTGTGGTGAAGTCGAAAGGTTTTTCCATTTTTAGTAATGGTGTTCATACCTAAAAACAGATAATTTATGGCCATGATGCTTTGTACCAAGTTTTGTTGATATTGGTCTGGTGATTTCTGACAAGTTTGAAATTGTAATTGTTGATGGGCACCTTATAGCTAAACCAGCTAAAAATGTAAAATGAAATGTTTATCTGAAAATGTCAGCAAACTGGTATGTTGAAATGAAGTTTCAGGCGACAAAACTTGTGTCCTTAAAAATGGATTAGAGTGATGCATTAAACCACTCAAAAAAGATCGTGCACGAGAAGTTACCAACAATGGGAAGGTATTATCTGTCTTATGGTAAATGCAAAAATCAACATATTACTTCTTAAATCTTAAAAGTCTTACTATCACATAAAGGCAATACTGTGTTAAAATGTCTTTTACTGCAGGATAAACAATGACAAAGTGTAAAGTTCTTCAAGCTTTTCATTCAAAAAATGTGTATTAGATAGGTAATTAAAATAACGTGATGTAAAGTTACTTGTGTGATTTTAATGAATAAAATTTAAAGTTGGATTACAGCTATTTCTTTTTTTCCCACCCTCTGGAGATGTGATTATGATGATATGAACTTCAATTATGGGAAGCACTAACTGAGAAAGCAATTCTAATTAGCATAATGTCTTGCCTGATTGTTTTCAAAGCAACCAAAACTGGAGTCATCAGAATCACTATGAAAATAGTTACAGCAAAATAAAGAAAGTGAAATGACAATATCAGATAACAGCATCCATAGGAGAAAGTCTTTCTTTTATACAGTGATGATGAGAATGTTGCCTTAATGGGGCTGATTCCTTAATTACCATGGTAATGAGCAGTGAAAAAATGTGATTGGTTCCTCCATTACAATGTGAACTAATCAGTGAGATAATACTCTTGGAATTATTTTCCTAATTTAACAGAATATAAATGGCCTTTGGTTTGCTTGACATTTTAAATGCCTGCAAGAATAACGTTACTTTGTGTTACATATACATCTTTTTACAAAATAATATTTAAAAAGCATTAGCAGATTTACCCTATTTTTTATAACTGATGTCCAGGAATCTGATTCATTCCACAATAGAGATAAAAGTTCTTAGATTTGATTGACAAAATGCCTGTGAAACAAAATTATTTCTTTTGGAAAAGTTATGTGCATTAGCATTCAATCCCATTAACTCTAATTGGCTGAATACATATTAATTTAAAGCACACAAATTTCAACGCACCTGGGCTGGATGGAAGATGCAGATCACCAAAGCCTTCAGATGGGATGCAGATAAAAAGGAAAATTGACAAAGACAAATAGTTAGGAAAGAATTTGATAAGAAAAATAAAGAATACTCTGAAATGGAAGAAAAATGTGAAAAGTACATACCAGATGTCAATGTATTGGTTCCAATAACAAAGACATGAACATTTTTTTTAATGTAATATGTTATTATCACAAATTCTGGGCACTTCCAGAACACTGAAGCTTGCATGATTTACAGCACTGCTATATCAAGGCAAATGGATCAGAAAAACAATGATAGTTTTATTCAAGCAAGCTGATTTTTTCCCTGAAGAAATAGTTTGCTTGTTCAAAAGATTAATTAGGTAAGTACTGTAAGTTTTCATGTTAAGCTGAATTTGTCTTTTTGTTAATGTAACAACTGCTTATATTCCAACTAGTCTTAAGAATTACATGTAAAGAAATCCTGCAGCTATCATTAACTTGAAAACAAATTATAGTAGCTTCTGAAAATAAAAATTTACATGTATTAAAAAGAAATGGCTTAATGTCCCTCACTGTCCATGGTTAAAATAAACAAATTTAGTATGGAGACAATCACAGGCAAAAATATCCAGTGATTCTAAATTATACAATCATAAAATGGAATCAGATATATAATATCATACACCAAAACAAAAAAATGTAATCTCCAGTGGAAAGATTAATACAATTTCAATTGTTTATCAGAGCACACGATGTATTTTGTACCATCAAAACACTAATTCTTAGAATCCAACTACATTCTCTATAAATAATTTATTCAAGATCTAATTACCAATTTTATAAAATACATGTATCATCAGCTGTTCTGTGATTTTAAAATGGAGTTCTGTATAAAGTATCAACAGCTGTTCAGTTTTATGAAGTTGAGTTCTGTATAAAAGTATCAACAGCTGTTCAGTTTTATGAAGTTCAGTTCTCTATTTTGGTTAAGATGCACACTGAGGTAACCAGCTAATTATAAATTCAAGAAGATACACCAAGCCACTATCTCAAATTATGTTCATTTCTGTAGCTGTCCCATTTAATGCTGTTGCTGTTGGTTACTCAAAACAGAACTTTAAAAAACAAATGTCCTAATCATCACCTTCCAAACTGAATGACCAGTTCATGGCCTTCCAAGCTATATATCCAGTTCATGATCTTCCAAACTAGATGTCCAATTCATGACCTTCCAAACTATATATCCAGTTCATGACCTTCCAAACTAGATGTCCAATTCATCACCTTCCAAACCAAATGTTCAACTCGTGACCTTCCAAACTAAATGTCAGATTCATGACCTTTCAAAATACACTGAATATTTTAGTCACATTTGTTTTGCTGGTATCTTAGATCTTTCGTCCAGACTAGATTCTGGTTTCCAGCTGACAATAACAGAAATATAAAATTAAATGCAGAGGTTATTGAAAAGACAGGACCCTGGCTGGCAATTTTAAACAATCATACACCCAAACTCCAATTTCCACATGCCCAAAATTTGCAAAATTTTTTCAAACTATTATTTGGCATGCATCATTATAAATGAACTTGTGTGTTTTATTCCAAATAAACAAGGTTATATTCCAGGTCCTGTGGTCAGCCATTTTCTAATTGTTCATTCAATGTCCTACTTACTAAGTGGAATAACCATGTTGATGTTCATTAGCATCTGAAACATGCCTTGCTAAATACAGTTTCTCTTTAAACTTTTGGTGCAGTTCATATGTGCTTCTTAGTTTTGTTTGTTTTTTGTGGTTTAACGCCATTTTTCAGCACAATATAGGCTATACATGGCGGCAATTATTAATGGTGGAGGAAGAACCCGGAAAATCCCAGGAAAGAACAACCAACCAACGAGAAACTACTGGCAAGTTTTCTCACATAACTACATTAGCAGAATCTTAGACTCGAACTCACACAGACAGAGGTGAGATGGCAGTGATCCGTAACGGACAGCGCTTTAGATCACTCGGGGCCCCGTGCTTCTTAGTATATTCTAGTGTAAGTGGAAGCAAGTTTGAACTCAATTATTATTCATTAAACTTGAAACATACTGAACAATACAATAGCAGTTAAACAAAACCATCTGGAAAAAAATCGAAATACGAGTGTTTTCACCAAAAGCATTTTTTTAAAGTCTTTTCTTTATATTTCAATTACACCAAAGAATGGCAGATTTTTAATCAAAGAATCTACTGCTATCATGACTACATTTGATCCCTTGATTACTTATAATAACTAAAAAAAAAACATCTTGCATTTGGGCTCAACTCCTCAGGATAAAACAATTAAGTAATCAATTAATAGCCTGGTGAATATAGAAGCTAGCCTTAATCCCACTCCTTTGCCATGCATCACTGCACTGGTAGAAACAATTGCTGGAACAGTTCAGGTACTCACTACACTGGTTCTGACAGGTGTCTGTAACTGCACATAAATATCCCATATGGTATTCCATCATACCTCTAGTTGTAGGCTTTAACACCATTTTACAGCACATGATAGGCTATACATAGCAGCCAGTATGTATAACTGGTGGAGAAAGAACCCTGCAAAATCCCAGGAAGAGCCATCGACCCACGAGAAGCTACTGGCGAGCTTTGTCACATATTGGGTTCAATGAGCCTAAGACTTGAACCTCCGCAGACAGAGGTGAGATGGCAGTGATCTGGAACAGGGAGCACTTTAGACCAATTGCCCCTCCCCCTTGGTAGAATGACATGTATATTAAAGCCAAGTGAGCACTAATTACAGGTAACTCAGGCAATCTGCAAATTATAGGTAACTCAGGCAATATGAGAATTATAGGTAACTCAGGCAATCTGCTTCACATTCATAGGTCCATGCTACACTTTATACAAAAAGTTTACAGCTTTCAATTGAAATACAAGTAGGTGTTATTCATAAACATTAGGGGCATACTTTGGGATGAATGTGAATAATGTACTAGTTTTTAAACATTTTGAAAATTAATTTCTGCATTTTATTAATGGTGATCAATGTTTTTTCAGGCAAATTAGATACATTTTTGACAACCACAACAGTTATCTCACTCAGAATGCAGGAGAGGACCAATATGAAATTGGAATTACCCTGGGCATCAGGGTCTCAGATATTTTAGAACTGTATAAGGGGAACATTGCACACTGGAACAAATATATTTGTATTCTAACTTTATTTTTGGTTTTTTATCACTCCATCCATTCTGGAAACCTATTTCATACAAAATATGAAGAAAAAAATGCAAGTTCCTGCATAATATTGACCATAAAAGTCTCATACCTGATATCCCTGTTCGGTGTAGTAAAAAAACTTGTCTATATATGTGAACAAGTGCCTCACACACTGTTTCATTTGCAGTTATTGGACTCTCTCACACAAAATTCACAGTAATATATCAAATTAACATAAAGCAGGAAAAATATATAAACAAAACAGCTTTCAAAACTGACATTTGTAACATTTTAAAATCTTTTCTATAAACATTATCAATATTTGAATATTTTTAATGTGTAAAGTAAATAATACAGTTAGAGAAGAAAATGATCAAGAAATACACAACATAATTTTATTGAGTAACGTTGCATGATTTTGACAGCAAGTCAGTGCCAAAATTAAATGTGCAAAACATTTTAAATGAAAGTGAAAATAGGTAATCAGCTAAACCTATGGAAATAAACATTAAACAAACAAAACTGTAAATCTTATCATTGATAATAAGGAACACTGTGTGCAAAGAACCCAAGAATTTTTGGGGGGTAATAAATTTGTTTGTGGCCTTTTGGCCAACTATAATCTATAAATATTGGCATCACAACTGAGAAGAAAACCAATATGCTAGATAGGAACTTTTTAGTCAACACAACTATAATCTATGAATGTTAGTTCCACAACAGAGAAGAAATTTATTGACTTATTAAGGATTAATTTCCTTTATTAAAAGCAGTTCTTGCATGAAAATGAAATGCATATTTAAGGAAGTGAAAGGGACATATTTTGCCACAAGTTTTATCTGGATCTTATTAGGGGTCAAAATTTACAGAACCTACCCCTTGGTTGAATCCTGTATAATTAAAAAGTTATTATGTAGAAATGAATGTAAGTTGGATGGATGGATGTAAGTTACCATAGAAGAGTAGAAAACGTACTAATATTTGGTGTTAAAGGTGGAGGAAAAAAAAGCCTTGTATATTCTGATGTGATATTTTATTCCCAAAACAAAGATTAAAAAAAAAATATTTTAAAATAGGCCATAAAAACCAATACACGTACCAGCAAAACTGAACCTTGTAAACCCTTCTAAAAGCAATGAACAATTTTATTGTTTAAAAAAATATCTAGGTCAAAGTAATCTAAGAGATAACTAAACTAGGTGCTATTTATGAATAAATATGAAGAAAAAAGAAAAAAATTGTCAACTCCATGCATACTACTTTGAAAGATCTTGTATATTTAAACTTATTTTTAGTGTTGCGCTATGTCCATGGTTTAAAAATGTGTTCATAAAAAAACAAAAACATTTTTAAGCACATAGGACTTGAGCAATCTATAATACATTGTTACCTTTCTATGTTCTAAAAAAACATATTCAGACACACAATACAGTGTGACCCCGCTATAGCACACTCCATTATAACACGAATTCAGAAACAGCAGTCATGGTGTGGCTCCCAAAATTTAAAATACATATAATTTTCTCATAGATGAAAAAAAAATCTTTCTTCAAAATGTGACAAAACATATATGATGATCATGGCATGGCTCCTAAAATTTTATATGTAATTTTCTTGAACATGAAAAATAGTTTTTTCTTCTTAAAAGTATGAAAAATAATGTGTAAAACGTCTATTCAGAGATAGTGCAGGGCTTTGCTAATGTCACAATTTGCAGGTGTTTTTTTGTTTCATTTTCAAACGTGACCGGAACACGTTTACTGTGCTGTGAAAGTTTCCTTTTGCAGGAAAAAAAGTTTATGCTTATGAATGCTACCAACAGTTTAATAAAATGCAAACTAACTTTTACTGACTTTTATGTACTGAAAAATAAATGTGCTTCACCATTCGTTACATGATTGTGCTAATTTTTCCATTGAATTCAGACGTGAACAAATTATTGAATATTTTAAACCTGTGTGCATATTTTTGATAGAATTTCTTGTATTGTAGATTCTATGAATGTGATGAAATTTGTGGACGAGTACACAGTGTGTATACTCTATTCATGCTACACATTAGACATGTATATATAAAGAGTATACATGTACATGTACCAATACATGGTTCTCTGAATAAAGTAAAAATATTATATATGCCTTCTCTATTTTCAGTACAGGTGTATTTCTCTTTTAATATGCATCAAATTAAGACTAACTATGCCAAAGAAGTACATATTTTTCTGTCCACATTTATTATCTAAACTCCCCCCCCCCCATCACATATTTTTCAAAGTACATGCATAATTTCTTTCAGCTAAATGACCTGGTTGCTTATAACACTGTTCTGTCAAAAACACATCCAGGTTCTATGGCTCCCAACTACTGTGTTATAGAGGAGTCACACTGTACTAAGAAATAAGATGCTATTATTTAAAAATTTAACAGCACCAGTAACTGAACATAACAAAAAAGTTTCATCTAGGAGTTCCATTTTCTTCATTTGATACAATGGTAATTTGCTATTTAAGAAATACTAGCGAGACTCTAAATAAAAATGTACAATATACAAGATCCTTCAATTCAATACTCAGCCCACCTTGTGCTGGGGCTGACCCCACCACCAAGTCCCCAAACACATTATCAACTCCTTCTATGGGGCCCCAAGTGGCAAAGTCATTGGGAGGAAAACTTTTAGTTGTATCCTTGGTCCCTCCACTGAGGGGGTACAGAAAATCAAAACCTGACTTCTTTTCAGTGGGTGCTTGGATAAAAACATTGCAAAAAAGAGAAAGCCAATTAGAATTTATTTTTAAAGTACATGGAATAACGAGTCTGTAATAAAAATGGCATTTCTTACCAAGAAAGTTGAAGAGCATGAAAAATAGAAGTCTGGTTCATATTCATTACACAACAAAATGCACATGTTAAGATCATCATGTCTATTTGAACAGTAAAACCCGTCTTAAAGACCACTGCAATGAGAAACCACCTGCTTTAAAAGACCAGATCATAAATGCACAGACTTGATGATTATATAATGTTTTGGCCTGTTATGAGACCACCTGTCCTGAGACTATACCTTTCTAATAGAAGGGGTGGTCTTTCAAGACAGGTTTTACAGTTCCAGCACACTAATAACCAAAATACCTTGAACAACAAGATATTCTAATTTACAGACACCTAATTATTTCAAACTGCATTTTGTATATTTAAGTAAATTAAAGACTATTTTTCTAAGACAAGATACTCCCTTTTTGTTCCGTTTCCTTTATTTGACTAAGAAAAATATTTTAAAAGTTGCATCTAATCTAAATTTGATAATCAAGGATAAACATGGGTGTGTATGAATGTAAAGACATGCAAAATGATGCCAAAGTGATCAGCACATCAGACATCTGCCGCAGCATATAAAACAAAAATCTAGACAGGGTCTTCTCAAGCAATAACTGCAGGCAATTATAAACAGATATACTGCAATAAACTTGACAAAAGAACATCAATGAAATTTGAATAGTTTTATCGGAATCATATATGTCTAAAATCCACCCCACCCCACCCCACCCTGAATAATAACCAGTATATTTTCATATGTTTCCCCACAGTAGAAGGGAATTTCCTTGGCTGTATTTGGGACTGAATATGGGTTTTGTTCATATTCATGCAATGCTGTGATGTGTACAATACTCATTTTGAGCTAAAGATTCTTAACATAGATGAGAAAAGGGTGCCACTTAAATCACACTCATCTTGAACTATCTTGGATCTTACTCATTAAATTTTACATATAATGATGTTGTACCCCACACAAAGGCATAGGAAAAACTTGTACTTTATCATGTAAGCATTTTCCCAATTCTTACTACCTCTCACTCTATTTCAGAAAAAGCAGTTAAGTCAATGGCATGAGAAATAAGAGTACAGTAACAAGTATATACAGATATTACACAACCATAAGCATTGGCATGTACACTGTCAACATAAATATCTTTGGTATTAATCATTTCATTTTTTTTTCATATTCACTTTCTGAACAGTTAAACATACTAAAGCAGAAATACAACTTGCTTAAAACCTATGTAAGGTCCAAAAATATAAAATTAACAAAACACTAATGTTAAATTTCTTTAATAATTGTTACCTTGTGTTACTTAAGTGTGTTATTGTAACTTGTTTCCTCTCTAATAAAGAGTGACATATTACAGAGAAAGCAGATATGCTTTTCTGGCAGCAAAAAAGACAGAAAGTTGCATGTACACTTGCACTGTACAGTAAGCTATTACTACCTGATGGTACAGTAGATGACTTGGGTTGGTGCTGAGCAGGAGTCAAACCAGTGGAGACATCAAGCACAGCAACTGTTAGAGAAGAAATATGTAAGCCCAAACATGCAGACATTTGCAAGCCAAACAAGCTAGTGGTTAGTGAAGCCACAGGACAAAAAAGATGGGGCATTTTCCAGAACACATAACTATTGTCCTCTTACTGAATTTGATGCCACTTGTCAATTACCTACCTACTAATACTTAACACATATACAGTGTTACGGCTATTGGATTTAAATCATTTATTGTTAAGTCCAAATTTGTCATTTGGGGTTTGATATTCATTAGTTTGGTTTTTTCTGGAAAATTTAGGCTGACCTGGGTTCTAGTTGTAAACAGGCTGACCTTGGCTTGGTTACCTCTTTATCTGACCCTGCTTTAGACATTGTCAACAAGCATCTAAAACTATTGGTTAATTTCAAGGACATTTTATTTTTAGTTATTGGGGGTAGTAAATATCTAGAGTACGTGATTTTTAGTGAAGGCAGTCTCTTTCTGTGACCTTCCATGAACCTCTATCAATTTCTAGAAAATCACGTGATCACTTGTTTACTTAAAAAAACAGTTATATAGACTGTTGTTTTGGATAGAAGAGTTCAGTAGAATTTTGGGCTTTAAAATGAACAGTTGTGTATTCATGTTTGAGTTATAATTTTTATTATCTTGTTCTGGACTTTGTGTCAATTCATATAAGAAAGAGGATTTATTATCTATTTGGAGGAGAAAACATGTGCTCATAATTCTTGTGGATGATAAATTAAACAAGAACAGCATCACGTGACATTGTCAGCCATTTTGGATTACATCGTCAAGATTCGAACCTGGAACTTTTAGAACATTTATTTATCAGGACTCTTACAATTCTATTAGTGGATTATTTTTGTGAATTCTATATTGGATTAATGTTGGATTTGATTCTCTAAAACTGTAAGTTTATTTATTTTATGAACATAATTGTACTTAATAAATTCATTGTTCAATTTATACAAGCTTGTTAGTTTTCACTCTTTCTGTGTTGCTGCTTATTCGAGCCTAAGCACGTAACAACAGCAATTACCAACTACCATCTGCACAGGGGCCCCGAGTGGCCGAGTGGTCTAAAGCGCTGTCCGTTACGGACCACTGCCATCTCACCTCTGTCTGCGTGTGTTCGAGTCTAAGATTCGGCAAATGTAGTTATGTGAGAAAGCTTGCCAGTAGCTTCTCGTGGGTCGGTGGTTCTTTCCGGGTGTTGTCAGGGTTCTTCCTCCACCATTGATACTGGCCGCCGTGTATAGCCTATATTGTGCTGAAAAATGGCGTTAAACCATAAAAAACAAAAAAAAAAAAATCTGCACGACTTCCAACTCTATGGAATCTGGCAGACATGTGAAGTGGCACATATACTGTTCCAAGATGAAAACTCATCATATGACAGTAATCAATTATCTTAGTGTCCTAAAGATTGTCACCATTTCTATTATGGGAATTACCTCCCTCAAAGAAAAATAGACATACCTAATATTTCTGAAATATTATGTTTTGATTTCCAAAAAGGCTTGTATTTTATAGCCTATCAAACAGTACCTTAAAAATAATAATAATAATAATAATAATAATAATAATAATAATAATTTATTTAGTTATGGTAACTCAATTAAAATACACATGTATCTCGTTTATCTTTATGGCCTAATATATAGAAAGGAATGTTTTTATTTAGGAACAGAAAGTAGCATATGGATATGCAATGTTAAAATTTGATCTGATGTAATAAATCAGAAAAGAAACATCACCCATGTTATTTGTTTGTTTGTTTGTTTGATTAGGATTTTTAACGTAGCTTTAACAATTTTTCAGTCATATCGCTACGATGTCTGCAGTGAGGCACTTTATGGTGATGTCTACCACTGGGGCATCATGCCGCAGACATGTAGCATGATGTCCCACCCAGTCACATTATCCTGACACCAGGCCGACCAGTCCTAACACTAACCTCTTAATGCTGAACATCAAGCGAGGCAGCTGTTAGTACCATTTTTGTAAGTCTTTGGTATGACTCGGCCGGGGATCGAACCCACGACCTCCCGCTTCCGCGGCATATGCTCTAACCACTAGGCCACCGGAACGGTTCCACCCATGTTAAACACATAAAAAATAACAGATGGTTATGGACACTGTACATGTACAAAAGTGAAGAAAATAGCAACACAAAAGCATGAAAATGCATAGCTGAAATATGTAAGATATTTTTCTTTTAAAGTTGCATCAGATCATGCTGCTTTAACATGAAAGGGCAATAAGTTCTGTATCAATAAATGCTCCAGAATATTTCAAATGTAACCTATCAGTACTGGCATCTCGTAGGTTCAAGCAACCTTACAAGGATGATCATAAACATCTTTCTCAATTGTGTCCCTCAAATCTGATGATAATCACAACTGTATTAGGACATATGTGAGGTCAAAACAGTGCTTTTTACAGGTTAAAACCATTAAACACAGCTTTTTTTTTACATTAAAGACTGAAAGTGACCATGACCAGTTGGAATGATTCCAATGTGGGTTGGCTATTCATTTGTTCCGGGAATCTGTTCCAAATGATGACAGATGTTCTTGTAGATGGATAAAATTGTTCAAAACCGACAGTATTTCATACTGTACCATCGAGTCCTAAATAAAGAAGTTGCAAAGTATGATTATGTCAACTAGGTGGTGGGCAATTCAGTATAGCTTAGTCATGTAAGACTTAAATTGACTTTTTTCAGATTCTACCATACCAAGTCATTAAGCATTGATTTTACATTGATTGTCTACAGGTAATCATGTTTAAGAAATCAAATTGCTTAAATTACAGGGTCAATGATTTTGGTCAACAAGATATTTCATGTATTTTGGCATATTACAATTTGATTTCTTAAAGTATTTTGGTCACTTTTAATGAGCCATTTTAGTGGCAGACTGTGAGTGGGGGTATGAACTGGAAGACCTGGTCAGCAGGGAAACTAAGGTCAATTTTCAATTTATCTCTTTTAATAAGCAAAGAATCGTGAAATTGAATATACATCTTTGTGCTTGATGGGACAAACCTGGCAGTCAGTCAGCATTTTGTCCGTTTTCTTGATGGTCCATCTGTTTGGCCACAAGATGTAATTTTTGGAATGGCTTGTAGTATCCTACTGATCTTTATGTCAGGAGTTTTGGCATGATAAGGGCAAATAATGACAAGGCATGGGTAAACAATGAAACATGACATGGGCAAATAATGAGACAAAACATTGGCAAACACTAAGAGACATGACATGGGCAAACATTGACAAGGCATGGGCAAACAATGAGACATGATAAGGGGCAAACAATAACAAGGCATGGGCAAACAATGAGACAAAATATGGGCAAACAATGACAAGGAATGGGCAAACAATGAGACATGATATGGGCAAACATTGACAAGGCATGGGCAAACAATGAGACATGATATGGGCAAACATTGACAAGGCATGGGCAAACAATGAGACATGACATGGGCAAACATTGACAAGGCATGGGCAAACAATGAGACAAAACATTGGCAAATACTACGAGACATTATATGAGCAAACTATATAAGATATAGCATAGGCAAATAGCAATTGTTTCATTCAGTACCGGGTTAGTTCTTTATAATGATTTCTAAGAGACAAGCTTGTTATTTGCAACACAATGCATGTAAGCCAAGTGTGATGAAAAGTTTAACAAACAAAAATACATGTGAATCTCCCAGCCAGGAGGGTTTTCCTCCATAGATTAGAGGTGTCAACAATCACTCCAACCATCACTGAAATCTTCTGGATAAAATCAAAGTTACTAAAGATGAGGATGGCAGGGCTGATCAAATTTGTTTCCTTTCATCCACTTGTCCAGGACTAGTCGTTGCTGAAAATTCATTTTACCCATCTACCTTTTCACCTGTCCCAAAATTGTTATAGCTTACATACATTTAGTGAGATGTATAGTTTAATCCATAGAAACAATGAAAGAAATAATGCACAATGTATTTGTTTCATAAAAGGGATTAATTTGTTCTTTTTTTTTTTACTGTGTTGGTATCTTGTATACACTATATCTTGCTACGATACTGCATTAATGTGTGTGTGTGTGTGTGATTTAGAGTTTTAACTTAGCCTGGAAAACCAGTCTAAGGGATTAGATCAGCCCTGGGACTGCCATATATGATCCAGACAGTGAGACATAAGAGAGGATAATAGTGCCTGTGCTACAGATAAGGACAGAAGGAAAGGCAACAATTTACTGTGAACAGATTGATGTGCATATTTCAATACAGTAAATAGAAATTTGTTTTCGTTCTCACTTTTGTTAAACTGCATAATAAAAATCAGGCCAACAAAAAATCCTCCTGAGTTGAAGTTAAAACTAATGAAAAAAATTGGCAGATTTCTTGACCTGTCCTAAACTAACCTTTGTTCTATTACATAGATGACCAAGTATGCATATCAATAAATAAGCTGAACCATGATGGTCTTCTTTTTTTTGTATACATGGCTTACGTGATACCAAAGCTCAAGACTTTTGTCTCAATGTAAAGATTTTTTTTTAAAAATTAGTAAAGCACCCAACCCCCAGAACAGCAATTATGACACAAATTAGAAACTAAAAATCATTCTGTTAATAGTTAGAAAAATACAATGTACCGGTACTCACTTATTATAAAGCTTGCCTAGTCAAATATTTATAAGTCTAAAAAGCTCCTGTATGCCCAATTTATCAAGCAAAAGTATAAATTTAGACGAAAGTAGCTTGACCTATGAAACTTATTCCTTGGACAGAGTACAAAAGACATAAATCAATAAAAAAAAAAATCAATAAAAACAGCATTATTTTCAATATCAATGATATGAAGTACTAGAATAAGGTGACAAAAACTGGATAAAGTCTGCTTTATTCTTGTCCACTGCAGAAGCCACATGTAACTGAGGTGAAATCTGGTCAAATCACAAGCTCTGAGCATCCTTGGAGTGACAAAAGTTCATGCATCTGAAATTGTTTTTGATTAGCCACAACAGCAGACACCTTGCACAAAATGCATGCAGTCTATTTCACGCTTCAGCCATTTTTATATCAAAATTAGGCAACTAATGCAAACAAGTACACAGTAGCAACTTGTAATGGTTGGATACAGATGTGCACAAATGATTAAAGATAAAACACAAAGGAATTGTTATTTTAAAGCTTCTTCAAAGGTATGTATGTATCTATGTGTGTGTGTGTGTGTATATATATATATATATATACACACATACACAATATCTAAAGGCCGCGGTTGTATGTCACATGAATTCACTGCAAGAATCAATTGAACATTGTTAAAAATATTATTGTGTATGTAACATACACTACCTTAAATTAACTGACTCGTTCATAACTCAAACAGCAAGGCAACCAAGCTTAAAGAATACTTCATAAAATAAAGAGCTTGGTTTTACAGATACGGACCACTGTACATGAGTTTTGTAGAATTCATGAAATAGCACTAAGAGATGTCCTCAAGGATGTTAAGAAATTTCCTTATTACTAATAATGAACTCGTGACATCAATAATGTACTAATTGTACAAATAAAAAATTGAGTTTCAACATAGATTATCTCACAAAATAAATGTCACTTGTTTTTGAAAAAAAGGAATCTTGTTCGATTGCATATCAACAGTTAGTCTAGTTCAATGCAAACATAATCCCAATTTGACATTATACTTGTAAATACCACTGCGGGAACCAGTTTCATCAACAAAACAAAAAGTAGTGATGTAATACACAGATGTTTTTGCGTACACGATCAGGTTGTTTAAATCAGTTGGAACAATCTTTAACATCTTGGACATTTTGAAAATAAATGTTATTTATACAGAATATCGAACAGCTTCATCAGAAAAAGCATGTTATTAATAATTATTATCAATGTGATTGTACAACTAGGATTCAGTCATTAAACAGCCCAGTCCCCTAATGCACACACACTCACATCTGGTGGTTTTCTAGATATTTAAGTGGATTTTTTCAATTTTTGGAGGTCCCTTGGTAACTTGCACCCTCTCTTATAATGCACTCAATGCAAGTGTATAAATTTAATCAACTGGAATCAAATCATCCAAAACTATCCCTTTTAAGAATTATAAGATGTTATATCTTGCATGATGAAAGCGTACTTATTCTTTGCCACAAATTATGAAATTGAGTGATTTAGTTCCATATTTCTAAATAAATTAGTTTAGTGGAATCTTATAAACGAAACTTGTTCATAAAAGATTGCTTATATACATTTAAAATTTTAAAAATCTCGCCACACTTTCCCCACAAAGACATAGCTTGAGGATTCCACTGGTAATTATTTCATAGTCCAGTCAATATACATATTTTCATTATCTGATTCAAATAATAATTTTCACGGATAATTACCTAAAACTGTCAAAGTCTAACAGTAGCAAGTGAAGTAAAAATTTCAATTCTTGTCTTAACTTGTTTATCATCAGTAAATAAAGACTTTGAAGTTTCCCCACTGAACAGTTATTCAATTTTCATAAAGTTTTATTTTCTGCTCTTATGTGCTGATGATATACTATCATTCTTGCACCTTGTTCATCTTATGAAAGGCCAACAGTCTTACAACAGTTAAGGCATCATATCTCAACCATATCTATGTATAAATCACATTATAAATTACAATTTATAATTTTTTAACTTGATCCTATTCAAATACCTTATCATTATCAAATTTAAACAAGTTTCCTTAAACTGACTCGTGTACTACTGTCTGGAAAAACTTTCCAGGAATTCAGATAAAAACTATTTTTCTTTCTTTTAACTGCTGAGTGCTAACTGCTGTGGTGGACATACTGTACATGAAATTGGTTCCATTTTCATTCAGGTCCAACAATTCATCATTACAGACCTGCAAGACATCACAAGAAGTCTTCTGATGGAGACTCAACCTTGATATGATTTTCCGTTTATTTGAGTAAAGACTGAAGACAGCTACCATTGTGGCCACAGTGGATATTAAATTGGACCCATTTCCATTTAGGACTATGCAGATATAATAAGAAGTCTTATGGTGAAAGCACAATATCAATCATCTATAGATAGCCAAAACTAGATTTTCAAGACAGTTAATGTACTGGCCACATTTGAAGTCTGATAATCTTTTTCATTTAGAATCTACAAGACATCTTAATTTGTTTTAAATGAAAACCTTATATTGATGTGACATTCAAGAGAAGCAGCATTAACATTACCTTCATGAAGGCTGCTGTGGTGGCAGAAGCAACACCATTTCATTAGAACCAACTAAACATCATAAGACTTCTGGTCAAAATATATCTGGCTTTTCATTCAGAAGAGTAGCAATAGTAAGATTTTCAAGGTGGCCAATAAGATCAGATCTGCAACATTTTCATTTTTTAAAGCAAACACCCAAATTTGAAATGAGCATCCATTCAAAAAGATAAATGACAAGATTTTCAAAATGGTCACTAGGAGCCATACTGGACATCAAATCAGCAGTTTCCATTTAGGACAAACAAGATATTATACGAAGTTTTTATAAGAAGTCATGTGGTGAACACCTACACCTCTGAGTAGAAAAAGCTAGAATTTCTGGACAGATGCTCTGTCAGTCATACTGGACAACAGGTCAGCACCATTTTCATTTAGGACCAATTAAGCATCATAAGCTTAATCATCATCAATTAAGCATCCATCATGACCAATTAAGCATCATGAGAAGTATTTTAGTGAAATGCCATGTCGACATGACCCACCATTCTGTAGTAGTAACAAGAACAATATTTTTAAAAGGACCAGTGCGTTGAACATAATGCTTATGACCTAACCCATGTCAGTGAAGCATGAAATACAATAATGAACACCAATGAGGGAGCAGTACTCATTATGATGCATCCCCCAATAAGTTTCATAATTCTAGATAGGATAGTATGTACACTGCATTTAAAAAAAACAAGAGGCCCAAACAAGCCTAAAATGGCACATATGGCTAACTGCCTAACAAACAAATGCAAGATCAAGAAATTGAGGCCATATGATGCTTTCTGTTGAAATTTCTTTCAATGGTGCTGACTGCAGGAAATGCATCAAGGTTTTTCAGATTTTTCCATCTTCATCTGTATTTTATGGTAGATCAGCATAATGCACAGCCCGCTACCAAAAGTTTTGATTTTATGAAACTAAGTCCAAACTGCTCTGAGAAAAAAGGAATAGTTGGGATGCAATGAGGTAATATTTATGCATATGATTTTATACATGTGGAAACTGATGCCCATGATGACAGTGGTATAATCTCAAACATCAAGTGCATGTATGTAGAGGCGAACTAATGAAGAATTTGAAGTAGCAGAATATAATATCAAACACTGTAAAAGCTACAATCAGGCATAAACTACACTGAAAAGGATCAAGCTGTATGGCTCAAGGCAAAGCCACATCAGAAATTAATAGCAACTGCAACAATTAAAGAAAATATTATGGTGAGAATAAATCGTCAAATTGAATGTCCAAAAATTCAAACAAATTAGTGAGTTATTCAAAATCTCAGTTCTTATGTTTGCTCCTTATTTTCAATTGGTAAACAAGTCATACTTGTGATTGTACCTAGGTATCACATAATACCATTAGGCCAATATTTAAATCACTTTGATAATGATACAAACAAAATGTGTATTATTAAAAAAGTATAATGTCTATGATTACAATTTCTAGCACAGCACTGGAAAAACTTCATTAGAGAACAAAATGCCACAAATAGCACATTATACTGTATTTAACAGTCCTCGGTATAGTTAATTTTCATTTTTGCACAATAATAATTTCAATGACCTTGACCTTTGAGCTTCCAACCAAAAATCAATACCCTTCTTCTGTACCTCAATATGATGTCACACTGAAAGTCTGGTTCTGGCATGTTATTTAAAACTAATGTTGTGTGGAAAATATTTATTCTTTCAGTGATCTTGACCTTTGCTAGTTTGGTTCTTAAACTGGTGGGTTTCTTTCTCACCAAATGCAAGCTATTCACAAAGTTTTGTTAAATGTAGACGGCAGAGAACTTGAGCTATGTGCAGAAATTATATGTCTAGGTTTATTATGCCTTTGACCTTTTTGAGCAAAACTCAAAATCATTCTTACTTAACTCATGTGTAAGCAAGTCATCCACTAAGTTTAGTAATTAGACAATGGATAACTTGAGTTATGGTGAGGAAACCATTTTACTTCCTCCAGTCACAATGACCTTGACGTCTAAATTTTTGATTGTGGAAAAAGATTGGGTCCTTTTTTAATCCAAGTACAAGCTATTTATAAGGTTTAGTAACTGTAGATGGTGGATAGCTTTTTTTATGTGGAAATTAACCTGGTAACAGAAAGACAAATAACCAGACATCATCGTAATAATTGTAATATAATAGTCTGCTTTATGGAGGGTGCTTATATAAAGGTACTTGAAAGATTCACTTCGTGCCCAGTGATGACATCAGAAAAATTATTCCAGTTTTGCATGCACAAAAAGTATTTAGAAGGATTCAGAATTCTCAGGTAATACTATATAGCCAGCAAATGAGGTGGAAAAACCCCTGGCCAAAAGACAAACAAGGAGCAAATTTAAGAACATTGTTCATGTTTCATTTTGTTAGTGTGTACAGCTATGAAGGACGGGTATAAAAACCAACATGCTAACATATTACCAATACAGTACCTTTAGCTCCCGATGTGTTATTGAAAACTTTATCAAAATCTGCATCTGAAGTAAAACCCGCTGCAGCAGTAAAAGAAGGGAACACATGAA
This sequence comes from Unio delphinus, assembly GCA_029339505.1. NCBI lineage: Eukaryota > Metazoa > Mollusca > Bivalvia > Unionida > Unionidae > Unio > Unio delphinus. The sequence continues at coordinate 13,537,448 of JAQISU010000242.1, read as the reverse complement.
ACATCTATCAAGAGATGTTACCACCTTTTTTTTATTAAAGCATACATAATGCATTTAAGAAAGAAATTTTTTTCAACCTGGTCAGACATCATTTAGATCCAAACAAAAGCTTGTTCTTTTGGCACTTTCGGAGATTACTTTTTTTAAAACAAAAAGACTGGGTCAAAAGTGTGCAAAAATGTATGATTTTTTTCAGAAAAAAATTTGACCAGTATTGAAAAATTAATATTACTGGATTTTATCTTTTAGTCATTACTGTTACATAAACATTTCAAGTAATATTGTTACTGTGTTAGTGATTTTGTGCCAAAAGTATGTAACAAATACACTGCTACCACAGGTTATGCTCACCTATGATATTAGGAATCTGAAACAACACCATCAGAAGTCATGATCTAATGACCCTTATCATCAGAAAGTATTCAGATTTTCAAAAAAATTACAAATTACCCCATTTTTATACACCATATAGATTTAATTTTCTTCAGAAGGTTTGGGATCTCTTCAATGATACTGAGTAAACTTAGTTTTAATAGTCTGTAACTGATGGCCAAGTCTTGAATGGGCTATTCAAAACGGTCACTTAGACACAACCTCTAATGAAACTATTTCACATCCTTACAGTGTAGATTACCCGACTATAAGAATACAATTTCATTATGATTTTATATACAAGTTCTCCAGGCTTCCTCTGGGGTGATCATTGCAGAAGGACTCTTCTGCAACTGAAACCACAATAAGTACCTGGAATGTCACTTCATCAAATTTCTCCTCCTCACCCCCCCCCCCAAAAAAAAAAAAACCCATTACCAGAAATAAATCACCAATGAGGATTAAAAATGCTGATTTTCAAATCTTTTCCTCAATGAATGCAGCCTCAATAGGATTTTTTTTCCAATGAAATGTTACAAGTATTTCCCTGAATAAATTTTCCCTTCTTTTAGAGATGAATCATTCTCATTGCAGACTTTCACTATAAGCTTTCAAGCCATTGCTTTCATACATTAAAAATACCCATATAAGAAGCATATACATAATATTTTTAAAAAAAGTAAACCACATGTCCATCAGCTATATATTTTCGGATATGAATAATGGGATTACACTTCGTTTTGACTTCCAGCTCAGAAATGTAAATTTTCAAAAGAAAAAAAAAAAATAACTTGAGACACTTCATATCTTCTTCCCTATGTGCATTGTGTGTTAAAATTTCAAACCTGGATAAAGAAGGTAATGTTTTAATAATTTCTAGCTGCTAAACAGTTCAGAAGCAAGCATGCTAAACTAGAGTGTTTAATAATTTTAATAGAACAATTCCAATTAACATACAGTATTGATTCAGGTGTGTAATACGATTCAGATTAAATTAAATTCATCCAAAATATTTTGATTTTTGGAGAATAATTTTCAATACTAGCACAAGTTTTCTTCCAAGTCTCATAAACTCCAGAGAAGCAGAGCTTTAGCAACAATAAAACAATAAAACAATAAAACAGATATCAATGAAATTAGGATTTAGCATTTTAGTGGTTATTTGGACTTGACAGAGAATATCGGCTTTGGCCCAGCTCATATTTTACTTGTGTAAACCATCCTGTTATTAATAACTATATATTTTTGTCATAAAACCATTCGCATAAATTTAAAAAGCATTGGAGAAGACTTTTTGAATTTCAGAGAAAAAATATTCCAATTAAAAAGCCAAATTTATATTTAGCAACAAAGATGAAAGTGGGAGTGGATAGAATACTTATCTCAATATTAACTCTTAACATCAATATTAACTCCTAACTTTTAGATTAGGGAATGACACATCTCTGATCAACTGATGGCCTTGTCAGCTCAATTTTATGGAATGTCACATCACTGAAAATAATAAGACATATTTAGCTAAATTATATTTTTAAGAAATATCACATCAGACCATTAGAAGGCCCAGTCAGCTCAATTTTACTTTAAAAAATGTCACATCTCTGACCGCCAGAAAGCCCAGTCAGCTCAATTTTACTTCAAAAAATGTCACATCTCTGACTGCCAGAAAGCCCCGTCAGCTCAATTTTACTTTAAAAAATGTCACATCTCTGACCGCCAGAAAGCCCAGTCAGCTCAAGATATGTGAAGACATATCTGCCCCATTCTCAAACAATGTATGGAGGATTCTGAAAACTCAAAGTATATATCTTTAAGTCTCAAGGTAACAAAAAATATACCATGCTTCTGTCATTTAAATCCAATGAACAGTGGAATATTTTCTTAATTAGATTCCATCATTGCTGCCCTCAATAGACTGGGGGAAGGGTAATGCAAGTGTCATTCATCTTTGCGCTGATCAGAGACTAGATGTTGTAGTTCCATCATCCTTGAAAAGTATGTTAATTTTTCTCAGCATAGAAAATGATTGTTCTGCATCTGCATCACTGTGAGGGAGTAATGCTGGGTGTTGTTGCAATATCCAAGTATGTTTGTTGTTGTAGAGTTTAACGCCATTTTTCAGCACATGAAAGGCTATACAGGGTGGCCAGTATTATTGGTGGAGGAAGAACCCAGGAAAAACCCCGGAAAGAACCACCGACCCACGAGAAGCTACTGGCAAGCTTTTTCACATAACTACATTAGTCAAATCTTAAGACTTGAACCCACGCAGAGGTGAAATGGCAGTGATCCACAACAGCAAGTGCTTCAGACCACTCAGCCACTCGGGGCCCCTCCATGTATGTTTGTACACTCCAAGAACACTGACTGCAGTGCATGCAAAAACATTAATAAGTTTTGTTGGGCTTTCCTTGCTTTTCTGATGGTTTATCCTTTATTGAATCAAGGCTGCATTTCAACATTTTAATGTAAATAATTAATCACACTTGTGAACTATTATGACTATCAAAATAAATGGGTTTTGTGTTTAATATATGGAGTACAATCTAATTTCAAAGAAATGTCACTTGTCATGAACTTGTCAATAATCTTTAAGATGGGTTAAAATTCTCATTCAAGGCAAAGGAACTAATGTGGCTTGACCCTAGTTTATCTCAGCCAATCTAACAATCTGTGAAATGGTGGTTGGTTATGTATCACATTACCTTTTAAGTGCCACTTTAATCTGCCATTAAAATGCCCTGAGGTTAGTTTGATGTGGGATCAAAGCAGGACTCAATGTTTCTACAGATTATATTCTTGGCACACAAACAGCTAAAATATTTATTTCTCTGTTTTTACTTTTTTTCTAAACCTAATGAAAATCATGTTTTTTTTATTTATAAAACAAGCATAATTTTATGGTAGATATGTCAAGGAATGACATATCTGAATATGTGAAAGGCTCTGTCAGCTAATTTTATGTTCTGACCACTTTATGGTCCAGTCAGCCAAAGTTCGAAACCTGAATCACAACCATATGCTATTGGCAATTTCTATACAAAAGTAACTGACTATACTAAAAAATATATAAAAGATTAGTCTTTTGAGGAGAGAAGATATGAGATAGGTCATCACCACAAACAAGTGTTAAGAACTGCAAATAAATTACCACGTGATTGTTGCTGTTGTTGTGGAGTATAACCATATGGATACATTGGTTGCGTGGGGAAAACTGAAACAAGATTTACATGCACAAGTTACACAACTCAATTTTGAACCAGATTTGTGCTTGTAAAAAACAGGTATGTCCACTATGTACACAATATAGTCTGAACCCCCTCCCCCCCCAAAAAAAATGTCATTTAAAGTTGAAAAACTGGCGAAGAAAATCTAATCAGGACATGCCTACCAAAATTGATTGCACGGTTATGGTAACAAGTTTGATGACTCCAAAAGGACTGGGTCAAATCAAGATAGAAGAGGCATAAAAATGCCATTAATTATCTTTCTACCATAAACAATGTTTAGAACAAATCAGTGGATTGTTTTTCTTGACGGTATAATAAGTGTCCAACTGCAAACATTACAGACTCCAATCTGACGCTGTGTAAATAAGCACATAGATCAGAGTTTACAGATTGATTATTCTAATAAGCACATACATAGATCAGAGTTTACAATGATTGATTATTCTATCAAAACCTTCAAGTGTAGACTGATCGGACATTGTGAAATGACCTTAAGGTCAGAGTTCACTAACAATACTATAAAAACATTCAAGATGTGTAGACTTTACTCTGTTTACACTGAGTTCTTATGAAAGACTTCAAATTAACAGAGTAGACTTCGATCAGCGTTTACACTGAGTGTTCTTATAAAAACTTTAATGTGAAAAGATTAGCTTTTGAGCAGAGTTTACATTGACAGTTCTCTCAAGGGCTTCAAGTGAACAGAGAAGACCCTAATCTACCATTCCATGACAAGCTGATAGACCAGAGTTTACAATAATTGTTCCATCAAAATACACCTGATCTGTCAGTAAATTATGATAATGCAGATCTACCATTCCATGACAAGCTGACAGACCAGAGTTGACAATTATTGTTCCATCAAAATACACCTGATCTGTCAGTAAATTATGATAATGCAGATCTACCATTCCATGACAAGCTGATAGACCAGAGTTGACAATTATTGTTCCATCAAAATACACCTGATCTGTCAGTAAATTATGATAATGCAGATCTACCATTCCATGACAAGCTGATAGACCAGAGTTGACAATTATTGTTCCATCAAAATACACCTGATCTGTCAGTAAATTATGATAATGCAGATCTACCATTCCATGACAAGCTGATAGACCAGAGTTTACAATTATTGTTCCATCAAAATACACCTGATCTGTCAGTAAATTATGATAATGCAGATCTAGATCTACAGGTAACTATATTCGGACAAAATGTAATATTAGTCAATTTATTCTGCATATGTTATTTTTAGATCAAACATGCAATGCTTAGATCTGCATATCACAAATATACACAGATAATTTATCAACAACGATCTGGGATAAAATTAGATGGGATAAAAGAGTGGAAACTACATTCTACACAAGTGCAGTTTTACATATCACCCCTCTTACACCTCAAAAATGGGGGAGGGGTCAGATGGCATTCATGCATGGGTTTGGGTTCTTACAATTGTACACTGTTCAACATTCAATGTTTAATATTTTCTTACCAAACAATTATAATGCCTTTTATTGGTGCATAATACTCATAAAACTGTATAAAAAAACTGACCCAAATCTGTTGGTGTATAATAATCCAACAATTAAATACCAGCTGATACAGATATTGCTGTTCATTCTATACACAATTTTAAGTGATAAATGTAGGCCCTACTGTCTAAACTTAATGGGAAAATACTGCATGTATATATAAATTATTGTATGCCCATTGCCACCCAAGGGGCAAATGCAACTACTATTAGGTTCTTTGCCCATCAGTACATTGAGACAAATATATTTGGTATGCCAAGTTGCAAATATGGCTGCTACAGTCAAACCCACTTATCTCAACTTTAGCTATCCTGAGCTTTCCAGTCCTGAAATAATCCTTCTTTGTTATGCTAAATTTTCCCACTTTATCTTGACCACTGTTAAGCTGATCTTGACCCCTGTTAACCCCATTATGTCAGGCAAAAGTTTTGGTCCAAGATAACAAGTGGACCCACTTAATTTAATTCAGCTAACTGCAACTTTTAATGTCCATCTTTGAGAAGCTTTACAAGAAACGCAGGTTGGAAAATATCACTAGAGACCAAATTTTACCAGTACAAATGCTAATCAACCAATCTCATCAATGTATGGCTTATCCCTTGCATAGAGTGGAGAAAATTATGTTGTAAACAATACTTTAGAGTAAGAAAATGAAATTAATGTTTCTAACCTTTACAGAAATTTTTTTAAAATGGACAGAGTCTAAAATCAATACCATGACAATATAATTCATTTCACACAATATATTTCAAATGAATTGGGAAATTTTAGTTGTAATAGTACTGACCTGAAAACTTTAAGAGTTACAGATAGGATAAAATTAGCAATGGTGTATGAAAAAGAAACAATGTAATCACATTCTAATATAAATACTGTCAATCACCAACTTAATTAATACACAATTAGTTTCAGAGTTTACTTATAAATGAAATAGTTCAAGTGTTACTATGCTTGGTGTGAGTGAAAGCCTTAATCTTCAGCATGGCTAATTCACATCAATGACACTAATCTATAACACTAACAAAAGAAAATACTTTAAAATTAGTACAGTCCTACATGTACTTAAATTGACCTAGATTTTACACTGCTGCAATAACTTAAGTCCTGTAAATATGTATGACTTGTTATTTAATCTCATTTAAAAGATGTCCAAATCTTCTTTTGTCCCAGTAAACTCTGGCATACTTGAATTTTTTTTTTGTGTGCAGTAGAAATGCCTTTTTTTTTTTTATTTACACAATCATTGATGGTACTTCAGATGCATTTTCGTTCTGTAGCAGATTTGTCAGCTAAACCCTGGTATGTTGGAACTCGGTTATGTCGATGATTTTTGGACACCCCTGATGTACAAGAGATAAACTAGTTTGACTATTAGATTCATTGCACATAAGTAGCCTAGAAGCAAATATGGTATGCCCAATGGCATTTTTTAGTCAAATACTGCAGCTATCAGACCCATTCCCCACCAGTAGCCTAAAGACAAGTATGGTATACCCAATGCCAATTTAAAGGCAAATACAACGAATATCAGACCCACTGTCCACCCGTAGCCTAAAGGCAAGTATGGTATACCCAATGCCAATTTAAAGGCAAATACAACAGATATCAGACCCATTCCCCACCAGTAGCCTAAAGGCAAGTATGGTATACCCATTGCCAATTCAAAGGCAAATACAACGAATATCAGACCCATTGTCCACCCGTAGCCTAAAGGCAAGTATGGTATACCCAATGCCAATTTAAAGGCAAATACAACAGATATCAGACCCATTCCCCACCAGTAGCCTAAAGACAAGTATGGTATACCCATTGCCAATTTAAAGGCAAATACAACAGATATCAGACCCATTCCCCACCAGTAGCCTAAAGGCATGTATGGTATACCCATTGCCAATTTAAATGCTAATACAGGGGCTATCAGACCCACTGCCCATCTGTAACCATGAGGCAAATATGACAGCTATCAGATTGATTATTTAAGAAAATCTGTTTATTTCATGAGCTTGGATTTGGACCGCTGTGGTGACCCACATTTCAAACTGGCATTTGAACTGGAAAAATCAAAAAGGTTTACAAAGAAAATTGTACTTGATTTTTGTGAACTTAAATTCTATTCTTTCCAATGAAATGCCAAAACCCATGGATTATTACATTTATTTAGAATGACAAAACTAGTGAAACTGCAATGGTGTGCAATTACAAATCTGTAAAACTTGTAATATATATACCAACTTCTCCTCATATCACAGTGACCCCAGGTCTTATTAAGCTAAATCTGTCAAACAAATGATATATCTTTCCTCTGCTACTGCATATATTTAGTTTGGTCAGAAAATATTTCAAAATGAGCTGTGATTGAAAAATATGTACACTGGACCTTAAGCCCTCTCTGAGGAACCCTAGGAACAAGTCAATGATGGCATGCCCTACTGCAGATCGCTACTACAAAGGTAGGTAATTACAAAGTTTTTTGAATTTTCACCCAGCAGTCTAACTGGAAGACAAAGGGTAGATGGATGGATCAACATATTGAAAGCATGGACAGATTAAAAGCATCACAATTATTTTTATTGTTAGTGTTATGATACTGTTGACTGTCTACTGGTACATAACTGTATGTTCCATATTTGCTGTGAAACATTTTTGAACCTATAGGTAGTATCTTTCTATTACCAGCTTTGAGCAAGTGTTTACATATACCAGTAACCGTTATTTGAGCACAATTTATTTCCAAATTTAATAAAATCAAGCTGGGCAAGGTATACTAACATGATGTCTGCTGTGCTCCCCATACAGGGGCTCCAAAGGGATTTGGTGCATGCATGGTGTTCATGGTGGGCTGTGCATTCATGATACTTTGCACACTCTCCACAAATGGGTTTCCTGTCAAGTTCAACAGGTCATCACTAGGCTTAGCTTGAACTGGTGCTGGTGGAGTCTGTGTGGAGGTGGCAAAAGGATTGCTGGATGCTGCCACTGTTTGTGACTGTGGTGTTGAGACTGGTGACTGTTTAGTTTCCTTCAATTTCTGTTCCTACAAAAAGACAAAGCTAGGATTATTTGAATCAATAGATTTCAGCTCCTTCAAAGTAGCACAATCCTAATCATCGTAATCCTTGTTATCATGCACAGAGTATTTGTCCCTAAACAATTTTAATTTAACATTAAAAACCAAACATAGAAAATCATTTCCAAAAAAAGAGCAGATGGACACTTTAATTATGTTTCAAACAAACTAACTGTTCCTATAAAATTATTTTTAAAATTCAAAATTGCAACTATTTACTAAATCATGTTTTTACTTGGGAGTATTATTTGTAGGAAAATAAAATATATCTTTTGAAAGTGAATTAACAAAATCATAACATTTTTTTATATAAAAGTATATACTCAATAGTGTTGTTCCGATTATCGATTATAATCGATCATCAGTCGGTTGAGCAAACCAATAAGATAATCGATTGTGAAACTCCATAATCGATTGTGTGTAAAGGGAGACTACTTTTTAGGTGTATGCAAAGCACAATGGTTAGTAAAACTCCAGCTACTAAACTTGACCTGAAATTTATTAATTCCCTTCACAACTACAAATATGAAACATTATGATTCATAATTAGGAACATATAGTCATTATTATATGGTCAAGTTGTTAAATTGTTGAGTTAATAAATTTAAACACATTTTGTTGATTTGTATCAGTTAAATTGCAATATCTTTTGTAGTATTTAGAAACAACGACAAACAAGAAAAACATGTCCTTCTATACTTTATATTATAGAAACATCACACATGAATGAAAGAATTTTGGGGGATTGTAGCAGTATTTCAGTTACATTTGACTGATTAGCCATACAAAGTTGCATTAATTTAACAAAGTTGTAGAAAACAAATAACACACAATGTAATATTATTGTCAGGTTAAAGTATACATGTCATTAATTTAAAAGACATTACTCCTGTACATTTATAAACATATAGAACTCTTGATCAAAGATATAACTGTTTAAAAAAAATTAAAATTCGCTCTTAGTAATCGATTATAATCGATGATCAGTTGGTTAAGGGTAACCGATTATCGATTATGAATTTCTAACCGATTCCCATCACTAATACTCAATGATTTTATCTTTATATACAGACGCTTTAAAAGCATATCTAGTGATCTCTTCTTGCCATAGCATATCTAGTGATCTCTTCTTGCATTAGCATATCTAGTGATCTCTTCTTGCCGTAGCATATCTAATGATCTCTTCTTGCCATAGCATATTAAGTGATCTCTCTTTATAAAAGCACAACTAGTAATACTTGTATCTTCGTGTAATAGTATTCTAGTGATCAATTCTTGTAATATATTAGCGATTTCTTCTAATAGCATATCAAGTGATCTCTTCTTACATTAGCATATCTGGTTATCCGGTAATAGCATATCTAGTAATCTCTTCTTGTAATAGCATATCAAGTAATATTTTCTTGTAATGCATATCTAGTGATCTCTTCCTACAAAAGTACATATAGTGATTTCTTATAATAGTATATCTGATGATGTATTCTTGTATAAGCACATCTAGTGCTTTCTTCATGTGATAGCATATCTAGTGATTTCTTCTTGTAAAAGCATATGTAGTGATCTCTTCTTGTGATAGCATATCTCATTATCTTTTCTTTAATAAAATCTAACTCAATATATAAACTGCACTAGGCAGTAATTGGTCATTATTTGTGGTCTAGAATCGATACATGTTCTTAAATAGAGCAAAATAGTGTAAAAGGACTTGGTATTGATGCTTGAATATGTGTTGGAATGTTTCCTAGCTAATACTGTTCTTAGCGATAATCTTTCAGACTTGTACAGACATTGGAAAGAAGTCAGAACTTTCCAAATGAAGCCATCTTGTAGAAAATAACTGGCTGTAAAAAAAGATTTCAGTGGCCATTGACGTATTTTATTAAAAATTCACTGGATGGGTAAATTTCAAACAATAAGCACAGTATGTTGTGGATGAATCAAACTGCATACCAGGATTCAAAAACACTTTTGACTTAAAAGGGTTATGACAATCAATTAACGTAATGGTTAAAATTCAAATACAGTATTAGCTTTTTTGTTTCATTTGGTGTAATTATTATTATTATAGGTTTTAACGCCATTTTTCAGCACATGATAGTTTATACGTGGCAGCCAGTATTAATGGTGGAGGAAGAAGCCGGGAAAACCCTGGAAAGAACCACCGACAAACGAGAAGCTAATGGCAAGCTTTCTCACATACCCACATTTGCCCAATCTGAGACTCAAACCCATGCAGATAGAGGTGAGATAATAGTAATCCGTAACGGAGAGCACTTTAGACCACTCTGCCACTCGGGGGCCCGTTTGTTTAATTTTTTATCAAACCCAGGGTTTCAATTTTAATTGAAGTACCTGCCCAATGGAAAAGTGAAGTTTAAAAGGTACTTGTCAATCCCCAACACTACATCTTTCAATAATATCCATTAAAAGGGATGGCATGGGGGCCATGTGGGTCTGAGATGCTCACCTTCCTGAAATAATTTACAGGCAGTTGACCAAGAAATCTAGCTTAGTATGATGGCTGTTCACAGTTTTGAAATTATTCTGGCAGCCATATTTGACAGAATATTTAGCATAATGTTTAACTTGACAGCTTGATGCCAGTATGCTTTCATAGATATTTGGTTAGATTCTATGGACTGTGTTGTTTTAGAATAAGTCCTTTGAAGTTTTATTTTTAACATTTTATTAATTAACATGGCCAAATGTTATGTCATAACAGCAGCATCTGTATAAATTTGAAATAATTTCCTGTTGGGATGTTTTTATCCAATTCTCTTTTGCAGTCTGAGAATTTTAGTAATGGTGGTCATATTAAATGGTGGATCAGCATCAACTAAAGAATGCAGATTGGCATCATCTGTATAAACTTGAAAGGCTTTTACGAGAAAAAGCTTATGATCAAATTTGGTCACATTCTATGAAACAGTATTTGCAAACAAGTCATCCAAGGTTTTTCTCTTTTTTTTTAGTAATAACAGCAATATTTGATGGCGAATTTGATCATTCCTTCGAAAGTGAAAAGTCTTTAAGACAGGATGCTTTTTATCAAAACTGGTCAAATGCTATTCATATGTTTGCAACAATTGAAAGATACTTCCAGTTTCAGTACTTGGTCTTATCTGATGGTGGATCAATATCATCTGTACCTCAGTGTCAATGCTGTCCACTGCTAGTGGACACTGGCAGGCCACATGTTCTGGGCAAGATTCATCCTTCAGGAGGTACATGTGAGTCTGATATATGAACAAGATATGTTACTGGCACAATACCACGTCATCTCTGCATAATGGTTTTTTATTAGGGATGCCACTATCTAATAGTGAGCTTGATACTCTTAAACTTGTTTCTTGAGTTTTCATTCCATACATTTTGCCATGTATGGCACACATGATGATTTATACAATACCAAAAGCCTGAATATGGGATCCTCCATTTGGAAACTGGTTACTGCATCTCTGGCTGCATTATCTGAGTGCCATTGCTCTTTGTGCCAAAGTATCTAGGCAGCCACACAGAATACTTTCTGAGACTGTACAAGAACATCATGTGGTTCTCAGATTTATGATTCTCCATTGGAATCCAAAATGATAATGTAATTTTGTTTCAGAGCGGTTTCAATATAGTTCATGGCTTTAAGTATTGCTGTAATTTCTAGGCTTTATCAGGTAACAGGCTCGACAAGGTGCCAAGAGTGTTGCAAGAGCAGCTCCAAATTTGTCTGCCTCTTTTAAATCATTTATACACAAGGATGCATGGCTACCACATGAGGCTCTGATATTATTGAATTTAGTCTGAAAAATGAGATGATTTACAGTGGACATTATGAATATGCGATTTTTGTCAAATACTTTAACTGATTCTGACAATTTTTGATTTTGGAATATAGAATTTGCAATATTTCAATACCAATTTTTATTGATACCAAGTAAGGAATAATTTTAAATGCCCAAAGGTGCAATAAAGCTTTGTTTCTGAGCATACAAGGTTTGGCATTGGGTCCTAAACACTACATTCTATGCCGAGTTACATGATTTAGAAGACAGCTTGAAAGACCGCATTTCCTTTGATAAAGTTATTTGTAACTGCTGAGTGAGGAAGTCTAAAAAAAAAATGGACTAAGAAAAACAAAGAGATCAAATCTAAAAAAAAAAATATATAATATAATTCAGAATATTTAACAGCTAGGTTGCAAGTGAAAGAAGAAGAAAAAAAAGGGGGGGGGGGGAGATATAGAATGTGACCAAGAGTAATCAAAACACTATAATAAGTTAAAAGGTTATGAATTAAACTGTTCTCTGTTGCTGTCATTTTTCCAAAGCAATCTTTACTGAAAATTTGTGTGCCATGACATTTTGATAATCGAAACCCAAGGACATTTTATTGACATTTTTGGCTAAAACAAGAAACAAAAGAGAATAAGACCCAAGTATATTATTGCAGAACCATTCCATTTTCTATTGTTTTGGAGTAGTCTACATTAGGAGTGCATTTAAACGATACTCTTTAAATAGCATTTGCTCGTCCCATCTTTGTCAACCAGCATCATTTACATAGCAAAATATTCATTTATGATACAAATAATTTTTGTTTTATGGTCAGCCGGTTAATAGTGTTAAAAGAAGCATCCTCACTTGCAAGATTGTATCATATTCATTAGTACAACTTCAAATAAAATAAAACCTGATCTGCCGTCACATCCAGCACTGGAAAATCAGTGTTTGTGTTGTTCGTTCTACTGGTTACTCCTAATAAACTTCATTGACCCAGACATGCTGGCACATTATGAACAGATCTGGGTCTGTGCAGTTTTCAGTTGTAATTTCATATGTATGCTTCATAAATGACCTCTTAGTCAAGTGTGGTATCTGTCAATTAACTAGCACATAATTATGATCCAAAAGCATTGCTACCAATTCAGCTGCAAGCTAGTGTGAATTTCTGCATAACTGGGAAACTGGACAAAGGCTTTCCCAACTGAATAGGGCAAAAAAAAAACAATTTTTTTAAATAACATGTACCGGTATGTATTCAAATCATTATATCTTTTAGATTTTTTTTCACCATTTTCATTAAATTTTCTCAAAATACTTGTAAGTCTTGCTTTAATCTTTTGGAATGTTTTAAATGTGATAAATGATAATTTAAAAATATTAAAAAAATGGATATAGTGATTAATAGGCGGTGCATTCTCCAAGGCATCAATTTCATTACAATAGCATAGCAGTATAAAATTAATGTTCATCACTAATGCAAATTAACATCATATAGATTCACTAATAAATAGAATCCAACTGCAATTAGTTTATCAGGAATAATTTGATTCTATTTACTGATTATTAATCAGTAGAACAAACATAGACCTTGATCTGCTGGTATATTATGTGAAGGCAGATAAGGGTCTATGTTGTCTGCACTCTGGTTATAAGTAAGTAAATATGGTATGTTGTCTAAGCTTTATGTTACCCTTAATAAATGAGGAGTTCCAAATTCAAATCTTTCACTTTTATAAAAGCCAAGAAATTTTGACCTATACAAAAAGTAATTTTTCATCGTAACATTAGAGTCATACTGACCAAAAAAATTCCAGCATTGTCAAATTTGTGAAAACAGGACAGCCAAAATACAAGTTATTCAAAGTGCAGTATGTGTTACAAATACACATTACCTCATTTTAAAAGACTCCATCATGGGGTTCGTATATTTAATTTAGTTAATTTGTTATGGAGATTTTGTGAAAAGGATTCACCAAAACAGATTCTTCTTCTGTATCAATTCAATCAATCCTGACATGAATTCTCTCCAGCATCTACAGTGGCCTCTTAACATCATGCTTGATAAAATCATAATCATCAATATAGCAACAATTATACTCCAGCAATGTTTTTAAAACCGATAATTTTCCAATATTTATCACATCTCTGAATACTGTTTATGAATTCACCAAGTGTTTTGCCAAAACAGTTGCCCTGTATAATATGGACATCACTGTACAAGAATTTAATTTTTACGCACAAATGTTTTTGAATACAAAATGTAGTTCAACAATAAAAAAACATCTGAGATAGACTAATACCATTTTTGGGAAGTGGAGGAAATAGCATTGACAAATTACATGGTATGAATCACATTACTGAAAACTGATAGAACCAGGTTTCACTCTTCACTAGCCTGCTGGCACCAATATAAAGAACAGCATTTATAAACATTATTCACCCGAAGAGAACAAAACATCTTAATTGAAAAAGAATATAAGAACATGTCACACTTTGTTAGAAGAAAACACCATCAGAGCCAAAACCCATATCTTAAAAGACTAATATCTTACATTGGGTTTAGCTGCTTTCATTCGTTTGCTTTTTGGACAATGAATGAAATATTTTGTATACATTTTAAGACAGAAAGAAGAGAAATTACCACTACATACACACAATATGATAAAAATACATAACCCAAAATACATTAAAATCACTAAATTTAAGCTTTTGGCTTATAATTCTTGTTGATACGCTTTCATGTTAAATATTTCTTATCATATAATGTTGTTTTCTATGCAGCATTCCCATAATAACTTGGACTTCATTTGAAATGTACCCCATTAACAAGCTGACCTCACCTATTATACAATATACTTTATATGTATTGATATTATATTATACCATAGGCTGTATATGGTGATATGAATTGCTACATGGTATGGGTAGCATTTCACCCTGGATGTGTAGGGTTTTATCATTTCAATGTTAACTGCTTTTTTTTTTCTCTCACTACAGATGAGTATCATTGGAGCATTAGATAATTATATAAGAATACACCAGAGCATGCAAATATTTAGGTAAACAGTAAAGATTAACTTTCTCATCTGAAAAAACTGATAATGTAATAATGATTTATTTTTCTCTTTGAGAACTACATCACAATGACCAAATAAGGACA
Organism: Unio delphinus; assembly: GCA_029339505.1. Classification (NCBI taxonomy): domain Eukaryota; kingdom Metazoa; phylum Mollusca; class Bivalvia; order Unionida; family Unionidae; genus Unio; species Unio delphinus. Next base: position 13,522,308 of record JAQISU010000242.1, on the reverse strand, counting down.
AGACCAATCCCTTTGACAACATCTGCCTATAAAGTTTGGTAAAATTTTGTCAAGTTCTTGTTTGTGAAAGAGTCATTTCAACAATTTTCAATTTTAGCAACAACGGCAATATTTACTGTAAACTGGCATAACATGTTCCAAACCAAAAGCTCTTAATATTACAATGCTAAGATGGTGATTTTGTTAATAGGGCCATAATAATGTTTTTATTTTTTGCACAGATTTTACAATAATTAGCATATTTGTTTTAATATATAAATTTATATTTCAGAATTTTAAAAAAAATTATTTACCAATGGGGAAAAATCACTTCTGCCCCCAGAAGTGCATGAGAAACATGGATGGTCTGTCTACCAAAAACACATTCTTTTTTGAGGTGGTTGGGGGTAGGGGCTAGTATTTCTTTTACATATTTATAAGAAATGCCATATCAGTTTATAGCTGATTAACAATTGTAAAGAATGGCATCATTGGAAGAAACTTGAATGTCTTTTGGGCCAGGATGCTGACTGTTGAATTAGGTTAAATTCTTCTGTGCAGTTTTTTTTTGAAAAACAATTGGCTGTTTCTTTTCCTAGTAATGGTGGCCATATTTGATGGAAGATCAAAATTATAATGCAAATTTAAAATCTGCTCAAGCATGAATACTTTCTTTAACTGTGGTCAAATTCTTCTGATAATATTTTTAGAATCCATTTATAGATTGTTCTACTTTATCTTTATGGTGGATTGGCATCATTAGTATTAATAAAAAAAACTCGTACATGCTAGGATGGTTTGGTCAAATTCTTTGGTCCAGTTTTGAGAAAGGCCAGTTTAAGAATTTTCTAGTTTAAATAACAGTAGCCATGTTTGATGGTGCATCAGAATAATTTGTAAAATGCCTCTGTGACAGTTGAAAAAAATGTCAGCATGCAAAGATATCATTTTTATAGGTTATACAATTTATAGCTGATGCAAACAGATTTATGGACAACACAAAAGTTATTCTATTATCCCATTTTCTGCAAATTACTGCATCTCTCACCCTACATCCCCATAAATCTTTTGGCGAAAAAAAAAAAACTGCCCCTGCACAAATATTGAACATTGCAAATGAAAGTACATTAATTTATCAATTTGTTCAGATGAGGGAAATTAACAGAACAAGTAACCAGTCAGCAATGTTAAATCTTGTGTATTTTTAAAAATGCCATACATACCAAACTGAGGCCTGAGGATGCAATCTGAATGTACATACATCTATGATAGTAAGCTCACAACAAAATGCAGCTATTGTTTTACATTGATAACAAAATATAACAAAATAACAAGTTCAGAAATATATGGACCAGTAACAGGTATGGTTCATAATCAGAATCTGTGCAAAGTCAAAATGTATGTAACTGATACAGATTGACCTTACTGTTTATCTCTACACATGCATCATTTGGCTGATTAACTAGAATCTGTCTCCAAAACTATCTATAAGAAGCTGTTGTAAGTATCAGTATGGAATAAAACCGACTCATAAAAATAAAAACAAGGAAAACCAAAGTTTAAGTGAGCCTGAGATCAATAACTTGGCAGACAGCTACCTTAAAGCCAAATGCAATAACTTGGCAGACAGTTACCTTAAAGCCAAATGCAAGAAAAATTATCCAAGAAATCTATGTCAGTTGGGAGGCTATTTTTTACACGTAAAATATGTCCATTGTGGCTGTTTGCCTATCTTATGAAAACAATAATTTGTTAAGCTTTCTCAAGTTTTTGGTTCTTCTTTCCACATCAGCATCATTTACCAAAGGCTCAAGGTCTAAATACCAAAATGTTTTCTGTCCAAGTTTTCTCTTTAAAAACAAAACACGCAAAAAAGACAAAAGACATTTATACATGTTCTATATTTTAGAAATGGCAGTCAAAGGATGCTGTTAAATTTGGTCAAATCAAGTCTGTGATTTTTGAACTTATTAAATGTTTTTTCTGTTTTTAGTAATAGCAGACACAATGATAATGGATTGGTGTCATAAAACTTAAACCCTTCATGACAGGATGCTGTTGTCAAAGTTGGTCAAATTGCGTAGAGTGGCTTTTGAAAGGGGGATCCATGGTAGCTAAGCTGGCAGAGGATGGAATTCTTAATCCAAGAGTCACAGTTCTGATAATGTTTAGGCCTGCCCAGGTCGGCTGTCTTGGTTGTGTCTTTGGTAAATGCACTTAGCTCATATTTCATTTGTATTATATAGCCCATAATATTAAAAAAGTGCTGTAAAAAAAAAAGCTTTTACGACGAAGTCATTTAAAAGATTTGGTATTAACAGTAATGCCTACATGCCAGAATGCTTTTTCAATTATTTTAAACTTCTGCTAAGCTCTTTCTATGAAATCATTGCAGTCCATTTATTTTAGTACTGGTTGATTTTTCTATTTTTAGTAATGGTGACCATATTTGATGGTAGAACAACATTATTTGTATAATCTTGAAAGACCTTGAAGCTGGACTGCTATCTTGATGGTTTTTGAAAAGAAGCTAAAAATAACAATTGTGTCAGATGAAGGTCCATACCATACAAGCACCTGACCTAGAAGGCCAGGTGAGCTAAAAACCAGAAATGTGTTCACAGAACAGAGACAGCCCATCAGTCTAAAAAATGAAAAAAGCAAACCCTCAAGAAGGCGTGACAGATTCAATAATGCACATGGCATTGATATGCGTTTACTATCAGAAAGAGATGGCAGTGTTTTTCTATCTGTAAAAGCTGACAGGACAACAACAAAAAACAATATTGCAGTGATGTTATGGCATAATTTTCTCCCACAGATGCTAGCATTTCAAAGTCAAGTTGCTACTCCAGTTAGACAAATGACATTAATAGCATCTCTACTAATAGAAAAATCCTTCTATATAGTAAATGAATTAAGGTGAAGCAAGCTGAAATCATTTTCTCTTATCACTGGACCAAACTTCCATCTATACTAGATCAAACATAGATAGGGTTTTTAAGTATGCAACAACATTATTCTTTGACTGCAAGCTTGAATTACATGAGAAGCAACTTAATAAGGAACAAAATTAGGCCCAGACTTTAGGTAAATTTTCTTAAGCCAAGCTATGGAAAGACAACCTGCATATTTTTTTTAAAAATCCAACCATTCTTTAATGCAAACATGAACTAAACTAACGAAATAACTGATATGTTCTACTGTATAAAAAAATCATGCTTATGTTTAGCATTCAGTAACTCACAGTACCATTATATAACAAAGAAATTTAACCATGAAAATCATTTACATGTGCCAGGACTTAAACTTTTTTTAATGCACATGTTGGGGTATCTGAAGGATCTCATGCAAAAATGATTTAGGAGATGGGGATGAGTCAAAAAGATGGAATGGTCCTTTACCTTAAGTTGCTGAAGCGTCTTGTTTTCCTCATCCAGTATTTTCTTCTTTTCTTCCTCTGATATATCCATGTTATTGCTGTTACTCTGCATTGTGTTGATAGCAGAGGTGAAGCCCGCTGGCCTTCAAGAAAGAAAAATATGTAATGTCTATACCTGCTTATAAGTAGAATCAAACTGCAAACAATAAAAAACTAGTTCTGCCATAGCATAATGCACCTACAGATCAGGGTCTATGGTGTTTGTTCTACTGATTACTCCTAACAAATGACACAGAATAAGATCTGCCATAGCATCATGTAATGGCATATCTGAGTCTGTGCAATTTCCATTTAGACTTTTCTTATAAGAGAGTACATATGGTATATAACTGACTAAAAATATTGCTCGAATTTGAATGTCCTGACATAGTGACCTTAATTGCGATTAAAAATACAAGACAAAATGCCAAAAATTCGGTGCAACTAGTTTCACATTTAATCCTTGCTTCTTCAAGGACAAAATGTTTTGAAAGAAACCGATGACGTCTTTATATTAAAAAAAAAAAAAAACTGTGTGATAATGTAATGTCATACATGATATGTATCATCATAACAAGTATGTGTGTGTGTGTGTGTGTGTGTGTGACAGGCAGGATCTAAAACATACAAAATTCACTAATGAAACCTTAATCAGTAAAATAATGAATTAAAATAGAGAGACACAGTTATACATATATAATTATATTCTTAGAAAGGATATACAATTTTATCAATTTAAAAAAAAGAAAGAAGAAATTATACAATTTTATACAGTGCATTGGTATTAAGGCTATTAGGATACAATGCATCTAACTTATGAATGCAATAAGTTTCCTTTATGAGTCTAATCATGTCAACATGCCCAATATATATTGGCATGAAAGAAAAATAGAGTAGAGAGTCATTATTGGTGTTAAAGTGTATTGAAATATTAGTGTAAAGCAGGATCTCTATAATATATATATATATATATATATATATATATATATATATATATATATATACACACACACACACACACACACACAATTGATAAATTGCATATCCTTTATAACAATATAATTATATGTATGGTGTATTTTATTTTCTTATTTTACTGACATAGTGACTTAAATGCAACAATTACCTGGTTGAATGGACAAGGATAATAACACATGCCACTTCCACATTCATGGCTGGGCATAAGAAAAGAAGGTAATTTTTTTAAAGAAGAGACAATATTTGATATAACAAATTAAGATGAAATCTATTTTCAGATTTTTAAGCAACATGTGACAACAAAGTTTTGATTTCACCAGAAGGACTGGAGTCTAAAATTAACAGAAAAAGCTTTCATAAATGAGAACATTATATAATGTCCAAACAAAAGCTTTAAGTCAATAAAAGACATCCTGATGCTTCATTAAGTTCATCTTCAGTATCATTTACTCTTTTTAGGACAATTTTTCAATTATTGCTCTTTCTTCCAGTATTTTACACTTGTTTGTAGATAACTCATCTTCAGACATGTTGAACTCCCGATTTTCTCTTACCTTTTGTGTTTAGTATTAGTTTTGTGGATGTAAGTCAACTCCTGATGAAGAGCCTGATTAGCTCTTAAAAACTGTCACGTTTTACAGTTATGCCATTATGTGTGTGTGTGTGTGTGCATGTATGTGTGTGTGTACAAAATGCTCTCTTTGACGAACTTTATCCTCAATGACCACAAGTTCATTTTATGTGACTATTTATCAAACTCATGTAGAAGTCATATAGCTACATTTCAATGCAACATAATTTATGTTTTTGAAATTCAAATGATGGTAACCATCATCTTGCCCACTATGGGCAATGCTCAAGCTGACATGACATAGTATGCAATAAATTTACAGGCGTCTTCCTTTCATTATTCTAAGAATAACCAAGTATCTGAATAATATTGTTTACAGTTATACATCCATTGATTCAACTTTCTTCTCCGTCTTCAACAAAATTTTGTTTTTGCAGATGTTCTGACAAATGGACAATACAACAAAAGCAAAACATTGATCAAGAGGGCATTTTGTATCAACATATATATATATATATATATATATATATATATATATATATATATATATATATATATATATATGGCAACCATGTAGTTTGTAGTCTTCTCTGACACAACTCATTTGTTTGATTATGAATTTTAACATAGCTTTAAAAATTTTTCAGTCATATCGCTTCGATGTCTGCAGTGAGACAGTTTATAGTGATGTCTAGCACTGGGGCATCATGCTGCAGACATGTATCCTGACACCAGGCTGACCAGTCCTAACACTAACCTCTTTACCAAGCGAGGCAGCTGTTAGTACCATTTTTTAAAGTTTTTGGTACGACTCAGACGGGGATTGAACCCACGACCTTCCACTTCCATGGCGGAAGCTCGAACCACTAGGCCACTGAGCGGTTGACACATCTCATTGATTCTAACATGAAATCCTGGATTCTGACACAGAGTCTAATATAAAATTCATATCCAGACTGAACCATAAAATGTCAATATCCAGAACTGACCACAACGATCATAAGTTCACATGTAATTGTTATTATTGCACTAATGTGACATTTCAGGGTCATTTCAGGAAGACTAAAAGCAAAATCAAAATGGTTGGCAGGGTTAAGCAGTGGTACTTACTTTGTTGTGGGAGTTGTTGTTATCCCCTTCTTGCTATCCAAGGACTGAAGATGCTGCTCCAATGCATCCAGTAAGCTGGCAGGGGCCTGCAAGCAAACAAATCAAGACCTAATGAGGACTCCAAAATACCTTTGGACATTTATTTATCAATATTCTAAACTAGTCCTTAAAACAATAACTATATAAAGGATGACAAAAGACCATTGATTAGCAAGATGAGCTATTGGATCATCCAGATTTGTTCAATACAAGCGGTTTTCTTAAATGGAAAAAGTTTGACTAACCTACAATGACTGCTAACCATATCAAGGATCTAGAAACAAATAAGACTAAATTGCATATCTATCTCAACAAATTATTCATTATAAATAAGATAATGCAAACTTAACACTAAGAAAATGAGCAGTTTTACTGCCTTGAAAGCTGAGAAAGAAAAAACAATAGGGATGGAAATTTATAGATATAACAAATTCCAAAGATTTTTCAACAAAAGTCAAATAAACATGGTTTACAACAATTTTATCACTTGGTATCAACTGACTAAAATTAATGTGAATGGATCATCATACACCCTCCCAATGCCTAATTATTGTCTATAGTAGGGCCTGGTTGACTAACGGGTTTTTCAATGGCATGGACTGATCAAGGTATGCAGTCTTCAACTAGATTCACTGTGCAGAAACCATTATTCTCTTACCTGACACTGACCTTTGACCTTCTGACCAAAACATATATAGGCCTCCTTCTAACCTTATGTGCAAATTCTCAACTAACTCCTATCGTGGTAATTTTTTTTATAACTAGAGTTATTGTGTATTTTTTATTTTTAAAAATGTAAAATATAATTTAAATTTCACTGAGTTGACCTTTGGTCTTTTTACTCTCAAATCAATAAGCTTCTTTCTTACTCAAATTTTATGCCATCCAAAAACTTTAGTTAAGATACCTAATCTACAACTAATATTTGTGCAGAAACCATTTTTCATTTTTGAGCCACACTGACATTGACTTTTTTAACCTTATAATTCCTCTGCTTCTCTGTAACCCCAAGTGCAATATTCCGCCAATTATGGACTATTGTAAATGTAATTTGGGGTAATATCTCTTAATTCAAACATAACAACACCTTTAAGACTCCAAAAGACGGCTTGCCATTTAATTCTAGATCAATGTAAAAACAATTTTCAGGATGCAATGAATAATACAAAGGTTTTAACAATACATGAAAGAATATTTCTTAGAGAGGCCAAATTGATGTAGAAAGTATCCAGGAAAACCATTCTTTTCTATCCAAGCAATATCTTTCACCAAAAAGATGCTAATGGTATTCCATATTTAAGGTCCACAAGAAATAAAAATTACATTATTTGTACCAAGACCAAATAAGGAATAGTTTAAAACATTTTTTACAATATAATGGTCCAGTGGTATGGAACAACATTCCCAGCTACATAAGGTAGGCTCCTAGCATTTCTTCTTTTCATAATCAGTGTCTCAAAATGGATGAAATCTTTAGAAAATTTAACAGTTCTAGTAATAAATACTGCTTGCTTTTCTGTAATTTGCCATCATTTTCATAGCTGATTTTTTTAATGCAGGATGATATTTTATGTTTAATATATGTTTATGTGTTCACTGATGCCTGTGCATGTACATATTCCAGGCTTGATACTTTGATTTTTAAAATCACTTCATTATTTAGCATCAAGCCAGATTCTTCACATGTTGTATATACTGTAAGTATTGTACATAACAGATAAAAGGCCTCTAGTCTAAGTAGATTAGTTCTGTAACTAAATGAGTTACCTTATCTAAATAATCTTTATTATTATTATAATTATTATTTGTATTATTATTATGAGTATTATCATTATAATTATTTCTATTGCTATTATAATTATAATTATTATTATTATAATTATGATTGTTAATATGATTATGATTATTATGATTATGATTATTATGAGTATTATCATTATTATTGTTGTTATTTTAATTATGATTATTATTGTTATTATGATTATTATGAATATTATTATTGTTGTTATTATAATTATTATTATTATCATGATTATGATTATTATTATGAGCATTATCATTATTATTATTGTTGTTGTTATAATTATGATTATTATTGTTATTATGATTATTATTATTATTGTTGTTGTTGTTATTATAATTATGATTATTACTGTTATTATGATTATGATTGTTATTATGATTATTATTATTATATTATTATTATTGTTGTTGTTATTATAATTATGATTATTACTGTTATTATGATTATGATTGTTATTATGATTATTATGATTATATTATTATTATTATTATTATAATATCCACAAAGTGTGATCTAGGTCTATGTATGCACTGAGAACTTGATGGCACTTCAGCTCATATGGCACTATGTGGTGCCAATTAAGAGAAAAGGATGTGAAACTGTAAATTGAAATACTGCACACAAAGATTTGGAAGATACACTGTACTGCATTCCAGATAAATATGAACATGAAGTACAAACAAGATGGATATACACAGAAATGATGTTAAAATTCCTTTGAAAGTATATTAAAGAAAAGTAAAACGTAAAATTCATATACTGTAATGCAAATACCAGTGGATTCCATTCCCTCTAAAAGTCCAAGAATGTAATACTCTTATCTCAGATAGAAGTCAACACTCAACAAGATCATGTTCCAATATTAGTAATGTTTTGCTATTGTGTGAGAACTATAGCTTTCATCTTTCACTGAGACACCTTCAACTTTTGTATCTTCCTTACCCCAAGTGCAAGTTATCCATAAGCATGATAAAAGAGAGTGTAAAACTAAAGTTGCTGTGTGAAAACAAAATAGATAACAGATGGATGGACATACATCATAATAATATACCCTCTGCCATTCTTTTGGTTGAGTATAAAATCATGACTGTTGTTTCTGGATATTAGGGCGTGAACTTGTTTTGATTTTTAAAGGAATTATTATTACAATGTGTCTGATTACAATAAACTTCAGGATAGGTAGTTTGTCTTTATGAATGGTTCTTGTTGGATTAGGATTTTTAATGTAGCTTTAACAATTGTTCAGTCATATCGCTACGATTTTATGAATGGTAGTTGGTAGTAATTATTTCCTGAGGCATGTAGCAACACACTCAAACTGTCTGTACATCTTTATTCCCTACACACCATCCAGATACAAGGAAAGATATTAACCTGAACTGTTGAGAAATGGGTGTATTCCATGAGAGATGTGAAATGATAGCTCGTCTTTTTACCTGCAATTCTAAATGCTGAAATAAATTTTTAATGAGCAATTCACCATCTAATAGCTCCAAAAAGCAAATAACATATTTTCTACTTACCCTTGTTAATAAAGGTGAGCCGAACAAAGAATCAGTTTATTTAACGAACAGAAGCTAATAGAAGAAAGAGTGAAAAATACATGTGTGTTTTTGCCAATGGGGTGGAAAACAATTGGGCAGAAAGGTCAATAATAATATTTTGTATTACTTTTTTTTACATCAAGCTCATGTTAGTTCATATCACTGTTTGTAATCTAATTTTACTCGTATGCAAGTGAAAAACTGGACACAGATGGTACTGAGAATATTTTTGAAGCACACATGATAAAAACATTATAGTACAATCCTTAATGGGTCAGAGTAGGTTGGGTTACTGGAAACCTGCATTTGTGTTTTTGTGTCTGTGCCTGTTTTTATAAAGCATTAATACTATATTGTTTCTTTAGCTCAAAAAAAGCCAAGCCATCATAACCAAAGCAGCATGAATGTTTTAAATTTAAATCTATAAAGTCCAGGTGATTCCCATAATTACCTCATCTTTTCAAATTTTATCAAATCCATTCATTTTAACAACCCTTACACAAATTTTCTCTGAAAATGCCCGTCAAACATAAGTAACCAAGAAGTTTTTAAAAACTTTTTTCACCATTTATTCAGTAAGGCCATAAAATGCTTGTGTCAAAGAATATTGTCTTCACATTATAACGACTCATTCCAAGTATGAATAAAATTCACACAGAAGTTAATGACTGAAAAACATTTATTTAAAACCTGCACACAAATTTTCTATGCTGGAGACCATGATGAATACCCGGTAAGTCAAAGAGGCATGCCAGCATGTTGCAGATTCATAAAGATTCATCCAAATTAAAAAGAAAATCCATCAAGGTGTCTGGGAAATACAAATAAATGAAAAATCTTGTATCAAATCCTTAATAAATAAATTTTCTTTGTAATCTTGGTTCCAAAGAAACCGAGGCAAGCAAGTTTGTCAATGAATTAATTGTCTTAATAGTGATTCGATCTTTAAGAATCTGTCAAAAAGTTTATGAAATACATGCAAGTTAAATTTTTCAACCAAAACAAGATCAAACTTAACAGTTTAACTGCCGAAAGAAAAGTAACCAGAATGTCTTGCTTTTCTATAACATAGGCTCAACAAGATGTTCCCTTATTACCAATATTTGGCTTTGTAATCTTGTACCTTACTGTCACACAAGCTATGTCAACACCTCTCAAGTCAATTCTGATCTCATATTAGCAGGTACATGGCTTTGCGCTAAAGTAAGCTGAGTAATGAGAATACAACAGTAGAGGGGGCCCCGAGTGGCCGAAAGTGCTCTCTGTTACAAATCACTGCCATCTCACCTGTCTGCATGGGTTCGAGTCTCAGATTCGGCCAATGTGGGTATGTCAGAAACCTTGCCCGTGGCTTCTTGTGGATTGGTGTTTATTTCCGGAGGTTTTCCCAGGTTCTTCTTCCATTATTAATACTGGCCGCCATGTATATCATGTGGTGAAAAATGGCATTAAAACCTACAACAGCAGAAGACCATAAATTGCCCTGTGAATACCATGTTAAGATCCTTGGAGTAGATATTGATTCTCAACTAAATTTCAACAGCTACATATCAAAAACCAGGGGCCCAGAGTGGCCGAGTGGTCTAAAGCGCTCTCCATTACGGATCACTGCCATCTCACCTCTGTCTGCGTGGGTTCGAGTCTAAGATTTGGCCAATAGAGTTATGTGAGAAAGCTTGCCAGTAGCTTCTCGTGGGTCGGTGGTTCTTTCTGGGAGTTTCTCCAGGTTCTTATTCCACCAATAATACTGGCCGCCATGTATAGCCTATTGTGTGCTGAAAAATGGCGTTAAACCCTACAACAACAACAACATATCAAAAACCAGTCAGGAAAAACATATCTCCCAACTGCTAGATGTCCCCTAATCTTAAGATAATGATCTACAAGTTGAATTAATAGATCAAAATTTCATTAATTGACCTTTCGTAGCAAACAAAATTCAGACAAAACTTGTCACAGCCAATAATCACAAAATTTCGAAGAATCGACAAAAATACCCAAATCTATTCATTCCAGGTCAAATGGAACTTTTTTTTTTTTACAATGCACATTCATTCACAATATGACTTCATATTTTAATTTTACGTAGACCAAAACACCATTTTCTTTCAAACATTATGTCTGAGTAAGTTCAAATTTATCTGGGCAGAGTTATGTGTGCATTAATAATGTTGTTGTGTAATGATGAATCTGCAGTTGTGTATTTAGATTGGAATATGGCATACATTGTTTCTTCAAGTTTAATTTTGTTTATATAATTAAGCCTAAGGTAGAATAAGAAAATGAACATTTAAAAAAAAGGATACTGCAATTGTGTGGGAAAATTAGAACTCGTTTTATCAGAATGATAATACTGCACTCCCAAGGTTGTGCAGTATTTCCATCCAAACTTGCTCACATTTTCCCATACAAATGCAGTAACCTAAAAATACATTCAGCTCAAATGTGGTCAAAATCTGATAAGAAATGTGGCCTCTAAAGTATTTACAAGCTTTGCCAATGACCATCAAGATTGCTTTATTAATCTGTACGTGGATACTGCCCAGATCATGACATAAACTTCAATACCAAATTAGATCAGAAATTGGGTCAATATATTGTTCACAAGCATAGCCATATAAGATCACCTCATTAATATGCAAGGGTGTTGCTCATCACAATTCTTCTTAGGTTTTGATGCTGCTTACATAGCAAGACTGATCAAAATTTAATCAGAAATATAACCGCAGTAGTGTCCAAAAGTAAATGACAAGACAGACAAAGAACAGAAATTGGCCATACCACAAGCTCACTTGGCCTCTGGCCGGGTGAACTATAAGATCCCAATTAAAAAAATCCACTCGATATTCAGAGAGCATATTTGCAAACTCCACCTTTGTCTACTTCATAAATTGTCCCTTACATTTTGAAAATCCTGCCCCCCACCTTTTGAAATGGAGAAGTTTCTTAATATCTGCATTGTCAGTCCCATAATATGGGCCCCAAGTGGTCTAAAGTGCTGTCCGTTATGGATCACTGCCATCTCAATTCTGTGTGGGTTCGAGTCAAAGATTCGGCCAATTAGGGTATGTGAGAAAACTTGCCAGTCAGTAGCTTCTTGTGGGCCGGTGGTTCTTTCCAGGGTTTTCCGGGTTCTTCCTCCACTATTAATACTGGCAGCCATGTATAGCCTATCTTGTGCTGAAAAATGGTGTTAAGCCATAAAAACAAACAAAACAAACAATTCCATAATAGTCCATGATTTTCAAATTCTGATATTCAGAAACCAGCTGAAAATCATTATTCCTTGTTTGTAAATTAGAAAAACTATTCATCACATGTACAAAACAGTAATGTATACAATAAAACAGTATAATAAACACAGTGATTAAATAATGAAGAGTAAGCATATACCCAGATATGAGGATGGCTTATTAGTTATTACTAATGGAGTAACTGCATGCTGCATACGAGTTAGAACTCAGCTACCACAAAGATCTCCTCTATGACATCCTGTAGTCATGTAACTTATTCCACTAATTTTGACGACAGAATTTGCAATTGTTAGTTTGAACAGCACTTTTAACACATTAATGGCTGTATCTTGCAATTTGTTCATCTGCCATGTAAAACAAGACAACCTAGCAGATATTATTTTTGTGGCCACCAGTTGTGCCAGCTAATTAGCATCACATCATCTAGCAAATAAAAACGAATAGCAAGCAAGTACAGACTACACTATGTTCAATCATATGAAGTAAAAACATCTTTAACAATATACATACAATTTTCTGTGCAAGACCAATTGCAGTTGTAATTCTCTCCCCAAATGAATTGTTATTGCCCTAAAATAACAATCAAAATATCATTAACATCTATAAAGGGAATGGAAGTGTAAGCAAACTACAGCTACTCCCCCAACCACCACACACACACACACACACACACACACAGAAATGAACCATGTCCCATGGGTCCTAACCCAAAATCTGTTACATATATTATGTGTCTTTCTATAAAGGCATGTACACCTTGGTGAAGTATAAAATGTGCCAATTATGCCAACTATGCCCACCTCTCCCAACAAATGAAGTACATGTAAGTGAAGGCCAAAATCCCAAGTCAAACATGGGTTTGTTCAACTGATTGCTCCTAAACTACTGAAAAAGACCAAGATCTGTTGGCACATTATGTGATAGCAAATTTGAGTTTATGCAGACAGGTCTTCTTCACATAAAATCTTGACCTTCAAAAGCTCTTTAGCAGAAGCAAAATTGAAAGACCAAGTGAAAACTTGACTTGGATCTTTTTTAATGTAAAAGGTCATACCAAAGTTGATTTACAATCAATGAAGTTCTTTAAAAGTTCCTGGATGGAGATGACATGGAATTTACATTTCCAAATCGAAACAGAGGTCATATCTTCATTAAGCTTTGCCAGCAAACAAATCTAACCTGACCTAGGTTGTTGTATTGATCAACCCCTTTTATTTTAACAAGTCCTATCCCACTTACAAGTGGAAATAACTTGTGATCTTAACATGGGACAAGATGTTAATGGACTGAAATAGGTAACATGTATGCCACCTCCATAGACATAAGGGCCATAAGCTAAACTTAAAGAGACCTTCGAAGTGACTAACACCCTACTATCTGAGTTCAAGATAAAAACAATTCTTCTTTAAAACTGTCAATGCTGAAAACTGACATTTCTGAGAAAGATTTTTGCCATAAACTAGACACCATTCAATGTCTTTTGCGAAAACACCATGCTGATATATCCATCCATTAAATGGCAACAAGATTTTCAATATATCCATTGTGGCAGTCATATCTGAGGTCATATCAGGCACCATTGCCATTCAGGACAAGCTTGATATTACAGTCTTCCAGTGAAAACCAAATATTCAGTATGACTTTCTATTCAGCATGAGTAGCAATAACAAGATTTTTAATATGGCTCCTGTGGTGTCTATATCCAATATCAGAGCAAAAATATTTTCTCTTAAGACCAACAAGATGTGGTGGGAAGACTTCTTCTGAAAACTCGTGTCAATATGACTTTCCAAGCAAGACAGGTAGCAACAACAAGATTTTAATAATGGCTGCCATGGAAACCATACTGGAGGTCAGAGTGGCACCATTTTAATTTAGGACAAACATCATAAGATGTCTTTCGATGAAATTCCCATGATTTTATTTATGACCACTGTTCAGGAGGATAGGCTATGACAAGATTTTTCAATGTGTGTATGTGTGTGTGTGTGCGCGCGTGCGTGAATGAACATGCATGTGTGTGTAAAATTTCAAGCAATCCTCCAAGTAATTTAGAAGTTAGAATAATAAAATGTCTGCAAACAAATGGATACAAAATGGATAATCCCATAAGCAGTCCTGGTCAATGAACAGTAAAGCTGAAAATGTGATCATAAATACTTTTATTTAAATATTTGTTATACATGTATAAGGAGGAAAAGCAGAATAATTAGGGGTCCAAATTCATGCAATGATGAGATTGCACGCTGAAAATTTAGCTCTGAAAAACTCTATGTACCTAGCTGAAGCTTTGTCAGTATTAAACTCGCAGTTTTATTTGTCTGAAACCAATTAATTTGGGAGTTTTCGTGCAGGAATAAATGTAGTCATGCGTGTGAGGCTGTAACTTGGCTAAATGATAATGTGAATGCTGACAATCCAAGTAAGTCGAAGCTTTCAAGTATCAAACACGTACCAAACTACATACCAAATTTATTTTAAATCCAGTGAGCATAAGTGTTATAGTAGAGAAATGATAGTGAAAGGGTCAGACAACCATCAGGTTTAACTCCCTTAGAGAATCAAAACATGTTGATAATCTGACTTGCCAAGGACTTTATGTATCTATCAAGATGCCTACAAAATCTAGTTGAAATCAAAGCAATGTTTTTGTGGAAACAAAATAGGATAGGTCTGACACTAAGGGGCTGTAAGGTAGTTACAAATTAAACAAATATGCAGAACACATTCCGACTCATCCAAAGTCACATAAATATCAAGCCGTACAACAAATTTGGTTGATTGTTTGTCTCTTATGGTTTTAATGCCATTTTTAAGCACAATATAGGCTATACATTGTGGCCAGTATTTATGGTGGAAGAAGAACCTGGAAACCCACCGGAAAGAACCACAGACCCACGAGAAGCTATTGGCAAGCTTTCTTACATAACTACATTAGCCGAATCTTAGACTCGAACCCACGCCGACAGAGGTGAGATGGCGGTGATCTGTAAAGGAGAGCGCTTTAGACCACTCGGCCACTCGGGGCCCCAAATTTGGTTGAAATGCAGTAACAAATAACACTGCTATGGTACAGAAATGAAAGTGGGTGTGTACAACCCAAATAAATAAGAGTTCCTGCATGGTGAAAAGAAAACTAGTCATCAATTTAAGTCTTCTGGTAAAAGGACAATGTCAGCCAGCCATCGTGGTAAAATGATTTACGAGATGGCCAATGAGAAGGCTATATTGGATGTCTATGAAGTACCATTTTCGATTAGGGCCAATTATATATGATAGGCAGTCTTTTGGTAAAACTTTTGGTAAAACACTGATATGACAATTCATTCAAGATGAGTAGCAGTAGCAAGAGTTTCAAGAAAAATGGCCATAAAAGCCGTGGGTTCGATTCCCAGCCAAGTCATACCAATGACTTACAAAAATGGTTTCAATAGCTGACTTGCTTGGTACTCAGCATTATGAAAATCCTAATCACACATATCACACACAAGATAGTTGTTGTGACAGCCATATTGGACAAGTGAGTGACACCATTTTGACTTAGGACTCCTGCAAGTTCTTCTGGTGAAAACCCTATGTCAATATGGCATTTGATTCCGAGGATTCGTTATAACAAATTTTTAAAAATGGATGCTGTGTTGTCATGCTTGAATTCAGATTGCACAATTTTCATTTATGACCATCTAGACATCATAGAGTATCAGTGAAAATCCTAAATATTGATATATGACCATCGATTCAGGAGTAGCAAGAACAAGATTTACAAGATGGCTGTAGTGGCCTTATTAGACATATGATCAGCACCATTCCCATTTAGAACCCAACCAACATCAAACAAAATCTTCAGATGAAAACATAATATCAATATGATTTTCTGTTCTTCTGAAGTAGTGATAAGATTTTTAAGATAGCTTCTGTGGTGGCCATATTAAATATCAGTGTGGCACCATTTTCATTTAGGACCAACTATAACATGGTACGGGTGTTCAAAGGTTTTGGAGGTGCGTTGATAAGAAACTTGTGTTAACAGATGGACATATAACAGACTCATTTAGTCTATGAACAGTAGAGTCTATAACTTTGCTAAACAATGAACATAGCCAAGGTTTCATAAATATCAAGCTACATACCTAAATTGGTTGAAATGAAATAAGAATTAAAGGAGTTAATGCATCAAATGAATGTCAGATGGATAGAAATGTAACAAATGAAATGAGGTTAAGAGAAGGGCCCAGTTTCATATCTTGTTTTGTAATAAAAGCAGGAACAAAAATGAGCTAATACAAATTTCACAAAGCAGGGAATTCGGTGTATCATATGGTACAAACATGCATGTTTAAGCTGGTATATTATAATGTCTGTCCTTGATGGTTCATTTAGGTGTATACCAGAGATTCAAAACCTTTTATGGATATTATTTTCCATAATAGGTGGTGGCCAGCTATTTGTAAAATTTAATACGAAAATCTTCAAGGAAGTACAAGAAGCTCTGTCTATGTGTGTGATTTGGATTCCTAACGTAGCTTTAACAACTTTTCAGCTGTAAAAAAAAAAAAAAAAAAAAAATAATATTGATCTACTTTTTATTTTCAGTTCTGGATTAGTTTCAAAATTTCAGCAAAAAAACTATTTATATATGAAAATAAGAATCCAAGTTAACCTGACAGCACTCGCCTTGCTTACATGGCTATCCATTTCCCTAAGCAGGTTTATTGAGTATCATATGAAAACAAGCTTTGCAAACTATTTCCCATCAAGTGTATTTTACCTATTTACTACAGTCCATTGTCTGAGCAATGATCCCAAAAGATAGATATTATATATATATATATATATATATATATATATATATATATATATAAATACATAGTTTTGTGGTTAAACTTCAATATGTGGTCTATAGAGCTACATGTACATTACTTTTTACATAGATTATCACTCAGGCAATTTAAAAGGCAATAGATTTCTTTACTGTTCATAATTAATTCAGAAAGTGTTTTAGATGAAGGGCATATTGGGTTAGTTTGTTTACAAAAAGCCAGAAATATAAATACTTTTGAAGTAATTGTATGTAAATAAATGAATAAACTTTGATGTGATTTCTACAATATGTTTATACTAGAGCAAAATCAATATGAGAAAACAATTAACTGCAAATAAATATTGAAAGGCATAAAAAAATTCTAAACCTTTATTACAAAATTTCATATACTTTATGCTAACCAGTAATTTTTTCCTAACAAAATTTTTAAAAGATACATTTTCATTAGTTTTAAAATACAAATTATATGTACAGTATTCAATGTAATCTTTAAGGTACATCATTTTGTAAATTTTTACCAATATTGTTATGGATAATTATGCGTCGTATATTTTATATAATTTCCTTGTGATAGTTTTCAGTCTTGAACCATAAGCAATGGATTGTGTTTCCCATGATTTTATCCAATATCCTCACAAAACGTTCCCAGTGTGCAATTTTAAGAAATATGCAGTTTTTATTTACCGTATTTATTTTTAACATAGCTTTAACAATTTTTCAGTCATATCGCTACGATATATGCAGTGAGGCAGTTATAGTGTAGCACTGAGGCATATTGCCGCAGACATGTAGTATGATTTCCCACCCAGTCACATTATCCTGACACCAGGACGACCAGTCCTAACACTAACCTCTTAATGCTGAGCACCAAGCAAGGCAGCTGTTAGTGCCATTTTTGCAAGTCTTTGGTATGAATCGGCCGGGGATCGAACCCACGACCTCCTGCTTACACTTTAACTAGTGAAAGTCTGTCCATCACTTTGTTGGTATTAACACAATACATGGTCACTAAAGACCGTAAGAACTTTCAGAGTGTAACTGATTACCATTTTAAAATAACACTCTTGGTAATCAAAGCATTCAATGTTTGTACTAGTCTCATGAATTTCAAAGTCACTAACTAGTGTAATACATCTTCAAGGTTGATTTAATGTCAAATGGGACCCAATTTCTGAGGTGAATAACTTCCAGGCATACACAATTTGGTATTTAATCACTGAATTATTAGTTTCATAACAAAAACAACCAAGAAACCCTAAAAGAACTGGCACACTACTCTCTTATAACAATTCCCAATAATTCAATTTAAGACCATTATTATTATATAAACCAGATGCAGTAAATCATATCTGGTGTTAATTACATACCCCTCCCTGTACAGACTATACAGCAAGTTTGTGGTGTTAGATTGTGGTCTAGAAGATATATGTGAGTACAGGTGCAAAGTTGAAAAAATTGGTTTAATATTTCCTGGCTATCCTCCCACCCCTGTTCAGCATATCACACTGCACACAATTAAAATTTATTTAAATCATCCTTTAGATAAAATTTGAAAAACGTTTATATCAAGTAAACGGCTTAATTAAATTGATTAAAACAAAATAAAAGTCAGTGATGCATGGCAATAATAATTTTTTCAAAATGAAAATAAACTCTTAAGAATAATAATTATGACCAATAGCGATTATATATGAATGCTATACAATTTATAACATACATACATGATGATGAAGAACACTCGATATAGTAATATAATGTCCCAATTCTTTCTTAAACTTATTTGGGACAATTAATGTGGCATCAATAATGACAAAATACAAAAGAAATATGAATGCACTGCGAAAAAATATTTTTTGTAACTTATCAATATATTAAAAAATGATTACTTTAGAGCATGACAATTTTTAAAGGTACAGAATTCATATACACTATGGAAACCTTTTCTATCATTCATGTAATTACGGAAATGATTTTTACAAGATACTTTGTCTGTCACTTGCATTATGAATCTCATAACCATCAAGAACAACCCAAGAAGTCACAGTCCATCTTTTAACACTTTAACCCCAAGTGCCGCATTTACGGGGAAGAAAGCAGTAGCCTACTGCCAAGGTCTGTAGCATTGAGGTGATGTAAGATACACTAAAGTGGGTGGTATTAGAGAAAGGTTGACAGATTTAGCTCTACAATGATACCAAATAATCTGGACATTTTAGTTGCACTACAAAATACAGAAGGAAAAACCTAATTTTTTGGCCGTTAATTTTTCCACCCAAATTTTGGCCATGGTTGGAATCCAATTTTGTGTCCAGATTTTAGACTTTATGGCCTCAGATCTAAGGCAGACCAGTCTGAAGTGTACACAGACAGGTGAACCTGTTCAAAAAGTAGGATAAGGTGGACATTTTTAATTAAGAGTCTTCTCTATATGAACATTATGGGTCCGTTAAACAAAAAAGAATCCAATTTTTCACCTTCTGCTCATACATGATGGAAAACATTTTTTGCACAACCAGACTATGGGCTAATGGAAAATTGCTTGGAAGTAGATGTATTAGGATGTATTCAGAAATAGTTCCCAAAATGTGTTTCCTACTCGCATTTCATGCAAAAATAGCAAAAACTTCCAGGGGTTAATGTGTTAAGATAGCCATGCTTGTTCCTGATGGTTAGTTAATGTTAATTTTAATACCAATGTTTCAAACCAAACATTGCCTTGAAAATGTTGCTTGTAAACTTAATAAAAGTGAAAAGATATTATCTGGTAAGAAATATATTTTGGACTTGTAATATGGATTGTGAAATGAAAAAGTTCTGATTATTTTCATGTATATTAAGCAAACACTGTAAAATCTGTACTTTCACCACTGATCTTCTGACACTGCACAGTAAATGGTTGATGATGATACAGTATGATTAATTTCCATTAGGGCTACTGCAAAATGAAAACAACTTTTTTAACCAACAGCACTTATTGGCCCCACTTTTTTTTCTTATGTACTGTGTACATATCTTTAGGCATCTTAAGTGCATGACCCCTACAAAAGCTGACCCAAATGCTCAGCCATAGAGAAAAATCCTTCAAAAATGAGTTTTAAAAATCTTAACATTTTCATTATTACAACTGTTTTAGTCAGAAGCCAGTATTCTTGCTGCTGTTTGGAACAAATTTATGCACGTGGATTTGACCTCTTCGGAAGTTGTTCTTAGGTCTGGAAAATTGTACTATTTGGTTGGGAAATAGTTTAGAAATGTTGGAATATTTTTTTTAATTTGCGGCAGAAAGCTTGAGCACCGTAGGTCCTGACGTTTCAGTTTAAGCATGTGATCTTGTCTTCAGTAAATTGCATTAATAATATAAGTTATAACTTAAACACTTTCAAGTTTTAAACTGACCCCCCCCCTTCAGTTTTTTTTCCTTCCTCCCCAAATTATTCTACTTATATGCAAGTAACTAAGGTAATTTCAGTAATTTGACACTGATGTATTATAAATCGCTTTTTCACCCTGTCTAAATGCATGTTGTACATGTTTCACCATGTCTAAATGCATGTTGTACATGTTTCACCCTGTATAAATACACATGTTACATGCTCTATGGCAACAAACTGTTTTATTATATTCATGCCAACTTCTTGAACACAGTAGTAACAGAACTGATAATAAAACAATCCGAAACAGTTCTGTAGTATGTCATGTTGACTGAAAGAATGTACTTTACTACAAAATGCAGTTGTGAATGAATCAACTGATTTTAACTGCTATAGAAAACATTTAATCAATCATGCTTTAACATCAATTTCCAATCACAAGTATATTTAGTTTCAACAGTTGGCAAAAGATACAACAGCATGTACTGAGTAAAGATTTATTTAATCGGGTGCAAACGTTGAGGCGAAATTGTCAATGCAAATAAAATTATGTTTTGCTTCAAAATATCACTACCACAGCATTAAGCACTATCTCTTTTCTTCTTCTCACACAAGCCTTGAAGAATAATAAAAGTTAGCAATACTAGTATCCTTTTTTCCTTTTTAATCAGGGCCTAGGCTACCCATAATTTGTTCTAAGTCTGTTATCTGCTGGATATACTTGTTTGAGAATCTCACAGCAAATAACAAAGATGTCGATCTGCTTCATCATAATGCATCTGCAGATCAGGGTCTATGTTATTTGTTGTACTGAGTACTCCTAACAAAGTGCACAGATTCAAATGTGCCAGTGCATTATGTGATGGCAGATCTGGATATATGCAGTTTCCAGATGATCTTGTCTTAAAAGCATGTAAATAAGACACTAAAACACCTAAAGTCAAAGGACCCAAACACAAAGGCACTCTTTAAATGGTTTGGCAAGTCCAGGTGTCAAAGTGTCACAACTATATTGTCTTGTGCTTCATGTCTATAATGTTGTCACGCTTGGAAAAAGTAATTACCAAACAAATGCACCAGATAATTAGGTATACCTTATCCCAAATGTCAGACATTTCAACTTTGCAAATGGTCACTGGAACTCGTTTGTTACATCCTACAATTGTGTGTTTTGAATCTGGTGTTTACATGTGTGTTTGTATAATCATGTCTTTATATAAATATATACATGTATGTGTATGTGAATTGGTAATGTTTGCAAATAGTGTCTAACGAATGAAGTGTGATCTGAGTGATGTAAGAAAAGAAGAACAGGAAAAACTAACTAATAGGGCAGTATGCAGGAAAAACAAACTGACAAAGGCAGTTGCCTTGAGAAACTTACTGAGCTTGAATTTGTCTTCATGTTCTGGAGGAAGGAAATAAAAAGCAAACTCAGGCTTATAACAAAGTTTAAAATAATGACCAAACAGAAGCTCTAAACAGATGACTCAACAGTTGTTTTTAATCTTCCTTTTGGTTAGGTGATTTCTCCTTTGTCTCTTGGCAAGTTGTTGCAGTTAAAGAAGTATTTTAAATGCAAGTAATACCTACTTTGTTTTTAAAAGATATTTTATGGATTCCTTTTATTCTTCACTCAAAGCATAACTTTTGGGAAATAATTTGCTGCAATATTCTCCTGAAATTATTTCTATCTATATACTCTAACCAGTTGGCAGCACTCATCTACATTGCTTAATGATGATCAATATTTCTGAACTTGCATTAAGTCCATCCATCCATCCATACAATTGATGGTTTACTTAGCAACATTATTATATGCATCAAGTGTGTGGGATGATCATATATGGCATCATTTTTTTCATTAGAATTAGTTCATTACACCAAATATATAAATCCTGGATGCAGCCTAACAGTTTAAGAGGGGGGGGGGGGGAATCAAGTTTACATTTTCATAATATGGAATCCTCCTTGAAAACAGAACTTCATCTACATTAATTGAAAGGGGTGAGTGGAAATCTAGAAGTTTTTGGGGTGGTAAACTAATTTTAATGATGTAAGACTGACCTGTCCCTATTGATTAGCTTTTTAGGGCAGGAATTTCCTTTGTATCTGAAAAAAATCTCCATCCTCCCATTAGTTGGAAAGTTTTCGAAGATGGAACTAGAAAGAACACAAACCCAGTATGTTCCCATGCCTCCTCTTTCTTAGGGACCCAGTCTACATGAGGAACATCAGAGTAGGATGGGAGATGGGAATCTGGCAATAGTGACAGGTAAGTATTACATTATTAAAACTAGTTTTACCCCTTCAAATAAGCTACACTGTAATAACATTAATGTCACCACATCATATTGCATTCCTGAATTTGCATTTACTTCATTCTATTACATCGCTGATGTGGAGGGAAAACAATGGCCTAAAAAAGAAACTGGTATACTCATCTTTATAGTAGGAATGTTCACTACTTGGCAATTGCTTTAGCCACATTTTCTCCTGCAGCTATGGGCAACAAGGAAATATTACTTTGCACTGGAGTGCCAAAGAATGAATATAAACAGAGAAGGTAGTGTGTGAATGCCAAAATGTAGCTTTCACAACATCTTCCAATTAGGAACAAGTTGGACAGTCACACAAGATGGCAATGGCTTAAGCCTCATGGGCTTTCATCTTCACGAATAGAAGATCCTTCTTGGAAAAGGACTTATTTGCCCTCTTGATTCTCTTGACCATCTATCCAGAAACAGTGGATGATGCAATATCAGCTGAGTCCTTTACAGGAACAAAATCATTCTGCTACCCTTTCTTCTCTCTCTAAAGAAAGCCAAAACATAACTGGGCAAAACAACAGTCTTGATCATCACAAGCACAGAAATGACTGAAACTGAGGAACTCTAGAAGCTTGCTTTTCACAATAAAAAACAAAAATGTGGTTGGTAGGGCAGAGAAACTAACTTGCAAATGCTGTTCAACCACAAACAATTTTTCTGAGCATGATGCTAACTTCTTGATCTTGTAGATAGTAAGGAGAGCAGAAAAATAGCCTTTAAGGTAAGGTTCTTGAAAAAAAGCTTCACCCACGGGGGTTTAGTAAACAAAAATCATGAATGAGATATTCTACTCCAGCATTTATGAATGATACACCATAGAAATAAGAGGATATTAACCAATGGATGGGCCATTTGAAAATTTGAATATGTCAGCAGTAGAAGCTAAACATTCTCTTCAAAAAAGGAATAGAAAAAAAATCGACTGTTATCAAAAATGCACAGTCAGGATGAGAGAAATACAATCGCACCAACTGCAAAAGAGTCTTCACTAGCCATCAAAGACTTTGGATGTGGAGCATCTCCTGACCTGAACAATGCATTTTCCTCAAAGACTTGTCCTGGGTATATTGAGATGAGCCAAGTTGCTGTTGCTGTTGTAGGGTTTAATGCCATTTTTCAGCACACGATAGGCTATACATGGCGGCCAGTATTAATGGTGGAAGAATAACCCAGGAAAACCCCCGGAAAGAACCAATGACCCACACAAAGCTACTGGCAAGCTTTCTCACATACCCACATTGGCCGAATCTGACTCAAACCCACGCAGAGGTGAGATGGCAGTGATCCATACCAGAGAGTACTTTAGACCACTAAGCCACTCGAGGCCCTGATAAGCCAAGTATGAAAGTGGATAATTTGTTAGGATGAGAGAAATACAATTGCACCTGACCCGAACAATGCATTTTCCTCAAAAAACTTAACCTGAGTAAACAGATCACTTGAGATAAGCGAAATATGAAAGTGAATAATCTGTCAGATATTGAGCAGTTGAGGTCCAAAAATTGTAGAACATTTGCAGAACCATCCTGTACGGTGGGAAACACAAGCCAGAAAATCCAATATCAGGTTAAAGGCATTCATTGCCCAGGCCATCTGATCTGGAACTGGAGAAACATACAAAGGGAGAATATTCTTCAGGTTTGTTTGTTTGTTTGTTGATTAGGATTTTTAACATTGCTTTAACAATTTTTCAGTCATATTGCTACGAAGTCTGCAGTGAGGCAGTTTATAGTGATGTCCAGCACTGGAGCATCATGCCACAGACATCCAGCATGATGTCCCACCCAATCACATTATCCTGATAGCAGGCCAACCAGTCCTAACACTAACCTCTTAATGCTGAGCGCCAAGTGAGGCAGCTGTTAGCACCATTTTTGTACAACTCAGTCAGGGATCAAACCCATGTGAAAAGAAAACTGACACAAAAGTCCCAGTTTTAGTTTGATTATTAATGCTTTGTAATGAAATAAAAATAGCGTGGGGGGTAATATGTTAAACTCTTGCCTTTTAGGCCTGCTTAGATGAAATGGCTCAAAGGTGACTATTGCACCTGAATCAGTGTCTAGCATGGACCATGTATGCACTGGGCACATTGTCTAAAGCTTACAAGAGCAGACAACTCCCCAGTTTTAGATATGTATTCTTTCCACAATTATAAACTTGTTGTTGACTAGCTGTTTGGATAGTTCACAGCACATATTGGTAATGGCTGAGACACACGTTTAGTGTTTTGAATTACTTTCTTTTTAACAAGTGGCCTTGGATTCATCTCCTCAGGTATCAAGTCTGCATGCTAAACAACTTCAATTACTTCTAATGAACCAAATGATGTTCTTATGACATTCTACTTAACTTTTTTTAAAATTAAAAAAATTAAAATTGGATCTAGGTTTAAATAATTTTGCATTCCAGATTGTTAGCTCGTGTCTGCTTGATAAATATACTACAAAGATTCCTATCGTTTAAAACATACAACTTTAATTCAAAATCATGAATATATGTATATATTTACACATGTGAATATAAAAATTCCCAGACCCATGTTTTGCATGTAAAAATTCTAATTTCAAAGAATGGGGGTCCCAAGATTTAATTGTTTGAATCATTCCTGCATAAAAATGTTCAAATTACTTAAAGGTTATATGAAATCATGGATAATGTTACAAAATATAACATTCTTAGAGTTCTGGGTCAACTCTTTATTATAATATAAACTGGTCTTTTAGTGTACATCATAATAAATTTCTTAATTTAGTTTACATTAAAAACATTGTGAAATCAATACACTGAACAAGAAAATGGTCCAATTACTGAGGGTTAACTGTTAATAAAAATTTTGACTTTATAGAAACTATAAACATGCAGAGAGAACCATTTATAAAAGGAGAATAAAGCATTATCAAGATAAATAACCTATAGTTCAAAGAGGCTGCACATTTAAGTCTTTCTTGTGTGTTCTTCCACAAATATGGATTACATCAGTCCATTTGTCCAATCAATGAAGTTTTGTATATAGGTCACTTGTAGGAAATAATTCGCCTGTCCACCAACTTAATCTGTGCCCAAAGTAAGTCAGTTACATATCTGAGCTTTTTATTTAAAAGTATATGTAAGCATATATTTAGATACAAGGTCGTGTTCTCAATAGTTTAAAGTTATAATCCCGAGATCACAAACCCATCCCCTGGGGCTAGTTCAAACTTATAAGACTATAATATACATATATATTTATCACAATCACATTCCAAGGTTTCAAATGTCTATCCTTGGTGGCATTAAGGATAGTTCTGTGACAATAATACATCCAATTATACTGCAAACACGAACATAAACAATTACCACTTGCTTCCATCCCCAACCAATGGATAACAATTCTAAAACTGTTAAGCACATCAACACTTTAACCACAACCATATAACAAGGTTTCAAGTTTCTATCTCAAGCAGTTTAGAAGTTTGTTGTGTGGCATAACGTGCACGTTTTGACAGGTAGTATCCATTTTTGACTTAAGAGGATAATCCTCAGATACCCATATAAACTAAAACTGCTCATTAACCAGCTGCCTGATGCAGGCCCTATTCTTACAAATGATGATAAAAAGTCAGATGTAGAGTAGAAGAAACGGATATATAGAGTAACAAGAGTCCCTCTAATGTGAAAAAGAATTCAACAAATTTAGCACAAGACCATTTCTTTAACTACTGAGTTTTGAAACCATCTCTGACATTCTTAAGTGGCAACATTTTCAAATTAGCTGCTGTGGCAGCCATATCAAATGCAAGCTCAGCACCATTTTTATTTAAAACAAAACAGGCAGTGTTAGACGACTTCTGATGATAATCCATTCCAATATATCATCCATTCAAGAGAATTAGTGAGATTTTCCTTTATGTTCATTGTGGCAACCATATTTGAGGTTGCAGGGCAAACTTTTAACTTAGGACCAAATCGATATTATAAAAAGTCTTTTTCATGAAATCCTGAAAATCCCATGTCGATGTGACTTTCCATTCAGCAGATATAGCGATAACAAAATTGTTAGGATCACTATTGTAGTGGCCATAATGGATGTCTGAGCAGAATCTTTTTCACATAGAACTAATAGACACCATAAGAAGTAGTTTCGTGATAATCTACTGTCAATAAGACTTTTCATTCAGCAGATAAGATTTTCACGATGACGGCTGTAGTGACCATAAATGGATGTCTGAGCAGCACTATATTTATTTATGACCAAATTGATTTTGGGATGAATGTATGCATGTAAAGTTTTATGTCAATCCTCCATGCAGATTTGACAAAAACCCTGCCACATGATGTTAAAATATAAATGTATCACCCACCAAAGTGACTTAAACTGTAACAATGTAAGACAATACACAAAATATACACGACAGAGACAACATTTTACAAGACAGTGTTTTACAAACTAAGACACATCCACAAATGAATCTGCTTTACTTTTCAGTCAACTGGTGAACATAAAACTTGACCATACTAAATAATTACATTAAATATATGTCACAAAGACCTATTTGTATTGTATTCTCCGAGACATGTCCATAAAAAGTTAAACTGCTGTCAAAAATGTACAAGAAACTTTTTGAATGCAAAATTAAACTAGTCACATTAGTATGAAAAGCCATATTAACCTAGTTTTTAAATAATTGTGCTTAACAAATGACCATGTAACCAATAATAATGGATAGATGGAAGGATGGATGGATGAAAGAACAAAGATACTTTAGTTTGTTTTTAATGTTTATGGTACTGCAACATACTGCAGCAGGTTATATCATGCCAAAAGCAAGTAGGATGAATGAAAAAAGAAACACTTCCACATTTGCAGTGGTACATAAAAAAAGCTATTATCCAAACAAAAGTCAGCAAACTTCATGTTAGTCAAGTTGAGGTTACTG
Source organism: Unio delphinus (assembly GCA_029339505.1). Lineage (NCBI taxonomy): Eukaryota > Metazoa > Mollusca > Bivalvia > Unionida > Unionidae > Unio > Unio delphinus. The sequence continues at coordinate 13,494,166 of JAQISU010000242.1, read as the reverse complement.
TTGATAGCTTCTGTGGACAATATGATTAACTTGGAAACATAATTAACGTAACAGCAAAAGAGAAGATGGTATATAACATACATGAGAAAATAATCTGGACAACACTTACGGGATTCTACATGGATTTGGTTTACATATGAAAAAGAAAGGAAAATATAAGACCAAGTAAAATAAACTCTGTAATTCTTAATGTCATGCTTGACAACAGCTGGGTCAGTATGTAGGCTTTTTAGAAAAGATGTAAAATATACAAATGTATATATTCTCACTTAAATCAGACTCTCAAGGTAACAGAAAAATTAAATCTGTGTGATTTTAGAAAGGTCAGCTGCATTAAAATAAACAGAATTGTTTTTTACTTGGCCAGTGTTGTATATTCTGTAGTTCTGTTAGTCATTGAAGACTTGTATAAAATGTATAAATCACAGAAAACATGTCTCTGTTTTCTGTATTTCTATCATACATCTCTAATCAAAGCCTGTGAAAACTGGGATATATGGAAAGTTTGGCATAAATAACTCCTCAGCCTCAAATTATGCTTTTCCTTAATGTAAAATTTGTATCCTCAAACAAGTCTGCCATAGTAAAGTACACAACTTTCCCGTTCACTTGCGACAAATTGTATTGTTTATGTAATGACTCCAATCTTCTATTGCACCATTTCATGCATCAGTATATCAAAAGCCAACACTTAACTTGAATTTGTAATATTACCATCAACAATATATATCCTGATCAACCAGAAAACAAATTTTCTTCATTGTTCAGTGATAGCAACTGATCTTTGACCATTAAATAAATAAACATCAAGTGCAACCTATCCCAATGTTTGGTCCAGATCACTGCTGTTCAACTAATGTTATTAAGCTAAATCATTTTTTTTCTTTGAAACTTGGCAATCTTAACCTTTGACTCCCAAATCAACTGATTTCTTCCTTGCTCAAGGTACAAGTCAGACATATAGTCTGATAAAAGCAGATGGTGTAAAACTAAAGCAATTCTGTGTAAGCAAGAAATGTAAAAGATACTCATGGACAGGCTTATAAAATGGTGACCTCTCCGCCCAAAAATTGATTCTAGTCACTTTTCTGCCCACTTGTTTGAGCCCTGGAATTGCATGTGAACATATTAAAAGTTATGTCAACAATTTATTTTCTTTAAAAGACAGTAATAACTTGCATCCATAAATATTAAAATCCATTACTGTTATTTGTATTGGACAATGGAAATGAAAATAATCATGCATAAATTGTGCCACATAACTCCACAACTCCTCATGAGTTATCTATGTAGAAATGCAGTTGCAAGCACTTTACCAAAAATTGAAATGAACAATATCAAAAGCTATACTGGGCATGCAACTGATTTGTGTAGAAGACACAATATTTAACATCAACCCAAACCCAAATATGTGTATACAGTGCAAATTCTCTTCTTCTGCATCATATGGCTTTTTAAGGAAGGCAAAAGAAAAATGGAACATAATAGCTGGGAAAATCAGTCACTGGTCAGGTAAAAGCGATTGATAATATGGTGTGAATATTAACAGAGGCTGCACTGTACCATATTCAAATGTACGAGATATAAAGAATATGCACATAAATAGGACAAAAAGTCCTAGACCTAAATATTCACATATATATTAAAACTGACAATTTTTGCAACAAAACATTATAGGAAATGCCAGATATTCTGATTAAATGAAGTAAAGGGAAAATTGTGAAGATGGATAAGGGTTAGTAATCAGGATCTGTATTCCCAAAACTGTTTGAAAAATAAAATTCTAATAAAATATATTTAAAGTCAACTTCAACGTCTCAACCTCTCCTCAAATCCCTTTTTTTTTTCAACTGTACCTTGGAAATTTGCCAAGTATCAAGGGCAAATGGCTAAAAAAAATGTTGGAAGACAAAATTAGACCAAGTTTACTAGAATATGAACATTGAAAAACCTTTTTGCTAATATCCTCAATTGTCATGTAGATATATGCCTTCATAAAGGCTAAATATAAGCCCTTTCTGAAAGAACAAAAAGAAAGAATTGTGAATGCCATAGTATATACCTGCCTAGTGTTTAAAAGTACCTTATGCAGGCAATAGTATGATATGGTTGACTGAGACTACTACCCAATGGGTCTCAATAACCTCAAACTTTCATCAAGATATGCAGTCTTAAATTAACTTATATGCAAAACCCATAATTTGCTTTTTTGACTTTCCATGACGTTGATTACCAAGTGTTAGACCACAGGATCCAGAGATTTTTGTTTTTGTTAGACTAAGTGCAAGGAATCCATGACGTCTGTCCAAGAATTCACTCTAGGATAAAGGTTATGATTCAAAAATCCATTTGTCTTTGAGCCTCAATGGCCTTGACCTGACCTAAAAAATCATTATTCCTGATCGATACCTTAAAAGCTGACCTGACCTGATCTACATAACACAAACAAGGATCTTGCCTATTGGACATTGCAAATGCATTGAGAAAGCATGACACATTTATTTACTGGATAAATAGATATTGCTATTTAATTATAACCAAAAATGTGAACTCAACTGAAAAGAGCTCAGCAACTTTTTATAAGCAGTCTAATATGCATACATGGGCTTGTGATGTCAGTGAGGGAACCATGCACAATACTGGTAAAATGTGTTTGTTGTTTTGTAAAATTGTTTAAATGATGTACACATTTTCATTCAATACACCTGAACAAATTGGACACCAATTTTGACTTTCATTAGAACATCATATATTTAGTACTGACTTGTCAGAATCACCACATAAATGATAGTTCGTGTTTCTTAATCACTTTCTTCATAAAACAGATATGTAAGCCCTTTGTTCAGCAGTAATATCTGGATACCAATTTGTGCTGGTGTGTTTGCATCTCTTTGTGTGCATGCATGCATGCAGACACAGGCAAATCCAAGCAAGAGAAATGAGAGAGACAGATGAATTATTTCACGTCAAATTCTGATGATATAATAATGCCAGGAACCACTGTACCAATTCTGGAATACTCATCAGATAAGTTTTGACCAAAAAGGTTGATACATTTTTATTTAAAACTTGCTGACAAATCTGTCTCTCCTGCAAATACTTGATCCAACATTATGTCAGTCTGATATAGCATCCTTTGTTCTCCTTAAAAAAACAATTGGCAGTATATTTTTTTTAAAATTAGTTTTGTATCTTTCATTAATTTAGCAATGTTTTCAATGCTGAAAAGTTATTTACAGTGCTGTAAAGTTTAAATAACACCTGCCTACCATGGTCAAAAGAAACAAAAATGGCATAATTTTTTCTTCCAATTTACTTTACCCATGATGCTTTGTAATTTTTTGGTAAGTTCTACTTGAAATCAACGGCCTTAGCCATGGACACTAAAAAAATCAGTTCCTAACATGCTTATCTGAAGTCAAATTTCCGAAATTGATGGTACAAAATACCCCAACTTTTTCCCTACTGTTGAATAAAATTTCTTTTCTCTGTGACTCGTCATAAATTTCCATGACTTACCCAAAAACTGAAGAACTCCCCCATTTTTACTGACTTAAGGCAACCCTGTTGCTGCAAGGAATCAGTTAAAATATAAAGATTCCTAAAAAAAAAAAAAAATGTTAAAAAACTAACAATCAATTAATCTTCATATAATATTATTACATGTTTCACTAAAACAAACATTTTTAAAAAAAACAGGCAGAATCACTGGAAACTGGGACTGGATTTTGACCAAAATTTCAAAATGGAATTTGTTAAGAATCTGAACTAACAGATTTTCAAGTTTTGGTTCTCCTTTCCACAAGCAAAACTGTAGTGGCATTGATCAACTACAATTACAGCCTCTAATTCCAGATATTTTAGCTTCAGTTTTACGTTGTATGAACGAACAGTTTTGAGAACACGAGGCAAAATGCATGCTACAAACAAGCCCATTTTAGAAGGAACTGTTGGGTCATGAATATCCGCCTACCTTGGCTAAATCTGGGATATCCCCTTTGTCTATTCCTACATTCTGAAATGAAAAGAAAAAACATTGAGAAATTGAATGATGCACACGATTATATACACTACTTCATTAATGAAGATTAAGAAGGTGTTATTACTTTTGTAAATTCAAGATGTCGTATATTCTCACTGAAAATCTGCATTTTAACAAATTAATGTTACATCATCCATATTCCAAAAACAAATATATATTTAAAACTCTAGATAACAATTTCATAAACTAGGTATTTCACTTTTTGGGATGGAAGTGCATTTTCAATGCAATTTTTACCTAAACAATGCAAAAGTCACTTTTTCTGAGTGAATCATCAATGTTTTAATGAAGCCTTTTCTAACGCATCAAACAGCATAACAATCAAGACTAATTCAGCGTGTATATGATTATCTTACTGTTTTCATAGTGATAAATTACTATTATTTTGAATGTGATCTTGTAGCCTAGTTTTCATAGGTCTATGTTTTATTATACAATCTGGACTAAGCTACTTTAGCAATAACAGCATACGTTGACAACTTGGGATAAAATGCTTAAAACTGAAGATGTTTTCTAAATTTTTTAAATTTGAATACATGTAAATAGGTACATCTTTTTAATCCGTTGGTCTGCGCAAATATATTGTTCTCTCAAACTTTGTACATCCAAGTGAATATGAAAATGAAAATTCACTGAAAAGACGGAACTGAATTTCAATAAATTTTGGAAAGATACATTCATTAGCGAATATTCGATGGCACTGTACGAGCATCCTGTCCAAACTGCTTGAAACATTTGATGACTGTCATAAAAGTAGTCCCCAATGAATAGTTTATTCTCTACAAAACAAATCACATTTAGCACAAATTGAGACAATATTAGTATACATACAATACAGGTATGAATGGGTGTGGAAGAACAATTTCATTATCTTTTGACATAAATGCTTTAAATAATCTACAACTGAATGCATGAACTCCCTTTTAAAGAAGCACTATTATGTGCTGGATTCAAGTTACACGTTCAAAGATTCACTCCATTTTATGTACACATAATTCCATTTGTCATCTCTGTTGCAAACTTAACCTCATGTGAATACTTCTTCAGTCTGTCAAGTAAAAGTCTACTTCCAGCGGCTGATTCTCATAATTTTCTTCATTTAGATAATCTCAATATTTCTACTATTTTTGCTGCTATCAAAGTCAATTTTTTTCCCTTTCCTTCAGCAATGTTTACTCTATGCCTTCATAATTAGGAAATGGCTTTAAATCAACCAATGGTTATGCCAATTTAACTAGTTGTTCAGGATACAGGCTTAGACAAATACTGCCATTCAAGCTCAGCACCCAGGATACAAGCTATGCAAACTCAGCCCCCATTATTGAGGCACTCAGAAGATGAGGGAGGTAAAGTATGACGAGTTGTCGAGGCAGTAGGGGTTAATGTGTTAAGGGCCATCAGACAGAAAAGTACAGGGAAAATAAAGAGTATTTTAAAATTCGTGAAATCTGTATAAAGGATGGAAAGATCACAGACCCTTAAAGAAATACATAACAGGGAGATTCTGACCCAAAATTAGGAGGCTTATTGTGGCATTTTTTAAACCTCGTTTTCACTAAATATTGACTGAACTTCTGGATCCAATACATGTGAAATTCTCAAAGGACATGCCAATTCTCCCTGCGATGTGCCTTACTTTCCCCCATGATGTGCCCTCTTTTCATATTCTGGTCAGCTATGGCTATACTGCACAATAACTAAAGTTTAGCCTTAAGTAAACAAATATGAAAGCCATTGTGACTAGTCAATCAACAGTTTGTCCTTATCAATGCAATTATCTAATGAAATGGACTGGCCCTCTGACATAATGAAACCATGTTCTATTTTGTGTGTTATGTAAACCCCTGCAATTGGTTGGCAAATAAACAATACCCTATTTTGTTGTAAATATGCAGTCTAAAGGTGCATTACATATAGTAACTTTTTTTCCTCACACTTTTTCTTATTTTTGCAATGTTGCAGGATTACAAAAATCCAAAAAATGACTTAAACACTGCTCAAACTTAAGGAAAAATTCATTGTAGGTCATAAAATAGAACATGGTGTGGATTGCATAAGATGTGTTATTTATGTTGTTGTTGTTGTTGTTGTTGTTTTAGGGTTTAATGCCATTTTTCAGCACACAATAGGCTATACATGGCGGCCAGTATTATTAGTGGAGGAAGAACCCGGGAAAACCCCTGGAAAGAACCACCGACCCACGAGAAGCGACTGGCAAGCTTTCTCACATAACTACATACATGCCAACCCCTGACGAGGAATTGGCGTAATCCAAGTGGTAAAAAAGCGGAATCCAGGCGGAAAAAGCGTAATCCACATATAACATGCTAAAATTTCAATAAACAACGATTATTTGCCCTGCTCATCCTTTACTGTTTCAAGTTTTCATATGTAACACTTTTAGCTTTACACACATCGACTAAAAACCTTCTTAAGACGTTTCGCGCTATATTTTTTTAAAAAATTCGACACGGCCGAAAATAGATGTCACGTGATGCTGTATTTTTTTTTTAATTAATATTTAGAGGATTCTGTTATATTTTGTTTCGGGGTTTTCGGTTGCCTTTGTCTAATTTATCTGGGAAATTTTTGAAAGGGGATATTTTTGCTCACATAAATGGATAGAGTAAAATAAAATATAATGTTTAAGCGCTAAAATATATTTAGACTGGTGCTGCAAGAAATATGAATTAGAATATGGAATCTGCGAGTAAATATTAAATTTGTAAAACCAGTCTGCTATCTACTCACTACGCATATAAATAAATATAAATAGAATCGAGGTCAACAGTAGAACCAGGTTAACTATAAATAGAACATGATACTATTACGAAAGTCCACGGCCTAGCGTACTCTTATATTGTAGTTACGTAAAAGCCGTCTTTTCTAAAATACGGTCTATGGGATTAATGGAACTTTAATAATAACGAGAAATCAAATAATTTATGTTTTTTTTGGGAGGTTGATGTACCGAAAAAGCGTAATCCATATATGTTTAAGCGTAACGCGTAATTTAGTGACAAAACGCATAATGATAACGCCAAAAGCGTAATGGTTGGCATGTATGTAACTACATTAGCCAAATCTTAGACTCGAACCCACGCAGACAGAGGTAAGATGGCAGTGATCCGTAACGTTGAGCGCTTTAGACCACTCTGCCACTTGGGGTCCCGTTATTTATGTAGGATTCTTTTTAAAATATAATTGAAAATCAACAGACATAATGTAGCTTTTAACAATTTTTCAGTCATATCGCTACAATGTCTGCAGTGAGGCATTTTATAGTGATGTCTAGCACTGGGGCATCATGCCGCAGACATGTAGCATCATGTCTCAACCAGTCACATTATCCTGACACCAGGCCAACCACTAAAATCTTAATGCTGAGCGTCAAGCGAGGCAGCTGTTATTATCATTTTTGTAAGTCTTTGGTATGACTCGGCCAAGGATTGAACCCACGACCTCCCACTTCCAGGGTGGATGCTTTAACCACTAGGCCACCAGAGTGGTTAATAAACGTAAGCATATGACTTGTAACTGATGTTAGATAAAATATGTTTCCTTTTAAAGCTTATTTATATTTTTTTTTTCAGTTAAACCTGAACAGTCTAAAACATTAAAAATAAAAGCTCTGAAACAAAAATTAAAATTTTACTTTCCAATGTAATGTCTTTAAGTCATGATATTCAAATTAATATTTACAAAAGTGAATTTTAACATTTTATACACGAGTGGAGGACATTCAGGTCAGATATTTATTGAACTGTTTTAAATAACTGACTTCATCGTTTAGCATTTCTGCACATTTTCATGTAGCTTCTTAATGATCTATTATGTACATAAAATAAAACGTAATTGTAAATAATGCTGTCTCACTGTTTGCCTAGCAATAATCTGATAATACTTTTCATTTTGAAATGTGTATCACAATATGTATTAAGACCTCTGTATCATGATGTATATCAAACTGCAACACTCCAATCAATAAACAGCCCAAACACATGATGTCCATAAAGATAAAAACCTAATAAAAAATAGAGTTTATTGTGCATCGTTTGTTGTTTATACAATTCAATAAATCACAAAATTTCAGGCAAATGTTATGTGCTGCCTACTCTACTCTGTATTGTGTCACTGTGACCTACCTTTCATGGGTTACGAATAAAATTAATACAAACTGTATAATTTGACGACTGTAGATGCGATAGAACCAGAAAATGATGCAAGTGCAAAATACCTTATAATCACTGGTACATGCACACTACATTTCACTTTTATAAGCAATGGATATTGCTCCTTAAGGTGCGATGCCCCATTCAAACTTCATGACAATAAATAAACCAGACTTTATTTTTTTGTAGTCTCGACAAACAAAGCTAAGTGCAAAAACTTTATACTAATATACATCATTGCAACAACAATAAAAACACAAACAACCACAACAATTACAACACTAACAAAGTCAGTCAAGTGAAACCTATGACTTGTATATGCACATGGCTGGTGTGCTATGTCATAATTGTGATAGGGCTACATGATTTCAGGTTAAGTTTTGCCACTTAAATTTCAAGGCAAGTTTATGCATCTGATTTTCCACACATCTGGAACAGGATTGTGAGCCAAAAACCTTCTGTGGAATCTGCCTGTTTTAATCTTGTTACCAAAAAATATTTGGTTACTGCAACCAAAATTGTCTCACTGCACGAATGTTTGGGAAAAAAAAAAAAAATTTGTAATAAGATTAATACTTCTAGGTACTTTGAATATCCTCAGGTACTTTAGTCATGATGTGTGGAATATATGGAAATGGGAAGCATTAGCTTATCCTGAAATAATTATGTGACAGCAATCTTGCTTATGATCTAGTATTCCAGCCATGCATGCAGACAAAACGAAAACTAAAGAAAACAAAAGCAGTAGAAAAGGGGCAGAGAAAACTCGTGAAACCACAGCATCTTACCCTTCGAGTGGTGACTGACTGAAAATTTTAATTAATTCTCTCTCAATTATACTAAATTTAGTATAAAAACAAAGCTTATTCCAGAGTTAAACATGTATGAACGGAAGGATGTTAGTAAAGTACTTAATTAAATCAAGCTAGTGAAACCAGCTATAAAAATCTGACAATTTTCCAAATTCATCTTTCCACAATTTGCAAGAACTGGGGTGCCTTTTAACACCTCCAGTCATGAATCTGAATTTTCTCTATCAGAAGAATAAGAGGGACAATATTTTGTAATTTTTTTTTAAAGTAAAGGCGTTTGGACATCATATCACAATTTCTTGCAAAGTTTTGTAATTTTCACATGATCAGTGTACATTAACCTCATAACCAAGTGAAATAGAGCTAGTAAAATTTAGGTCACAACAGACTTGGATCAGTTCAGTGGTACAAATTATTACTGGTTCAAATGTCATATTTCTATGAAAATACATTAAATTTAATTATCTGATCACAAGGTGCATCTGAAAGTAACTTATAACCAACTATGAACCAGTTCCACAAAACATAAACGTAGGCTACAGTGATAAGATTCTGTACAATGGTACAGTAAAACTTAGCCCACATTTCTTTGTCCAAGTTTCATGACCTACCAAGAAAACATCATCGAAAGCCTCTGTCAAAAATGTAGTTTGCTCTTTTACCACTCACGGATGCCAATGATAAGATTTCCTTGTTTCACAAGAATATGCATACACCTGCTAAAACCAACTGCTATGAGTGCAAGTAAAATTTCCTCACATTGTTAACCCAACGTTACCTTTCTTGTTATTTGAATGGTCAATAAAATGGGCATTTTCACTGATGTTCAAGATAAAGTTATACTGTGCTGCTGCTGATGTATTTTGTTCATGCATATTCATTGTCTGTAGTTTGTGATAATGCCATGGAGTGTGTCTTAAAAAATTTATTTCATTGCAGAAATTAATAGATCAGTAAACCATGAAATACAGGTCATAGACATTCTTTTGATTTGATATGTTGGTATTTTATGGCTTTATTAATAGTTCTTACGAAATCACATGACAAAGTGTTAAACACTGACATAAACTCCTAACAAAACTTGCCCAAACCCCTCAATAGAACAGGGTATTAGAAAAATTATTGCTTCTTTATGAGGGTGTAAAAAAATTATTACTTCTTTATGAGGGTGTAAGAAAATTATTACTTCTTTATCAGGGTGTTAGAAAATTATTACTTCTTTACAAGTGTAAGAAAATTATTACTTCTTTACGAGGGTGTAAGAAATTTATTACTTCTTTATCAGGGTGTTAGAAAATTATTACTTCTTTACAAGTTTATCCACTGTAATCTTTGTTAAATTCATCTAATGAGAACAACAGAATTAAAGTTAATTAGTATATACCAAAAGTCCACTGAAGGGACAGACACTCTACTGGGAAAATAAACTTGCAAGAATTCCTTAGAATTATGTTTCCTCATTTTATTGATTTTAGTTTTGGAGTATTAAAACTATATCATTCTGAGAATTTCCAGCATACCAAATCTGGTTAAAAATAAATATACATTTATATATGCGAGAGTTAACATGTTCAAAAAAACAAGTGAAGAACAAAAAAAACATGGTTTTTACCTTTAACCTAATATAACCAAACTCATCTTTGATCAAGGTCTCAGATAATGTCTAAATATATCAACTTGCAAAATTTAGTTAAATCTGAAATTGATCTTTTTCTCTCATAAAGACTCCAAGTAACAATGCTGACATCATTCATGGTATTCTTCTGGTATATCCAGATATTAAGTCTGATATATATATAAAAAAAAAACATTTTAATCATGCTTGTTGGTGTTACCATGCTCATGAATCATTACAGATAAAAACAAGCAATTAATGGCCACAGGTCCATACTGAAGTAGTCATAGAAGTTTCAAGCTGACCACTGTGGCAGCTATTATGGAAGGTAATGTTACAAATTTCATTCAGCACTGAATACTTATTGCACGAAGTGAAAAATCCATGTCAATATGACCATCATCAGTTCAGTAGGAGAAGCAATACAGAGTTTTATTAAAAAAATGTTTCTGGTCGGACAACAATCCCACTTATTTGTTCCCTAGCAATCTTCCCCTCCCCCAAGCAAAAAAATTCCAAACATGTGTGCATCTAATTGAGCTTGTTTAGCCCAGTACATTATGTGTCATTTGAAATATTTCAGTGAAAACCCCATTTTGATAAAATCCATATTTATAAAAGTTAGCCACTATGGCCTCTAGATTGGTCAAAACATCATTTTAAAGATATCCAAGATATACATCATTTTAAAGATATCCAAGATATATCATTTTAAAGATATCCAAGATATACATCATTTTAAAGATATCCAAGATATACATCATTTTAAAGATATCCAAGATATACAAGGTTTGTTTTAAATAATGAGGGTAAATGTTGAGGAATCAAACTTGCATCATTCTGGTCTCAAGTCCAGTACCATAACCACTGAGACTGTGATTCTAATGATTTTCAACAGGACTGCCTATATATCGTAAGATGTCCTTCATTGAAAACCCCATGATAATATGACCATCCTATAGCAGCAGTAACTAGATTTTCAAGATGACTTGTGGGAAGCGTCATTTTCATTTATAATTAACTAGGCCAGCAATGCACATCGTAAATGCTTGCATGGGCTAGATTTGGCTTTATTTGGAACTGTGTGGGTTACACTGCTGATGTTTTGTGTCTATGATAAAAGCATAAGTACACATAATTAATAACACAGGCTACTGGTTACACAAAGTGTGCTAGCGGTCCAATGCCAATGGATATGCTATAACTAAGTGAAACACAAAGACCAACGACAATGCCAATGCTATAGCAAATGGAATACAAAAACCGATGCCTATGCTATAACCAAGTGGGACTTAAAGGCCAATGCCAATGCCTATGCTATAACCAAGTGGGACTTAAAGGCCAATGCCAATGCCTATGCTATAACCAAGTGGGACTTAAAGGCCAATGCCAATACCTATGCTATAACCAAGTGGGACTTAAAGGCCAATGCCAATGCCTATGCTATAACCAAGTGGGACTTAAAGGCCAATTCCAATACCTATGCTATAACCAAGTGGGACTTAAAGGCCAATGCCAATGCCAATGCCTATGCTATAACCAAGTGGGACTTAAAGGCCAATGCCAATGCCTATGCTATAACCAAGTGGGACTTAAAGGCCAATGCCAATGCCTATGCTATAACCAAGTGGGACTTAAAGGCCAATGCCTATGCTATAACCAAGTGGGACTTAAAGGCCAATGCCAATGCCTATGCTATAACCAAGTGGGACTTAAAGGCCAATGCCAATGCCTATGCTAAAAACAAATGGGACACAAAGGCCAATGCCAATGCCATAACCAAGTGGGACACAATGGCCAATGTGTATGAGAATGCTGATGCCATAGTTAAGTGGGACACAAAGGCCAATGCGTATGCCAAGACTTTATAAGCTATCTCTGTTCTTCCAATAGCCCAGTATTGTGAAAAATTGTAGCTAACGCTGGAAAATTGCAAATATTTAGTTTTGGCAAGTTAAATTTTCATCATCTCTTTACTTAAACTCTCCTTCAACTGTTCTGTATTTATCTTAGGTTTATGGCAGGAAAAATGTTAAAAGAAAATGCTATACTTTTTTAATATAACAATACATAAACTTCTAATACTTGTCCTGCCAGATGCAGTCACCACAAAAAATATTACCAACATGTTTAATTTCCATTTTAAATTTTTAATCTTTTCTATGAATGAAAGTATTGACAAAATTTATCCAAAATACATATCTTTTCCATATGTTACAATGCTTCGAAATGTTAAATTAAGAGAGACAGAATGAATAGATATATAATGCTGTACACAGCTTTATCTGAGCAACCACCTTTCGATATGGGTTAATATAAAGTAAGAACAGGTGGCTGCCGAACAACTATTTCAAAAATTGCTGGAAAATACTACATAATGTGAATTCATTATTTTTTTATGTGTTACAAATTTTCAAATCATTTTATTGTTGCTAAAACCACGAATTTAAATACCCAACAAAAAATTATTCTTATGTGAAAATAAATACAACCTCTTCCCCAATCCACAATACTCAGACCTGCCACCTTGAGTGGAATGAAAATTAAGATGCCAAAGGAATAACAAAATTCAGGATTTGGAGAGAATATAGAAACTGGATCAGTGTTTGTCACAATATATTACAAAAGCTTTACAACTGACATCTCGGCTGTCTTATGCTATTTACTTTATACGAAAAATGTAAGCTACAGTGAAATCATTTTTACATTTCATCTCTTTTGCTGAAATTTAGTGTTAATTCAATTAACACTAAAAAACACTCTTTAATTTCTTCTTTTTAAACAAACCTTCAGGATGATCCTGAGTAAATCGATACAAGTGGCAGGTCTGGGACTTCTTCCCCAATCCATGAATTTAAGTACAGAAGATAATGTGTTTCACAAAGCCACACAAACAAATCATTCAGAGTACTCTATCAGTATGTAATGCACTCCGAACTGTGATTGAACCAGATCTGCCATCAAACAATGTCCCAGCTGATCAATGTCTATATTGTTTGTTTAAACCTTTATTGATGACTACCTGCCAAATACTCAAGTTCTAAATGCAATATTTTTTAAAAATTTCAACATGATTATGGGTCCATGCAATCCAAAATAAAAATGTACTAGTTGGTGTACATTATCTGCTGTTACTATATTCAAAAGAAATGTACAGTACGTATAGTGGGACAAACTACTCTTCACTAATTGCCAATAAATAGCTAAATTAGAATTAAAAGTTCATCAAATTTACATGGTTTAAACATTCCAATGTCAGTGGAAACTGAATTAGTAAACAAGTTCTGACTAAACATACCTCAGCTACTTTCAGGAACTCTGATACTTTGTCCATCCGTACCAGAAACTTTTTGTAGATATCTAGAGCTTCTTTACACTGCTTTTTGTTCATGTCAAAATATTTTTCTGAAAAAGATAACACCTAATGAGTACTTAATTCCTTGGGTGTCGACTTTCACAGGGATAATGTCCTGAAACGTAAAAGTACTAACTGGTATTTCAATAACTAAAACTGAACATACAATCTTAACATTGTTGCTGATACAGTCTTTAGCAGAACAGTGGCACGTTATTACTGACAAAGAGATTACCAGAATATTGTCATCTGTGACGTTGCAGACAAAATCATTAATAGAACAGTGACATCAATACTGTTTTTACTGACATAATCACTAGCAATAGTGTATGTTGATGTGATAATGTAGGCACATTTACTCATCTTAACTTAAAGATCTGATGTTCTAAAATTTAATACCAATATAACTTAACCAAAGTGTATTCAGTCCTGATTAAAGAAATGAGCTACACTTATCAAGAAATTTCAAGAAATAAATTAGTGACTGTCATGGACTGTGACCAGGTACAAAATTAGGTCAAGAAAAGAGCATGTCAAATCTAATCATTACAATACAGGGTAGTACAACTTTTTTTCCACATGCATAGCTTTCATTGTGATGTCATAGTATACAACAACCAATACGATTTGTATTAGATCATACCTTTAATTTGACCTTGTTAAAAAATGTCCTTGTACTTTAACATGGAGTTTTGCCTTGTGAGATTGTTGGGGCATGTAAACAATGACCTTCCAAAGGAATATAGATATTTGAAGATCCAAATAAAGTGAATAATCACCATCTAAAGGCAAGAGTAATCAAATTCTAAAAAAGTACACCTGTTACTGAAAAAGTTGTTAATGAATGCATACATCACCCATATGACTTTTACTATAAATAGTGACATATTTTGTCGACATCTATGTTGCTAATGCTGAGACAACTATTACAAGAACAGTGACATCTATGTTGAAGCTATTGACAAAAGTTACCCATTATTGACATCTATGTCATTACTATCTGTGACCATACTGATTTCAAGGTTTGGTTTGGTTTTGGTGATTTATGGCACACCAACACCCTTAAAGGTTTTATTGTACCAAGTCAAACAAAACATTGTATTGCTTAGGGCATCACCATGGTAACCATCTGAGGTTGATCTGATGGTGGGAAGCAAATCAGCACCCTTTTGGTCACAATTTAGACCCTTTAACCACTGGACTATCATGGCCACAAGCAAGATAATATAAGTAATCAAAAAGTTTCCACTAGCTGTTGTGTTGCTGCTCTATATATTAAAACCATCAATAACTGACTTGTGCTTAATTATGTGTTGATTACACCAAACTAACATAGATTAGAGAAGCAGGCAACGATCAACACTTACAGTCTTAAATGTGAAAATAAAACAAATCAATGATGGATATGCATATATAATCCTCTCTTCATGTTTTCTTCTCTGAAAATAAGGTTGAATATGAACAACTTGCACAACTTACCTAGTAAATTAATAATACCATCATTATAACAGGCAAACAGTCTAATAAGATCTTTAAACATCAGCATAAAACTGGCATTTATCACTCCATTTGTAAGATCATTAGGTGTGCACTGAAAAGAAAAGAAAACAATAACAAGAATATAACATGCAGCATCTATTGCCTTGTGTTGATGGACTCCTTCAAAATGATCAAGGAATTTAAAATATGTTCATGTAACAGAAATGTCCACCACAGTGACATAAACATAAAATTTAAATGACCTCATGTATTGACAGACAGGAGTAATACTATATACACTGTTCACAGGCATGCTAATATTTTAAGGGCAGGGCTAACACAGTATTCACTTTCCACATGCAATGGTAATACTTTATGGGCAGGAGTCAAAACGCATGTCGTTAACACAGGCAGGGGTAACACTTGAATGTCCTTTTCAAAAGGCAGGGATAATACTAAATAAACAGGGGAAACACAGGATTCCATTTTCACAGGCATGGGAATACTATATGAACAGGGGGGACACAGTTTGCCCTTTCCACAGGAAGGGGTAGCAAAGTATGCCTTTTCCACAGGCAGGGGATACAATCAATGCCACTTTCACAGGCAGGTGTAATACTATATTGGGGGTTCAACATTTTATCCTTCAATCAGGTAGCAGTAATAATGCATGCTCTTTCCACAGGCAGGGATAATAATGTATGAAAAGGGGTAACATAGTATGTCTTTTCCATAGGAAGGGGTAATAATATATGGAAAGGGGTAACAAAGTATGTCTTTTCCACAGGCAGGGGTAATAAAATATGGAAAGGGGTAACAATGTATGTCCTTTCCATAGGCAGGGGTAATAATATATGGAAAGGGTAACAAAGTATGCCCTTTCCACAGGCAGGGGTAATAGTATATGGAAAGGGGTAACAAGTTCTTTCCACTGGCATGGTAACACTATATGCCCTTTCCACAGTCATGGTGGGGCATAATAAAACAATATATAATATGACATGAAGACTGTACAACTATATCTTATGCTTAACTGAATATTATTCTGTATTAATAACTCTCTTCCTATGTGGAAGAATGTTTGGTGATAGCAATTTTAAAAAATTCATCAAGTTTAGCAAAAAATATCTTTTTTGAGGCTGCTAATGATGCCAACTATAATGTGCTGTGATGTGATAGTTGCAGCAATTAAAGGGAAACTTTTATAAGTCAAACAGGGGCCATAACTCAATAAAATTATAGTACAAAATATTGAAAATCTGCTATAACCTAAAGTGACCATATTGTCGTTGACATTTAGGACCAAGCTGACACTGTACAAACTTTTATAATGAAAATACCAAGTCAAAATGACTCCCTTAAAAATAACTAGTGAAAACAAGAGTTTTGTGATGGGAACATATTTAATGTCAGATAAGCACCATTTTAATTTAGAATCAATAAAATATTCTGAGAAGTATTTTAACAAAAAAGTATGATGATATGATCATTTATTTAGGAAAAGTAGTGACAACAAGATTTTCAAACTGGCCACGGTGACAGCCATATTTAAACTTCATTCATTCAGGACCAACAAGACATCATCATAAGTCTTTAGGTGAAGGTCTTTTTTCAATATGACTCTGTTCAGGGGGAGAGGCTATAATAAGATTTTTAAGATGGCTGCTATGGTAGCCATAGTAGGTGTCAGATCATCAAAATTGTATTAAAGACCAAGTAGACATTATAAGAAGTCTTTGAAACCTCATTTTGATTTAAGCATCCAATCAGTAGAAGCAGCAAAATCAAGATTATCAAGACATACTGGCTGTCAGTTGGGTATAATTTTAATTTATGACCAAATGGATATCATTAGGAGTCTTTTGGTCAAAACCCCATGCTGATATGACCATCCATGTAGAAGGAGTAGTGATAACAAGATTTTTTAAGACTACAGCCATGGCAACCAAACTGGATGGTCAGATTAGAACCATTTTCATTTAGGATTAACTAGACATCATAAGAAGTCTTTAAGTGAAAACCCAAGCTGATACGACCATCTGATTAGGAGAAAAGGTGGTAACAAGATTTATTAGACAGCCATTGTGGCATCCATATAGGACGTGCAAGAAGCATCATTTTCATGTAAGAGTAACAATAACAAATCTGTGCTAATATGTGCTAGTTGACAACAGACCATCCCATAGGCTATTTTGGTATATAACCATATAGCTAAAAATCATACATATGCTTTATTCAGTGTGATAATGTGGCAGTTCTACTATATACTTACATGTGCACTAATAATGATAAGTTTTAACATTTTGAAATTTACCCAAATAATAATTTCCTATGCACACTTAATAGGTGTTACAGCAAATACGGTAAGTCACTCTGAAGAGACTTCAATAGGTCCAATATAACTGGTTTGAAGTGGTCTTGATATAACTCACCTGGCCTACACAGCATAATAACTAACTTGATGTAGGTAAATGAACTTGTGTAGTGTATGAACACAATATTATGTGAACTATCGCCAACTTTATATCATGTTAATTTTCCCTTTTTAAATATAAACAGATATTACAAAACTCTTTCCAAAGATAAAGGCATAATTTAGATGTGAAGTTTCTTTGCTCATAATGAAACTATTATATTATAGTCTCAAGATGAAGAGGTAGCCAGGTCATCTCATTAACATATGCACATTTCACTTATTACAGAATTTGGCCAAGACAATGATGATATTTTTTGCTTAGTTACCAAGTAGGAGATAAATGCAATCAAAACTTTGGTTTTTGGTGTTATAACTAGCGCAGCCAAACAGATATTATAGAACCAGTCCAAGACAATGATGACATAAGCTTAAATACCAAGTTGGAATTAAATCAATGAAAAACCTGGTCTGCATAGTGGCTACAAGCTCAGCCAATGATATAAAATTACTTCATAAATATGCCAATATCTTGCATATGATCAAATAAGTTCATTTATCAATCTTGAACAAAATCTGATCTGAAATATTGCATCTATAGATTTAACAAGCATAGTCAATCTGATGCAAATATTGTCGCTAATATACATGAATGTCTGTACTGATCATTATCATTCAAGATCTTGATAAAAACCAACTAATAACAACTGAGTTTGAATTAAATCTTGCTTGAAGTTGCCTTAAATAGTAAGAAATTAACTGTAAGACTATCTCATTATTATGTGTAGATCTCAATCATAATAAAACTAATTGAATTTCTGATATATCCTTATTTCTTAAGCTTTATGAAAACCAATCAGAAATAGAACTGACAAGCTCAGCCAATCAGACTTAAGAACACTAAAAACATTGTTATATGTTGATGTCAACCACAACTGTACTCATTTAATACCTTGATGTTTTAAATCTATAAACCACATTTGATAAAAACAGATCAGACATGCAGCCTACAGAATGGGAAGAATCTTCGTCAATTATACCAATATCATTGCCACACTATGCATGGATCTTACTAGTGTTAAAATGATCGGAATATTTAAGCCAATATTAAATGTTTATGAATATCATGACAAATATGGTTTCAAAAGTGGTAACAAGCTCATCCAGTCGAATTAAGGCTCAAAATTAGCAGTAGTCTGCTAGCCTGAGGCTAGTAGAATTTCTGTCAGACCAGTAACTTTCATAATGTTAGTAGTAGATAGGCTAGTAAGTTTTGGTTATCAACAGTCAGCATTTGTTTATGCCATTCCCTAATAAAGACTTGACTTCAACAGATGTTCTTTATAGAATTAAATCAGTGGCCATTGTAAACACAGTTATAAAATATTAGCATGAGATGATGAAGTCAATTTCTGCCTCGCAAAAGGTATGTTTCTATAAAAAGAAGCCATCTGATTTTGTGCATTTCGCATAACAGCACCAATAATGGATATTTGGTAATTGATCCTAATTAATATGATAATGAATTAAATAAAATAAATTAAATGAAAAAAATGGTGTGGTATCAAACTTGATACACCCAACCACTGTAAAAAACTACAAAGCAATATACCACACAAAAGAACAAGGCAAAATCTATTCAAAGATATTGGTTTGCATGTTTGTTTAAGGTTTTTGTTTTGCTCTCTAGCCGAATGCTCCAATAGTCACAAACAGGAAACTGCATATTTTACATTGGCTTCAAAATAATTATAAGAAGAGTTATTACGATTACGTTACTGACACATCCTTTCCATACAACTGCTTTTTACTTTTTTTTAAGATGATAAGGATAGTTTTTATATCTTTTCCCTTACATGAATGAACAAATAATTTAATACACATGGTGATATATATCCAAGCAGAATGCCATACATTTATTGCGAATTAAAAGATTTTCCGCCTTATTATTAATTTCAACAATACATCAAGGTCTGATTAATTAGGAACTTACACTATTAATGATTAGACCATAACTGGAGCTGTTCAATACAACGTTCCGAAGTCAAATCACTTCGTTGGATGGAAACACATCTTTTCCAAGAGGAGACTAACATCATTTTTTAGATGCTAATATTTTATAACAGTGTTTACAATAGCCACTGCTTTGATCTTGCAGAACATCCGCTGGGAGAGGCCATTGAATGGGGGGAAGGGGAAGCAAGTGTTTTGAAACTTTCTTGCTCTGATTTTCTAATATAAAGGACAATGTTGTTGTTGAAGGGTTTAACACCATTTTTCAGCATAAGATAGACTATACATGGCGCCAGTGATAATGGTGGATGAAGAACCCAGAAAACCACCAGAAAGAATCACTGACTCACAAGAAAAGGACACAGTGTGTGCCATTCCTCTTCTTGCTTTAAATAATTCACGTCAGCTATACTATAACATCTAATATTTCAAAACGAGGCACATTTCCCTCCTTATAAGACAGGCAAAATGTTTTAGAAGACATGGACAAAAGACACGGAATGGCTAAATTATAATGAGTAAAAGAATATTATGCAGTGTAACTGGTGTATGGAATTCACAAAAACAAACACAAAGAAAACAAAAGTTTTGTTGCAGTTTGTTTGAATTGTAAAATTGAATCGGTAAACGCACATGAAAGCTGTGGGAAACATAAAAAGAGTTCA
Source organism: Unio delphinus (assembly GCA_029339505.1). Classification (NCBI taxonomy): domain Eukaryota; kingdom Metazoa; phylum Mollusca; class Bivalvia; order Unionida; family Unionidae; genus Unio; species Unio delphinus. The sequence continues at coordinate 13,473,600 of JAQISU010000242.1, read as the reverse complement.
GAGAGAAAAGCAACTATGCAGATACAACCAGATAAATAGACTGCTGGTAAGATCTTGGAAAGTTCAAATCAGAATTTGTTTAATGTATTCTGTTATCCTGCAGTTACAAAGACATCTATGCATCGATTTGGCCCATAGAGTTATAAAATCATTAGCTGTTGACTGCAAGAATATTCTGACATTGATTGACCTTATTCTGACAATGACAGCCCAATCTACAGATGCTGAGAGGGGTTTCTCAGAGATGAAAACAGTGAAGGGTGAGTGGAGATCATGTTTGCAACCTTGGATTCTGTCAGACCTACTCTTTATAATGTTCCACACAAATTATATATATTCCAACATATGATCCATCACCAGCAATATAGTTGTGGAATGTTTCAGAGAGACGAGTAAGCAGACCAGAACAAACCCCATTAGGACCCAGATTGCAGGTGGAGGATGAGTGGGGACACATGGATCCCTTTCTGGAATTGAATCCAGATTATCAAGAAATGTGAATTGACTGACAATTTAAAGCAGGACTTGTACTTCTGTACTTATTCATTTCATATGATATTGCCATTTAAGAAATAAACTTGTTGTTAATCTCAAATACAAGTTTATGACATTGTTTTGTATTGTTTTGTGGACAGGACTAGTAAACATTTGGCAGGACTAGTAAATTTCTCAGTATACGTCCTTATACTATAGAGAAATTTGTGTTAAATTCGAACCCTGCAGATGCATGAGCTTATTAAAATAAATGGATATTGCCAGTAGTTACTGAGCTCTTCAGAGATCTTAAACATATATTAAGTCTGAAACAATTTATATTAGAAATGTGGTCTCCAGTGTGGTAGCATGCAATTGTTAATAGAGCTGTACCGATGTCACTTTTTGCCGATTATGCCGATACCGCGTATAGCCGATTATCAAAATTGCCGATACCGATTATGAGACCGATTATTTCATTATCATATTATGTACTCAGGTATAAGCCGACAAATTTAGAAAACAATAATGGCCTGGAATGGGGGGAGGGGGGGCTTATCCGTGGGCCAACGTCAAAACTTTACAGGTTTTAGGTGTTTTTGTTGTCTATTGTAACGGCAGTACATCTTGGGACAAAAATATCCGTGTTCTAAGACATAGGCATGTTAAAAAAGTAACTTTCGGTGACCCGAAAATTATTAAACTTTTATAAAGTACTATTTATTATTGATTTTGTTATTATTTTGCATGTGCTTATTTTCTGATTTCCAAAACACGAAATTACATAAAGGTAAAATACAGCCTTCATAATTCGCGGGTCGGTCGAGTTGTGCAATGTGCTGTCGACTCGCTGACTGCATTTACTTTGAAGTAATTCCAGACTAAACTTGATAGTTTCAAGTTCGACATTATGCATAGCCGATATTAATAATCCAATCTATTCGGGCTCTTGAAACAATGTGTCCAAATAAATTACTACTCTGTTGTCCACAGACCGTGGGAGTGGGCGATTTTTTTTTTTTTTTTGCAAACAGGAAAGTTTCGCGGCACAATAAATATGTTCTAATCACTATGTAAATTGAGGCAATGCTTTTGAGTTTATTGCCGACTTTCTATGAGCAAAGGTCGTCGGCTTGCTTTGACAACAAATACTCGTTATTGCTGCGGCAACATCAGATAATTGTAAAACATGGATATAGAATTGTTTTATTTGTTTAGTATATGCTTCAAAGGTACAGTAAAACCTGTTATGACTTATGAGAGACCGCCCCTTCTGCCAGATGGTGGCTTGGTGAAACACTAACAAAAGAAATAAAAAAATAATTTTAAAAAATCCGGAAATGATTCTCACTTACTAGTATTAAAGACAATGAGTTCGTTCACCCTCCAGGCATTACGGATTAACTGAAAGACAGACGACGTCCTCAAACCTACACTGAAGCCCTTTCAAACAATTTCTCACTGGAACATAAGGACTATCGGTGTTTTGTGAGTTTTCATAAAGATAAAGAAAAAACACAAACCTCAAAATTGACTGTGTATATATCCATCATTACTCCCTTTGATGTTAATCTTACTGGCTATTCACATGACTTTGGCACTACAATGGCGGTTAGCGACATGTACTTTAGTCTGGTTTACTGCAGTTTACAAATGTTACCGGACGCTGGAGTTGAAAATTTCGCACAACTGGCAGCAAGATAAATTCTGTTTAAATACTTTATTAGAGCAATCTCTTTGTTACAAAAGATTAATTGATGGTTCGATGTGTTTATCTCGATATATGGTTATTCGACTATACAGTAGTGTTAGTTAATGAGCAACTTGTTTGCATACTGCATTTATCCCGAGCTCTAGTGTTACAAAAGATTAAGTTACGGTCAGTCAAAACGCGACTGTATATACAACTTTTATCAGGAAAAATTGGTTATTTAAAAAATTATTTGCATCGGCACCGATTATTTTTGCCGATACCCGATTATACCGATTGTGCTAATAATCGGCCCGATTACGCGTACGGTCGATTAATCGGTACAGCTCTAATTGTTAATGGACAGCACACAACTGAACACAACTGAGTCCAATCATTAGCTTAGCAGGTCATATGAAGTTGGTCAGTCCTGTAATACATGTTTTTATTGTAATAAAATATCTTTGGAAGAATTAATTTACACAACATTTTTCCAGCCATACTAGCCAATTTTTGATCACCTGGCATTCCAAAATTCAACTTTTTGGTTTTTATAATCCAAACCCTGGTTTAATTCAAAAAAGCCCCATGTTACATTTGCAAGTAGATCTGTCAATAAATGATATTTTATGGGAAACCAACTGCTCTACAAAGTAATGTCATATTCCAACTGTACACAAGTATTCATCAAGCAAGACTGTTGCATTAAAATCAATCTGTAACACATCCTACTTACATCAAACTCTAACAAAACATCAATCTGTTGTTGTAAAGCTGGCAGGGCCTTCAGCAGCTAAAATGAAAAAAAAAAAAAAGCAAATGTCAATAACAAGCAAACCTGTCATTGCAAACTACTGTCCAAGTCCCAAAACTTGGATTTTTTAAAAAAAATTGTAAATTATTATTATTATGACAAATGCTGTCACAGCCCAGCCAACATTGTTACCAGAAAAAAAAGATGCACATGTCCTGTTGTCTGCTAACATAGGTCATGGTTTTCAACTTAGTCTATGGCTGAAATATTTTAACATTTATTTCTACAGGAAATGTCACCTAAAGAGGGATTTCCATTTTTGCTACCAAAACAAGGTAGCAGTAGGAAAAAAATGTGGGGAAAGGGAGAAATTGCCATATTCATTATTTAACCACTACTTCTATACCAATCTTTCGGTACTCCTGCTTCACTCTGTTAGGGCTCTATTGAAATCAAAATCCTAATAACATGCCCCATCTAGTTGTATATGCATTTTAACTTAGGACCAAATAGATATTTTATCAAATATTCTGGTACTAAATGTCAGATCAACTTTTCCACTGAAGTTCATCAAGAAATCTGTGAAAATCCCAAGCTGATATGACCATCATCTAGAATGAATAACAAATTGATTTCCAAGATGGCAACTATGTTGGTCACAATCGAATTCAGATGACAATCATTTTCATTTGGGACTGACTAGGAGTCAAAGCCATGTCTATAGTTTTCCATTCAAAAGGAGTAGCAGAAACAAGATTTCATGATGGCTGCCATTGGTGCCATTTTGGTTTTCAAATCTGCACATTTTTATTTTGAACCATAAAAATTCTTGTGAAAACCCCAATGCTGATATGACTTTCCATTCAGATAAAGTAGTGCTAACATTTTCAAGATGAAGCATACTGGATGCTAGATTGGCATCATTTTCATTTAGCACCAACTAAACAAATGAAAAAGTCTTTCCATGAAAACCTGATGCATATATGACCTCCATTCAGTAGGAGCAGCATCAAAGAGATTTTCAAAATGCCAGCTTTATGGCCACCTGGAAGTGTACCTGGTAACATTTTCGTTTAGGAGCAACCAGGCATAATAAGAAGTCTTTTGATGAAGCTTAAATGTTGACATGAATTTCTATATACGAGGAATAACATTGGCAATAACAAAACTTTGAAGATGGTCATTTAATTATGGTGGCCATATTGGATGTCTGATCGGCAGTTTTCATTAAGGATATACTAGACCTTGGGATGCATGAACATGTCAGGTTTCGTGGCAATACTCAAAGTAGTTTAGGAAAAGCAACAGTAACAAACTTGTGCTAACAAACTGATGATGAACAAGCCAATTCTCTGTAACGTCATTGAATAAATGAAACAAAATCTCAAAATGTCAAATAAAACCGAATAACATAAATGAGAACTATGAAGGTACAATATAATTTATATAAGTAAATGTACCTTGTCTGTGTTCATTGTTCTTAATAGTCCATCATCTTTCCTGGAAAAATATAAAATATTATGGTCAATATTTTATCTGATTGACTGATCAAGCTATCTTTTATCTCTAGTCTATCTGTCGAGATTAATGTCAGGCATGAGTTCATGCAGAAAGATTTTACTTCTTGTTGGGTCAAACACTCTATATAGTGAATCTATTAAAGTCTTTCATACTGCAAGGTATAACATTATGGTGATATGTTTGCTGGTTTATTTGAACAATAATTAAAGCTTCAGGAAATACACACAGCCTCTCTAGTAATTCACAATTTTAATGAATGACTAAAGATGAATCATCTGCAAAAAAGGGCTAATTGATTAGTTACAGTACTTTTGTATGCAGGGCATATTAATTAAGATCTGCTTCACATTTAATATCTGTTTGTTTGTTTGATTAGGATTTTTAATGTAGCTTTAATAATAAATATTTTTCAGTCATATCGCTACGATATCTGCAGTGAGGCAGTTTATAGTGATGTCTAGTACTGGGGCATCATGCTGCAGACATGTAGAATGATGTCCAACCCAGTCACATTATCCTGATACCAGGCCGACCAGTCCTAACACTAACCTCTTAATGCTGAGCGCCAAGCGAGGCAGCTGTTAGTACCATTTTTGTAAGTCTTTGATATGACTTGGCTGGAGATCGAACCAACGACCTACCATTTCTGCGGCGGATGCTCTAACCACTAGGCCACCGGAGAAGTTCTATTTAATACCTGTAGTCTTCTAGCAAGGCATCAATAGGGTACTGCAGTCTACAGAGATTACAGGCTAACAGGTCTTGACCACTTGGTCTTGACCTTGACCACATACTTTGATATAGTTTAAGCAATCATTTCATCAAGAAATTCAAGAACTTTTCAAGGACAAAAAGTCCATTTTTTAATAGCAAAATAAGGATTAATTATGGTATGTAGAATCCACAAAATATCAGAATTAAGTATTTCATTCTTAAACAATAACTAAGATGTAATGTTTGAAACTATGCTAAAGTACAGACACTGAAACTCAATGGACTTTGGGGAATGGGGCAGAGGTTCAGTCATCTCATCAACCAGTAGGGAAGCTGATACTCTTAAATGCCAGTGTTTATAACACTTTGACTTTTTCATAGTTAAGTAAAATATATTCTGAATTGATTCCTAATGTGAATATTTAATTTCTGCATACTATTTGCACTTGCCACGAGATTTCAAAAGTTCTTTTATTATCTAATCTTGCTGAGGTTACTGTAGTTCAAAAAGTCCCTAGTTGTAATGTAACTCTGAAAGTCCCAAGTTATACAGATGATGGAGATCATAGCTCTTCAAGTTTCAAGCTCCACTTTTTACGAGCCCCAAGTGACATTGATGGTGGGGACTATGAAGATAAAGTCAACTGCATATATATTTTTGGTTGCCAGATCCAGGTGATATTTGTACTTGGAGTTAGTCCTTCAGTAATTCTTCATCTATTTTAGCTAAATAAAAATAGTTCTGTATCATATTAGCAATTTTCAACTGTTTCAAAAAATGTTTAGTGCAACAAGGCCAGAAACATTTAATTTTAAGATATTGAATTTTAATCACCCTGATCAGTTAAGTCAAGATTAATGTTCCAAACATAAATATGATACACAGGGACCACATTACTGCTGATGCAAAGTATTTGACACAAAAACAGTTCTATTTTTTTATCACATGGCCTTTATCAGATATTTTCAGGGTCTATAGAGCTTAAAGTGGTTATTTTAACAAATTTGCTTCCATCACAAAGCACCTGACCAACTTTTTATCTGCCTTCGCTCCAGTGGCCTTGTGGTTAGAGAATCTGCCTCAGATATGGCAGATTGCAGGTTAGAACCCCAGCAAAGTCATATCAATAATATTATATAAAAAGTCTCTCTCTCTCTCTCTCTCTCTCTCTCTCTCTCTCACACACACACACACACACAGACACACATTTGTACAACCTACAAAATAGGAACATATATTTTTACCTTCAAAACAGGGACATTTTTATTTTAACAAATTATGGGCAATACACATTTATTTTACTATGCATTTAATACAGTGTATATACATGTAATTTGTAATTTATTTGTGGCTGATTTCCAAGAAACAATTTATTAGAATCTTTACCATCAGCATGGGGCACACATAAATACACAGGTGTTAGAAATTATACAATTAAATAGGGGACATTCAATAAGTACATATTTTCTAAACAAGGATAAAATCAATATAAATACTGCAGAAATCTTACCTCATGCACACAGTTCAGATCCATATTAACAAACTAAATTGAAATTATGTTGATTATTGACATGTTTATTGTAAATATAAGTTTTTAAAATGTTTGAAGAAAATGAATTGTCAGAATTGTGTGACAATACTGCAAATGTGTCCCTTTTTCTAAAATGAAATAATCTGCATGCCAATCTTCAGTTAAAATAATTTTATTGGCAAAAATACAGATTAGAATTTAAAATGTCCCACAAATAACATATTTTTAACTATTGTGTACTAAAATTTGCCACTTCAGTGCAATCTTCTTATTAAAAAGCCAATGCATGATAAAATCTCTTCGAAAAGAAACTAACCAAAAATTTTTTTTATTATGATGGCATGGTTTAGTTTCAGAGAACTCGGGTTAGAGCCAATTAAGTATCACTGGAGCCAAAACATCCAGATTAAAATCTAATTGTGTGGACTGACTGTGTGACTCCGTGTGCAGTATTTATGACCGGGGCTGGTAAATCATACAATGGAATGATTGAGAAAGGACTGTTCCGTTATCTTGAGATGCCTTTTATTCTTGCCATGATATGAAATATGGTGTAGAGTTACAGGTGAGATGAGGCTTAAAATCATGATTTGACTGACTTAAGGTAACATGGGAAAAATAGTTGCCAGTATTTGGTGCTTGAATTGTGACTTGTATTTAAGGTAGCTAAGTACCAGCACTATGTTACGGAAATGAGTGATGGTACTGTGAAGAATCCATTTTCTTTCAGTCAGCCAGAATCACCTTGACCTCTGACATTTTTGACCCCAAAATCAGCAATGTCTTCCTTATTTAAAATGCAAGTCATTTACAAATGTTGGTCCAATTTATTGCCCAGAAAGGTTTTTGTCTTGACCTTTATAACCAAAAATCATCAGTTGTTCCTTGCCCCAAATGCCGTCTACTTGCCAAGGTTGATTACATGGAGAACTCAAGTTATTGTACAGAAATTAAATGTGGAGCAAATAGCTGGCCATCAAAACCCAATATGCTTATGGCAGCATTGAAAAAAAGTGTAAAGAAGAATTTATACAAAAGTTTTAAAGAGTGTTTGTTATATTATTATATCCTGCCTGATTTAAATTAATTCAACACTGTCAGTATATTAATGTGGTTCAGCTTACCCTCTTTTTACTTTGCAGAAATCATATGCCATTGCTCTGTAGGAAACAGCTTTCTCATTTAAGTATTTTGCATATCTTCTGATAAATGTTGACATGTCATAACCTGAAAAAGTGAAGAACACAAGTAATAATTATGTAAACTATATATATATATATATATATATATATATATATATATATATAGTCGACTCCACTTATATGCATGTCCTCAGGACCGATGCTATGATATGCAATTAGGCGGCATATGCACTAAGCTGGCGTTCATGTTATGATGTGTATCTGGTGCAGCATGCATACTGATACCCATTATTTCCCCGAAACAAACCCCCATTAGGCTAGTTCATTTAAATGAGACACAATTTACTGTTATCATATGGAGGTCAGTTTTGTCAGTAGATCGAGGAGCAGACTTGTGGTCAGCGCTTTACCACCAATGTTCGGAATTGGTTTCTTTTCATTTTGAAAGGAACAATTTTGAACAATGCAGTTATCTGAAGCAACTTAACACATAATAATGCATGTTCAGACCAGAAAAATGTATGCAATAATGCGAAATATGCATATAGACAATATGCAATTGTCCAACATTGATATCATTGAAAACAATGGTAACAAATTGGGACCGGCACTAAGCTGTGCAATATGGCAGAATATGCAGTTGTACAATATGCACATATCTGGAGACGACTGTGTGTGTGTGTGTGTGTGCGTGCGTGCGTGTGTGTGTATATATACTTCTTAACAGAAAATACAACTAACACTCGTATTCACTTAACTTTTAGAAAGAGCCAAATGGAAACAGCACAAACCTATTTTGATCTCCATATGCACTCTCATGATTAACAAAACTTTATCAATGCATGCATAAAATTATCCTACCAGACAAATGATCTCTTAGAAAAATGTACTTTTTAATGGGTTGGGGGTAAACTCATTTTGAATTATGTAATACTTATGCTGCTACTGCACCGCTGACCTGTTCCAGAATGCCAAATTCTGTGTCCAAGCTAATTACTTCCTCTTTCAATAAAAAACTGGAGACCAAGAATTTAAGGAATATTATCCCAGTCCGATTCCTTAGTCATGGCCAACATGCAGAATATTCTTCCTCTTCTGACTTTGACTGAGATTACAGGACATCAGAGTGGGGTGTAGGGAAAAGATCATTGCAACAGTGCTAGGTAAGTATTATATAACAAAATTGTTTACCTCCTCGACTCCAATAAACTCCAATTTAACAGCAGTATTATATTACCTGCTAAACCTGCATTCCTGAATTTACTTTTTTGGAAGAACGCTGATGGTCTCATAAATGATACATGAAAAGTGCAGTTAACCTTACTGTAGGACTTTTTCCTATTACAAGCTGATAAATGACTTTGTCAAAATGTTGTGCTATGACAACTGGACCCAAGGAATAAATGCTTTCGATCTGGTGCAAAATAGAAGCAAGGTAAAAGGATGAAAATTTACACTCAAGTAGCCAGGAGTATGCACAAATCACATTATTCAATGCAGCAATAGCCCCAACCCCATGAACTTTAATATCCCTGAAAAAATTATCCCTCTCAGCAAGGAAATGACATGCTCTCTCGAACAAAAGAACAATCCAAACGGATACGGATAAATTTACCACTGAACCATGAACAGTCCTTTTCACAGAAAAGACATGGATTCCACGCCTCAATGCCAACAATAAATCATTCAAGATGAGTCAAGAACAATGACCCAAATAAATCTATTGATTGTTGCAGAGAAGATATCCCAGAAATGCAACTGCAGGTCTCTTCTTCTATGTTTATCTACTTGGCTCAGCTATAAACAGGTCAAAAAGATTTCTAACCCATGACTACTGGGGACCTATTGTGTTGAACTGAGATGTGGAAATCCCGACTTGGTGGAGAATCTTCAGAATTAGTTTGAAAAGGAGGACGGCATAAGCATAACATGGACCCAACATCACAATGAAAGTTTTTCACTCAGGTGGTTCAGTTTTGTAGCAAACAAGTAAACTAATACGCTCTCCCCCACCCACCCAGTTGAAAAAGTGACTCTGTTCCTTACTAGTGCTGAGATCATTATGTCCAAACCACACAACCCAATCTGGACAGGCCATTTGCCTGAAATAGAGACTGGCCATCGAATGAGGTTCCAGATCTCCTGATGAAAAGGAGCATGTGTACCTCAATTACACATGAGGAATGATACCACTGATGGATTGTCCAAGGCATTTGATGGTGACGCGTCTTTTAGGGTTAGAATCAATTCCTGAATTTCTAGACTACTGATGAGGTCACTTCTTCTGAAGCTCCCAGTCCCTAAAGAACTACACCCTTTGGTTCCAGGTAAGTAAACCATCTGAATCTGCTGTGTATAGAAAGGAGTTATGGTTTTCATGGCTGTGACATGGAACTCCAGCCAGGACTTGTTAAAGATTTAGCCACAAACTCTGGTGGTAATGAAAATCTGATCCTGGCGAATCTGAGCTGAGGTAACGGCAAACCAAAACCAAAGTAATGGCCACAAGACCAAGTAAGTATCACAATCTCCACAATCCTGTCTGGTGGGATGCATACCCTACATTATTGGTGAGGAATCCATCCCCACATACATGAAGTACACGATTCACCGAGAAGGGATGAGATCCAACTTCTTTAGGATGAGGATGTGATCTGGATGTGTCACCATTAACTAACAAAGGAGGTGTAATAGCAATTATAAGATTCTCAAGGTCACCCATGTGACCGCCATACTGTCAGATTAGAACCAACCAGACACGACAAGATCTTTTAGTAGAAACATGATGTCAATAAGACCCTCCCATCTAGGAGGAGTAGCTTTTCAATTTTTGACGATGCCCATTGTGGTAATCATATTAATTATGGTTTTGAGGGTTTAACATCATTTTCCACATGCTAGGCTATATCTAGTGGTCCGATTATTTGGTGGAGGAAGAACCCAGGAAGATACCACAAAAACGATCAACTTAAGGGAAGCTACCAGCAAACTTTCTCGCATACCTATGCTGGCCAAGTGGAGAACTGAAATAGCTGACAGGTGAGTGCTTTAGATCACATGGCCACAGGGGGCCCCTATTTCATGGTGGATGTTCTGGGAAACTTTTTTCATTTTGGACAAACAAGACTTGTGCTTGACTGTTTATAAGATTCTGTGGCAATAATTACCACAGTTTAGGAGTACATTCAACTCCACTTAACTGCACATTGGTTAACTGCACACACCGGAAAACTGCATGTAGTCACATTAGTCCCTTTTTTTCCAAATGCTTTTCAATGGGAACAAACTTCGGATAACTGCACTTCGCTTAAGTGCACACTCCGGATAATAGCACGATAAATTTCTGCCCATGGCACATCATTCAATACAATTTTATTCCGGTTAACTGCACAATGTATATTCATGATTAGTTATTGCCAGTCCACTGCTGTAGCGCTTCAAATAAGCCAACAATCAAGCCAGTAAATGCGACTTTGTAAATGATTGACATGTAAAGGACGACTTAGGTGGTATATACATGTATATCCACGCCCACTAGGGAGCAATAGCATGGGAAAAATCATAGTACAGCATGGGAAACATTGCTCTAAACTGTTCGGGTTTGGGTTTGAATGATTTCAAACCCAAAAATGGATGGTTGGAAAGATGGAAAATGCGCAACGGAATTCAATTTAAATGACAACATGGCAAAAAATAGGATCCCGACGACTTTGGAGCTGAATGCTTTTTCTGTGGGAGAGGACCCATCAATGTCTGACAGCAGTTTTCAAATAACAAGCGATCTATAGAATTTTTTGAAATTCGCTATAATTCCTTGATCCATTGGTTGAATCACTGAAATTGTGTTCAGAGAAAACAAGCTTAACATTTAAATAAAAGTTGAAAGAGTGGATTCTAATCATTGTTTAAATTTATTCTTCACATATATTCGTGCCATGCTGATTTAAAGCTGTACTGAACCGTACTTCGGTTAACTGCACACTCTGGTTAACTGTTATCTCATGACAGGCCCAAGGGTGTGCAGTTAACCGGAGTCAACTGTAGTAGCTATAAACTTGTGCTTATGGATGCCAGCTTGACATGAGCTTGTCTGATCTGTGTGAACAGTAGAACTAATAAATTGGTTATAGATTAATAGCTCAAATAATCATTATTGTAGTGTCTTTGCAGCTTGAAATGAGATTTACCTTGGACTCCTCCTTTGTCCAGAAAACTGCCCAAATTGAAGGAACAGTTATTAGATGCAAGGTATTGTGTGAATCTCTGAAAAAGTAAGAAAGAAAAATCATTAAATAATTAAGCTAACAATATTTTCATTAAAAACAAATACCCACCCTCTCCACCCTGCCTCCATTATGACATGAGGATCTAACACTGATCTCGTGCAATATTTAAGTTAAATAATAAATTTAGCTCAACTAACTTTACAATTTTCAAAAAGCAACAATACATGTTAAGTTTATATTTAATACAAGATTTAAGAAACTATAACTATCCCAAATACTTTCGGCAGAAGCAAGCTTCTGTGTTCAGCATGTACTGACACTGGTGCATGTTATTCAAGCAGGACTAAGATTTATGCACACTGTAAAACTTCAGCAAAAAGACTATTTGTTTCTTTTTTCAATTATTTACTAGTAATTTTTCCAGCAACATTGATTTCTATCATTTCTTCATATTTTGAAAAGAGATTTCTAACTTCTATATTAAAATAAAAGGGTGTTCTGAAGGCTTGTCACATGAAGCCAAATGTAGTCTTCAACTACTTTTAAAATATGCATTCTCTTTTACAAGTCTGTCTTTTAAAATCTAAACTTGTACAATTTCATTTAATTAATGAAAAAATAGTGTTCTACAGTAGCTCAGTTAGTAGAACAACCAACTCATAGCTGGTGGATCACAATTTCAAGCCTCACTGCCACTGTGTTGTTTTGCACCCATGAGAAAAGCACTTTGCCTTGACTCAGTTTTACAGAACTGCTTTTGTTATGTCAAATATAGCTAATAACAGCTAATATGCTTGTGAAAAGAAATATCACATGAAAATAATGATTATAAATTTTGTTACATATTATTATGATCTTGGGCAAAATTTGTGCATGTTTAATTTTGCTAAAATGAAATATCCACTTTTTTAAAATCATTAATTTGCAAATTTAAACTTTGCAAAATCGTACACCTACATGATAATCCAAATATGGTACAAGATGTAAACTAAGAAATTATTACTAACTTCATTTCCATAGTTCATGAGATTATGAATTGTGATGAGGGATTTGAAGACCACCACCCAGTTGAGGTACTGTGTCCTCTCTATCAACAGGTCAGCCATCTGTGGAATTGAAACATTCGGCTCATTTGTACACAGTATTAAATCTGAAAGAGAATACAAATGTCTTTAAATTGTGTTCCTAATATCCTTGTACTTATTTCTGAAGATGGTGCTGATCCAATACATGTAACACAATTTACTGCTTTCCTGTTATTAGGGTAGATCTACACTCACATTAACCCTTTAGCTACGATTGCTGCATCTTAGCATCTCCTGTAAATAGCTCCTGAACCCCACACTGATGCATATATGCAGTCTCAATAAGCCTAGTATAATATCACAGTGTCGCTTATGTTCATACAGTTCAATAGTACTCAAAACCCCAGTGCTGGATCTATGTGGACGTGATTGCTATCTTAACTAAACGTTGACTATTGAAAGTACAAAAGTTTACATATTTTTGATCATCATAATAATGAGAGGACTGCTTACTCGACATTTTGATACAAGTTTGAAAGCTGAGAGGTTACATTTAGAAACACTGGAAGGGCTTTCTGCACTTTACGAAAAAAGTGTAGCTGAGATAAACAAAAGATGGATTCAAATTCAGATATGAGCGACTTTAAAGGGTTCAGTGCAAGCAATATCGAAGAGTTTAATGGATCATTGATAGAAAATGGATCAGATATTGATATTAGTCATGTTTCAACACTGGATGTAACCGATTTTTAATCAGATGATAAGGAGGACCACATGCACAGTGGAGTGTTGACCTCATGTTGTTCAAGATCAATGATTTTGATTCTCATGTTGGTTCAACAATCAAGTTTGGACCACTAAGCAGTGAGAAAGATTTTTTTCAAGTTTTTTCCTGAATGTCTGGTGGAAAAGCTTATGAAAGAAACCAAAGATTATGTCAAGAAAATGGAGGGGGGGACTAAAAACAAGACCTGAAATGGTATGCAATACAGAGATGTAGGCATATTATCTTGGAATACACATCAGCATTTATGTGTGGATAATGACTGTTTTGAGAGGTACCCCTAACAACTGTGTAATTAGAGTTTATACATACACACATTTAAATATTGGATTTATTTTGTGGGATTAATTTTGGATTTGTGGGATTCATAACAGTTTACATGACTGGGATTTTTTATATGCTGCGATCTAGGAGTATATAAAGTGGAAATATATAAATAACTAACACTATACAAGGCAAGCTTTATTTTATTTCACGGAAATCCAGCAAAAACTAATAAAATAATGAATATAAACGTAACCATGTTTTTATTGTCAGTTTCTGTAGTCAGCCTTGATGATGCTCTAGTATTCAGCCTAGCAACCAGCCCCAGTAGCCTCAGTAACTGATGTGATAGCACTCACTGGTAGCAAAACTGCTACTAGCTAAAGGATTAACTGACACGAGTTTACTGGCCAACACTACTGCACATTCCATTTTATAACTGAAATCTACAACTGAAAATTAAATTTACAAAACAAAATGAAAGAAAGAAGACTACGAGAGAGATGTTCAGGAATACATCAAAGTCAGAAACTTCTTGGGATGAAAATAGGATCAAAAAATATTGGAAAATAGTACCAGCAATAAGACAAATTCTAGCTTCTTTGCATGCTGACCACGGTTATCCTATCATTACCAGGTTCTAATGCTGATGCAGAGAGGATATTCTTCATTCTTTACAATATACAATGCTATTCAAGAGAACTATTAACAACCTGTCAAGAGCGAGCATAAAAGTCACAATGAATGCCATCTTGGTCAAAAACTAAAATTCTATTGAATTTCATATAAACAAAATGTGCAGTGACCTAAAACAAAAACAACTCTTTATTTTTTAATAACTGACACTGTAATGAATCACAATAATCACTCACTTCTGCAACATTTCCCATCTGATCCCAACTCTAATTCATCTTGAATCTTGCAGTATTATTACAGCTTGGGGAGAGAATACATAGTACAGCAAAAAATGCTACCCTACTAGTTAAGAAGCCAATCAACAGATACAAATTATAAATCTACTGTTTTTAAATCGGACTGCTCCGGTGGCCTAGCAATTAGAGCATCTACATTGGATGCAGAAGGTCATGGACTTGATCTCCTGCCAAGTCATACCAAAGACTTACAAAATGGTACAAACTGTTGCCTAATTCGGCACTCAGCATTAAGAGGTTAGTGTTAACACTGGTTGGTCTGGTGTCAGAATAATGTGACTGGGTGGGACATCGTGCTACATGTCTGCAATATGATGCCCTAGTGATAGGAATCACTATAAACTGCCACACAGCAGATATCGTAGCAATATGATAGATTTTTTTTAAAGCTACGTTAAAAATCCAAATTACACACACACACAATCGCACTGTTTTGAAATCCTGTTTCTGTCACATGTTTGCAGCCTTAGACATAAATACATGCACATAAGAATAGATTGATTACAGGTTCAGAAAAATACAAAGAAATATTAATGAATTGTTAATATGTACAACCATTCACAGATGTAATAATGATGATGCAGATTAATTCTGTTATGATCTATATGCTTAGTATTTGAGGACAATTTAGCTGAAAACAAATCATGATGAGTGTTGCTAATTACAAGCATTTCTTTATGTTGCAAGATACATATCGATTGCACTAATGTAGTCTGAAATGTTTGCATAATAGTGGAGAATATTATATATTGATAGATTCTATATGCGTCTTTAGTTCTTATTGATTTGCAAATGTGCTATTTTAATCTTGAATAACACCAGCCTCCATTTCTCTCCAACAACAATGGTAAAAAAACAAGTCATGGAGTTTAATCAAGTTGAACAATAACTACATGATCATTAGTATTTTCCCATACACAAAGCATAATTATCTTAAGAATTTGAAATTATCTGCAGTATCGCACTTCCTTCATCTGGGGACTTCAATTACCACATATCTACCGGTACACGTTTCCTTGTAGTGTAGATGTGAGGTAATTCAAGCCCCTAGATGAAGGCAGATCCTAAAAATGTATGCCTCAAATCACTTGGCAACCTAGGAGTGAAAAGTGTCATGGATTGTGGTGACATTACATTTTCAGACAGTGGGAGTCAAAATATTACCCTCAGGAGAAAGAAAAAGGTATTTCCTACCCTAACTTATAGAAACTCAATATCATAAATAGGCATAGAAGCAAATCTTGATGATCCCCTGCACAAATTCAACTGAGATGGGATATCTTTAGGTAACCACGCAACTGAATTAACTGAACTTTGGCCAAAAATCCAGTGTACAAAGAAGTGAAACACATTTGAATTCCAAATTAAACTTGTGACAGCCAATGCATGAATTTTGCTGGTGCAATGTGAGCAAAAATACAGCCATGAATGTGAGGTCCTAAAAAAAGCCTCACTCACTGGTTTATAGGTGTTTTTGTTAATGATCATAAATCACAAGTAATAATTCAACTGGGTAAAAGATACCAAGAGACAGGTCTCTGCAGCTCAAAAAAATTAATGAGATCAACAAAGTGAAAATCTGAAGTGATTGACATGTTCTGAGGAATTTTAAATGGCAACTCTGTAGCCCTCGACAGTCTATACTTGACCATGTTTGTTCTACAAAAGGACCAAACGGAAGTCAGTACTGTAAAACCGGTCTTGAAAGACCACTACTATGCAAGATCATCCATCTTGAGAGACCACATTCTAAATGCTAAAGTTTATTATACAGGATTGTGACCTGTTATGGAAGACCAGCTGTCTTGATAGACCATAATCTTTTAGCAAAAGAGGTGGTCTTTCAAGACTGGTTATACTTTAACAGAAGCTACAGAGCAACAACCAGGACCAATCACATAAGATTCTCCACCTGTTATATTAAAACCTTTCTTGAGTTTTGAGAGACAAGGATCTCCATGCACAGATTTACTGATTATATAGTCTTATTACCTGTTATGAGAGACAACCAGTATTGAGAGACCAATATTTTTGGCAGAAGAGGGTCTTGCAAGATTGGTTCTACTGTATCATAGATCTTGGGTGCGGAAGCACACATGGTATGAATGATGCATCTGGAAACTTGTTCTTCCAAATACATTGGTTGTGATGAGCCAATCATGAAGGTGGAGAACGTATGGGCCATTGTGAAGGAGGACACCCATTTTGCTTGAGAAGATTGCTCTGGAGGCAAAGACATCAATTTATACATCAACAGATCTAGATGACTGCTCCCCCACAAAATCATGGTACCAGTGGGGCTATGATATATGCACTGAAATTCCAACATTTCTGAATTTGGATTAGTAATCAGAACAGTGGGAAGGCATATGTGAACTAGCAACCTCAGTGAAAGCTGAATTTGTCGACTGTCCATTCTCTCTGGTCTGGGATTGGAGAAACATATACTGGAATCTGTTGTCGAGTCTGGTCACAAGTAAGTCCACCAAGGGCCTTTCCACAGTGAGAAAAGGGACTTTATTATGGAGCAGTGAAGAGACCAACCATGGATCATACTCATTACCGAAAATGTCCAAGATATTTATGATTTAACCATATGTTGCAAGTTTTATCAAAATTGCATCAGACTGTAGTAACAGCCAAAGCCTATCAGATGGTTGACTGCCTCATTAATATGTGCAACACTCACCCATTATCAAATCAAGATCTTTGATATTATACATATAAGCCTATGTTCCAAGTTTGATCACACTAATCAGAAATCTGATACCAGGAGTGGTAACAAGTTGAGCCAATTAGGCGCAAAGACACATATTTTCCTTAAGTCAGTGATCAGTGCTTTGGAACACCTCTTGTACATTTTAATATTAAAAAGCCAATTAGAAACTATAAGCACTCTAACATTACTATGACATCACAGTACATGTAGACCAGGGCAATTCCACATGCCAAGTAAAACATGAAGCAAAGACACTTTCTCCACAATGAAGAATATAAGCAGTCAGTAATAGCTTCGACCAGAAAACAAATCAAGGACAGTGCACACAGGCAAAACATCAATGGGGTTTTAAGAAGAAAGTTTTATCTGGTCAAAAATGAGTTGGAAATGCTAAAACTTTAAAGGACACATGTGCAATGAACCTCCTGTACCATGTCAAATGGGTGGTACCATGTCAAATGGGTGGAAAGTTTTCTTGAAAATGGAGCCTGTGCAGAACATTTTGAGTGGGAAAAAGTTATATTGGTGGAAAACTGCATTTTTAAGAGTATATTGATAAAATTTGGCAATTCTACAATATTCTGAAATATTTTTTATCAAGACATGAGGCTCATTAACAATGGATTTTCAGTCTATTTGTGCACCCATGCACCAAATACAAATTGATGATGTCGCAGAGTTGTGCTTATTACAATAGATGTATGGCAAGACAATTGGAGGGATGGTTTGAAAAGCTATTTACATTTGAGCTTTAGCATCATTATACAGGGTCTTCCATGTTAAAGACACAACAAAGGATTAATTTATATGTGTACTAAGCCTGTAACATCTTGAAACCAATTCTCAGCATAACAAATCCAATTCAAAAACACGCTGCCATTTGGAACAGGATAAGCAACCACTAAATGCTACTGACATGAATAGAAATATGAATGTGTACAAGAAAACTAATCAGAAGTCCCATTTCAAGAAACATGATCTATAATAATATAGGCAGCAGTACTGGATCCATTCACTACACTTTCACGCTGATCAATAGCTTTACTTCCTCAACGTATTGGCAGGCAAATTGTGCTGCTACTGTGGCTTTTGACTGTCGATATAACTAGATGAGACAGATGCCACTGAAATGTTCTGATGTTTCCTTGATTTAGTTCATTAAAGTGACATGGGTTTCATTAAGAGGAATGGGAAGAAGTCCAAACTTTCAGAAAATTATTGCTGTTCTTTTTCTTATATTATCTGTTGTGCTCGATAAGGTGCAGAGTCTGAGATCTACAGAACATTTGTTAAAAAAATGTGTGAGTGGCTGGAATTCACACCATTCTAGAAATAAGAAATAGACCCATGTGGGCATGATATTACTCACATGTGGAGCTGACGTATACAAGTTTGTGAATGCAAATTCACATATCCTGAAGCTGTAGACGGGAAAAATTCATGGAGCACATATCTACAACATAGTCTATTAATTTATTTTCTTTCCTTTTCTTGCAGGATTTTTTTCTTGGCATGAAAAGGACAAAGCATTCTACTCCATTTCTCTTCCTCGCCTAGGAAATGAAGAACCTGACAACTTTGGAACTGTTCACAGTCCCACTCTAGAAGTAAATATATTTAATTGGCATTATTAAAGGCGTTGGTCTGTGCAAAGAGCATGGGTTTTTTAATATATCTTTACCACGACCACCATCTGCAAGTCATAAATTGGAAACCATGGAGATCCCAAGCAAAAAAATCTGGGGTGGCTATTTGGTTAAGGCATTGGAATCATGTCCTGGACAATTTTCTACCATTTTCAACAGGTGACCTTGGATGCATCAAATGGAATTTTATGCATAGAAAAATCATATTTTAATTATAAAATGGTAACTGTGGTAGACGGCCATAAACGCGCTGCCACCAGTAGAATTGCACAGATTTTAAAACCACGTAAACACTTTGCAATCTATTCTCCAATCAAAGGTCACATGCTTTGCTGACAGCTTTAAACAAAAGAACAAATAAATCTTCATAAGAGTGATATATATATATATATATATATATATATATATATATATATATATATATAACAAGTAGAACAAAATTAGGTCAAAAAGTTTTGAAAGACTACAACTCTTTGACGATACTGACTAATTACTTCATTCTCAAGGAGGTCAAATCAAACAAAGAATTCCCATGGATCAATCCAGCCTAGGTCGAAGTTATGTGCACGCAATGCTATATCTTTGAGGATAGGAAGGTCAATGATGTTGTTTGCTGTTTTATTGAGTGATGGCTCCCACTACACTCCAAAATCAATAGAACAAAATGTGGTTCATACCCTAATGCAAATCCTTCAGTATGGTACCAAATAACAGGTAATTTGTTATTTTCTGTGAAAATTGCATTAACAATAGATGATGGAATTTGTAGGTGCTTCTAGTTTGTGGCTAAAGAGATCTTGATGGCTGTGAATGTTTAAAGAATTATTTGTAATGCAAGTTAAAGTAGCATAAAACAGCACTTAAAACTAGTTAATTCCATTGCTATGGAAAATCCTTGGACTTTATCACATGTATCCCACCCCCATAATGCACTAATTTGTAGTTTCTTTAAATATAGAAATGTCACTGTAATTGCAATTTTCATATATTTGAACCTTGCAATCACCCAACCCCCTTTCGCCCATTCACTGATAAATGTTTACCCTCTCAGATGGTTACTAGATGGGCAAAGTATGTTATAAGCACAGAAAATTTTCAAGGGTTTTATACCAAACTTAAACAAAAAAAATCATCCAACTGAAATCTGCTCTCCAGAATCATAAGAGGTTCAGCCAATCATATTTAAGATTACCACATTAATGTGACGAAATTCGTACATGCAATTCAACCAGCATTTGGACCAAACTACGGTTTTTAAGGTATACCATAAGTACATCTTGTTATTTGAATTCTACCACTTTTGAACAGTGCCATATTTACCATATATCTTGGGACACTGTATTTGTTGGGACACAATAAATTATAGTACAGTCCTACCCGTTTATGTTGACATCCTCGGGCCTGAGAAAATATTGTCGATATAGGCGGATGTCGAGATAAGTGTTTTGGGGTGGGGGTGGGGGGGCTGAAAAAAAGATAAAAGTTAAAATTCATCAGCAAAGGGTAACCCGTCGTCAGTGAGTAGCATTTACACTTTGAGAAAACAATGGAAATTTTGAGTACATGAAGACAGTGTGAAATACACATGCATATTGACAAATTACATTTTGGTTACCTTTGTGTAATAAAATCCAAATTAAAATATTGCATCGATCACATCCTGATAAGAAAAACAGAACGATATTCAATGTCGGTATCAGCACATGGTTGGTTAGTTATTTACATGCTTCAACTTAAATTGGCCTAGATTTTGGTCAGTCTGTTCCCATCTTATTGAGGCTACCAAGGGGATGGGGCTATTCACAGGGAAATAAAAAACTGTCAACAGTATATGTATTCTCCACAAATATTGTTGTATCTGCTGTTATGACGAACATTAAAGCAAATGAACCAACCACTTGCTGCAGCAAAGTTCTCCACACAAGTTTTTTTCGCAAATGCTTCCTTGAACCACTTTCATGCTTCCTTCACGTCTTCAAATGTCGCAGGTTTTTTGTTCTTCCTTTGGAAAACACAGTTACCTTCAACGTAGTCTATCTTTATAGACTCAGCAGCTTTCATCCTTCCTGAATGGGTGTTATTTTTAAGTGAAAAAATTTCACAGACCTCTTTGCGAGATGTTCATCCCTCAACTTCCTTGACAACCAGATTTTTAGTTTCCAGAGAGTGTAAATTTAATTTGCGTTTTACACTGATGTTGGTAGCTATCGTAAATGTAAATAAAGTTAAAATTAAACTTTCACAGCAAAATAAACTTGTTTTAATCACCTATCAGTTTCAAAGGTCTCGAAAATGTGTAATCCATATTTTGACGCAATTTTTATATCTAGGATTCAGAAAATCACGTGTACAGGAGTCCTCTACAAGCATCAATTTGCTGGACGGCAAATTTAAGGGCTTTCTAGTCCTGCTTCGACCACCTGTTGAGTGGGAAATTGTGTTGATCAATTGATCCTTTTAGCTGTGCTGATATTTACAATCAGAAAATTCAGTGGCTGAAAGACCCACAGATGTACATGTTGTCATTGTAAGAGTAAATCTGAAGAACATGACCCACAAGCTAGGCGGCAAGATCAAAGACTTGACTAGCTACGGAATGGTGAGAAAATATGCTGATAACTGATTTCAGAAGTAGAATGGCCCATTAATGTACTTGTGTATAAGAAGAGTACATCAAATGAACAACTTTTGCATTCATTATTATTTTCATTGCCAGGTGTTGCAAACTAAGTAGTGCTTGTGACCTCAAAATCAAGACATGTTGAGAGTTTGACAAAATGCTGTTTGCAAATTTTGACAACAAGGGTTAAACGGCTAATTGGTGAATATTGTAATGAAATTCAACAGTGTTAGAAGTTGGTAAAACTGAGATTTCACATGGAACACTATGGATAATGCCTAACTTAGTACTTGGAATAAGACCTATTCTTGACCTGACTATTCACTCTCACTCTAATGGACAAACAAGGGCTACATGACATTGCTGTAAACAAGATTGAAAATTAAACTCTATGGCAACCGCTGTTTCTACACGTCTGGAAATATTGCCATTTCAGGTATGCCCAATTTGCTTCTGGTAGGGGACTGCAACGTTTACTGGTAATACTTTTGAACTCCTAGTTTTAAAATCCTAGCGATACCTCTGTGCATTCTTTGGAAAATGCAAGAAATTTATCAGATTTCATTACTTTCAAGTTGCAGTGTGAGGCCAGCTTTATATACCCAAACAAAAGCCTAGGGTGGTTGTTTTTTTTTTATCCGACCGCGACATTAAAGCCTGGTGGCAAGATCAACTTATTTGAACAAATTGTGGGTCGGAACTGGCAGCTTGTCGACATAAATGATTAGAAAACAAAGGATTTGTTCAAGCGGGACCAAGGGCTTCTGTCAACATGTACATTTATCTTTTATCTCGACGTTGACATAAGCATGACAACTTGATAGTAATAGTAGACAAAAGGACTGGGACTTTGCTTTTTTGTCGACATAGGCGGCTTGTCGATATGTCAATATAAACGGGTAGAACTGTAGTATAATGTTTTTTCGTTAGCTCAACTTTTCTGGAGTTTTAATTATAAAAAAGGCATTTTTGTGTTATTGCCTGTCAAAGTTTGCATATTAGTAGGTATTTAATTTCATGATAATCTCTACAAATACCCAAAATAAAGAATACTACCATCTGAACGAGTACAAATAAAAAACCTGGCAAGTACAATACTTAACCATGCTTTTGAACAAGTGAATAACATCAGTCAAAGCTGATACAGCCAACAACACTAAAACAATACTTCCAACTCTATGAGCACAAACAAAATGCCCATCAAGGTTATTCAATTTCACCATGTTTTCATTTGAGTATTCAACATCAAAGAAAGTTGACACGGCCAACAAAACCAGACCAGTTATTGAAGTACGTATGAATGATCTCTTACTTAAACCACTTTACATCAAGTTGCACATCATTACTTTCTGACTATCATGGAAATAACATAATGGCTTAAGAGTGGTAAAATTCAACACAGATCCCCCTTGGTTCCTGGACTTTGTTACCCATCATAAGATGCAAACACGGTGCAGGCACTTGCTTACCAGGCAGCTAACAACGCAACTAAGGACCCCTGCTTCAGTCTGTGTCCAGGAAAAGAAAGTGAGGAGAGTGTAACATTTATAACGAGGAAATCCAGTTAAAGATAGCCAAATACTATATTGATAATGATGTTGCCAAGGCAGCCCACAAATTCAGTAGCGATCTGAGTTGTACAATCAGTGAGACCACTGCACGAGTATGCGGAACCAATACATAAAGTTAAAAAAGCAAGATGGGCAAGGACTTTCTAATTTACCAAAATCACCCCAAGGCAATCCTTTGATGCTAGGAAGCATGTTTGATGCTGAAGTACAAAATTGGATCAAGGAAGTTAAAATTAATGGTGGAGTGATCATTATTGGGGTTGTAATGGCCAGGGCAAAGGCTGTGATCACCAAGTTGCTACTTCGCCATATGGGATGTGTTAAGCGGAAAAGGAACAAAAAGTAAAACTGCTGCACCATGATTTTGAAGACATTAAGGAAACGTCATTGGAGAAAGTTGACACTATAGTGAAAAAGCACAATATTCTGATCTGTCTTATAATAAATTGGGATTATGCCGGATGCCAACTGGTTCGAGATGGCGACTGGACGATGGAAGCCATGGATCTAAGCAAGTGTCAGTTTCCGCACTTGATTACAAGAGGTAGATTATCATTTTACTTGCAATAGCAAAATCCAGAACTCTCCTGCCCCCACAAGTTATTTATGCAGGGAAGACTGACAGATGCCTGATTAAGGGTGCAGTTTTCACTGACCACTGGGATGTGACTCAAACAGACTAACACTAGAGTAATGAAGAATCTATGATATGTTATGTGGACAATGTCATCATTCCGTGAACAGAACACGTGACCCTTGCGCAATGCAATCAGCAAGCAGTGGCAATATCTGATGTGTTTAGAGCCCACTATTTAGATTCAAACATAGAAGTTTCTGACGCTGAGTCATGAGAATAAGAGGATGCTGATAGTGATGATGAGTTCTTGTGGATCTAGCACATTGTAGTGATCTTGTTAACTCATAGTGTATAAAATGGTTGTGAAAGACTTGGATGAATATTATTTAAAAATACATCACTGCGTAGACAAATTCAATTGGAATAATTGAAAACTTCTTGGCTTTTTATTGGTTAAAAAAAGAAATATTAAGGTATGAATGAGTGCATGTGCATGATATTTACAAAATTGTTTAAACAGGTAAAACTAAATGGAGCACATGCAGCTAGACACAGCTTAGTGCTACTGGGGCAGAGCAGCAATATAGCTTTTAACAGTGATGGGGCTGAATGAGTTGACGCTCATGTTGAAAAACAATAATGATAACAATACAAGGTTAGTTCTTTCTGATTATGAAATAAGCGTTTTATTTATCTATTTTATTACAACATACACCGGAGGGGGGGGGGCACATATTCAATACAAATTTTTTTAATTTCTTCAGCCTTGGGATATATGGTGAAAATGTTTCACTACAAGTTTTGGGATAGGAAAAAATATCTTTTCTTGTGTCCCAATATATACAGTAAATACTGTAAATAGGTTTTAAAACATTTAGTTTTATTTGTTTTTTATGGTTTAACGCCATTTTTCAGCACAATATAGGCTATACATGGCAGCCAGTATTAATGGTGAAGGAAGAACCCGGAAAACCCCGAAAAGAACCACCGACCCACGAGAAGCTACTGGCAAGCTTTCTCACATACCCACATTGTCCGAATCCTAGATTAGAACCCATGCAGACAGAGGAGAGATGGCAGTGATCCGTAACGGACAGCACTTTAGACCACTCGGGACCTCTTAAAATATTTAAAAGAAAGAATGTATTTTTACATATTCTATTCATGCCAAACAAAAGCCAGTTAAAACCTATCTACTGAGGACTGAACTGTCTTGCACCAGTACAAGGAAAGGTCTAAGTAATCTGATTAAGAATTGTTACTCAATGGCCAACATATAGTACATGTGGTAAATAGATTCTCTTATTCTTGTAATAAAGGCTGGATATTCACTGAGGTGTTAAAAGCAATAAAGACATCAAAGGTTGCATAGAAACACCTCAAGGTATATTAGTTCTATTAAACTATTTTATACATAGACACCTTGGCTGACAACATAAAAAAAACTCACAAGTCCAACTTAAATTCCACATCCCCAAATTTTGACCTTTTATAACAGTGTCACACATTATTGCAATAACTACAATTTGAATATAAAGGGGTTTGAAGGTAATGCAAGTGTCCTTAGTGTTCATCGCTACGACTGCGTGCTTCACAAAGTGAAACTCCGTACACCAAGATTTGGAAATTTATTTTTGTTTTTGTTTGTCTTAGCTGATAGCTAATCTAAATCGATTTCAAAAATAAATTATACCTAACACTATTCTGTGAGCTGAAATGATCATGCTTTGCAGTCTATATATGCCGTAAAATCTAACTTCAAAGAAACGTTGCTGTCCACAAACATGTCAAAAATATAAAACATTCTCATTCAAGGAAATGTGTAAAAAACTTGGTTCTTGTACAGCATTTGGCATCTCTTTGATTTACCTAGAATGGGTTGTTCTACTTCCTGATCCTACATATGCAAACTAGCTAGGGCATAACCGACTTTTGATCCACAAATCGGATTCCACCGGATAGTATGAACTTCCGATTAATTGGAGTCGGACAAGGCAGGAACGACCGATTCGAATAATAAAAATAGTAAAGTTGAATTTCTATAGCACCGCGTCCAACACTGCGTGTCATTCGATCGTGCGTTAATAAAGTTACATAAAAAGTCAGAAAAGTTCAATATGGTCAACACAACCACGCTGTGAGACAATCTATTTGAACTTACGGGTGAAAACCGGAAATGAAGCCGGATATGGTAAAGTACTAAGTAACATGCTAGACACGGCAAAACCAGATACCAGAAACCCGGAAACAGAAGATGAATTTTTTTAGAAAAAAAAATACGGATTTAGCATTTCCGATTAATTGAATCGTATCCAGAATCAGAAAAATTTCATGCCCAAAATCCGGAATCGGAAATCGGTAGAAAAATGCTAATCGGTTATGCCCTAAAATTAGCACAACAGGCTCTTCCATTGCAGCCTTTAGACACATCTCACTAGCTATTGTCAGCCAATTAATATGTGAAACTGTGATTTAAACCCAACATTTTTTCCTTTAATTGCTGCTATATAAACTGCCCAAGGGATATTTTTACATTAGCTCCAATCAAGACTGGGTACCATTTATACGCCCTACATGTATAGTGAAAGTGGTTGGATTTTTTTGGTGGGAGAGGTTTGAAGATTATTAAAAATTGTGTTTTCTCTAAAGACAAATGTCTGGAGGTTTGGAAGTATAAAATCGCAATTTCAGTATAACATACCATGATTCAATCTGATTAAAATCAGATCTCAATTTTCATGTGATACAAGTGGTGCATTTAGAATGCACAGTATTATGGAAGGTATGTCATCATCTTGAAAATACATTTACACATTGCATCAGCGTGATTTAAGATTCCTCAGGTAAATTTTAAAAATTTTCAACATTCCTGATGGGCACCTTATGTAGAATGCTGGATGGGCTAAATTTAAAATTAAAGGGCCAAGGGTGTTGGGCTATCTGATATTTTGAGCAATGGACAGATGTTGACATAAAAACTTTGTTGTACACAATTTAATGCTTTTCATTCTAACACCTATTATTGTTTAAACTGTCAGTGGCTGACATGTACTTCATAATCATGTTGGTGTGCCCACTAAAACTGACAATCCTGGAGCCATCCTCGAAAGTTTTTGATACTGACGAATTAAATTTCTTTGCCACTATTCATGCAAGATCATAGAATTCATAGTAATGTCCATCTTTATTTGGATGACACTGGTAAAACAAACAAAATAGCTCACTATAAACTAATGTACACACTCATATAAAAAGTGTCTATTATTCAGGATACACCCTGTAATAAAGTTTTATGAATCTATGTACAACAGTATACATGTATGCATAGTGTGCAAAGAAACAATATGGTCATGAGCTAAATACAAATACTTGACCTAAATAACAGGTATTGTTGTTGTAGGGTGTAATGCCATTTTTCAGCACACTATACATGGCAGCATGTAACAGGTGAAATGTAGTTCAGTGATCATTTGTTGTAAGGATTTGGTACTAATGGACATGCAGACAATCATTTAGCATGACGATTTTAGCATGAAAAAAATACTAAATTTAACTCAAGCCAAGTGTGAACTATGGGCCACTGTGACCTACTTTTGTGCAAGGGTATGGTACTCATGAAGTTGTATCCTCTCAACACATTTCAGGACTACAGGTACAACAGTATGCATCCAGTGTGCTAAACACCTGAACAACTGTAACTGCAAACAAAATGTACAACTAATAAACAAAATTAACCCAATTATCCACAACCTCAGTTGGCAGGTGCTAGGAAATGTGTTCCAGATGGTTTTCTGGAACTGCAAAGAAAAAATAAGGCTCAGATGTACAAAGGTTGTAGCCTGTATGTATGTGTATGTTTTATCTGTGCAGATGCTGACACTGATGTAAAGGTCTCCACTTTATACCACCATGAGCAAGTGAGAAAAAAGCAACCCAAAATATTCAGCAGAGCAATATTATCTCCAAAGTCTACTATGCCAATTATCTCTACCTCCCATCATTCTTACCTTAGGAAATAAATTTTAATTTGTATACAGTTATAGACATTACTCATACATGCAAGCATGTCTGGATAATAATGACTGACTATAACTAGTGCAAAGGTGAATGCCCATGGTAACAATCTATGACAATGTATTATACAAATGCAACATGTAGATTGATCTATTTAGCTGTGTTTATATCAATCTATCTTTCTGAAGTAAAATATCTAAACTAGTATTACCTGGTTTATTATCAGTCTTGCGTCAGTACCCATTACAAAGTTCAGATGATAAGGTGATACTAAAACTTAATTTAATCAAAGTATGAAATCAAGTGTCCCTGACCCAAAAGCTAATCAAAATGGGAGATCACATAACATGGACATTCCATGTACATAAATGTATATGTATGAACCCAAATTAATCATGCATTCCAGATTTGTCATTTCTTGTAACATTTAATTCTGAAGAATGTTTTTAAAAAATTTAGTTTATTGTTGAAATTTACTGCTACTTGTACTTTTTCTGGATGAATAGGGCTAAGATCACCAAGAGTATACACAGCTGTTTTGTCTTGTACTGAAGATAAACCGCAAAGTAATTAGAAATATTTCCTTCTGGAGAGGCATAATACAGTTAAACCTACTCTAATATTCATCTTATGAGCACAATCAATTTTTCTACTGGGGCCAGATAACTTTTGGACCTATTAGGCATTGCACTAAAATTACAACTGAGTAAAATTAAATTTTAAGTAAACTAATTTGAAGTTTTCAATTTTAAATAATTACAATCAGAACAAACATTTTTTGCACTTAGAATTTGGTACAATGCATATATCTCAACCTTTTCTCTGTATTACTTGCATGTACATCAATTACTTCCAAGCATGGTAATGATCATCTCCACAAAGCACACAATTCTTATGAAACCTTGTTCCATCATAATTTTGATTTATTACAATTTTATTAAAATTTTTATCAAGTTTATCAAAGAGAAATTTTCTCACTATTGATATTGATGATAGACTTCTCATTTGGCTGGTCAAGTTAAGAATTATTGAATTTTTCAACAGAATTTCATTTGTTGCAGATTTTCTCCCTCAATATTCCTGACATTGTTTGCATCTGATAGTCTGAATATTTGATTTTATGCAAGAAAAAAGCACCCTGTAAATTGTGACAATAAAAGTTATACTGGTTTACTGAACTTTTTTACATACCAATCATGTGCCTCTCTAGTTTATTATCAATAATGTAATTAACATAAAATATTATATGTATTAGACCAGACATTTAAATCAGCTGTTTGTTTACATAAATATAGAGAGAGAGAGATCTTCTGACTTAAAGAAGTGTGTGTGTGTGTGCATGTCTGTGTGCATGTACTGGAAGATTAAACTATATTCGTAATATTGAGTGAAATATGCATATACAATGCTTATCTGTAACCTCATATAAACCTTTGAATCATATCTATATTGTCTTCTTTTTACTAATATAAATTAACTCCATTATTAAAACACTCTTAATTATAAAAAGATTCTGGATATAACATGGCACTGCTATGTATAATGTGATCGAAACTAAACCACTGTCTTTGAACTGGCCTATCAGATATATAAAACAATAAGAGTTGAGGAAAAAACAAAAACCCTACAGTATTTGTGAATGTCATTAATGTTCAATTCATTTGTAAACCCAAGACCCCCCACCCACTGATTCTAAATACACAAGAAGTCAAAAATATAAAAAAATGGACAAAATGTCAATTTCAAATTTACAGTCGTCACGGTCAGGGATGATGGATCCAAACACTATTAATTTGATGGCGTTTTAAAACAGAGTTTCATTAGTAACAAGGTCGCCAGCTGCATGGGCAAGTCAATGTTTTCAAGTATTAAATGTGATGGAGTTCATATCCTTGCTAATCTCAACAGGTTCATAAACTGAAGTTGTATCTCTTTGAACACATTTATGCAAGAGTTCCTTTTTATTTTTGTTCAATGAATTTAAAAATTTTAAAACTAGACCAGTGCTCAAAGATGTTTTTTTTTTAGACACAGGCCCCAAGCTGGTGATTTAAATAAACTCACAAACCCTGACAAAAATTCCACATGCTCAAAATCCCCCTATTTTTAATACTGTCACACAACGTTGCAATAGCTATTATTCTAATAGAAATTCAACAGGGTTCAAAGGGGTTTGAAGGTAATGTCATTAGTGTTCATCACTACACTCACTAGTCACTACATGGTTATGGTGTTCAAACTTCTCTGCTGGATTCTCCGAGTGAAAATACTGACCAGAACTGAGTTGATGAATGTTCAAGTGTTGTATGCAGTATGTGCAAAGAATTAATAACCCCCCCACACACCATCTTCCTTTTTCCTCCCACTGGCATGCTTCTTGAAGCAAAACTCCATCAAAAAAGAGTTCTAAATTTTTTTAAGGGGGGATAGATAGGGGCTGCTGATAGCTAATTGCTTCATAACTTGGCTTCAAAATGAACTAAACTCCAAAGAAACATGGCCACCGCTGTTTACAAACTTGTCAAAAATATGATACATATGGTTTAAACATTCTCGTTCACAACAATAATATGTACTCCATTTTCCGGCCTATAAGTTGATACTTTTTTATTAGAAATTATAAATCGATGAATGAAAGGACTAATCTTTTTGTGCATTTTTTATATCCTAAATGCTTTTTTTAAAAAAAATCAGTAGGGGTACAAACAAACAGAAGGGTGTACAAATAATAAAGCATTATATCTTTATTTCCTTCATTAAAAAAAAGTATTTTAAATACACGAATGCACAAATCACAGAGTTTAAAAATACTTCATTTACAAAAGCCGAAATTATTTGGAAATGTTTCATTGATGTTTATACAGTTTCCAACTCCCAGAGTTACACATAATGCATTCATAAAATTTTCATTCATTCTTGCTTTATCCCTGTTTAATATATAATGGAATCAGCTGTAATGGATCCAAGCACCACATTATAATAATAATAATGCTTTATTTATGGACGGTGACTCATTAGCCAAGGATTTGCAGCCCTATTATGAAGAGTTAACAAAGCACATTTATATGAAGATAGCAATAATTACTGTTTTCATTAACATGTTTAGATTAAAATATTAAATTCAATTATTTATACTAAATTAAAAAAGGGTTGTTGAGGATTTAACACCATTTTCAGCGCATGAAAGCCTTTAGATCGCAGCCAATATAGCTAGAAGAACCCAGAAAAACTGCTGTTATACCTATTTTGATATACAATAGAATCTGTCTTAAAAGATAACCGCTTTTGCCAAATACTTATGGTCTCTCAAGACAGGTGGTCTCTCAAAACAGCTCACAATGCTATATACTCAATAAATTTGTGCACTGAGAATGTGGTCTCTCAAGACAGGTGGTCTCACACAGCAGTGGTCTTTCAAGACAGGTTTTAGTGCAACTTTTTTAAAATTGTTTTTAGGGTTTAGTGCCATTTTTCAGCACACCATAGGCTATACATGGCGGCCAGTATTTTTGGTGGAGGAAGAACCTGGAAAAAACCCTCGGAAAGAACCACCGACCCACGAGAAGCTACTGGCAAGCTTTCTCACATAACTACCTCAGCCGAATCTTCGACTCGAACCCACGCATAGGTGAGACGACAGTGATCTGTAAAGGAGAGAGCTTTAGACCACTCAGCCACTCTGGGCCCCTTACTGTAACTGCATTTTGCTTGGAGAAATTGAAGCCTTCTAGTTCTACATGCCAACTCTCCCCTTGCATACAGCTGAACCCCAATTGATAAATGATCCTAGTCCTCAGAGAAAGCTTCCACTGACAACCTTTCTAGACTAATACTGAGCAAACTTGTGGCCTGATCGTGTTACCAGCAGTCATTTATCTATTTTAGCAAACAAACCAAAATGTAAAAAACTCAAATAAATAAATTACATAAACAAATTGTAGCTATATATCCAGACTTCACATACATTCTCTTTAGTAAGATTTAATGTGCGCTAGAAACTCCCAAATGTTATATTAAGTGAGAAATGAATGTATTTGTTTACAAGTCAATTAATCCAAATTACAGGGCAAGTACTGAACTCTGTTTTATGCACTTTACACCTACTTAACAAAAAAGTTTCCCTTTACCCTCATTTGCACTTTAGAGACCCCAAATTTTTAATTTGACCCCCAATTTTGATACTAACATTTGTTTTTACTCAGTCTGATCCCCAATTTTGACACCAAGGAGACTTTTGACTCTCAGTCTTGCACACTTAGGGGATACACTGCTTAAAAAGCTACAAATTTGGCAACAACTGACCACAAATCTAAATGTTTGGCTATAATATTATGGTTACTGTATATCATACAAACTCCACCATTAAAAGTGTCTCTTTGTACATGACGAAAACCTCTAATCATTGTGGGGGGGGGCTAGATACTACTAATGATTTTCTTAACCTCTTAATGACCTTCAACATTCCACCATACCAAGAAATATCAATTACAGCAATACTAAGCTATAAGTAGAGTGTATGGAAATAAAATATCTTATCAATTCAATTAATTGGTTGAATACTTTCAAGAGCTGAGGTCCAATTTATTGGACACACCTTTTAATTTGGCATTAGAAAGGAAAGCTAGACCTCCTGTAATAATGAAAACCTGTTAGCCCAGTATACTGTTTATACCTATATGTAAAATAATCTCTGCATATAAATATAAACCCCAAATCTTTATAACTGCATTATAAAAAAAATCAAGGGTTACAAGAATACAAAGCATGAAGCCAGATCTGCCATGACATATTGCATCAGATAATCCGAGTCTATGTACCAGACAATTAGAGCCCATGCACAGGAATATATCTATGCACTGAACCTGAATCTATACATAGGATGATTATTCTACGCACCAAACAATCAGATTTTAGGCATCACAAGTTCAGAGTCTATGAAACTGACAATCACAATCTATAAATGGGAGGATCAAACTCAATTCAGTTGTCAATCAGCATATATGCACCTAACAATCAAAGTCTATGTAGCAGAAGATCAGAATCTATTAACTGAATGATCAGATTCAATGCACTGCAAGACCTAATGTTATGCACCAAACAATCAGTCCATCCAAATAAAGATCCAAGTCTATGCAGAAGATCAGAATTTATGCAACAGAAAATCGGTTTAAGTAAGGGATAACCAGAGTCTGGGCACTGGACAATAAGACTAAAAAAACTGCAATGGATTAAAAATTTGGGTAGATAGGTAGCTTTTTTGGTATATATATAACGTACTATACATACTATGTGCTTCAAGTACTGGCCCAATAAGATACAAATTAATTTCAGGAACATTTTGTAATGCAAGGTGGAGGAGTCATTGGGTCAGCAATGAAAAACAGGGACGGTCAGCAGACTGGAAATGCATTTTGCTTTGCCTTCGAGTCTATGCACTGAAATATCAATCCATATAGCACGAAATTACGGACAATTAAAGTCTATGCACTAAAACATCTGTGCCTATGCACTTTAAAATTCATTCATTGTACTAGATGATTTTAAAAACGGACGATTTTAAAAAGCAGTATAGACCAATTTTCAGGTGCAATATGCTATGATACCAGTCTATTCTGTTCACTACTGTTCATAAATAAATATGTTTGTCCTGAGCTAAAAGAACACTATAGGCTATTTATGACCGGCCAGTATATTTGGTGGAGGAATTAACACATTAACCCCCGGCGCCATATTTATAGCGCAGGAGGTAGTAGCCTACTTCCAAGCTCTGTAGTGTCAAGGTCATGCATGATACACTAAAGTGGGTGGTAGCTCCATAATGATAGTAAATAATCTGGATGTTTTAGTTGCACTACAAAATACATAGGAAAAAACCTAATTTTTCGGACCCATTTTTTTATGTTTATTTCACCCAAAATTTGCCAGTGGTTGTACTCCGAATTTGTGTCCAGAATTTAAACTTTTTTGCCCCAGAACCAAGGCAGACAGGTTTTAACTGCACACAGACAGATGAACATGTGTCAAAAAAGTAGGATAATGTGGGCATTTTTAATATAGAGTGGTCTCCATATGAAAATGATGCGTGTTTAAGCAAAACAAAACAAGAAATCTTTTCCCCTTCTACTCATGAACAAGCAAAGTGACCCATGGAAAACATTGTTTTTAACACAAATAGGCATTAGACTAATGGAAAATTGCTTGGAAATTGATGTATTAGGATGTATCCAAAAATAGCCCCCAAAAAGTGTTTCCTACTCGCATTGCATGCGAAAACTGCAAAATCCTCCAGGGGTTAATGTGGTAAGGAAAAGCCACCAACATTTTTCCTCAAAACAATTATTTGGAGAAACAATATCAAAATGTGGTTTGGAAGGGGGTTACCCATCATTATTATATAGCTTTTACTTTTCATGTTGAAAAAAATCTCCCATCGAAACAATTACCTGCTCCCCTAGAGTGGAAAATTGTCAACAAGACATGGCCCAGTCATGGACCTCACATGCTCATGTACAGAAGAGTTATCTTTTTCCACGCAGATAATTGAGCCAGGACATCAGAGCAGAGATAGAGGGGAGCATTCCAGAATAGCAACAGGTACTTGTACTGCATAATTACAATTTGAATAGCAGCCATATCTTACCCTTTGCTCTTGTAAAGCTGAATTTGTCAGATGGGTAGGTTGATATGGTTTGTTTGTTTGATTAGGATTTTTAATGTAGCTTTAACAATTTTTCAGTCATATCGCTACGATGTCTGCAGTGAGGCAGTTTATAGTGATGTCTAGCACTGAGACATCATGCCGCAGACATGTAGCATAATGTCTCACCCAGTCACATTATCCTGACACCAGGCCAACCAGTCCTAACACTAACCTCTTAATGCTGAGCGTCAAGCGAGGCAGCTGTTAGTACCAAACCGACGACCTCCCACTTCCGGGGCGAACGCTCTAACCACTAGGCCACCGGAGCGGTTGGTTGATATGGTAAACCGATCAAACACAAAAATTCAATGCAATCACCACTTGAGGGAGAGATCAAAATTACAGAATGTTTTTGCCTCTCTGGGTCACATGCTGTGCCATACCTAAAAGTCCCAGAGAAATAATGTAAGTGTGTTATGCGTGTTCTTGTGTAAATGGATAGTGGTAAAAAGTAGTATGGAATCAAATGCTGCCATCATGACATCCTCCAATGAAGAATGATTAAGACAGACCTGTGAAGCAGCAACAGCTTGAACCTGATGGGCTTTTAGTTTCATAAGAGAATGTCCCTATCAGCAAGTAACCGAAATTTCATGATGACATACAGGAAACTGAATATTATGGGACCCCTTAAGGGGAAAGAAAGGATGTTTTCTACCATGTGTGTGCCTAATGAGTTATTCTAAGGAAACCACACTAGCATTCAAGATTCTCAATAGTGATACATAAAGGTGATCAGACCATGCACATGGCACATCTTTAAGTGCCAGGATTCGATCTATGTGATCCAATGAGACCCAGACTTAAGTTCTAGTTCATGAGAAAGTTCATTCCTATATAAACAAAGTCCAAAGAGGCAACGAACTCAGACTTTTCGAAGTTAGGTAAGAGACCCAACCAAGTTAATGTAGATTAACAATAGAATCATCTTTATCAAGGGACTCAACCTGAACATTGTGGTATCAGTAACTGGATTCCAGATTTAATTAGTCCATTCTATACCTGGGAAATACAATTAGCCATAGGAAACCAGATTACCATGTTGTTGTTGTTTGAATTTTTAACTTGGCTTTAATAATTTTTCAGTCATATCTCTATGATGTCTGCAATGTGGCAGTTTAACAGCTTTATTAGGCAAGCTAGGTAAAGTGCCCCATGGACCCTTCTTGTAGCAACTTTCCCCATACCTGTCTTGACATTGTTCATTGAAAAAATGTTATCTAAAGGAGAATAATAATGAAGGCACTCCCTCTACAGATACTGTGTACGTCTGTGAGTGACAAATGTAAGGTGATGCTTACATTTGCAACATGAAAAATAAAGATAATGTTGGCAGACCTCTATGATACGTTCATGTACTTTAACTGAAATGTTTTAAATGTTGTATTTCTCGAAAATATACCTGATCTAAGTGCACAACTAACCAAAATGGATGGTCCCATGTGCAAAAGATCAGACTGATCTATTCAACAGTACACTATCATTAGCAGTTCTTAAAATAAGATAAACAAATTTTACCAGACTAGGCTATAAAAGCTTCAGAAATTGGAACGAGTGAATCACCAAATATTTAAAAAGTAAAAAAGTTATCAGCTGTTTGTGTGTTTTTTTTTTTAAATTCAATTAACAATTACCTTTGAAATCCAGAAAGTGAAAATGACTGAGCTGTTAGTCTTTTAATAGGTGCACATCTTAAGTAAGGCCAAGCTGTATACAATATAACACAAATAATCATATATTCTTTCAACTCATTAACCCTACATGCCACATTTACTTGTCAGGAGGATGTACCATACTTCCAAGCTCTTTACCAACATCATTTAAGACACACCAAAGTGGGTGGTATTACTGACATGTAGACAGATGTCGTTCTACAACTGTACCAAATAATGAAGACTTCCTACTCACATTACAAAACCTAATTTGCCTAATTTTGGCCAACTGATTCTTTTAGACCAAACCTTGCTGGTTTCAGAACCCGAGTTTGTGTCAAGCTATAGACTTTTTAGCATCAGAGCTAAAGACCAATCCAAACTACACATAGGTGAACCATTGCAAAAAATAGTACAAGTTTTAGATTTGGAGCCAAAAGTGGCCAAGACACAAAAATCAAAGATCCATATATAAAAAAAGTCCAGATTTTTGTCTGCTGCACATGTATAAGCAAATTAACCAAACAACATCTTGAGCTAAACAAAAATCTCCTGTAAGAAGCTGTAATTGGATGCATTCAAAAGTAATCCTAAAACTGTTTCCAACACCTATTTTAAACCAAAATTAAAATAATCTTCAGAGTTTAATGAGTAACAAAACCTAAGATATACAAGGTCTTTTAAAAACAGACTGGATAACCAGTGATAAAAACCTGCAATGTCCAAAGTTTTTCTATTTTCTAAAAATTATCCTATGCAAATTATAATACTGTAGTGTGCCACCAATAATGACAATACAAAATATTACACACGAAACTCAACTGCTTGTACATAATGCACATTACAGACATCCCATTGTATCTGTACAAGGCAAATAATGGTTCCCTCACAAAAAATTTACTGTATTTTATTTGATAAAGAGGACATTCAATTGTTAAATTGTTACTGTTCTCTTGGAGCAATGCAGTCATACAAAAAAACATTGTGACATATAATTGTATTAAAATACAAATAGAATTTATTTAATTCAAGTGATTATGAATTCCTACTGAGAGAATGCCTATAATTCATTACAACTTAACACTAAAGACAGACATACCGGTACTCATATCCATTATTTACTCACATTTACTCCAAAATTCAACAATTGTAATTCGACAAGACTAACAAATGATATACCATGTGGACCTTCTTATTTCTTATTGCTACCCTATTTTAGTGATCAATCTGCACAATCGCTAACCACGGGATGGTGGATTAGCATTAATTTTTAGTCCTGATAACAGCATTAATGTGAAACTTGAGACAAGGGAGGGTCTTCCTTCTGAGATGAGGGGTGTTCTGTCCCTCCTGTCGCTTACTGAAATCTCCTACATACTGCAAGTTATTTTTTTTTTCTTTTTAATTTCTAAACACTTTTACCATGGTTTTACCCGGCTGAGTCATTCCAAAGACTTTTAAAATTTGGTACTAACAGCTGCCTCGCTTGACGTTCAGCATCAAAAGGTTAGTGTTAGGTCTGGTCAGCCTGGTGTCAGGATAATTCGACTGGGTGGGACATCATGCTACATGTCTGCAGCATGATGCCCCAGTGCTAGAAATCACAATAAATTGCCTCACTGCAGATATCGTAGCAATTTGACTAAAACAATTGTAACACTAAGTTAAAAATCCTAATCTCACACACACACACACACGTTTTATTAAATTATGCTTTAAGTATAGTATATTTCTGGTGATCATGATCATTTAATTGCTAATCTGACAGACAATAATTTAACATTAATCAATGGATTATAATATGTGTGATCATTAATCATTTTTAAGGGGTTAAAGACATTAATAGATTATGGCTAACAGATAATTTTTCTATCAGTATTTAACATTTTTCGATATCTAGATATGCATGATCTCCCAATAATAAACTCCCAACCCTAAATCAGCAAGGAATACTGGAATTTTAATGGAGAATCAAGTTCCAAGAGACATCAATATACATTCTGCCATGCCTATAATGTCTATTTTAAGTGAAACTTTCAAAATTTGACCCAGCTAGCATCAATCTTCAGACATTCTGGCAGGCAGTTCTACAACCTGAATCAATCCCAGGCTGGAAACAAATTTCTAATAGATTCTGTAGAACTGCATTAATAGTGTCACATTCAAATGCAGTCATTGAAAAGAGTTTCCATTCGATGGAGAGACAGTTCTTGATAGCTGGATGGAGGAAAACTGGATCCAGTAACAATACATAATCTCCTGAGTAATAACATAAAGAATGATGTGGACTGCCACAATTATAATCCAGACAATGACCTAGAAGAGGCTACAAATGCTTGTGGTATATACAGGGAAAGTATGAAAGACAACAAGTTACTTTAAACTAATTTGATGTAGATGTTTAAACATCTCAAAAATGGGCCTTTATTCAGTGCTTGTAACTTTTGTCCATTTCTATTATTAGGTCAACGAAAATCCTCCCTCATCTGAAATTAAAGCTCCTGTTCAAATTTTATAAGTCTGCATTGTTATGAACATGACTGGATGTGTTGGAAAAAATAGCCACTATAATGACTGCTAAAGGATCAATTGTACAATATAATTATAACTTTTATTTCAAAAGCACATTATAAACAAGAGACCCTTTTCGCTGAGTATGTCATTAATTTGGATAGAATGTAAGACACTTTGACTATTTAATCTAAACAAAATGGAACAATTCCTTTAATAATGGGTGTGAACGGACGTACCGATGGACATAGCAAACGCTGAAGTGAACGCTATATCGAAGATCCTCGATGGCTGGCTCGGTAAAAAAAAAAATAACAATCAGAGCGTACAATTCTTTCAACATCAAGAAAACCATATAATAAAAAAAAAACTACGCGACAGGACCAACTATATATCGTCCACGTGTAAAGAATTATTTATAGGTGCTGTCAGGGGCAGACAACCATAGACTACTGTCAATCTCAATACACAATTTAAACCGTCCCACTTGGCCACTCCAGACTTTGAAATAATTTCATACAATAACTGATCTCAATACTACAAAATATCATGCATGGAAACAATAAATTACAGATGTATTATGACAATTTTCAACACGATATATATATATACGTACAATCTAAGTGCTTCTTTTTTGGTCCCATGACTTCTTCTGTCGTAGCTTTACAAACAGACTTCGCCAGACCCTGGCCGGCGATACTATGTTTCGCCGCTGTTACGCGGTCCATAATACTTTGTCCCGACATTTTACCTGCTGAAAATCAGTCTCATAAAAATGAAGTCTGTCTACAGGGCCTTAAGACCCCCACTCATTCGTAAACAGAACTGTCAAATGTTAAAGGAAGGGGTGGATGTCTCGCCGCTAGCTAAAATGGCGAACTGAAGGACAAAATTATGAATCACGTGATCTAGGGATCCTTCATTACTTTGGTACTGGGTAAATGAACACATTTAAATGTAATAAATATTTAGTAGTAGTAGTAATATTATTGATATTAGTATTATGTTCTGAGTCTGAGTGTAACATATAATTTAAAATCTGCAAAGAGTTTATTGTGCATATATTTGTAAAAATGCAATATACATATAAAGTATAGTGGTGTTATCTAATCGCATTAAGTATAATATCCACGTGTCATGATGATTGATATGTAAAAGTATATATCATATACAGTAAGTGAAAAACCCGTTCTTTTTTTTGCCGATATTGTATATGTTTAGTTATATCAAATATTTCACTGTGATTGATAATCAAAACAACAAACTCAGACTTTGTATACACATATTTATAAAATATACATTCGATATGACCTCATGAATTTTAGAAGAAAAAAAAAATGTTTTTTTGTGACATTTTGTGGGTACATTTTCTAAAGCATTCACCAGAAGATCTAAACAAGCAGCGAACGAGCTAGCATTAAGGTCAATAAAAAAAAGTTCCGAATATGCTTTTCCTGGGTTTCAACCAAAACGAATATGACAATTAAATGCATTATCCACCACCCAGTAATTATGAAATAAAAATTTCGCATTAAATTCAATTATTATATTTCTAAAAATTAAGAGAATCATATATTTTATCTAAAGGGGTTTCCGTTTGCTTTTTTACTGCAGAGTGCACTTTGAATGTTGTATTGTGTCACTTGTGTGAAGAATACATATTATGGGCCAGCTATTTAACTATTATTTCAACCTTTGTATTTGTTATATTTACTTTTTCTACCAGCCGATCAGTCTCTCCGCGGCTTGCTCTTCCGCAGCTGTTAAACATATTTGCTTTATAAACGTTATTTAAAAAATGACCCTCGTTATTCTCCACACCACATGGAGGAAAAAAAAATAATGGTATGACAGGTTTAGCTATAAAATGGAAGATAAAACGATGCTTGGCATGAATTTTGAGGATTTTTTGTTGATTACATAAGTTATCCATGCAATTGTTATATAACCGTGTAAATGTGTTATAACAGTGCATGTAAATATCAACCTGGTATTTTAGTTTTAGAAAACGGGAGGAGGGTAATTCAGCAGCTGATTAACAGGATGCAACAATTTTACACAAGACAGATAACGAATTAGAAGAATTGACCGTTAGTAATAATTATATTTTCAAGAAGGACAATTATCGTGTCTATTAAGTCTATTGCTCCGGACGGCAGGAAAGACGAGTTGTGATTCCAACGATACAGAGCGTAAGTACAGATACAAAAGCTTTTATAACACACGTATGGTTGGAAGCTCTGTGTAATTTACCTTGCTAAGTAGACCATGAACTAGCTAATTCCGATTTTTTCGCTTTTCTTTTCTTTGGAGACTTTTTTCTTTTCATTCTTTCTGCTACCAGATACTATTTTAGAACTATTGTAAATACAAGTAAATCGATGCAAGAAACAGCAAAATTACGTTATTATTAATAAAGAAGTTAAAGCTTATTAGGCCGCCAGTGGTACCGACAGTGAGCTAAAAATATTAGCAACATTTTTAACATATCAACAAATGTGGCTGTATTATATTTTTATCACCACTACTTCTACTTCTACCAGCTGTTATGCCGTCTTCTGCTGTTGAACCTTTAAACAAATTGCTGCTGATATTCCAAGAATACCCGTATTTTTCAAAATAGCAGCATTTTAAGCAACTGCTTTAGTCTTTCTCCTAGTAGTAACTTGTCTTTACCTTTTGATTTAATGTTATTATTTTGTCAGATCTGCTAGATATCCAACTAGTTGTTTTTTGTATATTTATAGTGCTACTAAAATGGACGAGTTAAGAAGAAAAAAATTCCGATGCACATGGCAGTGATTTAATACACTTTCAATAGTAAAAAGCCGTAATTTAATACAATTTCAATATTATAAAGCAGTGATGTAATACACCTTCTGATATTATACATCATTGCAAACTCTAAGACAAAAACATTGAGAAGTCAGTTTAATAACTAACAGTGAACAAACGATAAGTTCAGAGATACATGAATTACAAAGCAAAATGAAACAATAAGAAATAAAATCTAATTTTAACAAATTTAATTTACAATAAAAGCTGTACTAGTAAAGAAAGCTTTAAATTATTAAAGACACAAAAATGATAAAGATGTTAAAAATATAATTATTGTACGGGTGTTGTTATTTGTCATGTACTCCAAGTAAGGCCTCGATTACACTTTATAAATCTTACTCTGAGAAGAATTTTACTGGCTCTAAATCAAGGTCAGGAACTAGGTCAGCATTAGATACAAAGTTCCTATTATTAGTTGTTTATATATATATATTTTTTTAAATTTAAAAAAAGAACAATCAGGTCAATCAGAAATGAAATGAATTTCTGGACAATATCAAATCCAAAAAGCAAAGTTACATTACAATATCACGTAATGGAATATTAAAAAAAATATAAACTTAAAAACAAACAAGTAAAATAATCAAATATAAATTAAATCAAATATACATAACACAGGAAACACTACAATACATTCAAATATAAAATTAATACAAATGGATTGGTAGAAAAATTATTCATTGATGAATATTGATTAATGTATCTAAAGGGAGTTTTAGGACCGTTAGAAAGTAAAGCATTTAATATAAAAACGGCTAACGTATTAGTTATTATAACCAAAGTATTGGAAATATTTAAATCTAAACTTACTCCTTAAAACTATTTTAAAACTTTACTATTGTCTACCACGTCTTACTGAATATAAGTTGCATATAATAGATTCCTTTCAGCAGTGTGTTATTCAAATAAAGAAGTCCTCTTCATTTACCATCTTTTCAAACTTATGCTACGAGTATTAAGTCTTAAATTAAACAACAGAAAAGAACGTAACCAATAAGTTTTGTAAGTTCAACAAATATATTTCCATAGAATACAAACTGGAACTTTAAAACAAACTTACAGTACGCTGCATTGTGAATATTAAATCCCAAATAATCCTGAAAGTTCTATCACAATTCAAAAGTTCAAATGGAATTACAGTCTTAAATATGATGAAGTGCCAATACTCTTTAATGTATTGTTAAGATAACAATATTGATATATACCAATGATATATCCTATTCCTAAAGTGTCTTTGAATGTATTCTCAATAATTATTTTTATAAAATATTAATTTAGTCCTGAAGGCAACGAGAACTTTGCAATTCTAATGAATAATATAAATAATTTAAACCTAGCA
This sequence comes from Unio delphinus, assembly GCA_029339505.1. Classification (NCBI taxonomy): domain Eukaryota; kingdom Metazoa; phylum Mollusca; class Bivalvia; order Unionida; family Unionidae; genus Unio; species Unio delphinus. The sequence goes on along the minus strand of JAQISU010000242.1, from coordinate 13,430,355 downwards.
AAGATTTATAACTGTACACAACAAAAATTGATTCCACAAAATACTGATATTAAGATAGAAATAAATACCTCTGATTCAAACCACCTAAGACAGCAAAAGGAGAACCAGGATGAGAGTTAAAAAGTTCATTTCCAGAACATTTCTAACTTGTGAACAAGGTCAGGTCTGTTATTTAAATGTTAGCATAGAACATGAACAATATCAGATAGACCAGGAACTTCCAAGGAGAAAACCAATGCCCTTAACACTTCTTACCTTCATTTATCGACAAAGGTCAATCACACGATGCAAATAAATTATACACAGCACTAAATAGTTCGAATTTAAATTAATGTTGAAATTTATGTTGTAAATGAACTTGAAACATTTCTACTGAAGGTACTTTTGATATGAAAATTTTAGTTATAAGCTAATCTAGTAATCTGGACAATTAAATACATAATGGTAATAATTTCAATCCAACACCTAATTGTATTACACGCACTCTAAGTAGTATTAGACGAGAACAATTTCGTCAAATGGAAATGGGTGGGGGTGCTTTTTATTTCGTTCAATATACAGTTTAAAGAAAAAGATGTTAAAAACGCAGGAACCTGACACTTTTTTTCTGTCTGTCAATAGTTGGAAAAATACTTTCCTCTGATTTATAGCCAAAAAAGAACATATCATATACACGGTATTATTAGGGGAACAAAAATAATAATCTTCAGATAAAAGAAAAGAAAATATTTCAACTCAGAACATTCCCATCCCAAAAATTAAATGGCCAACACGATATAGTAGTTGAATTTGCTGTGTGTTTCTTAACTGTTGTACAAGCTGAAATAGAAAAGAACATGACTGGAAGGATTATGCGTACATTATAGCTGATATTGTCAAAGATGTCGTCATGATATTGAATGCCTATTGATAAAACTTGAACGTCGTGTTGGTACTGACGCCAACAATTAACTAGATACACTATTGGCAGAATAGGGGGAAAGCAGTAAACATAAAACAACCTACACCACAAACAAGAACATATTTAGTGGTCTTGAGAAAATTACGTAAAAAACAGACAGGAAACAAGAGCGCTCCTGAAAATTGTAGGAATATGTTGAAACCCTTCAGGTCGATATGTATGTTTTTAACATTTCAGAAATGTTATGTGAGAATTGAATTGATTTCAACAGCAGTATGAAGAAAGATGACGTTTCCTTACTTTTCTAATTGATAATAAGTTTTGGACCAGTAAGTTACCTTTTCTTGATACACTATACTTACTGAATACATGCACACTAATTTCCAGCAAACGTCAAAGCAAATTCACAGAATAGCAGTACTTAGATACAGTCAATTTTAAATAGAATTCTCCCCCCCCCCCCTCAAGTACTTTTAAACTCTCTATTTTTATGTGTTCGTTATAAGAAATTTCTGATACATTGAACTTGAAGTGGCAATTTAAGCAAATACTTTTAACAGCGAATATTCAGTCTCATTCTAACATGTGGATTGATTTATGAGAATAATTTGGATATTTTTTTTAACAAGAAAATGTTAACAATATTGTTTATCTCTTTATTTTCTACTTTAATATTAGCAAAAATGTAAAATATAAACAAGCATATATTTCCCTGCCTGTGTCCAAGTCATGACAAAGACAAAGTCTCAATAGCTATATTGTAACAAAATGTAATTTTTATGTACTTTACGACATAATTAAATCAGTTGCTGCTCCCTGTGATAAATCTACCTTTAGTTGCGAAATTGTCAGGTTTATCTTCAGATTTACTGAACAAATTCGATTCCTCTGTTAGCAACAAAATGCTAAGTCCCTCCACTTAAACTTGCTCCTTATAAAAGGACAATTCTGTAGACAACATTTTGGAAGCTCTGAAGTTCGAATGGATTTTGGTAAGTTTGGTATTTTATATGATTTACATTGCCGACGAATGACTCTTGGCACACGGGGTAAAGCTTTCTACAAGAAAAGGGGCAAAATAGGGCACTTAAATTGCTTTGCTTTAAATTACAAATGCTTAGTGGCATTTTTGAATAACTTTAAACACCAATAAATTATTTTGGATATTAAATGTGTATTATTAAAACTATATTTTGTGACAATCACCATTAAGTTTTGGTAGGTACGACCATTGTGTAATTTGGTGGAGTATATTGTCATGAATAATGACAACACGATGTTACTAACATTTAAGCAACAACTGACGGAAACTATCCAAGTACCTATACAGTGAAAATATATCATGGTACGTACCATCGGAAGGAAAATACCGCGGTAAACTTGTATACCGCTAATACCGCGAACTCTACGCTTGATCAGATACAACTACCCTGAGTTTATTGTAATTAGTTTTATTCCTAACCTAATATACATCTTCAAACTACGATAGTGGATAAGAAAACTCCTTTTTAAAGTGCATGTAAAATATCGCTGCTGAAGTTATTTTTTCCATTTCATCATCTATCCATTCAGTTTGTATTGATTACTTATCAGGCTGGTTATGAAATATATTGTCTGGTACCAAGCGAAAGTCTCTAAAATAGACATTTCAACGTTTTGGTACCTTTAATGTGTTTCTAATAACACCAACACATTCATTATCTTTTCCAGACTATATCATCAGCAACACACCACGATTTTTGTGAATTGCTTCAAGGTCCAGATCCAATCCTGATTACGTGTTTTGCTGTTGATTTATTTTCCATGACGTAAATCTGGTTCTATTTATTGACTCCTTGATACTTTTAAAGTCACAAATCAAAACAAAAGACCTGTTTAACTGTTGTTGATAGCTTTTACATTTTTAGATACAGAATTTTCTTTTCAGGCATTATGTGTACGTGCATTTGCAGTATCTCGTCATCATAATCAGTCTTTTGACCTAATGTGATAGTCGATACACTGTACTGCTGAACATCTGACCAGTTCTTCGCTCCACTCGTCTAGATCATACGACAAATGCCTTTGTCTCCGCAAAACTTTTCCTGGTCCAGTCTGTGATGTTGTCAGTCCACTTTTTTCTCCGTCTACATCTCCTTCTGCCATCCTGGACGCTGCCCTGCAGTACTGTTGTGGATTGACTGTTGGCTCTAGTGACATGGCCATACCATTTTAGCTTTCTCTTTCTGACGGTGGTGAGAAGGTCTTCACAATGGCCTACTTTGTGCCTGATGGTGTTACGCACTTCTTCATTTGTGATGGGGTCCATGTAAGAGATGCCATGGATGGTTCTTTAGCATCTCATTTCAAGTGCCTGGATTCTTCGTTTTAATTCTGATGTCAAGGTCCAGGCCTTACATGAATCCAAAATGATTGAGGTGACTAGCGCTCGCAATAGTCTGATTTTAGTTTTCAGGCACATATTCCTGTCTCTCCAGATGTGTCATAGCTTTGACATATCTGCCATTGTTTGTGCTACTCGTGACAAAATTTCTGCCCTTGATCCCTCTTCGATGATTATGGAACCAAGATATTTGAACTGACTCACTGTTTCCAGTTCCTGTACTCTGATTTTAATCTTGACCGATTTGTTTACCACTATTTGTTAGCAGATTAGTTTTCTCAGCGCTTATCTCCATGTCAAATCTGGAGATGTTTCATCCCGGTTCTTTACTAAGGTGTCAAGCTTTGTCTTCACTGCCTGCCAGCCCATCAATGTCGTCTGCAAAGCAGAGGTTGGTGATGTTACGCCCTCCAATGCTGACTATCCCACAGTGGTTTTCCAGGGCTTCGCTCATGATGCTGTCTAAGTAGATGTTAAAAAGGGTGGGTGCGAGGAGAAGCCTTAACGTACTCCGACTCTTGTCTGGAACCAGTCCCAAAGAACCTGGAACACTGCACTGGTAGCCTTGGCGCACAGCTTGCTTGATGGTATAGGTCAACTTTTGACCCATGTTGTACTTCTTCATTGTGGCCCACAATGCCTCATGTCACACTCTGTCAAAGGCCCTTTTGAAATCTATGAACATATGATGGTTGTATTGTTTATGTTGCAGTATTATTGCAGTATCTAATATACATGTTAAAAATGCCGTATTCCAGTAATCGTAGTTCGTGGTTACAACATAATTTAGATACGTCTTGCAAAAATAGTTTATACCCTGCCTTTTGATTAAATGATACGATATGAATTCTGACAAATCCTTTATTCTAAAATATTGAGAATTGTTTGCATCAAATACAATTAAGATATCTACGTCACCATCTTTCCTCTTTCTGTCAATCAAACTAGTTCTATAAATTTGTCTACGGTATTGCAGACATTAAAAACAATATATTAAATTGCTTCTCGGTTTTTGTATATTTTCTATATGTATTGGACATTTTTTAAAACAGTTTATATATTTGTATGTTTATATTTGATAAAGTTATATTTGCGTGCGCTATTCCGATTATCTCATGATGTATTGATGATAGATTCTACGGCAATAATAAACAACAAAAATAAAAAGAAAGAAAAACTCCAAAATAAAAACAACAGCACAATAAAACAACAAATATTTATGGCTCTTAATTTTGAACATAAAATTGGGCTTTTGATAAATCTATTATGAATTTCTTCTTCATGGTCTATAATCATAGCGTTAAAATATTCGGGAAAAAGATCAGTGTTGTTCTAATTTAATGACTAAATAGCGTACATGGTACATCAAGCATACATTCTGAACTTACTTAACATTTCACTTCTCTCTCTCTCTCTCTCTCTCTCTCTCTCTCTCTCTCTCTCTCTCTCTCTCTCTCTCAGTTTAACTGATAAATCTAACACAATTTACTGCAAAATGTCTTTCGTTTTTACACATATATGTTTTCATAAATATGATACAACTTACAACTACTTCGAAAAATGTTCCTTTTGTAACCCTAGTTAAGTTAATTACCCCCTGATTAAAATGCAAACTAGTTTAAATGCTTCTTTGACTAGCCGTTTAACCTTCTTGTAAAGACTTTTGTATGTTTTCGTTTGAGTATTTATCATGTTTAGTTCTGCTCTTTAATTTTATTCCCTGTGATATTTTTGTTTACAGCACATTTGACACTTATATTAAAGTATTATTTATTTCAGCTAAAAGGTCCATATTCAATTTACTTTTTGTAATAATTGAACAATGGGTCTCATTTTACACCTTTAAACAAGTAGGTATTTTCAGATTGTATTATCTGAATTTGTCATGCTGCCATTATAATTGTTAACCGTATTAGTAAATTTTGCATAATTTTAATACCGTTGGTATTGATCATTGCCACTTTCTATTTAGTCAACATGTAAATTTGCATCACAATTGTAACACCATATTGTCCGATCAATTTATAATGCATATATTTTCTGCATATCAATCTAGATTTATATTGCTCTAAAATCCTTGCACCGAAATATAAAAAAAATAATTAAGTTTAGATCACCATTTTTAAAAATTTTGCATTTTGTTGCTTATTAAATAATAAACTGATTAAACAGTTATTTAATTTTCATCGAAAATATGTATAATGTTCATTCCTAACGTTATCAGTATCTTTTTGAGTATGTTTGAACAGAATTTTTTTTACCAGCATAAATATTTAGACATTTTGACGAGTATTATCACATCGTGCAAAATGTCATGATATTCTTCTCTTTTAAATAATGTTTTGATCACATTCATTGATTATTCTTGTCATTTTAATTTTAGCGACATAATGGTTTCATTGTGCTCCAAACAAGTCCAAGAATCATTATACACTTTCCATATTATTAGCACGTTTCTGTTTACCATTTATTGTCTTCTGTTTAACATTTGTTTTCAACCTTGAGTAACGTAGTGTAAATTATGAATCGTGATACATGCTTTAAATAATGTTCTCCAATTATTTTTTTAAAATGTAGTTGAATTTAAATGATATATACTGTGATCCATTTTAAGATATATGACGAAGGACATGGATATTTTCTGACAATTGTAATAAGGTAAGGATGACGTAGCTGATGGAAATGTTTGCTTAATTTCATGCTCGGGTTGTGTAAAAATATGATCTTAGATAATTGTATATGAAAGTAATTTTAAAAAAAGTTTCATCTATACGAAATTTCTCATTCTAAAATAAAAATATTCTTCAACGTTCTCAAAATGATGTTAAATCGTATTGAAATTTTAATAAACACAAGTTGAACTTTTAGTGAAAGCAGATTATAAAATAGTGTGAAATATGATTCAGGTATTGCTTTTTCATTATTTTAGCTGTCTCCATATTACATATTCAAGATATTTTAACTTTTTGCCAGATTTACATATAATGACTTAGCAAAAATTGAAGTTTCAAACATATATAATCTATGTAATGGTGTAGCACAGGGGTCTGTTGTTGTACCTGTTCTCTTCATTATATACACTCAACCGCTCTCAAGTGTCATTGATCATCACCCAGTGTCGCACCAATTGTACGCTGACGACACCCAAATATACAAAATCTAGCAACCACACTGAAGTTGATGCTACCATCCAAGGAGTAGAGAGGCGCACTTCTGATGGGAAATCATGGATGACATGTAACAAGCTGCAGATGAATGGCAGTAAAACGGAGGACATTCAGGTAACAAGACAAAGACTTTCTTATTCAAATCATTTACCTCAAACAATCATAATTAGCAACACCAACATTAAATTCACAAAGTCAGTACAAAACCTAGGTGTTACTTTAGACAGTAACATGTCATGAAGATATGCAAGGCTACCTATCTTAAGCTGACATGCATCAGTTCAATTCGTAAATATCTTTCAGTTGATGCCACTAAAACACTTATGTGTTCATTAGCACTTTCAAGACTAGACTATTATAACTCAATTCTGTCATGTTCATCTTAATATCTATTCCAGAAACTTCAAAAAGTTAAAAACTCATTTGCTCGGATCATCTTTAGGGTTTAACTATCAGAGCACGCCTCTCCACTGCTCTGTACCCTACACTGGCTATCCATTCGATACAGAATCCAACACAACATTTTTTCTGTGCTACGTTTCACTGATGGACTCCAGTCCAACATACCTATCTGGCCTCACCCATGTGTATACACCGGCAAGATATTTACGCTCCTCTTCTGACAATAGTATACTCATTGTTCCCACTATGAAAACGAAGTTATAAGGACAACGTTCTTTTGCATACCAGGGCCTAGCAATGTGGAACGAATTGCTCATTGAGATTATACACAATGACACAGTGATCCATTTCAAGAGTGCTCTTAAAATTCGCCTTTTTGACTGCAAGAACAAACTTAAAGACCTAATAATGTTTCGTACTTGAAATATTTTGAGCATTTTTTATGTTTTCCAGTTTCATAGTTATTGTTTTTTGTTGTTCTGTAGTAATAACATTATAGATGTTGTAAAGCGCTTATAGCTTTTAAAGATTAAGCGCTATACAAAATCCTCATTATTATTAATATTATAATAAACAACCGAAATGCAATGCTGGAAACTTCTTTATTAAAATCAGCGATAGGCAAATCGTGTATTTTAACCACGCATACAGCATAATGTCTCTAATAGGGTTAATTTAAAAATATGTAAATATTTTAATGCTGCAGTATAAATAGATTTGTTTCTTGGACCGTCATTATCCACTCAAGAATACGTCAGATATTACGTAATAGGTTGATGCAATTGTATCCTAATTGATTGTCCGAGTATGTGAGTAATACGCTAAATCTTTGGGCAAACAGGCAAGTTGGTAAACATAAAAGGTTAACTAGTTATACAAATAGGGTCGTGTCAGCTAACTATTATGTCTCATAATAAGTACCGTATAAGTAAAATAGTTTTATTGACCAGCTACGTTACATCTGATTATGAAATAATTCTACACAAGCCTGAACACATGATTTACTACCTTTAGATGAACGCACGACGTTATGTTATGGCTGTTACATGGCTACGAATACATTCATATACCAAGCTTAGTTTTTCAGTGATTCTAACAAATATTGCACCAAATTTTGAATTAATTAGAGCAGCAAAGAAGGTGGACAGACCGAAACTATTTCAAGCAAACCGAAACTTTTTCAAACAAAGTCTTAAAGGATTTCAAGCAAAGAGAGTGGACACACCGAAACTATTTCAAGCAAACCGAAACCAATTCAGGCAGACAAAAAAAGAGAAATCCTTTAGGATTTTACGCTACAGACCCGGCACTGATGTCGCTGCGGAGACGAATTGTTTCAACCGAATATTTGATCAAGTCCGATACGATATCTTGATCTCCGGTCGTGCAAATTTATCGTTACAAATCCATGTGGAATTGACTGAGCGTGACTAAAGAAATTTCTAAAGAGATTATAATCCATATCTCCACTGCATCAAGTCTGGTGAATATTTCGTAGCGTATGTGTGTCTACTCCATTAAATACAGCAAGAATATTGCAGTTATCTCTGATCACTTTTGGTATTTGAGTGTATCGTTGAGTGACATATATGACATCGGTATTTTTATGCCTACCTCTGGAAAATATCCTAGAGGGATTCTTTTGATTGTCTAACATGACATCATCATACACGACTAAATTGTTAATACTTCCATCAATAACATCAATTTTCGGTGCTTCCTCGATATCGGTTATAAACTCAATAATATCCTCATCGATTTCCGATTTTGCTTTCTCGTTAAAATCCTTTAACACCTCGTAACATCGCTGACCATCTACACTCGGAGCTACTAAATACAATTTGTCCCATTTCATCCATCACGTTATCAAATTAAGTAGCAGTTGTGTCTTGCCACTTCCAGATGGTCCGATTATAATCATGCGAATAGAATTTGGTAGCGCTCCATGATGCTTAACTGGTTATCGTGTTTTTGTTGCCGAAAAATCAATTACATTCATGTTATTATAAATAAATTATGGATCTATATTGTGTGAAATGTAAGAAGCGTACTAGCACAAACGACATGACGACGATTACAACTAAAATTGACAGATCAGCACTTGCTGGTAAGTATGTAGAATGTGATACAAAAAAGATAGATTTGTTTCATTGAAATCTGGAGATGTTTCAAGAAAAAACGAGGAGGTGATATTGCAGCCAAGTCAGTAAAACTCCCAGGAACACCATGGGCAAAATATCCGGGGGAAAAACACCTTGCAGGGTATAGTTATTGTGGACCCAGGACCAGACTCAATATCAGACTCGATGATCAAAACCAACCCCGACCCGGTGGAAACCCAATAAACGCTATTGATAAGGCGTGTCATGCTTATGATGCTGCTTATAAAAGCAGCAATCTGCAACACAGACATATCGCAGATGTAAAATTGATTCATGCGTTGAATTCTATCACTGATAAATCCTTCAAAGAAAAATTGGCTTCATGGTTTATACAATCGGCGATGAAAAGTAAATTGATGTTGGGTGCTGGTAATTAATAACATCATGGAATCTATTTATTATTCTCCAAGAGGATACTGGAGGGGTAAATCAGCAATCAGTAAACTCGTTAGCGCCGTAAAGGTGTAAAATACTACAGCAGCGGATTGGTTATCCAAACATGCGATATGGCAAATTTATCTACCACCTCTTAAACAAATTAACTTCTCGCATTTTGATGTCAGCGCACCTAATGAGGTTCATCAGGCTGATATATTATTTCTGCCGCATGATGGTGTTTATAAATACGCGCTAACCGTAGTTGATGTTGCGAGTCGATACAAACAAGCAGAACCTCTAAAGACAAAATCATCAACTGAGGTGGCTTCTGCGTTTGAAAGGATTTATGGAAGGGGTCCTCTGCATTGGCCAAATCTATTACAAGTTGATTCTGGCAAGGAATTTCAGGGTGCAATGTTATCAACAATGAAGCATCATAATGTCACCATCAGACGAGGACATACTGCACTACATCGCGATCAGGTAATTGTTGAACGATTTAATTGCACACTTGCTGAGCGGTTATTTGAATATCATTACGCGAAGGAATTTATTCACGATAAACGATCTCGTGAATCGGTCAAGAGATTATCAGGCGTAATTACCGCGCTGAATAATGAGATTACTCGAAAAATTAATATGAAACCTAACAACGCGATTAATAAAGGTATATACCCGTAAAACCACAAAATGATTTTTCAAAACAACCAATATTCGGTAATGTCACTGTTAGATATTTATATGAACCAGGAGAGCTTGAAGGTGGCAAAAAAAGAGCTACTGATCCTATTTGGAGTTTTACTGCACATACAATATCTAGCATAACACGATCCACGGGTAGACCGCCAGTCTATAGGTTGGATTCAACTGTTCCATAGCGGGGATTTACTCGTGAACAATTACAAGTGATACCCGAGAATACTCAATTACCACCGCGTGGTCTTAACTAGCACCTCTGCGTCTGTTGTACTCAAGACAAGTCAGCATCACATTATCTCTGGTATGACCTACGCTGCTATCTTTTCTGTCTACGATAAATTGGCAGGGGTCTTCATCCGACCAACACCAACTCATTATACAATTGCAACTCGCACAGTGATTTTTCTATTGTTGTTTCAGTGTGATTAAAAATTCGTTATGAATGTCAAATTTTCTGTTATTTTTTCTTGTCCTGTTGTTTATAACCAGAGAGTTTTTTTCTGATTATATCATCGCTGACAATATCACTTATTGTAGTGTCATTATAGTCTAAAACAACTCTTCGAAGTTGATTTATTCTTCGTACTCTGGACACCGCAAGATAAACTAAATTCGACCACTCGATGCGATTATCTATGATCCAAACAATTGTATCGGATATAGTGAACCCCTGCGAAGAATGTATCGTCGCTGCGTATCCTAGCTTCCATGGGGATTTATCAGCACGCAATGCATCGTCGATGACATTGATATCAACTAACACAATATCATTTCATACGAGAATCTGCTTCCTTGACTCTATCAGGCCTGGAATATCAACTTCGATATTTTGTCTTCGTGTATCCTTGGGTCTATAATACAATGGCACTGGAAGTGTGGCAAATTTTTCTTTGTGTGTGTTGAATAACTTCATCTGAAGTGTATCTCTGACTATCTTGCCAGTATCAAAACGTTTGGTCTCCACGCTTCCCAAAAATCATTTAATTGGGTTTCTGAAATTATTTCACGCGCTATTTCACATTGGATTCTATCCGGTTGTAATATGATTAGTTTCTTGAACTCGCGTAATTGTTTATCAAGTGATCTATGATCGGTATTAATTTCTTCATAATAGTCTACAAAATTCTTTAGCCAATCATGCCGGTATAAACCGATAAATGGTGGTGGTTGACCATGATCGCCACATATTATCACTTTTGTATTCGCTAGCAATAACCAATCGAGAAACTTTTGTAATACATCTAACGACACTGTGCATATCTCATCCCAAATGAGGATTTCAGGAATATATTTCTCGCCCATTCGATCAGGAGTCCATTCGTCACCTTTCCATTGAAAGAAACTGTGATAAGTGCAAGCATTAATTCCTCGTTGTTTCATTTCTCTTGCAAGTGTTATGTTGGCGTTAGCACAGTCATGTTTGATTTCCCTCGAAATAATTCAATCGCACGAGTCGTCTTCCCTGACCCACCACAGCCGTTTAAGTAACTGGTTTTATATCTACATATTGGATCGGAACACGACAGTGCATTAGATAGTTCTGATATCTGATTATTTTTCAAATAATTGTTTTCAATTGTAACATCTGCTAAATTGGAGTAATCACGCAGTATTTCCATTTTAATTCTCCATGATCCCCAACTCTCGTCTGAATTATTGAATTCAGCCACTGCTTCTTTATGTTTTACGTCTATATAAAATGAATCAGTAGCGACTCTAACTGCGGTGTCAGGAAATCTATTTATCATCGAAAGTAAATTAATTGAAGCATAAGCCAGCATAGACGACCTTAAGTACGTATTTTGAGTATTTTCTCCGTCGTTATAAGTAACAATTGTACCTAATTTGATTGCATCGGATAAGAAAGCGTCTTTTCGATCGACATATATATATATATATATATATATATATATATATATATATATATATATATATATATATATATATATATATCCCTAGATGTTACATCTGCGATTATAAAATCGTATTCAGCATCATCTATAATCAACCGCGAAGAATATCGTTTATGGTCGTATTTTCCACCTTGTGTGAATTTACCAATTATTCTTCTACCGAGATCTTTTGCGTGTTTATTTCTAACTTCAAAGATTTATTTGGACCATTTCACGATATATTCTTCGTCGAGATCGGGGAATTTTTTTTTTGTTTTCGGTGATTATACTATGTAGACTATCGGGTTGTGGTATCCAGACTTCAGTTCGTTTTCGATATGATATAATCGCTTCACTGACAATAAGCGATATCAGCATTTTAGAATCAATCATATACTATAATAATACTATTGGCATCCAGTGTTTTCAGAGATGTGTCTACCAAACCAAACATAACAACACGGATGAAGTCCTTTAGCCAATTCAAATGATACCACACGAGCGAATCTGGCTAAATCAAAATCGGGCAGTGGTCCATTAATCGCAACACGGGTATCTCGTGTGTGGGATGTCCAAATCTTTTAAAGTACTCAGAACACTCTCCGTACCCGAGAAAACTCCCTGGATAACACGCAATCATATCAACCCAAATAATACTTTTGGGGTCGTATTTTGTAGTCTATAATCCACCATGGCCATATCAGCACAACTATCTTGGATATCCGAGACAAATTCTGCGTGTGTTTGTTTCCATAGATTTCTCTTTCTCGTGAAATGATCTGCAACTGACGGTATTGTAAAACAGTTTGTCAGTAATTGTTCGTCGTGTTCCGTTGAAAAACCACTAGCTAGTTTTTTTTTTATCTCATCATGGAGGACTTCAGTACAATATAATTCGCCACTGGGTTTTACAAATTGATCGAATTTACCCTCTTCGTCTTCAAAACTCTGAAATAACCACACTGACCCAGGATAGTTTTTACTCGACAAGTAAATAAAATCAAATAAATTTTCCCCAGAGTTCTCTACGGGTAGATATTTAACGGTTCTATACCGCGGAAATATTGTTACCGATGATGTCCAATCGTGTGAATTATGGTCAATAATTTTTTATTGGAGATCCTCTCGATTTATATTTCGAGTCGTATAATATATCGCCTGTTACTGTCTCTACGGATATTGGGAATTTTAGTATCCGCTCTAACGCGGCCACATTTTGAATTGTTTCTCCGCTCTCCTTCACTGTTAATCCCCATTCATTTATTTTTTTGCGTCTTAGAACAGTCAATTTGTTTCCACGCAATGCATTTGTAAAATGCTCTATTAATTCGTTCTGCTACACAGTTCAACGACGAATATTTCATGGGTTTTAATTTTTCAACACTCGGTTTATCATTTATCGGATAGATCCCACAAATAACCGCGGTTACAGGATAGGATCTCTCGTAATACGGTTTGTCAATCCCAGTCAGAATTCTTGGTTTGGAATCCTGTCTCAGAGAGACAGTTCTCTTATTTTTCAAGATGGATTCAAATTTGTCGCGTATAATCCAATTCCCCGTTTCTGAGCGGATAATGAATTTCACTCTAAAAAAATACTTTTTCTTGTCAATATGCGAGATTATCACTGCTGCTCTTTCGTCGTTCATGGCAGCATCAACACTACCATCAATTCGAAATGTTGACCAACAGTGAGATGCTCCATTGCGCTTGAATTCATTAAAACCATCACGGATTTTACCTATCATGCTTCTATCACTTATTAGACCCTTTGATACATCAGTGGAGACTATATCGAGATTGAATTCAGCATTTTTCCAAAGCGTAATTTTCGATAATCTCTCGAACTCCTCCATATTATAATTAAAACAAGTATTTAAATAAAGAATTTATTATATAATGAATCATTGCAAATGGCTTATGATAGGATCAGTAACCGCTTGTAACAAATCATGCAGAAATGAATTCTTTGGATATCATTTACAAAGCGTACGTCGTGGAAGCTTAGGGTCCTTCCATTGTACACGATGTGTGGTAGGTATTAGTGGTAAGTCGCAGTTATGTCTCAATTGCGGTGGTAAGCGATACAGAGAGCTAAAGCGCTATTATGATAAACGAGTCAAGGATTCCATTAAAGATTCCGACTCTGACTCTATCAAAGACAAAATTATAAAAACACCTCAAGACTACATTGAATGATTCTCAATTAATAACTAAACTAAATAATTAATAAGACAAATAATAGTATAGTATATAAATGAACCAAGAATTTCAACCGCATCCTGTGATCATCGGTTATGAAGCATCTCGTGATGGTATTGTCAGACACCACAGGCTTAAGAAATCAGTCGGTTTTGATAATAATCAGGGATATATTTGATGTTTAGTGCTGGAGGGAAAAATATTACTGTCACAGAATCGTATACGAGTGTTTCCATGGATTTATAAAAGATGTGTTTGTAATCGATCATATTGATTTCAATCCTAAAAACAATTCTTTATCGGATCTACGAGCTATAACACAAAGTGAAAACACCAAAGGAGGAGAGACTGGAAAACACTCGAAAAATGCGAAACCTATAAAATCATTTAATACAGAAAATAACAACGAAAGAGTATTTCAATCAATGAATGAAGCTGGAAAGTATTTCGATATTTGTATACCCTCAGTACGAAAAGTAGCAGAGAATATAACTAAATTCGCTTTTTCAAAAAAAAATTCAAAACAGAATTCAATTCGTTTACATCTAAATTATTATATGTAGCATTAAGGGGAATAACTCGTGTGGGCTTGTGTGTGTTTTTTTGAAACAACGATAACTCTTTTGTTGTAATCACGTATCTAAATGGAATTTTTTTGATGACTCATGATCTAACTGAATGGCTTTTTTTGTGGTTTATACACCATCCGTTAAACCCTTCACATGATACACATATATCGTAATCAAAATTATAGACTCGTAGATTACGAACACTAGTGTATTCCATACACGGTTGGGATCTCGTCCTGGGGCCCATCGTTCGAATCTCGTGGCAGGCATCGGAAGGTTTTTCTATATAATAATTGGGGCTTTAAGCCATTCGAAATTCAAATCGTGAAACCACCATATGTCACACACTGTCACACGGTGTGAATGTGTTTTTGCATTCAACCCGGGTGATTTTGTTGTGGGTATGGTGGTTTCAGTTTGAATGTAGAACAGCCCCGTGTGTGTATGTGATGTGTGTCCACCTATAATCCATTGTTATATGTTGTATTGTCTTGTGCAGTCCTATTTGTATTTATCATTGTAAATACCATATCATTTCATTGTAAATACCATTATGTAAATACTTGAATATGTATATATCTATATATCTATATGTAAATGTGACGTCCATTCACCAAGCATCCCTTCTTGGAGTTCTAACCCGTTATTTGGCGAGTTAGATCACCTCTTAGAGACTATGGTTCGTGGTACTTCAGGGCCTCTCAGATGTGAATAACACCTGAGGGGTTCCAAATGGGGTTTTTCATGTATAACACCTTAGAGCGAATGGCGTTCATCATATCATATCATATCATAACTTGCATAATATCTCTAGGCGCAATAAGATGTGAATAACATCTTAGAGCGAACGGAGTTCATCATATCATACGAAAACGGGTCAAAAAATGACCCCTATTTTTTTTATTAGATATTAGATATATAATATTTCATATATGAATTTCGAAAATATGAATGACATTATAACTGGGATTTCAAATCTGAAAAATCAAGGAATACAATTATCAGATAAATTAGGTTGTAGTCAGATTCTCTCTGAATTTCATGATCTTGATGACAGCGCTCGGAATAATAGATATGTCCTTGCCAAACAATATGGGTTAATCAAACGAATTTATCACGCGGTAAATGACTTGCTTGTATTCTGTAACGACATGAACAAATTTATCCCGCTGTTCATAGGTGTCGAAAAATTCAAAAGTGAATTGGGCAAACAATATGAAATCAAACGCACAATAAACTCGAAAATCAAAACAATAAGAGAAGAATCATCAGACAAAATGAAAATCCCCTTTTGGTTACCTCAACACAGTGAAAAATCTATGACACTATAAACAATACCCAACCCTTTGCAGGTGAGTAATCCGCATACAATGAAGCCCCACTGACAAATAAATCTATAGACAGGTATGCGTTTACTCGCATAGAACTAATTTGTATAGACGGGTATGATAGTGTTCGGTGATTTATATCACTGGTGATTATTCACTACGCGGAAGTAATGAACACACTGTAGCGAAATTCAAAAGAATTTTGGGTGGGTGAATTTTCACTTACAATTTAGATTGTATATTATATTTATAATGGTAAGTGAAGCCCTAACAACTAAATTAGCACGCGAACGATTAGCTGCGATTAAGAAATTTATTCCGATTCGTGATTCCGTTCGAAATAAGCTCCAAACGAGACAAGGATTTCAAACTGTTTTCACAACAGGAACCGAACAATTATTCAAACCAATAACCACTGCTACTAAGGAGGGTATTGCTGCTACTGTACCAGTACCTGAAAAAATAGCAAAGAGATCCAAGCAAACAAAGAAATCTTTAAAAACACTTCCTGGTGATATAATAGCCGCTGTAAAACAACAAGATGATATTGATATTATCCCACCACCACCTGAATTTGTTGATGACCCACCTGAACAAGAACAAGAGGATGAGGAACAACTTGAACAATAACAGAAGGGTGATATTGGTAAAACTCAAAGAGGTGTTTCTTTTATAGACAAATTCACCGAAGGGGTTAAAACAAAAATAAAACAATTTCAGTTATTAAAAACCAGCGATTATCAAGCTTTTGGTAATTTCGCTGCTAACAGCTATCATTCAATGAAAGAGTTTTTAAAAGACGAGTATAAAGATAATATAATAAAACGCGATGACTGGGGTGATTAGTTGTATAAAATAAACAAAGGGACTGGTCGTTTAAATAAAAAAGAATTAGGGTATAAAAATTTAGGGAGGGAATTGATAATTATGATATACAACAACAACAACAAGAAATCGAAGAACGAAAACAAGAAAGAGAAGAAATGCAAAAACAAATCAAAGAAAAGCGTCAAGCACGGATAAAAAAAAACATCTGATCGAAAAGAAGAAGGTGCAATCGGTTTTTATGGGGATGGTTTTTCTCAGAGTGGAGCTCCAAGAGGTGTTTCAGGTAGTGGTCTAGTTCGTTGTCCTAGTAATATTCTCGGGGATATATCACGATTATTAATTCTCGTAGGAGAGACGAGCTGGAAATAACTCACCGGAAATAATTAATGAGGCAGCTGATATCTGCAGACGACTATTTGAGGGCGGTATCATGGATATTGGTGTATATCGAGAATTTATTGATGAGCTACTAGCGGACGGTTACCACAGTGATTAAATCACCGAAATTGCTAGCAATTTACGATTAGAAAAATATCATTTAAATAAGATGATCATACACTAAAACAACAACAAACCAACCATGGTCTATGTAGTAAATTCACGACTTCCTGTTTATAGAGCGTACTATCGAGATGGTCTCGGCAATACCATTGCAGAGTTATTTGCAAGAATGGCTCCAAAAATAGCACCAATCGCAAAACAGTTATCAATGAAAGTTATTGATGTTATTCGTGATAAGGGTATTAGCGCTGTTGGTGATGTTGCCGGAAAAGCATATTTCGCGGCTAAAGAAAAACTACTAGCGTTAGTTCGGCGAAGAAAAAACCACCGATGACTTCGACATTGGTGACGAAGTCACTAGGACCACTACCATCTACGGAAATTATGCCTGCAAGTATTAGCAAAATAATAAATAACGCAGTGGATCAAAAAATAGCATCACGGTATGACACTCAGGGAAATATTACTGCAAATATGATAGCGGGAAGTGGCTTGAAATCGCGATCAAGAAATATATAATAATATGCTCAAATCGGCTCCTGATACAGCGTTTGATATGGATGCCCCAGTACCCAAGAATGATTCTATACTCGATTATCAGTATTATTCCTATAATGCAATACAACCAAATAGTCGATCAAGAATCGAACTTCAAGTCCAGGATACCAGCAGATACTTTCTACCCGCTGAAGCGTTTATCGAAGTAGAAGAACTCGTAACAAATGTTGCAACTGATACACCATATGACCTAAATGTCAAAGTTGGCTTTGTCAATAATGGTATAATGGCATTATTTAGTAGCGCTAGATATTTGATTGATGGAAAAGAGATTGGATCCATAGAACATGATGTTGATGTTGCCACAACAATAGTGGGGTTTGCAAGATACTCCGATGATTATACAAGATCGGCAGGTCCATCTATGATGTTCTCTAAGGATATTACTGATTACGCTGATAACAATAAGTATATAAAATTACGGTCACCAGTAGCTACCGCATCTGATCCATAACCAATTGATGATGGTGAACATGAAGTTAGACCAGGTGCTGCTTTTGATATTGTAAAAAATGATAATACTCGTTACAACTTAGGGTTTGCAACACGCGTATCAATGTTGGAAGGACAGCGTAGATTATTCTCATGCGCGATTCCACTACATCATATATTTGGATTTTGCAGAAATGTTAGAAACGTTATCTATGGAGCGAAGCATACAGTAGTACTCGTGCGAGGCGGCGACGATAATAATTCAATCTGGAGGATTTCAGCAGATCTTGCACATCCGGATAATGACTATGGTAAAGTAAATATAACAAAACTATCACTGTGGATGCCAGTAAAGACTCCATCAGTCACCGCAGAAAACAGATTACTATCATTTATGGATACAGGCGGAAAATCATTGCTATCATGGCTAACAACAACAACTGATACTATGGATAGTACTGTTAATGGTATATTTGCATGGCAAAAGATATCAAAACAAGGGATTCGTGCGCCGCGGCATATATTGTTGTATTACAGGATAAAACGCCATTGGATTCACAATTACGCAGCCATATGACATTTGATTAATTGGGTGTTAAGGAAGTCTCGTTGAGGATAAACGGCCAACAAGAACCATCTGAGGATATTTTACTTAATTACGATCAAAACCAAATAGCACGCGCGTATCACTGTTTGCTGTCATCTATGGGATGCGATAATAATGTAGATACCGGTCTGCAAATATCACAATGGGATTTTAGAAAACTATATCCCATCTACTACTTTTCGTTGGAACATCCTGACTTAACGAGACAATCCATCGTTGACATACACTTTCGAGCCCGTGTAACCTCTCCTCCTGTTGGTGGTTACAGAGCAGTTGCTGTCATTCACAGTGACAAATCAATGCTACTCGAAGGTGATAGCGGACGAATAAGGGTAGCTGATGCACCAGTAGAAAATCTGTTGTAGACAATTTTATCAATCTGTTAATAAATAAGATGTCGTACAGTCATGTTAGTGTCACGTTAACTCCTGGTCAAATTAAAAAATTGCAATCGGAATCAGCTAAAGATGTGCAACCACAATATCGCTGAAGCCCAATCAGATGTCTGGTGGTTAAAATAAACTATCATTGACAACTCGTCAGATAAAACACTTCAATTATGCCATCAAAGATAAAAAGGTGTTCAGGTCACTCTCTCTCTCTCTCTCTCTCTCTCTCTCTCTCTCTCTCTCTCTCTCTCTCTCTCTCTCTCTCTCTCTCTCTCTCTCTCTCTCTCTCTCTCTCTCTCTCTCTCTCTCTCTCTCTCTCTCTCTCTGCGGCCGCGATCAAAACATGATAAAATAAGGTGGTATATTCCCACTCTTTGCTGCGTTACCAGCGTTGATTGCGGCAGCGGCCCCAGCGGTAGCAAAAGCCGCTGCGCTAGGAGCCGTTGGTACAGCGGCAGGGATGGCACTAAAGAAAGCTACCGGACGTGGACAAAACAAAGAAACGATCAGGAAAGGGTCTAAAACTACCATGAACTCCGTATTCATGGTACAGTGGAATGGCCTGAGAATAGGAACAGTTTACTAACTCGAGAAGCGAAGGTTCCATCTCAGATATCGCCGAGGGTTCTGTCGCGAGAACCTATAGTTCCTATGTCAAATTTTGATTTACTCGACGCTTCTAAAAAACTAGTGATAAAAAACTTTAGAGGTGTCTTTATGAGAGATCAATTACCACAACAACCAAACAACTCTGAAACCGGTATCATTAATCTCGATAACAGCACCGGACCTGGAACTCACTGGGTTGCATACGCGATTGATCCGCGTGTGATTGTTTATTTCGATTCATATGGGTTAGCACCGCCTAAAGAATTTATGCATTATATAAACCGCTTAAAAACTCTTATCTGGTATTCCATGCTACCAACACAGAAAATGAATGACCCACCAATATGAGGCATAGAAGTATTAAATGTACTCAACGCTATTTCATCATCGGGAAAACCACCCCATAAAACCGTAAACGAATACACGAGTAATCGCTTTTTAGAGAGAAATAATATAAAATAACATGATTCATATTTGGGGGAGATCTTTATCAAGCCTGAAAAAAAACCACCACGGAAATATCTGCAACCAGTGATGTAAAAAAAATAATCGAAGATGAATATCCGCGATGTTAAACCTCGGAAGTGTTGATCCCAATAAAATAGTTGTATTTCAAGATCGTCAGGGTAAATTGAAAACGAGTAATGTTTCCCTTGATTATATTTTAGTTAAACAACGCGATGTAACAGAAAATGCTATCGCGGTATTTTCCGATCAAGGTAAACTCAAACCAGATGTTCTCATTTCAACTATTGTGGATAACATTAACAATTTAGCACCATTAAAAAAACTACGCGATGAATACGACGACCATATAGCTAAATTCGATCACTTTTCTAAATTACAAAGAAGTATAATTGATAATATTGACAAACCTTTATTAGATTTCTTTGGAAATCCACCGGTCACCACACCGAAACTCACGGAGATAAAAACCACTATCGATGTTTTGACAAAACTATGATCCGATTATGACGCTCATATCGAACAATTTACTACGTTACGTAAAATTTTTTAGAAAAAACGATGATGCCGTCGATTATTTTTTGCGAAAAATGATAAACCCGAAGAAATTAAAACAGATCTCGCTGGTATTATCAGGAAACTCGATGAAATAACAGTGATTAATCGGCGAATAGAAGTTGTTCGTGAAGATATTAAAACGACCAATGATGTCGTCAAGGATGATCTACCGAGGATGATAGAAAAACTTGAAAAAATAAAAATCCCTCACGAACAAAAAAATATTGTAAATGATGTGTACGCGATCCAACACGGATCATTTACGTGGACACCATCAACTATCATATTAAATATCACCGCGGCCGTCAAAGGTATTTATCAATTAACACTAGTGTCGCCGACTCAATTTAATATTTCATCAACGAGTTCATCTGGGGTCAACAATATGATATCAACGATCATCGACAAGGAAACAACTGAACGATTCACAATAATATCCACTGATAATAATTGGGATAGGGTTTCAGTAACGTGGTATGTGGAATTAGTAGCGGATTTAAGTAAACAACTGAATTAAAAATCCATAGGATTTTCAACGCTGGTGAATTTAACACTAGCAAATTTAACGCCAGCAATTTGAAACCTATTATAATAAATAAAATGTCATCATTGGCAACGTCACATCAGTATCGCTATGATCAGGTCAGAGAATTTCAAACTAAACTCAAAACACTCATTGAGGAGTATCAAGTAAAAATAAAAAAAAATACCGATGAAGAATTACCGCAGTTGATGTTACCGTGTACTCGTTATCAGGTGTAATCACCGGAGCCGGTATAATACTCTCCTCGGTGACAATGATTGCCCCGATAGTGGTTCCAATTTGCATATCCGCGGAGACAACAATCGCTGGAAATATTTCAATAATAACAAAAAAAAATATCATCGAGTAGCCAGTGCAAACTACAAGACTACATAGTTAAGTTCCATGTTGTGTCAACCGCATATTCCCAATTATCCTCGATGATATCGTCGTCACTCGATGACACATTAATATCCTATAATGAGTTTTTAGCGATGGTACGTGTTTATGATTCCGCGATGTCAAAATTAGAAAAACAACACTAATATAATAACAATGGCAACATCGCAAGAACTACTTCAACGAATAGCGGAAAACACCACCCCAGTGAAAACCAGCATGATCTCAATAACCTCAACAAACCCTGAATTCAGTGTGAATTTCCCCACTGCGATTTCTGTGAAAAAGATAGCACTAGCGAAATTACGAGTATACCACAGTTGACCACATATTAGATCAAAATCATTTGGCGGTCAACAACCGAATAATTCCCTGGTGTTTGCGAGTAAGAATAAACCCGATGGTACTCCAGACTGGAAAATTGTTTCGCTACCATCTGGGTCCTATCAAATCGAACAAATCAATAACTAATTACAAAGCAGAATAAAATCCATTACTGGAAAAGAATCGAAAATTGCTATAACAGTTCATGAACCAACACTATCATCTGCCATTGAGATAAACTCACCCGGGTATGTCGTAGATATATATCAGAGCTCAATAAGGACCGTGCTAGGATGGCCTGATAAAACTCACCACAAGAACCTAAAAAATCTGATTTTACCACAGATTAGTTTAAAGATATTCATGGTGATATAATGTTAACTCTTCTAAGAGGAGAAGATATAACAAAAGTAAAGAAAATATATTTTGAATTCTATAGGAAGGGTTTCTCTGGGTTGCGTTTTGAATTTGAACACGATGGTGAAAAAAGTACAGACACGATTCTATTAAATGAACATATTAATGTGATGTTTAAAAGTATTAATGAAGTTTTCGAATCTGATAGAGATAGACTACGGCAAAGTTTTCAAAAATATCTTTTGGATGTAACAGGTTCACGTGATGAAATCATAAAAATAATAAAAGATATGAACACTTATATGAAAGATAAGAAAGAATTAAATGAATTTTTTTATAAAATCTTTTGATGATTCTATTGATGTGCGAGAAGGAGAAAAACAAAAATTTCTATCCGCATATAATTTAACAAAAGAAGAGTTATTAAATTTTAAATTACCAGGATATAACGTTTCAGAGATGAAAAAATCTCTCAATGATACCATCGATGATGGTTTTAAAAGGATTCACGACGCATGGAAGAAAATAGCACAACCACAAACAACAATCCTCAAACATAATAATGACCCAGATGGTGGTGGGCAACATATCGCTCCTCAAAACGTCAATATATCCTCGGTGATTGCAGTGAATTTAGTATGTGATGTTATCGAAGGAAGTTATCAAATAAATCTCGAAAGATTAAATCAAGCTCAACAAGGATATATTTTATACTCATTTGCACCAACAGCTCCTCCAGGGTTTCTAATCATTGAAGATCCAACTAATCCGGTCTATATGCGATGTCATAATGATTCGTTAACGAGAATTAATTTCAAACTCACTGACCAGTCCAATAATCTGATTAATTTACGAGGTGATATTTTACAAATTAGTCTGTTTGTGAAATCCTAAAGGATTTACATCTTAAATTGCTAGCAATTTCAAGGATTTTCAATTCGTCTCCGCAGCGACATTAGTGCCGGGTCTGTAGCGTAAAATCCTAAAGGATTTCTCTTTTTTTCTTGTCTGCCTGAATTGGTTTCGGTTTTCTTGAAATAGTTTTGGTTTCCTTGAAATAGTTTCGGTCTGTCCACCCTCTTTGCTTGAAATCCTTTAAGACTTTGTTAGAAATAGTTTCGGTTTGCTCGAAATAGTTTCGGTCTGTCCACCCTCTTTGCTGCTATTAGTGAGTCCCTGTAGCTCGCACAAATTTGCTTCTCTACCTTTGACTCTAAGGTGGTAGGACGTAAAACTTTCATTTCTACACAGTAAACCCAAAATGAGTGGCAAATACTGTAATTCATTTTTTTTGGTGTACGGGTTAGATTGTAAGAATACGAAATCGTAGTTAGACAAAAGTTAGAGATTAATAATGTATGTACGTTGTAACTTCATGTATTATGTTTATATATATATATATATATATATATATATATATATATATATATATATATATATATATATATATATATATATATATATATATATATAGTTAATACGATGAGATGTGAATAGATGCAGTTAGATGCACACAACAGACAAACATTGTATTTTTCATAGCTGTTTGCTTTTATGAAAAATAAATGCTGGGTCGTGACTATGGATTTACGGTCATTTTTCAGTTATTGTACTGCCGTGAAGATGTATGGTTGGGTGTTAGTTTTTGAACAATGAAAAAAATGTTTTGTGGTTCAGCCAGAACGCATACGATTAAAAAATTAATTTAATCCTGTATGGTGCGGTGCTGAGTTTTGACTGAAAATGAGCTGGTACTGATGTTTGGTTCATGGGTGTTATTTTAGTTTTTGTATCGGGGTGTGGGTGGGAAGTATTATACTGGTTCTTGGAAAATGAGAACTCGTTTATCGGTGACTTTGACACTGGATCAGCGTAATCACGTCCTTCTACATCTGCACTTTTAAGTTAAAGCGTGTCGTCATTACCCTTATTATTTCTTCTTCTTGAATGGAGTCTGATAATAGTGCAAGATATGGGCTGCCGTGACCGCCAAAATAACATTAATCAAATGATCTAGAATAAAATGAAATGTTTAACCCAGCAAATGAAATGATAAATCCAGATTCGAAATTATACGGTGTCAAATGAAATAATTTAAAAGAAAACAAAACAGGATGATGAATTCAGATTCCAAATGATAAGGTATTAAATTAAATGATGAACAAACTTGATGAAACGAAATTATTTAACCCAACAAATGAAAAAATTAATTAAACTCAAAATGTGGTATTACATGAAATGACACATGAAATTAAATGATTTCAATAGTGAAACGGAATTATGAATTCTGAATGAATTATTATTGTTATTAATTGAATTAACATAGCATGAACTCAAATGTTTTAACCCAATAAATGAAGTGATGAATTCAGATTCTATATAAAACGATATCAAATAAAATGATCTTAAAAAGAAAACTGAATGATGAAATCTGTTTCCAAATGACATGGTATTAAAAAAAATGTTGTGATCTAATATGAAAATATTTAATCCAACAAATGAAATGATAAATTTAGATTCCAAATGATTTGGTATTGAACAAAATGGTCTGAAGAATAGAATAGAATGATGCTATCAGATTCCAAACGACGTGGCGTTCAATGAAGTGTGTGGAAAGGAAACGATCTGGCTGGGAACAACGTTACAATGTAAGGACAAACTGCAGATCATAATGAGTAAATCCAAACTTACACTGTGGGGCGCTGTTATCCATGACGTATGTTGTCAGCACGCCCAAATTTACATATTTACAGCAACTGGCTGAGAATTTTGCAGACGACACTTGGACAGCCAAGGTGTTTCCTTTCCTATGATATCAGCATCTTTATTTTCCAATCAGTTACTTGATCCTCATTAATGAATGCGCACGCGTTCTTTTAACATTTGTTCACCTTGTACTACGCGAGCTTCCAAAACTTCAACAAACATAGATCTCTAAATTTAAGGAGATTAAAATTTGGATCCTATTTGATCAATAACAATTGCCATGTTTCTTGACCTTGATTAATTGCGTTTAATTATGAGTATGTATTTATTGACCTTATTATCAGGTGTTTATGTTGTTTTTGTGCTTTCATTTGCAAGATTAGCAACGTATTTTAAACACATATTCCTCACAAACAAGAGAAAATACAAAAGGCTATTAAACATCTTAATTAGTAGATCACCATATTACGACCAGTCGAAGTAGTAATAAGCTTGAACAATAAAAACAATCAGGTAGGTAAGATGGAGTCCGGTGTTATCATCGTACCTTGATAATATTTCATATCATTCAATGCACCTTGATAATATTTCATATAATTCAATGCACCTTGATAATATTTCATATCATTCAATGCAAAGGTGAAAGTATATACTTAAAACACATCGGTAACAAGTTTGGAAAGAATGCATGTACATTTTTTTTTAAAAAAAAACTTTAATGTACACACGATATTCAAGGTAAAATAAGATTGGCGGTTATCGATTTATGTGAAGAAGAATGCAAGGTATTATCGAGCAAACAATGCTGGAACATACGCTATTTAGTTTTCAATAAATGAAAATAAAAGTAGAATGTAACTTGACTTCAAGATACCGACAGATCGTTGCCCATTGCATTATTTTATTTTTATTAAGGATATTAGATTTGTCACCTCCATGGGAAACGCCTCAGAGGTGATAAAATGTCTTAACAAAGATTACCAGATGGAAAATATTGATCTCTAGTACCATATGATAACCACATATTCAGTGGTTATATCGGTTAGCAATAATTATAAGAATATAATTCCTTTCGACTACTTCTACAGTAGAAGAAAGAGAATTATTAATGCTGCAGCTAATACGACATTAATAAATATCATACTTGATTTGAAACAAAATAGTTATTTAAAAACATATGCACAAGGCAAAAAAGACAGCTTGCTGATCTTGAAAAGTTTATCAATTTAGCTATAGAAGGATTACCAAAACATTTTGTTCTCGGGGAATAAAAACAGAATCACAAAATATATATTGAACTAAAACAATACTAACGGAATTCAGCAATGTAAATATAATTTGTATACGATATATCTTGTTTGATTTGAGAAGTACACACGATGATGGATAACATGGTAGTGATCATGAATAAGTCAGTGTTCAAATAGACATACACCTACAGATAAACAGAAAGATAAAGTAGATGCACAGAAAGGGCATAGTTATTTTATGTCGGATGCTCAGGT
The DNA here is from genome assembly GCA_029339505.1 of Unio delphinus. NCBI lineage: Eukaryota > Metazoa > Mollusca > Bivalvia > Unionida > Unionidae > Unio > Unio delphinus. Next base: position 13,403,511 of record JAQISU010000242.1, on the reverse strand, counting down.
AATCATTTAAAAGCAAGTCAGATATATATTGTATTTTTACATTATATGCAGACGAATTTTCTTTTTTAAATTTTTTTTATCAGCGTGACATATGTAATATCAACGGTGCACTTGTGTGCAAAAGCTGGCGTGATAAATTTTGGATAAATTACAAAGCCTGAAGCAGACGAAAATCTTAAACACATCACAGTAAAAACAAACTGATCAACTTGATAAATGTTGTTGTGGACATCAGTGCATTTCCAAAGTGATTCAAACAAGTTCTACACAATGCCATTTTGACACGTCAGGACTGTTGATGGACTAGTATATTCTTGGATATGAAATTAATACAAAACATTTTATTCTTTGGACTTTAATACAACTTTGTCAGGATTATTTTGGATTAAATTTCTAATACTGTGCGTTCCATTTAAATACTCATCTTATGATGTTGATAATAGTTTGTTAAGTTTCTGTTACGTAGTTTCTGTTATGACCATAACATGGGCTATGTATTGATGATATGTTAAAGGATATTAAATAAATCGTATAATATTGTTGACCAAGTTGTTGATGATTTTAAATTATTTGCCAATTTTGACTTAGTTAGAAACGGTGTTTCAAAAAATAACTATCGACTATAAGTTTTAGAAAAGATATTTTTCATGCATGATTCTGCACATCTAAAATTCTTTCCATCGCAAAAAACCAGCATGAATTAAACAACAATTAATTAATATTGGAATACGTTCTTACTCACAGCAACGTGAGGACATGAAAAGTCATGATACCTCCCTTAGAGCAGCGAAAAAAGCTAACATTTGAATTAAATAGCGTTAGTATTAAAATGGTGTATTTAAAAGTACCTTATACAAGGTGTGTATGATGTGGAAAGAACACATGGCACAATACTTAATTTAATAAAATACATTGTCTTTTATTTTACTGTGACGACGTTATCTATCCAATCATTATCGGCACAGACAATTAATTAAATTATCATATGTCGTAATTTTAATGTTTCTCCATATCACTAAACCATTCGGTTTAAATATGTTTTACCCACAATCGAACCAAGAGAAAACTCAGAATAGGATGAAAAGGGTATGGTACGCGGCTTGTTTTAAAAATGTCATTTGTAGTAGCCCAATACAAAACTTCGGCATGGTGAGATAGCACCCATTATATTAATTAGTACCTGTGCATCAAGAGCAATAAAACAAAAGATTATTCTCAGCCAATTTCTACAAAATAAGGTACATAATATACCACATGAAGGCTGATTACGTAGATCATAAAGTTCCCGGAGACCATAGGTCTACAAAGATACATTGAACTCATTTTCGAATTCAAAGTCACCAAATGGAACCCATCATAACCAGAAAGACTACATATTGGTTCAAAACCGTTAGCGATATGGCATCAATAGAGCAAAAACAAGAGCATTCCCAGGTGCTGATGTTGGGAGTGATCACGACATCGTATTTATGAACTTCCGAGGCTGAAGAAAATAAATAAGCCAAAGAAAATCAGGCTCAAATTCAACCTTTAACAACTGAAGGACCGTAACATCTGCAAGTCATTCCCTGCCACAATTGGAGGAAAATTTCCTCCAATCCTTGTGATGGATGTTGATGTTAAAGTGATGACAGACACTTTCAGCACAGTCATGACAATAGAGGTCAAGGAAATCACTGGCCTCAATCACCAAGAAAAAACGCTGGGTTACAAAAGAGATTCTGAATCTGTGTGATGCCCGAAGAGAACTAAAAAAACACCAGACACACAACATGGGCAATGGAATACCGAGAAATAGCCAGGAATATTGTAGAGGTTTCCCATTATGCTAAGTTGGGTGGGGTGCTCCCAACATTACACTAAATTATTACAGTAGACCCATCCTGGCTCGTTTTTGTCAGAAATTGAAGTAGCGACAGAGAGATGCAAAGCTCCGAGCCCCCAGTCAGCGATGCCGACAGTTAAATTAACGAATACGCAAAATGTGACATTCAAATAAACAACAATTTAATATATTTCAATAACAGATAAGTCATGTCTCATATAAATTTCAAATTTAAAACCCCATTACTCGTCTTTCACTCGACCAAGTGACGGCCTATTTCATCATCTGACTTAGTGTCATAGAGATTTTCCTCCTATCCTGTGTTCCTACTCATCTGTATTATGCTTCTCTGGACTGGTACTCCAGTTCCCTCCAGTCCGTCTAACTTCTGCCTCCGTTCTTCCTTTTTTTCTGTCTTACAGAGATTCGGGACCAACAACACTAAGGTATTTCTCTTTGTCTCTTACAGTTCCTCTGGTTCCTAAAAGCTTCCTCTACGAACATACAAGGACATTGGCATAACGTATTCCTCTAGCTATCTAAACTCACACTAAACAACAATATCATCAGATAAGCCATTACCTTCTTTGGTCACGCATACGTGCACATCGAAATACCCATTCTCTCTGATATGGTGTATACGGAATATATAGATTCTCAATCTTTTTATACCGAACAATATCACATAATCAGACGCATTTCTGTATATTGCACTTCTATAAAGTGTACACAGATATCCACATATCCATGCGCTGATACATCCATACACATGATACTCCTACAAAGTATATACAAATGGTCTAAACCCAATTAACTAATATTGCAAACTGCAGCTATTATACAAAGTTATAAATCAATTCAACATTTGCAAATCTAGAATATCACATGAATAAATGTACAAGGTTACTATAAATTAACCAAAGAGCGAATTATAATATTAATGCTTTACAGAAACATTGCTCATTGTGAAGGGGCGAATTTCTGGCGATCGAACAAGAATGAATTAGTTGAGACCAGAGAACCACTAATTAGATTTCTAGAGAACAGATGCGAATCAATCGTCATACTGCCATGTTCAGCATGTCCTTTCGAGGGGAGAATGTTATCATTGATTAAACATTTGTTTAGACAGTAGCCAGACGAAATATTAGGGGCACAGTAAACGTAATTTTCTGGGTAAAGCTGTCACAATTGAAAAATTGCAGAAAGTCTGTAACTATCAAGCTACCAGGTCAAGCCATTTGACTATCTAGGGTCATTATAGGACATGAGGAGTCGTTTGATAGTCCTAGCATCTGTTTAGTACTGATAACGAGCAGGGGTAATATAAAATCCCCGGTATCATAAGAAACAGGGAATTTAGGTTGTCTCTGATTGTATTAATTAAAAAGAGAGAAAATAGTCTTTACGTACAATCTTGAGAAGGAACTTCAAATGCAATCTGAGACGGGAAAATCTGAAAACTGGAATCATATGACGTAATCGTGATACGTATAAATACTGAATATCCTGGGCACGGATTGTTGAGTGGAATACGGAGATCCAGGCATCTGAAAAGCTACAGTGGAAGTCGAGCGATAGGATGATCATTTTATGAAATCGTACAAGGCGTTTACTTCGATTGTTCACTCAATCCTATGATGAACTTAATATAGCAGTAAACTATTCATTGATTTTATTTGAATCCATTTGTGCTTTCCTTTGTTAATCGCGAATGTTTTGTTTCTAAAAGCTGATATTTTTTTTTTTTATTGTAATGACTTCAAATAGTTGGTTCATGTAATTGATTAAATAGTTTTGTTTATCGGTACGGGGCTCGTATTTGTTTGTTCTATATATCTGCTCAGAACTCTATATATATTCACCGAATTTAGAAAATTTAAAGTATGACTAAAGAGTGAATGTGAAATGAAATGACATAGGAACTGATGTAATGTATCTCATTTATTCGCTGTGTAACTTAAGGCTGGCTCAGAACCGCTATGTATTGTGTGATGTGTGTTAATGTGTGATGTTAATGCGTGACGAATGAGCCTTTTGACTAACTATGGTCATTATTGGACACGAGGAGTCGATTGATAGATACCCTTAGCATCTGTTTAGCACCGATATAAAGATCTGATAACGAGCAGGTGATAATGCTAAATCCCTGGTATCATAAATAACAGGAAATTTAGGTTATATATATATATATATATATATATATATATATATATATATATATATATATATATATATATATATATATATATATATACACAACCAAAATTTTCTGTTATTTATGATACCGGGGATTTTGCATTATATTCCCCTTGTAATATTTTACGGTTCTATCCCGCGGAAATATTGTTATTGCGGATGTCCAAGCGTGTTAATTATGGTTAATAATTTTGATTGGAGATCCTGTTGATTTATATTTCGGTTCATATAATATCTCGCCTGTTACCGTCTCTACGGCCACATTTTGAATTGTTGCTCCGCTCTCCTTCACTGTTAATCCCCATTCATTTATTTTTTTGCGTCTTAGATCCGTCAATTTGTTTTCACGCAACATTTGTAAAATGTTCTATTATTCGTTCTGCTACACAATTCAACAACGAATATTTCATGGGTTTTAGTTTTTCAATACTCTGTTTATCATTTATCGGATAGATCCCATAAACAACTGCTGTTACAGGATAGGACCTCTCGTAATACGGTTTGTCAATCCCGGTCAGAATTCCTGGTTTGGAATCCTGACTCAAAGTGACAGTTCTCTTATTTTTCAGGATGGGTTCAAATTTGTCGCGCATAATCTAATTCCCCGTTTCTGAGTGGATAATGAATTTCACTCTAAAAAAATACTTTTTCTTGTCAAGATGTGAGATTATCACTGCTGCTCTTACGTCGTTCATGGTAGCATCAACACTACCATCAGTTCGAAATGTTGACCAACAGTGAGATGCTCTATCGCGCTTGAATTCATTAAAGCAATCACGGATTTTACCTATCATGCTTCTATCACTTATTAGATTCTTTGGTACATCAGTGGAGACTCTATCGAGATTGAATTCAACATTTTTCCGAGGCGTAATTTTCGATAATCTCTCGAAATCCTCCATATTATAATTAAAACAAGTATTTAAATAAAGAATTTATTATATAATGAATCATTGCAAATGGCTTATGATAGGATCAGTAACCGCTTGTAACAAATCATGCAGAAATGAATTATGTGGATATTTGCAAAGTGTACGTTGTGGAAGCTTAGGGCCCCTACCTTGCATACAATGTGGGGTAGGTGTGCGTGGTAAGTCGCTGTTGTGTCTCAATTGTGGTGGTAAGTGATACAGAGAGCTAAAGCGGTATTATGATAAGGAATCAAAGATTCCATCAATGACTCTGTCAAGGATAAAATCATAAGAACACCTCAAGACTACATTGATAGATTCTCAAGTAATAATTAAACGAAATAATTAATTAGACAAATAATATTATAGTATATAAATGAACCAAAAATTTCAACCACATCCTACGATCATTGATTATGAAGCATCTCGTGACGGTATTGTCAGACACTGCAGGCTGAAGAACCCAGTTGGCGTTGTGAATAAAATCAAGGATATCTTATGTTTGGCGCTGGAGGGAAAAGATATCTTAATCACAGATTCGTTCACGAGGTGTTTAATGGATTGATCAAGGATTGTTTTGTTATTGATCACATAAATGGTATAAAAACTGATAATTCTTTAGATAATCTGCAGGCTATCTCAAAACGTGAAAATTCCAAACGTGGAAGGACTGGAAAACACTCGAAAAACCTATAAAATCATTTAATACAGAAAATAACGAAGAAAGAGTATTTCAATGAATGAATGAATGAATGAATGAATGAATGAATGAATGAATGAATGAATGAATGAAGGAATGAATGAATGAACGAATGAATGAATGAATGAATGAATGAATGAATGAATGAATGAATGAATGAAGCTGGAAAATATTTCGATATTTGTGTGTCCTCAGTACGAAGAGTAGCAGAGAATATCACCAGGTCAGCGATTTCCAAAAGAACCGGACATAAAATTCAATATACATATGTCTGAATAACTCGTGTGGGCTTGTGTGTGTACGATAACTCCTTTGTTGTAGTCACGTATCTCAATGGGATTTTTGATGATTGAATGGCTTTTTTGGGTGGTTTAATGTTTCACCAGGTAGAAGTTCCGCATATATGCAATATCTTGTTGCCATCATTAAAGCCTTCACATGATACACATATATCGCATTCAAAATTATTGATTTATAGATTACGATCACTAGTGTATTGTATACACAGATAGAATATCGTCCTGGGGCCTATCGTTCGAATCTCGTAGCAGGCATTATTATCAACGGTACCGATTTGGAGGTTTTTCTATATAATTTGTACACCTCCCGTCACGTCAAATACGTGACGGTGTGATTTTACCCCTCCCCCCGGGAAATTAAATTATTGGGGGAGGTGTACAACAACAATAGGCGCTCCCAAAATAAACAATGGCATGGATGCAAAAAGCTCTATGTCACACTAGGGTAACCCCACAGGATGGTTCAGAATGAACTATCGGCTAAAATAAACGGTCATAAGTTCAAAGAGATAGATTTATCTCTCAGAGAGATAAATTTCAAAGAAAAAAGAAGAGAGAAATCTCAAAGAGAACAAATCTCAAAGAAAAAGAACCCTATGAAAGACACAAAGGCCAATAAGGAACCCAGTGAATGATAACCGCTCATCATAGCTATTTATGTTTTTAATTTCATATTAAATATATAATATTTCATATATGAATTTCGAAAATATAAAGGTCATTATTAACGAGATTTAAAATTTGAAAAATCAAGGAATTCAATTGTCAGATAAATTAGATTGTAATCAGATTCTTTCTGAATTCAAGATATTGATGATAGCGCTCGTAATAACAAGTTTGTGTTATCGAAATCCTATTCTTTTATAAAGAGAATTCAACACGCTATTTATGACTCCCTTGCATTCTGTAACGACATCAATAAGTTCGTCCCGTTATTCACTGCTGTCGAAAAGGTCAGAAGTGAATTGGGGACACACTATGAAATCAAACGCACAATTAACTCGAAAATCAAAACAATGAAAGAGATTATCTGCCAAAATGAAAATACCCCTTTGATTGCCTCAACACAGTAAACACACCATACATACATGAGTAATACAGGTATGGAAATTCTATAGACAGGTATGCGCTTACTCACCAAGAACAAAATTCTATAGACAGGTGATTTATCACTGGTGATTTAATCACTACGCGCAAGTATAACACACAAAAGAATTTTGGGGGTGAGTTTTTCCACTTATAATATTAATAGTACATTAATTATATTGGTAAATGAAGCACTAACAACTAAATCAGCACGTGAACGATTATCTTCGATTAAGAAATTTATTCCAGTTCGTGATTCCGTTCGAAATAAGCTCCAAATGAGACAGCAATTTCAAAGTGATTTTGCAGCAGCCACTGAACAGTTATTCAAACCAGTAACCACTGTAACGGGAAAAGTCGTATCAACCACTGAAATAGCTATATGGGAGATATTCGTGAGGAACAACGAGAGAAAAAAACAAACATCCCTTCTTCCTATACTTGAAAAAATAGCAAAGAGAACCAAGCAAACAAAGGAATCTTTAAAAACACTTCCTGGTGATGTAATAACCGCTGCACGACTTCAGGAACAACAAGGTGATATTGATATTACCCCCCACACACACACACACATGATGACCCGCCTGAACAAGAACAACTAGAACAACAAGGTGATATTATTGAAGAAGAAGAGGGTGATATTGAAGAAGATGTAGAAATTGAGAGAGAGATAGAGAGAGAGAGAGAGAGAGAGAGAGAGAGAGAGAGAGAGAGAGAGAGAGAGAGAGAGAGAGAGAGAGAGAGAGAATACAGCCACCTCAAAAGATATTTAACGAAGAAGCTATAAAAAAAATTAAAGATTACACGGATGATGAATTAGCTGATTTTGTTGTTAAAAATTTTTAAAAAGAAACAATGGAAAAATATATAAAAGATAAAGCTGAAGACTATATAAAAAACTTTGGCACCTGGAAAAACAAAATATATTTGGCAAAACACGATGGAATTAGAATCTCAAGAGATGATAATAATTATAATTCGTATTTGAATAAAATAAAGTACAAAAAGGAGTGGTCAACCACAATATGATCGAAAAGAAGATGATGATGCACAAGGTGCAACTGGTTATAGTAGTGGAAAGGGATTTTCTCAGAGTGGAACTCCAAGGGGGGTATCAGGTTGTGGTCTAGTACTCTAGTTCATTGTCCTAGCAATATTCTCGCGGATATATCACAATAAAAATTCTCGTAAGAGGGAAACGAGCCGGAAATAACTCACCGGAAATAATTAATGAGGCAGCTGATATCTTCAGATGACTATTTGAGGGTGGTATCATGGATATTGGTGTATACCAAGAATTTATTGATGAGCTAACAGACGGTTACCATAGTGATTAAGTTGATGACTTCGTCGAAAATCCAAAGGTGGGAAATTGCTAGCAATGAAAATCCGTAGGATTGGAAATCGTTTACGATGAAAATCCGTAGGATTGAAATTCGTTTACGATTTCGCGATTAGATAAATATTATTTAAATAAGATGATCATACACTACAACCACAACAAACCAACCATGGTCTATCTAGTAAACTCACGATTGCCAGTTTATAGAGCGTACTATGGAGATAGTCTCGGCAATACCATTGCAGGGTTATTTGCAAGAATGGCTAGAAAAATAGCACCAGTCGCAAAACAGTTATCAATGAAAGCTATTGATGTTATTCGTGATAAGGGTATTAGCGCTGTTTGTGATATTGCCGGGAGGGCATTTTCCTTGGCTAAAGTAAAACTAGTAGCGTTAGTTCGGCGGCGAAGGAAACCACCGATGACTTCGTCATTGGGACCACTACCATCTACGGAAATTATGCCTGCAAGTATTAGCAAAATAATATTTAAAAAACGCGGTGGAGCAGAATATAGCATCACGGTATGACACTCAGGATAATATTACTGCAAATATAATAGCGGGAAGTGGTTTAAAATCGCGAGCGAGATCACGATTTAGATCAAGAAATATATAATAATATGTTCAAATCGGCTGATGACCCAGTGTTTGATATGGACGCCCCAGTACCCAAGAATGATTCTATACTTAATTATCAGTATTTTTCCTATAATGCAGTACAACCAAATAGTCGATCAAGAATCGAACTTCAAGTCCATGATACCAGCAAATACTTTCTACCCTCTGAAGCGTTTATTGAAGTAGAAGGAGAAATTGTAACAGATAATCATGTTGCTAATGATCCGCCATATGCACTTGATGCCAAAGTCGGCTTTGTCAATAATGGTATCATGGCGCTATTTGAGAGTACTAGATACATGATTGATAGAAGAGAAATCGAGTCTACAGAACATGATGTTGATGTTACTACAACAATAGTGGGGTTGGCAAGATACTCCGATGATTATGCAAGATAGGTCCATCTATGATGTTCTCTAAGGTTATTACTGATCATGCTGAAAACATTCAGTATGAAATAAGACAACCAATGAATCGTGGTACCGCTGCTGTTGGTGTTAATTCTGCTATTCCTGCTGCTCCTGCTAATATCGAAAATATGATTATAAATACTTATCCTGATTACAACTTAGGGTTTTCAACACGTGTAGCAATGTTGCAAGGAGAGCGTCGACAATTTTCATGCGCGATACCACTGCATCATGTATTTGGATTCTGCAGAAATGTTAGAAAAGCTATCTATGGAGCGAAACATACAGTAGCACTCGTGAGAAAAGGTAATGATAATGATGCAATCTGGAGGATTTCAGCAGATCTTGTAAATCCGGATAATGACCGTGGCAAGGTGAATATAACAAAACTATCACTGTGGATGCCAGTAATGACTCCACAATCACCACAGAGCAAAAATTACTATCATTTATGAGTACAGGCGGCAAATCGTTGCTAAGTTGGCTAACAACTACCACGGAGACCATGGATAGTACTATGAATGGTACATTTACTTGGCAACTGGCATCAAAACAAGGTGTTTCTGCGCCGCGACATATATTTGTTGCGTTACAGGATAAAACGCGATTGTGTTCACAGACACGCAGCCATATGATATTTGATAAATTTGGTGTTAATCAAGTCTCGTTAAAGATAAACGGCCAGGAGGAACCAACTGAGAATATTTTACTTGATTACGAAACCAACCAAATAGCACGCGTGTATCATCGTTTGTTGTCATTTATGGGACGCGATAATAATGTAGATAACGGTCTGCAAATATCACAGTTGGATTTTAGAAAACTATATCCCATCTATTACTTCTCGCTGGAACACCTTGACTTAACCAGACAATCCGTCGTTAATATACACTTTCGAGCTCGTGTAACCGCTTCTCCTGTTGGTGGTGATGGTTACAGAGCAGTTGCTGAAATTCTCAGTGACAAATCAATGCTACTCGAAGGTGTTGGTGGACAAATGATAAACTCACCCAGTTATGTCGTAGATATCTATCAAAAGCTCAATAAGAGCAATACTGGGTTGGCCTGAAAAAATACCTCCACCTGAATAGAAAAAATCTGATTTTACCACAGATGAGATTAATAAAAATGATAGAGATATAAATTTTTTATCTTCTAAAAGGGGAAGATATAACACAAGTAAAGAAAATATATTCTGAATTCTATAGGAAGGGTTTCTCTGGGTTGCGTTTTGAATTTGAATACAATGGTGAAGAAAGTACAAAAATGATTATGTTAGATGAACATATTAATGTGTTTTTGAAAAACATAAACGAATATTTCGATTCTGATAGACAAAGACTACGGCAAAGTTTTCAAAAATATCTTTTCGATGTAACGGGTTCACGTGATAAAATCATAGAAATAATAAAAGATATGAACACTTATATAAAAGAGGTTAAAAAATCAAATGAATTTTTTATAAAATCTTTTGATGAATATATTGACGTGCGAGAAGGAGAAAAACAAAAATTTCTATCCGCATATAATATAAGAAAAGAAGAGTTATTCAGTTTTAAATTACCAGGATATAACGTCCCAGAGATGGAAAAATCTCTCAATGACACCATCGATGATAGTTCTAAAAGGATTCACGACGCATGGAACAAAATAGCACAACCACAAACAAAAACAATCTTCAAACATAATAATGACCCAGATGGTGGTGGGCGACATATCGCTCCTCAAAACGTCAATATATCCTCGGTGATTGCAGTGAATTTAGTATGTGATGTTATCGAAGGAAATTATCAAATAAATCTCGAAAAATAAAATCAAGCTCAACAAGGATATATTTTATATTCCTTTGCACCAACAGCTCCACCCGGATTTTTAATAATTGGGGACCCAATTAATCCAGTCTATATGCGATGTCATAATGATTCATTAACGAGAATTAATTTTAAACTCACTGACCAGTCCAATAAACTGATTGATTTACGAGGTGAGGTTTTACAAATTAGTCTGTTTGTGAAATCCTAAAAGGATTTTCGTCTTCAGACTTTCATCGTAAATTGCTAGCAATTTCAAGGATTTTCAATTAGTCTCCAAAACGCAATCAGTGCCGGGTCTGTCTGGAGACTTTGTCTCCAGAGACAGAGTCTCAATTGCGTAAAATCCTAAAGGATTTCAACCGAAACCATTTCTCCTCTTTTTTTTGTCTACCTGAATTGATTTCGGTTTGCTTGAAATAGTTTCGGTCTGTCCACCCTCTCTGCTGCTCCACTTATATGTACTCGAACCGTGCAATTAAATCGAAGCCGGTCAACCTCTAGAAAACGAAAACCAAATTAGGCGGGACACCCAAGCAGTATAAACCCCCCCCCCCCCCGACACTCATATCTTAAAATATGCATGTATATCAAACACTACAAATGAATCAAACCTTAGAAATGGTAATTCTACGTAGCAATCGATTCTAGGACTGAAGTATACACACTGCAATAATTAAAGCACAATTACTTTGCCACAATAGATTTCAACAATCGAGCAAAACGTCACTGACCTGTTCTGATGCTCATTATAATTCCCAGAATAATAAGTTTCCCGCCAATTTCGCATGACGTCGGAATAGCTTGTCTTCCCTTATAATTTCCTCAAGTTGGTTTAGCGACTACTGTCGTTTAGTTCTCAAGATAATATATTTAAGCTTGTAATTCTAATAGTTCCACGCCTATCTCAACTGTCAGTTGATCCTGATTCACCCATATTCACATAATTAGCATGCACTGCCCCCTCCCCGCCAGTCTGTCAAGGGTGGATTTACGACCTTCACGTGATGTTCCTTTGATCCGAGCACAGGATTTCATCACTTACATGTGAATCATTTTATGGCCATGATATGTAACTGACTTGGCCAAAATAGAGCGACTGTCACGAGGTCATATGACCATGTCAAATAACTGACTTGACACCTCATTGTTCGCAGAACTGGACTTCGCACATTATGACGCAAAATAGCCGCAGGGTCTAGCATATACATGTTGCAATCTGGTTATTTCCTTACAACATGACAACTATCAGGGGGAAAAACTTGAAGAAAGCAAAAGTACATTGGATTTAACAAAAGTGCACGAAAATATAGAGCAGTCTGATGACAGCAAAAAGGCATTCCGAATTGTGAAAGACCTCACCAGACAGAGCAACCAAGAGTCAGTACTATTCAAGACGAAAATGGAAAATGTGTCACAGAAGCCAGTGACATTGCAGAAAGATGGATTGAGTATTGTAAAGAGCTCTTAACCATTCGTCCACAGAAGACTCAGGGGTGCAAATGATGATGATTTCCCCATTCTCAAAGAAGAGGTGGACTCAGCAATAAGACTGGAAAGGCAGCTGAAGAATGGGAAGGCAGCTGGAGTAGACGACATCTCAACCGAAAGCATCAAGAATTGGGGGTGGGGGTGGGGGTGGGGATCAGTGATCAGAGTCACTGATTATAACACTCTCCCAAAAAGTAAATCTAAAGCTGTGCCACAATTACAGAACTATCTTGATCAACCATGCTAGTAAGATGATGCTGAAGATCATCTTGAACAGACAGAAACCACACGCAGAAGAAATAATTGCTCAAGAACAGGCAGGGTTCCGTAATGGAAGAAGCACAACATAACAAATATTCAATAGCATGGTTCTGTGTGAAAAGTACTCGCAACATCAATAAGACACAATAAAGAAGTACAAAATGGGTCAAAAGTTGACCTATACCATCAATGAGTTGTACGCCAAGGCTACCAGTCCAGTAACTGCTCAAGTTATGTGGGGGACTGGTTCAAGACAACAGTTGGAGTACGTCAATGCGGTCTCCTGTCACCCACGCTTAGATAGCATCATGAGGAAGCCCTGGAAAACCACCGTGGGACAGTCAGCATTGGAAGGCATAATATCACAAATCTACGCTTTGCAGACAACAATGATGGGTTGGCAGGCAGTGAAGACGAACTTGACACCTTAGTGAAGAACCTTGACGAAACATATTTAAGACTTGACATGGAGATAAGCACCGAGAAGACAAAATTGATGACAAGTAGTGGCAAACAAATCTCAGCCAAGATTAAAATCAGAGGACAGGAACTGGAAACAGTGAGCCAGTTCAAATATCTTGGTTCCATAATCACCGAAGAGGGATCAATAGCAAATGTTTTGTCCCGAGTAGCACAAACAACGACAGCTATGTCAAAGCTATGACCCATCTGGAGAGACAAGAATATCTGGCTGAAAACTTAAATCAGACTATTGAGAGCACTAGTCATCTCAATTGTTTTTCATCATGTGAGGCCTGGACCCTGACAGCAGAATTACAACGAAGAATTCAGGCATTTGAATGGAGATGCTAAAGTACCATCCTTGGCATCTCTTACATGGACCCCATCACAAATGAAGAAGTGCATAATACCATCAGACAATAAGTAGATCATTATGAAACCTCATCATCGTCAACAAGAAAAAGCTGAAATGGTATGGCCATGTCACAAGAGCCAACAGTCTATCCACAACAGTACTACATGGCAGCGTCCAGGGTGGCAGAAGGAGAGGGAGGCAGAGAAAACAAAGTGGACTGACAACGTCACCGAATGGACTAGGAGTTTTGCGGAGACACATACATTGGCACATGATCGAAACAACTGGTCATCTGTTTAGCAGCACAATGCCTCAATGACCACACTAGGTCAAGAGATTGATGATGATGATGATGATGATGATGATGATGATGATGATGATGATGATGATGATGATAAAATGAAGACAAAATTTTTGCATCTGCTGCATTTATATTTGGATTGTCTGAATAGACGCTGTATTTGCGGGTTTATGAAAAAATCTATGGTATATAAGAAACATTTGTCGTTATAAATGTGTGAACGTTAACACGAAGCTTTCTTTCCTTCATTTTTTTTTAAACACACACTCTGTGTATGATCGTACTCGAATTGGCTGGTATCTATCTAAATATAATTTTAATATTTATTTCCTACCAAACAACTAATTTTTACTTTGAGTCGATTCATGCTCAAATATTGTATGCAACCTTTCGATAATCTGTTGATTACCATCTCAGTACTGCTGATAAATTTCAAGCTTTTTTTATACTCAAATATTCCTAAAAACAAACCTGTTCCTGTGAAATCAAATTTAAAGTTTATAGAACCCAAATATCTAAATTTCTATTGCCTTCCTCAATGGGTTGATGTCGTTAAAACAAAAACAGTTTCTGCTAATTCTTATAATCAAATCTTTTCTGGTTATAGCTATACTTAAAAAGTCACTGAGGCTTTCGGTGATAATTTTCTTTATATTTTGCCGGTTCAGTTTCAATCCTAGTTAGAAGTGACACTAAAACGGATTGAAATTGTTTTCTAACATTGCTGGGTATAGAAGAATCAATTATAGGTTACACTTATTATAGTAATATGTGTTGAATACAATGTTAGTAGTAAATTAACTTTTCTGATGATTGAAAACTCTTATTATAGCTTTCCACACTCACATATATTTCTTTTTCTGATTGTTTCCCTGACCTTCGAATTTTCTCCATTATATCAGTTTGATTGCATGAAATGAATGCACTCTTCTAATATTTGGCTATTTTGTGTCACATCGTTCTATCCGACCGACTGACTTTTATTCACCGTCTTTGTGATATGCGACATCAATTAACTATTTGTTTTTTATTGTATGTTTCTTTTAACAGATAAATCGGACGTTTATTGCCGTGTAAAATTATTATGTCACATATAATTTTCATTTTCTTCAGTAGCGAAATATTATATTTAATTTGGTCGATAAAGAAATAAACTGGCAAGAACCTGAACCTATTTTATTTAGCTATAGTTATAACGTTGCTTTTTGTGTGGACACAAATCTTTCAAATTTCCAAACCTCTTCGTCTTCCTTCGCCTGACCAGCATGTGGGAATGGAGATACGGACATTAGATAAACAGAAAGCACTGCCATGATCAGAGCATTTTTGAACTCGGTGAACTATTTTAAAATTGCACATGGCACTTTCTCAACATTGCAACCAATGCTATGCTAAAAGACAGAAACAATGGAGCTTGCCACAATTATTTGTGAGATCTCACTAATAAATTTTAGTTTGAACTGGGGCGGAACAGATCAGACTCGTAAAGGTCAAAGGTCAAAGTTGAAAAGCTTGCTAATTCTTCTAACACTATTTTGCTAATTCTTCATCAGTTTATTTAAATGTTATTACAAGTGAATACATTTTTGTTTCTATATTCTACTTTCACTTAAACAAAAGGTTTTAAATTCAAGTGGACTTTACGTGTTCCTAAATTTTTAATATCTCCATAATTAAAGTCATTTCACAAAATACTGCCAGAGGCATATCGTATCAACCAGAGTAAAATAGGCATAATTAGCTTACCTGCATACGTGCATCAATGTTACAAAATCATTTTATTAAGATAATCATACACGATGATATGAAAAGAAGAAAAGCAATTGCACACGCTCATGTTTGTTTTAAGGTCCTACTGTAAATTTTCACACTTTGCATACATTTGATTTTTAATGGAAACAATTGTTAAGATTTTCCTCACTAGTTACATGTACTCTGGTTATTAACTGATGTTATTAATCTCTCTCTCTCTCTCTCTCTCTCTCTCTCTCTCTCTCTCTCTCTCTCTCTCTCTCTCTCTCTCTCTCATCGGGGGAATTTCCATCATTCTTCAAAACTGCCATCGTAAAGCCTCTGCTGAAGAAACCAACACTTGACCATAACGATTTAAAGAACTATCGCCCAGTTTCTAATCTCCCGTTCATATAAAAAAATCTTAGAAAAGGTTGTTCTAACCCAACTTGTATCTCATTTTAATTCAAACAGTCTTTTCAGCAATGTACAGTCTGCATATCGCCCTTGCCACAGTAAGGAAAAAACTCTTCTGAAAGTATTTAATGACATTCTCTCTGCTTTGGATAGTGGAAAGATTACAGTACTCACTCTTTGTCTGCAGCATTTGACACAATAGACCATGATATATTACTTCACCTCCAGCATGTATTTGGCATTCAGAATATAGTCTTACAGTGGTTCAAGTCCTATTTAGTGAGCAGGACACAAATTATATATGCAAATGGAATAAATTCCAGCCCAGCTGACGCATGTTGTGGTGTTCCACAGGGATCTGTTATTGGACCTGTTCTCTTCATTCTATACACTCAGCCGCTCTCAAGTCTCATAGACCATCACCCAGTGTCGCACCAATTGTACGCTGATGACACCCAAATATACAAGTCTAGCCACCCAACTGAAGTTGATGCTACCATTCATGGAGTAGAGAGGTGAATTTCTGATGTGAAATCATGGATGACATGTAACAAGCTGCAGATGAATGATGATAAAACTGAGGCTATTCTGATCACAACACAAAGACTTTCTCATTCACATCCTTTACCTCGCACAATAAATATCAGAAACACCAACATTAAATTCTCAGTCAGTACGAAACCTAGGTGTTACTCTAGACAGTACTCTCACATTGCACCAACATGTCATGAACATATGCAAGGCTGCATATCTTGAACTGAGATGCATCAGTTCCATTCGTAAATATCTTTCAGTTGATGCCACTAAAAAACTTGTGTGTTCATTAGTACTTTCAAGACTGGACTATTGTAACTCAATTCTGTCTGGTTCATCACAATATTTACTCCAAAAACTTCAAAAAGTTCAAAACACAGCTGCACGGATCGTCTTTAGAGTACCTCGATCAGAACACACCTCACCACTTCTCTGTACCCTACACTGGCTATCAATTCAATACAGAATGAACACAAAATTTGTTCTCTATGCTATGCTTCAATGACAGACTCCAGTTCAACATACCTATCCGGCCTCACCCATGTGTATACGCCAGCAAGATACTTACGCTCTTCTTCTGACAACCGTATACTCATTGTGCCCACTGTGAAAACGAAGTCATATGGACAACGTTCTTTTGCATACCAGGGCCCAGCGACATGGAACGAATTGCCCATTGAAATTAGACACAAAGACACAGTGGTCCCTTTTAAGAGTGCTCTTAAAACTCACCTTTTTCGACTGCAGGGACAAACTTAGAGACCTAATAATGTTTTGTATCTTATGTTTTCAGTATGTTTTTATGTTTTCCAATTTCATTGTTTTTGTCATTCTGTGTTCTGTTGTTTTGTGGTGTAGTCATATCATTATTGATGGTGTAAAGCGTTTAGAGCTTCTAAAGATTAGGCGCTAACCAAAGTCTTCATTATTATTATTGAACAAAATCCATGTATATCTTAGGTATTGTTAAAATAACTTACAATTCACTTGATTTTGTTTGACAATTGATGGGTGAAATTTTCATTATGGAATATACAGCTTGGCCTTACGTTAGATGTGCAACTCTTAAACGACAGCTATTTCCACCTGGTTATTTTTCACGTCCTTTACTTAAAATGTAAAAAAAAGAAAAGGGAGAGGGATGACAATAACTTTTCTTACTTTATACGTATTTAAAAATGTATTTTCGCACTTTCAGAAGCTGGTATTGTATTATCTGGCAATAGCCACTTTCCATACTTTAATAACCGCTAAAGTCAGAGTAATTTGGAATAGACCAAGCTCATTTTTTAGCAAACGGGAGCAGAAATTTTTATAGCTGACTGCTTTAGACGGCGCATTTGTTTCATTACTACGTGTAAGGAGAATTCGCAGTGCATGAAAGTAGCATAGAGGTATATCAACATTATCTCGACTGTGCATGTTGCCAATGCAAACAGCGTCATATTATAATGGTCCCTCTCTGATAAGTACTTAATAATTGTAGAGCGGAAACTTTAAAGCGGGGAAGTGTCATTGATCCCTCCAAGGGATATGGTACTGCCGACCATTAAGAAAGACCTAAAAGTTCCACAATTCCTTCCAGGGTCGGCGAGCTGACTTTCTTTAACCGAAGTAACTGCCGGGATCTACATGTTGATAACATCATTACACTGTGAACTGCCCTTTCCTGGGATCGTTGAGCTGGTGTCTTTCTTGAAAATTAAAGTCTCCGATACCTGTCAGAATCAGCGTGCTGGCGGCCTCCTAGATTCGGGAGGTGCCACTACTCTCTCCCAAGACTGGTGTGCTGCTGACTTCTTACACATGGAAGTTTCAATGATCCTTCCCAGGATGGGCATGCTGGGAACTTACCATATTGCGAATAGTGCCACTGAACCCTTTTTGGAACGAAGACGATACACCAGAAAAGTGCAAGTGTTGGGCCCCTTTTCCTGACCCTACAAAAGGTGTCTGTTTGCTTGACCGCATCCCTGACCATGATGCGTGTACATATACTGCACATCAAACAGGTGGGGTAGGTGTACTAAGAAGCACATTTATGATAGCATTTGCCAACTTATTCTGGCATGCTGAAAGAAAATTACAGAAAGAAACAAAGGATCTTATTAAAAAAATGAAAAATGTACTGGGTAATACTTACCATGTAACCATGTTCCAACATTTAAATTTAGAAACAATGCAATGATTGTGTAACAAATGGTACAGTAACGGATATGGTTGAATAAAATTACAGGTCAAGATACTTAAATTAGTAAAATGTATGACAATAGACACATTTTAAACTGCTAGAAGTTCAAGGAAAAGGATGGTATTCAAAATAACGAAAGTGACTTAGTCATCAGACTGTGGTGGTTTAATTTTGTTCTGAGGCTTCAAAGGAATTCACTTGGAACTGGAATCTAGTGACCCAAAAAATGATAACAAAGTAATAAAAACAGGTAATGCATTACTGCTTGCTTTTTAATGTGTAGCATTTCATGACAGGTAAGCAGTTTCTACAAAAGTTCTTTTGCTGCAATTTAGAGTCATACTACCAAATCATACGAGTTTCTGGTTGGCTTTCTTTCCTTCTTTTTTTAATTTTTAACCTTGCTTTAACAGTTTGAGTCATATTGCTAAGATGACTGCAGTTAGGCAGTTTATAATGATGTCTAGCACTAAAACAGCATGCCGCAGACATGTGGCATCATCTTCCATCCAGTCACATTATCCTGACCAGTCCTAACACTAACTCTCAATGCTTACCACGAAGACAGGCAGTTGCATGTATAATTTTTATACATCTTTGGTATGACTCGGTCGGGGTTCGAACCCATAACCTCTCAAATCAGAGGCGGACGCTCTCGCCAATTATGTCACCGAAGAGAACAAACTACCGATTACAACTTTATTTCAAAGACCTTTTTTGTCAAGGGTACACAGTTGTGTTCAATTAATAAAAAAGACTGTTTAACCTATGACGGAAGTACATCGTATTTGAGACAGAGCAATAAATTAAGTTTTCCATGCGAAACTTGTTAACAAAGTTATGGAATTTTCTGTCATTTTACGTCACATGCACAAAAGTCATGATATTTTGTAATTTTATTAAAATTTCAATATTCGAGTTAGTTGGAAAAATTATTAGTAAACCTTACTTATGTTCTTTATTAATGATTCATTATAACGTATCCAAACACATGAAATGCACTAGTAGGCCTACCAAACCCCAGCATATCACTAATTTCTTGAAATTTATCATACTATGTTGATCATTTTTCATAAATGATTTCGTTGTAAATACTATGTACTGTGTATGATATACAAACAAGTATAAAACCATGGCTTACATTTTTAAATTTTCCAATATCATATATAAAACAAAAACTAGATGTATCACTGAAAATCATTTTAAATTTTTACATAAATTCCACAAAAATATTGATATTATTCTATTTTATTTTCTCTTATGCAACTTTCCCATGTACAGTTTCCATTTATTTGTCAAAACTAAATTTTCTATGATTAGAGTAGCAGAAATAAGTTAGACAGCCGGTGAATGCCAGGTACTTGCTATTTGCTTAGTTATGCAGTATAATATTGTATTCGTTATAAAATGGTCCTTATTAACTTATCAACAAGTCGGTGGATTGCGGAGTTAAATCAATTATCTTACAACACTTCTTCAATAAAATGCCACATGAAATGTAAGCATTATGAGATAAGTGAAGAGAACTATCCTCATCTCCAATTTTCTCAAACTATCATCACTTCCCAATTCATCAAATATCCCGTCTCATAGCAAAATATTCCCTCCTACCAAGTCAACAAATATCCCGTCTCATAGCAAACTACTTTTTTCTCAGTCATCAATTATCCCATCTCATAATAAAATATCGCCTCCTGCCAAATCATCAATAATCCTATCTCATAGCAAAATATCCCTTCCTAACAATTCATCAATTTTTTAATTTCAAAGCCAACTTCCTGATCACAATATGATTTGTTTATACTTCTATGCTTGTCACTGAAAATACCATCCAGTGTGAGGACCTCGCTGTTAACGCAGAACCATCGGAATTCTAGGACACTTTGACCATCTTTGACTTCTACAATTAGAACCTGTGCTATACAAATTAAAAAACAAAGACAATTGAAGCGCTCAAACAAGCAAGGAACACGAATCATTAGTGGCCCTTGCTAGTCATGCAATCGGTGAAGAAAAATGTTGGTGCAACTCGCACACATTCACTTGTCTCACAAACAGACACACTACAACATCATGGTTTTCGGCCCAAATAAGAAGAAAAAATACAGTCGCTGCACCTAAGCAGAAGGTATCTTGCTCTTGATGAGCATTGATGACCGTGTAATGTGTATGATGATTTTTAACGTAGCTTTAACAATTTTTCAGTCATATCGCCATGATGTCTGCAGTGAGGCAGTTTATAGTGATGTATAGCACTGGGGCATCGTGCCGCAGACATCTAGCATGATGTCTAACCCTGCCACATTATCCTGACACCAGGCCACCCAGTCCTAACACCTCTTAATGCTGAGCGCCAAGCAAGGCAACTGTTAGTACCATTTTTCTAAGTCTTTGGTATAACTCGGCTGGGGATTGAACTCACAACCTTTCGCGGTGGAAGCTCTAACCAGTAGGCCACCAGAGTGGTGATCATGACAGTGTTATTTTCTGATCTAGAGATATAAAGCATACTGACACATCTTCTTTGACAACACCGCCGTCTTACCAGTAAGCCACGGCGAAAGGTTAGTTGTACATCTCCACATGGGAGTTACCCTCACCCTAATACTGAACTTTCAGATCAAACTACTTATACAATAAGCATAATATCGCTGTAACCAAAATCCACAAGAAAAATACTGAGGTTGAAACCTCCCTTTTTAGCTGACGATGAACAGTTGTACACTTAATACAAAAAGTACAAGTGCACGGTAAATGCAAAGGTTCATGATACAACACAAAGGTTGGCACAATGGAGTATTTTTGACACCACACTGGGCATAATGAAATATTTTTAAAAACAATTATTGTTTGCCCATCGCAATCGCCTTTGAGATTACAGAAGATGTGGTCTGATATTTGAAGCTGGAAATTTTATTAGCCTTCAACCATCCATGAAAGCTAAAAAGCATGATGAAATCTGCATCTTGACCGAAGAAACGGCTCACCACAATCACAGACCTCAAATCAAAGCCGCTATGTGACAACTCCAGCTACAAGGACATTTCCGTTAAAGAACTCAGATTATCCTACATGAAGTCAATAAATGAGAAACCACGAGAAATGAAATCATGGATGCATCGCACACTGTATACACTTCGGTTGTAATTATTGAAGTTGCAATAAAAGGAGCACAAAAAGTCAAAGCTAACGAGTTACTCAAAAAAATTGCTGGGGATTATAATTTTAAGTTGCGCATATTGTTATCATGTCGTTTCAATCATCTGAGAAACAACACAACTTGTGTTGCTGATTCCTCTTAGATAACACCAACTATTCCACATTCCTACTGTTACCGCATTTTTGGCATTATTGGTAAGCTTACCACTCGTCTTGTTCGGTCCATTAGCAAATACTGGTTGAATAGTTTATGCTGCACTTGTTTGTTTGTATAATCGTTTGTTTGCGTGTGAGAGTGAAACAAAAAGGGACCGACAGAAGAACTTTGGGCTCGCATGCATCGGAGTGAAAAATGTCCATACTTAAAACTAATCTTGCAAATGGATATAATTATCTGCACATGAATGCTGAAGAATTGCTGTTTCGACGAACAGCATTATCATAAACCCAAGGAATTTCTAAAGACGGCATATGTCGTACTTCGTTAATAAAACTTAAGATGCAGCTAATGTTTCTTTCTGGCAACACCTATTTCTGTACAATAAAGTTGAACTTGCACTGGTGGGCCTGGCAGGCAGACTTTTTAATTAAAAAAAGGAGCATATCTTCCATTTTGACGCCAACCATTTGGGGTGGGATTGTGCGGGAACTAATCTTGGATGGCTTAACAACCTATCGTTGTTATCTTCAGTTTCCATTGGTGCCACAAGTGCTCTGGAGTTTTACAAGTCAATAGTATACTCAATAGGTTAAAGTAAAAACTCCCTTTTACATGGGATGAAGTGTGTGTGTGTGTGTGTGTGTGAGTGTGTGTTTTATGACAATCCTCCAAATACAGTATAGTTTGGTGAGCAAGAAGTAAAGCTATATCAACTATCAAAAGTTTATTTTAATTATGAACTAGTAAAACAGATTAAATGAGATTTACAAAGGCAAAGATAACAAATAAAATTTAATGTATGTAAAGTTTAATAGACCAAAATAGTTTATGGGATGGTATGCTGTCTGCCTTCCAATGATCATCCCTTCACTGTGGTTTCAAGGGAATCAAATGATCATCCTTTCAATATAGTTGCATGGGAATCCAATAATCATCCCTTCACTGTAGTTTCAAGGGAATCCAATGATCATCCATTCACTGTAGTTTCAAGGGAATCCAATGATCATCCATTCACTGTAGTTTCAAGGGAATCCAATGATCATCTCTTCACTGTAGTTTCATGTGAATCTACTGCTCATCCCTTCACTGTATTTTCATGTGAATCCATTTCTCATCCCTTCACTGTTGTTTCATGTGAATTCAACGATCATCCATCCCTTCAATGTAGTTTCATGTGAATCCAATGACCATCCCTTCAATGTAGTTTCATGTGAATCCAATAATCATCCCTTCACTGTACTTTTATGTGAATCCAATGATCACCCATTCACTGTAGTTTCATGTGAATCCAATGATCATCCCTTCACTGTAGTTTCAAGGGAATCCAATGATCATCACTTCACTGTAGTTTCATGTGAATCGAATGATCATCACATCACTGTAATTTCATGTGAATCCTTGAAGTAGTTTATAAAGTATAGTGATAACACACTTGAGTTAATGTGTGGACAGACAAGGGACAACAGGTCATCCTATATGCTTTTCTGGCCTTTGACTAGAAAAACTAAAAATGACACTATTAAAGACACAAACAATTAATTAACAGATTCAATATCTGCACAGAAGATGGAAAAGCTATAGATTTTCCTTGTATGCCTGTAATGTATATATTCCACATGAAATGAAGAAAACTGAATACATACTGCAAAGAATGAAGAGAGAAATCCATCTTAATGAGTTCTGAATTGGCTCAAATATTCTGCTATAAATGAAACAATTAACAGTGATTTCAAACTATACAATAACCACATTACCAATCTATTAGATCCAGTAAAACCAATAACCAAATTACCAGTCTATCAGTTTCAGTAAATACAACCAAAATACCAATCTATCAGATTCAGTACAAACAATACCAGTCTATCAAAATCAGTAAAAACAATAAATACATAACCAGTCGTTTAGATGAAGTAAAATCAATAACTACAGTACCAGTCTATCAGATTCAGTAAAAACATTTCATGTGGTTACAGAAAGCTTGCACCCAAATGAGTTGATACTCAAATTACTATGACTGGTGGATAAGAATCTTAAAGATATGACAGGGATGGCTCATTTGACAACAAAATAAAAGCTCCTGTTAAAAACCATGAAAATTTTCACAGCTACACAGGTTTTAGATAGAACAAATGAAAAAAGTTTAGATATGCAGGAACTGTTCAGACAGAGATTTAATCTTTATTTGTGCCACATGCCTGCAAATAGCTAAAAACATGAAAAACAATATTGTACCTAATGTCAAACAATACATACAATCAAGCAAATTATCAGATAATGTAATTGATGTCAGATAATACATTCAACCAATCAAGCGAATGGTATACCTGATTTCAGACAATAATACAACCAATCAAGCGAATGGTATACCTGATGTCAGACAATAATACAACCAATCAAGCAAATGGTATACCTGATGTCAGACAATACATACAACCAATCAAGCGAATGGTATACCTGATGTCAGGCGATACATACAACCAATCAAGCGAATGGTATACCTGATGTCAGACAATAATACAACCAATCAAGTGAATGGTATACCTGATGTCAGACAATAATACAACCAATCAAGCGAATGGTATACCTGATGTCAGGCGATACATACAACCAATCAAGCAAATGGTATATCTGATGTCAGACAATACAACCAATCAAGCGAATGGTATACCTGATGTCAGACAATAATACAACCAATGAAGCAAATGGTATATCTGATGTTAGACAATACATACAACCAACCAAATTATCAGCTGATATAATTGATGTCAGACAATACATACAACCAATCAAGCAAATGTTATACCTGATGTCAGACAATAAATACAGCCAATCAAGCAAATGTTATACCTGATGTCAGACAATACATACAACCAATCAATACATTGTTATTCATATATTTCCACTTTACATACTCTTACATCACATCTAACAAGAAATCCCAGTCATGCAAACTGTCTTGAATCCCACAAAATAAATTCTATACTGCATATGTACATATCAAACCATAAATGAAATCCACACTCCAATTACAAAGTTGAGAGTGGTACCTCTCAAAACAGTAATTATCCACACATAACTGAAGATGTATATTCCAAGATATGCCCACATCTATGTTATACTGATTTCATACCATTTCAGGTCTTGCTTTTGGCCCCCTATTTTCTTGGCAAAATCATTTGTTTGTTTCTTTCACAAGCTTTTCCACTAGACATTCAGAAGAAAAAAAATGAAAAAAAAAATCTTTCTCATTGCATTGGTCCAAGCTCGATTCTCAAATCAACATGAGAATCAAAATCATTGATCTTGTACATGGCAAGGTCAACACTCCATTGTGTTAAAGGGACTATGTCCGCCTCATAATCCGATTAAATATTACTTGCATCTGGTGTTAAAGTGGGACTAATATCAATATTTGATCCATTTTCTAAGAATGATCCATTAAACTCATATCTTAATCAGAATCCATCTTTGTTTATCTCAACTACATGTGTTGCGTAAAGGGTGGAAAAGCCTTTAAAATATCTAAATTTAAACGCTCAGCTTTTAAACTTGAATCAAAATGTTGAGTAAACAGTCATTGGTTATGATAATCAAAAATATGTAAACTTCTGTAATTTCAACCAATCAACATTTAGTTACATAGTACATAGCAGTATTGTCCGCATAAATGCGACGCTGGGGTTTCAAGTATTGCTGAACTTGACCCACATAAGTGACACTTGGGTAGTAAACTAGGCTTATCGGCACTGCATACATGTGTCATTGGGGTTCAGGAACTATTTACAGGAGACGCTTAGATGAGGTAGACGTAGCTAAAGGGTTAATGAAAGAGGAAACCGATCAATGCAAAAATGAAATTGAAGACAAAACCAAACTTTTGCCAGGACATATAATACTTTGGGATATTCTGAATGTAGAGTCTGAGGGAGTACCCTGATGCTATTGAATTTATCTGCAATCAAGAAAGGGGAAACAAGCACTACTAACACCTGGTCCTGGTCAGGTAATACATGAAGATGCAAAAGGTTCGTTGGATATTTTAAAGCTGAAACTAAACTACTGCTATCAGTTAATAGTATTGGGTCTAGCTACATAGTCATGTTTCTAAAGTCAGATACAGCTGATTATTATGTGACGTCATTCAGAAAATCACGACTGTATGCATCTTTTTAAACTTGTATGTCTGAAATAATAATGAAATTCCAAATGCTTCTAAAACTGGGTGTTCACTCCGCATCTCAGATCTGTGATAATCTTAATGAGCTTTATGTAAATAGCATCTGGTACATAATGAATGCTGAAACAAAATGGACTATTACCAACATAAGCATTCTCCAATTATTCTGTAAATAACATAGATTCCCTAGGTTAAATGTCAGGATTCACATTTTCTTGATAAAATTTAATCTATGCAAAATTTGAAACTGGAATGGAACCCAAACAGACAAATGACTTTTGTGTTTAAAAAAATGACTCGTAAGGTTTTATAGAACACAATATGACACTTAATATTTTTAAAGTCAAGCTACAAATGGCCATAATCTCAGTCTTTCATTTAACATTATGTAGACATCTTTCATTTAACATTATGTAGACATCTTTCATTTAACATTATGTAGACATCTTTCATTTAACATTATGTAGACATCTTTCATTTAACATTATGTAGACATCAAGAATTAAAATAGTGATATTGGCTCAAAGTCTCAACAAGACCCGTTACTATCTTAGAGAAAGCTTTATGATTTTTTCAAATTGGGTAATTCACTAACTTTCTTTTTCTTTTAATTAAACAAGATTTCCAGGGTATACATGTTTCAAATTGAAGAGTAATTTATTTCAATGAAATGCCAACCTCTGATAAAAATTAAATTTTGAGAAATAAAAAATATATAATTATTTTTAAATCTCAAGTTTTGGATGAATTTTAAAAGTTGTATCAAACAAGGACCTGGTCCCTCCACCACCTAAAATCAAGAGTTGTTGCGTGTACAAAAGGATCTTGTTGGAATTCAAGATAAGCCGTTTCTTCTTTTGAGAAACTAAGTGTCGAAACCATCTGATATTTTTGAGTGAAATGATTTTCCAATGTTCCAGTTTCATTATGAACAAACAAGACACCATTGGAAGACTTATGGTATAAAAAAAAGATAATCATCAAATTGGGGGGAATTAGTTCCAAGATTTTTAGAATGTTAATGGTATCAGCACATTTTCATTTAGGACAAGTTATACAAGTACTCTTTAAGTGAAAACCTATGCTGAGAAGACTATCAATTCTGAAGGGGTGGGGACATTAAAAAAATAAAGACTGATACCATACATGGTCTCAGATTGGCATTGTTTTCATTGAGGACTAACTCAACTTCATAATAAGTATTTTTGCTGAAAACACCATGTTGAAATGACTTTCCACTTAGTAGTAACAATAAAAGGTTTTCAAGAGGGCTGCTTTGGTGGCCATATTGAATGCCTGATTTACCATGGCATCATAATCTTCTGGTGAAAAGCCAATGTCAATATGACCTTTTGATAGGAGTTGCAATAACATTTTCATGATAACCACTATAATGGCTATTTAGAATATCAGTTTGTGTGAATATTTAATTAAAACAACCAGATTTAATAAAAAGTGTTCTTGTGAAAACTCTATGATAATATGACTTTCCCTACAGGACGCAAACCAATAACAAGTTTTTCAAGAGGACTGCCATGGTGGCCATACTTGAGATTAGATCAACACCATTTTCGTTAGGATCAACTGGACATGTTGTGAAGTGGAAGTGAAGTGAAAATCCAATGTTGATTTTATATCCATTCAGATGGAATAGCAATAATAATAAAAAAAAAAAAGATTTTAAGATGTCCAGTGAGGTGACCATACAGGATGTCCATGTATTACCATTTTCATCGAGTGCTAACAAGATATCATAAATGGTCTTCTGGGGGAAAACTCATCTAATGTGACTTTTCATTCAATGAAAGAAGGGATAACAAGATTTCCAAGATGTCTGCTATGGTGGCTACAGTGGACTTAAGATTGGCACCATATTCACTGAGGACCAACAAGATATAAGAAGTCTTTTGGTGCAAACCCAGTGTTGATTTGACTCAGGAGAAGTGATGATTTTCAAGATGGCCACTATGGTTGCCAAATTTATCAGATCAGCAAAATCTTCATTCAGGATCAGTCACACATTGTTATTAAAGAACGTTTCTAGTGGAAACCCCCTGTTGTTATGACCATCTATTCTGAAGTAGTGATAACACCATGGCTGCCTTGGCAATCATACTGGATATTTGAATATCACCATTTTTATCTTAGGACCATGAATACCTTGGGATGCATGTGTGTTTGAAGTTTTATGGCAATCCTCCAAGTAACTTAGGAGAAAAAGTGATGAGAAACTTGTGCTAATGGATAGAGAGATGATGTACAAAAGGCCATCCCATAAGCTGCCCTGGTCTATGGCCAATAGAGCTTAAAAATCAGTGTATTATATAGATATAAATATATTGCAATTCAGCATTGATTACCAGATCTATATACATTTACATACAAAAGATTTTAAAGAACCACAATTCAACTCTATCCACAACAAATACATTAGTTTAAAAATGAACAAACAACAATCTAAACATACCTACATGTTTATGAATATTAACATGTTTCTTCAATTTATCATACAATCATCTGCACATATTTACATAAATGGTTAGCTTTATTTTAAAGAAATTCATTTATTGTAAGATAACTATATCAATGATTTACTTTAATTCATTTATTGTAAGATAACTATATCGATGTTTTACTTTAATTCATTTATTGTAAGATAACTATATCGATGATTTACTTTAATTCATTTATTGTAAGATAACTATAATGATGTTTCACTTTAATATTTATTGTAAGATAACTATATCGATGATTTACTTTAATTCATTTATTGTAAGATAACTATATAGATGATTTACTTTAATTCATTTACTGTAAGATAACTATATCGATGATTTACTTTAATTCATTTATTGAAAGATAACTACATCGATGATTTACTTTAATTCATTTATTGTAAGATAACTATATTGATGTTTCACTTTAATTCATTTATTGTAAGATAACTATATCGATGATTTACTTTAATTCATTTATTGTAAGATAACTATATCGATGATTTACTTTAATTCATTTATTGTAAGATAACTATATAGATGATTTACTTTAATTCATTTATTGTAAGATAACTATATCGATGTTTTACTTTAATTCATTTATTGTAAGATAACTATATCGATGATTTACTTTAATTCATTTATTGTAAGATAACTATATCGATGATTTACTTTAATTCATTTATTGTAAGATAACTATATAGATGTTTTACTTTAATTCATTTATTGAAAGATAACTACATCGATGATTTACTTTTATTCATTTATTGTAAGATAACTATATTGATGATATACTTTAATTCATTTATTGTAAGATAACTACATCGATGATATACTTTTATTCATTTATTGTAAGATAACTATATAGATGATTTACTTTAATTCATTTATTGAAAGATAACTACATCGATGATATACTTTAATTCATTTATTGTAAGATAACTATATCGATGATTTACTTTAATTCATTTATTGTAAGATAACTATATTGATGATATACTTTAATTCATTTATTGTAAGATAACTATATAGATGATTTACTTTAATTCATTTATTGTAAGATAACTATATTGATGTTTTACTTTAATTCATTTATTGTAAGATAACTATATCGATGATTTACTTTAATTCATTTATTGTAAGATAACTATATCGATGATTTACTTTAATTCATTTATTGTAAGATAACTATATCGATGATTTACTTTAATTCATGACATATAAGCCACATGCTAACTAACACGTATCGCATTTTATTTATTTCAACTCTTTAAAATAATGACAGTAAATGTTTGATTTCCAAATCTTCAACAAAACATCTGATGAATTAAATGAAGAAATTTTTAAAGAAACAACTGCTGTCAAAAACAAGATGATTTTATTGTCAATAATCATTACCTTTGACCATATGACCACAAATTAATTTGATATCTAGCTGAACTAACCTTATTCCACCTAAACGTATATTGAAAAAAGTGCAAAAATCGGATCTTATTGTAGGAACATCTAAATAAATATTTTGCTTCAAAGATTTTGATAATTGACATTTTGGCCCTCAAATCATTAGCACCTAGGATGCCCATTTTGCTTGATGAATGAGAATGGTGGAAAAAGCTTGATTGATTATTCAGAAGCTAAAAGTTCAGTATGGGTTTTAATTATGTTGATCTTCCTCCCCACCAACTTGGCTGCGGTGATATAGATTAGTCACAATGACCTTTTCCGTTCTTTGACAAAGTGAAATTAGCTAGTGATCCTTTTCTTTCCCTGACACAAATAAATTAGTGACAGAGACCATTTCTTTTTCTTGACAGAAAAATTTGCTACACTGATCCTTTTCCGTTTCTTGGCACAATTTTTTTTTTAAAGATCCTGAGAATATAACACTCATAAAAGAAAAATTCAGCTAAGTAAAATTATGTAAATGAAGAGTGGGGTACTGTGATGATCAAAATTTAAAATGAAAACTTTAACTTTCACGCATCTTACAGACATAAAAAGCATAAAATTATCCTATTGATTGTCAGTAATGAGGCGTTTTCTCTTTGATCTTTGGGAAGGCATTTTCATATCTTGTTGCTCCTGTATTCCTCTACCATCTTGTGATAAATGACCCTTAGACGATTTTGAGTATCTCTGGTGACAATCCTCTCTTTCCATAGAGTCCCTTTTAAGTAACTGACCTCTCTGCAATATTTCAGAAGTATGTTGTGGGGTCCCTCTACTTTGTGTCCTGGCTCTAATGTCCCGGGTATTACTATCTTTCATTGGCGAACATGTAACATCATAACCATCAACACTGGTCTTCTCTGGTGAAGTGATTGTAACTGATTTTCCTGACATTCCATTTTCCTGCCTCATCCTAGGTTTGCAGTTGAATAGATCTGTGTCTGTCTCACGACTGATGTCACCTCTCTGTCCATGTTGTGAAGCTATACTACTGTGATTAATGACTGTGCATTCTGTCTCTGATGGTGACTCGGAGCCTTCCTTAGACAAAAAGTTCTCAATGGCTTGAAGTCGTCTATCAATGGAAACAATAAGGAGGTCCAACTGAAAATCAAGAAGCAACAGATGTACTAAATAACTACTGCTTCATTTTATTCTTACATCAACAATGAATGTTAAAAAGAATTGTTTGAAATTATGAGCTTTAAAATAAAATCAAAAATGTTATTACCGTAAGCTGTTAATAAATACGGGGAGAAAGAAAATATTTTCTTTTGCATCATTATTTACTCCCTCTTCCATAATCCCGTTATACAAAATATTGCATCCTATTAGTAACCTGTAAAGTAAATGTTTGATGCAAATAAAATACAAAACTCATTTTCCCATGGTACATACCGAATACTTCCTTAAGTTACATTTCAAACTGCTTAAGTAGTACGATATTTCTGACACTTTTTACATGTGTACGAAATGAACATTTCTAACTTTTTTTTTTTAGAAAGTTTTAAAGGGCTATTACAAAAAGCAACCAATTTACTGTGCAGTTTGATCTTTTCATCTGTGATTTTGTCATTCTAATGAGGGATCATTTTTAAGCATACATTTCCAAAACTGTATGAAAGATGGGTATATTTAGACAGCTACAGGACAATCATTTAGACTATTAAATATACATGTATGAATATTGACTGAAATTAATAAAATGACCTTTAATCAATCATAAAATCACCTCTGACATTGCATCCATTGTTCTTGGTCATAATTGTATTGATGCAAGATAAAAATGATTTAAACACATTTTCCAAGTTTGATCAAAACTTGATCTGGAATACAGTCTCTAAATTACTAGGTAAGTTAAAATGACCTGCTGAATATGAATGGTTCTCATGCATTGTAGAACCCATGCAAAATTGTGATCAAATTACCCTATATCTGAAGTTTGATCAAAATCAGATGCATATAAGAGCTTCAAGGCAAAACAAGTTCAGTCAATCACATGCAAGTTTCTACTTCTATTAAGCATGGGTCTTGCTTATTATCTAACCAATCCAAGATCTTAATGATAAATCCCTATATTTCAACTGCTCTGAAGGCCTAGTAGTTAGAATGTCCACCTTGGATGCAGAAGGTCGTGGGTTCGATCCCTGGCCGATTCATACCAAAGACTTACAAAATTGGTACCAACAGCTGCCTCGCCTGGTGCTCAGCATTAAGAAGTTAGTGTTAGGAATGGTGTCAGGATAATGTGACTGGGTGGGATATCATGCTATATGTCTGTGGCATGATGCCCCAGTGCTAGGCATCACTATAAACTGCTACACTGCAGACATCGCAGTGATATGACTGAAAAATTGTTAAAGATACATTAAAAATCCAATCCCCCACACTGATATTTCAAGTCTGAGGAAAAGTGGAACAGACTCCAGAGTGACAACAAGCTCAACCAATCAGATGCCGGATCAGTTTATCAAGATGTGTGCATCTCATTGATGATACAAACAAAAATGTTCCAAGTCTGATCAAAATCATTCAGTCCATGATAATAGTATTAATGAAAGTGAATGAGATCCTGAAATATAAGCAAGCGTTCAACTGAATCAGATCAGAGTGGCAATAAGCTCAACCAAACAGATGCAATATAACTTGTTAGTGTTCATACACCTTGCTCATACTCTAACTTACCCAAGATACTCGCAATATAAACTTATGTTCCACATCTTTGTTTTCAAAATGAGATTATGACCTCACAAATGGTAACAAACATATGAACAGACAGACAAATGACAGACACATCACTATAACCATAATCTCAGTAGACCTTATGGCCAGGCAAACTAAAATCTTGAATCAACATTTAAAGGCAAATATTTTAGAGATGGGTAAGCACATGTGTTAAAAGATTGATTCATCCAAGGTAGAAAGAAAATCTATCTGGGGTTCATGACAGAAAACAGATGCAAATGAAAACATTTTTTTAAATCATAAAAAAAAATTCTATTACATGACCCCATTATCAAAAGGATGACCAAACTTGCTGCAGACTGAAATAACATGAAGTCAGATCAGAATTAAACATGCAAACTCATTACCATAATAAATATTCCTGTTAGTTTTTAGCATATCCTGAAAATTTCATTATAATTGGTTGAAAATGCTGAAAATCCTCTGAATTCAAACATGGTACACAGTGGCAGATAGACATTAGACCCATAGGTCTATGTTTCCAGTGCACATGTAAATCACAAAGTATGAAGAGAATCTATCTAGGGCCTAACCAGAAATCGCCTCGGACATTCGCTTCGGCCGAATATCCGGTTTTTCGGTACTAATCGGAAGTATTCGCCTCGGCAAGTAACGCGCATAAATGGTTACGAGTAAAATAATTCAATAAATATCGAACTTTTAAAAAAAAGTTTTTTAATACATAATAACTTTAGTTAATAATAAAAATTGTCATCTTATAGGTGATATATATGGTACCCAAGAAGTTTAAGCTTCGCATACGATGATGAAACAAATGGTACTCTCCAGAGTCGCACCTACTACTCGGTTTGTGCCCGGATCCAGCAAATAGTACATCCAAATACTCTGATTCTGTACTCGGCGAAATTTATCTACTCGGTTAGGCCCTAAATCTATCAGTATTTTTTTAAAAATAAAATCAAATAATTAATTTTAAATAAAAATTGAACTCACATTTTCTATGACCAAGACCTCGACCCTAAGGTTAAAGGTGCAAGCAAACATGTAATTAAACAAATTCATGCCTAGCATGATGATAATTTAAGGAAACAAAATGAGGAAAAAAAAACCTCTAATAGACACATGAAGCTGCTGCTGCCAGAAAAGTGACTATATCTCTCTTCTAACACAGGCTCAACAATAAAACTAAAAATAGCATTAACTATTGCAAAGACTTAAAGATGGGCTAGTAAATATCAAAAAGCTTGAGAATGAAGAATGTTTCCTACCTTGTGAATGTGTTGCTGCATACACATCGGAGAGGAGAGGGACACAATATCTGAAAGATTCAAAGGATCTCCAGCATTTGGTTCAGTACTACCAACCTGGTAACTGTGAAAGAAAAGGAAAAACAATTTCTTTGAATAATAAATATTCCACGGTCTGATTATTTTAACATGACACAAAACTAAATCTTCCAAAAGAGGACCAAAATTATACCACCATTTTGGATTAACTGTAGCATTTATAATAACAGATTATACCATCTTTCTACCTGCTACAGTACCTTCAGTTGTAAAGCATTAGTCTGTATTTCAATCTAGCTTTAAAGAAACTCCACTAAGAGCCATCTCTTATTGCAGACAACCTGTACAACTATTCCTCATTTAAGTCAAAATGGCAGATAGTGGGTGTCTTTGAGCATTGCACTTCTTGGCATGATCGACTAGACTTAACATTGTTCTCTGCGTAAGAACTCAGAAGTGGATTCAAACAATGCAGAACATGCTGAGTGCGAAACACCATGTATGTTGTTCTGTGCTTAACTTCAAGACCAAATGTTTGGGCGCACACATCATAGAACATCCAAAAATGCATACTTTGCATTTTGGCACAAATCCCAAAACAGGTCACTCAAACACAGCCACTATTTCTCCATGTAGATTCTATGGATTGCCTACAATCACCTAAAAGCTGTTATTGACTGACTCATAGGTCTCCCTTACAAGGTCATCAGCTCAATAAAAGCCCTTTGTACCAACATCAAGAGCTGCATTCAAGTTGATGGTGAATGTCTTCTAAGGTTTTGTATCAACAGTGGCATTCAACAGGGATGTACCATCACCTCCAATGTTTTCTGCAACTCAGACTGGTTGCTTGATTATGCTGATGAGTTGCTACAGATTTTAACCTGGACATCATGCAGGAGAAAGTAAAAACTTTCGGCCTCGAGATCTACTTGAGAAAGACCAAAATTTAAGTGACCAGTCCATAAAGCATCATATCAGCAAAAACACCACAGTGCAAGAGGTTAAGGTACTGACACACTGATATATCTTGTCTGCCGACTCTACAGTCCAGGTAGCAATAAATCAGATATAAAGAGCTGCATAAAAGAATTGCTAATGAAACCATGGAGAAAAACAATGGGACTCAGAGATCAGTCTTATAATAAAGATTAAGCTAAAATGTGTACTTTTTATCAGTCTTACTATATGATGTGAACACATGGATACTTACAGCACAGTAATGACAAAAACATTTACTGACTTGGTTCAGTCAAGATTTGAGACGGAACAAAGCAAACGCCAATCACAGATACCATCAGGTTTCAACACCTGCTGTTCTTCTGCCACAGTGCAAGAGTATTCCCCCATATGAATCACAAATGTGCACTTAAAGATGCAATTGGAAAAACCAGCAAGCATCTTGCTCCACATGGTAGACCTGAACCTTAGGAAGTTCAACCTCTGCGCACTGGATTGAGCAGACACAAGACTGCATCTGTTGGCATTGACTTGCATCAACAGCAACACTGCCTAATGTGGCACACTAATGATGAAAAATTGCCAATGTTTAGAGATTTTATTTTCCAACAAGGAGAAACACAGTAAACCATCAAGTATAGCTTGCTCACATGCATTTACTGTTTTAGTCTATAATCATACAATGTTCAAGTCTACCATATCAAACTCAGGATCAAAAATCTCTCTCTTTAATATTATCTGGTTCATATTTATAGGAAAGTTGAGTAGCAATTTATGTTACTGTGCTGTGGATCACTGTCAACATAAACATATTAATTTATTTTTCTTACCCAAACCATATCTAACTGCCTCAGCTCTATTAGCCCTGATGGCTGGACTGGTCCACTGGGAGACCACGAGATTTTGTGGAGCCCCTAAAATCTGAAAATATCAGTGATTTCTTTCAGGGTAGATGTAAATCAGCAACATAACCCTGCCTTGAATTCATGCATTGCTGTGCCATAAAACATTTGTCAATTAATGAAGTGAAATATAGAATAGCCCAAAAACATGTAATCCAAAATCCCAGATTGTTGTATGTACCTTGTATCAAATGTTTTGGATGAAAATAACCATAGGAAGTAGTTGTATGTCTTCATAAATTATTTGTCTCTTTCTCTCATTTCTCCCTGAAAATAATCTGAGGATTTGATAAATCATATTTTATGTTGACTTTTTGCTAGAATTAAAAGAAGTCTTTTGAAGAAATTACAATGTTGACAGAGAAAGGCCGATAACAATATTTTCAAGATGGTCAATGTGGAAGTCATATTACAAGACCCGTTTTCAGTGGTGACCAACTAGATACTGTAAAACATCTTTCAGTGACAATTGAATGCTGATATGATTCAGGAGAAAAACTGAAAACTCATCTGATGTCTTCTCAAGAGATAGTTAAACATCATAGATGTCCTCAAATAAGATTTAAAAATATAAAATGTCACAAACTTGAATGCACATTCACTAAATACCTAGAAATAATAAAGTTCTCAATTCTTTTCCATTAAGTTAATGATTCCTATAAATTCCTTTGGAACAAACAAGTCAATTACTTTATACGGTTAATATGTTGATAAATGTACGGAAACAGATGAGGGACTTTTTCTTAAATTTTCCCACCCATTCCATGATGTGCTGAATCTGCTGATTCATGAAAAATTGTGCAAGCTGTACTGAATGTGTTAGATTAGAGTCCTTAGAAATGTCTAAATTGAATTGCAATCTCATTTCTAGTGACAATACATTGGCTAAATAATTATATCAAATGCTTTTAATCAACATTAACCAATATCACATCTATATTAAGCTGTCTACCAAATTTGGTTCAAATACAATCTAAGAAAAATGAGCTGTACTGAAATAAGAGAGGGTTGGTTCATCAATCAGGACTATATCTCTGCCTAATGTCATTGTAAAATTCTGACAATCATTCCACAAAGGCATTGTCAAATTCAAGCTGCTGGTAAAAATGCTCATATTTAAACTCGGCCGAGACATCATCAATATCAAGGTGCTAGAAAAATGCTCACATTAAAAAGATTTGTTACAATCCAAACAATAATTAAGAGTCATTTCTGCAGAAATGAAAACAAATGGGCCTGAGAATCAGTGATGGTAACAATGGAAATTGAAAACATAGAATGCTGACAGCTGAAGACAGCCAAGTTCTCAGCAATATTAAGCTGTGTACTTAATTTGGTTGAAATATAATAATAATTAAATGAGTTTACAGTCCAGAAATGAAAGTGGGTTGTAAGGAAAATGTGTGACTGTGAACAGTGATAAAGAATACTAACAAAAGTCAGTCAAGGTCTCATAAATATCAATCTGCATACCACATTTGGTTGAAATTCATTTAAGGAAATTATTGTGTGGAAACGTTAGAAACAGACAGATGGATGGACACAAAATCAGTTTCTACAATAAGTGGGAACAACGAATTCATGGTATAGTCTACTTGTATCTGATGCCAGCTACATTGCTACAAAGACGCATAAACACTAATTATGCATGTATTTTTAAAAATAATTCTATCCATATCTGAAATTTTATATGAGAAAAATCTGACAAATGATCTATTCACATATAAAGACCCATAATCCATAGTCAATTAACTAGTGTGTTTGCATACATACCTGCTGAGTTTGTCCACATTAAAGGTGAAGAGGCCTCTCATAGCATCCATGTTTGGTGGCGATGCCAGGTATTTCTTCCCAAATTCTTCTTTGCATACCTCACAAAATAAGTTGTTGTAAGTGCTGGAAAATTTAAAATAAGTATTTACGAAAATAATTAAATTTTACAAGTCATATAAGTTTACATGAAATGAAATCATATCACATATAATTCATGTGTATGTGAAAAATACTTACAAAGGATCTGAGAACTCATATGATCAAGTGGTCCAAAGCACTAGCCTTTACTGATCACAACCATCTCTCCTCTATTGGATCTATGTGGGTTTAAATCTTGGGCTTGGCAAATGTGGGAAAGCTTGCCAATAGCTTCCTGTGGGATGGAGTTTCTAACCACTTACAGGTTTTCCTGGTTTATTCCTCTGCGAGTTATACTGACCACCATGCTCTGAAAAGAGCATTAAATCCCCAAAAACTATTAACAATCCATAATGTATATTATTATTCACCATTCAAATTAACACTAATCTCCTGTTCATATAAAAAAAATCATAGAAAAAGTTGTTCTAACCCAACTTGTATCTCATCTGAATTCCAAGTCTTTTTAGCAATGTAGTCTTCATATCACCTTTGCCATAGTACTGAAACTACTCTTCTGAAAGTAGTTACCGTATTTTTGCACAATCAACGCAACCCCCAGTGCAGTATATATGTAAGCACGTTATCCCAAGTTTTTTTTTTTTTACACCCAAAAGCGCATCGATAAATTTCGAGCAACCAACATAATAAACTGGTGACAATTAATAAAAGATTTCTTTCATACACATATAGTATAAATGAGGTTTATTCAAATCTTTAAGTAGAAAATAAACAATTCAAAGGTGACACCGTGTTGCGCCGCTTGCGCGTCTGTACCTTATGGTATGTAATGAATATCTTTTATTTGCATGAGGCATACACTAACTTGCATTATAAGAATATATTTCTTGTAATTTCTATTTAGGACAAAAACCGATAATCAGTTTAAA
The DNA here is from genome assembly GCA_029339505.1 of Unio delphinus. NCBI lineage: Eukaryota > Metazoa > Mollusca > Bivalvia > Unionida > Unionidae > Unio > Unio delphinus. The sequence goes on along the minus strand of JAQISU010000242.1, from coordinate 13,364,471 downwards.
ATCAGATTTCTACAAATGATAATCTGTTTTGGACACACAAAAAAAAGATATTAACATCCCTATACCGGCATGAATGCATTCCAGCTGGAAATTAGCGGAAACCAGTAAATACACATAGTTTTATAGCAGTTGCTATTTTGCTTCTATTTACATGCAAAAATATTACGATGTGGCATTTACGACTGTACTGGTAATACCAGTATTTATTATGAGCAGAAAGGGATAAAAGCACCGGCGTTAAATCACTGGATGGTGAGCGAGAGACAATAAACAGCCTTGTAGCGCGTACCAGATGAGACACCTCTGGCAGTCCTGTGTTCCAGCAGGCCGGTGTTGGTTACCGCACGGTATATGCATGGGCGCGCAATCCAAGATAGTTTTTATTACATAAAGACGGAATTTCCATGCGTTATCTGCGTGTGCGCATTATACATGTAGGCATGTTATAAGCGCAAAAATAAGGTAATGATATTTTCTCTGCTTTGAATAGCGGAAAAATTACAATCCTTTGATGAGCCATTACATACTGATTTAACTACATGTATTAAACTTTAATGAGCTTTAAACCAATCTGATATAACTAGATATATTAATATTTGGTGAGCCATTAAACAGCCATTGATGAGCGATTAAGCATTAAAGTGATTTCATTATGTTAGTAAAATTTTAATGAGCTATTTATTAAACACCAAAACTAAAAACCACAAATCCATTGTACATGATAAATTCATTGCAATGCTAGTACTATTTTTTAAAAACCTAAATGGGGAGTTGTCATGGTAGTACAAACATAAATGTCAATTCAAGAATGACTGTTCAATTACCTCCCTGCATCTGTCCCAGCTGTTGATATATTTACTGCTTCAGAAACACCAACTTTGCTTGTAATATCTGAAAAGTATACCAATACTATAATGATTAAATATCTTGAAAGCTCAAGCAGCCAAAGGAAACAATAAATTAAGACTATAAGACTCTATGATCACAAAAGTTTTTGTTGAGGGGGTTAACGCCATTTTTCAGCACACGATAGGCTATACATGGCCACCAGTATTAATGGTGGAGAAAGAAGAAGGGACAACCCCCACCTGCACACCTGCATTGGCCGAATCTGAGATTCAATCACACAGTCACAGAAGAAACAGAAAGAAGCAAAACCAACAAGATTCATTAAACCTAACACATAATTTAATAATCCAAGTTATAAATGAAAATGTGAGAAGAAGTGAATACAAAATATACCTGATCAAGTTCTATGAAAGTCCAAAAGAATGAAAAGTTTCTTATAAATTATAAAACTAGAAATATACTTGTGACTTTGTCTGCCAAGAATTGTGATGTTGTCATGATGGCATCATCAGAACTCCTCTGAATTGTTCCAGACTAATATTGTTGTCCAAATAATGAACAATGTACATTTTTCTTCTTGAATAACATCTACCTAAGTACAGTGTACAACATAGACTTAGACTTACAACAGGAATACAAGATATGAAGATGACCCCAAAATAGGAATGAATCACTGTGCTGTTGTCACCTTATACAGACCTTCTATTATGACTATTACACAATATACCCCAAGTGACTCATCTTACTACTCCATTTATCTCCAAATGGCCTATTTGCATGACCTAGCTGAAGAAATTGGAAGTTACTGAGATCTTATAACAAACATTAACCAATGAGCAACAAACCCAAAGTCCTCATTAAGTCTTATTAAATTTATTATTTAATATTACTCATTGTTAAAAAAAAAAAGCTTCTGTGGCCTAGTGGTTAGAGCATCTGCCGTGGAAGCAATAGGTCATAGCTTTGGCAGAGTCATACCAAAGACTTACAAAAAATGGTACTAATAGCTCTCTCGCATGGCGCCCAGCATTAAGAGTTTAGTGTTAGGACTTGGTTGGCCTGGTGTCATGATAATGTGACTAGGTGGGACAACATGCTACATGTCTGCGGCATGATGCCTCAGTGCTAGACATCACTATAAACTGCCTCAATGCTGACATTGCGATATGACTGAAAAATTGTTAAAGCTACGTTAAGAATCCTAATCAAACAAAGAAAACTAATTATCAACACTTAGGTAAACATCATTTTATAGATCCTATGTAATTTCATTCTCTTAAAAGACACTAGTTATTAGGGCATAACCGATCAGCATTTTTCTACCGATTTCCGATTCCGGATTTTGGGCATGAAATTTTTCCGATTCCGGATATGATTCAATTAATCGGAAATGCTAAATCCGTATTTTTTTTCCTAAAAAATTTCATCCTCCGTTTCCGGGTTTCTGGTATCTGGTTTTGCCGTGTCTAGCATGTTACTTATTACTTTACCATATCCGGCTTCATTTCCGGTTTTCATCCGTCGGTTCAAATAGATTGTCTCACAGCGTGGTTGTGTTGACCATATTGGACTTTTCTGACTTCTTATTTAACTTTATAAACGCACTATCGAATGAAACGCAGTGTTAGACACATTGCTATAGAAATTCAACTTTATGATTTTTATTATCCGAATCGGTCATTCCTGCCTTGTCCGACTCCGATTAATCGGAAGTTCATACTATCCGGTGGAATCCGATTTCCGGATCAAAAGTCGGTTATGCCCTACAAGTTATACAGGAAAAATCTAACAAAAGATAATATCCTCACTCTCTTTCTCTCTCTCTAGACTGAAAAATGCACATATGCATTCAAAAGATAGTGACATACCAATGCATAACTCTTAAATGACCATATCCTGAATCCAAGCAGTGAATTAACCTTTATTTTCACCATTATGGTCACAATCCCTTTCTGTAAAAATCGATCAGACGGAAGTAGCCCATTCTACCAGGTTCTACCCTGTAGAGTTAAAGAGTTATGTATTGGTACATCACTATCTTTTGTATGCATATGTGTAATTTTTCAGTCTTCTTGCGATTCTTAAGTGATAAAAGACTCGTGAGAAAAAGTCGAATCGAGCGAAGGGTTGTGGTCATGCTTGCACTCCTTGTGTTTATTTATATTACCGCAAAGGGGAATTAATATTGTCAGAGATTTAGCCGTACTTTATTGATAAAACGTCGGACTCCTGTGCTTTTACTTCCACAAGCCGCTTAGTACTATAAACATGTGTCCGGATATTTATTCTGTTGGGTTCCAATGCTTTTAGTTTTACATTCAAAAATTCCAAATTTATCTGAAAATATGCCGTAAAAGCAGACCACTGTTCTGGAACCGAAGCGGCCGCAGAAAACGGGAAGCCAGAAACGGTTATACCCCTGACAGTCCTATATCTACCATAGCATACGATTCAAGTTTTTAAATGAATCTAATTGCCTAATGTTAAAATTGGGCAACGCGTTCATTTCTAACAATGATGATGAAATGGTATAACTTGATACAGCGTTAGACTTACTTTTGATCGTGATGGTTCGCATGATAGGGTTTGCGCCAACCCAAGATAGTGAATCACCGAGAATAGAGTTACATTGGGAGCACTGAAACACTACAGGCAGACAATTATCTTTCTCCGTAGTTTGTTCCAAAGTTTCATCATCTACCTTAACGACTGAAACACCGGAATCGTGCGAAGAATTTCTTAAGGCGTCTTCGTCTGCCATTGTAGAAAAAGAAACGGAAGGAAATTTGGCACAACAAACATCAATGCTGTAAAACAAACATCAAATTTTGGCGGTACATCCGGGCATTTCCTCGAGCAAAGCTAGTGATAAAATAAACATCAGTATTCATTACGTGTTAAAATAAATACATATTGAACATATATCTACTGTTATCATTATCTAGAAGTAATTACTATCTAATTAGTACTATAGTATATTAAAATATTTAATTATTTATAATTTAATAAATCATGATATACGAATTTATACTTCGAAAATAATTATAAAACAAGACAAATGAAAATTTGGATGCGGAACAAATCTAAATGCAGTTTTTATTTCTATACAGAACACCAAATCCAACAAAATGTATAAACAATATTTAAATTTTGTGATTTCATAATTAAAATATGTGTCAGAATGAGACTGTTGACTTGACTTACAAAAATTAATTTAATTATTTTATTTTATTCATTTTGCATTCTTTAGTCTTTTTTTTATGCATTTTAGTCTTGCCTAAGTTGCCTTTCAGTTTCCTTCCTCTGGCCGCCAATAATAATAATATCAATAATGAGGACTTTATAGTGCTTGCTCTTTAGAAGCTCTAAGAGTTTTATAACATCTATAATGATATGACTACAAAAAGCAAACATAAAGAAACACCATGAAATTATAAATTTTTTAAAAATCTTGAAAATATTTAAGGTAGGAACATTATTAGGTCTTTAAGATTGTTCTTGCAATCGAGAAAGGTGTGTTTTAAGAGCACTCTTGAAAGGGATCACTGTCTTTGTGTATAATTTCAAATGGCAATTTATTCCATGTTGCTGGGCCCTGGTATACAAAAGAACATTGACCATATGACTTCATTTTCATAGTGGGAATAATGAGTATATGATTGTCAGAAGAGGAGAGTAGGTATCTTGCTGGTGTGTACACATGGGTGAGTCCAGATAGGTATGTTGGATTGGAGTATGTCACTGAAATGTAGCACAGAGAAAAAAATTGGGTTTGATTCTGGATTGAAGGCCAGTGTAGGGTACAGAGCAACGGGAAGGTTTGCTCTGATTGTGGTACTCTAAGAATGATCAAAACAGCTGTGTTTTGAACTTTTTGAAGTTTCTGGGTAGATATTGAGATGAACCAGATATAACTGAGTTACAATAGTCCAGTCTTGAAAGTACTAATGAACACACAAGTGCTTTAGTGGCATCAACTGAAAGATATTTGCAAATAGGACTGATGTGTCTCAGCTCAAAATATGCAGTCATGCATATGTTCATGGCATGTTGGTGCAATGTGAGAGTACTGTCCAGAGTAACACCTAGGTTTTGTACCATCTGTGAGAATTTAATGTTGGTGTTGCTGATATTTATTGTCTGAGGTAAAGGATGTGAATGAGAAAGTCTTTGTGTTGTGATCAGAATGACCTCACATTTATCATTCATCAGCAGCTTGTTACATGTCATCCATGATTTTACTTCAGAAATGTACCTCTCCTTGGATGGTAACATCAACTTCAGTTGGGTGACTAAACTTGTATATTTGGGTGTCATCTGTGTACAATTGGTGAGACACTGGGTGATGATCTATAACACTTGTAAGCGGCTGAGTGTATAGAATGAAGATAACAGGTCCAAGAACAGAACCCCGTGGAACACCACAACATAGATCAACTGGGCTAGAGTGTATACCATTTGCACATAAAGTTGTGTTCTGTTCACTACATAGGACTTTAAGCACAGTAAGGCTGTATTGTGAATACCAAATACATGCAGGCAATGGTGAAGTAATATATCATCGTCTATTGTGTCAAATGCTGCAGACAAATCAAGGAGGGTAAGGACTGTAATCTTTCTGCTATCCAAAGAAAAGAGAATGTCATTAATTACTTTACAAAGAGTAGTTTCAGTACACTAACAGGCTTAATTTAGTGCAGTCAATAAATATACCGATTATATATATCTAAATTTTACTGAAAATTAAAGTTACTATAAATTCATTCATACCATAAGCATATTTTTTTCAAAATATAAAGACCTACATAATGCCATATCAACATTATTTAATATAGTGTAAAACAGTCCATCATTGCATGGAGAATAAAGACAATATTTACTACTTGAACATAAAAATATAAACAAGTAGAAAGGACAGGTGAAGACTCACTAAATATAGATCAACTCTCAGTTTCTTTTCTCAATGGAGGAGAGAATATAAGGGTGGATTGGTGTAACAGCATATTTTAATGTTGGAAAGGTGTGTAATGGTGATTGTAAGTACATTTTAATGTGTGCAGGGGTGTAAGGGTTTTTGTAAGAGCATATTTCAATGTGGATAGGTGTATGCTGCTGTAAATGCATATTGCAAACAGTAATAACTAGTAATAATGATAATGGATTTCTACAATATAGATACTCTACCTGAACAATGAACTAAATACAAGCTTAGCCATTGTATTACACTGTGAATGGATGAGGGAAACACTAAATGTCCCACTGATGTCAGACAGTTTAATTGGTCTTGTCAATCTATTGCTGCCTTAATATGTTTGCTGATATTTATTAATGCTAGTTATGTATGATTGTTTGTGAAATACTAATGCAATACAAAACTAATTAATCAGTAAATGTGAATTACTACTATCAGTCATCCAAGATAGTCACCATCCAATTTGATTTTTGATAGTCATCATGCAATAACTTATCTCACTACCTGTTTTTGTTAGCCATTGCTAATAACATGCATTTTGATTAGCTAAAAGGGACTAACACTCTAGTGGCTGATAAGGATATCAATAAATCCAAGGAAAGACAATTCTTCTTTTTCCCTTCTTAGTGTTCAGAGCATTTTTGATCCTCTGGAGAAATAAGATTTTCAAAATGATTTCTATAACAGTTAGCCATAATACATAATAATAAGTGATGCTGAAAATCTTCTTGAACAGTCTGAAACCACAAGTAGAAGAAATAATTGCTGAAGAACAGGCAGGGTTCTGGAGTGGAAGAAGCAAAAGCAAACAAATATTCAATCTCAGGGTTCTGTGTGAAAAGTATTTGCAACATCAAAAAGACATCGATCATGTGATCATAGATTTCAAAAAGACCTCTGACAGAATGTGGCATGAGGCAGTGTTGGCCACAATGAAGTACAACATGGGTCAAAAATGGACCAACACCATCAAGCAGCTGTACACCAAGGCTACTAGTGCAGTAATTGCTCAAGGTTCTGTGGGGGACTGGTTCAAGACAACTATCAGAGTACGTCAGGTGTCTTCTGTCAGCCATGCTTTTCAACATCTACTTAGAACACATCATGAGTTAAGCCCAGGAAAACCACTGTGGGACAGTCAGCATTGGAGGGCGAAACATCACCAACCTCCACTTTGCAGACGATATTGATGGGCTGGCCAGCAGTGAAGACAAAGCTTGCCACCTTAGTGAAGAACCTGGATGAAACATCTTCAAGATTTGACATGGGGATAAGAGCCGAGAAGACATAGCTGATGACAGGTAGTGGGAAACAAATCTCAGCCAAGATTAAAGTCTGAGGACGGGAACTAAAAACAGTGAGTCAGTTCAAATATCTAGGTTCCATAATCACTAAAGAGGGATCAAAAACAGACATTTTGTCATGAATAGCATAAACAACGGCAGCTATGTCAAACATAGACCCATCTGGAGAGACAGGTATATCTGTCTCAAAACTAAAATCAGACTATTGAGAACATTGTTTTGTATTCATGTGAGGCCTGGACCCTTAAAGCAGAATTACAATGAAGAATCCAGGCACTTGAAATGAGATGCTACATAACCATCCTTGGCATCTCTTACATGAACCACATCACAAATGAAGAAGTGCATAACATCATCAGGCGCATAGTAGGCCAATATGAAGACCTCTTCACCACTATCAAAAAGAGAAAGCTGAAATGGTATGACCATGTCACTAGAGCCAACAGTCTATCCACAACAGTACTGCAGGGCAGCATCCAGGGTGACAGAAGGATAGGTAGACAGAGAAGAAAGTGGACTGACAACATCACAGAAAAAGTTTTGTGGAGACACAGGCCTTGGCACATGATCAAGACAAGTGGAGGGAACTTGTCAGATGTTCAGCAGTACAGTGCCTCAACGATCACACTTGGTCAAGAGACTGATGAAAAAGATGACCATAACAGCCATATTAAATTGGGACCATTTTTTTAAAACCAACCAGGCATCATAAATCTTCTAGTATAAACACTAAGTCAATATCACTATCTATACAGATAGAGTAGTGTTATACATTTTAAAGATGGTGATCATATTAGGAATATTGATCACAAGATCAGCATCACTTTAAATTAAGATTGACAAGATTATATTGTCTTAAACTAAGTAACAGATAAGAGAGAAAATCAAGTTTTGTAAACTTCAACAAATAATTTATTTCCCAATAACACAAAGTAAAAATAAATTACAGTACTCGGCATTAAATCCCAAATAATCCTAAAAGTTCTATCACAAGTCCATCTGTTTAAAGTTCCAACTGAATTCCAGAGGTATTCCAAACAAGTTCCAATAATGAAATGTGCATGTAATCTTGAATGTGGTAAACGGCCAAAGGCCTGCAGTGTGATGACATACCAAATCTTTTGATGTGTGACAAATATATATTCCAAAAATTTCCTTTATGAATTCACTATAATTCCAAATAAATTGTTCTGTCCAAGAATATCATTGATGAGAACTTAGTATTTCAAGTGAATGATAAATTGAATAAATAAATAGTTCAATTCAAATGACAGACTTAACACAGCAATAAGGCTGATTATACTTCAGGATGTAATAACAAGAAAGAGTAATTTCTTAAGTAAACATATAAAAAATACGACCCAAAAATAGCACTTACCGTATATACTCGCGTATAAGCCGAGAAATTTAGGACAAAAATAAGGCCTGGAAGAAGGGGGATCGGCTTATCTGCGGGTCAAGTTCCAAATCTGAAATTTATAATGCTTTTCCCCCTCGATTTCCAATATTTATTGTTTCCGTCGATCGCCGAATATGAGATCACATGCCTAATGATGCCACATGGCTGTTAAGATTTATACTGTCGTGAAGTAAAACAAAATTTTTTCTTTCTAACATAAGTGGTAGGATAACGAATGAAAAACATGTTTTAACGTACTTGACGTCTATTTGACAGATGTCCATCCACCAGAAAATACAGCTATACGTGTTATTTGAACCACGCAAATACGTGTATTTTCCAAAAGAACCGCCATATTAGAAATCTCTATTTAAGTATTTAACCCTCATCGCTAGTTTATTTCAGTGTAAATATGAAAAGAATCTACGTAAAAAGAAATAAAAGAATTACGATACTGAAGGTATATACGACAAACATATTGATCGAGAGTAGAAATACATGTATGACAGTCTTCAAGAAACAATAGCAAGAGGCTCCATAGGGGTTTGTTGCGCGCACGCTTAGGAACGGTAAATAACAGTGCAATATACGAGTCAGCGTGAATAATTGTAAAACAATACAATTTGTTGGATTTCTTTGACAGGTGTTTTAGAAGTTATCGGGAGCCACAGTTCATATACAACTATTGTTTAGTTGTTTGTAAATCAAAGTGGTTTGTTAGCGGAAGATTGTTGTACAATAGCTACCATATGCTTAATCTGTGGTAAATGCCTCGGGGATAATAGGTTTGTTTTGTTGCACAATGCCAATGACTTAACTAATAGATGCCAACTCTCAGATGTATTGTTTAATGAGATATGGTAGTGGACATGGTTTCTGCTCAAAGTTATGAACTGTCACAATACTTGAATAATGTCCAAGCTGAAACCAATCATAGTTTGATCAATTGAATCACCCTACCCGTAGTTTAAAAAACACAACACAAATAACAATGATAAATAATTATCAAATACAAATTGAAAAACAACCACACATAGAAATAATTACAGGATAAGGTAAATAAATAGTATACTACTACTGAAAGAAATTATTTCAGTTTAATCTGTCTAGAACTTTAAATTCAATTCAATCGGATAAAATGAATAGTGTTGGAAGTAAAAGAAAGCGTTCTGCTTATGATGCAGCATTCAAACTTAAAGTTATTGAATATGCAGAAGCAAATAACAACTGTGCTGCAGTACGCGAATTTGTTCTTTTGTTTGTTTTTTTATGGTTTAACGCCATTTTCAGCACAATATAGGCTATACATGGCGGCCAGTATTAATGGTGGAGGAAGAAACCGGACAAACCCCGGAAAGAACCACCGACCCATGAGAAGCTACTGGCAAGCTTTCTCACATAACAGCATTTGCCGAATCTTAGACTCGAACACACGCAGATAGAGGTGAGATGGCAGTGGTCCGTAACGGACAGCGCTTTAGACCACTCGGCCACCCGCGAATTTGTTGTGAACGAGAAGCAAGTACGGGGGGGGGGGGGGGGGGGGGGGGACGACGTATATGATGAAAGCACGCCCGTAACAGAAGCTGAGTTTCGTGAACTGTTTGGCGAGTCTGATACAGACCCCGATTTTGAAGGATTCTAAAAGTGATCGAACTTTTATAATTCATGATTTTAGAATGAGGATTAATTAAATTTCCATTAAGACTTAACACTTCAGAATTGTTTTTATTTCAGCATATAAACTAGATTTCTTACTTTTATTTTATTTAATAATGTGATTTACCTAAATAAATGTATTCAGAACTCACTTTGTGCATCTTGTGATGTACCGTTTGTATAAAAATTATGAGTCGGCTTATACGCGGGTCATGCACTTTATACCACTTTTACCAATTCAGTTTTTTGTGGGGGGTAGGCTTATACGCGAACGGGCTTATACGCGAGTATATACGGTAGATGTAGGCCAATCATCTCTCTGAAACATTAAATGTTGTTCCTTGTGGAAATCTGATGCCCGAGACCCACACCAAAGTAAACATGTTTACTTCCATTGATAATGATCGGAAGATTTAATCCACAATGATCGAGAAGTAAAACCCCAATGTCATTATGACCATCCAATCTTCTAAATAGCAATAGCAAGATTTTCGAAATGGTTTACATGGTAGCCATACTGGAGGTTACATGAGCACCATTTTCATCTTGGACCAACTAGACATCATAAGAAGTTGTTTAGGTAAAAGATAAGAATATGCGAGACAAGAGTAAGAAAGGGAGCAGACCCCCCCCCCCCAGTCCCGGCTATTCTGTACTCTGAGATCTTTCATCTCAGCTTCCAGTTATAAGGTTCACTTTCCTGCCTAGCTTATTAAGCCCTTCCCCCACTAGTGTTGTGACTGGTGATCAATGACCAGTCAACTGATTCGATGTGGACTCTGATCTGAGGGACAAAACCTCCCCAGAACTGAGACAAAATGTAACACCATCTTCCTCTAATGGCATAAACTGCTTGATGTCATTGTTACGAGTCTAGGCTCTTACAAAATGTAACAAAAAAGAGTGAAGACAACATGCTTTGTAAAATTTAACAATTTATTTCCCTCGAATATCAGTGAAAAAAAATATTTAAAAAACCCTATAGTTTTACAAATAATATCCAGAAATAATTTATGAATTCAAAACTAACAGTCTTTGTAATAAAAAGTCCTGAAGCTTAAATCCCAATGAAATCCAAAATGGAAGACAATGACGTCCATTATTACTGGAGAATGTTGACCCTCCATCAAAGTGTGGTGGGTGTAAGGAGTGTCTTCTGACATCCCACCTGCAATGCCTGTCATCACTCACTAAAATATTTTGCAGTCACAAAATCATTTAAAATTTTTAAAAAATTGTCCATTTATTTTTACACATTGTTTCAAAATGTAAAATATATTTGATAAGACTGATCACATAACTGCAAACTGGCTTTAACTTGGCAGGGCAATTTAGTTAAAAACAACGAACATCCTTTTGATTCTATCTGCACGGTCAGTTTGGCTTCAGTCTTTGAACTTTGCAGAGATGATTTTGATGTAATCTTTGTAAACTTTTGGATGATAGATACTATTGATTTTGATGTAATCTTTGTAAACTTTATCACTTATGAAAGTCTGCAAGCCAAGTGAAGACTGTTTAAAACAGCACAGCTATTAATTACAATATCGCAAAACCAGATGCAAACACCATTGACCTTTATTTAATCCTTTGTAACAACAGCCACTTAAAACAAAGACTGTTCTAAACAACAACATATAACTGGATTCCTTTTTACAGGTCACAACAGTAGTGTCATTTATTCTCAAGTATATGTTCTTAACTTCCATTGTGGTGCTTAGTCATTTGAATACCTATTTCTTCAAAGGGAATAATTAATCATGTTAAAAGTTATTTTTCTAAATCCTTCATGAAAACACTCACTACCAATGTCATAATGCAAAACTATTTAAGGGCTTTCAATCTAGTGGTCAAGTAGATTAGCCTTTTGAGTTAATCTGTAATAACTAGGATTAATTAAGTCATCTTTATCTTAAATACTAGGAACTGATAACCTGATTTCCCTGATTTTATTGTCATAATTAAATAGCTTGATGTGTTTGTTGCTTTCTGATTTTACAGTGATTACAACCCACTCACCAATCTGTCACTTGTTGATCTGAGGGCAGCCAGTTACACATTTGTTTATGAAATTAGTCCATTATAATTTTGTCTCCAAATAAATCTATTTTGTTCCTGGATGAGTTAATTATGGCCGTTGATCTCATTCATATGTACAGACACACACCAATACAGCATATGTATATTCCAATTTGCCCAAAGCAACAGCAAAACTGCTGGTCAATATTACAAATGACTGCAAATACATGTAACGTCAATATCTTCTCTTTGAACCATGTTGAATTTTGAACTTGGAAACTGGTCCTTTGCACAATCCTGTTATGAATGACCAGTTGTCTGGAGAAATCACTTTTTCTGGGTGACAAGATGACAAAAACAAAATTGACACTGATAGTGACAAGCAAAATTAAAGCCGACTTTAAAACAGCGGATCCCAACCGATTTGCTGCAACCCTTTGAAGGAGTTTAAAAGTACAACTATTTGCATGCAGGGGTCCACAACATTTGTTACGAAGTTAAGATACCTGATAGCATAAAAGTTTGTGAAAAACCTGCCTGTGAAGAAATTCCGATCCAGTAACAATACACCATCTCCAAAGTGTTGACATCACCAATGATGAGGACTGCTGCAAATATAATCCAGGCAATAATCTCCCACAAAATACAAAAAAATGCTTGTGGTACCTATAAGGTAAGTATCCAAGACAGTTACTGTGAAAGGTCTGATTGGTTGAAATGATGAACATATTTTTATTATTTAAGAAATGGAAGTTCATTCAACGGTTGTAATGTTTCTCCATTTGCATGCTAACAGGTGTGTTGATGAAAATTTACCCCCTTTTGAAGTCCAAATTACCGATATAATTTTGCAAATCTTAATATCTATCAAAAGCTGGCCTCTCTATTATGTCACATGTATGACTTAACAATCAGAGAAAACCACAAAATCATATATTTTTGTATTTTTTTTACTAATGAAGATAAAAGAATGAGATAAAGAAAGATCATTTGCAAATTAAAAAAACTGGGTTACAATCACGAAGTACTGATTAGAGGAACATGTAATCTCTCTACTAATGTGATTCTGAGATCAAATTGTTAATAATGCAGACTGCATTAAACAACAGTAATGGAAAAAAAAACATGTACCCTCACACTAAATGTAAACACTTAAAGTGAAAACATTTATATGTATAATATTCACGTGAATTTTGAGGACCTAGTTTGTAGTCCTACCAGGCAATTCCTGAACCCACAAAGAACAGGGAGGAGAGGGGTTTGTTGTGACCAAAAGACGCTGAAAATTATCACTCTGGACAGAGAGGGTTGAGGTTTGTTGTGACCAAAGGTCACTGAAAATTATCACTCTGGACAGCCTCTCTTGTTGTGACCAAAGGACACTGAAACTTACCACAATGGACTATCAGAAGAACATAAGTAATGGACAGAGGCATAATGTTTTCTAATATGAGGAATATGAAAACCAGATTGGAAAATTAACAAACCATTTGAAAATGGGTTTTCTTTTTTTCTAAACTGGAGAGTTAATATCTTACAATTTTGACAAACTTATACAGCGAAGAAATGCTATTATGCATGGGCACACAGTATGGAGTCTGACCGAGTTGATGCACATGTTTTAAGACCTTTCTAGAACATGAAGATTCTACACCTGGCACGGATGAGTTTTTTCTCCTGGGGAAAAGTGTATGATATGCAACAGAGATTTATCAGTAAACATATTACTGATATGAAAGCTGCAAAATACGAGTCTGAATAGAAGAATTAAAAGATGATGAGAACAGTTTATGCAGAGTAACTTAAATAACACAATGCAATATTTGAAAATAAATAACTGAAACAAAATTGGATGAGAATAACTATCACTTTATTTTACATATCACAACCCAAGCCACGTACAGGTTTAATAAAAGCTCGGGTGAACTGTTTACAGCAAATTTAATTTCATATGACTAGAGATCACATCTCAATATTGTTGAGATATATATACATATATATATACACACTAAAAAGGTTGCAACATCCACACATTGTTAAAAATCATACATACACCAATATCACTTTTGAGAAAAACTAGGCATGTTAAAATACACCACCACTACAGGAGGCTAAGTACTAACACATAAAAACAGAATCGAAGTTGTGAAATAATATCCGACTGATCAAGATTTACAAAATCAACATTTTTTTTAATACATTTAGTCAAACCTAAACAGTTAATACATTTCAGAGAACATTTAGGGACCACAGGTTAGAATTATTTTATAAACACCTACTGAATATTTGGAGATGATTACCAGACCTATGAGACTCAAATTTTACTGACAATAATCTCAAAGCATACATTAATGAATTTTATTAAAAAAAAAGATAATGAACAATAATCATAATTTTGCTTGCAAGTAACTGAGAATTTTGTCAATATGAACCATATTTTATGCTTCAAGTTTTAATAAATAGTCTTTTATTACAAATTTATGTACATGTAGTTTTTTCTGCAATGTCAGAGGCAACTACTAATATAAATTATTAAAGATGGTCATAAACAAGGTTAATAAATAACTGAAACTGATATTTTTTCAGTGATAAGCCATTATATTAGAAAATCCTAATGGTTTTAGAATTTGGATTCAAATTTTATTGACAATAATCTCAAGCATACATTAATGAATTTTATAAAAATGATAATGATCAAGAATCATGATTTTGCTTGCAATTAACTTTGTAAATTTGGCAATTTGAACCATTATTTTATGCTTCTTGTTTTAATAAAAAATCTTTTATTACAAATATGTACATGTAGTTGTTGCTCTGCAATGTTAGAGGCAACTACTAAAACAATATATTAAAGAAGTTCATTGTTTCAGTGATAAGCCATTTTATTAGAAAATCCTAATGGTTTTAGAATTTGGATTCTGTTAGTGGATCAACTCTTGTGATACAAATATATGTTAAAATATGGAGATAATGTAAGCTGCTTATTTAATAAAAAATGAAGTAAATTCAAATTTTTATAAAGCTATGAAATATACTTTGATTCGTTGGTCATTATTAAGGAAAATCAAGGTTTACATAAAGCATAGTTAACCTAAAGTGAACACATGATAAAAAGCCATATGCAACTTAACTATATCGGAAGCGTCCTTTAACCTAGTGCAAAGTAATACTGTACACTTCTTTGCAGCTACCACTATTGGCTATTTAAAGTATCTTTCTTACCTGGTGATACACATGCAAGGTACAGACGATTGCTAGTCATGACATGAAATGATATCAGTTCTAATTTTGATGCCATTTGTCATTACATGTCCTGAAAATTTGTGATTCTATTGATGGAACTTTTTTAATTTGAATTACATGATATAAGAGACTTGAATTAATGTCATATTTATACTGTCAAATAACTAGGGTTGGATGGATAGGGGTATATTTTTAGGTCTGGGTAACAGGCAGGGTAGGTTTTTACCACTTTAGGTTCTCTACTTCCATTCTGCAACTATAAAATATTCTTCTGTTTTAAAATGTCTAAAAAATATTTTTTATTTTATTACCAATGCCAAAAAGTATGCCTGGGGAGGGGAGGGAAGGGGGCTGACTCAGCAAGATCAAATTTTTGTCTTAAAACCAGGCTAGATTGGGCAATTCAAAACCCAGCCAATCTCGGTGTCCACGCCAAGTATCTGTCCATCGCAAACAATTTCTTTCATGGTCAATATTTGTAAATGTATTGAAACTGTTCTACTCCTACAATAAAGTTAGCATTTTTGCTATCTGTATTTCACATCTGTATAGTGGGATTGAATACTGAAATCGTAACTTATGGTACCAAAGTAAATTTATTTGCTTTCCAAAACTGAAGAGTAGTTATGTGTTTTACCCAATCAATTCACTTATCACCCAAATATTAGTTTTACATTCTGAAGAAAACAAACTCTACTACAATGAATAGTATGCAAACAATGTGCAGTTTTTTCAAAAATAAAATCCTTATCACATAAGACAAATCTACTTGTAGAGAAAAAGTTGTCAAAGAAATGAAAGACTTTTTTTCTTAACTGTAAAATGTGGTGTCTATCCATTTTTGTCATCATCATATTTCATTTTTTGGACATGACAGGAAAGCAGATTTAGTGAAATTTTCATGAAGACATTTCTAGTCAATTGAATCAATATTTCTTCTGTCTTTGATACATGCCTCACATGATTACTTATATATGCTTATATATATACTTATATAGATCAAATAAATATATCTGATGACTTTTGGATCCAATTCACATAGTGAATGAATGAATAACCATGGAATAAAAAACAGTGAATGAATGAATAACCATGGAAGAAAAAATATACACAGCGCAATCAACTTGTGAATAAAACAAGACAGAAAAACTAAAAATGAACTGTATAGTTTGCAATATTCTAAAAAATTATGTATATTATAAAATCTTAATATAATATACAAGTAATAAAAAGCATTTAAATATTCGATAAAAATGAAAAGCATTTCATGGAAATTTCAAAGTGAATTAAAATATGGAATAAATCTTAGGATGTGCTGTTTAAAATGAATTCACTACCTACAGCGACAAATGAAAAAATATGTGTTAAATAATTATTGTTTATCACTAAGATGCATATCAGAACGTCCAGATCAATGCCTTGTTTTCACAGACATTAAGAATGTGTATGCAAATACCTATAATGCAACATGCAACACCCTGTGCCGCCATGTTGAGTCACTAACAAACCTTTATCAACATTAGCTGTCACGTATATTCATGATGAAAATGTAATTTAATTGTCCATAGAAATATTTACTTCATCAAAATGATGCATAGATTATGGTAAAAAAATTAAGCTTCCCTATTGCACAAGTAAAAATAAAACTGGAAAGTCCCTGGTTTATATTGAAAGACAGAATAGTGAAGTTAAGCTGTAATCATGGTTATGCCATCCAAAAGAAATGTATTTCTGACAAACAGATAATACTGAGATTTTAAAAAAATATTTTGTATGATGTCCCTAAGACTCATCTTGAAAAAGTACTTCCGGACAATGATCTTCAGGATTCAATATCAGTTATGGAATTAAACTTTCAAAGCATGTGTATTAAACCAGAAGTATTATGTACAAATACTTTTCTTATCAACAAGTGCTTGTGCCAAAGACAGCTGTTAAACAAATATTAATTAGTACGGTGAAATAATGTATTTGTGGTGAATAGCACTTGAAACAAATGGATATTTAGTGATAACTCGCAGCCTTAAAAAAGCAAAAAAGAACAAAGTGATATAAACAGGTTCTTGCAGGATTTTGCAATTAGATTTTTAAGTTGGTGACTGCTATCAAAAAAAGGTCATATTTCTTTACCAACCAATAATTTTGTCCCTATGATCTCTCCGGACATCAATTATAACTAAGAAAACCTCTTCCAAATCAACTGTTTTTCCCCCATATGAAATTATCCAAATAGTATACATTATACGTTTCAACATTCGTTCATTTGAGTAATGATGCTTCTATACAATTATACCTAGGTTCTGTTTCTAAAATATTTTGAAATGAATCTGTACTTATCATGTGATGACAGCACGCTGTGTAAAAATGACACTACAGCAAAGTAATGCAACTAATATCTGTATACATCCTAAGCCAGTATACAAAAGGAAGAATATGGTCTAATGATAACAATAATTAACTCGCCTTCTAAGCTGACAGATTCAAATTTTGACTTTCACAAGAACACCGCATCGGAAGCCTAGTGGCTAGAGCATCCGCCATGGAAGCAGGAGATCATGGGTTTGATCCCTGGCTGAGTCATACAAAAGACTTATAAAAATGGTACTAACAGCTGCCTCGCTTAGCCGCTCAGCATTAAGAGGTTAGTGTTAGGGCTGGTTGGCCTGGTGTCAGAATAATGGGACTGGGTGCGACATCATGCTACATGTCTGTGGCATGATGCCCCAGTACTAGACATCACTATAAACTGTCTCTGCAGATATTGTAGCAATATGACTGAAAAATTCTTAAAGCTAGGTTAAAAATCCTAATTTCTGTCTCACATACACACACACTTTCATAAAACATGACAAATCAAAAGGCTACATTCAATTAGTATCACTCATTCTGAAGTAAAATTGATAACTCTTAATACGGAGTATTGTTATATGATGGATGCCAGATTCTAATCTGGACAAGACAGGTATGACTGTGGTGTACAGACCAAAAACCAGCACATTAGAAGACAACAATTTCTACAACAAACCATTCCAAACAAATAAAACTCCTTATTGGGCTAAAAAAGACTTGCATGTAACCATCCCATTTTTTTTCTTCAGAAATAGAACAAGTTTTAATATTGCAAAGGTTTTCCATACTTCCTTCACACAAGGCTAATTGGACCAATTCAAATTGTTGCCCTCTGCATAACTACTGGTGTTTTGATAAATATGGCGTCCATTGCGGTAACAAGCTTAGCCAATCAAATGAAAGATCACCTCATTAATATGTGCACATCTCACTCATTATCTATTGCATCCAAGGTCTTGATATATCCATACATTTCAAGTTTGATCAAAACTGAATATATGGCCTCCAGAGTGACAGTGAGGTTTCCCAGTCACGTATTTATCAGCTCATTAATTTGCATAGATCTTGGTCATTATTGAAATTCATCCAAGATTTTGATGATATAAATCCATATTCCATGCCAAATTCAAACTGGATCAAATATGTGAACTCCAGAATGAAAACAAGCAACTGTTGATGGATGGATGCACAACAAATGACTGTCAACCCATGCATGGCCATACCATTAAGTTCCCTTCATCTTACAACCAGGTTTGTTAAACAGACCAAGACACATGGAAAAAATAATCACATAATTTGTACTGTAACAAAACGTATATTGATTACTCCTTATAATGGCACTAGATTCAAGTAAGTCCAACATCAACATTTTTAATATGATGTAAATTAAAAATAATTAAAATAGCCATCTTGTTGTAATAATAAAAGTTCTTTATTGGAACTTGCTTTATTGGCCAAACAGGAATCCTGGACAAGTCTGGCTTTTTTCTTTATTTTTAACTCAAACCATCACTGATAATCTTTATAATGCTAAATTTTCAAGGAGTATATTTCCTGGTGGAAACTTGGCTTACTCTATAGATTCCTTTCTTTTCATTCCATAAAGAGATACAAAAGAATAAAAGATTTGTGATTTGTTTTTTTTTTTAAATGTCATTAATTCAGATGAAGTGACAATAACTGTTTGTTTTTTATGGGTTTAATTTGTTTAAGGATATGACAGTCTATACATGGCAGCCAGTATATCTGTTGTGATGGGAAGAACCACCATTCCATCAGGAACTACTTTTTTGCATATCAACATTAACAGACCTAAGACTTCAATCCATGTGAACTGAGGTGATATGTCAGTGATCTGTAAATGAGAGTGCCTTAAACCACTCTGCCATGCTCGGTCCCTTTGAAGATGGCCACCATGGCAGCCATACTGGTTGTCAGATCAGCACATTTTCAATAAGACCAACTAGAAATCATATGTCTTGTGAAAATTCCATTTTAATATGGCCATCTGTTCAGGAATGGAGCCAAAAAACGATTTTCAACAAGGCTACCATGGCAGCCATACTGGATTCCAGATCAGTGACAATTTCAATGAGGACTAATTAGGATTATAATTTTTGTTTGTTTGCAAGAACTCCATGCCATGATGTCCATTCTGGCTGTCCTATGGTCACAAATTTCATCGAGGACCAACTAGACCTTGGAATAAATGTGTTTGTAAAGTTCATTGTGCCAGTCTTCCCAGAGATTTAGGTGCAACAATAACAAATGTGTACAAAAAAG
This sequence comes from Unio delphinus, assembly GCA_029339505.1. Taxonomy (NCBI): domain Eukaryota; kingdom Metazoa; phylum Mollusca; class Bivalvia; order Unionida; family Unionidae; genus Unio; species Unio delphinus. The sequence continues at coordinate 13,344,394 of JAQISU010000242.1, read as the reverse complement.
ACAGTGACAGGGCATCAGTAAAGCTAGAAATCAAAGGCATGATATCAACTATATATCAACTATATGCATGATATCAACTATATGCATGATATCAACTACCATATATACTCGCATATAAGCCAAATAATTTAGAGGGAAATAAAAGGTCTTGAAGAAGAGGGTTGGCTTATCCACAGACTAATGTCTAAACTTGACAGTTTTTAGGTCTTTTTGTTGACTATTGTAATGAGGGTAAATCTTGAGACAAGAAAATATCCTTTCTTCCGTGTTCTAAGACATAGGCATGTAATAAATATAGCTTTCTGTGACCCAATAATTATTAAACTGAAATAAAGTATAATGAGTGATTTTGTTATTATTCTGCATGTGCATATTTTCTGATTTCTTCAACAAAAATTAATTAAAAGTAAATAAAGACTTAATAATTCGCGGGCCGGTTACATTTACTGTGGATACCAGGCTGTACAATACTTACACAGTACAAAGCGTGCATAGCATCACTTAAATCCTGATTTATTCCCAAACATATTGATGCGGATTTTGCTCTATTTCTTGTTTTTCGACCAAATTGCATTCTTCCAGGTAACATTTCAGCTTGTCCTTAATAGCTGTTTCATTTATGTTGAATCATGCACTCACAAGTTACTCCTTTTCAACAATATAAGCGATCCTACAAATTGAGGTAATATTTTGTAAAAGTGTGCACATTTAGTTATATAAGGCACATAACCAGCATAATTTATATGTTCATGAACAGTGGTAATAATAAAGGCTAAAATTCTCATATAGATTAACTAAGGTTAACATCAACCAATTTTAGTTTTGTGTTTTGGCTGAACAAACATCGTAACTTTCCACACAATGTAAAGCTTAATGTTTTGGCATCTCATATGTTGATAGTCAGCAAATTTGTTTTTTGTTTTGTGAGAGCAGTTGAGGACAGTTAATCATTACAACCCTGAAACATGTGTTAAGAGGGAATTTTGACTGGCAACTATACCAGTACATTGATGTGTAATTACTATTTTTTTTATTCCATAATATTAGTACAATTACTGTAGTTTTGTAAAATGTTATGTAATTACTTTTTTTTATTCCATAATATTAGCACAATTACTGTAGTTTTGTAAAATGGGTGTGTAGGGCATACCTATGAATTTTTCAAAAGTTAAGTAGGGAGACTGAATAAAAGAAAATAGAGATTGGGATCTAAAATTGGGAGGTTTTTCGTGGCATTTTGAAAGCCTTGTTTTCACTAAATATTAATTTATCTTCCTGGTCCAATATGCACGAAATTCGCAGAAAGACTCACCGTTTCTCCTTGTGACACGCCCTATTTTTCCCAGGGCATGCTCTATTTTCATATTCTGATCAGCTGATCCTTATCAACGCATGTAGTTTGAGAAAACGATAGGCCCTCCATTGTAATTCAAAGAAACCGCGTTCTATAATACTGTGTCATGCAATCACCAGCAATTGATTGCCAAATAATGGATTCCCAGTTTTGTTGTTCTTAAAGGTACCTAAACAGCAAGCCTCATGGTAACTACTTTTTTTATGTCCTTATTCCCTATTATGAATTTGTAAAGCATTTAGCATTGTTTACTATAAAAAAACATGTATTCTGAATTAGTTTTAGAGGACACATTTGCTTTGTGGTATGTATTTTCATTCTTTTAATTTAATGATGGCAATTGACATTGGTATATACAGTAAAAATGCCAGGTGTCTGCTCATGCAAATTTCTTTTGCGGGAATGGCGCTATAGCATATGGAGTTATTGCATTCGTAGTGATCATTCTTGGGATTGAAATTAAATGTGGACGATTTTGTTTTTGTTTTTTTTTAATTGTAGTTTATTTTTTATTTTTGTGCTGTTGTAGAGGTAAGAAAAATCATCCATTTATGCTATTATTGTTGTTATAGGGTTTAACGCCATTTTTCAGCACACAATAGGCTATACATGGTGGCCAGTATTATTGGTGGAAGAAGAACCCAGGAAAACCCCCTAAAAGAACCGACCCACGAGAAGCTACTGGCAAGCTTTCTCACATAAATATATTTACCAAATCTTAGACTTGAACCCATGCAGACATAGGTGAGATGGCAGTGATCCATAACAGAGAGCGCTTTAGACCACTCGGCCTTTCTGGGCCCAAATCCATTTATGTAATTAATCTTTAAACTTAACATTTTATTTAGTAAAGAAGCAAATTCTTTCTAGTAAAGTAATTATTTCATCACAACAATATATCACAGATGATACAACATTCAGCACTTTTCTTGTTTAGAAAAAAGTAAAATTGAAGACATAATGTAACATTTAGGAGTTCTCTGCAAAAATCAAACTAGATTATGAAATTGCGATGGAGGCATGGAGCGACCTCTAAAATCGAGAGGATTTTTTTTCTCCTGGCACAAAGGTTTACAGGTATGGTGTAAGGAAGCTTACATGAAAGCAGATTACAATTCAGCTTTTATGGTTTTAGCACACATTTTAAAGCATTTTTTCTAAAACTCCATTATTGTTTTTTGGAGATATTTAAGTTTGCAGCAATGGTGCAAATGATTCCAAGGGATGTACTTAATTAAGTGCATAATTGAACCATATTATTGTTCGCTGTGTTGTCATACTGGGATTACATTTTAATGAGTTAGGTATTTACAATTTACAAGCAATGTAAAAACATAATTACCAGTACACTGATATAAAATGTCCAATGCAATAATGCATAAACAAACAATAATCGAGTGAAAAGGGAGGTAGTGTTACAGCAACTCACAATTGCTAAATTCTTGTCATCGTTCGATCAAATTATACACAAATCTAAATTAGGCAAATACAATAAGAAAATTAAATAATCATGCATGCCAACATAGAGTTAAGTATATTTGTATTTTTAAAAAATATAAGTTTGCCTATATGAATGCATTTAGAACTTACCTCATGCATCTTGAGATGTCTCGGAATTTGGGGGTGGGTGGGTGTCATATTATAAATAAATGGGCCTATACACGAGTATATACGGTGTGTATGTATATATATATATATATATATATATATATATATATATATATATATATATATATATATATATATAAAAACTATAGGCATGATATCAACTATATACAGTCTAATTTCTTATACATGCATTCAATCCAGTAGGAAAATAACTTTATGTGTCAGGAAAGCAAAAGTACCTTGATTTTGTAGATAAAAACAGACATTATAAAAATGCTTATATTTCTGAATTTGAAACAAAAAAAAAAAAAACAAAACAAGAAATGTTAACAGAAACAATCCTAAGAGGAAAGCTACATCTGAATTATCTTCACACAAAAACTGACCTAATGCGGCCGTTGTATGCTGGCATGTGCAATGTAATGTAGCTGAGCTGAATGTTTAGTTCTCTAGACTTGTAACCCATAAAACAATTAAGAAAGCATTTACACATGTAAATTGAACCTGAAATGCCTTGTCTTTCTTGGCATACAAAATCAACACAGAAGATGCATTATAGTTTTTATAATACATATGGATAAGTATAAAGAATACCCACAATACTGAGAATTTATGTTATATACCGATACTTTCTCGTTCCAATCTGCATTTTACAATTAGAAATATACTGCATATAATATACATGTACCAGAGGAAGATTCACATCATGTCATTACATAAAGTCTGGATAATAAAATGTTTTTAAAAATCTAAAATTAAAAACATCATGATTTTGCTCAACCATGAAGTCCTAATTAAACAAGACAGAAATAATCAACTTTCATTAATTGCATAACAAATAAACTACTAAGTATCACATTTTAAATAAATAATTTTAAAAAATGTCAGGTTTCAAGAGCAAAATATTTTCAAAACATTTCTTCCTGCATGCCTCTTCATATTAACAAAAATTTGTGAAAATAACAGCAAGAAAATGTATCACAAGCTATTATAGTAATGCCTGCCGTGTTAATTCCTTTTGGGGTTGTGGCATAAAGCATTTTGGTAAAAAAAATCTTCAACATATATGAAGAAATAAGAAATTACATTGAGGTTGACCAATCATTCTTTTCCAGCTCTTTACCTGTAAAGGTAGTTGTAGGAGAAAATATCTACGAGCACCAATTATGAATCATTGAAGAGCATTAAGCAAAGCATCAAATGTAGCAATTAGTGGCTATTCAAAGACGCCAAATATTGTCTAGAGGTATGCCTTAATGACAACAGGCTTTATAAAAAATATAAATCATGGTTGAAAATGCATTATTTCTGACCCTCTTCAACTTTACCAAAGGGCCAATCCATCAAGATAATTAGCAGGTAATTGATTTATACATTTCTATTTCAATCAAGAGTATTACTGATTAAATTAGCCTTCCATTGACTACACAAAAAACACCTTTGCAAGCATGTTCTTTTCACAAACTGACAATTGATCACATGATCATAATACTAATAAAAATCTGGTATCAAACAAGTTTAAGCATCACACTTTCAATATATATCATGAGTAAGCATTTTATTAAATAGCTCACACTAAATTAGGACATTTATTCTACAAAACTCCCATCGCAACAGCTTAAGCTCATATTATCCTGATTTGAGAAATATTCATAGCTTCTATTAAACATACAGGTTTTAAAAACAAATGTCTGCCGAACCTGGTTGTCTCCCCTATATATATATATATATATATATATATATATATATATATATATATATATATAGACACACCACACACGCACACTTGTCTGGATAACTGTATAATTGTCAGGATATCTTTACACTGTCAGGTCAAAGCCCTGAAGCTGACCATAATGCAATAAGTCTTTATGCTTAAGCAGATAAGACTGGTACAACAAACTCATCACATATAAGCATGTAAACCATAGGCCTATAACAATAATACCCATAAGTTTCAGATCATTTGAAAACTGAAAATGATGTTTAAAACATGTGACTTTCAAAATAAATTCTGATGCAAACGTAACACAACTCATAGGTATGAAAGAGACTTTCGGTTTAATCAGGCAAGATGGGGACTTAATTAATTAATTAATGGGGACTTCCATAATCATATGAACTTTTGACTCATGATAATCTTAGATCATAGTTTCAGTTGAACGCTACAACAAATGTTAAAGAAACATGAGTTTCAAAAATTATAACACAAAACTTTAACACTGTTTTTGATTATCAACCAAGCTTATTGCTGATGTATGTGAGTCAACAAAGGAACTCCCTGCATGTGTATAAGCTTTAGAACCAAAGCAATACTATACTACATTTTCCGTTGAATGCAGCCACAGATGTAGACGATATGTGACATCCATAAACTTCAATGCAAAACTTTAACACTGTTCACCACAAAGCAAGAAGCTTTCTGCCTTATGGCAAGATATCATGGCATAAACTTGTAGTTATTTTACCCCAAACTTGAATGCAGCAAATGATATGCAACTTTCAAATATCAGCAAAAACTGTATCCCACCATGAATCCTCTGGTAAGTGCAAAGATCTAATGAAACATATGATTTCATTGTATAGGTTGAAATCACCAGTAAATTTAAGCCCTCTGAGCTATGAATTCCTTCCATCTACATTAAGCCGCATGCAAAGTAACTTATACTGACAATTCCCTCATAAATGAAAGAAATGCCTCACAACACTACAGACAACAGACTGTCATAAGTTCATCTACATACTTGTATAAATTTCATGTGAAACTAAAACATTAAAAATCAACCATACATATACGTTTAGATCTTTATAATCAGACATGTCATCAGGAACAGGTCATGCAACTTATAAGGAATTAATGCATCATCAAGAGGCAGTCAAAACAGCTTCATTAAAAAAGTACTGGCTCAGAATATAAGGTGTAACTGGGCATGATCTGGCACTGCATGATGATCATGGCATTGGCAATACATTCTGTTCACAGACAGAATTCTGTGACATGGAAAATGATGATAAATCGAGGGATTTATCTGATGACCAGTCAGATTCTTCACCTGAAATTTCTGTTGAACTTCTGCTACTGCTGAACTGAAAGTTCTCAGGTGAGTCTGATATCTTTGGAGTTGCTGACAGGTGATAGTGTAAAACCTTTGGAATGCATGACAGCCTTGAGATCTCGGTCTTCTTCTTGCTCTCTGCAGCATAGAAATGGAAATTTATAAACTAATACAGCTGTACTGAACAATTTTTGAAAAAACAAAATTAAGATAATTTAAATGATTCCTAAAACATAACCAGAAATCCATTAATAAAACAATGAAAGATGACTGAAGCTGGATAGCTTTAAACATTTTGAACAGCACAATTTTGAGTAAAAGTCATGTGGCACTGAAATATTGGTGTGATTAATACACATGGTTCAGTATCTAACCTGAGTACTGTGAACAGCTACTTATTGGTTAATAAGTAATACTATCTGCATACAAACCAGTTTGGCATGACTTGCTACAGAAGTTATTGACCAATGAGTCTCAATGATTTGGATATTTGGTTCAGGTATGTGATCTTGAGCTAAAGTTAATGTGTAGAAACCATTACGTTCTTATTAAACTTGCCATATTAATGACCTATGACCTCTAGACCCCATGATCTGTTGGTTTCTTTATTACCCTTGTATATGGCATTCACCAACTTTAGTAGAGAAATTAAGTGTTTGTGAAAAACTATTTCAATTCATTCAGTGATCTTTTCAGTGATCTTTTCACCCCAATATCAAAGTGCTTTCAATGCAAGCTATCTACAACATTTGGTGCAGATATCAATTTAGTATTAATGCTACTGTGCAGAAACATTCTTCTTTCTGTAACAGTGACCTTCACCTTTCACCATTTGACCCCAAAACTGAAAAGGTATTTCCTTACCATGTACAAGCTATCCAAAAAGTTAATAATGTGTTACTCTAAATTCTAAGGATATTTTTATTTTTATTACCTTCATCTTTTTATATTCATTTCCATAATTTGAACTTGTCCACCTTTCATCTCTTATCATGCAGTGTTTCAGCATTCACATTTATTTAATAGTTTAAATTCTAATAGTTTTTTTCAATTCATTAGATTTGCAGTTAGCATAATAACTTTACCTCTAATTGAAACCATACAGACACCATTGAGCAGTCATGCCACTAAACCCTATTACAATACATACATAGTATGCATGTGATGTACAATGAATGTTTTGCACAAACACTATCCTTTTAATTTCAGTCAGTGACCTTGACTTTATGGCCTTGAAATTAATCATGTTCCTCTTTACCAGGTTAAGCTGTCCACAGTTTTGTCCATATATGAAGAACTCATGTTATTATGCGAAAACCATTTTTTTCCCCTTTAAGTAATTGAATTTGATCTTTGGCTTTTTGACACTGAAATCAGCCAGGTTCTTTCTTATCTAAAACAGTATATCATGGAGAATTGAAATTATATTGAAAAAGAAAAATTAATGGACAGATGACAGACAGGGCAGTAGTGTAATGTGCTGTGCCAAGGGTGACATTTAAAAATCATTACAATAATAATTCTTCACCCCTTCTAAAAAAGAATGGTGCTCTCTTTCTCTAGGCTGCAACAATGATATCTTTGTGAAGACAAGAAAGTGAACCAAACATAGATTATTAACTGCACTAACATAACAAAACATTTTAAATATACACACATCACCAATGTGCAATGTTTTTAATGATCTGTTAACATTTAAAACTTCAACAAATACATGCAATACTGCATCATACATGGCTCACATGTTTGTATGGAGTACTGTTCAAGGTAACCAGAATGAGGGAATGTGGGGAAACCAACATCCTTGAATGATTGATCATCTAATCTTATGTGCATTGGACACAAGGACTGAACAGCAGCCACAGAAATGCAATGCAGATCAACTGAATCAAGGATATAGCCATATCATAGAGATTCCATTACACCATACATGCCAGTTTTTACCCTGTGATACGTCCTTGTACCGAGAATTTTTTTTATCTGTTTGTATTCATGTCCTGATACTGAGTAAAATGGATTTTTAAGTCTTTAGAGTTAACTGTTGCAACATCATAATCTGTCAGATGCCAATCACTTCTTTCCATAACATTGTAGTCCCAAATTGCCAATTCTAATCTGTAATTGACAACAGCAATACAGTACCAGAGGAAGAGTTGGCTTATCGCTTATATATATAGTACAACTGTCTTCCTAGTCTGTTAAAACAGACTATTTACAGTTAGGTAGGGGTTGAGTTCCCATAGTTATCAAATTACTTATCCTGTCCTGAAAAATGGCATTAACCCTACAACAACAACAACAACAACAACAACTGAAACATAGTATTAGATTGCTGCCACAGCTTAGCATATAAGGAAGCCCATAAACCAGCTTCATTACATGTAGTTGTTGTGAAAACAATGCCTTAATCCATTAAAGAGCTTCTATACCTTCTTGTTCAAAACAAATTAATTGCCGAGGGATTGTCTTGGTTTTGATTTTGCCACTTTCTATTTATAGATGACCATTAGTCATAGGACCTTACAAGCCAAGCTGAAGTCAAAACCAAGCCACTAAAATTAAACATTTTATGCATGTAAACACCTTAACTTTTTACTTTAAAAGTGAACTCTAAACAAAATGATGATAGTGAAATAGGGTTATGTAGAGTTCATTTGACTCGTATCACATTGTGGTCTAGGGTCAGTGCTAATTGGCTATATAAAAATTGGAACTTGCCTCCTCCTGGTGAACAACAGATTCATGAAGCATAGAGCACTTGTCAGTTGGTATCATGCAGGCTACTGTGCTGACATGTGTGCCCTCTGCTTGATTGATTTTTTTAAATTTTCCTATGTTGCTGTGACAGCAACATGTTTCTGGTTTTGTTCTCTAAATAAATATGTTGCAAATTAAGAATGCAATAGTTTTTTTTATACAAAATATTATGTAACTTTCATTTAATGTTTTTTTTTAATATTCTCTACAACAACACTGACAAGGTGTTTTTATTCTTGATATGACGTGACTACTGGACCTCTCATGTCATGGTTATGTAGGATACAAAATTTGTTTAGTCGTGTGTGTGTGTGTGATTTGGATTTTTAACATAGCTTTAACAATTTTGCAGTCATATCGCTATGATATATCTGCAGTGTGACAGTTTATAGTGATGTCTAGCACTGGGGCACCAGTGACCAAGCCACAGACATGTAGCATGATGTCCCACCCACATTATCCTGACACCAGGCTGATCAGTCCTAACACTAACCTCTTAATGTTGAGCACCAAGAGAGGCAGCTGTTAGTACCATTTTTGTAAGTCTTTGGTACGAATCAGCCGGGGATCGAACCCATGACCTCCCGCATCTAAGGCAGATGCTCTAACCACTAGGCCACTGTAGCAGTTCTGTTTAGTCGTGTGACTAGCAGTGTGAACTGTACCAGGTCCTATTTCATCTAGTCTATCAGCAGCTTATAAACATAACAAATATTATAACAATTTCTGAGAAAATAAATCTGATATCAATTTCATGCTGGTATGGCTCAACATAAGGTCCTTAAAGTATGCTAGACCCACTACTAAGTGGCTACCCTATGCCACCACCTTGCCATCATGGTGATTTTCAGCTTTTGTCAATTAATGTCAACATATCTAAAATGGGTTGGAATGGGTCATTGGAAACATTACTGTTGTGGTGTTGATTTGCAACATTGTCTTTTATCAATGCAGTGCCTGTAAAGATCAGTAATGTATTATTTTATTTTCTTTCTCTAAAGTATTGTTAGAACATAATTTTCCCTACTTTATGTAAATTATAAACCATGCATTGATGATCCTGTCAACCCTACAGGAATCTTTACCATACAAACTTTACTAAAATCGGACTGAGTGCTCAAGCTACAGTGAACAATTCAAAGCCATCAAAGTAATAATAATAACATGCAAAAGCTGACAAACAAACTAACGATACAAACATTACTGGCTGACTATTAGACAACATGCATACATCCTGTCAATTTGAAAATACCTGAGTCTTTCCTCTTCTAGCAATGTTACAATCTTGTCTCTCTCCTCTACAACTTGTAAATATTCCTTGTATACCCTATCCTCTTCCATCTTTTGCTCCATGCTCTTTCTCTGTCCTGAAAAGGGGTGGGGGCTGTTAATTAGCATGCAGTCTAGACTTTGTTAAAACAACAAAATCACAAAATATAAAATAAATAATAAAATATATGCAAAATGCTCACATAAAAATACTTTCAATGCTCATATATTGTTATTTTGTTTTTTTTGGGGGGGGAAGGGAGATAATGTGTTTCAATGCAATGATATTTACAAAATAATCTTAAACAAGCAGTCTTTGCAACACACATGTCGCAGCTAACAACATCATAATCTGGCTCCTAATACAGGCTTTTTCGTCAACAATGCAATTCTTAAAGTTAAGACATGGCTGTAAAAACATTTGATTTACAGACATATTTAAATTTCAAGCAAATCAGATTTTAGGAGTTTGACTTCAGTCCACATGTTTTGTTGGTAGAATCCTGGCCAGAGATTTTCCAAATTTCTACTTTGAGTACACAACTTCACACTGGATGGCAAACTAGTCCATGCAGTTCAGCACAGTTGCAGCTGTTGCTTGGTATCCATTTACAGCTTAGTTGACTTGATCAAGCTTACAGGTACAACAGCATTAACTAGAGAAGGAATCAAACTTTCTAATCCCAGGTCTGCAGAGCCTAGCACTACACTACAAGGATTTCATCTAATCCAAATGTTTGTTATATAATTACATTTGCCAGACACTGACTTCATTTAATCCAATGTTTGTTATATAATTACATTTGCCAGACACTGACTTCATCTAATCCAATGTTTGTTATATAATTACATTTGCCAGACACTGACTTCATTTAATCCAATGTTTGTTATATAATTACATTTGCCAGACACATGAGTTGAGCCTGCATACTGAAAGTCAATCTGAGTGCTCAAGTAAATGTTTGCAAATGCAAGCTATGTATGATTGTTATTCTTATACAATATAACACTAATTATATAAATTCTCTTCCAAAACTATATGAAAAAAAGGGTTTTGTTTAATTCCTTTAGTCATATACTAAAACTACATGAAACAAAGGGATGTGTTTCATTATATAAATTGTATACCAAACCAATATAATCTGAGCAATTTGTTTAATTTAAATGAAGAGTCGTGTAATCAACCAGCACAGAAAAATCTGTTAGAGTGCTTCTGATGTCACAATGATACACATGTCAAATATGCAGAAACTGGCCTCACTGAGTACAGCTTATGGCACAATGGTACAAGTCAAACCAGCAAAAATGGCCTGATGGTATGAGTGCAGCTGATGTCACAATGGTACATATCAAACCAGCAAAAATGGCCTTACCAAGTACAACTGATGACACAATGGTACATGTCAAACCAGCAAAAATGGCCTTACCAAGTACAACTGATGACACAATGGTACATGTCAAACCAGCAAAAATGGCCTGACGGTATGAGTGCAGCTGATGTCACAATGGTACATATCAAACCAGCAAAAATGGCCTTCCCAAGTACAACTGATGACGCAATGGTACATATCAAACCAGCAAAAATGGCCTTACCAAGTACAACTGATGACACAATGGTACATGTCAAACCAGCAAAAATGGCCTTACCCAGTACTGATGACACAATGGTACAAGTGCCAAACAAGCAGACACTGGCCTCACTAAGTAGAGCTGATGGCACGATGGTAGCTGTGTCAAACAAACAGAAACTGGCCTTACCAAGTACAATGTACTTATCCCAATGGTACAGCTGATGTCACAATTGTAGACATGTACAAACAGCATAAACTGGCCTCCCTGTTTAAGTATAGCTGATACAACAATTGTAGACATGTAAAACCAGCAGAAACTGACCTCATTCTTGAGTACTGCTGATGTCACAATGGTTACACATGTTAAACCAGCAGAAACTGGCCTGACGGTATGAGTGCAGCTGATGTCACAATGGTACACATGTAAAACCAACAAAAACTGACCTCAATGTTGTGTACAGCTGATGTCACAATGGTTACACATGTCAAACCAGCACAAACTGACCTCACTGTTTAAGTACAGCTGATAGCCTCAAAGTTTAAGAACAAATTTTTAAGCTAAGAAACTTAACCACTTCTAAATACATGAATTTCTCTCAAATTTAACACGAAGATTATTTTTTGTTTTAAAATCTATCCATTGTCTGAAAACTGCTAAATAAGAAGTCATTAATTATCTTCAAAGAAAATATTTCAATCTATTCACAAAACATTTAATTTCTGATTCCTGAATCTGAAACTTCCATTACTCAAATTTCTCTGCCAAGACCCAAGGTCTCCTTTGTATAAGTTACACTTAAAACTACTGTACAGCCGATGCCTCTGATATGTCACAAAGGAAATTGATCTGATTAATGTCATCATAAATGAAAAAAAGAAAGAAAAAGCAAAAGAAAAGTGCAAGACTGCTATAGTCAATATCTACAAAGAACAGTACCAAGATATTCAAAATACATGTATGTATAACTGGAAAGGTAGCACAAATAAATACAAAATCTTAATTTAAAATAAAGAAAAAGATCACTAATAAGTGAGACGAAAAAAAAGTGATATATAATCCTATGAAATGTTTTAAAATAAAACAATATTAAGTACACAATTCATGCAATGGTAAAAAGGTATATGTATATAGTATTCTTATCTTTTAGCACCAATCCAGTCAGTACCACTCCTTTCTAATCATGACATATTTTAACTCTTAACCAGTAGCTATAATACTTAATTGGTTAATTCACTATTACAAAACAATTTACCAACACCAACAATTCCACTACCTTCTCAAACATATATGAGTTTAATCCATCCATGATATCAGTGAAAACAGAAGAACAAAAATCCGTACAAAAATGTGTAACTTGATCAAAAAATGATTTATGACTTTCATAAAAGTTATTATAAATTATGAATTGGAGAATGAAGCACCTGCACCAACCTGCCACATCCTTTTGTAACTCTGTTGTGTGCAACAAAACGGAACAAAAAATTGTGCCAAAAAGTGCAACTTCATCAATGCAATGTTTTATTACTTTCATAAAAATGATCTCAAACTTTGATTGGCTGAAGAAGTCATGCATGTTCAACAGAATATACCATGCACATTTCCATGCAGCAATTTCAGCTCTGTGAAAAATGAATCATGCTGATGTGGGGATGCTGTTTGATAGACCATAGTATGAAAGTAATAAAAGTTATGGGCCTTTGTTGCACTCGATACATTTGTTTTTTTTGTAGGCCATGAAACTTAAACACTGGCTTCTGCTTCAAACTGGCCAATACAATATTTTACAGCTTAATAACACCATGTATTAAAGACAACAATGACCCATAACTCTTTATAATACTGGGTCACACTTTGCCATGGAAAAGTGCAATGTGCAAAATAAACAAGTCTGGAATGGTTTCTGAAAAAAACTTTCTTCTAGACCAAATATCTCTAGAGATTACAGTATGACAGTGTATATAATACATTGGTTTAGGATAAGTTTCTATTTTAATAATTTTCAAAGCTTGGACAGGAGTACATAAATTAAGAATTTTTAGGTGTAAAAAGGTAAAATTGGGATAATAAACAAAAATTAGAGAATATTCACTAAGAAATCACCGACTTTTTTCCAGTCAGAAGTGAATAATGACCGTGGATTTACTCAGGTCCAAAATGTAGAGCTTTTTTGCTATGGTAGACAGTTGCCAATCTTTGACTATACCCAATTTTTGAAGGTTGCCATTATGCTGTACAACAACCGTTTTGAAGTAAAATAAGACAAGCAATATTTCCATAGTTTAAATAACATTAAAACAGTACTTAAGTATCTGATGTATAAATATGCAAAGTCAGGAGTTTAAAGCAACCATTTTGAACAATATATTTTTGTAATGTAAACAATAACACATTTCCCTTATTTTGCAACTTTCACCCTATTCTTGCTGCAGAAAGATCATTTTGCCCTAATATGCAGGTCCAAAAAGGACCGATCTATTAGCAGAGGTTGTTTTATTCTTTATATTCCTTGCTAAACTCAATACAAACATTCCTTTCAATACAGTACATGACATGGATTGTTTTACAAAGGCCTGATTGGAAATTTTTCATTCTGAAAATGGAAATATTGACAGGTTTTGACACTGGCAATGGGGCAGAATTTCAACACCAACCAAAACCTGATCCAGAAACTTTCCTTAACTGTATCCCAATGTATAACCACACTATGTTTGGATCATTTTCATCAGATCAATATATAAATGGAGATTTATGTATTGCATTGTATAACCACACTATGTTTGGATCGTTTTCATCAGATCAAGATATGACTGGAGATTTATGTATCACATTCTATAACCACACTATGTCTGGATTATTTTCTTCCTCATCAAGCTACGAATGGAGACTACTGCATCAAGTGTATAACCCTATGAGACTACTTTATACTATCTGCAATATTTCTTTGAATACTGTAAGGAGTTTTGGGGTGCTGTGTTTAAGTATACTTAGTTCTTTGAAAAATATGGATGAAAATCAGGCAAATACTCACTTTCTTCATCTTCCTTTTTAATGTGATGTTCTCAGACAAAAATGATAAATATTACTTTTATAAAATTACTGAATATATTTAGATCACAGAAGAAAAGTAATAAAATAAATACAGGATTTTATTTCACTCTAGACATTGTTTTATTGAATTGAAATATTGATATTGGTCTCTACTTTTTATCTGCCAATATCATATTTCACAGCTCAGTAAAACAATGTACTGAACTCAACAAAAGATCATAATTAATACTGAGTACTCATATGGTCAATAAACTGCAAACAACTAAACTGATACAATCCTTCATTTGCTCAGGAAGAGTAACTATAACAATATTTTCAAGATGGCTACCTTGGAGGCATTATTGACTAGCCAAATGGCAACATTTTCATTTTGGACAAAAAGATCAAAATAATATTTTGGTGAAAACTACGTTTCATTGTGACTTTCCATTCAGGAGAAAAAGCAATACGATCTTCAAGATGGCTGCCATAGTTACCATTTTTGGATATCATACCAGCACCATTTTTATTGAGTACCAACATCACAAGTCTATTCAGGAATACTCAAGGTTGATAGGACCATCCATTCTGGTGAGGTAGTTATAACAATATGGCAGCATTGTTGGTCATATTAGTTGTCTGACCAGTACCACCTTCATTTAGGACTGACCAGACCATGCAATCAATGTGTGTCAAGTTTCATGGCAATCCTCCAAGTACTTTATGAAGTGTAACAATAACAAACTTCAGCTACTGACTGGACAAGCAGCTATCCCAACAGTTCTTATGGTCTATGAAGAGTAGATCCAAAATAGAATGTAAGTATAATGGATACTTTTCTACTTTATTATTCAGGTGATGCAGCTTTCATTCTTCAGGTGATGAACCATGAGTGTGTCTATTGTAGCTTTCATTATTCAGGTGATGAACCATGAGTGTGTCTATTGTAGCTTTCATTATTCAGGTGATGAACCATGAGTGTGTCTATTGTAGCTTTCATTATTCAGGTGATGAACCATGAGTGTGTCTATTGTAGCTTTCATTATTCAGGTGATGAACCATGAGTGTGTCTATTGTAGCTTTCATTATCCAGGTGATGAACCATGAGTGTGTCTATTGTAGCTTTCATTATTCAGGTGATGAACCATGAGTGTGTCTATTGTAGCTTTCATTATTCAGGTGATGAACCATGAGTGTGTCTATTGTAGCTTTCATTATTCAGGTGATGAACCATGAGTGTGTCTATTGTAGCTTTCATTATCCAGGTGATGAACCATGAGTGTGTCTATTGTAGCTTTCATTATTCAGGTGATGAACCATGAGTGTGTCTATTGTAGCTTTCATTATTCAGGTGATGAACCATGAGTGTGTCTATTGTAGCTTTCATTATCCAGGTGATGAACCATGAGTGTGTCTATTGTAGCTTTCATTATCCAGGTGATGAACCATGAGTGTGTCTATTGTAGCTTTCATTATCCAGGTGATGAACCATGAGTGTGTCTATTGTAGCTTTCATTATTCAGGTGATGAACCATGAGTGTGTCTATTGTAGCTTTCATTATCCAGGTGATGAACCATGAGTGTGTCTATTGTAGCTTTCATTATCCAGGTGATGAACCATGAGTGTGTCTATTGTAGCTTTCATTATCCAGGTGATGAACTATGAGTGTGTCTATTGTAGCTTTCATTATTCAGGTGATGAACCATGAGTGTGTCTATTGTAGCTTTCATTATCCAGGTGATGAACCATGAGTGTGTCTATTGTAGCTTTCATTATCCAGGTGATGAACCAGGAGTGTGTCTATTGTAGCTTTCATTATCCAGGTGATGAACCATGAGTGTCTATTGTAGCTTTCATTATTCAGGTGATGAACCATGAGTGTGTCTATTGTAGCTTTCATTATCCAGGTGATGAACCATGAGTGTCTTTCATTATGCATGTGAAGCACTAACAGTGTGTCTATTGCTGCTTTCAAGAAGCTTAATTTTGACTCATAACAAGTACTGAAAAGTTTTAGACCTGTATGGTATGAAAAAAAACATAATTGTAAGCTGAAAAATGAAACACACCAGATTTCCAATACAGTCCTCATTCTCAGCTGACTGCCCCACATCTGTTTCCTTGGCTGTGATTCACTAAAGACTGCAGTATCCAAACATTAATACTTTTGTAATTTTTTCCGGTAATCTTCTTCATCTAATTCTGTCTTATTTCAGTGATTCTGTACATATATTGTCTTATTTCCATTAATTTTAACCAACATTTTATAAAGTTTTTCAAGAGATTATCAACATAAATGAAATTTAGTTGTACAGGTCTATTAGAACAAAGTGAACCCACACACAGAGATTCCAATACTGTAAAAGGTAATCAAAATTTCTGTGGAAACACAATACACTTTTCACCTAGTTAAAACTCCATACATTACATTTATCTTTCTGCAACCTTGACCTTCAGGCATGGGCATCATATACTATCTTCTCTGGTCCAAAAGTCCAAAGTTTTACTCTGGTCTACTACTGTACAAGACACACAATTAAACATTTTCTTGGACCTTGAGGATGTCTGGGTGGGGATGTTGGAAATGGACAATGGTACACAATATGTCAGGAACATGCGACTGAACACACAGCAGTGAAATTTAGGTGCATAGTTATTTTTATACAAAACATAACTAAAACCTTAAACACAAACATTCACTTCCTGTCTACATCCTCGTATAATGACATGGACATTAGGATCATCACACACAATTTCATACAGACAAGCTAACATCACATACAAGACAAGCCTCAATTACCACAGACTTTGTCCTTGTCTTCTTATGCATGTAGTCTAAAGATGCCCTCCAAAAAACAACAGTAAAGTATGACATCAGCATAGTGCAGTTATATAATGTGATATTCCTTCATTTTAGTCCTATATCAATATTCACCTTAGCACATGTAAATAATTTTATCCCAAAACATCACCAGGCTCAATGATTATATATATATATATATATATATATATATATATATATATATATATATATATATATATATATATATATATATACACACACACACACACACACACACGCCAAGTAATTAAGAAATGGTACTTTACAAATTTAACATTTTAACTTTGCATGGAAGTTTCATATACATGAAATAAATCTGTATATATATAATTGCAATAAACAAACTTGTTTCCATTTTTTTAAATCATAAGAAAGGTTTTCTTTAAAGACAGTGTTTACAGTCCAATCTAAAAGCACATCATGTTTGGCTTCACAGCTTGCCATGCATGCAAAAATATTATAACGGGAACTTGTGATGTAGTTTATTTTGAGAAGGTCTGGTGAAGGCTCAAGTACAGGATAAATAGATTAAATTTGGTTTGTACACTAAAAAGGTTTGATAAACAAACAAGTGTCTTGTCTGACAAATCTCAAAATAGAAGTTATCATTTGTAAAATGGCTACTGAAAAAACTTTAGTGTGCATTAAATCCTCTACAATAACTAAAATAACTAAACATTTTATGCATTTTTCCATGGCAGAAAGTGAAACCTCACACAATCATAATGTCAAATTCAATCCAACTCCCATTAATATTATGCAATATACCCTTAGCTGCTCTGTCTATCCAACTTTGAATAGATTTGGGGTCCAAATGTAGTTCTTCAAATACATCATCATCAAGATCACATAAACCTGTGTTCAACAATAAGAAGGTGTCTAATTTCTAGGGTACTGTCATTGATAATGAGGTTTAGAATTTCGGTGTCACTGTCACTAATAATCATGAAGTGTCTAAATTATGTGGCCCTGTTTCTGATAAACTGTCTAATTTCTGTGTACTGTCATTGATAATAAGGTTTAGAATTGCTGTATCACTGTCAATAATAATCACGAAGTGTCTTTTGTACAAAACCTTGTTTGCCATTTTTTGTCACTGTGCTAGAAATGCCATATTTTTAACAAATGATTGAGTTGATAATAATTGCTGTTACAATACACGAAAAAAGGAAACCAAAAACAAAATCAGATCTCAGATTTATACAATATTCATTGACACCAACTAAAATGTTTCATGTCTGAAAATACCCAGAGAAGATTTCCGTAAAAAAAAAAAGGAAAAATAAACATTATGTTAATTAAATTAAGACTTCTGGCAGGAAAGGAAGCAAATAAATCACTAGTCACAACAAGCTACAAGTCTTACTGAATCTGGTAGAAAGAAGAATGCCAAGAAGGGTTCATGTCTGGGCTACAATAATGCATACATTTACAAACTGACAAAATATTAAATTTAAATGCATGCATCGAATGACAAATATAAACACAATGTCAAAAATAAACATATCTAAAGCTTTCACTTTTCAAAATGTGAAAAATTCATTTGCAAAAGCTTTAAGCAGAGTACTTTTATATAATCATCATGCTTAGGAAGTCAACACAACTGTTTTCCTTCACAGCACTACTTGCTGTTAATTCCTTATAACTACCTTTGTTCACTGATCTATAAATATTTAAAGATACATGTAACTATTTACTCTAAAAGCATTTGTAACAGTTATCTTAATAAATTTCAGATCCTTTCTTTTTTCTCATCTTCAAAATAAATCAAATCATACCATCAATGGCCATCATTTCTCGCAGTTTTTGTTGTAATCTTCCCTGTCTGTCTTCCAATTCCAGTTCCTTTGATCTGCAAGAATTTTTTGTTTGATAACTGATTTTCAAGATACAATGGAATTATTTCACAACAGAATCATGGAAAAGTTACAAAGGAATCAATGACTTTCAATATACAATGGAATCAATGACTTTAAATATAGAATGGAATCAATGACTCAAGATGCAACAGAATGACTCAAGTTACAAAGGAATCAATGACTTTCAATATACAATGGAATCAATGACTTTCAATATACAATGGAATCAATGACTTTAAATATAGAATGGAATCAATGACTTTAAATATAGAATGGAATCAATGACTTTAAATATAGAATGGAATCAATGACTCAAGATGCAATGGAATAAATGACTCAAGTTACAATGGAATCAATGACTTTCAATATACAATAGAATCAATGACTTTAAATATACAATGGAATCAATGACTTTCAATATACAATGGAATCAATGACTTTAAATATAGAATGGAATCAATGACTTTAAATATAGAATGGAATCAATGACTCAAGATGCAACGGAATAAATGACTCATGTTACAAAGGATTCAATGACTTTCAATATACAATGGAATCAATGACTTTCAATATACAAAGGAATCAATGACTTTCAATATTCAATGGAATAAATGACTCAAGTTACAATGGAATCAATAACTTTCAAGTTACAAATAAATAAATGACTGTCAAGTTACAATGGATGCAATGGCTTTAAAGATACAATGGAATAAATGACTCAAGATACTACATAATTCTTGTCAAGATACTACAGAAGTATTGTCTTGATACAAAAGAAATATTTGTCAAGATACAACAAAATCATTGATTCTCCAGATACAATTGATATAATGTCATGACACAATGGAATCAGTCACACTCAACATACATTTGATTCACTGTCAAGATACAATGGAATCATTGATTGTCCAGATACAATAGATTTAATGTCATGACACAACAGAATCATTCACTGGCAACATACATTTGATTCGCTGTCAAGATACAATGGAATCATTGATTGTCCAGATACAATAGATTTAATGTCACAACGAAATCATTCACTGCTAACATACATTTGATTCACGGTCAAGATACAAAGAAATCATTGACTGAAAAAAGCTATATTGATTGTCAAAGTACAATAGTCATTATTCATGTTTTAGATACAAGAGAGTTGTTGACTGTCTAGATACAATTAGGAGATGAAAATGATACAATGTATTACATGCTAAGTAAAATTAGGAGTCATTATCATGATGCAATGGAATCAGTGATTGTCATGGCTACATTTGTAATGGTCCTGCACAAAATATAATATTTTAATCTGAACTTGAACTGATGAATAAGCTTCTGATGGAGGAAAGTGGTTCTTGTTTAATAGATGGATTATTTTACATTTGGCATTACATCAATCAAGTTGATAATGGAGGCAAGTGGTTCCCATTTCTAAAATGGATTATTTTACATTTGGCATTACATCAATCAAACTGATAATGGAGGCAAGTGGTTCCCGTTTCTTAGATGGATTATTTTACATTTGGCATTACATTAACAAGCCGTTTCTTAGATGGATTATTTTACATTTAGCATTACATCAATCAAGCCGTTTCTAAGATGGATTATTTTACATTTGGCATTACATCAATCAAGCCGTTTCTAAGATAGATTATTTACATTTGGCATTACATCAATCAAGCCATTTCTAAGATGGATTATTTTACATTTGGCATTACATCAATCGAGCTGTTTCTTAGATGCATACATGCCAACCCCTGACGAGGAAAAAGTGTAATCCAAGTGGTCAAAAAGAGGAATCCAAGCAGAAAAAGAGTAATCCACATATAACATACTACAATTACAATTAACAATGATTTATTTGCTTTTCTCGTCTTTTATCATTCATTAATGGTTCAAGTGTTCATATGTAGCACTTTTAGCTTTAGAAAGCAACAGATTGTTATGTTGCATTTCAAAACATTTTGTACCAGCTGAGGCCATGAATGTTTTGCATACCAGTAGAGCACTCAGTACCGGGTTACTTAGCATACATGCCAACCCCTGACGAGGAAGTGTCGTAATCCAAGTGGTAAAAAAGCGGAATCCAGGCGGAAAAAGCGTAATCCACATATAACATGCTAAAATTTCAATAAACAACGATTATTTGCCCTGCTCATCCTTTACTGTTTCAAGTTTTCATGTGTAGCACTTTTAGCTTTACACACATCGACTAGAAACCTTCTTAAGACGTTTCGCGCTAAATTTTAAAAAAAATTTCGACACGGCCGGAAATAGATGTCACGTGATGCTGTACTTTTTTTTTTTTTTTGGTTCTTAATATTTAGAGGATTCTGTTATATTTTGTTTCGGGGGTTTTCGGTTGCCTTTTTCTAATTTATCTGGGAAATTTTTGAAAGGAGATATTTTTGCTCACATAAATGCATAGAGAAAAATAAAATATACTTTTTAAGCGCTAAAATATATTTAGACTGGTGCTGCAAGAAATATGAATTAGAATATGGAATCTGCGAGTAAATATTAAATTTGGAAAACCAGTCTGCTATCTCCTCACTACGCATATAAATAAATATAAATAGAATCGAGGTCAACAGTAGAACCAGGTTAGCTATAAATAGAACATGATACTATTACGAAAGTCCACGGTTTAGCGTACTCTTATATTGTAGTTACGTAAAAGCCGTCTTTTCTAAAATACGGTCTGTGGGATTAATGGAACTTTAATAATAACGAGAAAACAAATAATTTTTTTTTTTGGGAGGTTGATGTACCAAAAAAGCGTAATCCATATACGTTAAAGCGTAACGCGTAATTTAGTGACAAAAAGCGTAATGATTACGCCAAAAGTGTAATGGTTGGCATGTATGACTTAGCCTGGACCTGAATTCAGTTTTATTTTTGTTAACAACACTGAACAATAACTCACAGTCAGCATTAGAATGGTAAAGAACCAATATTCCTTTCATAACCTGACAAAGAAGAGGAAATTTGTTTCTTCCAGTGATAGAGTCTTTTAGCTGGGAAATAAGGTGCCATTGCACATCAACTCTATCTGCATTAAGTATATTGTCAAGTAGAATCCCAACTTGATACTTCAGGAATTCTTCTTCCAGATGATCCAAGTTAGACAAGGGTGGCAATAGAAAGGGATATCTCTTGACAGAGAATCTAACACTTTTGAAGCTTTTTGACTGTCAGCTGCAAACCCCATACAGTTCTGCCAACTTATGTCATGTTTCTTCAAAACATTGTTAAGCAAATCAAAAATGTTTTGTCCAGTGGAATCTACTGTTAATTCTGGTAAAGAAAGAAGAACACTCATGACTTTGCCTTTTTCACTGTCAAAGTATCTAACACATACTGGGTACAACTTTTTATCATCATAATCACAACTCCCCTCTGTGGCAATACTAAACGGCCCAATTTTCATTGCTTCTGCAATTTTAAGTGAAGTATCTTCTGCTAGGCACCAAACAATGTGAGATGATTTTGTTCTTGCACAAGCATATTTTTCCGCAATTTTCGAATCAGGAAACATCCGCTTGAACAAGGGACCAACATGGTCTGCTACCGCTAAGGGTAGTCTGTGTTCTATTAAAAACTCGGTAAATAACACCTCAGCATTTATAGTATTCAAGTCTGCACTTGAGCTCTGCTGTAAATAAGAAGTTACCTTAGTATTAGAGTTCGTAATGCGAGCTAATTCGATGTGTTTCCTTGTTTTCATGTGTTTTTCCACATCAAATTTACCACCATGACCAATGCTAAAATCGTTTCCGCACAGTTTGCAATGAGCATGATGCTGTCCTAGAATGGAACGCTGTATTATGCCATTCATATATTCATCTTTGAATCTTTGGAGGACTCGTTGTTTTGCTTTTTTCTGATCCATCTGCGAAATTCTTGGGGAAAAAAATGTGCTTTAACATACACAAAGACTAGAATCCATCTTAACATCTGAAGCCATTTAGCGCCAACGATTAGACGTCACGTGATGATGCCCTCGTCGTGTTTGGAGGATTGATTACATTTTGCTTTGTTTATTATTGACTTTTTCTAACCCATCTGTGAAATTATTTAAGAGATATTTTTTGCACTCATAAACGCATTGAGAATTTTTTAATACTTTTTAGCGCAAAAAAACTTTTAGACTGGTTCTGCACTATACAAAATTAGAACAAAGAGTACGTGCATAATGATTTAAACAAAATAGAAACCAGTCTGTTCTCTCCTCACTAAGCCGCTATAAATAGAATATGAGGTCGAAAGTTTGAAAGTATCTTAGTAACATGATAGTTGCTATAAATAGAACATGAATATTAGGAAAGTCCACGGACAAGTATACTCGTATATCGTAGTTATGTAGAAGCAGGGTATTTTTTAATTAAAAATAAAACTATGTAAAATATAAAGTAATGCTAATAAAAACGAAAAAAAAAATATTTTTTTTTTTTGCAAGATGGATATATCGAAAAAGCGTAATCTATAAACGTTAACGCGTAATGCGGAATTTAGTGGGAAAAAGCGTAATGATTACGCCAAAAGCGTAATGGATGGCATGTATGTAGATGGATTATTTTACATTTGGCATTACATCAATCAAGTTGTTTCTAAAATGGATTATTTTACATTTGGCATAACATCAATCAAGCCGTTTCTAAGATGGATTATTTTACATTTGGCATAACATCAATCAAGCCGTTTCTAAGATGGATTATTTTACATTTGGCATTACATCAATCAAGCCGTTTCTAAGATAGATTATTTTACATTTGGCATTACATCAATCAAGCTGTTTCCTAGATGGATTATTTTACATTTGGCATTACATCAATCAAGTTGTTTCTAAAATGGATTATTTTACATTTGGCATAACATCAATCAAGCTGTTTCTAAGATAGATTATTTTACATTTAGCATTACATCAATCAAGCCGTCTCTAAGATAGATTATTTTACATTTGGCATTACATCAATCAAGCCGTTTCTAAGATAGATTATTTTACATTTGGCATTACATCAATCAAGCCGTTTCTAAGATAGATTATTTTACATTTGGCATTACATCAATCAAGCCATTTCTAAGATAGATTATTTTACATTTGGCATTACATCAATCAAGCTGATAATGGAGCCTTCCTATGTATCCTATACAATGTTGCTTGAAAAAGTTTCATGCAAACCATTTGTGTATTATTTATTTTGAGAATATAAGCATCTAATGTATTGTCATTTAATATTTAATCTCGAAAAGAAATTCTTGAATTTTAATAGCTGTTGAACCCCACCCCCCCCAAAAAAAATGATTGCTAATTGGGATTTCTATGGATGTTAACTGACTATTTAACAGTGATCTTTGTTGAATGCTGACTGTTTATCTGTGTTCCTTGTGGAATGCTAAGTGACTGCTTATCAGGAATCCTTATCAACTGCTAATTGCATTGCAATCTCTGTATATATCACTGCCTAGTATATTTCTGCACTGGTAAAGTCAGAACTATGTAGAATTCGTACTATCATAATTGAACCATTTAGGCTAATTTTCAACCAACAATAAATGGTAATATTAAAGTGTGCATGCCAATTTAAAAATGAAATTCTTGTGAGTTGAGTCCTCTAGTGTAAAAAAAAATATATATAGTCAATGTGTATATTGCTAAACTTTCTTATTCATGGCACACCTGAACATTAACTCACCTGATTACCAAATCTGATTCCTGTCGCACCAGAGCATTTTTCTCATGGACAAGATTGAACCATTCTTGCATAAGCTCCTTTTCTGGTCGACTGGCCTCTGGACCTTCCCCTCGTAGTGCTTTCTCCACAAGAACACCCCTAACCTCCAACTCTCTCTGTCGCACATCAAGTTCCTGTAGCTTACGCTGAATTTCCTGTGCTTGACGGAGACGCTTCTGTTCTTGCTGTTTCTGTTGCTTCTTAGCTGCATGCTGAATCTTTCTGGCAATCTTAGCATCAAACTCATCGGATAATGAACCATAATCCTGAAATTATGGCAATCATTTTCCATAATTCTGCATTTAATATCTAAACAGAAATTTCTATTAAAAGGACATCATAATGATTCTTAAATTTTAGGCCTACGTTTTACTTTCTGGCATGATACATATATACATCTATACAAAGTTCTATGAAAACCCTGTCATTATTTTTGTCAATAAACTTAAATCTGAGTTTTTCATTAAGAGAGTGAAACTTCCTTGGGATGACTGCCTCCCTCCATTGGGAAATGTGAGGGATCCATAGACTTTCTCCACTGCCCCCCTGCGATTTTGTCATAAGAAGAGTTATGACAAGTTTTAACTGGGTCTCCACATCTTAGCACAAGACTTTGACAATCTCTCCAATAAAGATGGAGAAAATTATTCCTCTATGAAGTTCCTGTTGTGAACACTATCTGAAATTAATGATGGTATGAGATCTCCGAAGACAGCCTACAAATTCATAAAGTAGTATTAGTCAACAGACCAACAAACCATTTATTTTTCAAAATATATGCAGAAGAAAATACAGGTCACAACTCAGGATCTAAACAGGAAGACATCTAGCCTACCCAAGATTTGCAGAAACTTCCAAACTTGATGAATGAAGGTTATTATGGCTTACCCTATCAACAAAGGAGATGGCTAACATAAGGACACTGCTGACAAAACAAAACAAAAATCTTTCAAAAATCATAAAGAGCTTGTATTAAGATGTAAACACTCTAACTATAGAATCCCTTATTTAAATACCAGAACACATCTTGACATGAGAAAAGGCAAATATTCTACTGCTGCACAATTAATTAAGCTGAAAAAGATGACAACTGTACATGGTCCTATGACCTGGAATGACAAATTGGGCCTGTCTTCTTTCACATTCTGGACTTCCATAACTTTTCATCTAAAGAGAGGATGGAATTTCCCATTACAAACAGGTAAGCAATGCAATAGTGACAGGTAATGCACTAATTCTATCAAAATATATATTTTCCAAGAGACACAAGAGAATCGGAAGAAGTCCAAGGAACTATAGGACGACATTCCAATTGGCAGAAGTTGAGTAAGGTATAAGACTGGGGCCATGTTAATTTTTATTCTGTTAACCAAAAATAGGAATAATCTCCTTGGATTGGGGACTAGTGCCAGGAAATGTTATTGCAACACAATAGTAGTGGTTAATGCATTATTGCTATTAAAAATGAAAGTTCCTGGAAGAAGACTGATAATCTGACACCAAATAATTTTTTATATAAATTATATATACAATGTATAATAATGTATATAATGTCTTCAGATAAGGAGGTAATATGTTTTAAACATTTTCCTCTCCAAAAATTGCTAGCAAAAATCCTGCTTTCACAAAGTGTCTGATGAAAACAACTACATAATAACGTCTTTTTATCTTCTGTGCAAATAGAATTACTAATCTATATACGAGGGAAACTGTCTAAAGTTCTCTAAATCCCACTCAAAATATAGAAGCAACAGCTATAGACTTACAGATTTTATTCTTCTTGTCATTGTGTCTGACGCACTCTCATCCAAATCACAGAAATCATCCACTAGAAAGAAAAAACAACTGCCCATTACCATGTGAAACAAATCAAGAAAGTATTCTTCATCATTACCACATAGTAAATTAGTCTTTTTTAAGTTTGGAGATATTAAACTGTGGTCAAATTTTGTTTCTGGACAGTAACAATTATGTCTTGTGGATGATAGAAAAATAAAATATATGTGTTATTTTAATTTTCATGATGATGACAATGCTTATTATTGTGTGGCCATAAAAGTAGGTAAAAGTCAACAAAACGACGCCAAAGAATGCTAACTAAATAAGGCCAATGTCTTATCAATTTAAAGTTGCACACCAAATTGGTTTGAAAATAATTAAGGAAGCTACTGTACAGAAAAAAACTGCATGGGTCCAACACAATGGGTCTATAACTCCATTAAATAATGACATAGGATGCTAAAAACAGAACTCACCCAGTATCCATCTAAATATCAAATTTGGATGAAGTATTTGGTTCATACAACATACCAGTAATTTAGTTGATACAACACTGCAAAACACACTGAACAAGATCAAAAGGGAAGTCTATTGATCCCCATAAATATCTTGCATAGCACTGGAATTAAGATGGGGCAATAATTAATTGCTAAAATATTGATAAATGCTTTTCATTCCTGTAATACATTTATTTATACATGACCAAAGTGTCTGATTAAGATTTCTGAACTGAAAATAAGTGATAGTGCTTTTTCTTATTTCATAAATATAAGATCAAAAGCGATCAGAAGACTGAAGGATTTTTTGTTTGGTAAAGTTTTTTCAATTTCTGCCTATGTCTCATTTTATTAATGTATATTTCTTGAAGACAACAAGTCATAATTGCTAATCCTTGTCAACAGGATATCATTATTTTTCTGAAAGTTCCTCCAAGCTGCCATTCTCAAATATCCCAAAATACGTAAACGAAAATCTTAACTGAGGATGACAATAACACTGATACCAGAAAAATGTGTCCATTTACCATGGATATGGACTCAATAAAATGTGTATACATCAAACTGCAAAAAACCACAGGCATTAAGCTTGAGTACAACTACTGCTAACTTGAAATCATTAAATAAACTGAATGGTGTAGAAGCTTATCATGTACAATTTAAAACTTATAAACAAGAATCTTGAAAGCAAGCTGAAAATCCCCAAATCAGATATGACACTAACAGTACATTACAAATTTGGTAGTCTAGTAACAGGACTCGAGAAACTACACCTCTACCTTATATCTAATTAAAGTTATTGATTGTCAAAATTTTGGGGACTTTAAGCAAGAGCAAAAGCGTGAGTTTCTTTATGAAAAAACAGGCCTTCTTTGCTGTTATGTAACAATGAATCTGCATCTATGCCATTTTACAGTTAGGTCTGGGCAATATATTGTTAATACCAATAAGCTGGGAATGATAAACGTAATTCTGCATGGTTGTAACCAAAAACAATGACCACAACCGTCGATTACACAGGTAATACAATTACAATAAGCTAGGAATGATACACATAATTCTGCATGGTTGTAACCAAAAACAATGACCACAACCGTCGATTACACAGGTAATACAATTACAATAAGCTAGGAATGATACACGTAATTCTGCATGGTTGTAACCAAAAACCATGACCACAACCGTCGATTACACAGGTAATACAATTACAATAAGCTGGGAATGATAAAGGTAATTGTGTAAAATTATGAACAAAATTATGTCATGGTTTTAGCATTAGTTAAACACAACATTTCATAAATCAATCTCTCTTTCAAAATTACATGATAAGTAACAAGAAATCATGATGTGTACAAGGAATTACATGCAGTATCTGAGGTGTGAATAAATAACTGCAATCACATCACTAAACTGTTTAAAACAAAGTATATTACTACCTCTAGATTTGATTCAAACGGAATTTATCAAACTTGCTGAACATTTATGTTTAATAAGTCTGTATAAGTAATCTAATTCTTTTCTGAAATATAATTTCAGTGTTCCATTATGTAGAAGCATCAAACCATGCATGCATCTGTTCATTTACATACTGTTTCCTCTGAACCAGAGAATCAACAGTGTTAAAGAATTAGTGAGAGGTTACCTGATGCTTTTGGAGGTAATGGAACCGCCTTACCAGGCCATCGAGAGGGTCGACTTTCAGTGAAAACACTTCCAATCTTCATTTCTTTAAAATTGTCAGAGAGATCTAAACTGTCAGTACCCAAAATTCTTTTCTTCTTTTTCTTTTCCTTCTTTTCTGCTTTTGAACTTTTAGGGGATTTTTTTTTCTTTGCTTTTTTTTCATCTAACATATCATAAGATGATGACCTGTCTTTCTCTTTTATGATCTTCCCTTTTTCTGGCGTAAGACCTGAGAGCAAGTTTGCTAGCAAAGACCGCTTTTTCTTTGCAGTCTTGCTGCCATGGTCCAAAGGTCCAGACTTGGCTGATAAATTTAATTCTTCGGAATCTCGATCTTTTATTTTCTCCTTTTTTTCTTTACTCTGTTTTGGACTTGTACTTGACAGCACAATGTCTGGAGTTGAGGTAAGAAACGGACATGGCTTTTGACCATCATCACTATCAGTAACATGGTCACTAACACTTGGGGTATTACTGTGTGATGATATGGAGTGGGAGGAAGTTCCAGCACTTTTCTTTCTAGTCAACTGTCTGTGTATGTCAAGTTTTTTTGCTGATCCAGAAGCATAATCCATATTTTGTAAGCCTAAGTCTTCATCGCTCTTAAGTCGAGCTTTCTGTCTTGCTCTTTCCCTAGCAGTGTCCATTTCAATCCTCTTAATTTCACGGATTTGTTCTGCACCCAATATTAAAGGATTGTCACTTGGTGGAGTTGGTAAGATTCTTTTACGACTGTCCTTTTGAAGTTTTTCTGTACATATTGATTGCGGCTTATTTTTCGATGAAGTGCAAATTTTTTCTTCCAACCTTTTCTCCTCCTCGGTATCATCTGCAAAGGGAAAATCATAGATATTGTCATCAACACTATTTTCTTTCACACTTTTTATTACTGAAGCATCCACTGGAATCTTTTTAAGTCGAGTTTCCTCACCACTGCTGTCTGAGAAAGACTTGATACTTTTATAGTCCACACTGACTCTGGTTTTACCAGCTATGTCTAGTGGTCTTGAGTGTAGACCTTTGATTGGTTGATCTTTGCATTCCACTAGTGATGTGGGCAATGGTCGAGGTTGACTAACAACAACCGAAGTTTGCATTATATCCTCCTCTAACTCATCCTCCTTCTTCTCAACTGAGTTGGAAGGTGACACATAATTCTGCTTCATAAATTTGCTCTGAAAGGCCACTGAATTTTTACTTTTCAAGTTACTTATCTCAGGCAGTTTTCTTCCAACCCCAACTTTACTCTTTTTTGACATCTGAGGTGAAAAGGCTGATGCCTTTGGCACTGGGGGTAGGGGTCTCCAATCACTTTTTCTCAAGACACTAGAGAAAGTTGTATGGGAAGTCCTGGGGGTTTCCAGATCCTCACTATCTAAGGGGCTTGCCCTTTCCATGCTAACAGTGTCTTTATCACTGTTAAAATTATCTGTCCTTCCTTTAATAGCAGGTTCACCATCAACAATTCCAGCTACATCCATCTTTTCTGCAGTTAAAATATCTTTTTCAGCACTATTTAATCTATCTCTACATTCTATACTTATAGTGTCCCTACTACCACTTATCAATCTACCTGTTCTTTCAATGAATAAATTATCACTTTTGCCACTGCTTAGTCTATTTGACCTTCCTTTGGTCACCGAGTCTCTATCAATATGTACCAAAGTTGTAGTACTTGTGTCTGCTCCTTTAATATTTCTTACGCTATCCTCATTTGCAGATTTATCTGCACCAGGTTCAGAACTAGCAGAACTCCAATAATCTCTTTTGTGAACACTTTCCACAGAGTCTGAGTTCACTTTTGGTTTGTTTTCCTCTAATAAGAGTCTAACTCCTGAAGGACTCGTTAAATATTGTTTGCTTGTTTCGGTTTTTATGGATTGCTCTGATCTTGCACTAAGAAAACTTGGCTCACCAAAACTTGTATTTGGTGTCTCATAATGACTATTAAGCCCTGGTGATGATACATCTGCATGCAGATTTTCAGACTGTAAGTCCATTTCATTCTCTGCATGCAAGGTTTCATCCAGGTCTACATTAGCCTGAGATATAATTACATTGGCGATGTCATCATGTTCAGAGTGCTCCATTTCTTCCTCCTCACCTAAAGCTTGACTGACTGTCAAAAAATAGTCCTTCATCATATCTTCATCAGGTTTTTCCTCTTGTTCAACTTCATCTGCAAACTGCACTTCACCATTCTCCAACTCAGATGACAAAGAGCTGGCTGAGGAATTCAATGTTGAATGACTTGGTGTAGAAATAGTAAAGCTGGAATCAGACTCCACAGATTTCTGCTGTGAAGACTTCAATTTCCTCCTACAAGCATTCCTTCTTGGTCTTTTTGTCACAAATCTATCATCCAGACACTGAATACTTTGTTTAATATCTTTCTCCTCAGAATCTTTCAAAGCTTCTACACTCTCCAACACGTGAAGAGTTGTCTCCCCTGATCCAGATGTTGTATTATCACTCATTCGTTGAACACTTTGTAAAACTAATTTTTCTGTGTCTCTGTCACTACTGGATTGTGATTTCATTGAATCTTTGCTATATAAATCATTCGACTTTGAGCCAAGAAATGACTTGTCACTTGATCTTAATTTCAATTTATGTCCCATTCCCTCATTACCAGATCTTGAAACCTTGGAGTGTTTTCCACTGCCATATTCACTCTCTGACTGTGAATGAGAGGATCGACTGGAATAAATTCTTCGGTTTTCTCTGAAAACCTCATCATCTCCTATTTCATCCGGTGAGTCCACATTACCTTCATAATTGCTATCACTGCCATTTCGGAATGCATCATTCACTGAGCCAACTGATGACCTGACTGATGGTCTTTTGTCCATTTGAGCCAGAAGAACTTCCATAGCTTGACTTACAGCATTCTTTTCCATGGCCTCCTCATCAGAAATGGAGTCATAATTTGCCGAGTCAAAAACTTCATCTATTTCTTCCTCTGTGTTGATGTCTTTATCACTAGCTTTCAATTCCTTTGCTTCATCCAAAATGTGTGGCTCCACCTAAAAATTTAGATTGTTAAATAACGAACAGGATGAAGATAAATGTCTACATGTACTTACTATAAACTTAATTGGCACCAGTTGAAGCTGGAGAAAGTAGCCTATTCTTTAACAAAAATGCCCTGGTGGTTACAGCAAAATAATGTGAACAAGAGGTCTAAGTGGGCCTGATATCCCTCACTGAAGTAACAGACATGTGTCAGCTTGTGAAGGCCAACTGACACAAACTGAAAGATTTGTGAGGGAAAGAAAAGTTTCATACATTGATGCTACATTTCTGTATAATACTGGTGTCAGACATCTTTCTAATGCCATATACAGAGCATATACTGGGGATGCTTGATTTGCATCATAGATGCATTCTTGAGGTTATGGTATAAATAAAACATCCAATAGGATACTTGTAAATTAAGGAAGTTCCAAGGAAAATTATACATCTGAATTTTCAAGTAATGATTATTTAAGCATAAATTGCAAACAAATTATGTGAGTGTGCATGAGTCACAGTATATGGCACCAGCGATGGCATAAAAACAAATTATGTGAGTGTGCATGAGTCACAGTAAATGGCACCAGCGATGGCATAAAAACAAATTATGTGAGTGTGCATGAGTCACAGTAAATGGCACCAGTGATGGCATAAAAACAAATTATGTGAGTGTGCACGAGTCACAGTAAATGGCACCAGCGATGGCATAAACACAAATTATGTGAGTGTGCATGAGTCACAGTAAATGGCACCAGCGATGGCATAAAAACAAATTATGTGAGTGTGCATGAGTCACAGTAAATGGCACCAGCGATGGCATAAACACAAATTATGTGAGTGTGCATGAGTCACAGTAAATGGCACCAGCGATGGCATAAAAACAAGCACAATGCCTGAATGTTTTTTTTTTCATTATAAAATGCATTAAAATTAAAGCATATAAATCAAACTGGCATAAATCAAATTTCACCCGTATGCAATATCACTTTCTTGACATAAAAAAAGAGGCGACATTCACACTATGTATGTAATCTCTGTCTACCCTCTGAGGTCTAGGCCCTGATTATTAACTTGTTCATAGTATCACTCTTAAAATACATTTACCTGGCCCAATAATGTGGGTTAGTTGATACATTTACCTGGCCCAATAATGTGAATTAGTTAATACATTTACCTGGCCCAATAATGTGGGTTAGTTAATACATTTACCTGGCCCAATAATGTGGGTTAGTTAATACATTTACCTGGCCCAATAATGTGGGTTAGTTAATACATTTACCTGGCCCAATAATGTGGGTTAGTTAATACATTTACCTGGCCCACCTGGGCATATGTCTTTACCCAGCCACCCCATGTTCCCATCCCTAGATCCTGAAGTTGGAAACTATAAAGCTGGAGTTTAGTAGTTAGTGTATTGGACTTGTCATTAGAAGTTTGAGGGTTCAATTTGCACTATCAGCCCATTTCTTTTTAACTTAGCTGGATTTTGCTCATAGTTGAACTTATACGAGATTCCTACATTACAAGTTTACTAAAAATCTGAATTGAAATATGGCCTCAAGAGTGTTTAAAACCTCTGCCAATTACATGCATTACATCTCATTAATATGCACCGTAGTTATTCCTAATCAAATTCAGCCAAAGTACTGAAGCTTACATATCAAATCAAATCTGATTGGACTTATGGCCACAAGAGTGTTTACATTTTCAGCTAATCAGATGCAAGATCACCTCATTAATATTCATGGTTGTCAATTCTGAATTCATCCAACAGTTTGATGATACATGGCCTTATTCTTCATCTGATCAACATCAGATCAGAAATACGAGTTTCAGAAATGGTAACAGCTCAGCCAATCAGATTCAAGCCAACATCATCAGTATGTGTACATCTCGCTCTTTATCAAACCTGTCTAAGATCTTGATGATAAATTTATTTATTCCAAGTTTATTCAAAATTAGATTAAAAATAGTTCGGATTCAAGATTGATAAGGTCAGCCAATGAAATTCAAAATTACGTCATTTATTCAGTAATACTGTGTATCCTGCTCACTTCTGACTGTCCAAGATTTTGATAAATAAGAAAATATTGCAACTTTGATCAAAATCTTGTGAGCCTTCAACAAGTCTATCGGATGTAATATCATCTCATAATACATGTCCAGCTCACTGATATTCAAACTCACCTAAGATAATGGTGATATAAACCTATACTCCCAAATCTGATCAAAACTAAATGTAAAACATGACCAACAGAGGGGTAAGAAGCAAAGATTGATGGAGACTGCCATACCATAAGCTGACTAGGCTTTACAGCTTGGTGAACTAACAAGAATGAATTTTAAAAATTATGAACAATTAAGAATACTTTTTAGTTATCTGAAATCAAATCCTTGAAACTTAAACAGCAAGTCATGATGGAGAGAATGAAGAAAATACAATTATTCTTGCCCTTTGAGTAACCTAACCAAGATTTCATAGCCCTCTTTCAAGCTAGAAAAAGAAAGGTGTAGAGCAGATCAGTGTCACACCTGATTGTCAGTTCCTTCAGTGGCATCTCCATCAGAGTCATTCCATGACTCTGTATTTTCTTTCTTGCCTTCTTCTTCCTCTTTACTCTTATCCATAGCAAACATCTTCCATGGGTCTAGCCTCACCACTTCAGCTGGGGATGTGAAAAATTTCGCTCTTGCAGAATTGAGGCTCCCTGGACTGACTGGGGAAATAACTGTACTGCCACTGATGACCTCAAGTGAGTTCTTCTTGTCACTTCTAGATGAGGAATTTAGCTCTGTCTTACTGTTAGTCGGTTCTGTAGATTCCCCAATATCAGTATCTTCATCCTCATCTGTCTCATATTCTGACTCTATAAAAACCATAAATGATGTTCTCACTATTATTTTATAAAATATAAACTATAGTATTCCCATTTGCTTATAACCCTTACTAATTTAAAAAACAAAAGAATCCAAGGAGATATATATATATATGTATATATATTTCTTGTAGTTAAACAGTAGCACATTGTTTTTTAATGCTCAGTTTTAAATGTCATTATGTAATTAAAATACTTTTTTTATAATGATATTTTAATAAAGTAAAATACATTCACAAAATAAATTAGTTCCAAGCAGCAAATGTTTCTGAAAAAGTACCCATACTAAAACCAAGAAACAGTTTGGCTCAAATCATGTCATTAAGCATCTAAGAGACTCTGAGCATCAATTTTGGGTAATGCTCCCATAATCCTCTATTATGAGAATGACTCAATGGTAAGATTAACATTTGCAGCTTGAAATAAAATGATCACTATGTCATGAAATCACTGATTTGATATCACTTGTTACTTAAACATAGTGTGCTATGCCAATCTTGGAGAAAGACTGGACATAAATGATAGCATTGTGACTTTGGTCTTTTAAGTAGTTATGAAACTCATGCTCCACTACCCCAATACACACCCAAAAAATGTTTATATAATTTAAATTCTTATGCATATCTATGTAACTCCCTGTACATGATTATCTATTTTTTTTTTTCATTTTTATTCATGGCTGTCAGTCATAGTTATTATCTTTAGTTAGATTTTGCATATGTGACTAGGGTTTGTTTCTGTGATATTAAAGAATGTAAATCAAAGGAAAAGAAAATTTAATCAAAGATGCATTTTCAAATGTATAGAAATTTATCTTGCTTTATTTTGTAAACAATTTTTGTACATACAATACCTTAATAATTTCATTATCTTTATCATTTGTGTGTTTGCTTAATATGGAAAAAGAAAGTTTTAATGCAAGTCTATTCTACTTGGTTTTGTTTTCCCATATCTGGACATACATGCCTTTACTTCGCTTGTGTTACCATCTCCCTCAAGAAAATGAAATATTGTATATATATCGTCTGCTATTTTTTCTTTCACTCGTGCACTATCAGAATGCAATGTCCTCTCCACCAGTCTACCAGAAGGATATCCTGTATGACTGAGCCTACCAATATCATGCAAAGAACTACGAATATGACGAATGGACATTATGTCAAGATTACTTGATAACGTATGTATGTATGTATGTATGTATGTATGTATGTATGTATGTATGTATGTATGTATGTATGTATAGGTAAAATGTAATTATCCTTCAAATACATATTTCTTATTTATGAATTCTAATACCATCATTTTCTGTATCCTCTTCCTCTGGCTCTCCATTTGTCATTTCCTCATAGCCATTGTCTTTGACATGTTTGTGAAAGTCCATGAGGTTGTCCTGGGATCTTCTCAGACTCTCCTTCATCAAACAGATGGATTCTTCCAAGTGACCCTCATTGAAAAGTTCAACTGCCTCCTTTAACTCTTCATCTGACCTGAAACAAAGTTCTGCATTGTCAGCATTTTTAACAGTGATATTGGCTCTGTACAAACTGGAAATCTGCATCAAAGCCACATGCCTGTGCTTTTCACAGTTAATGTTTAGTCCTCTGCATCTATCTGCAAATACCCTGCTCATGGATAAGATCATAATGAGGTGTTTATCAGAAACACTACCTCTGAAACCTCACAAATACTGTATCAAATACCCTGCTCACGGATAAGATCATAATGAGGTGTTTATCAGAAACACTACCTCTGAAACCTCACAAATACTGTATCAAAGGTCTCATTTTTTTATC
Source organism: Unio delphinus (assembly GCA_029339505.1). NCBI lineage: Eukaryota > Metazoa > Mollusca > Bivalvia > Unionida > Unionidae > Unio > Unio delphinus. The sequence continues at coordinate 13,307,674 of JAQISU010000242.1, read as the reverse complement.
CTTCAAAGGGCATGATCACAATTAAGTGATAGATTTCTCTTCTTATCAGACTTAGATTTCATGAAAATTTATGATATAATTGTTATTAACAACTGCAGTGTAATCAACAATTAAATAGTTTACCTCTCCAAGCATTTTAGTAGTCTTGATGCAGAAAGTAAGTTTAGACCAAAGTAGTCCTGAAAATGACATGTTTGCCTTTTTCTAATTAAAGTTTTTTTTAGGCATTTGGTTTTCACAGTTTAACCTTAATCGGCTGAAATTTTAAATGTTACCTTTCAATTGGCACATTACAGCTGGTATTCTGCTGACATAATGTTAAACCAATCAACCTCCCACAACATACCCACTCACCAACTTAATACCTAATGTGTCAGAGCATATAAATATCAAACTACTGAATGAAAATTTTAACTATGGTTCCTAAAACATTTTTACCTATTTTAGATCAACTATGTCATAAACATCAAAGTATACCTGCATAGCAATTAATATGTCAAACTACTTAAGAAAATGGCCAAATTATATAAGCATAAGCAATGTAAATATCTTTTAACATCAAGATCAAGTTGAATTTAAAATTGAATCAGCTATCTGTATAAAATACAGGGAAATTACTCACTCCAAGATAAAGGCACGTACAGACTTAAGCTAAATTCCAAATCCAACAAGAGCATGATAGTTTGGTACTAAAAATTGGAAAGCAAATATTATAGTAAATTGTTGTTTTGAGAATACTTACCCAGTCCCATTAATATGAGGAATATAAGCCCACTACCTCCCAAATCTAGCCCTACAACAGTGCGATAGTTGCAAGGGTCTTTAAGTAATGTGATCAGATAAATATTCTTGGAGAAACATAATTTGCTATAAAATTTGCTTTCTCCTTTGAATACATTCCATAACACAATATTAGTGGAATAGCTACATGTCACAGGATGATGGAATGCTGAGCATAAGGTATCCTTTAGGGAAGAAAGAGTAGATTCCAAATGTTAATAACCTGTTCTCCTGCTTAAAGCAAAATAGCCCATGGTCACACGATCCATGACTACCATCACATGTTAAGACGAGTATTGTAATCTTTACCCAATATTCACTGGCAAATACAGCAAAATTAAGAGCCTGTTGGCTTAGTTAGGTTTGGTCACCAGATTCAGATTTAATCTCTGTGAAGCTAAATCACTGAGATAATAAATGACTTCACACACCATCCAACAGCTTCTGTCATGTCTTTGATCAAAATGTGGTCAAGCAAAACTCTACATCACTCTATAGATTGACTCACATCAAAATTAGCTAGTAGGTCTGATAGATCTTTAACATGATCAACTTTTCATCTGCTATAATACCTGAATGTATTAGTTACCAATGTGGTCAAGCATCACTCTAAGTCCATGTGGTGACTTTGACTTTATAAGAGGTTAGAGGTCAAGCATATAACCCACTTAAGCCATGAAGAAAAGGGCATGAGAAGTAATATCCTGCTTTCCTGACTTACAAGGGAGAAAGTCTTTTGTGGTTGTTACGACTTGCCTCTCTAAGATTCAAGTTGTGCTTGAGGATGCAGAGAAGACCTTACATGTTTGCTGCTCTTGACTTATCTATAGATGATTGGGAATGTATGATGATTGACTGTCCACTGACAATAACCAGTTCTTGCTCATGAAGCCTGGTTGTGTCATGAGGATCACTGAACCATCCAATCGTAACTGAAAATAGTTTGGTTAGACTGAAAGGGCATTTAACTCACCCTGCAACTAAAGCAATCAGGAAACAGTCTTTGTATGGTAACAGCTGCAGCAAGGTCCTGACTAATGAACGACTCAAACTTCTCTGAAGTAAGCCATATTAGAACTCTGGACAGATTCCATTCTGGAAACAGGATGACAGATTTTGGTTGACTCACATCAAAATTAGCTAGTAGGTCTGACAGATCTTTAAAATGATCAACTTTTCATCTGCTATAATACCTGAATGTATTAGTTATCGTTAGCCTTTAATGCAATTGGTGCCAACTTTTCTCCACATTATTTCAGAGGAAAACAACTAGGCCAGTTGAGGGATTGAGGCACTCTAAAGTACGTTGGTACTGACTGTCCACGAGTTCCTGAAAAGTCTTCACTTACTCTCATAATCATTCAGCGTGGAAGGCCATCTTGCTCTCAAGATTCTCCCAACAACTGAAGGCCTGAATTCTTTTGCCCACAAGGCTGTCATGACAAGAACAAAGGTGAAGATGGTCAGGGTTGGGGTCAAACACATGCAACCTTGGTTGTTTGAGGATATTCAGTTTGGTCATAATCTTTATGGGTAGGTCAATACTAGCTCAAGTATGATCGCTGACCCTTCTGAGATGGGCATTATCTTGCAGTTCTGACTCTTCATTTTCTTCAATATTAAGACTGGGAGGGGAGAGGGGGCAAAGCAATGACACATACATAACCCCCTTCAATTGATTGATAGTGCATCGATTCCTCAAGCTTCTGGCTCCAGGACTGGTGAGTGTACGGTGGGGAGCTTGTGGTTACACAATTTAACAAAGAAGTTGATCATTGTATGCCCTCAAAGCACACAAAATGCAATGAAAAAACCAGGGATGAAGGTGGCATTCCATATGAATAATCTGACCCTGTCCAGACAGAACATCTTCTAGGACATTTGTTCAGCCAGGAATGTGTCTGATTTGCATGTTGAACTTAAAGTGATAACACCAACAAAGAAACTGCCAAACCAGTACACACAGATCAGGCAATTTGTTGCTGCTGTTTGAGAAGGTAAGTCACCACTACAAAGTTGTCCAACAAAATCAGATTTGGTCCTTCCAGAGCTGAAAGGTATTATATTTAGTTTTAATTTATAGAACGATGACAAGAGGCTGTCTGCCTGGTCACCATTTGCCACTTACCAAATTGAAGCCAATAAGCAAGTGGGTTTCCACCCATATGTACTGGCATCTGTACATATCATCATTTATGGTCGGGGTTTCTCTAACGGAATTTGTCATGAGCAATATGTGGTTGTGCCACTGACACAGGAATGATCATACCTCATTCAAGATATTGACCTACTGGTCTAGTGGAATGGAAAAGGGGTGCTACTGAACAAATCATTTATAACAGGCAGCTCAGTAGTATCAGATATGCTGCCAAATTTTGTAACCAAAGGATATGCAAATATGATTCTGGCACACTGGTCAGCTTAAATACCATTGTGCCAAAAGCATGAGTGGAAAGATTTTCTGCTACCATCCTTGTCAATATCGGCATGTGTAACCATAGAGTTCACTATATGGACAGTTTCTCAATAAAATTTCCATCCTCTCCCCCCCCCCCTCATGCATGCATGCACACACATACACACACACTTGCTAAATGGTTGGATCTATCACTAAGATCCCATAACTATAGATATTTGAGATGCCCCCCTCCCCATAAAATTTCAAATAATAATGCTGACAAGGGAATGGCATTGACCTTTTCACATTATACTATGTATATGATTTTAGTGAGAAAATAAAATTAAAGGCTGCTGTGACAGTAGGAATATCAAGTTGAACATCTGATTGAAGACGAAAACAGTTAAAACAGCAAATAACAAAAATTATAATAATATTGGAATTTCAGATTACATCAACTTAGATTTTATCAAGAAGCACACTAACAAGACTTTCTTTGGAGAATTTTATTAATAAAAAATAGATAGGGGTGGGTTTACTGTCATAAATACCTCTGCAACTAGCTCTACCAATATTTTGCCAATAAACTTGATTTCCCAATAAATTCACCATCTATATTGTTAAATTCATAAAAATATTAACATCTTCAGAGTGCCAAGACAAGGCATACTTAATGGTTTTGTAGAGAATTCATTGGGTGGGGAAAAAGCGTCACTTTCAACACACAGTAAGAACCATTTAGCAAATCAAAAAAGAATCAAGCAAGACTGAAATTCTTACTAAAAAGAAACACTTGTTTTCAATTTTCATTAAAGATAATAATCATAACTAGCATGATGATTACATAACGGTAAAAAACATCTTTCAAAACCCATTTATATTCACAATGAAAGGAACATGCAAACCACTATTCATTTCAATGCATTTAAATGATCAAATTCACATTCTATATAAATTTAGTTTATATACTTGTACAATATAATTAGAGAAAACAAAAGAAGAACACTATGTACTTACATATCATGCAGACTACCATATCCTACAATGGCTAAACTGATTTATCTACTTAACATGGTCAAGCCAATTTTCTGAACTTTTCTTGTTATAAATCCATGCAGTTACTATTTTCAAACCCCATTAAGATATAAAATTTTAGGACATTTAAGTTCAGTAGAACTTAAACAAAGTGAATGAAGTTGCTCCTTCCCATGCACTGCATGCTATATTAGCAGTCACATTTGTACGCGTTTTATCTTGTTAACCCATCTTGATTCTTGTTTTAAAAAAACAAACAACTGTGCAAATGAAAAAAAAAACTATCCAGCAATTCAACACTTACTTTGCTCAAACCTCTAGTTAAATATCTTACACTCTACCTTTAATATATCTAAGTACAGCCTGATTATCAAATCTTACACTCTATCTACCTTTAATGTATCTAATTACAGTACACTCTATCTTTAATATATCTAATTATAGTACCTTATATACCTTTAATGTATCTAATTACGGTACACTATCTACCTTTAATATATCTAAGTACAGCCTGATTATCAAATCTTCCACTCTATATCAAATCTTCCACTCTATCTACCTTTAATGTAACTAATTACAGTACACTCTACTTACCTTTAATATATCTAAGTACATACTGATTATCAAATTTTACACTCTATATCAAATCTTCCACTCTATCTACCTCAAATGTATCTAATTACAGTACACTCTATCTACCTTTAATATATCTAATTATATTACCTTATATCTAACGTTAATGTATCTAATTACAGGACAATATATCTACCTTCAATGTATTTAAGTATCACCTGATTTATCAAATCTTATAGTCTATCTACCTTTAATGTATCCAATTACAGTACACTATATCTACCTTTAATGTATCTAATTATAGTACACAATCTACCTTTAATGTATCTAATTACAGTATACTCTATCTACCTTTAATATATGTAAGTACCCGTTGTTTTCACGTGACGTCACAAAACGTGTGTACTTCCATATCCGCCATTTTGAGTCCCTATCCCACATAACTGTCATGTTTCATTTTGTAAGAAAATAAAAATACATCAAATTCTGTTGTGCATGTCAACCTCGTGAGATCAAATCGCGTGACTCTTTTTACGTGTTTTCTTCAAGTAAAATATTTATATTTCAACTATATTTGTTATTTTTTCCTAAACAAATAGATCCATCAATAAACAAACGCATAAAGAAATGGATATACAACCAAGTAGAAACATGTAATGATTTTCGATTTTCACGGGCTTAAATCAAGCATTTGATTATCGTTAAAGTTTCAAAGCCAATTGTTTATATACAATTTCATATTTCTAAAAGCATTTCAGGAATACATCATTTTGACATTCGAAACAATGTCATGGTCCATCAGACACGTGTTTCGTTTGAATACACTAAAGATGAAACATCATTGACCGGTTATCACTTTCATCTAGTATAAGCCTACGTCCACCATCCCCTCCACAAATACAATATTTGAATATACTAATTAAAATGGTTTCTCAAATATTATATGGCACAAACACATGTTGTCGCGAAAAATATTTGTACATAAAAGTTCTAGCATAAAATACATGCTATGAAATTTTAATTCGTGACTGATATTGTATCCAGAAAATCATGATCTGGAAATACTCTTTCAAGATGACAAGCTTAGCGATATGATATGAATGACTTTTTAAAAAACCTTAATATTGTCTGTTTGTAAACAACAACAAAAAGTGCATTTCTTAGATATCAATATACACGATTACGGTTCTACATTACTATTCTGTCTTTCGATATAAGCAAGGAAACTTCCAGCTTTATTTTCAATTTTGTGCTATAGTGCACATAATTTCAAGTATAATCTATGTATTTTGTCAAAGAAGTAAATCTCCTTATCGATAGTTAAATCAGATTATTATTCTTGAATATACATGATGACTAATGTTAATAACAGTTTGTTAGGGACTCAAAATGGTGGCAGAAGGTGAGCGAGCGTTGAATTGTGGGTATTTGCGTACTTAATCATGACGTCTGTGAAAACAACTTACAACCTGATTATCAAATTTTACACTCTATCTACCTTTAATGTATCTAATTACAATAAACTCTACCTTTAATATACCTAAGTACATACTGATTATCAAATTTTACACTATCTACCTCTAATGTATCTAATTACAGTACACTCTATTTACCTTTAATGTATTTATGTACAGCCTGATTATCAAATCTTACACTCTATCTACCTTTAATGTACCCAATTACAGTAATCTATCTACCTTTAATGTATTTATGAACAGCCTGATTATAAAATCTTACACTCTATCTACCTTTAATGTACCCAATTACAGTAACTATCTACCTTTAATGTATTTAATTACAGCCTGATTATTAAATTTTACACTCTATCTACCTTTAATGTACCCAATTACAGTAACTATTTACCTTTAATGTATTTAATTACAGTCTGCTTATCAAATTTTACACTCTATCTACCTTTAATGTATCTTATTACAGTCTGATTATCAAGACTTAGAATTCAGAAAATCATACAATTACACCGTGCATGCTTTTCAATAAATATTAATTTAATCTGGGTCTTTTGATCATCAGTGTTAAGTGCTCAGTTCAAATTACATTTAATAAACAAGTCAGATAATTTCCCAATTTTTTATCATTGGCAAGCTTTATTTAATTTCTGATGGCAGTTTGGCATCAACTGTATAAAATAAGAGGTCTTCATGATACAATGATTTTTGTGAAGACTGGTCACATTCTAATCAGTGATTTGGGAAAATAAATAATAAGTTGATTAAGACAAATTTTAGAAACAAAATATTGTGTTGAATCAGCACCATTAGTAAAAACTTCATAACATAATACTTTCACTCAAATTTAGTCAAATTCTATCCAGTTTTAGAAGTCAAAAGAATTTTCTATTTTTAGTAATGGCAGATTAGCAACATTTTTACAAATCTGAAAGGTTGTCATGTCAGGATAATTTGTCCAATTTAATCAAAGTCTGGCAGATTTTTGTTGTTGTTGTTGAAGACATTTAAAGGTTGCTCTATCTGAGTAACTGGCCATATTTTATGCAGATCCGCCTCATTGTTACAACCATAAAAGGTCTTTATGATGGGATGCTGTGTGACAAATATTTGTTAAAATTGGTCATTTGGTTTATGAAAGGAAGTAAAAAACAGAAATATTACTTATTGATGAACAGGTTTTTTTACTTTTGGTTATGGTGGATTGGCACTGTATGTATAAACCTGAAAGAGCTTCAAGTCATGATGCCTTCCGTCAAACCTGATCTTGTTCAATGGTTTTGAGGAAAATTTAAACATTCTTCTACTTTTAGTAATGGCAGTTTTGGTCTCATGGTTTTTTGAGAAGTTGAAAATAATGACTTGTGATATACCCTAAGGTTCACTTGGTCTCCTGACCATGTTGGTTATAAAAACTGCAAAAAAATGACTGGATTTTTCAATAAATCTTGATACTTTGGATATTATGCTTGTAACTCACACGACACCATTTGTGATATCATGTAAGTTAATATTTGGAAAGAAATGTGACATGGGATAATGAATCTAAAGAATAAAGTAGTCATTTGAAAAAAGATGTTCCAATAATCTGATATATTTGTATGTATAAAATTAACATAACTTGGGAATTACAGTCTATTTAATTTTTTTATCTGATTATATTTACATCCATTTTGTATAACAATGTTTTCTCTACAGTCATATACACAAATCATATGACTGCCTGAATAGGAAAAGTTCAGACTTACAAAATACATTTGTATATTATAACAGCTGAAATCATTTAAATTTCTGGAGGGCAGCAAGTACATTATTAGACATAAATCCTAAAGTGAAAGAATCTTCTATGAAGAAATCTATATCTGCTGTCATCATCAACACTGTAATGCAAAGCAGACATGCTTCATTCAATATGGCATTGCTAACAGAAGTGGTTTCACAAACAAAAGTTGCTGAAGTGATTGCAGTCATCAGTAACATTATCTGTCTTCAGCAGATTACCATTTATCACTATGTTGCATAACAGCCATGCAAATCAGTCGGGCAATGCCACAGTGGGTGATATGTGGACAGAACGCATCTTTATATAGATTGCTAATAATCACTATTGTCTTCATTACCATCATTCACTGTTACACAATAGTATAAAACAAACCTAATCTTGACACTGAGAGATGGAGCAACAACATTACTCCTTTTTCATGTTTCATTATTCCACTGTCAGATTTGCACAAATGCATTGCTTTTTAATTAAGCTTACATCATCATCATTAACCTTTTTCAAAATAGTAATGCTAATCAAATTATAGCACTGTCATTATGGGCATTTTCAGAAAATCAAAGTACTAATAATACTGATGGATTAGCGGTATCAAGTTGTACTCATTTACATCAGGTCAGATACAGCAGATGTTGCTTTCAGTAATCTTCACATTTTTCTTTTTTTCTTCTTCTTTTTTATATGTCACTACATAATTTATATTAACATCTGAATTGTTATATTTTTCTTTTCCTTCCTTCCTTGTTTAATATGTAACAACATGATTTATTTTAACATCTGAATTATTCCAGATTTCCTTTCAAAAGCATTATTATTTAAATTTGACTTGCGTCTCTTGAGACAAAACCAATTACCTAAAGCCCAATGGATCTAAAATATGTTACTAATTGTAGCAAGATTATATAGTTTGTTATCAATGTATGCAATACAAACAATATTTCAGAGTGAAGGGACACTAGAGGAGGGACTAAAGTTCCTCCATGGAAAAAAAAAAACTAAGAACTTATTAATAACTAAACTCATCATTGTCATTATCATCATCCATCAGAATTTTACAAAACTGTCATGCTGATCTCATTCTTGTACTGCTACAAGGGGTGGCTCCACAAAATAACTCCTTGAAATATAAACACATATAAAACTTATAATAAACCATACAATTCTGCATACATATCTGCAACTAATCTCAAATTTGCATATGCATCACACAAGCTTGCCAAAAATAATTACCACTCATAGAGAATTGAGGCCAAGTCTGCATCAGAGCACTCAGAAAGGAAATCACTGAAAACATACAGTGAATGAAATAACCAAAAAACTGTTGATAACATTTTGGCACAAAAATAAGTGTTATTTTATTGAGTACATGTAAAATATTGAAAATCTTTAAAAGTGATAAACTTGATCAACTGAAAGGCATTCACATGTCTCAAGAAACAAGAGTGCTGTGAACTGTAAATTATACGCCACACTGTACTCAACAGCCCTACATGTAAATAAATTAAATTTTGTGCAAAAAAATATTCTTCTTCATTAAGTTGGTAACTCTGACCACTGACATTTTGTCTCCAAAGTATAAAGGCATCTGGCTCGGCAGGTCCCAGTGGAAACAATCCACAAAAGTTTGGCAGAGGTCTCTTATGTATAACTCAAGTTATTGTGTAAAAAAAAAAAAAAACTTCTTTCTGTCACAGTGACATTGACCTTTGAACTTTTGATCCCAAAACTCCAAAGGCTTCTTCTCCAAGTGCAAGTCATCCATAATGTTTGATCCAGTCCAGATATGTGATGTGGAACAAATGTGTGGAAATAATGTTCCTTTTAATTGGTAAATGCATATGGTGCACAACTAAAGTTATTAAGTGGTAATGAAATTGATACCAGTAGTGATAGGAATCGGTCAGAAATTCATAATTGATAATCGGTTCCCCTTAACCAACTGATCATCAATTATAATTGGTTACTAAGAACAAATATTAATTTTTGTTACACAGTTATATCTTTGATCAAGAGTTCATTATGTTTATAAATGTACAGGAGTATTCTCTTTTAATGACATGTATACTTTAACCTGATAATAATATTACATTGTGTGTTACTTTTGTTCTACAACTTTGTTAAATGAACACAATCTTTAATGGCTGATCAGTCATATGTATACATGCCAACCCCTGACGAGGAAAAAGTGTAATCCAAGTGGTCAAAAAGAGGAATCCAAGCAGAAAAAGAGTAATCCACATATAACATACTACAATTACAATTAACATTGATTTATTTGCTTTTCTCGTCTTTTATCATTCATTAATGGTTCAAGTGTTCATATGTAGCACTTTTAGCTTTAGAAAGCAACAGATTGTTATGTTGCATTTCAAAACATTTTGTACCAGCTGAGGCCATGAATGTTTTGCATACCAGTAGAGCACTCAGTACCGGGTTACTTAGCCTGGACCTGAATTCAGTTTTATTTTTGTTAACAACACTGAACAATAACTCACAGTCAGCATTAGAATGGTAAAGAACCAATATTCCTTTCATAACCTGACAAAGAAGAGGAAATTTATTTCTTCCAGTGATAGAGTCTTTTAGCTGGGAAATAAGGTGCCATTGCACATCAACTCTATCTGCATTAAGTATATTGTCAGGTAGAATCCCAACTTGATACTTCAGGAATTCTTCTTCCAGATGATCCAAGTTAGACAAGGGTGGCAATAGAAAGGGATATCTCTTGACAGAGAATCTAACACTTTTGAAGCTTTTTGACTGTCAGCTGCAAACCCCATACAGTTCTGCCAACTTATGTCATGTTTCTTCAAAACATTGTCAAGCAAATCAAAAATGTTTTGTCCAGTGGAATCTACTGTTAATTCTGGTAAAGAAAGAAGAACACTCATGACTTTGCCTTTTTCACTGTCAAAGTATCTAACACATACTGGGTACAACTTTTTATCATCATAATCACAACTCCCCTCTGTGGCAATACTAAACGGCCCAATTTTCATTGCTTTTGCAATTTTAAGTGAAGTATCTTCTGCTAGGCACCAAACAATGTGAGATGATTTTGTTCTTGCACAAGCATATTTTTCCGCAATTTTCGAATCAGGAAACATCCGCTTGAACAAGGGACCAACATGGTCTGCTACCGCTAAGGGTAGTCTGTGTTCTATTAAAAACTCGGTAAATAACACCTCAGCATTTAAAGTATTCAAGTCTGCACTTGAGCTCTGCTGTAAATAAGAAGTTACCTTAGTATTAGAGTTCGTAATGCGAGTTGATTCGATGTGTTTCCTTGTTTTCATGTGTTTTTCCACATCAAATTTACCACCATGACCAATGCTAAAATCGTTTCCGCACAGTCTGCAATGAGCATGATGCTGTCCTAGAATGGAACGCTGTATTATGCCATTCATATATTCATCTTTGAATCTTTGGAGGACTCGTTGTTTTGCTTTTTTCTGATCCATCTGCGAAATTCTTGGGGAAAAAAATGTGCTTTAACATACACAAAGACTAGAATCCATCTTAACATCTGAAGCCATTTAGCGCCAACGATTAGACGTCACGTGATGATGCCCTCGTCGTGTTTGGAGGATTGATTACATTTTGCTTTGTTTATTATTGACTTTTTCTAACCCATCTGTGAAATTATTTAAGAGATATTTTTTGCATTCATAAACGCATTGAGAATTTTTTAATACTTTTTAGCGCAAAAAAACTTTTAGACTGGTTCTGCACTATACAAAATTAGAACAAAGAGTATGTGCATAATGATTTAAACAAAATAGAAACCAGTCTGTTCTCTCCTCACTAAGCCGCTATAAATAGAATATGAGGTCGAAAGTTTGAAAGTATCTTAGTAACATGATAGTTGCTATAAATAGAACATGAATATTAGGAAAGTCCACGGACAAGTATACTCGTATATCGTAGTTGTGTAGAAGCAGGGTATTTTTTAATTAAAAATAAAACAGTATGTAAAATATAAAGTAATGCTAATAAAAACGAAAAAAAAAAAATTTTTTTTTTGCAAGATGGATATATTGAAAAAGCGTAATCTATAAACGTTAACGCGTAACGCGGAATTTAGTGGGAAAAAGCGTAATGATTACGCTAAAAGCGTAATGGTTGGCATGTATGCATATGTAACTGAAATACTGCTACGATCCCCCAAAATTCTTTCGTTCATATATGATGGGTCTATAATTTTAAGTATAGAAGGACATGATTTTCTTGTTTGTCATTGTTTATAAATACTAAAAAAGATGTTGCAATTTAACTGAAACAAATCAACAAAATGTGTTTAAATTTATTAACTCAACAATTTAACAACTTGACCATGTAAAAATGACTATGTGTTTCAAATTATGAATCGTAAGGTGTTTTATTTGTAGTTGTGAAGGGATTAATAAATTTCAGGTCAACTTTAGTGGCTGGGAGTTTTACTAACCTTTGTGCTTTGCATACACCTAAAATGTAGTCTCCCATTACACACAATCGATTATGGAGTTCACAATTGATTATCTGATTGGTTTTCTCAACTAACTGATGATCGATTATAATTGATAATCGGAACAACACTAGATACCAGATATATGATAGACAGATGGATGAAAGGGCAGACAAGGGGATGGACAACATCATAACATAAAACACTCTACTTCATGGCAGGTATACAAGTTTACCGTGGAAATCCAAATTAAAATAAATCTGCATCAAGTTCTAAGCAGAAATATTCCAGTATACATGTCTATGTTAAAGAAGAAAATTTTGAGATTTAATACCTATAAATATTTATGACCCATTGTATGGTTAACACCACCTTAAAAAAATTAAAATTTAAAAGTACCTTCAAATTTGACTATCTAATTTCATTTTTGGAACTCGACTAAAAAATTATGGGATTTGGGAATGCCATCAAAACTAATGAAATAAAATTCAAAAACAGAAGTCAATTTTTATTAATTAAGAGAAAGTTTTTAAAATTGAAAAAGAACTTACTCTAAATCTGAATCAGTATCCCCCTCCTCTTCATCCATGAACATGTTGTCCATAGAGACTGAGGCTCGAAGATTGTACTCAGTCTGTTCCTCCTCGCTCTCCTCTGGCAACCCATTAATTGTGTTCTCAAACTCTATTCTCTCTGGAGTCTTCAAACTACCACTGAGATCATCTGGTATAGCTAATGACTTTGGCATCAAGGGGGCTGAGGTCAAAGAAAGGCACAACATTTAACCCACACATTCTCAAAACAAGAGTAAAAATTCCTCATCCGACATCAAAAGATTATTTTGAATCTTATATTTCTAAATAAAAACAAGAACTTATAACAAGCTGACAGTTTTCATTTGGATGCACTATACACAACACTTGATATATCTGCCAAAACAGTTTTTTGTCAGAGAATAACAAGTTGAGTTTACAGCATACCCAAGACTATTGCTGTTTATAATAAATAGCCAGAAAAAATGCTAATATTAATCAGGTCATCAAAAAGATGATGCCATTTATAGTCATTGAGCACACTCAAAAATGGGATATATGGCTTTCTCACATGGGCTAACTATGTCATACAAACACAGAAATAAAAGAATACACAATTTATAAAGTATATTCTGTGCAACAGTATATTTTATAGTAATATATTAAAGTATCTGTGCTAATTAGATATACAGAATCTGTGCTTATCTGATAATTGTTACTGATAATGTTTAAGCTGCATGTTCAAGAAAATGCAAATCAGTAAGAATGGTCTTATCTAAAACAGTTGTGTACAAACTCGACACATGTCTGTTTCTTGCAAGATATTCCCATCAATTTACTAACAATTATCTAAACCGATTCCAAATTTATGAACATTAACATTGAAGGACAAAATTTTATTCAAGATAATGCATCTCTCAGAAAACGAAGTAGCATCTATACCTGGTGTACCTTTCTTTGGTGACCTTGTATTTGGTGTGCACATTTTTGGTGGAGTCAGACCAGCCTCATCTGCAGAGTCAGTTGGAATGTTCTCCTGAAAGAGTATAGTAGGTTTTAAATTGTATGAAGTTTTACTTAAGTACACAATCAGAGTTTCATTTTTTTTTTTATTGCTAATCAAAATGTAGCATACTTCCCCACCTACTTTAGTATATTTCTATTCCATGCAATTAGGAATATACATTTAGTTGAAAGAGCAATTTTCAAATGAAACATATTTCAAAATTATACAGAATTCCCAATAATTGAATCCTAAATGGTTGTTCCTAACTTGTTGAATTTAGTTTCGAAAATGAGGGTCCCCTATTCCCAATAACCTTCTTCAAGAGATACTTTTATATAAAAAAAATCATTACATTTTTTGTCCTTTATTTTAAAAGTTCTGTTGATAAATAGCTTTTCATCTCCAAAAGACAGCAAAAGTGTTAATTTAATATGAAGATGATTCATTAGTTCTTTTAAATCTGAATGATTTAGAAAGTATACTCTATCACAAACCTATCATGACTATAGCATTTTTAAAGACAGATATAATCTACATATTATATACATTCTACTATTAACAATCTTTGCAGGCTTTGTGTCATATGCCTGTAATAAAACCTCCATTTGCCATAAAATATATGTATTATTTAAAATCTTTCAACAAAGAAACAATATTTTTTTCTTTTTATTTTAAGATCCAGATTAATGAATATTCTATACATGATACTTTTTATTAAACTTACTTTGGAAACAATTTCATTTCTGGCACCAGGGCTCCTCTTTCTCTTAGATCTGCCGACACGACTCTCTGCTCGTGCATGGCGGAAGCAGAAGAATCTGATTGCTGTTAAGATGAAAGAATAACAGTTAACTAATTAAATGACTAATGAATCAGAATCTATCGTATTAAGAATATGTCATTGATCTTTCCGTGTTTCAATTGGGAATAGACAACAATGCTTTATAACATTTGTAAACAAAACACTCATTTTGATCCCAAGTCCAAGCATTTCTTTACCTTTATATGCTCCTGTGATTTCATACTTAATACAAAAAAATGATATGTTCAAACAAAAGCCTTGTTCTTTCTGTCCTATACACACATACACAAAAATCCTTTGTGCCTCGAGTGGCTCTTGCCTTAACAGATCACTGATATATCTATCACCTGTGCGAGTAGGTTTGAGTCATGGGATTTGGAGAGTATCGGTATGTGAGAAAGCTTGCTAAGTGGCTTCCATAGGTCATTGGTTATTACTCTGATTATTCCAGGTTCTGGCTCTACCAGATATTCTGGCAGCCTTGTATAGCCTGTCATGTGCTGAAAAATGTCATTAAACCAAAAAACCCAACATAAACCCTTAATTGATGTAAACAGAAGTCCATTTGTGTACCTGAATGCTTACTGTGTAGCCGAAATTACATGATCAGCACAAAACAAAAGTCTCTCTGATACACACCAAAACCCTCAATTCATGTTAAGTCCATATTTTCATAACCAATTCTTACTATTCAGCCTGAATGAAGTAACTAGTACAAAATACTATTTTTTTCTGTCATTCTTTCTTTTTATACATATGCATATAAAAGTAGTAAATTCATGTAAAGGAAATCCATTTGTGTATAATGCTAACTGTGAAGTCTGAATGACATGAAAATAGTACAAAACAAAGTCTCTCTCTGTCTCTGTCTCTCTCTCTCTCTCATACACACACACACACACACACAATTCATGTTACGGAAGTCCACTTGTGTAAAAGCATTGCTTATGGTGCAGCTTGAATGATGTTCACTTTGCTGTGATTGCATCCAAATGAAGTAATTTTTTACTAAGATATATCAGTTCTTGAAACTGGACATAACAGACTAAGGTTGTAACTTTAGTCATGTACAAAACAATGAACAAGAGTACTGCCCACATGTTCCACTCTGTAGGCACTAATAGGGTATGGTTGACTTGGGACATTAGTGATCAACAGGTATCAGTGACCACACCCTTTGATCAAGGTATGAAGTTCATGATCATAAACCATTTATTTATTTATTAATATACCGTGACTAAAAATCTTTAGACTCAAGAATTTAGCATTTCTTTATTACCCTACTTACAAGCCAGCCACAACATTTGGTCAAGCAACTTATTTAAAAAGTAAAGTTATTTGCCAAAACAGATTTTTTTTTAAATAACAGAGACTCTGACTTTTGACCTTTTTATCCCAACAAACTTTTGATCCAGGTAAATAATGAAGAAATAAAGTTATTATGCAAAAACAACTTTATGTTTTTCAGTCACATTGATTACTATTACTGTGCAGAAATATTTTTCTTTGTCACAGTAACCTTGATTGTTGACCTTTTGAACCCAAAGTTAGAAACTGTCTTTTTCACCCAAAGTACAAGATTTGGTAACTCAAAATTTAGTAAGTGTCAATTGCACAGAACTAAAGTTTTTGTGCAAAACCCTTATTCCTCTTTCAGTCAGCAACATCTCCTTTGTCCTCCAAATCAATAGATTTTTTAATCAGCTGTTAGTGAACACCATCCCCAAAGTTTGGTAACTGTACATGCTGGAGAACAGGAGTTAATGTGTTGATACATTTTCTCTTATTTCAGTCACCGATCTTGACCTCAGACTTTCTGATCCTGAAATAGGTAGGCCTCTTCCTTACCTGAAGTGCAAGCCATCCACAAAGTGTGGTCTAGGTCCGTGATAATGAAATAATGCTACTGTAAGGAAATTAATGCTCTTCTTTCAGCCAGTTATCTTGACCCTTGACATAATAACTCTAAAATCTCTGATTCCTCCTTAACACCATGTACAAGCAAATAGTAAAAGCAAACTGACAAACATGGTCAAAGCATAATACACACCAAAATAGTAGACATGTAAAAACAAAATCATATACAATTCAATAACTGCATTAACAGTCTGCAAACAGGCCAACCACCAACCCCGAGGTATAAGAATAATTATTGTTCATAAGTGCCAAGTAACAAACATAATTTGGGTGTAAAAAGTGTAACCTATAGATTACATGCCAGAATCAGAACACATATTAAAAAGATACATTTAATTTTGCTACTAACCTGGTCAAAATTATTGTCACAAAGGGAAAGCAAATTTTGTAGTAAATTATGTTTCTCCGAGAATACTTACCCAATCACATTACTTTAGGGATATTAGCCTGCTACCTCGCGAATCCAGCCCTACCAAAAGACGAAAATTCGTCTTTCCTGTCTATGTCATATAGACAAAGGGCAATAACTCTTGCCCATTACCTCCCCTTGCCGCCCGTTAGGTGTCGCTTCTTTAGTTTTTAAGCTGAGCGATATATAAAACACGAGGATGCTCGCATGGCGGGGTGGTTGGGAGGGTTTCTTAGTAATGTGATTGGGTAAGTATTCTCGGAGAAACATAATTTACTACAAAATTTGCTTTCTCCTTTGAATACGTTCCCCAATCACATTACTTTAGGAGAATAAGTAATAGGAGGAGGGAATGCGGAGCATCCGACCTCCACACGAGTATCCTCTAGGGAATGATGGTTGGATTCCCCATGTGAATGATAACCCGGTCTCCTAATTTTCAATCAGCAACACAGCCCAGGGTCACGTGATATGTGACCCTTTTATACGGTTAAGAAGATAGATATTGAAATCTTCTTACCTACGAAAATTTATCTGGCGAATCCAGCGAAGCTAATAGGCTGTGCTGATTGTTGTACATGAGTCTGGTGGGCGTCTGGGCTGCCCAACACCGGACCTACTAGAATCAATGTTTGCCTCTGCGAGTACAAACTTGAAGATAAAACTGTAGAAGGTTGACTCTGCATGTCAGCCAACAGCTTCTATAAGGTGACTGATTTGCGAATTCTCAGAGTACGCCGAGCGTATAACCCACTACAGCCATGAAGCAAGGGCTTGAATGGTGATGTCTCATATCCCAGCTATCACCAGAAAAAAAAAGAGGTGCTTGTATGTGACCTGACTCACCTCTATGCATTGAAATGGTGCCAGAGTGCTCAAACAGGATCTTACATGGCTGTTGATCCTGACTTATCTATAAAGAAAGCGAGCTAATGACGACTCGTTGATCGCCAATGTATGGTAATCTATTTTGGACTACGAAGCCTGGCTGCGTCAAGAGGACCATCAAACCCTCTGATCGGAACGGAAGAGAGTTCGGGTCACTAGAAAGGACATGTAACTCGCTCACCCTGCATGCTGAAGCTAAGGCTATCAAGAAACCCAATTTGTATGATAGTAGCTTTAACTAATCGTGGGTTAAAGACTCAATACTGTCTGAATTGAGTCATGTTAAAACCCAGGACAGATTCCATTTGGAAACAGGGTGAGGGATATAAGTCGATTGAATTTTTTTTTTTTTTTTTTTTTTTTTTAAATGTCTAAAAGATCTGACAAATCTTTGTCATGGCTGATAGCACATGTACCAGAATGGCGGAATGTGTCTGATATCATGGAGCGGTAACATTTGAGAATAACTGGAGCCAGATGTTTCTCCTTGAAAAGCCAGAGAAAAGTTGGCCAGTTGAGGGATTGTGACACTCAGAGGAACAATGTGAATGATATGGTACCAGTCTCTGAAAACATGCCACTTGCCCTCGTAAACCTTCAGAGTAGAGGGCCTTCTTGCTCTCGAGATTCTCTCCGCAATCAAAGATTTAAATTGTTTGTCTTGCAAGGCTGTCTGGACAAGAGCCAAGCTTGAACAAAAAGACGGTCCGGACAGGGGTGGAACACCCCTGGCCGCGGTTGCTTGTGAATACTTGTGCTGACTGTAATCTTCCTGGGTAGATCTATCGCCTAGATTGAGTAGATCGGAGACCCAGTAGTTGTTCCATCTGAGAAGGGTAATCAGAACCATCTGACAATTCTGACCCCTTAACTTCTGGATTAATTCCAGTACCAAGACCGTGGGAGGGTAGGAGAATGACCACAACCCTTCCCAGGTGATTGATCGAGCATCCACGACCCAAGCTTCTGGGTCTGGAACCTGTGAGATGAAAGGTGGAGAATTTGCTATTCCACCTCGTTGCAAAGATCAATCATCGGACGTCTCCAAAGTGTGTCGATTGGAAGAAAGTCCGATTGATGGAGTGACCATTCTGTGTGTCTGAGTTGTACATTGAGGTGGAGATTGTCGAACCAATGTAGAAACTGCCAGTTCAGATTGCACAGGTCTGGTGATTGGTGTCCCCTTGTTTTGAGGCAAGGCACCACCACAATGTTGTCTGACATAATGAGAGCAGTTTGTAATAAGAGTTGATCCTGCCCGAAATGAAAGGCATTGATGACAGCCGTTATTTCTGAAAGGTTGATGTGGAAAGGGCTCGCCCCTGGCACCCACGTGCCGCTGACAGTATCTAAGTCCGGCAACAGGTGGGCACCCCAACCGTAGGTATTAGTGGCGGAACATACCGTTATCCCCTTGGGGTATCTCTAGAGTAATCCCTGTGGACAGCCTACAGGGGTTGTGCCATTGACTCAAGAATGATCGTATCTCTGGCGTGAGCATGACTGTTTTCTGGGATCGAAGGGACTTGAAAATGGCGCAATTACGCTAGCAAAGTCCTTTGTAAAGGGCGCCTAAAAGGACGGCTGAGAGGGATCAAGTCTGCTGTCGCATTGAATAATCCGAGGATCTGCAACTCTCTCGCTAAAATGCGCATCCTGCCGGAAACGGACTCTACGAGTGCAATTATCTGGATGATCGCAAACTCGAAGAAGCCTTACCAGATTCAGATCGGGAGAAACTCCACACCCAGATGGACCAAAATCCGGATTGGACAGATCAGACTTTATCCAGTTCACGAGAAAGCCTATATGACGTAAAGTGATATAAGATCGTTTCTGCCTTTGAGCAGAGTAGAACTTGACAGATGTTACTGGAGGATGTCGTCCAAATATACTGCCGACGCAATAGATGAAGTCGAGCGGAACAGGGTGACGACGTAATCCATAACCTTGGTACTAGCCCAAGGGCTTAAATTTAGGCTAAAAGGTATGACATGGAACTGATAAGCCTAGTCCCGACAAGCACAACGGAGAATGTCCGCAACTCGTGGGATAGGGACGTGAAATGTGCGTCACGACGTATCAGGTCTAGGTTGGCAGAAGCAGTCAGCGCATTGGCCATGGAATGGTGAGCTGCCCTGTTAAGAACCCTAGCTAACCGGGCCGTCGAATCCCAAGCATGTTCATTGCCAGATTTATCAGCGATCCTGAAAATGGCTAGGGAGGCTAGATCTAACAGTGAAGACGTAGCGACTACATTTCGAACCAGCTTGGACTTGGCATTGAACACCGTTTAGTCCACTTTATAAGACAATGGAGCAGACATATGGACTGCTGCCATATTTTTATCCAGAGCCGGGACCTCAGTACTGAACGCACCGGAGTGAGTTTTGTACCATCGACCTGAAAACGACGCTGGTACTTGGCTTTCAGAAAAGAAAAACCTTAGCAATTCCTGGATCCCCTATGCTTGTCGACAGACGGTCATTAATTTCCTTAATTTTGTCGACTGGGGAAGGAGGCGGAAGGATAGAGTCTCTTCCCCCTCATCCAGATCGACCGACGCTCTAACCTTATAGTCGGTAATGGCAGCAGGAGGTGGAGGGCATTCTGAAGGGGCCAACACCTTATAAATTTCCTCCACTGCGGCTTTGAAGCTGAACTCAGTCCGTTCCATAGTTGGATCTGCATACCGCTGATTTGCCTGCGACTCATTGCACTCACTATGTACATAATCTTGCTCTGGTAAAGCATCCATATCGGGGTAATGCATACCAGGTGGCATAGATGACTCGATTCCATCATCTCTGATAAAGGCATTCACTCTCCCTTGTGGATGAGCTGTTAGCCTATGGACGGCCGGCAATGCCGAATGAATTGATTGGCATATGTTTGGCCTGAATGACTGCGACGGGCCGGCTATGACCGGCACCGACCGCTCGAATGGTCGGGTTGGAGAGATTCCTCGCCAACTATCTGTGTCATGGTAGTGATATGTAACTGGTAGTACGGATTGACAGACGGAAACATCATTAGAATCTTCGTCAATCCGATTTGTGCGGATTGCGGTATGATAAAAGTCCCCGTGCTGGTACAGCGGTATAGTCGGATGGACTGGTATAAGACTAAAATCTCCATACGGTTGGACGACCGGTGCCTGTTGGGCTGGACGGCCGGAGCCGGATGAACGGTCAGTGCCGGCAAGTGTCGGCTGAAAGCTTGGCTGGACGACCGGTGCCATATGGGCTGAACGGTCATTGCCGGATCGCCCGGTGCCGGTTAGTGCCGGCGGGAAGGTCTGCTGGATGACCGGTGCCATATGGGCTGAACGGTCATTGCCGGATGGACGCCCGGTGCCGGATGTTGCCGACTGTAAGGTAATAACAATTACATAATGCTTATGTAGTGCGTCCAGCACTACGCGCCCATCTACCATTCGCTCAGAGGGAATGTTGGTTCTGGTACAGCTTGCATATCTGTACAGCATACAAGGTGACTTAGATGACGCAATTCTGTCATAATTGACACTTTCACTAAATCTCCCTTGTGGAGAAGCCGTGAACATATGGACGGCCGGCACTGCCGGCTGATTGAACTGGCGGATGGTCGGCCTGAAAGACCTGTTCTGGTAAAAGCTGTCATATCTGGGTAGCACATACCAAGTGGCATAGATAACTCAATTCCGTCACCTCTGATAATATCACTAATTCTCCCTTGTTTTAAAATCACACCGTCACGTATTTGACATGACGGGAGGTGTACACCGGCAATACCGACTAATTTGTCTGGTATATGGTCGGCCGGAATGTCGGCGAAGGTCCGGCTATGACCGGCACCTGCCTCTCGAATGGTCTGATTGGAGGGAGATTCATCTATAACATTTCTCTCATGGTAGTGATATGTAACCAGTAGTGTAGATTGACTGACGGGTACATCACTATAATCTCCGTAAATCCGATGTACAGCCGGTGCAGGTTGATGCCGGCTGGAAGACCGGTGCCATTTGGGCTTAACGGTCGTTGCCGGATGGTCGGCCGGTGCCGGTTGATGCCGGCTGGAAGGTCGGCTGGACGACCGGTGCCATTTGGGCTGAACGGTCGCTGCCGGATGGACGGCCGGTGCAGGTTGATGCCGGCTGGAAGGTTGGCTGGACGACCGGTGCCATTTGGGCTGAACGGTCGTTGCCGGATGGACGGCCGGTGCCGGTTGATACCGGCTGGAAGGTCGGCTGGACGACCGGTGCCAATTGGGCTGAACGGTCGTTGCCGGATGGACGGCCGGTGCCGGTTGATGCCGGCTGGAAGGTCGGCTGGACGACCGGTGCCATTTGGGCTGAACGGTCGTTGCCGTATGGACGGCCGGTGCCTGTCGACGCAGGCTGGAAGGTCGGCTGGCCGGCCGGTGCCATTTGGGCTGAACGGCCGGTGCCTGTTGATGCAAGCTGGAAGGTCGGCTGGCCGTCCGGTGCCATTTGGGCTGAACGGACGGTGCCGGATGGACGGTTAATGGCGGTTTGCCTGCTGAAGTGCCGGCTGAACTGACGGTGTCGGCTGGACTGATAGCTGGAAGGCCGGCGAAAGTGCATATTAAAATGGATCCAATTGATCCAGCATAGACTCCATGCGTCCTGACTTACAGGCCCGAAAGCCATGTACGGATCTGCGGTGAAATTTACACCCACTGGGCAGCCTAAACCATGTCAACATAATTTCCTCCATTTCCACATTGCCAACACCCATTTTGCCATTCATGCCTTCGTTGTCGACTTTGCTTACTGAAACGACAAAAGAAGAGAACAAAGCACAAATTAAAAAATTCAGCATATTATTAATTCGATAATACTATAACCGTTATTAACGGAGTAGTCAAATTATTCCGTGCCATGTTAACTCTTAATGACAACACTAGTTATCGCCGTGAGCGTGTTGCAATGGTTCGTTCAAGACGAAGTCTACTGAAACGAAAAAGATGATAAACAAAGCACAATTAGCAATTCAGCACGCTATTAAGTCGCTATTACCATAACCGTAACTAACGGAGGAAGTGAAATGATTTAGTGTTGCGTGAACTCATGACTTCAACATGAATTCCGCCAAAGCACAAATTAAAAATTCAGCATATTATTAATTCGATAATACTATAACCGTTATTAACGGAGTAGTCAAATTATTCCGTGCCATGTTAACTCTTAATGACCACACTAGTTATCGCCGTGAGCGTGTTGCAATAGGTCGTTCAAGACGAAGTCTACTGAAATGAAAAAGATGATAAACAAAGCACATTTAGCAATTCAACACGCTATTAGGTCGCTATTACCATAACCGTAACTAACGGAGGAAGCGAAATGATTTAGTGTCGCGTGAACTCGTGACTACAACACGAAATTCCGCCATTAATAGTCACAACTGGTCGTTCAGAGATGAAGTCTACTGAAACGGAAAAGAAGATAAACAAAGCACAAATTAACAATTCAGTACGCTATTAAGTCGCTATTCCATAACCGTAACTAACGTAGGAAGCGAAATGATTAAGTGTCGTGTGAATTCGTGACTACAACACGAAGTCCGCCATTAAAGTCGCAAATTAGTCGTTCAAAGACTTTTTTGAAGTCTACTGAAACGTCAAAGAAGATAAATAAAGCACATATTATCAATGCAGCACGTTATTAGTTGCTAATATCGTAAACGTTACATACGGAATAAGCGAAATTATTGAGTGCTACATGTATTACATGCTAGTACCGCCATAAGCGTGCTTTGACCACGTTGCAACCTGGTCCGAAGTCTAGAAAAGGTGACAAAGTCACTCAAATTGGAAAATATTGTAAAATAATGTATACGACCTGTTGGGGAATGATTATCCAACACAGTAATTCCAAATTTAACTTCGGATGGTCAGAATTTACACTAAGATGGCTTGGATTCATTGGAGGTCTAATTGTACGTGTTTACACACAACAAGCGAAGCTAAAAAACTAAAGAAGCGACACCTAACGGGCGGAAAGGGGAGGTAATGGGCAAGAGTTATCGCCCTTTGTCTATATGACATAGACAGGAAAGACGAATTTTCGTCTTTTGGTAGGGCTGGATTCGCGAGGTAGCAGGCTAATATCCCTAAAGTAATGTGATTGGGGAACGTATTCAAAGGAGAAAAATATATACGAAATAGAACCAGACTACAAACACAAAATATAATGAAAAATAATTCCTATTCAACATTCACTTTAACTAGTCTACATGTTTAACTTTCACTGAATGATCACAAACTGGAATTTTAAATTAAGCATTATCATGTACTCAGTGTGCAATACTATATTACTCTCACATTCTTCTTTTCAAGATTGTTGAGCAGTGTTAATTTATACATTTTTATGATCTAACATGTTTGAAGTTTGGAATGGTCCATTATTTTCTGTCAGATAACATTCACAACTCACGTTGCAAAGCATTTCAATACATGTGGTGCCATTTTCTTTAAAAGTATTGACTGGTTTGCTAACATTATGAATGTAATGACTTTGTGAGGCAAAGTTTAAATCTGAAGAAACCCCAACTGTTTTCTTGGAAATGGGCTATTTATAGTTGCTATATATAGTTGCTATAAATAGAAAATAAGGGAAGTGCTCTAATGCTATTCTTACGCAAAAGTAATTTTTTAAAGAAAGAATATTCTCATATATATATACATATATATATATATACGAGTGGAATTAAAGAGGTGATAATATAAAATGACAAAAATAACTTGTTATTGCTTTATTTTAATTTTAGTTTTATTGTAACAATAAAGCAAAATCCATAAAACATAATTTGGTCACAATGATTACACCAAAAGTGTAATGGTTGGCATGTGAGAGTCTAGTGAACTCAAGTCTATGAAAAATATGAGCGCTTTTGAAAATCTTTTTTTGATTTATGGCCTACCAGAAACTGGCTATGCAGGCAAGCTGTTATGAAAAAAAAATGTGATCTACTGAATAAATAATGTCACTCAACAACACGCATATTTTTGTACAGACGAAACAATGCTCTAAAAGCTGTCAAAGTTTTATGAATTTTTAAAAATTCTACTCAGAACCTAAGGAAACACACATCAATCTAAGCATTTTTAAGAGTTTGGACTGCATGGAAACTTAGCCGATGTAAAAATATACAATATGTTAACTACTCCAATTTTCACAAAGTTAAAAACTCCAATATTTTCATAGGAAATAATCTTTAAGACATAGCAATAATTTCTACTAAACAATTTGGATTTCTCATTCAAACATGGTTTCTTTGTCAACCATATCATGTACCTCACAAACTGCTTTCTTTATTCACTAAAATCATTCATTATCTTGAAATTTTTACAATTTATTCAATAATATGAATTCACATGAATAATAATAATTCAATAACCAACAAGTCAGTAAAACGTTTGCCATACCATCTCCATATGAGTTTCTGTCCACACTGTAACTGCTGAGGTTCAGTGTGCATTCACAGAAATCACAACGTAAACACTGCCGGTGAAAGAACACCCCTTCAGCTGTCATCCTCTCCATGATATATACCCTCTTCTTACAGAAGAAACAAAATTCACTAGCAGGCTGGGCTGCAAGCAGTGTTGGTTGTCCTTTCTGCAAATACAGCATGATCATCAACACACAAACAAATTAATACAACAACGACTACTGAGCTATTTGTCTTGCACGAATAATTGGAGAAGCTCGAAATGCATAAATATTCAACTCAATTAGGGAATTTTACTGTTGGATTGAATTTTAAGCCATTCATAAAACCATCTTCAAATCTTCAAATCAACTGGACAAGTCGCAAGGAGTCATTCTGATTACTGCATAAAGTTATTCTGATTTCTGCAAGGAGTCATTCTGATTACTGCATAAAGTTATTCTGATTACTGCATAAAGTCATTCTGATTACTGCATAAAGTTATTCTGATTACTGCAAGGAGTCATTCTGATTACTGCAAGGAGTCATTCTGATTACTGCATAAAGTTATTCTGATTACTGCATAAAGTCATTCTGATTACTGCATAAAGTTATTCTGATTACTGCAAGGAGTCATTCTGATTACTGCAAGGAGTCATTCTGATTACTGCATAAAGTTATTCTGATTACTGCATAAAGTTATTCTGATTACTGCAAGGAGTCATTCTGATTACTGCAAGGAGTTATTCTGATTACTGCATAAAGTTATTCTGATTACTGCATCAAGTTATTTTGATTACTGCAAGCAGTCATTCTGATTACTGCATAGAGTTATTTTGATTACTGCAAGGAGTCATTCTGTTGAATATGATAGTTTAATCTAAAAAACTGGACATTCGTTTAAAAAACATGCATGGCCCACTGCAGACATGCAGTACAGGTAAAAAAAATTAAATCTTTTGCAACAAAATTTGAAGTATTACTATAATCTCACGAAATTCTAATTAGGTTACCAATTAGTAATTACACATACCTCATTTCATGATGTCTTTCAGAAGTAGTGGCTGCTTAATCATGCAAACAAAATTTTTATGAAAAAATAAAAATCATTGATATTTGTTTTTAAAACTAACTATTGTAATGACCTGTCATCTACAGATTTTGCTTGTTCTATGAATTGCTCCTAACAATCTTCATACCCCAATCTGCTGCCACATCATGTGACAGCAGATCTGGATCTGTACAGTTTACAGCTGTATTTGACTTATAAGTATATTTTGTAAAAAAAAATTCACAAACTATTTCACAATGTGATCTGCTTTAATTCAAACAATGACTTACTAAAGAAAAGAAATACATATGTGCTTAAATTTACCAGTTTCCTTTCTGCTGTGATTCAAACAATGACTTACTAAAGAATAGAAATACATATGTGATTCAATTTACCAGTTTCCTTTCTGGTGGAGGTAGGGGTTGCTGCTCAAAGTTGCCTTTGAGCTTTGACACCAGTATCTCTGCCATGGCACTAACTTTGACATTGGACTGAATCTCCTCTTTCTGTGTCTTAACGTCGTCAGTCTTGTTCTTCCCTGTGTAAAGTCTGTTAGCTATCTCCTCCATCGGCAGTTTACAGAACCGTGTCAATTGTACATCTCCATTCTATGAAATTAAGCATGAACTCATTAAGGTAAAATTTTATCAGCATTAAGTGCAATGAGTGACTACAAATAAAGCAAACTTTTGTAAAAAATTATGTTAGTCTGAGAATACTGATCACATAGGATATAAGCAAGTCACTTCACAAATTCAGCCCAACTTAAAAAAAATATTTTCTGTCTATATCACAGAGATAACTTTTGCCTATTACCTCCTATTACCATTTTAAGTTGAGCAATATACCAACAAGGATGCTCACATACATGGCTGGGTTGTTGGTTGTTATCATGTATTTCTGAAGAAACACAATATACCAAAAAATGTTCCCTGATCATATTAACAATAGGAGAATAGGTAATGGGAGGATGGAATGCTGAACATCCAGCCTATACCTCGCATATCCTTCATAGGAATAATGGCTGGATCAATTGATAACCTGTTCTTCTAATCTGATAAGCAACACAACCTATGGTTACATAATGTGTGGTCCTTATATCTGGTTAAGAAGAGGATTATTTAGATTTTCTTTCTGACAAACTTTCTTTGGTGAATCCAGTGAAATTAATAGGTTGTGTTTACTTTTAGTTTGGTCTGGTGATCATTTGGACCAATGTCACCCAACCCATCAGATTCAATTTTTTTTGTCTCCATGAGGCTAAATCGCGATGATAAAAAATGGAAGAAGGGTAACTCTGCAAACCAGCCAACAACTTACATGATGTCTCCAATCTAAACGTTACATTTGAACATGAGGCTTGCAGAGATTACTCTGATTTCATGAAATGAAAACTTCAGGAGGTCACTCTGATCTTTTGAGATGCCAAGCACTCACTTCAGCCATTAAGTTGGGGCTTGAGGGATGATAACCTGCTTTTAGGGTTTCACCAGGAGAGAGATTTGCTTATATGTCCAATGATAGGTTCCTTTTTTTAAATACGGTGATGGATTGTGGTAAATTCAGATAAAAACTGGCTAAATATCTGATAAATCTTTATCAGGACCAATATCAATTCTGCCATGATGATGGGATGTGTACAATATCATGGAGTGGTAATTTAATGGTAACTGGAATCTACATTTTATCCTCATAGAACCAGAAAAAAAGTCAGCCTTAAGAGGGACGATATTATTGACTGCACCAATCCTTGAAAACATGTCAGATTCCATTACTGACTGCACCAATCCTTGAAAACATGCCAGATTCCATAACTGACTGCACCAATCCTTGAAAACATGCCAGATTCCATTACAAACTGCAACAATCCTTGAAAACATGCCATATTCCATAACTGACTGCACCAATCCTTGAAAACAAGCAAGATTAAATTATTGATTGCACAAATCCTTGACACATGCCAGATTCCATCATAAGCCTTCATTGTATAAAGCCTACTTGCTTGCAAGATTTTCTCCACAATCAAAGGTTTAAATTCTATCTATTGCAAAGATGTCTGGACAAGAGAAAAGCATGAAGAAGACTGTGCAGAAGTGGAACATCACCACCACAACTGTTTAAGAAGATCTGACTTTACCAGAATCTTCCCGGACAGATCTATTGCTAGACGGAGTAGACTGGTCACCGAGAACTTGTCCAATTGGAGAAGGGCTATCAGAATCATCTTGCAGTTCTGACCATGCAGCTTCTAGATTATTTTTGTACCAGGTCTGTGGGGATGTAGAAAAAGACCCACAAACCATCCCAGCTGATTGGCAGTGCATCGATGGCCCAATAAGCTGGTGAGAACAAGATGATTCCACCTTGGCACAATAATAGATTCATCATCAGACCAGCTCAAAGTCTGCAAAAACTAGGAAAGACTGATTTGAAAGAAAGACCATTCTGTATGAATGATTAGACCCATTCTTGATAGATTCTGTCAGGATGATGAGTCTGTAGGGAATGTGCCTGATTTGTATACTGATATAGAGTTAGTTGTGCCAACATATAAACTGCCAAATCAGAATGCAAAAGACAGGTAATTTGATACCAACCTGTTTGAGGGTGTAGGTCACCATTACAGAGTTGTCCAACATAATTTGAGCTGTTTTTCTTGAGAACTAATCCTTTCAGAAATGAATCACATTGATGGTAGCCTTCATTTTAATAAGGTTAATGTGGAGAGGCTGATCCCATTGAGCCAATGACCAAATCAGAGTCCAGCAACAGGTGGGCACATCAACTGTACATGCTGGCACCAGTACATAGTCATTTCTCAAGTGGAATTCCAGACACCTTCAGCATCATTAAGTGGTACACTGAGACTTTCAGCAATGTTCAAGTGGTTCGTTGACAAACATTATGAATCATTGCTGTAGAGCAGGGGTGTACAACCCAAGGACCATGGGCCAGATCCAGCCTGAGAATGTGTTCTGTCTGGCCCTCAGGGCAAATTAAAACAACACAGAAATCTGGCCCATGAACAGTAATAATATTAAAGAAATTAGTGTCTGCAGCCCTCCAGTGGTCTTAGAAAAGACAATCTGGCCAAGGCCAAAAAAGGTTGACCACCCGGCTGTAGATGAATGATTCCTACTGACACTAATTTCTAATTCCTGAGGGATTGCCTAAATTGTTTCACATATCGGCATAAACTGTTGTGGAGGTAGACCATACAAAGTTGAAAGCGAAGCTATAAACAAGTAACTGGTGAAGGCACAGGGAAGCAATGGGCAACAGTTACTGTCTTTTGTCTACATATCTAGATAGACAGAAATGTGGAACTTTGTCTTTTAGTAGGGCTGGATTCAGGAGATAGCAGACTTTTATCGTAATATTGTAACATTAATGTGATTGGCAAAAGTATCTGAAGAAAACTATGTTTACTGCCATACAGATCCTTGAAGACAATACATAAATAGCACCATCCTTATCTAATTAATCAAGCTTGTTTGTTGTGAGGTTCTTGTGCATGCTTGCTAACAAGCTTCTCATGATGAAGGTACAAATAAATGGACAGCAGTTTAAATATGACCCAAGGACAGTAGGTACATGCATGCACATACAAACTATATGTTATAACTGATGATATAAAGAAAAAACCATACCATTTCCTCTCTGCTGCTCTTAGCCACATGATAAATGCTCTTTTTGTTGTGGTCTCTTTCATCAATTTCTTTTTTCTGCAAAATGGAGATAAACATATAGACAAGATTATTAATTTCCATCCTTCTACATTAGACTGAATAAGAATTTTGCAGAATTCTATGTCTCAACTGCTCGGTAAAGCCATGTTCCCAGTAAACTGCAAAGTCATTGGAATGTGAAAAGTTGGTTACTGTACTTCCTTTTGCCTATGATAAACAGATTCCTCTATGCACAAAAAAAGTTTAAAGATTCAATATGCAACTCTTCTGCAAAAATATGCTGAATACAAAACATATTGCTGGCAGCTATCCCAACAACAACACCATAAGAAACGTGAAATGCTGTCACCTATCCCAACAACAATACCATAAGAAAAGTGAAATGCTGGCATCTAACCCAACAACACCAGCATAAGAAAAGTGAAATGCTGGTACTTATCCCAACACCACTATAAGAAAAGTGAAATGCTGGTACCTATCCCAACAACAATACCATAAGAAAAGTAAAATGCTGGCATCTAACCCAACAACACCAGCATAAGAAAAGTGAAATGCTGGTACTTATCCCAACACCACCATAAGAAAAGTGAAATGCTGGTACCTATACCAACAACACCACCATAAGAAAAGTGATACGTATGCCTTCTCCAACAATACAATAATATGGTGGCTATATTCAATCAGTTTATAAAAGACCATATCGGCCAATGTATATAATTTGTACCCTACTTCAAACAGCTACGACCAAAATTGACTATCTCACATAATAAACCAACAGGTCAGAGTCTATGCTGTACATTTACACATGATAAGAAACATATACCCTGATCTGTTGGTAAATTAAGCCAGTAAAAGGTCTACTCTGCTTACAAATGAATGTACATTATACCAGATTTATTACAGCACCCATCAGAAGGTGCATGTGACCTATCACTGCTAATGATTATACATGACATGCCAACAAATTAAACTTCTAACTGATGAATGTATCAAATCTGTAGATTGTACATGATATGCCTACAACTTCTTACTGATAAATGTATCAAATGTGTAGATTATACATGACATGCCAACAACTTAAACTTCTTACTGATGAATGTATCAGATCTGTAGATTGTACATGATATGCCTTCAACTTCTTACTGATGAATGTATCAAATCTGTAGATAATACATGATATGCCTACAACTTCTTACTGATAAATGTATCAAATGTGTAGATTATAAATGACATGCCAACAACTTAAACTTCTTACTGATGAATGTATCAAATCTGTAGATAATACATGATATGCCTACAGCTTAAACTCCTTACTGATAAATGTATCAAATCTGTAGATTATACATGATATGCCTACAACTTCTTACTGATGAATGTATCAAATCTGTAGATTGTACATGATATGCCTACAACTTCTTACTGATAAATGTATCAATTCTGTAGATTATAAATGATATGCCTACAACTCCTTACTGATAAATGTATCAAATCTGTAGATTATACACGATATGCCTACAACTCCTTACTGATGAATGTATCAAATCTGTAAATTATATATGATATGCCTACAACTCCTTACTGATAAATGTATCAAATCTGTAGATTATAAATGATATGCCTACAACTCCTTACTGATAAATGTATCAAATCTGTAGATTATACACGATATGCCTACAACTCCTTACTGATGAATGTATCAAATCTGTAATGTATCAAATCTGTAGATTATACACGATATGCCTACAACTCCTTACTGATGAATGTATCAAATCTGTAGATTATATATGATATGCCTACAACTTCTTACTGATAAATGTATCAAATCTGTAGATTATAAATGATATGCCAACAACTCCTTACTGATAAATGTATCAAATCTATAGATTATACATGATATGCCTACAACTCCTTACTGATGAATGTATCAAATCTGTAGATTATATATGATATGCCTACAACTCCTTACTGATAAATGTATCAAATCAGATTCTGTAGATTATAAATGATATGCCTACAACTCCTTACTGATGAATGTATCAAATCTGTAGATTATATATGATATGCCTACAACTTCTTACTGATGAATGTATCAAATCTGTAGATTGTACATGATATGCCTACAACTTCTTACTGATAAATGTATCAAATCTGTAGATTATAAATGATATGCCTACAGCTCCTTACTGATAAATGTATCAAATCAAATCTGTAGATTATATATGATATGCCTACAACTTCTTACTGATGAATGTATCAAATCTGTAGATTGTACATGATATGCCTACAACTTCTTACTGATAAATGTATCAAATCTGTAGATTATAAATGATATGCCTACAACTCCTTACTGATGAATGTATCAAATGTGTAGATTTTTACAACAGTCCTGAAGAATACCATTACTGACATATTATATCTCTGCCCTCTCATTAACCCTTAAAGTGCGTGTCGCGACTATAGTCGCGCTGTTGTTTTTGGTCCCGTAGTGCGTGTTGCGACTATAGTCGCGCTCGAGGTGAGCAACACTGAACGCATTGTATAACTTCATCTTGCCATAAATACCTGTAAAGCTATATTTGATTGGTTTAAAAAGGCCCGGAACGAGCAGTCTGCAGTACTTTACTATATTATTAACGATGTAATTTTACAAATGCTTGCTTCTAAACTCATGGTACATGCACAAAGCTAAAATGGCCGACGCTGAAGACAAAGGTGATTTCTTGCAACAAATATTCGCTTCTGATAGTGATGCTAATAGTGATTTTGAATAATTTGAGAAAAATTACATTATTGGAGCAAGTGAGGTATTGATGGAAATACACATGAATGATTTTGAGCCAGTAATTTACGTGGAACTGGAGTCGGATGAACATGCTTGCTTAACGTGAAAAGATGGTGCGCCTGTCAACCCCCATTCACTGGTAATTCAAAATTAAATGTCGAGATGGTGAATAATGAACCTATGGACTATTGAAGACTTTTTCTTTGATGACGAGCTATTGCATCTGATAGTAGATCAAACAAATTGTAATGCAGATCAGAGAGTTCATGGGGCAGACTTGAACGAAAAAAGTCGCATGAAGAAATGGCAGCCTGTCTTATCTGAGCATCTAAAACGTTTTTCGCATCGATTAAAACAATGGGTTTGGTACATATGTCTGTTCTCGATTCCTATTGGGCTATTGATGATGTGATATCAACCGCATACTTCAGCAAAAATAATAAGTATGGGATAGATTTTAAGCTATTCTAAGCAATTTACACCTGTCAGACAATGAGAACAATTAAGGTGACTCTTCACACAAAATCAGCCCAATGACTGAACAAAAATAAAGCCGTTGCTGAGGTTTAATCACCAGATATGGACCTCGGTTTGATGACATTATAATAAATAACAGGTGATAGTTTTTCATGAACATTAATTGCTGACTGGAGGGTTTAAACATACCTCTGACATTCATGGAGTGGATTTTTGCAAAACTGTCACTCTGCCTTTACCTGTGATTTTCACAGTTTATATATAACATTGTGACAGACATAACATGTGCATGGTTGGACTACTAAATAATATAACATTTTGTAGATATATTTGAACTTTTCCATCAAAAACAAACAAAAATACTGATGAAATACAATAGTAACTTGTCATTTTACCTGTATTTACACCTGTACCTGCAAATATGTTTTTTATATAGGGTTTGTCTATCAGTAGTGTATATTTAATGAAATACATGCAATTTAAAGACTCTGCAGTTTTCTTCTTTTCTCCCCTGAAACAATTCAGCACTGAGGGACCTTTTACTGCAAAACAGTTCAGCACTTTAAGGGTTAAAAGCCCCCCAATTTTGCTAGTACTAGAGCAAATAGAGGTCACTAATGGGTCTTGATTGACATAGACATTAGGTCAATGGCATGTGGTCTTCAGCCAATTTACCATGCAGAATCCATTACTGTCTTATTAGACTGATCATGACCATAAACCTCAGAAAAAATACTTTTCTGTATTACCCTATTTGCAAACCATCCACAAAGATGTATCAAGTAGATTACTTGACAACAAAACTTGTTTTACAAAACCCCCTTTAAATATATATGGTTAAGAAATGAAATTTGATTGCAAACCCCTCCCCCATCTATCGCCTTTAGGTCACAGTGACCTTGAACTTTGACACCCAAATCAACAAGCTTCTTCCTTGCAAGTACAAGCCATTCACAAATTCTGGTACTGGTCTCTGATGAAGATATAATTCTTTTGTATACAAATAAAAACGTTAATGTGTTCACCATTACCTTGAGCTTTAAAATTTTGACCCCAAAATTGATAGACTTCTGTCTTACCACAAGTTCAAGCCATCCATTAGGTTTTATCTAGATATCTGATACAGAAAAAATATTATTTGTTGAAACCAGTTTTTTTTTTTTGTTAGTGACCTTGACCTTTTCTTTTTACCACCAAAATCAACAGGCTTCTTCCTCACCCAAAGTACAAGCCATCAACAATGCCTGGAAAATGTAAATGATGGACAACTCCATCTACAGTGCAGACATTTAATTAATAGAAGACTAATTGAAAGACATCACAACATCTGGTAGGTAATACAAATTCTCTGCTATATTTATGATTAGAAACGTCATTTTCTTCAACTCAATTCTTTATCTTCCTTATTTGTCTTTTCCAATAAATATTTAAAAAGAATTAAAATAGTGCCATCATGTTGTCAATTGCAGCACAAGCCACATGCAATATGCATTTGCTAGCTCTAATTTTACATCTAAGTCAGATTTTGAACTTGTGAAATAAACATTTATTACATCTGTATTTTCTTTTGTAAGTATCATAATTGAATGCTATTGTTTTGAAATATTGTGCAATCTGTTTTGTGTTGTTAGACAAACCTTTCGTAGTTTGGAGAGACTGGCCCTGGTTTTGAGTTTCTGCAATAGGGACAGCTTGTGTGATGGTAACCTGTGCCTGTGTATACTCTCCTCTAGTTTGATACTGCTTTTGTTGAAGCTTGGCTGATCCACTGAAAAAGTATGGGACAGTTGTAAAATTGGAAGGCATTATCTTTGAATAATTTTAAAGGCAAATTATTTCCAAACTATTTGTAATTAAGTTATTATTCAAACAGTTTGTCATGTCAAATATTTTTTCCAATTCAGGACTGATCCAATTTTTTTTCAACCATAGAAAATTCACTTCCCCATCTACGTTTCAACTTGTCCCAAATTTTACATCTCATGATGTATATACTTTAGTCCATATTTTAAACAAAAGAATGTACAACAGATTGCATTCTTCAAATGGTTACATTTTTCTGTTTTTGGTACTCTGATACACGATACTTCTTCCTAAGATATGTTAGCATCAGTACATCCATCAGCAAGAATGGAATGAAATTTTCTAGAATTCAAGCCACATGTGGATAATTATCAACCCGACGTGGCTGAACATGTCATTGTCTCCTGGATGTGCTGTATGTTGCATTGTTTACTGCCACAGAGTCAGACATGTCTCTTTGGAGGAACAGTTACCTCAGACTCTGTAGCAGCCTTATTTATCCATCCAAATTCACATGAATTTTCCTTCTGTGATCTTCTTTGCCAAAATAAAGTAACAAACTCATTTTATCCTAAATAAACTAGAATCATCTCATTTATTGTATAACTTCCTCTAAAATAATCATAACATACATTTTCTCTTTTAATTATAAAATGCAAACACAGACCACTTTTTAAGTGCAAGTGTTTTGCTTCAAGTACAATAACACAAGTTGAAGTCAATCCTCTGTATAATCAATAATAACCAATTAAAAATAGTCATTTAATAATAAAAGAAAACATTAATTTTCATTGCACTGATTTGGTGGAAGCAAAAGATGATACACATCCCCCTCATGAGTAAACACATTATAACAAGGGCGTGTAAAGCACTGCTAATTAATCACACCAAATTTTGTTTTGACTGACTTATAATTTGGTCACTTTGCCCAATATGCAGTCAAGCAGCAACAGAACTTGAACACAAGCAACAATTATTAATGACCACTTACTGTACTATCACAGGATGTAAATGGATAGCAGTAGATTCAATCATTCAGTATGTAAATGGATAGCAGTAGATTCAATTATTCAGTATGCCCAGGGAGCATGATTAACCAAATAAAGGAATAACAAGTGATTGCAGTATAAAAATTACTACTTGCCTGGCAATTTTTAAAATAGGAAAAAAAAATCACTTGTCCCAGACTATGGGCTTACTTGTCCAACAACAAAAAAATGTATTTTTCTGAGATGCTGAGGTATAGATTTGATCAGTCCTACATTTTATAACCATAAAGAAAGTTACTAAAACTGAGGAACATTTCTAATTTTTTTTACTGTAAGTATCCTTCACCTTCAAAGACATGAATATTATCATGAATAATCATTGAATAAACTTTCCTCTCTGCATGATAAACTTAATGATTTCTGTGGATGATAATTTGTAGCATGTGATGCAGAATTTTAAGCATATTATGTAGAATTTTAAGCATATTATGTAGAATTTTAAGCATATTATTATAATTTTGTCTACAATGAAATGCAACCAAATTCTTGGATATTATGTAGAATTTTGCCTACCATGAAATGCAATGAAATCCTTGCATATTTTGTGAATGATTATTATTTATGCATCTGAAAGTGTACAATGCTTTTTTCACCCCAAATACCTCCAATGAATTTCAAAGGAATGTAACTTATCTCCATGGAGAAAATGCAGATTGTTCTATAGCAATGAGAAAGTTCAACCAAAAGTACCCATCAAACAGATGATGATCTGGTGACACTACAAAAGGTTAAGCCTGCCTTCATAATGAATACTGAGGTGAGAAGACTTTCAAATCAGATTGAAAAAGACAGACATTTTAACTCCATGTAAAGTAATGGAACATACAGCCATTATTCAACTGCTCCTTCCTGAAGTGCTCATAGAACTGTGAAAGGTATGAGACGATGGTAAGTTTGTCAGGTTTATCACAGATGGTTAGGTCTTCTCCCTTCATAACTGGATTGATGCCCATCTCACGCTGGGCAATGTCAAATGCCAGTTGGCAATTCTTAGCAGCATCATCTTCATTCAGGCTGTTGTAGTCTCTGTGAAAGCGAATGTAACAGTATAAACTGACATGTACATGTAAATACAATTTAACACAAAAAAAATTTCAAATCTGGATAGTGTTAACTCCATCATACTGCTCTTGACAAAATTCTTTTTTATTTTACACATGATCAAAACTTCAAGCCCATTTTCAACTCAAAAAACATTTTTATTTACATCTTTAAAAAAAAAAAAAAATGGCAACTTAAAAAAACAAGAGGAACAAGTATGACCGAGATCACTACCTGACTTTCTAAATGCAAAGGCATTTTGCCAAGAAATCTGGGTTAGTAGGATGCTTTCTGACATTGAGGAGTTTCTAAATTATTTTACTAATGGCAGCCATAATATATGAAAGGATCAGCATCTTTTATGCAAGCTTCAAAAGCCTTATACAAAGATGCTTTCTTTGAAATTCAGTCATCTTCTGTTGAGTAGTGTCTGAAAAATAATTTATTACATTTTTAATTTATAATATGGCCTTCCTTTTTTATTTTCTGATATGGCCTTATTATTAATTACATTTTTATTTGATAATATGACCTTAGTAATAAATGCAACAGCATCATTTGTGCAAAATGTGCTTTTTATCAAATTCTTGTTTTATATTTTGTGTTTTTATTTTAGTAATGAGCCCACATTTGATGTCTGAACACTTTCTGGGCAAGTCTGATAAGCCATCTCATGTAAGGATATATAACCAAATTTGCTTAAATTCTTCTTATTTCTAAACATTCTTATTTCTAAGAAGCAGTCATTTAAAACTTTTTATATTTTTGGTGGCCATATTTGATGAGGGAATGGCATCATATGCTTTAAAAGGTCTTTATCCCAGGATGCTTCTGTCAAATATAGTCAAATACTGAAAAGAAGTTTGTGAGAAGTTTTTTTTCCAATTAGTTTGCTCATTTTAGTAATATCAGCCATATCTGATGATGGATCAGCATTATTTGTACAACTCTGAAATGCCATCATGCCAGCAGGGTTCATCATAGGATTCTGGGACGCGGGGCCAATGATCACTCGAGACTATAGGTACCAGATCCAATTTGTATGGGCTTGTGTTGCACAGTTCTGCATAAAATTCAACAGTAGCTATCTTTAATGGCAGTTCTTGATAACATTTAAAGGTAGCTATATTCAATGGCAGTTCTTGATAACATTTAAAGGTAGCTATATTCAATGGCAATTCTGCATAACATTTAATGGTAGCTATATTCAATAGCAATTCTGCATAACATTTAAAGGTAGCTATATTCAATGGCAATTCTGCATAACATTTAATGGTAGCTATATTCAATAGCTGTTCTGCATAACATTTAAAGGTAGCTATATTCAATGGCAGTTCTTGATAACATTTAAAGGTAGCTATATTCAATGGCAGTTCTTGATAACATTTAATGGTAGCTATATTCAATGGCAATTCTGCATAACATTTAATGGTAGCTATATTCAATGGCAATTCTGCATAACATTTAAAGGTAGCTATATTCAATGGCAATTCTGCATAACATTTAATGTTAGCTATATTCAATGGCAGTTCTTGATAACATTTAAAGGTAGCTATATTCAATGGCAATCCTGCATAACATTTAAAGGTAGCTATATTCAATGGCAATTCTGCATAACATTTAATGGTAGCTATATTCAATAGCTGTTCTGCACAATTTTATAAACTTCAAAGAGTTTGATGATATGATGTTTCCTTTCGAATTTCATAAAATTCTGCCTGGCAGTTCCTGAGAAACCATTTAAAGGTTTATCTATTTACAGCAATGGTGGCCAAATTAGACAACAGATATCAATTAAAAAAATGAAATGCCTGGATGATACTAAATCATGTGTATAATGGTCAAGTGATTTTCAAAATTTTTTAATAACAACTGTGAACTGATGATAGACAAAAAAACATACCAAAATCTCACTTGATCTCACAGCCACTCACCACTTGGCTGATGGTGACATTCACTTGGTTATTACTATTCCTTAATTTTATTTTGCCTATAATTATATTGGTTCAGATATTAATATGTTTGAATCCTTTACTGAGCAACATGTTGGTAAAAATACTTTAGGTTATCAGTAATCTAAATCAGCAGCTAAACATAAAGATTGTCCACAAGATACCATGCGAGTCTGCCCTTTTTTTCAGATGCAAAATTTCCTTGTGGTTGTATCTGTCTGTCTATCTATCTTACTATTTCATTTCAGTGCAAT
Source organism: Unio delphinus (assembly GCA_029339505.1). NCBI lineage: Eukaryota > Metazoa > Mollusca > Bivalvia > Unionida > Unionidae > Unio > Unio delphinus. The sequence continues at coordinate 13,268,112 of JAQISU010000242.1, read as the reverse complement.
ATATATTAACATAACCATTTTATTACATGAGTTCTGGTTTGAAGTAGTTGACAAGGGCACAGAAGGCCAGACCATTACGCCAGGAGGTGGTAAGATCTGTAATATGAATGGTATGGTATTTTCCTGTGTTCAGGACCTTTTGACACCAGCACAACAAGCTGTAGGTATCCACAAAATCTGAAATAAGAAGATACAATGTCTGGAACAAAAGAACAAGAACAAAAAGTATGGTTGTCAAGATCTGGAACCATAATCATAATGAAGCTCAAGCAACAAAAGTATACATCAGCATGTGAATACTAATTTAGTACTCAGTTTTTGACTGATGGGATAAAAAAATATGCTATACCCTGTGTAATAAATGTATATATATATATCTGCTTGGAAGAATTAATATAGTCATGGAATTCATATAACGATACTTAAAATAGATAACCTTGAAATTACTTTTTTCATAACATATGGAGTCCTTGGCTATTTGGGCAGATGTTAGTAGCTGAGCTGTCTCAGATCCACATGGGCTTCTTGTTTATATATCTCTGCTTGAAAGTTATAATATAGTCATCAGCTGTTGTTGATGTTGTCTAACTTAAAGTTTCTCAAGAAAATATCCTGATCATGAAGGTGTAGTAACAAAGTTTACAACTGATACTGACACAATTCACTCCTCACTTTCCAACTTAAAATACTAATAAACTGCATAAAGCCATCAAATCTTGGCTGTTAAGTCACAGCAGTGATATCAAAATATTTGGAAATATCCCCATTATAACTATAGTTGGCTAATATCTGAGAAGGAAAATTATGCCAATCAAAGCAAAAGACAGGTCATTGTGATAACCCCAGCAAGGAAATTTTCAAAATTTGGTGTGGACACAAAAAGAAGACATAATTTGTCATGATCAACATTCATACATACAGTATAAATCTAATTGCCATTTGAAAGAAAACTTACCATTCTTAGATCGTTTGGCAGGCAGTTCTACAATCTCATCCTTGTAGCTATTATCACCTGTGTCATACAAATGTCGCACCTGTTCAGGCTTCATGCATTTGAAGTTAACATTGGGATACCTGTGAAACATAAGCTTGCATTATGACAACTGTGGAACATAAATAAGCATCTGTAGACTGTGATAGGTTACATAACTTTTAAATAGTTGTCATAAAGCAAATAAAAATACACATATACTTATTGGTTTATAATCTCTAGATTTGTAATAAATTTCCACTTATTAATCATCAATTAAAACTGAAAATAGAAGAAAAAACTACTTATAAAATTCCTCATTTTGATTTAAACATGCTGCACAATTGTTTCAAAATCCATTTCTGTATTATCTCATGCTGTATCGGACAACTATAACAATACATGGAAATCTGTGGAGTGCGAAATAAAAAAGAATTTTACATGCTTGATTTTATATAAATTAACTAAGAGGAACCCATGTCTTATAATGATATGTGTACACTTTACACTGGTATTTTCATTAACACTTTTCTAGCTCCAGCAATTTGGTATAGTTCATAACTCAGTCACTATCTTCATAGATCCAGAGACATCACAAGCGAAAACATCTATGCTCGCCTTTTCATGGATTTTTGCCCATCATTCTATGGTCAACAAGGGAAGGGGGGGCCTTGGACATTTTCATTCTTAATTAAAAATAATAGATTTTTAGAACCTTATAAAAAGTTAAATAAACAACAACAACAAAGTTGAATCACTGATTATATGAACACTGCAGATATATTCCAAGGGAACTGTACACATACCATTATGACAAACCATATTTCTTGCAGGTTACTTGGTACAAGTTCAGTTTCAAGATTTTCTTCTACCCCAATTTATTTTTCTCTCACTCCAAATTTCTGCATAATTTTTGCAGTATGCATGAGGTCATGTTAAGTTCATTTAAAAATGGGGACTTATTACTTTTTATCGTTATTTTCAAATGTCACTAATGATTAATAAGTGGAAATTTTTCATCACTGATCTATAGGAAAAGAACTGACGGTACACAGTTCCAAGAATGTTTATATATTCATATTATTGTACCATGGGCAAATCACAATTTGATACATGTACAAATAGTATTGGTACATCACAAATTGCTTTTTACCAACACTATAAAAGCCATGTTATGTTTAATGTGTGTATGTATGTACACATACATACACATTAAGTGAAACCCCTCAAAACTTAAAAGTATTAAGATTTTAAAAAATATTCAGTTTTGAGAGTTTTTCAATTGACTAGGTTTTCACACATATCACATGAATAAATATAGTTGTTCCACACAGAAATACAGTCCTTATAACAATAAGATACTTAAACTTCAAGTCTATTTGAATTATGAATTATTTTAATATGCCATATAATTCATAATGTATACAGATCAAAAGTAAATCGGATCAGACTTTTAGAATACTGCTTTGTCGATAAACCATAAAAAAAAGCCATATGCCTGGTTAATTAAATGCAGTAATTAATTTATGTAAAAAATATTTTTTTTAATCATGATGTACATTAATGAATAGTAACATTTAGACACTAAGCAGATAAACATAATCTAAGATACTTCACCTACAAGCATTTAGTTACTAATAATTAACCTTAAAAGCTGGCTTTCTTTTAATGGTTCAAAATCAGATTTGCATATTGTCATCCTTAATCTATGTCAGCATGTGTCAATAATTGTTTTAACCTCATGTGCTCGCTAGGACTTTTTCTGGGGTTTACTTTCACAGATCAGACTAATACAGTACCTGTTAACCATAACTGATGTTCAAGCATGTTTCAGGAAATCTACAGCCAAAATGAATTTCCAAGTTTTAACAGAGTTTTGGTTATATATGCGGGAGGTTTTAGAACAATATATAAATGTGGTATCAAAACTTGTTTTGGTATTCAGAGTTGAGGGGCTTCAGTTTAATGGCAGTGATTGGGGAGGGGGATGATGACATTAAAGACAGGCTCTAATTCAAAGAAAATTGTACCCCTTATTATTAATATACAACATACCTGGTACTAGGATCAATAGTGTATTGGGAGTGGTTCTTGTGGAGATTTTCTGGTGTTGTTTGTGTCAGCAGCTGAAAAATGTTTTCTCTCTCTGCAATTACTTCCAGGGTTGTCATCTTCCCTGATGCCCACCGTTTGATCATCCATGCTGCATCAAGTGCTCCGAGAAAGCCTCGAGCACACCCTGATCCAGTTGGCCAAAAGGGCTGCAAGGGTGAAATTATATGAAGCAAAATAACAAAACTTCTGATTTAATTAAGTGTGAAGTGAATACATGTATATCAATGAAATATTTTATGTTGGAATTAACAGTGTTATTACTTTATTACAGTTTAAGAAAAAGGCTTTCTTCCAGACCATGTACACTGCAACATGTATATTTTGTAACATGTATATTTTGGAACCACTTTCCTTCCTCTTCTACTGCAAAGATTACATTAAAAGTTCTTCATGTGCATGAGCTAAAACATGTATAAATAACCTCGTCAGAAAGTCCAACGTATAAATAACCTCGTCAGAAAGTCCAACGTATAAATAACCTCGTCAGAAAGTCCAACTTATTTTATTTTACTTATGCCCATACTGCAAGTAATTATGAACAACTATTTTTGCTAAAGTCAAGAGACTAGAGTAAATTATTGACACTTTACTGTGCTAATCATGAGACTAGAGTAAATTATTGAGACTTTACCATGCTATTCATGAAAAGAATAAATAATTGAGACTTTACCGTGCTATTCATGAGACTAGTAAATTATTGAGACTTGACTGTGCTAGTCATGAGACTAGAGTAAATTATTGAGACTTGACTGTGCTAGTCATGAGACTAGAGTAAATTATTGAGACTTTATTGTGCTAATCATGAGACTAGAGTAAATTATCGTGATTTTACTGTGATAGTCATGAAACTGGTAAATTAATGAGACTTCACTGTGCTAATCATGAGATTTGAGTAAGTTATTGAGACTTTACTGTGCTAATCATGAGACTTGAGTAAATTATTGAGAACTTACTGTGCTAGTCATGAGACTCGAGTAAATTATGGAGACTTTACCATGCTACTGTCACAAGACTTAAGTAAATTATTGAGACTTTACCGTGTTACTGTCACAAGACTTAAGTAAATTATTGAGACTTTACCATGCTACTGTCACAAGACTTAAGTAAATTATTGAGACTTTACCATGCTACAGTCATAAGACTCAAGTAAATTATTGAGACTTTACCATGCTACAGTCATAAGACTCAAGTAAATTATTGAGACTTTACCATGCTACAGTCATAAGACTCAGGTAAATTATTGAGACTTTACCATGCTACAGTCATAAGACTCAGGTAAATTATTGAGACTTTACCATGCTACAGTCACAAGACTTAAGTAAATTATTGAGACTTTACCGTGCTACAGTCATAAGACTCAGGTAAATTATACAGTCACAAGAATCAAGTAAATTATTGAGACTTTACCATGCTACAGTCATAAGACTCAAGTAAATTATTGAGACTTTACCGTGCTACAGTCATAAGACTCAGGTAAATTATTGAGACCTTACCGAGCTACAGTCATAAGACTCAGGTAAATTATACAGTCACAAGAATCAAGTAAATTATTGAGACTTTACCATGCTACAGTCATAAGACTCAGGTAATTTATTGAGACTTTACCGTGCTACAGTCATAAGACTCAGGTAAATTATACAGTCACAAGAATCAAGTAAATTATTGAGACTTTACCATGCTACGGTCACAAGACTCAAGTAAATTATTGAGACTTTACCGTGCTACAGTCATAAGACTCAAGTAAATTTTTGAGACTTTACCGTGCTACAGTCACAAGAATAAAGTAAATTATTGAGACTTTACCGTGCTACTGTCACAAGACTCAAGTAAATTACTGAGACTTTACCGTGCTACAGTCATAAGACTCAAGTAAATTACTGAGACTTTACCGTGCTACAGTCACAAGACTCAAGTAAATTACTGAGACTTTACCGTGCTACAGTCATAAGACTCAAGTAAATTATTGAGACTTCACTGTTCTACAGTCACTAGACATTCAAATTACTGAATAATCTCCAGATGAGAAAAAGGACTTGTAGCATTTAATTTCAAGCATAGAGCAAATTCTGCCAGTAACTTATATTAACATTTGGGATATAAGCCTGCTATCACTCAAATCCAGCCCTGCTAAAAGAAAATTTGTATTCTCAGTCTAGGTCAAATAGAAAAAGGATTCTTGCTCATTACCTCCCATTGCCACCACTAAGTATCACCAGTTTTCAAGCTGAATGATCTACGAACAAGGAAGCTCACACAGTGTGTTGGTAGTTCTCTAAAGAAATGTGATAAGGCAACTTTTTTTGAAGAATATTGATTTACAAGAACAATTTGCTTTCAAGGACATTCCCAATCACATCAACATTAGGAGAATAGGCAATGTGGGAAGGGAATGCTAAGCATCCTAACTGTACCTTATATATCTTCCTAGGGAAGAAATATTAGATTCCCTATGTGAAATATAACCCACTCTCCAACTTAAAGCAACATTGTAGTTGGTAATGTGAAACATCAACTCTCTATCAGTTTACAAAAATCATTACTGAAATCTTCTAAGTGTAAAATTCATTGGCAAATCTAGCAAAACTAAGAGGCTTTTGGTTTAAGTGGGTCTGCATAACATCTGGGACACAGCCACAGGACTCCGGTGTTGTTTTTGAGAAGCTAATTCCCTGAGATAAAAACTTTACCATGTTGACTCTGCATCCCAGACAAAAGCTTCAATGATGTCTCAGATTGAAATACTGTATTTGAACAAGAGGCTCACAGAGATGGCTCTAAATGCCAGTAACACTTTGCAACTGATGTATAGTTCATCCAAAGCTCAAGAATCTGGTCCAGAACCAGTGAAGCATATAAGGGTCACTTGTGGTTCTACCTTGTGCAAAAAAGGCTGATCATCAGGCACCCCAAAACACACAAATGAAAACATCAGTCATCATTGAATCTGATTTGTACATTAATCTCAATTTGGCAGCAATGAAGTAAGAACTGCCAAACCAGCATACAAAAGTCAGGCAATTTGGTTCTTGTTTCTGGAGGTAAGTCACCACTACAGAGTTATCTGACACAATTAGGTCAGTTTCAGTCCTTTTAGAAATGAAAGGCATTTGTCAGAGTTTTCAGTTTAAGGTTGATGTAGAAAAAGCAGTTTCCCTGGTTTCTCTTTCACACTAGTATGATAGTCTGGCAACAAGTGGGCTTTCCACCTCCCCATACATACTGGCATCTTTACATACAATAACTTCTGATTGGGAGTTCTCCAGAGGAATTCCTGTCATGAACCAACTGTCTTTGTGCCACCAACAAGGGAATGATCATATCTTGTCCATGATAATGACTTCTTGATTGAGTGGATCAGAAAAGTGGCACCACTGAGCCAGCAAAGTTATTTGCAATGGGTGCATGTAAAGGTGGTCCAGCAGAATCAAATTTGCTGCCACACTGAGCTGCCATAACTATCTCACTTAAATCCCCATCCTGATGGAATAAACTCCAAGTTCAACAATCCATATGATGTGGAAATGAGGTAGACATACAATATTGAGATTGGTTGTAATCTCCATACAAAGGCAATCTGATTAAAATCAAGAGTTCCACTGTCTTACATGAAGATCAGATAGAGAATGCTTTTAGGGGTCATGTTCTTATGATATTTGAATTAGCCAATCAAAATGCAACTTTCAGAAATCAGAATGAATCAAATTGTTCAGCACACATTTATACATTTCAGGCACATTGCTCAGTCTCTCAATCAAGACTACATCTGACTGACTGATAGAATTAGCAATTATGCTAATAAAATAGGTCACCAGAACATGATCCCTTGGGGGTCACTGTTACATTTTTATGTAAGACAGATGAGATATGATTTTTAATAAAACTGCATGCCCTCGTAGATGTGGGATGTGTGAAGATCAGATTTTCCATATTTACGAGAAAACCAAAATGATTCAAAAGGGATTGATCATTTCAGCCAATGAGGAGAACATAACAAGCCAAATGTTTTTGAAGGAGACTGTCCAGATATCCATGAGAAGAACATAACCTACCAAATGTTTTTGTAGAGGACATTGACTGGAATGAGGTGATACCAAAATCGAGAATTCGAAAAAGACCTTGGGGATCATATTTAGACCAAATAGAATAGGGGCATGAAAGTAGTTATCTGTGAAAGCAAGACTGATGGCATACTCATCCCTTTGAAAATCATACAGAACTAACCTTCTCTATCTTGAAAAATGGTGGAAGAATAAATTCACTGACTCCAGGTGCATATGATCTGCCTAAACGGTTTAGAAAGGCACTGCTGTGAATAGAACCTGGAGATTGTGGTATTTGTAAATTTCCAATTTAATTGTCTTTTTAGGATGGGCAAATCTATCATTAAGACCTCCTTTATTGTAAAGAGAAGAAGGCTTAAACCTGGCAAGTTGGATAAATCTATCACTATAAAACATCCCCATAACTGTAATTGTATACAGCCATAGAATAGTAGGACAGGCATATCTATAATCTAAACCACCATAATTGTTGAAAAACAAAGCCACTGGCCTGACAAGACGGACAGTTCTGCAAGTAAGATGCTAGATAGCTCAACTTATCTGATGAAAGTCGACGGCTACACAGTAGTAAAGTATGGCCAGTAAAAATCAAATGTAAATATAAAATCTTGTAAAAAAACAAAAACAAATAGCTTCATGCATGAAAAGTTGTTTGTCCATAAAAGGATTTATCTGCTATAAAATCTTTACCTCACACAGACTGTCACCAACAAGACACATTACAAGCTTGAAACCATTCCTCTCCACAACTCGTGATGCATTTTCGGCATGAAAAATGGAGGTGAAATCGAACATAGACACATCAGCCTGTCCATAATGGTTGACGGCATACTCTAGGTGTGGTAACTGGTGATTAGTTGAAAAATCGGCTGCTTCTTTGGCATAGGCTAATAACGCTTCTTGGTTAACATTTTCCATAGACAGTAATTTTGATGTATCTGCATAATCCTGTAAGACACACAGAGTCTCATTACTTAAAAAATTAGATACATAATCCTGAGATACACAGTCCCATTAATTAAAAGGTTAGATACAAATCCTTCAACACATGCAGTCCCATTGCTTAAAGTAAGTTAGATACATAATCCTGTAACACACACACACACACAATTCCATTACTTAAAAGGTTGTGGTGGTGGTAGGTTTAACACCATTTTTCAGCACATGATAGGCTATACATGGTAGCCAGTATAACTGGTGGAGGAAGAACTAGTGAAAACTTCAAGAACCAATGACCCATGTGAAGCTACTGGTAAGCTTTTCCCACATACCCTTGCTGGCCAGGCTCAAGGCTCGAACCCAAATATATATATATATATAATATATATATATATATATATATATATAGAGAGAGAGAGAGAGAGAGAGAGAGAGAGAGAGAGAGAGAGAGAGAGAGAGAGTATGTGTTTGTGTGTGTTAGGTATATTTGATTAAAGTCATTTATTGTTTATTTAACTGTTTGTCATATTTACATTTGACATTTTAAGTTTAAGATTCATTCATTGGGAGATATTTTTTTTAGAAAGTGGAATGACCTGTACTCGACGATTAAACACCAGATGTTGACCTCATTTCTGACCTGGCTTCAGAGTTGCAAACAAGCTTTTAAATGATTGGTTGATTCCAAGGATATTATGAAGCTTTGTTATAAACATCTTTCTATTTTTAGTTCTTGAGAGTAAACATAACTGATTCTCATCTGGGTCATACGGTGTGTACAAAATTTTTTGAACGTAAATTTGTTCTAAAGATTCTAGAAGATCATGTGACCCCTTCCTTGTTTACGTAAAAACAGGTATATAAATTATGTTTTGGAGCGAACTATTTAGTAGAAGTTGGGCTGTTAGAATACTAAGTTGTGTGTCGTTTTGAGTTATTTTAAATTACCTTGTACTGGAAATTATTTCAATTCATTTGGATCAAGAGGATTTATTTTGTTATTTATCTGGAAAATAATTGTTCTCATTGAATTCCATAAGACCAGAACTGACTTATTCACGTGACATCGTCTTCCATCTTGGATGCTTCACCAAGATTCGAACTGGGAATTATTAGGACATTTTATTACCAGGACTTTTGCAATTTCACTTGTGGATAAGATTTTGAATTATTTTTGGATTAATCTTGGAAGTGATTCTTAAAACCGTAAGTTTATTTTTCTTTTCTGGAAAATATTTGTGCTCAATAAATTGTTTATTAAGTTTATACAAGCTTGTTATTTTCACTCTTTCTATGTTACTGTTTATTCGAGCCTAAGCAGGTAATAAGAGAAAGAGAGAGACAGAGACATACACTGTCATATTACTTATAAAATTAGATTTTGAAATCTTAAGAAATTATCCAACATTATTTCTTTTCAAGAGCAAAGTTCAACAGCTTCGTCTTCATAAAGTTTGAAAACAAGATTAAAGTCAATGAGTTTTAGTGATCTCCAGATGCCAGTGGAACATTAATTATCATGCATAAAATTAAAATTGATGAAAGTGATCTTGATTCTATAATATACCGACTGATGTGATATGGTGTAAAACAACAGCCAAAAGAACCACTGTCTCGTCTACATTTGTATGATTGTCAGTGAACAAGTGTCGTTAACTTTCAGAAAGTTTAACACAAAATTTAACATTACTGATGCCACAGAGGTTGAACCTGCCCCCCTCAGAAATTTAACTTCTATTTATCACCATGTTTAGACAGATGAGAAGAGAGGCAACAAAATCTTTACCAGGATATCAAATTAGAAATATTATAATACACTGATAATATCGAGGGATTTGTGGGGGGAGAGAGGGGGGTGAGAGGGGAGTATTCCAACAAATGTTCATAAAATCTGATCACAAAGCTATTAGAATTGTTTACACTTACAAGCCAGATTTCACTGGGTAAGTCACATGCTTTTAGGTCACAGCAAGCATGACCACTATTGAAAGCATAGTCAGTAATTACCAGGATTTGGCACTACAACTCAAATGAAATGCATGCAGTCCATTCTTTTAATACCTACTTATCAATATGTACAATACACAGTTAAGTCTTGAGTGTAGCCTATCACAATATAAAATATACAATTATTAATATGTACAATACACAGTTAAATCTTGAGTGTAGCCTATCACAATATAAAATATACAATTATTAAAATGTACAATACACAGTTAAGCCTTGAGTGTAGCCTATCACAATATAAAATATACAATTATTAAAATGTACAATACACAGTTAAGCCTTGAGTGTAGCCTATCACAATATAAAATATACAATTATTAAAATGTACAATACACAGTTAAGCCTTGAGTGTAGCCTATCACAATATAAAATATACAATTATTAAAATGTACAATACACAGTTAAGCCTTGAGTGTAGCCTATCACAATATAAAATATACAATTATTAATATGTACAATACACAGTTAAGCCTTGAGTGTAGCCTATCACAATATAAAATATACAATTATTAATATGTACAATACACAGTTAAGCCTTGAGTGTAGCCTATCACAATATAAAATATACAATTATTAATATGTACAATACACAGTTAAGCCTTGAGTGTAGCCTATCACAATATAAAATATACAATTATTAATATGTACAATACACAGTTAAATCTTGAGTGTAGCCTATCACAATATAAAATATACAATTATTAATATGTACAATACACAGTTAAGCCTTGAGTGTAGCCTATCACAATATAAAATATACAATTATTAATATGTACAATACACAGTTAAGCCTTGAGTGTAGCCTATCACAATATAAAATATACAATTATTAATATGTACAATACACAGTTAAATCTTGAGTGTAGCCTATCACAATATAAAATATACAATTATTAATATGTACAATACACAGTTAAGCCTTGAGTGTAGCCTATCACAATATAAAATATACAATTATTAATATGTACAATACACAGTTAAGCCTTGAGTGTAGCCTATCACAATATAAAATATACAATTATTAAAATGTACAATACACAGTTAAGCCTTGAGTGTAGCCTATCACAATATAAAATATACAATTATTAATATGTACAATACACAGTTAAGCCTTGAGTGTAGCCTATCACAATATAAAATATACAATTATTAATATGTACAATACACAGTTAAGCCTTGAGTGTAGCCTATCACAATATAAAATATACAATTATTAATATGTACAATACACAGTTAAGCCTTGAGTGTAGCCTATCACAATATAAAATATACAATTATTAATATGTACAATACACAGTTAAGCCTTGAGTGTAGCCTATCACAATATAAAATATACAATTATTAATATGTACAATACACAGTTAAGCCTTGAGTGTAGCCTATCACAATATAAAATATACAATTATTAATATGTACAATACACAGTTAAGTCTTGAGTGTAGCCTATCACAATATAAAATATACAATTATTAATATGTACAATACACAGTTAAGCCTTGAGTGTAGCCTATCACAATATAAAATATACAATTATTAATATGTACAATACACAGTTAAGTCTTGAGTGTAGCCTATCACAATATAAAATATACAATTATTAATATGTACAATACACAGTTAAGTCTTGAGTGTAGCCTATCACAATATAAAATATACAATTATTAATATGTACAATACACAGTTAAGCCTTGAGTGTAGCCTATCACAATATAAAATATACAATTATTAATATGTACAATACACTGTTAAGCCTTGAGTGTAGCCTATCACAATATAAAATACACAATTATTAATATGTACAATACACAGTTAAGCCTTGAGTGTAGCCAATTACAATATAAAATATATAATTATTAATATGGGAAGTTTACAATTGAATAAACTTATTTATTCCTCATTTCAACTACATTGGTTTGAATGGGCCTTCTATTTTGATTTGAGTGTAGAAAAAAAAGGGCAAAATCTAGTGTTCATGAGCTAAACACAAATACTTTAAATTAATAAAGTAAAATTTGTATTTCATAATGACCTTTGTTGCTTGTACAGTATAGTGCTAACAGATATGCATTTCTATATCAAGTTTCATGATTCTAACAAAAACACCCCTTCCATCCCACCCATCAAAAGAACTTAGTATGCAAATTTTCAAAACAGTCACCGGTAATAAGTTATATGCAAAATCTAAGTTAAATGTAAAATATAGGTCACAGTTACCTTCATCTGCCATATAAGTTAATGATTCCAGCATCAACAATCTTAAGACATGAACCTAAAATATAATTTAGCCAGTTAATTGAGAAACATGGAGAAAAGTTATGTACTTTGTGAAAGCAGTGTGGTCATCATTAAAATGCATCTCTTCACCAAATTTCATGATTGCATGTATAACAGTATGTATACAGACACCAAATTTCATGATTGCATGTATAACAGTATGTATACAGACACCAAATTTCATGATTCCATGTATAACAGTATGTATATATACAGACACCAAATTTCATGATTCCATGTATAACAGTATGTATACAGACACCAAATTTCACGATTCCATGTATAACAGTATACATGTATATACAGACACCAAATATCATGATTCCATGTATAACAGTATGCATAGACACCAAATTTCATGATAACGGTATTTATATATACAGACACCAAATTTCATGATTCCATGTATAAGAGTATATATACAGACACCAAATATAATGATTCCATGTATAACAGTATGTACAGACACCAAATTTCATGATAACGGTATTTATATATACAGACACCAAATTTCATGATTCCATGTATAACAGTATATATATAGACACCAAATTTCATGATTCCATGTATAACAGTATATATACAGACACCTTTTAAGTGCTGAATGTTGAAACCATATCTGACAGTCTTCGGCAATAAAGAAAATTCTCAAATTAGCTGCTGTATGACATATACTGGAGGTCATCTTGGCTCCATTTTTCATTCAGGACATAGAAGAAATTATTAGAAATCTTTTTCTTTATCCATTCTGAATGAAAGATGCATTTGACTGGCATCATTTTTATTTAGGACCAACTACATATCCTAAGTATATTGCTGAAAACTCCATGTTGATATAGCCATCAATTTAGGAGGAGTCAAGATAACAATATTTTCAAGATATGTTTTTCCACTGAGGGGTATCAATACAGTCGTCCCTTGTTTATCATGGTTAATCAGTTCCAGACTCTACCGCGATAAGTGAATTTTCGCGAAGTAGGATTCTTTATTTATCAATCGAATATTTTTGTAGTTAGAGCATAGAAAACCTGTTCACGACCCTCTAAATATGGTGTGAAAAAAACGTGATAGAATGAAGCCGCAAAAGTCGAAGCGCAAAGTGGCGAGGGACGACTGTATAAAAAAAATTAAGATGGTTGCTGTGGTCAGATCAGCACCATTTTCATTTAGGACCAACAAGACATAAAAAGTCTTCTAGTACAAACCTCCTGTTGATATGATTATTTAGGACCAACCAAGACATAAAAAGTCTTCTAGTGCAAACCTCATGATGATATGATCATCCGTGAAGAAAAGCAATAACAAGAGTTTTTTAATGGCTGCTGTGTGGCAGCCATGCTGGATGTCAAACTGACATGATATTTATTTAAGACCACATGGACAGTAAAAGAAGTCTTCTGGTGAAAACACCATGACCATATGACTTTCTGTTCAGGTAGAGTTGTGATACTCAGATTTTTATGATGGTGCAATGATGACCATACTGGATTCAAATCGGCACCATTTTGTTTCGGACCAGCTAGATATCAGATGAACCCTTTTTGTGAAAACACCATGTTAAGATGACCATCTATTCATGAAGAGTATTTTCAAGATGGCTACTGTTCTGTACATCTGATCAGTATCAAGGTAAACAATGCTAATTGGAGAAAAGGTATGCTGTTAAATTATCATCAATTTTCAAGTCTAGGGTATGTATTTTTGTTACAGTGAAAACAAAGTTTTTAGGATTAAAGGTATTTAAAAACTGGTAAAATCTACCCCATGCAAGCATAGATAGATTGGGGTAGATGTAAAAAGAATGATATATTTTCACTTAATTTCTTTGTATTAAAAAACCTAAATAAACAGAGCAAAATATATACAAAATACATCCATCCATCCATGAAATCATTAAATCAATAAACAACATTTAGACTAGTAATAAAACCATATTTACCTTCTTAAGAACACCTTTGTCCTGAAGGCTCGTCTTTTTGGCTGTCATAACAAAATAATGAGTCTCATCTTTGTAATAGACAATGTTTTCCAGATCTATACCAGTCTTTTCATACAAGTCTTTGAAAAATTTCTGATTGAAAATAAAAGCCACTCCAGAAATCTCCTCTACTCGTGCCTCTTGCTGACTATTACGATTAATAAAGTTGGCAGTAATGGCAATTGCCAGCTTTCCTCTAAACTCTTTCCTTGAGAAACCTGTCCAAAAAAAAATAGGAAATGAATAATTAACCAGAAAAAAACGGATCTATTCCATATTGTGTAACTGTGACATTCATATTTATTTTTAAAAACATCATGCGGAAAATTAAAGTGCAAAAATTGTACATTATCTATACAAGCCCCGTATCATTTCTTCATTCAATTCCAACTACATTTAAAACACTCCCACCTCTACCCTCTTCTTTTGAAATGGATTAGTAAATATTCCCCTTAATTTTCATTTTAAGAACTGACCCTGCATAAATTAAATCCATCTCCTTTATCAAAAGAGTCACATCTGGGTAGTGTAAAACCTAACAATGCATTTATCATTTTAAGAACTGACCCAGCATAAATTAAATCCATCTCCTTTACAGTCACATCTGGGTAGTGTAAAACCTAACAATGCATTTTTCATTTTAAAGGCATACAACCTAAGTAAAAACGAATGAAATTATATATTTCTTTTTTCAGTTCGTGATTACTTATTTAGTTGAAAAATTATGATTCAGGTTGTTACGGAGGCCGAAATCAGGCTAGTATCGGTAATTTTGTGATAAAATATGCGATTTTTAATTATTGTCTGCCAGACAAAAATTCACTATTTGCCACGCCTATATTCATGTAACCTCTAAGTTGACCTCTCCCGAAGATTAAGAATTTTAGCCATGCGCAGACACGTGTTTACAAAAATAATGGCGTTCGCGACTATATCGAATGCGAAGACTTAGATTCTGAAAGGAGGGGGGAAAAAAGCTCTCTGGGCAAATTATGGCAGCACACGCATATGTATTGGTGACCAGCATGAACGATGGAATAAAAAGAAGTCCACATTGAGCCTGAAAACTAATCCAGAAGTCGCCAAATTCTTCCTGGATAGGTGAGTCTCAATTTTGCAATGAACAGTAAAGTTTTTATACCGCTATTTTATTTCTGTATTGTTAATTCTTTATCAAAACTCATAAAAAAACATATTTTATATAAACTGGCATTATTCCATTTAGCTTGAAATAAAATGTCATAGCCCTGCAACAATATCGCTAAAAGTTTTAAACCCGCATGTATGCCATGATATAAATATATATATATACACTGCTGTTTTTGACGCTACCAAAGGGAATTTAACGAGCATCTTCATTTTCGAATGCAACCATAAGAATTTATTTAGATGCAAGTAGTCACTACTGTTTTTTTTAATAAAAATTATATATAATGTAAATGGCGATGACTGTAAATTAAAGTAATGCAATACAGTTAAGTATATTTTATGTATACTATTATTTGTGAAGCATATATAATTATTGTGTCTAATGAAGCATTTTTTTTCCCTTGCTATATTAGTTATGAATTGAATGGCAGTGCAAGGTAAACATCAGAAACAGAGAGGAATGTCACAGAAGACATGGCAACAACTTCTAAACCTGGGCCAACAATTCATAGGATACAAATTCCTGCTGTGTCTGATATAACCACATCAGAATCAGATATGGCATCTGTGTAAGTATTACTACATTGTATTAAATTTTATGTATATTTACTTGTTTACAAATATTTTGGTAGATGCACATCTAAAAAGACTAAGGAATGTATGTATTACCTGGAAATGTATCATTCTACATTAGTTTAATATTTTGCAGCTGTTAAAGATTGTATATTTTGTTAAAATATGGTTTGTTTTATTTAGAATATTTTTTTGGCAAATTGTTTGTTGGCAAATTTTTTTTTGTTATGGATATGTTCCTCATCATGCTGTTTGTATTTTAGATAAATGGCCTCAAGGGAGAATAGTCTTTTACTAAATGAGTCATCTCATTTAAATAATGAATTAGTAGTAGTAGTAGTAGTCGTAGTAGTATTTCCTAATGCTTTCTTTTGATACAAAACTAAAGATTTCCAAGTTCAACATTAGAATTTACACATTTCAAAATTTTAATTTAAGGGATTTAGTTTTGTCTGAAGTTGAAAAACTTAAGGAGAAGGTAAGTGTAATGATGGAAATGTCTAAAAGTTTTATCAACCCATTTGAGAAAGTAGAATAACAAAAATAATTGTGATACATACAGAAAAATAGAATAAGGGGAATATTTGTGTTAAGTATACTAAAAAACAAACATAATGATACATGCATGATATATGTAACTAAACTAAAAGTAATTGCATAATATATATATATATATATATATATATATATATATATATATATATATATATATATATATATATATACACACATCAACTGATCAACAGTACCTGTATATTCCGGAAATAATTATGAAAATATTGAAAATGAGGTTAGATGATAGAGTTGGTATGAACCAGCCAGTTGTTTTGGACATAAATTATCCTAGGTGAATATCTGATGTACTTGCTCCAATACCACCACCACCTACACATGAGATTGCTACAAAGCAGAATTCTCATTTTAAGTTAAAATGATTTAGGCCTTTTAGTCAGGTAACACCTATTGATATCAAATTGTTATAGAGCGAACACTATTCTAGTGATTGTGTGATAACAAATGATCCCTACCATGGACCCATATAGACTTTGACAAAGTCTTTCTTGAAGTGTCTACTATGAGCAAAGTCCAGCATCTGTTTGATTTCCAAGATTCAGTTTATCTTCAGACTACTGTTGATTATGTTCTTAAAGCTTTTAAAAAAACATGCATTTGAACCACATGATGTAAGACCTTTTCAAACTTTTCATACCCATTGCATTTATACTTGTCTTCTATGTATGTTTAGATTGAGGTAACATCTATTGAAATCAAATTGTTATGGAGATACTAATCTAGTGATTTTATGATAACAAATGATCCCTACCATGGACCCATATAGACTTTTACTAAGTCTTTCTTGAAGCGACTACCATGAGCCAAAGTCCTGCATCTGTTTGATTTCCAAGTAGCAGATTATCTTCAGACCACTGTTGATTATGTTCTTAAAGCTTTTAACAACATGCATTTGAACAAAAAGATGTAACACCTTTTATAACTTTTCATACCCATTGCATTTATACTTATCTTATGTATGTTTAGATTGAGGTAAATGCAGTGTATTTTGGCCATATGATGTATTTAAAAAAAGAGCAGCAGAAACTATAAACTGTAATTCATTTAATCTTATAGGAGTAACAAGATTAAAATCATGTAATTGCAAGTCGGTATTATTGCATAATAAAGTACCTTTTAATAATTTTATTTTCTAAATGTTTTGTGTAAAATTGCAGTCAGAAAGATTTCTAGCATACTTTGAATAA
The DNA here is from genome assembly GCA_029339505.1 of Unio delphinus. Taxonomy (NCBI): domain Eukaryota; kingdom Metazoa; phylum Mollusca; class Bivalvia; order Unionida; family Unionidae; genus Unio; species Unio delphinus. The sequence continues at coordinate 13,250,286 of JAQISU010000242.1, read as the reverse complement.
GAAAAAATGTACTTTGGAGCAAAATAACTTCAATCCATACTCTTCATTTTGATTTCATTACTCCCACTAAACATTACTGTACCTATCAATAGACAACACACTGAAGCATTAAAATTGATATGTAACTGAACTGGACCCTTTTTTCCAACTAAACCCATCAAAGAACATGTGCTGTGCCATGTGAATGCATCTGTATTTAACTACACACTTTTTAGATTTATTACAAACATCCAATATTAGGACTGCATATTTATAGTTTTATTATTTGCCTAAATACTGATAGCAACGATATGCATTGCTATGTATGTATTTATGTGTGTGTGTGTGTGTGTGTGTGTGTGTGTGTGTGTGTGTTCATGAAAATGAATTACATCAGAAAACAGCATTGAGGAACAACATTGTTTCGCATTCCACAACATAGTATTGTCCCATATTTCTGACTACATTATTGAATATTTAAGCTAAATCTTCTAACACAAAATATTTAGACTTTGTTTTAATTAAATTATATATTTTCCTGAATTTATTTGCCCAATTTTTAAGAATACAATGTAATGAAGTGGTTTATCACAGGTGCAGCAATGTCTGCCATTACAGGTTCACATACAGTTTCAAACTGATTTTATAAAGAAAATAAAGCTGTTAACTTCTGTTTTAAAAAAAAAAAGAAGAAATAAATATTAAATGATCTTCACTGATTATATTTGTTAAGAACATGGCCAAGTCATACCAAGACATAAAAATGGTATTAACAGCTGCCTCATTTGATGCTCAGCATTAAGAGGTTAGTGTATGGACTGGCCGTCCTACTGTCCGTATAATGTAACCGGGTGGGATGTCATGCTATATGTCTGCAGCATGATGCGTCAGTGCTAGACATCACTATAAACTGCCACACTGCAAACATCATAGCAATATGACTGAAAAATTTGCTCAAGGTATGTTAAAAATCCAAATCACACACACTGTTACAATTTTGAAACAGAATTTGGTATATTTTCATCACTGTACAGTAGGCCCAATTTCATGAACTCAGCGATATATTGCTGCAAACAGGGTTAATGGTCAGTTAGCAATTAAAACGCCCCTGTGAATGTGTAAGAGTTTGTTTGTCTGCGTAGGCTAATTGGTATCAACACTGCATAAATACATTTTACCTTGGGTTACAACACTGCCAGAACTTAATGGGTACATCAAGGAAGGTATAAAGTACAACCAGTCATTTTACATCTAAAAAAAACAAGAGGGCAAAGTTTCTTCGCTTGGTAGCATGACCCTTGCATTCCTGAATTTGATATGTATATCTGAGCCAGTTTTGTACTGTACTAATGTGTGTGTGTGTGTGTGTGTGTGTGTGTGTGTGTGTGTGTGTGTGTGTGTGTGTCTAGCTACCCTAATTTTAAAAGAAATGCAATAGGAAACATACGGGGGGGGGGGTAATTTCAATATTTGTTTCTCTGCAGTAGTTTGTTTAGGTGATGTACTAAATTTTGGCATTGAGTAAATGGTAATTGCTTGTTTCAAAAGCATAGAAACCAAGCACAGGATACAAAAACATCAATGTAATTTCTATAGAACTCTCTAGTATTTTGGAATGGGATATCTGTAATCAATCTTTTATAGCAATGGACTAATGGTACACTAGTTTCTCCTATAAAAGTCTATGGAAGACAAAGTAGAAAGAAGAACGGAGGCAGACGTTAGACGGACTGGAGGGAATTGGACTACCAGTCCAGAGAAAGATTATACAAATGAGTAGGAACACAGGACAGGAGGAAAATCTATTACACTAAGTCAGATGATAAAATAGGCCATAATTTCATAATTTGGTCGAGTTAAAGACAAGTAATAGGGTTTTAATTTGAATTTCATTTGAGAGATGACTGTTTTTTTATAACATTAAATTGTTGTTTATTTGACTTGCACATTTTGTGTATTCATTAATTTAACTGTTGGCACCACTGACTGGGGGCTCTGAGCATTGCATCTATCACTACTTCAATTCCTCTCAAAAACAAGCTGTAATTGAAATTAATCAGCAGTATCTGGATAGAACAGTATCTTACTGTTTGTAGTTCTGTTGATATTTACAAGCCAATCTGTTTTCATGAAACACTGCAACAAGTTTTGCTTTCTCAACTCACTATGAATATGCGTTATTTATCATTTAACTTAATGTGTTACTGTTTATGCACAATTAAAATCAAATTCACCAGTGTCATTTTGTTCTTTACATCCTTTGCATCCCATGACAATGCTAGTCAACTTCAATTCATCCTATGTTTTTAATAAATAGTCTCCTCACAGTTGCTTTCAAAACATAGCCATACATATAATCATTCTTTTGTGGGTAGGTAGCTAAAAAAATGTTTAACAAAACTTGTTCATGCAAAATAAAAATTGCATAATACAAAAGAAATGCTTTATACAACTTTAAAATCAACATGAATTATATTATTATCACATCATATCATTGGATAGATCACCCAAGTCTTCCTTGAGTAAAGCCATGGTACTGGCCAAAATTATTTATCCATTATATGCCATACACAACAGCTTCGAATGACATGTCTGTAGCCTGTACTTAGGTATCCGTTAAGTCCATAAAATAAACTGCCTATTAGCAGTATGCCTTTTCCCCTGGTTGTAATCATTATCTTCTGCTGCCAGGGCATCTTGAATATACCTCTATGCAACAAGGAGCACGACTTCATCTAAAACAACCAGGTCAAAGTCCAATAGACATTTTTATAAAATTGACAGTAAAAAAAAAATATTCCAAATAAAATTAATGCATTAAATGTTATGCTGGAAAATATTAATTTTCGTGTTATGCAATGAAGCAAACATGTAAATATACAAACGGGGAACCCGAGTGGCCGAAAAGCAAATGGTCTAAAGCACTGTCTGTTATGGATCACTGCCATCTCACCTCTGTCTGCGTGGGTTCGAGTCTAAGATTCGGCTAATGTAGTTAAGTGAGAAAGCTTGCCAGTAGCTTCTCGTGGGCCGGTGGTTCTTTCTGGGGTTTTCCAGGTTCTTCCTTCACCACTAATACTGGCTGTCATGTATAGCCTATATTAGTGATGGGAATCGGTTAGAAATTCATAATCGATAATCGGTTCCCCTTAACCAACTGATCATTGATTATAATCAGTTACTAAGAGCGAATTTTAATTTTTGTTAAACAATTATATCTTTGATCAAGAGTTCAATATGTTTATAAATGTACAGGAATAATCTCATTTAAATTAATGACATGTATACATTAACCTGACAATACTATTACATTGTGTTATATTTGCTCTACAGCTTTGTTAAATGAACAACTTTTTTATGGCTGATCAGGCAAATATACTGAACTAGATGGCTTGACATTTATGTCTACACACAAGATTTATCCTCTTCATATTAGTTTCAAAAAAAATGTTCTTTACATATTTTTCAATACTTTATAAAAATGAAACAAATATTCCATAGCCATACCTGTGTTAGTATCCTAATGTGAAATTTTAAGGTCAGAAGAATCTTAGAAAGCAGAACATATCTTAACTTTTATAACACTATACATGTATAATCAATCAATCAATCAATCAATTCAATGAGAATATGTTTGGGTCTCATGACTTTTATAACACTATACATGTATAATCAATCAATCAATCAATTCAATGAGAATATGTTTGGGTCTCATGACTTTTATAACACTATACATGTATAATCAATCAATCAATCAATTCAATAAGAATATGTTTGGGTCTCATGACTGATATAACACTATATAATCAATCCATCTCACCTTAAGAATCTAGTCTTTCAAGACAGGTGGTGTCACAACACAGGTCATATCCCTATATAATCAACAAAATCATTGCATTATTAACTGGGTCTCTCATGACAGGATGACTCTCAGGACAGCTCATAACACTATATAACCAATCCATCTGACCTTAAGAATCTAGTCTTTCAAGACAGGTGGTGTCTCAACACAGGTCATATCCCTATATAATCAACAAAATCATTGCATTATTAACTGGGTCTCTCATGACAGGATGACTCTCAGGACAGCTCATAACACTATATAACCAATCCATCTGACCTTAAGAATCTAGTCTTTCAAGACAGGTGGTGTCTCAACACAGGTCATATCCCTATATAATCAACAAAATCATTGCATTATTAACTGGGTCTCTCATGACAGGATGACTCTCAGGACAGCTCATAACACTATATAACCAATCCATCTGACCTTAAGAATCTAGTCTTTCAAGACAGGTGGTGTCTCAACACAGGTCATATCCCTATATAATCAACAAAATCATTGCATTATTAACTGGGTCTCTCATGACAGGATGACTCTCAGGACAGCTCATAACACTATATAACCAATCCATCTGACCTTAAGAATCTAGTCTTTCAAGACAGGTGGTGTCTCAACACAGGTCATATCCCTATATAATCAACAAAATCATTGCATTATTAACTGGGTCTCTCATGACAGGATGACTCTCAGGACAGCTCATAACACTATATAACCAATCCATCTGACCTTAAGAATCTAGTCTTTCAAGACAGGTGGTGTCTCAACACAGGTCATATCCCTATATAATCAGCAAAATCATTGCATTATTAACTGGGTCTCTCATGACAGGATGACTCTCAGGACAGCTCATAACACTATATAACCAATCCATCTGACCTTAAGAATCTAGTCTTTCAAGACAGGTGGTGTCTCAACACAGGTCATATCCCTATATAATCAACAAAATCATTGCATTATTAACTGGGTCTCTCATGACAGGATGACTCTCAGGACAGCTCATAACACTATATAACCAATCCATCTGACCTTAAGAATCTAGTCTTTCAAGACAGGTGGTGTCTCAACACAGGTCATATCCCTATATAATCAACAAAATCATTGCATTATTAACTGGGTCTCTCATGACAGGATGACTCTCAGGACAGCTCATAACACTATATAACCAATCCATCTGACCTTAAGAATCTAGTCTTTCAAGACAGGTGGTGTCTCAACACAGGTCATATCCCTATATAATCAACAAAATCATTGCATTATTAACTGGGTCTCTCATGACAGGATGACTCTCAGGACAGCTCATAACACTATATAACCAATCCATCTGACCTTAAGAATCTAGTCTTTCAAGACAGGTGGTGTCTCAACACAGGTCATATCCCTATATAATCAACAAAATCATTGCATTATTAACTGGGTCTCTCATGACAGGATGACTCTCAGGACAGCTCATAACACTATATAACCAATCCATCTGACCTTAAGAATCTAGTCTTTCAAGACAGGTGGTGTCTCAACACAGGTCATATCCCTATATAATCAACAAAATCATTGCATTATTAACTGGGTCTCTCATGACAGGATGACTCTCAGGACAGCTCATAACACTATATAACCAATCCATCTGACCTTAAGAATCTAGTCTTTCAAGACAGGTGGTGTCTCAACACAGGTCATATCCCTATATAATCAACAAAATCATTGCATTATTAACTGGGTCTCTCATGACAGGATGACTCTCAGGACAGCTCATAACACTATATAACCAATCCATCTGACCTTAAGAATCTAGTCTTTCAAGACAGGTGGTGTCTCAACACAGGTCATATCCCTATATAATCAACAAAATCATTGCATTATTAACTGGGTCTCTCATGACAGGATGACTCTCAGGACAGCTCATAACACTATATAACCAATCCATCTGACCTTAAGAATCTAGTCTTTCAAGACAGGTGGTGTCTCAACACAGGTCATATCCCTATATAATCAACAAAATCATTGCATTATTAACTGGGTCTCTCATGACAGGATGACTCTCAGGACAGCTCATAACACTATATAACCAATCCATCTGACCTTAAGAATCTAGTCTTTCAAGACAGGTGGTGTCTCAACACAGGTCATATCCCTATATAATCAACAAAATCATTGCATTATTAACTGGGTCTCTCATGACAGGATGACTCTCAGGACAGCTCATAACACTATATAACCAATCCATCTGACCTTAAGAATCTAGTCTTTCAAGACAGGTGGTGTCTCAACACAGGTCATATCCCTATATAATCAACAAAATCATTGCATTATTAACTGGGTCTCTCATGACAGGATGACTCTCAGGACAACTCATAACACTGTATAACCAATCCATCTGACCTTAAGAATCTAGTCTTTCAAGACAGGTGGTGTCTCAACACAGGTCATATCCCTATATAATCAACAAAATCATTGCATTATTAACTGGGTCTCTCATGACAGGATGACTCTCAGGACAGCTCATAACACTATATAACCAATCCATCTGACCTTAAGAATCTAGTCTTTCAAGACAGGTGGTGTCTCAACACAGGTCATATCCCTATATAATCAACAAAATCATTGCATTATTAACTGGGTCTCTCATGACAGGATGACTCTCAGGACAGCTCATAACACTGTATAACCAATCCATCTGACCTTAAGAATCTAGTCTTTCAAGACAGGTGGTGTCTCAACACAGGTCATATCCCTATATAATCAACAAAATCATTGCATTATTAACTGGGTCTCTCATGACAGGATGACTCTCAGGACAGCTCATAACACTATATAACCAATCCATCTGACCTTAAGAATCTAGTCTTTCAAGACAGGTGGTGTCTCAACACAGGTCATATCCCTATATAATCAACAAAATCATTGCATTATTAACTGGGTCTCTCATGACAGGATGACTCTCAGGACAGCTCATAACACTATATAACCAATCCATCTGACCTTAAGAATCTAGTCTTTCAAGACAGGTGGTGTCTCAACACAGGTCATATCCCTATATAATCAACAAAATCATTGCATTATTAACTGGGTCTCTCATGACAGGATGACTCTCAGGACAGCTCATAACACTATATAACCAATCCATCTGACCTTAAGAATCTAGTCTTTCAAGACAGGTGGTGTCTCAACACAGGTCATATCCCTATATAATCAACAAAATCATTGCATTATTAACTGGGTCTCTCATGACAGGATGACTCTCAGGACAGCTCATAACACTATATAACCAATCCATCTGACCTTAAGAATCTAGTCTTTCAAGACAGGTGGTGTCTCAACACAGGTCATATCCCTATATAATCAACAAAATCATTGCATTATTAACTGGGTCTCTCATGACAGGATGACTCTCAGGACAGCTCATAACACTGTATAACCAATCCATCTGACCTTAAGAATCTAGTCTTTCAAGACAGGTGGTGTCTCAACACAGGTCATATCCCTATATAATCAACAAAATCATTGCATTATTAACTGGGTCTCTCATGACAGGATGACTCTCAGGACAGCTCATAACACTATATAACCAATCCATCTGACCTTAAGAATCTAGTCTTTCAAGACAGGTGGTGTCTCAACACAGGTCATATCCCTATATAATCAACAAAATCATTGCATTATTAACTGGGTCTCTCATGACAGGATGACTCTCTGGACAGCTCATAACACTATATAACCAATCCATCTGACCTTAAGAATCTAGTCTTTCAAGACAGGTGGTGTCTCAACACAGGTCATATCCCTATATAATCAACAAAATCATTGCATTATTAACTGGGTCTCTCATGACAGGATGACTCTCAGGACAGCTCATAACACTGTATAACCAATCCATCTGACCTTAAGAATCTAGTCTTTCAAGACAGGTGGTGTCTCAACACAGGTCATATCCCTATATAATCAACAAAATCATTGCATTATTAACTGGGTCTCTCATGACAGGATGACTCTCAGGACAGCTCATAACACTATATAACCAATCCATCTGACCTTAAGAATCTAGTCTTTCAAGACAGGTGGTGTCTCAACACAGGTCATATCCCTATATAATCAACAAAATCATTGCATTATTAACTGGGTCTCTCATGACAGGATGACTCTCAGGACAGCTCATAACACTATATAACCAATCCATCTGACCTTAAGAATCTAGTCTTTCAAGACAGGTGGTGTCTCAACACAGGTCATATCCCTATATAATCAACAAAATCATTGCATTATTAACTGGGTCTCTCATGACAGGATGACTCTCAGGACAGCTCATAACACTATATAACCAATCCATCTGACCTTAAGAATCTAGTCTTTCAAGACAGGTGGTGTCTCAACACAGGTCATATCCCTATATAATCAACAAAATCATTGCATTATTAACTGGGTCTCTCATGACAGGATGACTCTCAGGACAGCTCATAACACTGTATAACCAATCCATCTGACCTTAAGAATCTAGTCTTTCAAGACAGGTGGTGTCTCAACACAGGTCATATCCCTATATAATCAACAAAATCATTGCATTATTAACTGGGTCTCTCATGACAGGATGACTCTCAGGACAGCTCATAACACTATATAACCAATCCATCTGACCTTAAGAATCTAGTCTTTCAAGACAGGTGGTGTCTCAACACAGGTCATATCCCTATATAATCAACAAAATCATTGCATTATTAACTGGGTCTCTCATGACAGGATGACTCTCAGGACAGCTCATAACACTGTATAACCAATCCATCTGACCTTAAGAATCTAGTCTTTCAAGACAGGTGGTGTCTCAACACAGGTCATATCCCTATATAATCAACAAAATCATTGCATTATTAACTGGGTCTCTCATGACAGGATGACTCTCAGGACAGCTCATAACACTATATAACCAATCCATCTGACCTTAAGAATCTAGTCTTTCAAGACAGGTGGTGTCTCAACACAGGTCATATCCCTATATAATCAACAAAATCATTGCATTATTAACTGGGTCTCTCATGACAGGATGACTCTCAGGACAGCTCATAACACTATATAACCAATCCATCTGACCTTAAGAATCTAGTCTTTCAAGACAGGTGGTGTCTCAACACAGGTCATATCCCTATATAATCAACAAAATCATTGCATTATTAACTGGGTCTCTCATGACAGGATGACTCTCAGGACAGCTCATAACACTATATAACCAATCCATCTGACCTTAAGAATCTAGTCTTTCAAGACAGGTGGTGTCTCAACACAGGTCATATCCCTATATAATCAACAAAATCATTGCATTATTAACTGGGTCTCTCATGACAGGATGACTCTCAGGACAGCTCATAACACTATATAACCAATCCATCTGACCTTAAGAATCTAGTCTTTCAAGACAGGTGGTGTCTCAACACAGGTCATATCCCTATATAATCAACAAAATCATTGCATTATTAACTGGGTCTCTCATGACAGGATGACTCTCAGGACAGCTCATAACACTGTATAACCAATCCATCTGACCTTAGGAATCTAGTCTTTCAAGACAGGTGGTGTCTCAACACAGGTCATATCCCTATATAATCAACAAAATCATTGCATTATTAACTGGGTCTCTCATGACAGGATGACTCTCAGGACAGCTCATAACACTATATAACCAATCCATCTGACCTTAAGAATCTAGTCTTTCAAGACAGGTGGTGTCTCAACACAGGTCATATCCCTATATAATCAACAAAATCATTGCATTATTAACTGGGTCTCTCATGACAGGATGACTCTCAGGACAGCTCATAACACTATATAACCAATCCATCTGACCTTAAGAATCTAGTCTTTCAAGACAGGTGGTGTCTCAACACAGGTCATATCCCTATATAATCAACAAAATCATTGCATTATTAACTGGGTCTCTCATGACAGGATGACTCTCAGGACAGCTCATAACACTATATAACCAATCCATCTGACCTTAAGAATCTAGTCTTTCAAGACAGGTGGTGTCTCAACACAGGTCATATCCCTATATAATCAACAAAATCATTGCATTATTAACTGGGTCTCTCATGACAGGATGACTCTCAGGACAGCTCATAACACTATATAACCAATCCATCTGACCTTAAGAATCTAGTCTTTCAAGACAGGTGGTGTCTCAACACAGGTCATATCCCTATATAATCAACAAAATCATTGCATTATTAACTGGGTCTCTCATGACAGGATGACTCTCAGGACAGCTCATAACACTATATAACCAATCCATCTGACCTTAAGAATCTAGTCTTTCAAGACAGGTGGTGTCTCAACACAGGTCATATCCCTATATAATCAACAAAATCATTGCATTATTAACTGGGTCTCTCATGACAGGATGACTCTCAGGACAGCTCATAACACTGTATAACCAATCCATCTGACCTTAAGAATCTAGTCTTTCAAGACAGGTGGTGTCTCAACACAGGTCATATCCCTATATAATCAACAAAATCATTGCATTATTAACTGGGTCTCTCATGACAGGATGACTCTCAGGACAGCTCATAACACTATATAACCAATCCATCTGACCTTAAGAATCTAGTCTTTCAAGACAGGTGGTGTCTCAACACAGGTCATATCCCTATATAATCAACAAAATCATTGCATTATTAACTGGGTCTCTCATGACAGGATGACTCTCAGGACAGCTCATAACACTATATAACCAATCCATCTGACCTTAAGAATCTAGTCTTTCAAGACAGGTGGTGTCTCAACACAGGTCATATCCCTATATAATCAACAAAATCATTGCATTATTAACTGGGTCTCTCATGACAGGATGACTCTCAGGACAGCTCATAACACTATATAACCAATGCATCTGACCTTAAGAATCTAGTCTTTCAAGACAGGTGGTGTCTCAACACAGGTCATATCCCTATATAATCAACAAAATGATTGCATTATTAACTGGGTCTCTCATGACAGGATGACTCTCAGGACAGCTCATAACACTATATAACCAATGCATTTGCGCACCAAGACTCTAATCTTCAAGACAGGTGGCATCTCATGAGGTCATAACACTGTATAAACAATACATCCATGCATTAAGAATCTGGTCTCTCAAGACAGGTGGCATCTCATGAGGTCATAACACTGTATAAACAATACATCCATGCATTAAGAATCTGGTCTTTCAAGGCAGTTTGACTCTAAAGACTGGTCATAACATTATTTAATCAATAAATCAATAAATCAATGCATTAAGAACCTTTTCTCTCAAGGCAGGTTGACTCTAAAGACTGGTCATAACATTATATAATCAATAATTATATAATCAATAAATCAATGTATTAAGAATCTGGTCTCTCAAGGCAGGTTGACTCTAAAGACTGGTCATAACATTATTTAATCAATAATTATATAATCAATAAATCAATTCATTAAAAATCTGGTCTCTCAAGGCTAATTGACTTTAAAGACAGTTCATAACATTATATAACCAATAAATAAATGTGGCATGTTGACTCTCATGAATTTGTTCTCAGTTTCACTAAATGTTTTGAATTTTACTCCTGAGATTAAAATTTTGGAATAGGTTAATATACTGACTACTATGTTCTAAAGGTTAATTACCAATATTAAAATTTTGATACATTTAATATATACACAAATTACAGAATCAAATGAATCATGACAACATAAATGGCAATAACTGAAATTCAAGTCAGTCATTTCACTATACCCATTATACAGTGTTGTCAAAATAAAATCATCATCATGTCTTAAACAGAACCTTTCAAATGAAATTATCAAACTCAATGAATAATTAAATCATTTGCATGCTGAGGCCAGCAATTAGGATCTGTGTGACATTGTAAAAAGGGGCCCCGCGTGGCAGAGTGGTCTAAAGTGCTCTCCATTACATCAGGTTCTTTCCGGAAGGGGGGGGGGTCTTCCTCCACCAATAATACTAGTCGCCATGTAACATCATCATTGTAGAACAATCAGTGACCTTTCACAATGAGTTCCATTTTTAAGAAAATGCCATCATTCCAATCTATTTTCATTTTTACTGCTACATATTATACAGCTTTTCTTGCCTTTTCTGTCAGAAAATGTCACCTTATATTGTGTACAAGTTATAAATGTATGACTATAAATGTTTGGGTTTATGCAAACATCTTGAGATTTTGCACAGAATACACAAACTATTGAATTGTTGGCTTTCCAATTTGGTCAGAAATCCCTTTGGTCAACATGAATTTCACATCTCAAACATTAACATTGAATCACTTCTCTAGACATGGTTTACAGTTTTGGATAACAGTAATGCACTGTCTGTTTCACAATGTTCTATATAATGCAAAATGAGACAATACAAGTTCAGTAATCTCACTTGCTGGATGGTCATATTTAAACGCTCAATTTTTTGTTATTTAATTAAAAATGTTCTCATACTGTGGTGAAATAATGATAAGACAAATAATGTTCCAGAGGAATATCAACGTTTGTTTATTATTTAATATTTTGATTTTGTTACGGCACTTAGAGTAGCCACTGTCTTATGGTGTACAAGATTATCATTTTGTATATAGATGATCTCAAATGGGTAATGATTTAATACTGAATTTATAAAACAAGTTGAATAATGTCCAGCTTCTGTAAGCCTTGACAATGATGTCTAGCACTGGGACATCATGCTGCAGACATAAAACATCATGTCTCACCTAGTCACATTATCCTGACATCAAACTGCCAGACCTAACACCAACTTCTTAATAATGACTGCCTAACTAGGCAGCTGCAAATACCATTTTCATAGTCTTTGGTCTGACTCTGCCAGGGAAATAGATGGCTAGAAATTGGTCATTTAACACCCTCTCTACTGTCCAGTCTGAATATGGGAGGGAATATCTTCCTTTGAGTGCATAAGATTTAAATGGGGGACCTTACTAAGGGTGGGTGCTCCAAAAACAAAATACAGTAGCCATCTTTTATGATAAAAACGACCTAGTCAATGACCGTTATCAAAGACCATGCCTTGAAAAGAGGCTTAGTATAGCACATATGGGAACCAACAGAAGTAGTCAATGGACCCGGATCAGGATGATTTTGTTTTGGGTCAATTTCAAAAGGCCAGGAGTGGAAGTTCCCCACCACTGTTTTTTGTTTCTCAAATCCTAAGAAGCCACAAATGGGATGAGCCCTTTGAAGAAAAAAACCTTAGCCTGGGAGTGGGGTGGAGCTATTAGATGGTTTTTACTGAGCTCTGGAGAAGACACTGGATGTGTAGAGATGCTCTGTTGACAAGGCCATGAACACATGCCTAAAAGATTCTGCCACCACTACTCCCAGTGAACGATGAAGCAAAATTGATGACAGAGTTTCCTCTTTCAGCAGGCTGAACAAGGGTACTAAAGAGAGGTTGGACAGCAGAGTTCTGGTTACTAAAGACCTAATCTTTGTTTTAAAAGATTCCCCTGGTTTTCCTTGGAAGACAAGTCCAGGTCCTAATATAAATGCCCACTTGAGTTGCTTCAGCATTAAAGACGAACAGTTTAGTGGGCCAGGAGGGTTATGAACTTTACATCTAGATGCAGCTACCAATGGACAGAGATGGGACAAATCACCATTTACATTGTCTATCAGTCTTGGCCCTGGCCAAACCTATGGGACAGCTCCTTAATTATATCCAAGTGAAAAACCAACATTCTTCCTCCCCTGCAAGATAGAATATCTTAACTGGAGACTGTTAGTGGTACAAGGAATGTATGTCTCTGAAATCATGACAGCCAACAAATGTAAAACAGGTTAACATACTTGACTTATGAAGTTTGTAACTGCATCACTTTTTGGTTTTTTAACTCATCACACCATTGAAAAGAATGACAAAGTGCATAACTTCATGCCCAACCCCTCTGTTTTTAAACAAGTATTCACAATTGCAAAACCTAAAATCTCGCCCTATTATTATCAATGCAATGATCTCATGAGCAGTAATTAAACTGCTAAATTAAAAACTAAGGTTTTACAAGATGTTTAAAAACCTGGGGTAAGGGAGGGGAATCATTATTGATGTGCATTGATGTGCTTAGTAAATTTAATGATTTTCATGGATTTCAAATTCCGAATGTACCTTGAATTTATTGTTAAATTAAACCAATTATTAAATATAATGACTTTTTAAAAAAATAAGACATTTAAATAAAGATTTAAAAGTACTGAAACCTGTTTAACTTAGGGTAAATCCTAAATTTCACTATGATAAACATGCACTATTAATTGGTGGAGTTGTGCAGAATTTACCGTACCATGTGACTAATGACTTTTCCTTGTTTCAACAAATAGACTAATATCTGAGGACTTCATTTATATTTTTTTTGTTCCAATTAATATTAAATTAGCAAGTAAATGTTTTTCTTAAAAACCGAAAATCCATATTCTTGAGAAATCAATCCTTCATACTTTTAGCATATCATCTCATTCCAAGGTTTGAAGTTTGTTCTAACATTCCTCTTTTTTTGTCAAATAAACTGGATGAGTTCAAAGAATGGCATATTACCTTGAATATTATCAAACATTAAGTTTACTATTCAAAATTTTAAATGACTTTTATGTCGTAACTGCGAGATACTGAGCATACTTCATATGGTAGATACAGTAATATATATTGGATGAGTTCAAACAATGGCATATTTTATGTCGTAACTGTTAGTATACTTCAAATGGCAGATACAGTAATATATATTGGATGAGTGTAATTGGCAGCTACTTTAATCCCTAAAGAAAGAAAACCAAATAATTTGCTTCATACTTATTTCAAGATTACTTATCTCAGTTGTATAAGTTATAGTTACACGTACAACAAAGTTTATTTTCGTAGTATTGGGTATCTTACTGGGATGTCATGAAAAATGTCATTAAGCACTAAAGAGGTTGGTGTCAAAAAGCAGGATTGTACAATAAAGATGTGTGAACAAAAACATGCACATTATAATCAAAGAAATGCAATGCATTCAAATGTAATTAGTTTCTTTTTTTAAAGTTTCAAAGTTTCTTACATTCTTACAAAGTTTCTTACATTCAAAACCTGAAAAACATTTCTGAAATGCAAATGCATGTTTCAGTTAAGTGCATTTTGAATAGTTTTTATTAATCAGCAATCCTAAGATAGATTCAGAGAGTATAGAGAGAAATTAATGGATTAATGACATTCATATCTGTACATGTGTAAATGAATACTGCTTACCAAACATCTGATCTATTAAGAAAAAAAATCCTTGAAATTAGATTTCAAATCAATCCTTAATTGATAACTTCTTTCTAAAAGTATCTCATAAAAATATAGAAAGTTTCAACAATATAATTTTCATTGTAATAATTTAATGTTTTCTGAGATTTTGTTTGTTTACCCAAAAATTTAACAAGTCAAAGAAATAATGATCACTGGCAATCTGATTCTTATTTAATAAAAGTAGACAATTCTCTAACGTATAGGTTAAATAATTATCTCCCCTGTTGTGTTTCAGCTAGGATTATGCCATGGTACCTCATACTGGGAAGAATGGAAAAGTTGGTACAAGGCCAAATTTTACCACTACAAATGCTAATCAACTAATTTCATCAATGCATGGTTTATCATTGGCATAAAGTGGACAAATGCTAATCAACTAATTTCATCAATGCATGGTTTATCATTGGCATAAAGTGGACAAATGCTAATCAACTAATTTCATCAATGCATGGTTTATCATTGGCATAAAGTGGACAAATGCTAATCAACTAATTTCATCAATGCATGGTTTATCATTGGCATAAAGTGGAGAAATAATAAATCAACTAATTTCATCAATGCATGGTTTATCATTGGCATAAAGTGGACAAATGCTAATCAACTAATTTCATCAATGCATGGTTTATCATTGGCATAAAGTGGAAAAATCATGTTACTTTAGAGAATGAAAATGACACAAAAGAGTTTCTGACCTTTACAGGAGATGTACTGATAATGGAAAACATCAGAAGCCAATAATACCACAACAATACAGTAATACCATTCCAATATCGTGATTGTCCATCAATAGCTTAATCCACACACAATTAACAACTTTAGTTTATTGTTCACTTATTAGGTAAATAGTTATTTTTTTATGAGCACCATATATAAATGTTTCATTTTAGTGGCTTGGTGGAGTGAAAGCCTCCAACTTCAGCATTGTTTATAGATCACATGACTTATGGTCATCTAAAAATAGAAAGTGGGGAAAATCCAAACCAAGCCAATCCCTCAGCACAGAAACATGTGGCAATTTAATTTGTTTTAAAGAAATAAAAGTACATGTGGTATAAAAAATGAAATGATGTCTGTCAATGTGGGTCTTCAAGTCTGATTTATTGATAAGTGTTAATGCTGATTTTTTAAATGGAAATATGTAATTGCATATTGAGATTGAAATTGGATAATGTTTTAAGTTTCTGTTGCTAATACCATCAGTCTAGTCACTCTTACTTCCTCAAACAACTTCTTCCAAATGCTTTTATTTGATTCTGTGCAGTGAAATCATGCTCAGCTGGTACGCTTGTTACTGGAAAAGCTAATCCAAACTGCTTTCTCTGTAAACTGCAGAAAGATGTCACAATAGTCTCTTATAAATATCCCGCAAAAAGAATCAAAATTCAGCTAACCATGTCCCTTGAGGGTCATTTTTATGTGAAGAAATTAATTTTTTTGTTTGGCTTCATTAACTGCTCACCAACATCCTTTGTTGTCCAAAACTGCTGTAATCACAAAAAGGATCCACACAATCTGAGAAATGTTAAATATTAAACAAGCATTCATATTGGTAATGATGTCACTGCCTTTTTCTGGGAAATATGATAAAAGGCTGCCAGTGAAATTCTGAATAAATTCTGTTCTCATTCACTCATGATGAAAGATACAGAGATCGGTATTAGTTGTCATTTTGATGTCCCTGTATTATCCACAAGTCGTGATTGGAGCTCTGAATGGGTATTTGGATAGACTAAGACTGCCCAGTTCGAGGACTGTGGAACTAACCACTGTCTCTATGATACTCAAACTGTCAGACTACTTTGAAAAACTAAATTCAGTCTGTTTATGACTGCCAAAAATGTCAGTTACCATATTGGTGATCATAATTTTTTGGCACAAGTCTTTTGATAATAGTATTGTTAAGTGGCTGGCTTTTTCTTCAAGTTCCAGCACAGCACCAGACCTTATTTCTTTCAGAAATTCAACAGCTCTTCCAAGACCTAACCATCTTCCAGAAGAAGGTTGCTTAAGTCTTAAAAATTCTTCATCACTCAAAATATTATGCAGTTCCTGTAGGCATTGGATTCTTATTGCTGAATACTGATACATTCACTGGCTGTACTCTTGTAATCTGCAATTTGTACAGCATCACGAGTGTTACACAATAAGCTGCACAATGAATGTGTATCTAGAAAAGTTTGTCTTTATGTAAATTTACCCCCATGCTTGTAATGTCTTCGAATCCTGACACTTGTTCCACTGGACACGACTCCAGTAACGTTTCTCAGTGGAATAGGTATGTCTGTCAATATTTCATAAACACTGCAATTGCTTCAGCTTTTCCCATTAATGACAGTAAAATTTTGAATAAACATAGCTTTAGGTTTCAATCATAAATGACATGCAGACAGATTTTTTTTCTATCATCACATTCATGGTTTCACCAATGATTACACTTACATATTGACTTTAAGTGTTTGCTTATCAATTTCTTCCATGGTAGCTTTGGCAAGGGTGATTTCCATTCTTCTACTGTGTCTTAGTGGGAATTTATATTTTCTTTTTCAATTTTTAATAGTTTCATCAAACTAGGAAACTCGTTAGCTGATCTAGAGCTAGCTAAGTACAGCCCTCATTTTTGAGGTTTTAAAGTAGTTGTCTTGCTCTTACTCAATAGCAATCATTCTTTTCTGCTATTTATGGATGCCAACTGTACTTAAGTGGTTTGAACTATTTTGAGGGCCAACACCGATCATATACGATATTTTAAATCATTTTGTAAATCCATTTCATTTCTTTGTTTTTTTTGAAAACTGTATAAAATAACTTTTTCTTTCAGACTCTTCGATGCAATGGAAATTTTTGTGCTCTGGCATCATTGTACTACTTAGTTCTTAATTTTTTTAAGCAGTTTTTGATTTCTCCATGCCTGAATGTGAAATTTGTGCTACAGAAAAAGCCAAAAATGAGTCCTTCTTTGAAACTGGAATGTTATGTTCATTTTCATCAGCAGAATCATACTAGGAAGTGTATAGATTTATCATTACTATTTAATGAGACATTTTCATGATGAAAGAGTTCATTTGCAATACATGAAACACATCTACAGTCTGTCAGTACACAAAATGGTATATATCAGTGTAACGAAATCTCAGCTCTCAGCTCAAGACACGAATAGATTAAATGTTTTCTTCTTCACAGTTAATTTTACTTGATGGTTTATGAAGAGTTCTGTTAAAACAATATCATTAAGTACTTGTTTTAGTAAATTAAAATGCCTAAGTAATTTGCAAGACAGGTCAAATGTTATAATCATACCATGTGGTTTGAAAAACTTGTCTATGAATAAATCTGGGTTTGTTACATGGTACTTAACTTTATTAAAATACTGAAAATAACCTGGTTGAAATACAATATAAATCAAACAACTTACTATATAAAACTTAAGTGGCTGAGTCTCACAATCAGAAGCTATGACAACATTAAATGATGCAGAATACTGATAATCAAACTCGGTCAAGGTCATTATCAAGCTGCATACCAAATTTATTCAAAATCAAATAATAATAAAGGAATTTGTTCTGTGGGAAAGAAAGCTTGAGATTCTGATAATTTGTTTTAGGAACAGAATTCTGATGAGATAGAAGGCTTCTGATCAAGGTCTCATCATTTTCTAGTTAAATTATAACCATAATCAATGATGTTACTGTGTACTAATTAAAGTGTAATGGACAAATGGAAGGAAAAACTGATGGAAAGACAGGTTAGATTTAGTTGAGAACAATTAACAAGTGATATAGTGCTGAGGACTTCTTGTGTCTAACCTTCCAAGGTATTTCTCTTGCCATCTGCTCCAATAAGCACATCAAACTCATACTCTGATACAACATGGTCCTCTGGGTCAGTAAGACATCGCCATCCATACCCTGATAGTAATATTGGAAAAACATATTATAAATCAGAATAAGTATTTATCTCACATATTCATCTGATACAAAATATACAACTGGAACTATTTTAAAATTGTGACATTCATTTTGGTAACACAAAGAAAATAACAAATAGCATAATAAGGCATGAGATTGCATGACAAGTCCATGACTGAAGCTTTACTATAAAAAAGTGACCTTGACCCTAAGGTCAATAGGTTGCAAAAGCATGTTGCAGTATGAATTATTTCAGCTAGATAATGAACAGTATCCAAATGAGGTTCAGAAAATATAAGCAATTAATGTTTTTAACCAGAACATTAGGAACGATGTTATTTATTGTGATCTTGAAACCAAAGTCAATGAAGTGTCACAGAATAAATTGTCTTAGCTTTAAAATGATCCATCTAAACTATGAAGAATATCCATCAATGGGTTTATGAAATATAACAAATGAAATAATTTTAACCAAAACCCTAACAAAAAAATTACATTACTCTGACCTTAAACTGATTGTCAACGATTAGATTCCAAGATCCTAGGTATGAATAAACTTGCATTAAAATTCATGCCATATATAGAGAATCAATCATGGACTAAGCCTGAACACAAGGAAAATGGGGCAATTAACATATCAAAGAATGATTTTAATAGTTCATGCCAAATATGATGAGCATCAATCAAGGAAGTTTGGGAAATATATGCAAATCCTCAAGGGGTCTATTACATGTGAGGTATAAGCATAACATTTGCTATTGAAAGTAACAAAAAAAAGTGTCATCTGAGCATAAAAAGTATGATTTGAATATTCTAAGTACTAATATATATTCTAAGTACTAATATTAGCAGTCCTACTTCACTGAGGCTATGGCGTTGTAGCTAACATATTACATGCAATAATACAGTACATTATATGAAAAATGTACATTTATTACTTTACTACTAAAGGATCTGTGTAAAATACTTGGCAAAATCCAAGTGAATTAGAACAAGAATACAAACATAAACTGAAAAATTATTTATATTCAACATTCACTTTAACTAGTCTACATGTCTAGTGCACAAATTCTGCAATGAGTTCAATCAGAGTGCTGTATTGCATCACTCTAATCTTTACAAAATCTGTAACATAGTGTTGATTTGTCCTTTTTCTGATCAGACATGCTTTGAAGTTTAAAAAGATAGATCTGCTCTAAGAATTTTCATCCACAAGTCAAACAATAAAAGCCTGTTTCACTTAATATTTGGTGCCATTTTATATAAAAGTACAGACTGGTCAGCTAACTAACTTCACTATCAATATAATAAATCTGTAAGGCAAAGTTTCAAATTAAAGAAATCGGTCTGTTTTCTTGGAAACTGGTCATTTACAGTTCCCATAAAAAGAAAAGTAGGAAAGTACGTGTAAATCTATGATGGACAAATTAACCTTTACACTTTTCTCAGGTAACAGTCTTTTTTTTAAAATAATGAATCTGAATTCATTCAATGATACAAATCATAAAGATTGGCACCTCAGTGCACCAATGACTGCAAATTGAGCAAAAATCTAATTAACAGTTAAATAGAAACAACTGGCAAAGAGAATGCATTTTATAAGAATGCCTTTCAATACTGCTGATCCAATATATTAGGAAAACAACTGTTTCAAGGTTTCTCAATTTCAAAAAAATATTCTGCCATATATGATGGTACAAAAACATAATTTATAAAATAATAATAATATATGCCATGACAATATTCTCTTGAGACTTTTTTTACAAAATAAAGTTGTTCCAATGTTTTTCATTGCTGTGAAGGCAGCTATTTTTAACAGTAGATTAACATCACTTGTACAAATTAAAAACCCTTGATGAAATCATGCATTCTATCAAAATTTGATTCAATTTTCTTTAGTGTTTCTTAACACTGCAAATGCCTATCTTTCTGTTGCAGGCATTACACATGGATATCCAGACACAAACTTCAGACATTTATAATTATTGCAATGTTGTATTTGAATACAATGATTAATATAAAAGATATAAAACTTTCACGAATTGTAGAAATAATGTTGACAATGACATCACTGGAAAAGTGACACCAATGTCTTGCCCTTCACAGCTGAGACATGAATTAACTACGACAAATACTATAATAATAATAATAATAATAATAATAATAATAATAATAATAATAATAATAAAGGTTCTTCGTACCATGCTTACCGTGGTCCCCAGTGGGTTGCACAAGGTCAGTAAAACTCACATTCACATGAACTTCTACTCCCAATATCAAAGCAACCTTTAGCAGAATGCACTGCAATTGTCGTATACCTGAAAACCAAGAATGACAAATTAGAAATAGTTCATATCAACTCGCAAATTAACATGAAGTTTGTATCTGCATTGGATACACAAATTCATGGTAGGGTATCATGCTGTTACTACTGCAATGTTTCTTCACAAATTCAGTGTTTTGAATGGCAACATATGTTCATGCTAGGGTATCATTCTAAAGTACTTCCTGTTTTTATCTTTCAGATTGGGACTACTGATTTGTATGGTTTTACAACAACAAAAATAATTTTCTTGGCTCATAAATTCACGGATTAGAAAATGTGGGATCCTACTGTCTACATGGATGCATCTTTATTCACTGTGAGTTTCAATTCACTGATGGTGGAAACCGCAAAATTTGTGATCATTTGTGTCCACAAAAAAAATAGACACAATTTATTTATTAACATTTTATTACTATCTATACCCACTTATACACTGAGTCTAAATGTAAATAACACAGACCCTGACTTGCCATCACATAATGCACAAGAAAACCAGGCTCTTGTTGAATGTTGGATTCAGCTTATAAGCAAGTATATATGGTACTCCCTCCAGTTACTTTTATCCATTAGGAATCAATGGTTACATCTTCCATGAGCAATACTCCCTCAAGTTACTTTTATCCATTAGGAATCAATGGTTACATCTTCCATGAGCAACACTCCCTCCAGTTACTTTTATCCATTAGGAATCAATGGTTACATCTTCCATGAGCAATACTCCCTCCAGTTACTTTTATCTATTAGGAATCAATGGTTACATCTTCCATGAGCAATACTCCCTCCAGTTACTTTTATCCATTAGGAATCAATGGTTACATCTTCCATGAGCAATACTCCCTCCAGTTACTTTTATCCATTAGGAATCAATGGTTACATCTTCCATGAGCAATACTCTCTCCAGTTACTTTTATCCATTAGGAATCAATGGTTACATCTTCCATGAGCAATACTCCCTCCAGTTACTTTTATCCATTAGGAATCAATGGTTACATCTTCCATGAGCAATACTCCCTCCAGTTACTTTTATCCATTAGGAATCAATGGTTACATCTTCCATGAGCAATACTCTCTCCAGTTACTTTTATCCATTAGGAATCAATGGTTACATCTTCCATGAGCAATACTCCCTCCAGTTACTTTTATCCGTTAGGAATCAATGGTTACATCTTCCATGAGCAACACTCCCTCCAGTTACTTTTATCCGTTAGGAATCAATGGTTACATCTTCCATGAGCAACACTCCCTCCAGTTACTTTTATCCATTAGGAATCAATGGTTACATCTACCATGAGCAACACTCCCTCCAGTTACTTTTATCCATTAGGAATCAATGGTTACATCTTCCATGAGCAACACTCCCTCCAGTTACTTGTATCCATTAGGAATCAATGGTTACATCTTCCATGAGCAATACTCCCTCCAGTTACTTTTATCCATTAGGAATCAATGGTTACATCTTCCATGAGCAATACTCCCTCCAGTTACTTTTATCCATTAGGAATCAATGGTTACATCTTCCATGAGCAATACTCTCTCCAGTTACTTTTATCCATTAGGAATCAATGGTTACATCTTCCATGAGCAATACTCTCTCCAGTTACTTTTATCCATTAGGAATCAATGGTTACATCTTCCATGAGCAATACTCCCTCCAGTTACTTTTATCCATTAGGAATCAATGGTTACATCTTCCATGAGCAATACTCCCTCCAGTTACTTTTATCCATTAGGAATCAATGGTTACATCTTCCATGAGCAATACACCCTCCAGTTACTTTTATCCATTAGGAATCAATGGTTACATCTTCCATGAGCAACACTCCCTCCAGTTACTTTTATCCATTAGGAATCAATGGTTACATCTTCCATGAGCAATACTCCCTCCAGTTACTTTTATCCATTAGGAATCAATGGTTACATCTTCCATGAGCAATACTCCCTCCAGTTACTTTTATCCATTAGGAATCAATGGTTACATCTTCCATGAGCAATACTCCCTCCAGTTACTTTTATCCATTAGGAATCAATGGTTACATCTTCCATGAGCAATACTCTCTCCAGTTACTTTTATCCATTAGGAATCAATGGTTACATCTTCCATGAGCAATACTCCCTCCAGTTACTTTTATCCATTAGGAATCAATGGTTACATCTTCCATGAGCAATACTCCCTCCAGTTACTTTTATCCATTAGGAATCAATGGTTACATCTTCCATGAGCAATACTCTCTCCAGTTACTTTTATCCATTAGGAATCAATGGTTACATCTTCCATGAGCAATACTCCCTCCAGTTACTTTTATCCGTTAGGAATCAATGGTTACATCTTCCATGAGCAACACTCCCTCCAGTTACTTTTATCCATTAGGAATCAATGGTTACATCTACCATGAGCAACACTCCCTCCAGTTACTTTTATCCATTAGGAATCAATGGTTACATCTTCCATGAGCAACACTCCCTCCAGTTACTTGTATCCATTAGGAATCAATGGTTACATCTTCCATGAGCAATACTCCCTCCAG
The DNA here is from genome assembly GCA_029339505.1 of Unio delphinus. Classification (NCBI taxonomy): domain Eukaryota; kingdom Metazoa; phylum Mollusca; class Bivalvia; order Unionida; family Unionidae; genus Unio; species Unio delphinus. The sequence continues at coordinate 13,226,417 of JAQISU010000242.1, read as the reverse complement.
TTACTTTTATCCATTAGGAATCAATGGTTACATCTTCCATGAGCAATACTCCCTCCAGTTACTTTTATCCATTAGGAATCAATGGTTACATCTTCCATGAGCAATACTCTCTCCAGTTACTTTTATCCATTAGGAATCAATGGTTACATCTTCCATGAGCAATACTCTCTCCAGTTACTTTTATCCATTAGGAATCAATGGTTACATCTTCCATGAGCAATACTCCCTCCAGTTACTTTTATCCATTAGGAATCAATGGTTACATCTTCCATGAGCAATACTCCCTCCAGTTACTTTTATCCATTAGGAATCAATGGTTACATCTTCCATGAGCAATACACCCTCCAGTTACTTTTATCCATTAGGAATCAATGGTTACATCTTCCATGAGCAACACTCCCTCCAGTTACTTTTATCCATTAGGAATCAATGGTTACATCTTCCATGAGCAATACTCCCTCCAGTTACTTTTATCCATTAGGAATCAATGGTTACATCTTCCATGAGCAATACTCCCTCCAGTTACTTTTATCCATTAGGAATCAATGGTTACATCTTCCATGAGCAATACTCCCTCCAGTTACTTTTATCCATTAGGAATCAATGGTTACATCTTCAATGAGCAATACTCCCTCCAGTTACTTTTATCCATTAGGAATCAATGGTTACATCTTCCATGAGCAATACTCCCTCCAGTTAATTTTATCCGTTAGGAATCAATGGTTACATCTTCAATGAGCAATACTCCCTCAAGTTACTTTTATCCATTAGGTATCAATCTTTACATCTTCCATGAGCATACTCCCTCAATTAGGAATCAATGGTTACATCTTCCATGATCATACTACCTCCAGTTACTTTTATCCATTAGGAATCAATGGTTACATCTTCAATAAGCATACTCCCTCAAGTTACTTTTATCCATTAGGTATCAATCTTTACATCTTCCATGAGCATACTCCCTCAATTAGGAATCAATGGTTACATCTCCCATGATCATACTACCTCCAGTTACTTTTATCCATTAGGAATCAATGGTTACATCTTCCATGAGCAATACTCCCTCCAGTTACTTTTATCCATTAGGAATCAATGGTTACATCTTCCATGAGCAATACACCCTCCAGTTACTTTTATCCATTAGGAATCAATGGTTACATCTTCCATGAGCAACACTCCCTCCAGTTACTTTTATCCATTAGGAATCAATGGTTACATCTTCCATGAGCAATACTCCCTCCAGTTACTTTTATCCATTAGGAATCAATGGTTACATCTTCCATGAGCAATACTCCCTCCAGTTACTTTTATCCATTAGGAATCAATGGTTACATCTTCCATGAGCAATACTCCCTCCAGTTACTTTTATCCATTAGGAATCAATGGTTACATCTTCCATGAGCAATACTCCCTCAAGTTACTTTTATCCATTAGGTATCAATCTTTACATCTTCCATGAGCATACTCCCTCAATTAGGAATCAGTGGTTACATCTCCCATGATCATACTACCTCCAGTTACTTTTATCCATTTTGAATCAATGGTTACATACTCTCAATTAGGAATCGATGGTTTCATCTTCCATGATCATATTCTCCATTAGGAATCAATGGTTTCATCTTCCATGATCATACTCCCTCAATTTACTGTTATCCATTTTTAATCAATGATTTCATCTTCCATGCGCATACTCTCGAATAGGAATCAATGGTTACATCTTCCATGCGCATACTCTCGAATAGGAATCAATGGTTACATCTTCCATGCGCATACTCTCGAATAGGAATCAATGGTTACATCTTCCATGCGCATACTCTCGAATAGGAATCAATGGTTACATCTTCCATGATCATACTCTCCATTAGGAATCAATGGTTACATCTTCCATGAGCATACTCCCTCAATTAGGAATCAATGGTTACATCTTCCATGAGCATACTCCCTCAAATTACTTTCATCCATTTTAATTCAATGGTTGTTGTTGTTGTTGTTGTTGTAGGGTTTAATACCATTTTTCTGCACAAGATTGGCTATACATGGTGACCAGTAGAGGAAGAACCTGGGAGAACCCCAGAAAAAAAAATAACCCACAAGAAGCCTGAGGCAAGTTTCCTCACATACCCACATTGGTCAAATCCAAGACTCAAACCTTTGCAGATAGAGGTGAGATGGCAGTTATCGATAACAGAGAGCACTTTAGACCACTTGGCCACTCAGGGCCCCAGGAATCAATGGTGACATCTTCCATGATCATACTCCCTCAAGTTACTTTTATGCATTAGGAATCAACGGTTACATTTCCACATAATTTTTAACCACACGAGTCTCTCTTTCTAAATGTTTAAAATGACCAGCCACCTATCTGGAAGGTTTCCATTTAAATTAGACTTCTGTCATATTTTTTTTAAAAGGAAAATTGCTCGTCAAATGTTAAGAGCATTTTACTTTTTTATTTACATCATTAAGGATTCAAGCAATCCAAAACAACTTAAAAATCTATGGGTTTTTGTACATTTTCTTCCACCATTCTTAGCTGAATATTAATGCACAGGTACCCATCATTACAAAGAATAGTCAAGGAAATGTACCCTGTCACAATCTGGCTATAAAAAAAAATGGCTGAATAATTTAAGTATTCATTAAATTTACACAGGCTGAAACTGACTGATTCCTTTCACCAAATATATAAAGAAAGTCATATGCTGGTGAGTGAAATTTCGTTCCGACTTGCCACAATTAATGACATCACACCAGTTTTTCTATACAAGAAAGTCTGTACAGCTAACTAAGCACAAGTTGTAAACCACAAAAAACTCACTACATACCATATACTTTAAATGATGTCACAATTTTGTTTCACATTACCGTTTTTTATCATCAACCATGGACTTGTCAACAGCTAAATACACAAAACTTTTACAACTATTTAATTGTCCTGGAATACTTACTAATATGATCAATGGCTCCAGCACAGAATTTACCAAAAAACTTTTTAGCACCAAGATTTCTGAGGTCTGTGATCAGAAATGGCCATAAGTGAAGAACATTATTTCGTGAAAATCTGTCACGTTTCTCCAGAACAACTGCCTTGCCACCCAATAATGCCACCTCGATAGCTGTCCTCAACCCACATGGCCCACCACCAATAATCAAAACCTGCAACAAAGAAAACTGATTTACATTTCCTCTCTTTGATTTGTGTATCATAAGAGTACTGGGATACAAAAATACTAATTTAAGTAAATAACAAACAGCCCTAAGAAAGGTTTTTTAAAAAAATTGAAACATTCATATTTCATATGTAAGGTCACTTTTAACACATTAACCCCTAGTGCAGAGTATACGGGGCAGGAGGTAGTAGCCTATTGCCAAGGTCTGTAGCGTCGAGGTCATGCACAATACACTAAAGTGGGTGGTATTATAGAAAGATAAACAGATTCAGTTCTACAATGATACCAGATAGTCTGGACATTTTAGTTGCACTATGAAAATACAGAGGGAAAAATTTAATTTTTTGGAGCCTTTTTTCCCACCCAAAATTCGCCCATGGTCGGAATCTTACTTTGTGTCCAGATTTTAGACTTTATGGCCTCAGATCTAAGGCAGACCCATCTGCAGTGCACAGACAGGTGAACCTGTGCAAAAGTAGGATAAGGTGGACGTTTTTAATAAAGAGTCTTCTTCATACAAAAATTATGGGTCCATTTAGCAATAAAGCAAAAACAAACAAGAACTGCAACTTTTTACCTTCTGCTCATGCATGAGAAAACTAACCAATGGAAAATGTTGGGTTTTTTTTAAAAGCACAACTAGGCATTGGGCTAATGGAATATTCCTTGGAAGTCTATGCATTAGGATGTATTCAGAAATAGTCCCCAAAATGTGTTTCCTACTTGCATTTCATGCGAAAGCAGCAAAAACCTCCAGGAGTTAATGTGTTAACCAAGAAGCATTATTTTTGTTTAAACTGGAATAAACAAAAACATTTTTTTCATGAGATTGGGCTGTTTTTAAAAAAATAAGCTGCTGCTAAAAGCTGCTATTTGCATTTTAATGAGAAAGAAATATATCAACTCTCAAAAGCAGGGCTAGAGTTAAACATCTATCATTTATATATGGTTACAAGTCAAGTTCAACTATAAACTACACAGACCAAGATCTGCAATCACATAATACAATAGCAGATCCAAGTCTAAGCAGATAATACAATAGCAGATCCAAGTCTAAGCACATAATACAATAGCAGATCCAAGTCTAAGCAGTCTGTAAGAAGTAAATGATGAGAAGGTGGTTCTTGCAAGGGTGTTTCCATGTTCTTCCCCCACCAAAAATACTGGCTGCCATATATAGCCTATCATGTGCTAAAAAATGGCTTTAAATCCACAAAAACAAAAACATTCTTCACAAAATTATTGGCAGCAAGCAATCTCAAACAGATGTTTCACAAAGTAATTGGTTTCCATGGGTTAGTGGAATCAATATTTCCTGACTTTACCCTATCAAAGGCCACACAATGTAATCTCAAACTCAGACTAACATCTGAATTGACCACATTTTTTCAGTCTTAACGCCATACTTGAATTAGACAACCACTATCAACTCCATCACTTAAATAGATTTATGAAAGTTTTATGTTAGGATAAAAGTAATGTTAAGTGATAATCACACCCTCCCTGAATGTTTCAAATTTGAATTTTTGATAATATAAAAGCTGCCCTAGTAAATGACATGACACAACACATTTTCCCTCATACATGTCCATATAAAAATTTCCATAAACAAGGACTTTGGATTTATTAATTTTTTGAAGTTTTCACAGACTTTTAACAAACATATGCTGGCTTGTTCTTGACCTGAGGGAGCCTAGAGGTTTCAAAACCATTAAACAAAGTAAAATGAATGCTTGCAACTGCTTATTTTCAAACCTGAAATGCACATAGCTTTACCTTGGTAACAGCACATGACTCTTGTCCAACTGTAGCCTTACCCTAGTATTAGCACAGGACTCTTGTCAAATTGCAGCCTTACCCTAGTATTAACACATGACTTGTCATATTGTAGCCTTACCCTAGTATTAGCACATGACTTGTCATATTGTAGCCTTCCCTAGTATTAACACATAATTGTCATATTGCAGCCTTACCCTAGTATTAACACGTCTCTTGTCAAATTGCAGCCTTACCCTAGTATTAACACATGACTTGTCATATTGTAGTCTTATCATAGAATTAGCACATGGCTCTTTTCAAAATTGTAGCCTTACCATAGTATTAGCACATGACTTGTCATATTGCAGCCTTACCCTAGTATTAACACGTCTCTTGTCAAATTGCAGCCTTACCCTAGTATTAACACGTCTCTTGTCATATTGTAGCCTTACCCTAGTATTAGCACATGACTTGTCATATTGTAGCCTTACCCTAGTATTAACACATGACTTGTCATATTGCAGCCTTACCCTAGTATTAACACGTCTCTTGTCAAATTGCAGCCTTACCCTAGTATTAACACATGACTTGTCATATTGTAGTCTTATCATAGAATTAGCACATGGCTCTTTTCAAAATTGTAGCCTTACCATATTATTAGCACATGACTTGTCATATTGCAGCCTTACCCTAGTATTAACACGTCTCTTGTCAAATTGCAGCCTTACCCTAGTATTAACACGTCTCTTGTCAAATTGCAGCCTTACCCTAGTATTAACACATGACTTGTCATATTGTAGTCTTATCATAGAATTAGCACATGGCTCTTTTCAAAATTGTAGCCTTACCCTAGTATTAGCACACGACTCTTGTTTGCGGTACTCTTTATGAGAAGCACGCTTGTCAAGCTTCACCCACAGTGACTGAGCCTGCCAGGAGTTGATCCGGCTCTTGAGACGTCGGTAAAAATGCCGGTGATCTGCATGTTTCAGGCCGGCAGCCTCACATAAGGCGTTGAATGAAGAGAGGATATTTTTGCATGTATTGGAGTTGACAAAGTTGTTGAAAAGCTTTGATGTGGGGTCATTCACCCCATCCCCCTCCATAGTGCATCTCCCCTCACTCTCTGGAAAGTAAAAGTGTAAATAATGAGGCATCCACACTACTACAAAAAATTTTTTAAAACAACTACCACCATAAAGATTCTTACCATGAACATGTATAACAAACCTCTATAAAATGTCATTGTTGCAATTCCAAATATCATTAGACCTACTGCTTTATTACACCAATCAAGAATTCATGTAAAATATGTATGAAATAAAAACAAATAACATAAATTAAGCAATGAAAAAAATGTATGACGTAAAAATAATATAAATTAAGAAATAAAAAAAAAAGAAATTGCTCTTGATCAAAGCAAAGTGCCTGGTATTTCAATGAGAATTGTGAAACTCTTCCATGATACTAAAGATTTACAGAGTTGCATTTAATCTTAAAAGGCAGTGTAGAAGATATTAAACTTCCCCAGTAATTTAAGATATTCAACTTAGCCCGAGTTCATTTGGATACCATACAAAACTGTTCTAGTTTCCTAGGTTATTGTCAAAGATCAAAAATGTGTATGAAAGCTAGTCTGTATAATCTCAAATATCTAAAGCATGTGTTTCTGTTTTGCATAAGTGCAATTCAAAGGCATTGTTACTAAGTCTACTGAATCATGGAACTGATAATGAATTATATTCCTGCCTGTAAATATTAGTAAATCTGGTAGAATATAGAAAACACATTTCATATGCAAATAAATATAAAAACAAATCTGTCTATCCATTTCTGATACATAATAACCAATATTTTCACTCTAGTTTTCATAAAGTAATTTAAAAATATCTTTTTTGGGGGTAGATATTTCCACTACTCTGACATCAGCCTTATTGCAAAAATGATGAGGAAGATGTTATTTCAAATTTCAACATCAGTAAGGCAGGGGGTCCTGATAAGATCAACTCTAATGCTTACAGAAGACACACACACATATTAATACATATAATTATTTGCTTAAATCTTTATATTTCACAATAGCGTGGAAAGTGGCTAGTGTTACTCCCATTCATTTAAATATGGACAAAAAAAAAATGTTTAAATTAAAACTTGATTTCAATAGTAAGCTGCATGGGCAAATCATTTGAAAAATATGCCTTTAAACACTGTACAATTGTGTTAGAGCCAACAACCAAATTAATTTTACCCTCAAAACTTCAGTTCCCTGTGACATGTACAATAATTCTTGCAAGGCATTTGATGATGCCAAATCACAGCACGGTTTTGCGATATTAATAAGACTTTCAAAATCTGGCACAAAGAATTATTTCTGAAGCTATTAAAATTGAACTGGTGATGGACTTTTAGAATTTTTTGAAAATTATCTCTCAACCATGCATGCACGAAGTTGTTATAGAAGGCTATATTTCAAACCAACAATATGTCAGGGCTGGTGTGCCCCAAGGATCTATACCAGGACCACCTAACGGTATTTTAAATTTACATGACTGATATTGTCATTGATAGTCCAGCATAAAACCATTTGCTGAGGACCAAACCCTAGCTGCTGGTGTTTTGAACAAAAACCTACACTAAATCAATTTGTTAGCTAACGAACAATTCAGTTGATTTTAATCCAAAGCCAAACCAATGACCATATCCAGACAAATCTCATGGGGAACAACAGCTCTAGTTTTTAATAAATGACAGTTATTTGGAATGCCATTTCTGATAATTACATGCACCAAACTTGTAATGAATCTTTATCTTGGCATATATATATATATATATATATATATATATATATATATATATATATATATATACACACACACAAAATAACTAACTAGAAATGCTTGGAAAATATTAGACATATAGTGCTAAGAAGTATGAAATTAAACTAACAAAATCATTAGATCATTTTTTTTTACCATCACAGAACCTACTTTTTTAAGAATAGATATATTATTTGGGTTAACTGCACCAGTATGAACAAAAAAAATAGAAAAAATACAATTCTTTGTGGGGCAACAAAATCTACATCATGTACTGTAAATTTAGGAGACAAAATGGGAAAGAGTTTCATGCAAATAATATCACAGCATGGTTCCAGGATATATGCAGGCTTTGATTTAACCAAGTGTCAAGCCAGTACATTATATATTATACATGTATTATGTGCAGTGCATGCTCAGCCATTTAACAATGTCATCATCAGCAAGGTGCAGAGCCTGCAGTCGATGGAGAACTTTGTCAGTGGACAGTTGTTCAGTGTTCACAGCATGTGACATGGTCTGTAGAGCTCCACAGCTACAGGAAGAGTTAGTTGCCTGGCCCTATCAGACAAGGTTGAATGCACAACGACCCTGTCCTGTCTGAAAGTGGTTCAGTGTGGTCCACAGATGGAAGGTTGAATCCAGGAGGGCAGACAGATGACTCATCTATGAGGGAGGGACTGGTTAACATCTGTTGAAGACTACTCGACACTCCAAAAATAGCTGTCATATCCTCCAGCAATGAACCTAACCAGATTGGGCATCTCGATGTCAACCCTACTGCTAGATGTGTTGTCCATGTAAAAGTTTCATACTGGCATAGACCTTAGCCAACACATTTGTGGTTGCTTCCTGGTGACACAGATGCAAACCGTGAGCTTTATAATCCAATAGAAATAAATAACATCATAGATTAAAAAAACTCAATATCCCTCACTATGACAGATCTACAATCAACTTAAAAATGAAACAATCCCTCTGTGCAGTAGCAATGTTTCCTGCTGTACAAATGACTTCTTCCTGGCTATTTGTGCAAAGAGTGGAAACTGGTACTGTTGTGCTTTACACCAGTTCAAAGGATCCTCACCCAACAATAATATTAGGAATTCATTCCAGAACAAGTTAACCTGATTCTTCGCTCTGTCAAGTCTGAAATGAATACTGTTTATTTATTGTCATTCTGAACTGTACATAAATATCTGATGCAAAGTGAAGTTTATATTTAACTGGAAAATATAAACAGATCTTGACTTTCCCCTACTCCCCTTAAAATCTGCAGAATAATGGAACTGTGCATCACATTTTACATTCTCTTGCAATCTCAGGCTAAGCGTGAATCTAGGAGAAAAAGAACAAATGGATTCTCTTGCAATGTCATGCTAACCATGAACAGACAAGAAAAAGAAAATATGGTTCTTGAATCAAACTGCGAAAGTTGTGAAAAATACAGCTTTGTAGGAAGAAAAAACTGTTGAACAGAAAATCATATTGAGGTATACATACCAGTAACCAGAAAAGCAAACTGCAATATACCAGTCTAGCAGTATATTGCTAATACCAGTCTAGCAGTATATTGCTAATACCAGTCTAGCAGTATATTGCTGTATCACTAGTAAATATTATTGCTAATGAGAAGAGAGCTCCACATAACCTTAAGTCTGTTGCTCAGAACCCTGTATCTTTTGTTTAATTAATTTCAACAAAGAATACTGTACATAAATACTGCTCACACTAGCACCAGATGCTGCTGCAAGCTGCTATATTCTTAACAGCTGCATCAGGTAAGTACAAGTTGAATGAGGTTAATTAACTATTAGGTAGGTACAAGTTGAATAAGGCCTATTGACTATGAGGTAAGTACACACTGAATCAGGCCAAAATGACGCTCTTTGTAAGTACAAACTGAATCATGTCAAATGACTAATAAATACACAAATCAAGTAAAAGTTATTACAATGCACGGTATGGGAAACTCTCCCATGAATATGAAGAGCTTGTGTGTATGTGCAATTTGGATTTTTAACATTGCTCTAACATTTTTTTTTCAGTCATATCGCTACGATGTCTACAGTATGACAGTTTTATAGTGATGTCAAGCACTGGAGCATCATGCTGCAGACATGTGGCATGATATCCCACCCAGTCACATTATCCTTACACCAGGCCAACCAGTCCTAACACTAGCATCATAATAACGCTGAGAACCAAGCGAAGAAGCTGTTAGTACCATTTTATAAGTCTTTGGTATGATTCAACCAGGGATCACGACCTTCCACATCAACAAACCAACACTCTAACCGCTAGGCCATCAAAATGGTGGAGAGAATATAGTGATAAAGTATTAAAGTTAAATTTCTTTCAAGCCTTGTAAAGTGATTGAGAGACATCCAGACATATCAGCACACATGAGCTATCTCGTCTGGTTGTTACTAATACTATACAGACAAGAGATAGAGAACAGTTCAACTTTTTTCATGGCAGGCACATCATAGTGAGTTTTTTAACAAAAGACATTGAAAGGGAAAAAAATTTGAAACCGACGCTGAAGTAAAAAATCTGATTTATACATTATTTATTTTAAAAAAAGTACCATAAAGGAGCATTCATTGGCATAGTACCATGTTATGCATACAAAGCAAGTCCTATACCAATACAACATGAAAACCACCACCCCACCAAATAGAGACAAATGTACAGTGTATGTATACCTCAATTCTAAAGAGTTTGGTGGGCAATTATTTGCAAATAATTTTCCTCCAGCCTTAATATGCATAAATTCATGAAAAGGTGAACAGTCCTCCTTAGTTTCAGTTTCATGACTGAATTTGTCTTTAAAGATGTATAAAGACAGGAACAATCAAGCTACCATAATTACCATAATGACAAAATTTCTGGATGAATTATTACTATGTTGCTATAAACATTTTAGTTCAAGAATGTCAACATAAGAACATTCTAACTGGATTTATGCATTGTTTTATTTTCAAAATGAAAGGAAACAGAAAAAGAGCAAAGCTAACATAACTTTTAGCTCCATCTTACACTAAAATTTAATCCACATTTTAGAGAACTCTTTTTTTCCCCCTCAACTCTGATTTTTCATTAAAGAAAAACAGATGACATGTTTGGAGGCTCTGATAACATCACACATGTACATAAATCCAGAGCTCTAGACATGCAACAAATTCACTATACATAAAGATCGTTTTTAATGCATACAGATACTGCAAATCAATTTAATTTTAGGCACAAAGCTGTACACATACTTCTTGCTTAGAAGTAAAGTCCATGTTTAACGATATTTTGTTTCATCAAAGTAGACTCTGCTATAAGGACAACTTCTGGATGGTTCATGCAAGTGTAAAATAAAATAACTGTACCTGATAATCATGAAAAAACTCACTTTCAAAACACCATATGATCCACCAGCCTGAATAAATCAGGGTCACTAAGAAGCTTGATACATTATAAAGGAAGGATTAATCTGTTGATGATGAAGACTAAGTCTTCTATCAAAAGGTTGTTTCATATTGTTCACAAAATATAACCCTAATGTTTCAATTACTAGTACTAACCCTGGGATTGAAATACTGAATTTAACAAATTCTTAACAATTTATTAAATTCTTATCTGCTGTAAATCTAATCTAATTAGCATTAAACTAAAAACCCAGTTAACACAAGTTATAAGAAAATAACCTGATGAACAATATATTTTATAAATAAAAGCATCTGATAGAAACTACTTCACCATTCTTACCACCATCTTGTCCTGAATAAAATCTCATTGGTTTTGATGCTGGTGCAGTGTTTGCTCTTTATTTCAATTAGCAACATCTTATGAGTCCCTTTAGATTGGTCATTGTCTTATAAATCCTTCAAAAATCATTTTCTACATTGTTTTTCATCTAATAACATCACAAATCAAGAACAAATGAGAAGCATTTCTTAGTCTTGAGAGCTGCCTCAATAAATAATATTCCTTTCTGGAGTAGGATCCTCTGTTCTGATACACTTTTGAATATGACCCATTTACTTTATTTAATCTACACAAAATCAAGCTGTATTTTTCATGATGTCATTCACTGCATTATACTACTTCCTACACAAAAAAATGGAGGCATGTACTCACTCCCAAGTATCAAGGCATTAGAGTAATCATGTATTGCTGTCAAAATATATATAAAGGTATGGTCTTCAAAGGCAGTTGAATGGATCAGTGATTAACTTGAATAGCCAACTTCAATGTAATGGTGTGTGTGTGTGTGTATATATATATATAAATATATATATATATATATATATATATATATATATATATATATATATATATATATATATATATATATATATATATATATATATATATAAAGACACACACACACGCAGAAGATGTGTGGGGATCATCTTAATTAGGCAAATCAAGCATGGCATGGTTTCAAAAAGCATAAGAATGAGCCATGGTCTAGAAATAGCTACATACAAAAAGAAGATATTAAACCATTAGGTACACTAAAATAGAGCTTACAATATACTTCTACAATTACAACAGAAGTTGCAATCATGTACATTTTGGCAGATAGTAAAATTCTAAGGAAATACTGTGCAAATTCAGCTGACCACAAACTAAGCCACAGTGTTACAGAAAAACAAATTATGCTTTATATCAATTTTAATGACTGTACAAAGAGCAGTGTCAAGACAAATGATGCTCTGCAATTAATGATACAAACAGAATCAATGAAACAAAGAAATCTGATCTATGTGATAAGTCTTTGGCAAGTATTTTTATTTTACATTTAAATTCACATGCAAAAGAAGGCAAAACAATTGTGTGAGCTGCAACATGAGATACCACCAAAAATAATGTTAATTTGTTTAAAAACTCAAGACTAATTATACCACCTGAAATCAGTCAGGTTAACATAAAACTGCCTCAGTCAAACTATACCAAATGTAATAGCATGTGATCTCAAATCCCAACACTATGACTGCCCACTCCAAAAGACCAATCCTCCAACATGCTACCCTTCCCCAGGAACTGGGGTGGGTGGGTGTCAAAATGATAAAGTATATGCAGTAATCATTTCCTGCTATGAATGCTATATGCTTTATAGTCTAAATTGCAACTGAAGCTTTGACTACTGGCACCCTCACAAGGACCCATGATTGTAACCACAGGGGAACATGTAACCACAGGGGAACATGTAACCATAGGACAACTGCAAACTTTCATAAATTTACACACAGCGATTAAGATATATGGATGAACAGACAGACAATTAGACAAAAAGTATCATAATATCCTTGATATAAAAAATGGAGACAAGAGAATGAAAATTCTTGTTACAAATAAATAGGATCTGCTTGGGATAGAGCTACTGATGAAGACATCTTTCTGCCTGACATCCTACAACATGCAATAAATCAAACAGTTAGTCTGGATGTTAACAGACACCTTGTACTGCAAATACTATCGCAGATTACCTAATATTGATAGTAAATTACAGGTAAGAGCCAATAAATGAAGGTAACTTGGCACATGTCAACAGGGAAAGGTCAACTGGAGCCTTCCATATAAATAAGAAATACAATGCCACCCATGTCATACAGATCCATCAAATGCAAGTAATGAAAATAGAACAGTGACCACAGGGCCAAGATGCCCCTCCCCCCCAATCAAACAAGAATACAAGTAATGAAAACAGAACAGTGACCACAGGGCATACATGTCCCCCCCCCCCATAAAACATGAATGCAACTAATGAAAATAGAACAGTGACCACAGGGCCAAGATGCTCCCCCACCAATCAAACATGAATGCAACTAATGAAAATAGAACAGTGACCACAGGGCCAAGATGCTCCCCCACCAATCAAACATGAATACAACTAATGAAAATAGAACAGTGACCACAAGGCCAAGATGCCCTTGATTGTAGCAATTTACTGAAAGGATGTATAACTATAAACTCATCAGGTCAGAAAAGCAGTAAACAAATCTAATAGCCTACTAAGTCTGAACACATCCATAAAAAACTGCAGGAGTAATTCATATTAAAAATTAGAGAGACATGCATAATTATGGACATTCCAATATTAAAACCTAACAATGCATATCATCTGCCCCTCAACATGTTCATGGTGACCAAAATTTTTTTTTTTAAAAATTGACTTTATTTAGATAAGGTGCTAGCAAGCATTTATAACTTATTTTTTATGAAACATTTATAGAAACATCTTACAAAATCAATATATCTCAGATTTCTTTTTCAGCTGGAGTTTATCATTACAAAAATTCTCAACAGCACAGAAAAAAAAACATTCATTTACCTATCAAATATTAAGATTGAGTGGCACAAATATCACACATGTGGGTACACAACATGTTATTGGTTGTGAATTCAGCTTTGTGATGTGCATTATGTAGATTATCATTTGATACCAGCTATCTCTTTACATATGAAAAAGACAATTTTCTTCAAGATTTCAAAGATGTTTGCTGTGGCAGCCATAGCAGCCAAGATATTAGCACCATTTTCATTTAGGACCAACTAAATATCAGAAGAACTCTTTTGGTGAAAACATTTATTCAGGAGTAACCATAACAAGATTTTCAACATGGCCATTGTGATAGCCATATTAGACATCAGATCAGCACCATTTTCTTTTAGGAACAACTAAACCTAATAGCTCAATGTTGTCTGTGTAATGTTTCATGGCAACCATCGAAGTGGTTTAGGAAGAGAAGTGATAACAAACTGGTGCTAACAGATGGACAGAGCAGCATTTTGTGGGAGCAGCATTTTGATTCAGAATCAACAAGACCATGTGATGAATGTGTGTAAAGTTTCATGGCAATCCTATAAAGAGTTCCTATACAATGATTGAAAATAAAGCAGACTTTCTACTCACATTACAAAATACAACAGGAAAAACAGTTTTTGGGACACAAATTTTTTAGGCCAAAAATAACCACTTTCAGAACCACTTTCAGAACCAGTGTTTGTGTCCAGATGTTCAGACTTTTGCATAAGATCTAAAACAGACCGATTTGAACTGAACAGAGCCAGGTGAAACTATGGAATGTCTTTTATACACCTAAGCATCAAGCTAAATGAAAATCTCACAGAAGCAGATGTATTTAAATACATTTAAAAATATTCCCCGAAAAGCATTTCCTAACCCCATTTCATGCAAAACAGAAAAGAATCTCCAGAGCTGAATCAGTTAGACTGCCTAATACATCAAGTGGGAAGGAGTTCTGTTCTTCATAAAAGTTTTATACTATACCAAATTGACTAAATGTGAACAGAAGGTATGTAATGCACTGCAAAATATAACTCAGAGCATACAGAATCGATATTTTCAACTATTATCATGCTGAGGATAATCAGATTTTATGAGATGTGACATTACACTAGACACAAGATCTACCTATAATACAATATCAATTAGTGTGTGTGTGTGTGTGTGTGTGTGTGTGTGTGTGTGTGTGTGTGATAAGGATTTTTAATCTAGCTTTAACACTGTTTCAGTTATATCACTACAATGTCTGCTGCAGTGAGTGTGACAGTTTATGAAAATGTCCCATTACCCTAACCAGTCACATTATCCTGACACCAGTCCAACCAGTCCTGACATGAGGTAGTATTTCCAAGGTCAGTTGCATCGAGGCCATGCATGATACACTAAAGTAGGTGGTATTATAGAAAGGTAGACAGATTTAGTTCTACAAAGATACCAAATAATCTGGACAATTTAGTTGCACTACCAAATACAGTGGGAAAAACCTAATTTTTTGGACGTGTTTTTTTTCCACCCAAAATTCGCCCATAATCTGACTTTGTTTCCAGATTTTAGACTTTATGGCCTAAGATCTAAGGCAGACGGTCTGAAGTGGACACAGGTGAACCTGTGCAAAAAGTAGGATAAGGTGGACATTTTGAATAAAGAATCTTCTCCATACGAAAATTATAGGTCCATTAAGCGAAAAAAAAAGAAAGAAATCCAACATTTCACCTTCTGCTCATGCGCCAGGAAACTAACCAATGGAAAACAATTTTCTTAAACACAACTAGGCATTGGTCTAATGGAAGTTTGCTTGGGAGCTGATGTATTAGGATGTATTCAGATATAGTGTTTCCTACTTGCATTTCATGCAAAAACAGCAAAAATCTCTAAGGGTTAATGTGTTAATGCCGAGCACCAAGCAAGGCAGCTGTTAGCACCATTTTTTAAAGTTTTTGGTATGACTTGGTTGGGTTTCGAACCCATGACCCACCACATCCCATGCAGTTGCTCTAACCACTAGGCTACCAGAGAGAGAGAGAGAGAGAGAGAGAGAGAGAGAGAGAGAGAGAGAGAGAGAGAGAGAGAGAGAGAGAGAGAGAGACAGAGAGAGAGAGAGAGAGAGAGAGAGAGAGAGAGAGAGAGAGAGAGAGAGAGAGAGAGAGAGGATTGAGTGTGTGTGTGTGTATGGATGGGGGGAAAGAAAAAGAAAGAGGAGAATCACCATTATGGGTAATACACATGTGATTGATTCCATTACCATGCTCCATGCATCAAGCTTCCCACAATGAATACAAAAATAGTAGCTGCTAGCTGACTGCTTAACTGTACAGTAGTCACTAAGCACTTCTAACTTTCTGGTTCTTTAAGCAAGTCAAAAGAAGAACAATAAGAATATCCAAGTTTCTTTTCCATATATTCCTGAGACCTGCCTGTTCTGGAATGGAATTTTGTGCTAAATTTGATATTAAAAATATCGATCTTCAGTACAGTCATTATTAATACCGAGTGGAGGTTAAGTTGATGTAAAATTCAGGACTGCTTAGGAAGTGTACAAGTTCTTATTTGGAATTTCATCTTTATATGTTTTTCACAGAATTGTGTTTTCTCCTTCATAAGAACAATATGTAACTGGTGCATCCTTCCTGATCAGATGGCTGATAGCTGACTCATAATTCATAATGACTTTTGCCTTCCATTTCATCATTGTTGTGGAAGGAAACTATATTACACACATTGCACTTAGAACCCTAGGGCAAGGAACAGTGTCCTTTTGTCTCGCAACTCTGAAGGGCACAGGATTTTTTAAACATAAATAATTGTTTTTATTATATAAAAAAAAATGGATTTAAAATCAGGCCAATTAAAAGTGTACATAGAAGTCAAGATATAGGCCAAAATTGTCAAAAAATGACAATCCCATACTCAAAGGGTAGTACATCCCATAAAACTTGTTACCTAGTCTATCATACAAACATGTATGGTAGACCAAAAACCCTCTAGAATGGAGATTTTTATTCTAGTTAGTGATGGGAATCGGTCAGAAATTCATAATCGATAATCGGTTCCCCTTAACCAACTGATCATCGATTATAATTGGTTAATAAGAGAAAATTTTAATTTTTGTTAAACAGTTATATCTTTGATCAAGAGTTCAATAACTTTATAAATGTACAGGAGTAATCTCTTTTAATGACATGTATACTTTAACCTGACAATAATATTACATTATGTGTTACTTTTGCTGTACACCTTTGTTAAATTAACGCAACTTTATATGGCTGATCAGTCATATGTAATTGAAATACTGCTACAATCCCCCAAATTTTTTTCGTTCACATGTGATGTGTCTATAATTTAAAGTATAGAAGGACATGTTTTTCTTGTTTGTCATTGTTTATAAATACTACAGAAGATGTTGCAATTTGACTCAGACAAATCATCAAAATGTGTTTAAATGTATTAACTCAACAATTTAACAACTTGACCATGTAAGAATGACTATATGTTCCTAATTATGAATCATAAGGTTTCATATTTGTAGTTGTGAAAGGAATTAATAAATTTCAGGTCAACTTTAGTGGCTGGGAGATTTACTAACCTTTGTGCTTTGCATTCACCTAAAAAGTAGTCTCCCTTTACACACAATCGATTATAGAGTTCACAATCGATTATCTGCTCAACCAACTGATGATCGATTATAATCGATAATCGGAACAACACTAATTCTAGTGTCTGAGAACATGGGTATAGATCTTATAGGATAAGTGCCTTGAGTTATAAAACCTTTCACTAATAATAATAAACAAACACACCTGTGTGAAAAAGTAAACTCTAGAAGATTTGAAAGGTAAGACTATATAAATGAGAACTGCTTCTTTGGAAATGAAGAGATGGCTGTAAAAGCATTAGAGTGGCACTTGGACAGAAATGTAGTAGATATGTTACATTTTGGGAATGATTCATGCAGCTTTAATTAAACAGCAGCTGCTGCCAAAATTCAAAGTACATATTTAATCAGCCACATGATTCACTCCAAGAACTTTATCAACAAGAAAAAATGGACTTGTTTAAAGTTATATAAAACATTTTTCTTTTTGCATATTGAATGTCGATTTTAACTTGTTTCAGAATTTCATATTTAGATTTTATTTACTTATATGAAGACCAATCTGGTGGCCTAGTGTTAGAGCATCTGCCGTGGAAGCGGGAGGTCATGGCTTCAATACCCGGCTGAGTCATACAAAAGACTTACAAAAATGGTACCAACAGCTGCTTCGCTAGGCGCTCAGCATTAAGTGGTTAGTGTTAGGACTGGTTGGTCTGGTGTCAGGAAAATGTGACGGAGTGGGACATATCATGCTACTTGTCTGCAGCATAATGCCCAATTGCTAGACATCACTATAAACTGCCACACTGCAGACATTGTAGCGATATGACTGAAAAAATTGTTAAAGCTACGTTAAAAAAATCAACATCACACACTCTTACTACACAAAGGTAGAGCTATGCCTGTTAAATCAAATGAATAATGTCTATAAGGTCCTGGGGTGAGTGTGCTGTAAAGATTTTTCTTTTCTGCTTTTATGTGACTTCAGAAGTAGAACATCTTTTGACATGTGGGTTCTATTCAACATGACTATGTACTACAAAAATGGAAAGAGTTCAATCATATCAACTGTCCCAACTACACATGTACAGTTCAATCGGGCATTGTCAACATCGGCTGCCTTTACATCTATGATCTAGTACAATTCTTTAAATTTACATATTTATAACTAACTTTTAAATGACAATATTGTGCTAATGTGCTGTTAAACCCTAATATATTTATGCTAAATATTGAAAAGAAAAAAATAATATTACTTTAATATCTGATAAAAGTGACTCCTCATTTATCAGTTATTTAAGTATCCTGGAATAGTTCAATAAAGTTTTTTAATATACTCTATCATTAATCTTCCCATAGGAATCCACTAGAAAAAGTTCAATAGACATTAAAGTATATTAGATGTGTTATGCAGTCTTCTTTTTATCTTCAACCAATGTATTTTTTTAAAAATCAGGCAGCATGATGGGCCATTTCATATGTATAAGCCACAACACATGATATAGTATTTCAGTCTATTTTTTGCATTCATGGTCTACACATACCATACCTACATTATGATAAGTAATGCATCCTGAAATCATCAAAGAAATCTGTCTCTTGTTGTTCTTCAGTAAAAAACAATGTAACATTGATCACCTGATGGTGACCTAACAAAACTTTGACCAAAACATATAACACAGACTTAACACAAATCTTCATGTTTACACTGCTGATAGCAATGACATCAGCATTGCATTTCCCAAAACTGATTACACAAAACTATCAAATTTCATTATTATAAACATTGTTTACAAGAAAAATGCTGTTGGAATCTGTCCAACCTAGAGAACAAAGATGATAAAATTACTGTCCCTGTATCTGGTAAAACGTCGTAGGTATTTCCTTTTTAACAAAATCATCTATTGTACTGATGAACAAAAGACATAAGGTTACAGGAAATCCAATTTTATATGGCCAGCTAAAAGCTGTAAAAAGTCAGAATGTTATCAGATCACATATGTTTTGGTCTGAAGAAAGACATTTTGTATGGACTGATATATTACTCAAGGCATGTTAAATGCTCTTTGTTCCAGGGTTTCTGAAGACTGTGGTGATATTCTTTTTCACATATCAATCGAGAAGACCCACAAAATACAAAAGTATTTCTCCCTCCATGGGGATAACACTTAATGGTGAACAAGTATTTTCCAGGATTCCCTAATAAATCCCTTTCTTCTGTTTGTTTACTGCTTTTAACTTCAAAACAAAATTATTGTTGTGCGAGTCACTATGTTTTATAAGACAACATCAATACCTTTGACTCTAAGCATTAAATCATGCACAGAAGATTATAGAACTGGTCTCAGATATACCCACAAGCCATGCTGAGTTAAATCCATCAATCTTGTATGTTTTTAAAGAAACCCATGTTAGCCAACTGGCATAATTCAAGGTATTCTTTAGATATGGGAATACACAAAACTGGATCTCATAAATGTCCATTGAATCCTTTTTGTGTTTTCATCCTTTAACCTTGAAATCAATGTCAGAGCAAAGACAATCAAGTAGCATTTAGGAATACCACTATTTACAAACTGGTGAAAATGAATTGTTATATAAGACACGATTCAGATGATGGCCATCTTAATGGGCAGCTCCAAAAAATAAAATAAAATGTAATTCAAATATCTGTTGAATGTATTTCAATTAAATCGAAATATCTGTTGTTGTTTTGGGTTTAATGCCATTTTTCAGCAGATGGTAGGTTATACTGCCAGTATATCTGGTGGAGAAAAAACCTGGAAATATCATGGGAAGAACCACCGAACTGCAAGAACTACTTGCAAGTTTCCCCACATACCCATGCTGGACGAGTCTTCCTGAATCTATGCAGAGATCAGATTTCTGTGATCTATAAAGGCAAGTGCCTTAAAGCCAAAAAAAAGTTATACCAGTGTAGACATGAATGGCAGTAACTCTCAACTACTTGTTCACTTAATTGTGTAGACAAGAATGGCAGTAACTCTCAATTACTTGTTCACTTAATTGTGTAGACAAGAATGGCAGTAACTCTCAATTACTTGTTCACTTAATTGCTGGGACTATCTAAGAAGAGTCTTTATAAAAGTTACAATACATACTTATAAGACAAATCACACTGCAAACTGCACAGTCCCAGATCTGCTGTCACATAATGGGTCTGTCAGTTTGTTAGGAGTACTCAGTAGAACAAAACACAGTGACCTTAATCTGCAGGCATATTATGACTTGGCAAATCAGGATCTTTGTTGTTTGCAAGTATATGCAGTATCTGGAAATATCCTGTTATTAATACCTCTCTCTCTCATCGGAGGAATTCCCATCATATTTCAAAAGTGCCATCGTAAAGCCTCTGCTGAAGAAACCAACAGTCAAACATAACGATTTAAAGAACTACTGGGCAGTTTATAATCATCTGTTCATATAAAAAATCTTAGAAAAAGTTCTAACCCTACTTGTATCTCATCTGAATTCAAGTCTTTTAGCAATGTACAGTCTGCATATTGCCCTTGCCACAGTACTGAAACTACTCTTCTGAAAATAGTTAATGACATTCTCTCTGCTTTGTACATCGGAAAGATTACAGTCCTCACCCTCCTTGATTTGTCTGCAGCATTTGACACAAAAAACCAAGATATATTACTTCACCGTTTCCAGCATGTATTTTGCATTCACCATACAGCCTTACTGCAGTTTGTTCAAGTCCTACTAAGTCAACAGGACACAAATTGTATCTGCAAATGGAATACACTCCACCACAGTTGATTTATGTTGTGGTGTTCCACAGAGGTATGTTCTTGGACCTGTTCTCTTCATTCTATACATTTAGCAGCTCTCAAGCGTAGTGGATCATCATCTAGTGTCTCACAAAATATACAAATCTAACCACCCAACTTTAGTTGATGCATACATCCAAGGAGTAGAGAGATGCATTTCTGATCTAAAATCATAGATGACATGTAACAAGCTTCAGACAAATCATGATAAAACTGAGGCCATTCTGATCACAAAATATAAAGACTTTCTCATTCACATCCTTTACCTCAAACAATAAATATCAGCAACACAAACATTAAGTTCTCACAGTCAGAACAAAACATATATGTTATTCTAGACAGTACTCTCACATTGCACCAACATGTCATGAACATATGCATGACTGCATATCTTGAGATGAGATGCATCAGCTCCATTCACAAATATCTTTCAGTTGATGCCACTAAAACACTTGTGTGTTCATTAGTACTTTCAAGACTGGACTTTTGTAACTCAATTATGTCTGGTTATATCTACTCAAGAAACTTAAAAAGTTCACAACACAGCTGCTCGGATCATCCGTAGAGTACCACGACCAGAGCACATCTCCCTGATGCTCTGTACCTTACCGGTACACTAGTTATCCATTCAATCCAGAATCAAACCCAAAATTTGTTCTCTGTGCTACGTTTCATGATGAACTCCAGTCCAACATACCTATCTGGCCTCACCCATGTGTACACACCAGCAAGATACTTATGCTCCTCTTCTGACAATCATATACATGTACTCATTATTCCCAGTATGAAAATGAAGTCATATGGGCAACGTTCTTTTGCATACCAGGCCCCAGCAACGTGGAATGAACTGCCCATTGAAATTAGACACAAGGACACAGTGATCCCTTCCAAGAGTGCTCTTAAAACTTACCTTTTTTAACTGCAAGAACAAACTTTAAGACCTAATAAATTTTCCTACCATAAATATTTTAAGCATTTTTGTTGTTTTCTAATTTCATGGTGTTTGTTTTGTTTTTTTGTACTTTGTAGTCACAACATGATAGATGTTGTGAAGTGCTTAGAGCTTCTAAAGATTTGGCGCTATACAAAGTACTCATTATTATTATTATTATTTAATTATTATGAAAAGCACATAAACTGTATGTCATGAAACTTGACTGGAGTGCACAATTTTTATGATAAGTCATGTACAGTCAATGACTATGCTGGTCTTGCAAATTGTTTTTCAAAATCATGTCCGAATTTTATGTCATTTGCAGAAAATTTCAAAATTATATCTGATAATAAATGCTTTCTTGACTTTGATATGACCCCAGTTTTCTATAGCATGTCATTTATCGACTTGACATAGAGCATATAATCTATCCATGCACCTGAATGACAATGAATAGAATATTGAATGCTGTGATCAATCTGACTACTCGTATTCAGAATTTTGGTAAACTTATGAATGAATGCTTGATTAATTTGGTTTGGTGTTTTATGATACAGGAACACAAGTAGATATGAAATTACAAAGACTATTGGAGTTAGGCTAATCCAATCATATGATCTGAATCCATGCCCTTTCAGTTGGAAGTCTGGCTACTAACCAGTGAGCCACTGTGGCTACTGACTCCTTTATGCACCTCTAACAATATGCTACAGAGTGCAAGGTGGATGTTGAAATTTTGAGTGATTTAACACATTAACCCCTAGAGACGACTTTATGAGGGATGAGGTAGTAGCCTACTTCCAAGGTCTGTAGCGTCATGCATGATACGTTAAAGTGGGTGGTATTATAGAAAGGTAGACAGCTTTAACTCTACAATGATACCAAAAAATCTGGACAATTTAGTTGCAGTACAAAATACAGAGGGAAAAACCTAAGTTTTTGGACCCATTTTTTACACCCAAGATTCACCCATGGTTGGAATCCGAATGTGTCCAGATTTTAGACTTTATGGCCTTAGCTATATGGCAGACTGGTCTGAAGCGCACACAGACAGGTGAACCTGTGCAAAAAGTAGGATATGGTGAACATTTTGATTAAAGAGTCTTTTCCATATGAAAATTATGGGTTTGTTAAGCAAAAATAAACATGAAAGAACTCCAACTATTCACCTTCTGCTCATGCGCCAACAAACTAACCCATGAAAAACATTTTCTTTAGCACAATTAGCCATTTGTCTAATGGAATATTACTTGCAAGTCGATGTATTAGGGTTTATTCAGAAATAGTCCCCAAAATGAGTTTTCTACTCGCATTTCATGCGAAAACAGCAAAAACCTCTAGGGGCTAATGTGTTAACAATTTCAAGTTCTTCCCTTCTAAGCTAATTGAACATATCATAATTAACATTTTGCTATGTTTGTTTCTTTTATTAAAATAAAAAACATTCTGCCACAGTGCTTCAGCAATCTATGATGAGAACAGTTGACTGTATGGAAATGGTTTTAACTGTTTCTACTGAAAAACTAAAGAAAACCTGAATACCAATTTTCTGTGTTTGGCTATTTATTTCAGCTCAATTTTAAAATTGTTACCTATTAATGAACTGAAACAAAAACATTCAGAAAATGTGAAATCTGCTTGTTGTGTACATGTTTATTACTTCTTTTTTTATGGACGCAACATTTCTAGGGTCAATATCTTTTCCAGGTATCTGGATTAACATGGTAGACAAGTCTGCAATGTTTAATTGCTATACAAATACATATATGTATGTACACATAATCAAGGGGAAATAAACAAATATTGCCCACCTTATATTATGACAATAGCAACGTACATGTATATGTTAAGCTTTGGTTATGTTTTGTTGGGCAATGATAGTAAGGTGTTTGATTAAAGGATGTATTCAAGCAATAATACGCTCTCTAGATTTTTTCAAGCCATTTTATCGACAATTAATTTCATTACATTTGAGTATTACTTATGTTTCTATGTGTCTCTATGCTATATTTTTCTTCAACCTCAATTTACAAATGATTCAAATCAAACCCTATTAATGTATATTACTTTGCTGATTTAAAGTACGCATTTGACTAAAATTATGAATCTATAATTAGTTTTATAATAATAAAATAATTATATTATATTATATTATATTATATTATATTATATTATATTATATTATATTATATTATATTATATTATATTATAATAAAATAATTATTATAATTAATAATAATTATAATAATAATTTTTTTTTTAAGTTTTAGAATCTATAATTAGTTTTAAAAAATCTATTTTAATATCTCTTAGTGGAAGAACACTGAATTATACCAAATCTGTGATTTTCAATAGTCCTCATCACAACACGTGATACTGCCAGTGCACTGTCTTTTTAATTTTTGCAATTGTGGCCATGTTTGATGGCAGATCAGTGTTATTTGCAAAAAACTTTTGTGTCAGGATATGGTTTTTGACCAGATGTTTCAAGATCTATCAATTTAAAGTAAATGGATGCCATATCTGGCAGCAAATTAGCATCATTTGCATAAATTTATTCTGTTCAGTGGTTAGTGAAAAGTTATTTAATTGTTTCTACTATTTTAAGTAATTGAAACCATATTTGGCAGATTGGCATCATATGAAAAAGTTCTTCATGGCAGGATGTTTGATATCAAATTTGATTAAAAGTGGTCTATTATTTTTTTCAGAAAACATTTAAAATGGCACTTTTAGTGGGAAGATGATGTAAGAGATGCTGGTTTATACCAAGAGATCATATGGAATTGCAGTAAGGTGAGCTAAAAACAGCAAGACAAGTTCTACTAACAAGACTGTGTTATACTCTGCAATAAATAATAAGACACAAAAAGGGTAATAACTGTAAAACAAACTGCTCAAGCACAATAATTTGTTGATACATGTATATGCATTGTGCACATATATCACAATATTTACCAATCCATAAAAACACTACAGCCATGTGAGCTAAAGACTGCTAAAGTGGTTTCACAAAGAAGATTTTGTCACACACTACAAGACAACAATGGCATTAACTAATTGCTGGGAGCAGTCATTTATCAACATGCACATCTGCAGGTAAGGACTATAATTTTTAAAAAGTTCCATGGCATTAGATCAAAAACTGCAGACTAGTTGCACTAATGATATTGTGTCAAGCACACTGCATTAAGCTCAGAAAAAAGAGCAATAACTCTAACAAATATGATAGGAGCAACATATGATAAGTTCATAAAGATTCACAGCAATCCATCAACAAGAGTCTCTCAAACGAGATTGACGCTTTGCTGACCATAAGAATTTATGAAAAGACCATTTCTTCTTTGAAGCCATCATTGATATTCTTGAGTGGCAAGATTTTCAAATCAGCCATTGTGGAAACCATACTGGTTGATTGGCACACTTTTCATTTAGGACAAACAGGACTAGCCTGTATGTATGTATGTACAACCTAATGAAATATTCTAAAGTGCAGTCATCACCTATATTGAACACCTTACATTTTTGTACAATTTCCCACTTTCACATTTTTTGGAATATTACCTTTAATTGGCACTAAATAGCCATTTTTTTTGCAGAGGAACTGTTAAGGTAATACATACATATCCACACCTAATTAGAACAGACTCCAATGGAACCAAACATGTAGGCAGTCAACAAATGTAGTTGGGTTACAGTGTGGACATTTCAGGAACATCACTTTACATGAATTGCCAAGAGTCACAATTGTTTGTTGCTGACATGCTGTTTTAAAAAAAAAAATCAAAGGATCTTATTCTTACTAACCTTCCTTATTTAAATTTACAGAAAGCTTAACAAATAATTAAACATTTACCTGGCAAAAGAAGTTACAATTAGTTTCTTGCCATGCACTGGTGCATTTTAAACAACAATTAGGATCAGTAGCTATTGGCTTATCAAATTTGCCCTGTACAGTTTAACACCATTACAGATCAAAAGGTGAAATTGGTCTTCATTAAAAATCTGCCCCTTAACCCTTTGAACCCTAATCTCCCCCATATTTCGGCACATTAACCCGAGCCTCCCCGGCAATTTTTGACAATTTTATAAAAAGTAAAATTTTGCAAAATAAAAGTAATATTATGCCTTAGAATGATAATCCACTATGATATAACAGCAAATATCAAATTGTCTCTTTTCAAACATGCTTATAAAATGCTTTTTATTACTATGACTATGTAACAAACTGTCTCGAAATTTTGTTCATGTTGTACCATTCATGCAAGATCTATATTTCACTGACCATCTAGTGAATAACATAACACAGGCCGGTATACTTGCCTTTCGGGTATATACACCGTTACAACCGGCCGGTAAACCGGCCTGTCGGGTTCAAAGGGTTAAGCCCTTCAGTTAATATAACAGTACCAATCACTTACTATTTCAATACCTGTCAGTTAACATCTTAGAAAAGAACTAAGATAGATTACCTTGGGATTTCAAGTAATGGATATATTACTAAGCTAGACAAGAGACAAACTCATTCTGAAAGAATGGCAAACAATGATATCCCTTGTACCATTTCCCAAATAATGATATCATGTACAAAGGATAGATTTGTACCCATCAAAGCCTAAACTACAAATCATGTTCCAGATATTACTGGTATATATAAAAGGAGTGCAGTCATAAACTTTATGTATGAGCATATATATGCATGTCTGTCTGTCTGTCTTTCTATCTGTATCTGCATGCATGCATGTATGTATGTATGTATGCATTTGGTTTAATTACTAGGAGTAAAACAATTCACTGATGTATCGATAGTTTTGCCATTTCAATATACACAATGAGATAAAAGATGGAGAATCAATACAAAACAATACTTGTAAAAGTTAAATTTATTCTTCAACTACCACAAGTATTTATTTGCTTCTTTAATTTTTACATGTATTCATATGCATAGAATCAAAAGTTCTGTATCTGAATACATATCAATTTGTTACACTCATATTGTATCACGCCATCACAATACTGGCTCTCTGGCACTTACTGAAAGCCAAAATCTACCACTTTAAAGAGGTAAATATGGATTTGGATTAAACAGGGAAAGGTTTATTCAAGAATTCATAGAATATCAAAGATGTTTTATAGAAAGTCTATCCAGAGTTTTAGCATAAGGGCTGTAAAGAGCCAGATGCCTGTTTCTAATAGATAAAAACATCTAATTTACTTTTGTCTTGTCATTCATTTACCTCTAAAATTCTCAAATTGCATGATCATAGAATCTCTCAAAATTTATCTTGGTAAATCTTGACAATAATTGCTAAGATGTTATTTGCATTTGATGTTTGGTCAAAAATAAAAATAGTGGTCAGGACAGACACCATCAAAGTCATAAGCTAAGAAAGTAAGTAAACTGAATGAGCCAAACCATGTTGTGTGGATGAATGCCAGTGAAGGCATAATAGCACAATTTGGGAATACATGTAGTTAATTTAGTGATACCTGAACTAGAGGATGCTCTCCTGACGAAAATAGATTATTATCTTCTTTGAATTGTTTTGTTTTGGGAAGAGATTGTATACTGGTGGTGCACATAAATTAGATCCAATGAAGCTGTGTTCTCAAAAGAATTTTAGATTAGGAGTCCAAGACTCTTGACTAAAAAAACATGGGAGTCCCTTCCCATTTTCTAAGATTTTACAACTGCAATATGAAGAGCCCCAAACTCTGAAATATTTGTAAACTTATTTTGTTGGTGTTAATGGACTTTTTTAAATGCTTTTATATAAGAATAATTAATTTATTCACTAATTAATAATTATGACACACCAATAAGTATCATTTTGACAAGTGTGAAAATCTTGCACATGCAAACTTAACACATATCGATGAATCTTCAGAAATAAATAGAGTTTTTAAATAGTTACATGTATGTAAAAACATTGTTTCAATTTATGTCAGAACTCATTCTTATTACCCTGTGTTTGTGAGTGTTAAAATTATGCAGTTATTTCACTTGCAATAACTGTATTTTCTTTCAGAGACAAACATACCATACAACTTGGACAAAAAACTATCAAGGATTTTTTAATGTATTGTAGGGCTAAATTTAATTATTTACAGGTGCTATGATATATGTACAAGTTTTAAAAGAAGGTATATTTTGTGTAATTTTTTTTATATTTCTCTCTATAAATTTAATAATACATGTAGTAAGTCTATGATAAAATAGTACTTCTTTACTCACTGTTCAAAATAGACACAGGGTCTGCACCTGACATAGACTCAAAGTTTAGCTACAGAAATAGATCTTCAGGGAATGCTCACTCTAGGATTCATTATAAGCCTGGTAATACAAAGTGCAGATACAACAGAGATATTAAAAATGATACCTTACCACAATGCAGTCGCCAGAGTGGTCCTATCTTCTTTACACCAAACACACAGGATACATCTTTCCAAATAAATGAAGATGGCATCTCATTATCATTTGGCAAGGAGATCAAAATTTATATCCTGGATAAACAAGGATGCCTTCCTGGGTGGGGCAGGGGCCCATGGTCAAGTCTCCTGCATTGCCACTACCAAACATTGAATTAATAAGTGTGCCCAGCACACACTAAATACGTGAAGGGACAGTCTTAAGCATGAGTGTGTGTTGGCTTCTAGTCCCACTCGGGCACTTAGCCTTTCATTCATGTCACTAGGGTAACACAGCCCTGATGGCTCAATCAAAAAGTGATCATAGCACAGAAACGCATGGGGGACATGGTACCATACCACGCCCTGCGATCAATTAAATTGCCCTCTCTAGGCATCAACCACACTTCTTGTCCCTTCACAACACAACCAAAAAAATGGCAGTAAATGTGAACTTACATATGTACTGGTTTCAACTCCACTCGCAGTAATGCGTTACATCCTGGCCCCTAGAGCCAATAAAGAGTGTCATATTGACCCAAGATCTGACAGCAAAATTAAAAAGTGCTCTCAAGCACAGTAAGGCGTGAGGAAGTGTCACAATTCTGTCCCTTGCGATTAATTAAATATTCTATTCCGGACAGTAAACAGACGTGCATGGGCGATTACGTCTATAATTCAAATATGATGATGATAAAGATGAGTGCA
The DNA here is from genome assembly GCA_029339505.1 of Unio delphinus. Taxonomy (NCBI): domain Eukaryota; kingdom Metazoa; phylum Mollusca; class Bivalvia; order Unionida; family Unionidae; genus Unio; species Unio delphinus. The sequence goes on along the minus strand of JAQISU010000242.1, from coordinate 13,196,927 downwards.
TGGAGTCAGCATGAGGAACTAGAGGTATCAGAGATCTATTAAATAAAGAAAAGAAAAACCATCTTGCTTGTTACTAATTCCCTATAGTGCAGTTAAATCAATTAGGTGCAACCACAAATGTACAATACATAGAAAGTGAAATAACAAAAGCTTTCTCACATAACTACATTAGCCAAATCTTAGACTCGAACCTACGCAGACAGAGGTGAGATGGCAGTGACGGAAAGCGCTTCAGACCACTCTGCCACTTGGCCCCCTACCCCATGGGCAGTGTATACTCTTTTGTTATCATATAAATTAATGTAAAGCATTAACATCCCCTTGCATGCGACCATAATATATGTCAACAAGCTCTGTTTTTAGATGTAGAGAACCCTACACACATAAAAATTTGACCATCTTTAAACATGATTTTCAGCTTTTGTATCGAACACAACATTAATTTTAACATCCTTCAAGATTTTAAATTTAACAAGAAAAATGATAGCAAAGATAAAATTTTGAAAATTGACTCAGTAATGCTTTTTTAAGATGTAAAAATAAAACAGCAGTGATGTCATTTAAGTACTTTTAATAAAATGCTTAAGTTCTAGAAACCTATGTACTCTCTATTCTTTTTTTATGACGAACTCTATCTACCCTAACAGGGCTACAGCATTACAACAATTACAGTCTGTCATTTGTATGGTCTCCTTACCATTAAACTGAGATATTTGGTACTATATTTGATTTAGGTTGTGATCAAACCATCCTATAATTTTGGCTCCATAAGTGTTTTAAGTTCATGCTTTGTGTTGTTCACAAAATACACCATCAAATTTTTCAAACATGCAATCAGCTCCAAATCAAAGAGCAAAATATCTAATCGATAAATTGCTCTGGATTTTTGTCGCTGTCAACAATAACTTATGATTGACAAATACGTACATGTGACCTTAATATTCTCACAGAAGTAATTTTGCATGCATTTTGAGGACACTACAACTGTGGCCTCGAAGAGAAGGTGCCACTGACAATTATGCCCTGATATATGATACTTTGTTAAAATGTATTCAATCGGACTTCATTCAGTCTGACTTCATTCACAATCATTCCATAAAATCTTGACATGTACCTGATATATTCCAAGGACGTTACGTATACAAAGTAATCATACAAAAATGCAACATACATTTAAGTTTTCCATCTTCCTTTCGAGTGATCCACACCAACAGTTACTCTGTGTCTCTGTGTGTGTGTGTGTGTGTTTATAGCATGCTCACACAATAGTGGCCATATCATGCTGTATACATTTATAAAAAATAGAAACTGACCCCAAAAATATTTGTTTACATTTAGTCCCATAAGAGAAAATATAACAGGTGACAATGTTCCAATACTTAACAAGGAATATAAAATAAATAATTTGGCTTCTATGATTGTGCCCAACAATGTATCATTTTGTAACTTTATACACAATAAATTGTATGCTATCCATTTTCATTGTAATCATCCTAAATGCCAATATATTTACACATCTGAAGACTTTAATAATTTGTATAGTTACAAAATAGTCCTTAAATTAAGCCATTTTTGTGTTGGGATGGTTAACTAAACTTGTCAACTCTTTTAGTAATCACATATTAATAGTCAAGCTTTGAAAGAAACATGCAGAAAAATTCTAACAAGCATACAATACAATGACAAAACATCTTGTTCTAACACAAGTTCAGAGTGGACATGCACAGTAATCACTGACTCTTTAGTTAAACAAAGAATAATGTATGTAATTAGACCTACTAGAGAATTGTCAGCCCAGATCAAATACTAGTACTAGAAAATTATCAGCTGAGATCAGGTGTCAAGTCCTTGGCTATGAAAGGTATGTTACTCAAATTATTTGTTATTATATTATCAGTTATCAGGTAAACATTAGTTACACTGATTACCCTTTGGCAACGAAGCATAAAATGTAATATAATTGCATAAACAAAGCAGAAAATGTTATCAAAATACCAAAAGAAATCCAGTGGTGGCATGTATAGCTGAAGACCCTGTAACAGACCTTTTAGAACTTTTTCTTACATAGGTACTATTGACACAAGAAAGGTAGGACAAGTAGCCAATTAAAACAATGCAAAGTTCTTAACATGCAAACATAATTTGCTGTAAAGTGTTAAAATGAATCAGACAATAACAAGAACCAAATAACTCTAATGGTATTCTTTGGTGTATAATTTGACTAATCACTATTTGCATATTCCTATTGAAATCTCTGTTGGTACATTAACTACAAATCTGACCACATTTTTTTTTATAAATCTGCCATTGAGGGATATCTTGTAATGAAAGGAAAACTACGACTGTGTTCATAACACAGATACCCCCATCTGGGCACACCACAGTAGCCAATTCCGGCTGATCTTGGCAATAGTCGGCATTAAATCCACATTCTTCTGGTCTATGAGCCACATTGGAAAAACTTGCCTGCAGAAAATATAAACTACTTGCAAAAATCTTTCCTTTTTATTATTATTGGAGATCATTAACTTGTGATCTTGAGCTACTAGAGTGTTTATATTCTACCACAGTACTCAGTCCTGAGATTATCAATCAACACAACTTACAGGTGCTAATGTGATAATCATTTTACAATCTCACTGTTTAACCAAGACATAGGATTGTGTTTTAAAAGACTATTTTAAAAAGTGGGAGTTAAGTGATTTTCACAACAATAGACAGGGGCTACTAATGTAATAGGCCTGGACAGATATCAAAACCAAGATCTTTGGATTACATGTCTGATGCTGAGCTACCACAGCGTTTGGAAACACTATGTTACAAAGCCAACATCCAAAAATAGCTATCTGATAGATTGGCACCTGTTTTCCAAGATGTGCTGATTTTATGATCCTAAATCTATAGCAAAAATGCCACAGTCTTTGAAATGTCATTTCATGTGAACAGAAACTGAAACCTCCAATAAATGAATGGAGTTCAAAGTACAAAGACTTTAAGGTCTTGCCAGTTGCATACAAAATTATGACAGTACTGTATCTTTCTCCATCATGAAAGAGCATAGTTAAGAATTCCAAAACAAAATTTACCAATGAGCAAAATAGATACATCTGATATTTGTGATAAAAACAGACCCATCACAGGAGATATGATTGATTATTCCAACTGTGTCTCAAAATGCTGCATAAAATATCAGAAACTGACTGCAGCAAGTTTGTTTTCCGTTGCTTACCTGATAACTGAAACACTTACAAGCAGGGCCTTTTCAATGGATATATTATGATAAGGTCCTGTGTATGAAACCGAATATTGTATGTACTGGGCACAATCTAATTCAAATCAGCTCTCCAAAGTACTATATGAAGATCTGACAGTGACTGCTTAGGGGCCATGTTATGGTGATCTATGTTCTTACCATAATTACTAAATTCATCAGTCAATCTGATAAAGTCTTATACCTCTGCATTTGGGTGAATGAGTAGTATGGCTGAAGAGCATTAATGTGTGCTGAACAATTTGATTTACTTTCAAAATTTCTTAAACCTGTATTTCCACTGGCCAATTCAAAGGTCATCAGAACATGACCACAAAGTGGGTGCTGTCAAATCTTCATGTAAAACAGTTGAGATCTGATTTTAATCAGATAGGTTCTGGGCAGTACCAGATAGGTTCTGGGCAGTACCGGTATGTACAATTGATCTGACAATACCATGGTCAAAGTACTCAACTTGGGAAAGACATTTCTAGACACACACACAATCTTATCCAGGCAATTCTTTGCAACAATCAGAAGAACATTTTTTTGGCAAACATTGTTCCCTGGCTTTAATTTCACACCATTTCTGATGTGGAAGTGAATGAAAATTAAGATGCTCGTGCATGCAAAATATAAAAAAAATTTATGGACAGCTTTGTTGGTAAAATATTGGAAATTTCAAAATAAAACTTCCAAGAAAATACTCTGTGTTTATCCAAAGATCCAATAAATGGTCACCTATAAATGACTATAAAGCAGATGTTATCCTCTTTGCAATCAGCTGAACAATACTCACTTATGTATAGTCTAAATATCAACAACATATCTTGCATGCTTCTATCACAGACCTTACATAGTTAAATTAATGGGATGTTTAGCATTTCACTCACCTGTTGATTATAAAGATACATGCAAGACTGTAAAAACACAGTCAACATTAAACTATTCCATCTCAACAGTGCAAGAATGAAAGAGTCAACAAACAACTCCATGAACTGAAATTATCAATAATACTTACACCAGAACAGGTCATAATAAACAGAATTATGCAATCACAGTACAAAACCAAAAACAAACATGACACAAGGGAAAGGAGTGAGATGATGTAATAGAAGAAAGCTGCAAGCTAATCAGTTAGATAAGCAGCAAACTTGTGTGTATAGTTTTGCAAATTAAATATGAGACATGAATAATGATTTTAATGCATTAAAGGTATTCAAAAGGTTTATTTTAAGAATTCAGTTCAAAGTTGCTATTGCAATTTTCTGACTGTAGGTATATCAATATCTGACTAAGGCATACTGGATCATTGCAAGTCTGATTAAGGCATATTGGATATCTGCAAGTCTGATTAAGGCATAATGGATATCTGCAAGTCTGATTAGGGCATATCGGATATCTGCAAGTCTGATTAAGGCACATTGGATATCTGCAAGTCTGATTTAGGCATTGGATATCTGCAAGTCTGATTAAGGCATGCTGGATATCTGCAAGTCTGATTAAGGCATATCAGATATCTGCAAGTCTGATTAAGGCATATCGGATATCTGCAAGCCTGATTAAGGCATACTGGATATATGCAAGTCTGATTAAGGCATATCGGATATCTGCAAGTCTGATTAAGGCATATTGGATATCTGCAAGTCTGATTAAGGCATATCGGATATCTGCAAGTCTGATAAAGGCATACTGGATATCTGCAAGTCTGATTAAGGCATATCTGATGATTTTAAGACTGGTTAAGGTATACTGGATCAATGCATGACTGATTAATGCATATCGGATCAGTGCAAGTCTGATTAAGGCATATTGTATCTTTTGCAGATCTCACCAAAGCATATCTGATCTTTGCAAAGCTGACTAAGGCATATTGAATCATTGCAAGTCTGAGTAAGACAATGGATATCTGCAAGTCTGATTAAGGCATATCTGATGATTTTAAGACTGGTTAAGGTATACTGGATCAATGCATGTCTGATTAATGCATATCGGATCATTACAAGTCTGATTAAGGCTAATTGGATCTTTGCAGGTCTCACTAAAGCATATCTGATCATTGCAAAGCTGACTAAGCCATTTTGAATCATTGCAAGTCTGACTAAGGTTTATCGGATCATTGCAAGTCTGATTAAGACATTGGATAATTGCAAGTCTGATTAAAGCATATCAGATATCTGCAAGTCTAATTAAGGCACATCAGATCATTGCAAGTCTGATTAAGACATATTGGATCATTGCAAGTCTGATTAAGACATTGGATCATTGCAAGTCTGATTAAAGCATACTGGATATCTGCAAGTCTGATAAAGAACTATTGGATCATTGTAAGTCTGATTAAGGCATATCATATCATTGCAAGTACGACTAAGGTATATCAGATCACTGCAAGTCTAAGGCATATTGGATCATTGCAAGTCAGACTAAGGTATATCAAATCATTGCAAGTATGACAAAGGCATATCGGATATCTGCTAAGGCATATTGGATCAATCCAAGTCTGACAAAGGCATGTTGGATCAATGCAAGTCTGATAAAAGCATGTAGGACCATTGCATGCCTGATTAAATCATATCGAATCATTGCAAGTCTCACTAAGGTATATCAGATCGTAGCTAGTCTGACTAAGGCATAATGAATCATTGCAAGTCTATGGCATATCAGATCATTGCAAGTCTGACTAAAGCATATTGGATATCTGCAAGTCTGATTAAGGCATATTAGATCATTGCAAGTCTGATTAAGACATTGGATCATTGCTAGTCTGACTAAAGCATATCGAATATCTGCAAGTCTGATTAAGACATAATGGATCATTGTAAGTCTGATTAAGGCATATCGTATCATTGCAAGTATGACTAAGGTATATCAGATCACTGCAAGTCTAAAGCATATTGGATCATTGCAAATTAGTTCATTGAGAGAATTAAATAACAAAGAAAAAAAAACGTATAAACTAGAACAATAAAATTGAGCACCCCAAGTTATATTGGTCTCTAAGCCTGTTTGAAAATTTTTGAAAGCACTATAAATACCTTGACAATAAGACAAAGTTTTGTATGATAAGTTAGGTTCTTTGTCAAAACTTAACCTACTGAAATGTGTAGGTCACTGAAATATTATCAATGGCTCTAGTCCAAACTACATTCAGACCTAGTCCTACAATGTAATATGTCCACCCTGATATTTATGTTGATTGGGTGCAATGTCTCACTTCCAATACAGTGTTGTGCAGCATGTTCCTAGTAACTGACAGGAAAACCAAAGGACAAATTTTCAAGAACCTCAAAAATATTTGGCAATCCATACTGACACTGAGAAAATAATTAGTCTAATTGCTTTAAGAATACAATACTTTCTCTGATGTTTTTACCTGATTGAATTAAAATCAAAACAGATATTTTTTTGATATATATTTCAGCTGGTTGAAATGCAATGACAGCTGAAGAATGCCAAAGACACTTAACTAAATGAAGGAAAACACAAATTAGCTTCACTTTGGTAATGAATATTATACCTACTTCAGCTGATATTTTTCATTCCTTTGGTTTTATAAACATCTTTCAGGTTTCACTTCAATACACAGTTCATATACGAATCTGGATCTAATGAACACGAGTTTTATAAAATCTTTGAGTTCTCAGTCCAATACACAATTTATATAAAATATGGGTCTAATGAACACGAGTTTTATTGGATTTAACAAAAATAAGTTTTATAAATATCTTTCAAGTCTCAGTCCAATACACAGTTTATATAAGATTTTGACTATAATGAAAAACTCCTCTAATGATTTTTTTTTTTTTAAATTTTGTTCTCAGTAAAAAACACAGTTTATAGCACAAGTCCACAGTCTCAAAAGATCCCTTAAAGAATACATGTGGGACTGGTCATGGTAAAATGTGGCAAAGTTGTTGATTGTAAAAGACACTCATTGTGGATATGCAAGTGCATTCAAGTACTTAAGCTATTAACCAGCAAACACAAGAAAAGATCAGATTTAACTAGTTCATAACACTACCTTTAATTTCATTCAAGTTTTCAACTGCTGCAAGTAATGTTGGAGATCAAAGTTTCATACAACAGGGCACAAAAGGTAAGCAATTATATCATATATTATTTATACAATGCAACAGCCCAATCTTGAAAGTATAGTACTTCCCATTCATGACTGGTAACACAATTATAATGTATTTACTCGTGCATGAAACACAACCACATGCCTATGTACTTCATGGACCCTGATCTGTAGTCATACACTGGCAAATTTAAATCTAAGCTGCTGACACACAAAATCACAGAAACAACTCTGAAAGTGGACTCTGATCTGCAAGTGCATTATGTAAAGGCAGCTCTGGGTCTCTAATGTTTCCTGCTTGACATATGAAACACACACACACACACACAAAACCTAACAGTCATTCAATTGACAAAGACCTTGCCCTTAGTAATCCACTATGTGGCCATTCAACTCAACCTTCCCATGGTACACCTCAATCATAAAATTAAACCATCATTCATCATCACCTCAATTAAAACTGACCTTTTATGTCAATATAAAATTAAAAAAGTCATGCATATGACCCAAGCATAATAAAGGCCAACAAAAGAAAAAGAAATAATGCAACAGCATAACTTCTGAAAAGGATATAGGTTCCATAATAAGCGTAATACAATAATACCATCAAATCTGGTATGCTACAGGATCAATATTGTCTAGAGCCACTGCAGTCAATGCCCTGCTTGTAATGAGCTTCATGTTTTGCAGATATTAGTAATAATGGTGAGTCAGGGTCTATTTCAAAACAAGTGACTTCTTTATTCACACTTGCATCTAAAATATTACACTGAAAAATTAACAAATGCACCACACACAAAAATCACTTAGTATTACTCAAGACCTGCCTCTATTACTTTAACAAATCTCTCCTATAATCATGAAATTCATGCTTTTTAAAAAAAAAAAAGGGGGGCAGGAAGTTCTCTTGAAACTATCAGTTCTAAAATACCTGATAGACCCTGTTTTGTTAGAAGATGTGAGTTGAAAATAGGAGTTATCAATACTCTGTTTATATGGTTAAAATTCATGCATCATAAACTTGAGTAGCCACAAAAGCCGAGGCCTCCAATAAAACCATGCAGTTAACTCTTAGAATTCTAAGGCATGTACCATGTATACATGATAGTCAATCTGTTATTGGTAACCCATCACAATACACCTTTTAGTAATTAACAGGGAAAGTTTCATTATGCTAACAACAAAGTGACTTTAGCATGAAATATAGGCCATTACTTGCAATATTGGGTGATATACTTGTCAAGGTTCATCTTCTTGAGAAATTTCAGACCAATGGATGAAAATTATGCATATAGCATAGCTTAAAGTTCTGAGCTGAATGCTAACACTTCATTAAAGCCATTAAAAGATAAACAATATTATGAGGCAAAATAAATTCAAGGCATTTTTTGGCTTGTGGCAAGGTGTGCATGATTTGGATTTTTAACATAGTTTTAATAGTTTTTTTTAGTTATATCGCTGTGTCTACAGTGTGAAAGCTTATAGTGATGTCTAGCATTGGAGCAGCATGATGTCCCACCCAATCACATTATCCTGAAACCAGGCTGACCAGTATTAACAATAACCTCTTAATGCTGAATGCCACACGAGGCAGCTGTAAGTACCATGTTTATAAGTCTTTGATATAACTCAGCCAGGGATCGAACTCACAACATCCAGCATCTGAGGCACATGCTCTAACCACTAGGATATTGGAGCAGTCTAATGGCACGGTCATTCAATGTCTATATAAATCTTTTAAAAAAAGTTAATTAAACCCATAAAATTAACTGCTGACTTAAAGTGCAGTTGCACAGCTCAATGTCACTGTATGATACTAGTATTCTCTCTGTATCACGCTGTATGACACTGGCATTCTCTCTATATCACTGTATGACATTAGTATTCTCTCTATATCACTGCATGATACTCATATTCTCTCTGTATCACACTTGCATACTCTTTATATCACTCTGTATGACACTGGCATTCTCACTTTAACAATATATGACACTAGTATTTTCTCTGTATCACTCTATATGCTGCTAGTATTCTCTATGTATCACTCTGTATGATACTAATATTCTCTCTAAATCACTGTATGACATTGACATTCTCACTTTATCACTGTATGACATTAGTATTCTCTCTGTATCACTGTATGGCACTCATATTTTTTCTGTATCACACTAGCATACTCTTAATATCACTCTGCATGACATTAGCATTCTCTCAGTACCGCTTTTTATGACACTAGCATTCTCTCTGTATCACTATATGACACTAATATTGTCTATCACTGTGTATGACACTAGTATTCTCTCAGTATCCCTTTGAATGACACTAGTATTTTCTCTGTATCACTCTGTATGACACTGATACATTATATACACTAATATTCCCTCAGTATCTCTTTGTATGACGCTAGCATTCCATCTGTATCATTGTATGAAACTAGCATTCTCTCAATATCACTCTGCATGACACTAATACTTTCTCAGTATCCCTTTGCATAACACTTGCAATCTCTCTGTATCCCTTTGCATGACACTAGTATTTTCTTTGTATCACTTTGTATGACACTAGCATTTTCTTTGTATCACTTTGTATGACACTAACATTATCTCAATATCACAGCCTGACACTAATATTCACGCAATAGCACTCTGTATGACACTAATATTCTCTATGTATCACTCTGCAAGACACTACCATTCTCTTAATATCCCTTTATGTGACACTACAGAGCATCTCCTAGGGGTGCAATACAGTAAAAAAAAATCTCCTTGGTGTCAAAACTTTGGGTCAGACTTAGTACATGAACAAATAAAAGTTTGGTATCAAAACATTTGGTCAAATTAAAAAAATTGGGGGTCTCTGAAGCACAAATGAGGGTAAAGATAAACACTGCACTATTATTCTCTCAATATCACTCTGTATGACACTAATATGATCTCAATATCACTGCATGACACTAATATGATCTCAATATCACTGCATGACACTAATATGATCTCAATATCACTCTGTATGACACTAATATTCTCTCAATATCACTGCATGACACTAATATTCTCTCAATATCACTGCATGACACTAATATGATCTCAATATCACTGCATGACACTAATATGATCTCAATATCACTCTGTATGACACTAATATTCTCTCAATATCACTGCATGACACTAATATTCTCTCAATATCACTGCATGACACTAATATGATCTCAATATCACTGCATGACAATAATATGATCTCAATATCACTCTGTATGACACTAATATTCTCTCAATATCACTGCATGACACTAATATGATCTCAATATCACTGCATGACACTAATATGATCTCAATATCACTCTGTATGACACTAAAATTATCTATGAATCACTCTGTATCACTATGTATGATACTAATATTTTCTCAATATCACTGCATGACAGTAAAATTCTCGCAATATCACTTTGTATGACAGAAATATTCTCTCAGCATCACTGTGAATGACAAGTATTCTCACAGCACCACCCTGTATAAAAGCAGTATTCTTAGCTTCACTCTGTACAATACCAGCATTCTCAGCATCACTCTGTACAATACCAGTATTCTCAGCATCACTGTGCATGACAATTATTCTCACAGCACTCAGTATCACTCTGTATGAGCATTTTCTACATCATAATTATATACAGTACATGTAAAAATATTTACTTTTGGAAGAGCCAATTTACCTGAGAAGTCCTTAATCTACCTTCTTTAACAACACAGGCAGATGTAAATATCTTCATATCACCCACCTGACATCAAGTAATTATGTAACTCAGAAAACTGCTGATATTCTTCCCCACCAATGCACATCAACACCTGCTGGTTAATCTAGTTGCCATGCATGCAGCAAGCTGATAATAAAGAATATGATCAGTAATACAACAACCAACACCCTGTACACTCTTTACACTCCTTGCTATTTCTCCTACAGTCATTTGTGGCAACCACACCCACATAAACTATATAACTAAAACCTTGTATTCACCCAATATGCCTAGAAACCCATTTTCAAAGCAGTATGAGTTATATGGTTAACAGAGGTATGAAGTGGAAAATATGTCATAGCTTCCAAAAGAAAACCATGCATAAATCTATCTTCTTTTCTCAACACTGCCAAACACATTTTATCCTATGTTCATATCTATAGTTACCATATCAAACATATGACATATCTTTAACCCTTTGAACCCTAATCTCCCCCATATTTCGGCACCCTAACCCGAGCCTCCCCGACAAATTTTGCCAATTCTATAGCGAATCTAGCAAATAACATAACACAGGCCGGTATACCAACCTGTCGGGTTATGACGGTAGATAGCGAGGCCGGTATACCGGCCTTTCGGGTATATACACTATTACAATAGGCCGGTAAACCGGCCTGTCGGGTTCAAAGGGTTAAATTACAGTCAAAACAATACATTTTCTAATCTCTGAAACAGTCCCTCTTCTGCAAGTAATAGTAATGTATCACCCAATCTCACTCAAACTCAACAGATATCAATACCTAAAAACTGCCAACTAATACTATCACTTGCAATGGTGTGAGTATAACATGATTTAATGGTGCAATGACAACTTCTCAAAAGTTTCAGCCTGATGCCCATCATCTCAAATCTCTTGGCTTATTGCCAATCACCTCAAACATTTTGGCCTAATGCTTACATCAAATATTTTGGCTTAATGCCCATCATCTAGAAGATTTTGGCCTAATGCCCATCATCTGAATATTTCAGCCTGATGCCCATCACCTCAAACATTTCAGCCTGATGCCCATTACCTCAAACATTTCAGCCTGATGCCCATCACATCAAACATTTCAGCCTGATGCCCATTACCTCAAACATTTCAGCCAGATGCCCATCACCTCAAACATTTCAGCCTGATGTCCATCACCTCAAACATTTCAGCATGATGCCCATCACCTCAAACATTTCAGCATGATGCCCATCACCTCAAACATTTCAGCCTGATGCCCATCACCTCAAATATTTCAGCCAGATGCCCATCACCTCAAACATTTCAGCCTGATGTCCATCACCTCAAACATTTCAGCCTGATGTCCATCACCTCAAACATTTCAGCCTGATGTCCATCACCTATCAGACTGGCACTATGTATCCATTGCAAATTTAAATCATCATACATGTAACTTCCGACATATTTCAACAATTTTTCATGAAATTTTAATTATGCACTTAAAAATTAACACTAATTCATACTTCGCAAGTATCAACATGTATGCGTTGATATTATGATGTGATGTGCTAATGTGTAGGGCATGGCTATGTCTGCTCTACCAATAGGTCAGTTATGATGACAAAGGTAGAACACCTGGATCCTGGTATATAATGTACACACCTGATGCATATACAAACAATAAATGACCTTCCAGAACTTTAACAAAGCACCTTAACATTCACACCATTCAAAGGCAAGACAACAAATATGAATGTAACTTGCATCACAAAATACTGATCTTTTATATATAATGGACAGTAAACAATGAAACACTTGACTACTGAGTACCACCAGATGGATCTATATAGTTTGTCTGTAAAGCATTATCTTGCCTGCTAACTGGGAAAGCTCAAAACAACCAAAGATTCGCATTAAGAGAATTCCCTCAAAGGAAATGACACTCTACTGTCCAAAAATAATTCCTGGATTTCAAGATAAGACTGTTTTGTTATTTTTTAAGTGCTGAATGTTAATACCATTTCATGAGCAACAAAATTTTCAAATTTGCCACCTGGCAGCAATGTTGGATGCAAGATGCACCGTTTTTATTTGGGGGCAAGCTATTCATCAGTAGATGAATTTTGATGAAAAACACAATGCCAAGATGATGATCCATTCAGGATGAGCAGTGATAAAAACAGGAGTAACCATAACAAGATATTTACAATTGCCATTACCACCATATATGACATCAAATCTGCACCATTTCATTTTGGACCAATTATATATCATAATCATACATGGCAACACCCTGAGAAAATTAAGTGTAATTATTGCTATTATAGTTGCAAAAAGCATAATTTGGGCATAAAAAGTGAAATCTATATATTACATGCCAGAATTACAGCATCTATGGAAATAATACATTAATTTTGCTACTAGCCTGGTTCTGCAGCTATTCAATAGTCTTGTCACAAGAAAATCCATATGGATTAGAACCAGAATACAAACACAATATCTACTTAAAAATTAGTTATATATTCAGCACTCACTTCCACTAGCCTACATGTATAACTTTCACTGAAAGATTGTGAACTGGAATTTGCTCATGTGCTCAGTGTGCTGTATTGCATTACTCTTCTATTAAAGTTTGTGGTGTTTATTTGTCCTTTTTTTCTGATAAGACATGTTTTGAAGACTGAAGAGATCCTTCTGCTCAAACATTTAATGTCATATAACATGCACAACTCATACTATAAAGCATTTTTCATAATATGTGGCATGATTTTCTTTAAAAGAATAGACTGGTCCGCTAGCCAACTTGCTTATCAATATAATATGTGAGGCAAAATTTCAAATTTGAAGAAACCCATCAGTTTTTTGGGAAATGGGCAATATACAATTGCTATAAATAGCAGGTAAGGAAAGTATTCTTATAATATTCATATGCAGTGGTAATTATTATAAGAATATTATCAAATTTTTATGAGTGGATTTAACAAGATAATATTAAAAATGATAAAAACAACTTTTTATTGATTTGTTTTTATTTTTATTTAGGGTACCAAGAAAGCTTAATCCATTCAAAGGTCAGTATAAAATAGAATTTGATGAAAAAAGCAAAATGATTACCACAAAAGCATAATGGGTGGCATGTATGCATAATTTATCTGGTAAAAATTCCATGTCAAAGTAACTTTCTCTTTAGGAGTGGCAATCAAGAATTTCAAAATGGCTGCCATAGTGGTTTAATTGGGCTACAAGCCAATGTTGATATAACTTTAAGAGTAGCAATAATGAGATTTCAAAATGGCTGCAGCAGTAGCCATATAGGCGCTATTTTCATTTAAGGCCAATGTACTAGACATCATAAGAAGTCTTTCTGTTAAAACATTATGTTGATTATTTGATATGAGAAGTAATGATAACAAGATTTTTAAGACGTCACTGTGTCAGACATAATGGATACAAAAGCTGCGTACTTTTGACTTGGGATGAAATAAACAGTATAAGTCTTTTGGTTCACATCAATATTGTAGCGATAATAAGAACTTTAACATGGTTGCTAAGGCAGGCATAATGGATATCAGAACAGCACCATATTCATTTAGGACAACTGGACATCATAAGAAGTCTTTTTGTGAAAACCTGACGATGATTAATCTAACTCAAACTCTAACTCAAGAGAAGCAGCAATAAAAAATGTTCAATATGGCCAGTTTGATGCTGTAGTGGTAGGACAAACCTGCCAAGGAATGTGTGTATAAAGTTTTGTGGCAATCCAGTTTAGTAAGAGAAGCAATATAAAACTTGACGGGTCATCTCATAAGCTCTTCTTAGTCATTCACCAGCAGAGCTAAAATTCTGGGCCCTTCATGCATTGAATTTTTAATGTTCTACTGTGTATTCCTAGACACACAGTACAAGTCTGGCAGGTAAAATTATTAAAACTACAGATGATGAGGTAGATACAGGAAAGTTATACAATTTTAAACAGATCAGGCAATGGTTATACTGGTGAAAAGCTCACAAACATGTGTATGAAAACAAAGCACTTCATTCACCTTGATTTATTTATTTGTGACATAATCATACAATTGGGCGATATGAATCCAAGACTAAATTTACTTAGTATTTTTAACATTTTATTTATTTGGCAAAAAAAAACAAGTACAGCTTCCTACTTTAGCATTTTATGACAAGAAGTTAACTGATGAATTGTTTTCTTCTTTAATTATAACAGTGTTTAAAAATAACTAAGAGTCTGAAGTAAAACGGATCTAAATTCAGAAGCAACTAAAGCACCTTAAAGTACACATAGGTAGATCAAAGGTTTTAATCCGCACATACTCTTAGCAACCAGACATCGGTCTTAGGAGTTCTCAAACAACATATCATCAACTTGTTCTTTCTTTATCAAACAATCATGAGGTGTCACCAACTAAACTTCTTTCGTCATTATGTTTTTTCTCCGAATGTTTCAAGACTTAACTACCTCAAAACAAAGACAAAGAGGTATTTAATCTTATAAAGTAATGACTGTCCTAGGGTCTGTGATACAACTTTACATCTGTCCTTCACACATATGCTGTGTATTGTGGTGTCAACACATGATACCTTTATAATACATTATCTCCATTATAGGCTCAAATCAAGAAAAATTATATTCGCAACAACTTCAACTATCTTCCTCCAAGACTTATTTGGATGCCTGATCACTGTCCAACTTTACCAAATATGTGAAGCAGGTATTATATATATTCAAGGCATTAAGTTGGCTTGTTGTCCACCAAATATATATTTTTTAATAACAGATTTTTTAAGAATAATGGTCATAATGTTTTTATTTCTTTTGAATGTTTTTTAAATTCAATTTCACAAATATATGACTGCCATGTTTATTTTATGGAAAATATGTCCAACAAGAGCCTATAGAATTTCAGGATCACATATGCATTTTTATCTAGCAATAGTACACATGCATTTTCACAGTCCATGTATATAATTTAAACACTACCTCTATCCAGATTCTTGCATACGTAGCCAAAATAACCATTAGAAACACATGGCCACCATTCATAGATGAATACATTCACCTGATGTTCAACCTCATTGCATGGTAAAACTACATAACTGCATGCCAATTACCAGTAGCCTAAACTGATTTAATAAGATTTTCCTATGCTTACATGAAGTGGGGACCCAAATCCAGTGAGTGGAGGAAATTGCATTATATGAAACTAAACTAGCTAATAAAATAACAAAATAAAATCAATACTACCTACACGGAAGGTTTCTTAAACTTAGGTTTGCATATACATGTATAACTATAACTGCTGCTGTTTTGTTCAAAATGTCAAGTGTTCATTTTACTTCATTGAACCTTTAACATGAATGACTTTGGAATATTAAGGTTAAAATCTGGAAATAAATGTCAGTCTTGGTTATTTCTCTTACATACCTATCAGAAATATATGAAAATCTGCATGAACTCTGCACCTTTTGAAAAGTGTCCCATCAACAACAGTGGGAAAAAGTATCCCATCAACAACAGTGGGAAAAAAGTGGAAAAAGGACAATTCTTTAGTGTGAATAGTCCTAACAACTAAAAAACATTGTTGGACATGTGAAAAGTTAGCCTAAAATTAACACAGACAAAAGAATAAAAGTCAGAATTATGAGACCATTTTCCACACATCGTCCTTGCCAGGCTAGTCAGGCAAAACTGAAACTGTCACCTACTGAAAGCATTAATATTACTAAGGTTGAATACCTGACTATTTTTGTTAGACTTGAAACTTGGACCATATGCATTTTCTACACAGAATTTAACTGAATAAAATTATCTAAGACAAATTAATCCACGAGTATATTCACTCTGACCCATAATCATTTCTTAATCTAAATATGTAGCTTAATGTTGAACTGACAAAATATTTCTTATGATGCCATGTACTAGTGACATACATGTACCATATAATTAGATAGATGAAATTATTTTTAAAATATGGTATACTTATTAAAGTACATGTTATACCACCCATTCCATGTGCTTCATTGTCATTTTGACAGCAATATAGCAGTTACGTGAATAGGTGTGTGTGTGTGTGTGTGTGTGTGTGTGTGTGTGTGTGTGTGTGTGTGTGTGTGTGTGTGTGTATTAACATGTATCTTATATTTACATAAAAGAGGGCCTCAAGGTAGATTATTTTCCCATTTGTAACAAATTGAGTCTTTCTTCGTAGATGCCATGATATGAACCAGATTTGTTTTTGAATTTGATCTAATTCAAGTTTATAAAGTTTAATTTTATCATCGAAAACAGTGGTTTGTGCCCAACAAATGTATTCAAAATTACAAAAATTCACACCGATTTAAATAAAGTCTTGCCTAGTGAAATTATTGTTTATTTCATTTTTTGTTTTCAGTGTAATCATCACAACTGCAGTGTGCTCTCATGCATCCAAATGTGCAAGTGTCTAAACAAAGGTGGCATTGTGCCCATGAGCGTTTCTATTAGAACCTAATTAAGTTCTGACTTTGATTTCATCTCCATCTTGCAAATTCATTGCTTGCATTGTTACAATCAAGAAAAAGCTGAACTGCATTGTCTTGCAAAGGGGGGAGAATAAAAAAGTTGAAAGACATGCAAAACCTACCTGTGTTAGAGCTTGCACTCACAGTATTGTCTTAAAACAACTCCTTCAAGTGACTAATCACACACTGAGAACACTGCAAATACCTGTAATATAATTAAAATATCTTACCTAAATCAGTGATTTATCACACCCTTTATATGTAATAGAAAAAAAATATCTTACCTAAATCAGTGATTTATCACACCTTTTATATGTAATAGAAAAAAAATATCTTACCTAAATCAGTGATTTATCACACCCTTTATATGTAATAGAAAAAAAATATCTTACCTAAATCAGTGGTTTATCATACTCTTTAATGTAATATAATTTAAATATCTTACCTAAATCAGTGATTCATCATACTCTTTAATGTAATAATTTAAATGTATTACCTAAATCAGTGAATCATCATACTCTTTAATGTAATAATTTAAATATATTACCTAAATCAGTGATTCATCATACTCTTTAATGTAATAATTTAAATATATTACCTAAATCAGTGATTCATCATACTCTTTAATGTAATAATTTAAATATATTACCTAAATCAGTGATTTATCATACTCTTTACATGTAATATAATTTAAATATCTTACCTAAATCAGTGGTTTATCATACTCTTTATATGTAATATAATATTACCTAAATCAGTGGTTTATCATACTCTTTACATGTAATATAATTTAAATATCTTACCTAAATCAGTGGTTTATCATACTCTTTACATGTAATATAATTTAAATATCTTACCTAAATCAGTGGTTTATCATACTCTTTATATGTAATATAATATTACCTAAATCAGTGGTTTATCATACTCTTTACATGTAATATAATTTAAATATCTTACCTAAATCAGTGGTTCATCATACTCTTTACATGTAATATAATTTAAATATCTTACCTAAATCAGTGGTTTATCATACTCTTTACATGTAATATAATTTAAATATATTACCTAAATCAGTGGTTCATCATACTCTTTACATGTAATATAATTTAAATATATTACCTAAATCAGTGGTTTATCATACTCTTTACATGTAATATAATTTAAATATCTTACCTAAATCAGTGGTTTATCATACTCTTTACATGTAATATAATTTAAATATCTTACCTAAATCAGTGGTTTATCATACTCTTTACATGTAATATAATTTAAATATCTTACCTAAATCAGTGGTTTATCATACTCTTTACATGTAATATAATTTAAATATCTTACCTAAATCAGTGGTTCATCATACTCTTTACATGTAATATAATTTAAATATCTTACCTAAATCAGTGGTTTATCATACTCTTTACATGTAATATAATTTAAATATATTACCTAAATCAGTGGTTTATCATACTCTTTACATGTAATATAATTTAAATATATTACCTAAATCAGTGGTTTATCATACTCTTTAATGTAATATAATTAAAACATCTTACCTAAATCAGTGGTTTATCATACTCTTTCGTAAATGCATCCATATTTAACATGCAAAAAAGCCATGACATAATGCACAATGTTTTCACTCGTACACTTATGTATGATGAAAAAACTTGGATGAGGTTTCAAATATCTTTCAGAGATGAGATATATTTAAAATCAATTCAAAAGAATATTCAACTACTTCTCACTAATGATATCAATCATTTCTTAATTTTTCTGATTTTGAACATTATCTCATACACTCGCTTATGTCACAATTAATGTTTGTCGACCCTCTTGCATGTGCACTATTGATCAAGGTGGGATGTTTATCCTGTATTAGCAGTTGGTAAGTATTTTAATAACAGTCTGGGACAGGATCTTACCACGGTGCATGAATCTTGACCTATTCTATCTAGTAAAGGGATACAAAAAATTCTGACCAAGGCACTGACCTTTTAATCAACAGATTTTAATATTGTAAGTTAGACTCTGCCTATAGAGATTGATTTCCGAGATTGAATCTAAAATGCACCATATCTGGTGGATCTGGAAACCAAGGTTTCCTCATGTCAAGCTTACAATAGAATCTCTCTTGAGAAGTTTCTCCATGAGACTAAGACTCATCTTAGCTTCAAACAACACATCAACAAATACTGTTCACATTTATGTAAACACATTGCAACGCTTATTACTGAAAAATCTTTTTTTTTGCAAGTCACAACATATGTTTCACCTGCAGTGATCTGTTGATCTTTAATATGACTCTACATTATACATGTTATGATCATTATCTGACCATATGATAACCAACTACATGCTTAAAATAGAATTAAAATTTGCCCCAACAAGCAATTTCATATGAAAATAAAACATTTTACTTACCTCCCTTTGTTGTGAATTAAGTGGAGTCTTACCAAGCTGAGGTGGCATACTAATGATACAATGAAAACATGCCAAATCTAACCACACAAATAAAAGTCTATGCTTTTATTTGTAGATATTAAAATATTAGGTTAGTATACACATCAATCTCACTCACAGGTCCACATTCATCGACAACATTAGTGACTAATGGCTATATTAAAATATAAACTGTTAGGTACCTTCTGAGTTCACCTTTGATAACATGCACCAATACCTGGTAGTCAAGATCTGAAAGAAAAAGAAAAAAATGTGCCCAATGAGCTTTGCTGCAAGGACAATATCCTGTGAATTTGAGTCAATTACTTTCAACACAAAAAAAACCCCAAAACAATCCAAAATAATGCATCTTGGAAAGATGATCACATATCACAGCAAATTAAACTTCAATGACCAGTTGTTTTCTCTGCGTAAACCACTGTTCTTGATTTTCTGGGACTACTTTACACCGTTACCAATGACTGAGAGTTCCTCACATGGATGGCTAAAAACTAATGCATAATAAAAGCAGCACAGTGTGATACTCGATATTTTTTTCTTGGTTTGGTGTTTTATGATACAACAAAGGCGTTGAAACATGTAAGTTTTCTAGTGTTAAGGCAAGTGGCAGACTGTACCTTCTCCAAGGTCACAACACTGTAGCTGACCCATGCTTATTGAATGTTAAGATTTTTAACCCAAAAACTTTCAAGTCCTGCATGCTCGCCACAGAGTCCCCACAACTCAAAAATACTACAAGGACAAAACTGGCACTACTGTAGTGAGTTGAGAATAATTCATCTGTATTTTAATTGTGTTATTTATATATCATCAAATATTTCGTCAAAAATACACTTTGCAGGGCCATTTTAGAACTTAAATTTTGAGAGGAAATTCCATCCCTTAACTTGAATAAATAAAAACAAGAGATTTAAAGAAATAAAGGCAGAGCTTGCAAATACGATTTATGATTTTCACATATTTTGCTAATTTTTGCAGTGCTTTCTTTATTAACTTAGCATAAACCACACAATGAAACACCCTAAATAAAATAACCTGCTGCTAAAACTTTCATTGAAGCATCTTTTATGGATGTCTCAAAGAACTCACATCACAAGCAACTTGTCAACAGTTATTCCTGAAAACATCTATGTCCTGAACATTGGCCATGGTTATTTAAGTACATAAGGAAACTTGAGAAAACCATTCCCTTTACAGTAGACATGTTATTTTAGAGTAGACAAGGAAACTTGAGAAAACCATTACCTTTACAGTAGACATATTATGTGAGTAGATGAGGAAACTTGAGAAAACCATTCCCTTTACAATAGACATGTTATTAGAGTAGACAAGGAATCTTGAGAAAACCATTCTCTTTACATTAGACATGTTATATTAGAGTAGATAAGGAAACTTGAGAAAACCATTACCTTTACAATAGACATGTTATTAGAGTAGACAAGGAAACTTGAGAAAACCATTCCCTTTACAGTAGACATATTATTTGAGTAGATGAGGAAACTTGAGAAAACCATTCCCTTTACAGTAGACATTATTTGAGTAGACAAGGAAACTTGAGAAAAACCATTACCTTTACAGTAGACATATTATGTGAGTAGATGAGGAAACTTGAGAAACCATTCCCTTTACAATAGACATGTTATTAGAGTAGACAAGGAATCTTGAGAAAACCATTCTCTTTACATTAGACATGTTATTTTAGAGTAGATAAGGAAACTTGAGAAAACCATTACCTTTACAGTAGACATATTATTTGTGTAGATGAGGAAACTTGAGAAAACCATTCCCTTTACAGTAGACGTTATTAGAGTAGACAAGGAAACTTAAGAAATCCATTCCCTTTACAGTAGACGTTATTAGAGTAGACAAGGAAACTTGAGAAATCCATTCCCTTTACAGTAGACATGTTATTAGAGCAGACAAGGAAACTTGAGAAAACCATTCCCTTTACAGTAGACATATTATTTGAGTAGATGAGGAAACTTGAGAAAACCATTCCCTTTACAGTAGACGTTATTAGAGTAGACAAGGAAACTTGAGAAATCCATTCCCTTTACAGTAGACGTTATTAGAGTAGACAAGGAAACTTGAGAAATCCATTCCCTTTACAGTACACATGTTATTAGAGTAGACAAGGAAACTTGAGAAAAACCATGATTCCCTTTACAGCAGACATGTTATTTGAGTAGACAAGGAAACTTGAGAAAACCATGTTTATATATACTGTACTAAAATAACCATGTCCTGAATAGCAGACCTATTATCTTAGCAGTAACTCTACGAAGTCATGCTGTAGTCTGCATCAACAACAATTCAAAGTATATAAATTATTGCTTTGTTTTTTGTTTTTGTAGAGTTTAACACCATTTTTCAGCACACGATAGGCTATACATGGCGGCCAGTATTATTGGTGGAGGAAGAACCTGGGGAAACCCCTGGAAAGAACCACTGACCCACGAGAAGCTACTGGCAAACTCTCTCACATAACTACATTAGCCGAATCTTAGACTCGAACCCACGCAGACAGAGGTAAGATGGCAGTGATCCGTAATGGAAAGCGATTTAGACCCCTCAGCCACTTGGGGCCCCATAAATTATTCCAAATAAATCCATGATGCAAGTGCTTGTGATAACAATACCTGTTTAATTTCTTTAATAATGAAAAAACAGGTAATTCATGACACTTGTTTTTTCTTCTTTGAGTGACCCACTTTTGACCTCACATGGAGACATCAGGTGTGTATAATTTGGATTTTGAATGTAGCTTTAAAATAATTACAGTTGTATCGCTATGATGTCTGCAGTGTGGCAGTTTATAGTGATGTCTAGTACTGGGGCATTGTGCCGCAGACATGTAGCATCATCTCCCACCCAGTCACATTATCCTGACACCAGGCCAACCAGTCCGAACAAAAAACCTATTAATGCTGAGCAGCAAGTGAGGCAGCTGTTAATACCCTTTTTGTTTGTAAGCCTTTGGTATGACTCGACCAGGAATCGAACCCATGACCTCATGCATCTGAGATGGACACTCTAACCACTAGGCCACTGGAGCGGTCAGGGGACAGCTGACCACACCTTTACTATTTCTGGAATGAACACTGCACTGATACATCTATAGATTGGACATATTCAAGCATTTAAAATCTTGTTGCAAATATATTTAAAAAATATTCATAAATATACAGCTAATCATTGGGCCACATTCAATTTCCCTATCTCATTATCATGATAAAAGCAATGTATAAAGAGATACTGCTTAGGTGCTTCACCCTAGAGGGAATTTTGTCATTAGTCCAAACCCAATGACTGATTACACATGTATAGGTCACATAGATAAAGGGAAGTTATAACCTGTGCTGCATAATGACACTTCAAAGTTCTGCAAAACAGTTTATGATTTTAGTTATGCTATAAAAAGGTTCAACATTATGTATGGCAAAGTGATGTTATCATATATTGCCATGGCATTATTGTCTTATTTCATCACAATGATAGTGGCAACAAAATGAGGATTGGCGAGATCATATATATTTAAAACACACCCACACATGACTCAACCCACAGCACACCTATGGTATAGATCAATTACAACAGGGACCAACAATACGGGGGGGGGGGGGGGGGTGGGGGGGGGGGGGGGGGGGGGCTGGTGCCTGTCTATCAATAGCTGGAAAAATATCTTGCTCTGATTTGTAGCAAAGTAGCACCATATCATATACATTATATTATTTGAAAACCTTAATTATCTTGAGATAAAGCAAAATACCTCAAATTAAAGGAAAATTGCAACCTATTCTGCCCCCCCCCCCCCACTGACCATTATTAAAATGAAATGGTCATTACCTTAAAGTATATGACTTTGGTATGTGAATGTTGATTGTTGTATACATTGTTAATCTAAATAATTATGCTAACTACAGGGGGATTATTATACTATAACTGACACCCTGTACTGAGAAAAAAAAAAGAGCTTGCTGATAAAACCCCGGAAGTCTTTAATTTATCGATATAATAATAGGCAAGGAAACTTTGAGTGGGATGCCAACAACTGGGCAATATATTTATCACATGGGGACAGTAAATATACAAAAACAAGTATCAGTACTCAGCTGACAAGAAAATATTTAGTAGACTTTGGAAATTATGTAAAATGTATGCACAAAACATCTGCTCTCATGAAAATCTTAGGATAATTTTCAGTATTACACATGAATGTTTACTTCATACATTAACACACACTAGTAAATAGCTAAAAAGAATTCTTTTCAAAACAATTTTTTCCAAAAAGCTGGTTTTCATTAAGCTTTCACAAGGAACATAAATATAATTGTATTTGAAATATTCAATATTAATTTATGATGAATACAACTGTTATGAGCAAAAAGTTAAGTTTTCAATTTAATTTGTCATGAAAAATAAAAACATGCTGTTAATATAAATCTTAACAAAATTATTCAGGAATTTCCATAGCTTTCTTGTTGATAGAAACTAATGAAGTACAGTGAAAAAAGCCATCATTTGAAATCTTTCAGTGAATTCCTAGGTTCTCTAAAGGATTTTGAAAGTTGCAGTCTTGATTTGCTTCCTTGAAAAAGATGCAGTCCCAGCACTAAACCTTGCAGTTCAATAACAATACTTTTTCCCTTGCAATAATTTCAAATATGAATGTATTGTTGTGCCATTGACTTCATCAGACTGCTAATGCTTATTCACTGTGCAATATTTAGCATTATAATACTAAAATGAAACATTAAAGGCAGTTCACAGCTTTGATAATTGTGATTGTGATGTTACAACTTTATCAATGATCAATGCCTTTACCATACCATTCTTTGTGTGCAGCTAGAAGGAATCATAGGGTTGCACTTCTTTTCTATATATTTTTTAATTTGATTGATTTCCTTTCAAATAAATAAATTTTCCAAGACATTAGAAGGATAAATATATTCCATTCATTTTTAATTTAAATTTTAGGCAATACAACATTCGCTATCCATGACCCAAATTTATTTAAAATACAACATTGAGTCATAGGGGCATGCATTTTAATGAGCTTTATAACCATGATGAATACCTATCAAGGTCTAAGTTAAATATAAGCAAAAATACTATAAACAAAACCTTAAACTGCTGACAAATACAATGCAGATATCAACTCAACAGAAAACTGTAAAGTACATGTAGAACAATGAATATTGAATATAATTGGACAATGTTTCCCAATCATGTACTAGGTTACCTGATTATAAAGCAATGTTGAATTAATCATGGAAAGTAAATCATAGTGACAAATTTTAATACTTTCATCCCAACATGCTCAATAGTTCAATTTTGGTACCAACAAGTGAACAGATTATGATATATGGCAAGGAGTCCTTCAGGACTTGAAACTGAAGGAGTATGGACTCCTGAGATCAAATTTCCAAAATTCAAAATCTGAATACTACAAGTCCAAAATTTTAAACCCATGATTCATGAGAGAAAGAAAAAAAAAACGAAGAAAGAAAACACTTTTAAATCTTATTTGCTTTTATTGCCGAAAGCATCAAAGTCTTCTTCAATACACAAACAACAAAATTAAAACTTAGATTACCAAGACCAAAATGATATCTAAACTTCTAATTATCAACAGGTACAAGTGGGTACTGCCTGGTTGAAGAAAAAAAAATGGACTCAATGATGAATGAAAGAAAAAAAAATTATACAACAGCAAAGCTGAAAAATGTGCAGCATAATAAAAAGTTCATGTACATGTAGTGGAGTGACTATCAGAGCAGGAAAGATCTAGAAATCAAAGCCATGAATGGTCACCATCATCAGTTCCAGCCAACCTAATGTCATACCTTGCTATAACCATCAATGCCTGAACACCTATATTGTAAATTGTAATACACAAGCTGTTAAAGCAAATAATGTAATAATTTCCTGCATATTCAAGGTCTGAACTACTTTATATGTATAAAACTACACATACAATGTTGCATCAGGTACAATAGCCTGCTGAGATATTCTGAATACACATTGTTCTGTCTTGTCCAATTTTCTTTAAACTGTCAGAAAATTCCTGGTACTGTGAACACCACATGTTAGCTGAAATACATGGTGCCAGGCCATGGTGAATTACAGCCAAGCTATATCAACAAATTTACACGAAGTTATGGCTTTGTGTATTCTATAGAAAGACGATGCAGCTGCTCCTTGCAAAATATATATTACTACCCCAAAAATGTTGAGATCAGATTCACCAGCCATGCAAGTATATTTCACTAAGTTGAACAAGGATATTGAATATTTATGTACAGCAGGTTAGCTCATCCAGATGCAAAATAAGTAATATTTTGGTTAAACTACAAATGGAATTTAATTCATTGAGACAAATCAAGAATAGTACTTCTGTCACAGAATTAGGCGAAAATTGAATTTATTTACTTCTTGATTTACAAACTAATCTCACCATTTTTTTTTGTTTCATCGTACATGCGTTGCCTGGGGTGAATAAGTGGTTTTTCCCAAGGTAAGCGGCGTGTAACGATTTGCATGTGCCTGATTTTGAATTACATGAAGTCCGGAACATTAGTTTCACGTAGTGCACGGTAATCTTGCCGTGATTTCTGCTCACCTATTTGAGGGTATATAAGGCAGAATATTTCTGATCAATATTACAGGACCTAAAGTATCTAATCACAGGATAGATAGTTCGTCTTTCAATCTCCAGCCAAAGGGGTGAGTGTTAAATTTATATTTCGTTTTATTGTGAATTTTATTCAGTTTATCATTTCCTATAATGATGCCTTTATTGCAATGAAGATTTTAAACGTGGAATATTTGGAATTACTAGTCACTATTAGACTTTAAATGCAATAGCGTGATCTAAGGTTTAGATTATTTTTTGAGACAACTATTATTAGTCTGGTTTCTTTATTGTAGCTGATAACGTCGGCTGATAACGTCTGATAGCATCTTTGACAACGTCTCTGATAGCATCTTTGACAACGTCTCTGATAGCATCTCTGATAACGCATCTGATAGCATCTCTGATAGCATCTCTGATAACGTTGGCTGATAACGTCTGATAGCATCTTTGACAACGTCTCTGATAGCATCTCTGATAACGCATCTGATAACGCATCCGATAACGAATCTGAAAACATCTCTGATAACGTCGACTGATAACATCTCTGATAGCATCTCTGATAACGTCTTTGAGATCGTAGCTGAAATTGTTGCTGATTTATTGTGCAATCGAATTGAAGTATCTGACTGTCTGTCTGTCGAACTGTCTGTTCGTCTACATCTGTCGTGACGTGTAAATATCCGGAAATCTAGAAGTCAGAGTGTCGGAGCTGTCTAGAGTTGTAAACATCTGGGGTGGCATCTTAAAGTATTTGGGACCGTTGGTTCTAGTAGATGTTGTATGCTGTCTGTATGTATAACTGTGGTGGATCCATGAAGGGCAAACGGCCGATAAAAGTATTGGTCAACCCTAGGTCTTCGGGGAAACTGGGCGGCGATTCAACTGTTGGTGAATCGTACGGTTATACAGGGTCGAGACACGTGTGTGTTGCAATTGTAGTACAATTGAATACATTGTTGTATTTACATAGTTATTTCAAAATCACAATAGTATTTCAAGGGATTGCATGAATCTCGATAGGAGCTAGCAACTTGATTAAATACATGTATAGGTTCGTGCTAGTTGTCGCAATCCATATGTGCGATAGTATAGTTTGATGTTTTGATTTGTTATCGTAATTTATACTTGCGGTAATAAAACTTTTGCAAAGGTTCCTTGGATCTGTGTATAGTCCAAGAGATTCCTTTGTATCTGTGTTTTGTTTTGTATTAATATTTAATTTATTCATGTATTATGAATGGTTGTGAGTGTAATTGTGGGTTGGACGCATGAGTTATTGTGTTGATACATCATAATTTTTCATTAATAATTTATTTCATAAATTTATATTTTCTTTCACATACTGTGTTTGTGTTGTTCATTTAATCCACCATCCTCTTGGTAACAATTCTGTTACAACTTCCCTAGATCATCATGGCAAATCCACATGCTTTTTATAACATCTCTGCCTTTCAAACCTGTGGGCCACTGACCCACAAGAGAGCTATGGGGTTATTCAAAGAACTTAAAAGTACAACTATGAACATGGGTTTTGTTTCTTCCAGAAAATGTATTCTGAGTAAAAACGGGATCCTCATTCTCAATATGTTGGGGACCATTGCCCTAGACCCAAACACACCGGATTTTAACCAAAATGAAGCAGTGTCAACCCAAATTCAGCGCATTTTACCCTTGCCCTCCTCCAAGGGATACTAGGGGATGGGTCCCAAACAATACCCCTCTTGCTGATGTTTATCTCATGGGTAATGTATAAACAAATCTGTTAAAATTCCACACAGCATTTTTATAAGCATAGAAGGCAGAAAGAGTTACAGGTGGGCAGGCAGACAGATGGTGGGTAACACCATATCACCTTGCATGGTGATAATAAATTATTAAAATATTAAACAACAATAACAAAAGATAATAATAACCATAAAAAATGGAAAAACATGCAGAAGTTGAGATTACTGCAGGTTAAGTATACAAAACTGGATGCCTGTAGATTTGTAATGAAATGTATAATAATAAAAATACACTATAAATGGCAAGAGTCTTCTCGTTATTTTATAGTTGCATCTTGAAAAACCAATTTTGATGTGCTGCCATTTTGTAGGGTTTAAACACATGTCAATTTGATACGTTTCTCATTTGGGGAAAAACCTGATGCTGCAGACTCAACTTTTATGCAAAGGGATAACCCCCCACCCACCACAACAAACTTGTTATCTTATGAATCTGTATATAACAGTGACATAATGGTTTCCAATTTTCTTTCTCAGATGTCCCTTTTCCTGTGAAACCACTCACAACATCAGCATGGACATTTCAGTTTATGCTGCAGAAACTTTTAACTTACAGATCACGATCAATGATCTTAAACTGATTATTTGCTGTCTAAACTGAGTTTTCTATACATTGGCAGGTAGTAGTAAACATTTACTGTGACTCATTTCCTAACCAACCCACCTTGACCACAGCCAAGCCCCAATACTTGTACACAGTGTTGTAGAATTTTCTACCCTTCTCCCCATAGCTTGGTTTAGTAAAACATGCTGTTAACAGTTATGGACCCCAACTACCAAGTTACAGCAGTGTTACCCTCTAAAAGGATTACATTTAATGACACAATACTACAGCTCCAGACAGATAAAACAATATATTACAGAATGTAAACAGACACACTGTGTACCTTCAAATAGCCACTAACAAATACCTCTGAAACATCACTGCAATTCAGGAACCAGACATGGCCTCAAAGCAAAGGAGAGTCATGGGGTCTGTTTACAGCAGTATTTAATGTTTATTATTTACATGCACAAACCTTGTTTTATATTTGCCAACTCCAAAATAATTATGGGTGGACTGTGTATAGTTAGTTATGTCCAATGCTGACCCTTTTGCTAGTTTGTTAACAGCATGAAAACAAAAAAAATGATAAATGCACTGGAAATCATAAACTATCTGAACATTGTCCAATCTTGTCAAAATCAGATCTATACAGTCCTGCATGGAAATTTGATAGACATCAAAATGAAGTTATGTTCTGCTGAACTTGTCATTCACCAATTAAATGTAGTTGTAGAGTTTAATGCCATTTTTCAGCACAAGATAGACCATATATGGCGGCCAGTGTAACTGGTGGAGGAAGAAGTTATGAACACTCTGGGAAGAATCACTGACCCACTGGCAAGCTTTCTCACATACCCATGTTAGCCAAGCTTGAAACTCCAACCCATGCAGACTGAGGTGAATTGTCAGTGATCTAGAATGGTGAGCACTTTGGGCTACTCAGCCACTTGGAGCCTGTTGGACACCATGCAAGAAAATCATTGTCACCCTGATTATGATAATATAATATTAATAATGATAAATTCCCCCTAACATAAATTTGCAACTCTTTCTCTGATAGGCAAATAAAAATAAGTGGAATTCCAACATCACCAAAGCAAAATTTTCATTGTCAAATTTCCACTTAGACTTGTGGAGATTTGATTTGAATCAGTATGCAAGCACCTTGGCGTGCCTGCCTAAAGGGTATGGCCCCAGCCCCTGAATTCCATCTTCTTTCTCAAATGTTAGTCATAAAAATCAAGCCATACAGCTATATCAATTTCTAAAAAAAATTACACAGCTTAAAAACTTACCAAACAATCATTCAATTTACTTTCATTCCATTCTGAAGGAGACTAATCATAAAGTACAAAAGATTTAAACCCAAATCTGTTATTCAACATTTTTTTCTAGTCTTTTTTCCTGCAGCCCGATGTAACATAAAATATTACATAATTTTCTCCAGGCAACAAGACCTCCAGTCTAACTGCAATAGTTGTTCCTCTGAACCCCTTGAAAGTTTGAGAATATAACATTGGCAAGATGGGCTCTCCAGCATGTCATGAAAGATGACTAATGCAGGGAGAACCGAGGTCATGCAGTAATTAGGATGCTAAAATAAGCAAAAAGACACAGGTTCCAATGCCAGACCTGCCAACCCATACATGAATCTTCTTGGTTTGGCAGTGAATTTTTTTACCATAAGCTGGACCAGTTTTCAGTAAGGTGTAACAAAATATAATGTACAGCTATTGTCAAGATGGAAAAAAATGCATTTAAATGTCCAGACCAAAGTAATGACAGTAAACATCCTGTTCAACTAAAAAACTTCAAAGTTTACTTGTTCCTTATTTTCAGTACAGTTTCACAAAATGCAGTTCCCAACCCTATGAAGTCAAAGGCTTCTTGAGATCTCTAAATTTGATAAAATCATTTTTAAAATATTCATATAAATGTGCACTGGCAACCATCTTTCCCACCAAATGATATACTCAAATCACCACATGATGTCTGCAAAGCATAACTGTTGTACCTCATGCTTTTTTTCTGCAAGAATCTGAATATTCCATTTTATTTTTCTGCACTATTAAAACTTTTCAAGAAAATCATTGTCCCATTCATTGTAACATGTCGCTTATTGGACACCATTTTTTAAAGACATTTTGCTTCACAAAATAAGCAGTCTAAAGCATACAAGGTACTCCAATAAAGTTAGTCTTTTTATAATTTGTGTTTTTATTCTTTTATGTCCACATTTTTGGGGTCATTTCCAAAACAATTATGGCAAAATTTTAAGGGTCTGGAATCCTAATAAAGGATCAACTCAGATCAGCAACCATGGTGTGTACCATGGGCAATGTAATTTAGTGATTACCTCAGGACTACATAACCTATTTGTGTTGCTGTGTTCAAAACAAAACCTTTACTATAGTATTCGCTTACACCCCCATCCACCGCCACCCACCCTGGACATACTGTACTCGTATACATACTAAAGGCATTAAAGACATAGAAATAAAACTTTGTCACTTCATTCATCAATTTATGACCTCTAACTGAATCATTACCAAGGTCTCAAACACTATCACCTTGTTCAAGTTTCAAACTATAATGAGTTTCTTACTAACTTGGTCCCAATTTTTATTTGGGCAAGTTTATTTTTTCAGAGATGTGATGTAGTTCAGATTCCAATAATTCCATAAATTTCTATAACTTTGCAACACTTAAACAGGCTTTTAAGAATTACACCTTTTTATCTTGCACAATTTTTTTAAACAGTAATATTAAAACAAGACATTAAAAATATCAGATGCAGACTGCAATTTTCACTGAAAATGGACTTGTCTATGAACTAAAAGATAGTAAGCAGTCTGGTTGTTTAAAATGATAGCTTCCATATGGTATGAAATGCTAATTTGATGACACTGTTAAGGGATGATGAATGGAATGACCAAGTTCTGTGCACTACTTATATCCTTGTTTTTAATTTTTAAAACTGGTAGTATAGGGGAACACATGAACTATACTTGGACCTTTTCACAAGCCATTTCATTCATTCCCACTGGTGATATTTCCACCACCTTCTGTTTGCACTCAATACAAATCCATACCACTGAATTCACAATCCAAGCCCCAGTCACTTTACAAAATGAGTCAGCAGGAAGAACAGTACATGATGTGAGTGAAACAGCACAATGAACTTCACACTATAAACATATGAATAGATAACTCCAATTTCTTGTGAGACAAGTTACCAAAGTAAGATTTGGTACAGTTCTGTTAATATCCAATATATGAACATGTCAACATTATGGGAGTGAAGTCACTAAGATCACTACTAATTTTTACAAAATTTCCTCTTTACTTCACTTTCTTTATTTCCTGTTTATTTTACCTGTAGACACAGGATCTATGAGAACCAGCATTGTTCTTCCTGTTTTCTGCTTTGATAATGTGGATCATGAAAAGCACTTGTTAATCCCAACAATGAGTGCTAATTAAGCATGGTGAATTATCCCTCTCTCTCCATAGATCCATCAATCTGCATCTGACACCTTGGTCAAGTTTTGTGTTTAGGTCAGTTTTTTTCAGACTGTGTGGTGAGGCATCGATGTTCAATGGGCATCTAGTTCTGTTCAAGTCATTGATAAAAACTCTGCCTCACTTCATGATTAAAGTACAACTGATTGATTCAGAACTGTCAGTTGTAGAGGACCAATCAGAGGACCAATGCAAAGGAATTTACATTACACTGGGATGGAAATTTTGTCAAGTCTACTTCCATGTAGGCAACTGTTTCACACTTAAGAGCATAAATATTTGAACAAATTTTTAAATGTAATCTGAATCAAAGATATAACATATGGCAATTTGTTTACACCTTAAAAGGATAATCAAGAAATAGCTGAAATTTGCAAGATGTAGTTTATTCAGGCTGTTGGTTAACAAAGACCTTACTCTATCTGAACATTTGCTAGAGTTCCACTTCTTGTATAAATGTGTATTTTTTCATCAACAGAACACAACAGTTTTTCTTCCTTAGTAATCTTCAATTTGTAAAAAAGTTCATTCACAATAAAATGGGGCATCTAATACTATGGTATAAACATTATTAGCTTCAAAAGATATGAAACAATAATTTTTATATATCATTTCAAACATTACCATCTAAATTTCCTAAATAATAAATGCCTAAAAACTCGCTTTAAATAGCAAAGTTATGTGCTGTTTGCATCTTTTATACTTGGTTTCAATAATTGTATGTATGAATTTTTCTGTTAGTTATCTACCATTAATGCCTACTGTTAGTTATCTACCATTAATGCCTACTGTTAGTTATCTACCATTAATGCCTACTTTTATCTACCATTAATGCCTACTAGGGCATAATTGAGCAAAGTGTACAGAATTAATGACAAATTTTTTCACACCGAATAATCAATTGATGGTTTTGCCAACTGATGGTTTTATAACCAGGCAAACATGATGAGTTTAGAGAACCCAGGAAATAATTTAATTAATCAGCAATCAAGTGTAAAGAAGCCACAAGAAAATGGAACACTCTGCTTATACTGTTTATTTAAAGAAAGTTTGGTTTCAAAATAACTACCAAAACAAGAATTAGACTGCAACAATGATACAACTACTGCATGTCCAGAGGTGAATGTGTCTGTGTGTGTCTGTCTGATTTTTGGATTTTTAGCATAGTTTCATGAAAATTTCAGTCAGATATCTACAATGGCTGCAGTGTTGAGAATATAACATAGGCTAGTGATGTCTAGCACTGGGGCATCATGAGCAGGCATGTAACATCATGTCCCACCCTGTCACATTATCCTGACAACACACAAACCAGTCCTAACACAGGCCTCTTAATACTAAGCACCTGTTTGTCATCTGCTAGTGTGAATGCCATTTTTAAAGTATGACTTGGCCGAGGTTCAAACCTGTGAAGGTAATGTTATTTCAATTCTAATGTATTGTACTGAATAAATTCTAACAATTTTTAAGCTCATCCAATACTACTTGAACAAAACTTTTGTATCAAAAAGAACTAGTACTATAGTAGGAATTTAATGTTATAATTTAAGGGAACTTCATGTAAATCTTTAAAATTACAGTGATGTAATATGTAAGTAATAAGTAATAGTCAAATAATTGGCATGGTCAACCAAGGACCTGAAAAGTGGACATGGCCCATATAAACTCCACACCTGGGGTCCACAGATGCTCTTTTTCTGGAAAGCAGGAAAATAAAAAGACTGAAATTGTCTGGAAAACTTGTAGTTTAAATATGAAAAGAACTGTTACATAATATTCATTATTCTTAACTTTGTATACAGTCGACTCCACTTAAATGCACATCGGTTAACTGCACACGCCAGAAAACTGCACGTAGTCACGCCGGTCCCATTTTTTTCCAAAGCTTTACAATGGGAACAAACTTCGGATAACTGCACTTCGCTTAAATGCACACTCCGGATAATAGCACGATAAATTTCTGCCCGCGGCACATTATTCAATACAATTTTACTCCGGTTAACTGCACAATGTATAGTCATGATCAGTTATTGCCAGTCCACTGCTGTAGCGCTTCAAATAAGTCAACAATTAAGACAGTACATGCGACTTTGTAAATGATTGACATGTAAAGGACACCTTAGGTGGTATATACATATATATCCGCGCCCACTAGGGAGCAATAGCGTGGGAAAAAATTATAGTAGAGCATGGGAAACATTGCTCTAAACCGTTCAGGTTTTAATGATTTCAAAAGAACAAATGGATGGTTGAAAAGATGGAAAATGCGCAACGGAATTCAATTTAAACGACAACACGACAAAAAACAGGATGCAGACAACTTTGGAGCTGAACGAATTTTCTGTGGGAGATGACCCATCAATGTCTGACAACAGTTTTCAAATAACAAGCGATCTATATAATTTCTGGAAATTCGCTATAATTCCTTGATCCATTGGTTGAATCAGTGAAATTGTGTTCAGAGGAACGAAAACAAGTTTAACATTTAAGTAAAAGTTGAAAGAGTGGACTCTAATCATTGTTTAAATTTATTATTCGCATATATTCATGCTGTGCTGATTTAAAGCTGCACTGTACCGTACTTCGGTTAACTGCACACTCCGGTTAACTGCACAGTCTTGTGACGGGACCGAGGGTGTGCAGTTAACCGGATTCGACTGTATATGCAGACTGGCAGTTATTAACTTTGTAT
Source organism: Unio delphinus (assembly GCA_029339505.1). Lineage (NCBI taxonomy): Eukaryota > Metazoa > Mollusca > Bivalvia > Unionida > Unionidae > Unio > Unio delphinus. The sequence continues at coordinate 13,161,719 of JAQISU010000242.1, read as the reverse complement.
ATATGCAGACTGGCAGTTAATAACTTTGTATATATGCAAACTGGCAATTAATAACTTTGTACATATGCAGACTGGCAGTTAATAACTTTGTATATATGCCACCTGGTAGTTAATAACTTTGTATATATGCAGACTGGCAGTTAATAACTTTGTATATATGCAGTTCATGCATTCATAACTTTGTATATATGCAGACTTGAGTTCTTCTGTGAGTTCAAAACTTTGTATATATATATATATATATATATATGCAGACAGTTGGGTTTAAACTTTGTATGTATGCAGGCTGTGGGTTCATAACTGTGTATGTATGCAGGCTGTGGGTTCATAACTGTGTATGTATGCAGGCTGTGGGTTCATAACTGTGTATGTATGCAGGCTGTGGGTTCATAACTGTGTATGTGTGCAGGCTGTGGGTTCATAACTCTGTATATAAGGTATGATATCACCTCTTAACTTTGTATATATTCAGACTGGATTCACAATTTTGCTTCCCTTGATAGATGTCCTACCATTAAAAAATTTTTCATTCATACTGCATTTTGTTCATTAATAACATGTATACTGGTATTGTACCTGGGTTGGGTAAGTACATAAGTTAATTTAGCAGCAGTTCCCTAGTCCATACAGACCACCTTACAGTACAAAAAAATCACAGCTTCTCAGTAAATCTTTGTTTCATAAATAGCCAAGGTGATTCAAATGGCAGCTACTGGTGAACATTCAAGGTATGATACACAGGATTAACCTCAAACCTGCTAATGTTCTCTGGCATCAACCTGCTCAGGTAACTTTAAAACAAATGCTTGGCTAGTCAAATTTTTTTATAACAGCCAATGCATACTTTAAGAAAAGAAAAAGCTTGGATCTAAACAACTCTACTCTTCATAAAAACTTAAGTTTAAATTAAATTTTTTTAACTTAACAACTACCTGGCACATCAAGGAATAGCTACATTCCTAATGGTATGAATCGCATTATTCACATAAACATTTCTTAACAGTAAAAAACACAAAAGGCTGCAGAGTCGATATTATATTTGACAAAGAGGTGAACAAACATTCATTGTTGCATGCACAGGATATAATTACTAGACAAGACAAAGCACCTCTAAACCAATTGACATAACTCAAAGAGCAATTGTTGACAAAAGTAGATTATGACACCTTTTTGTCTTACAACAAATAGCACAGTACAGAGTTGGATGAATTCCTTTAGGCAAACAAGCACATACTACTTTTCACAATGAAGGAAAACATTAAATAACAGAACAGTGCTGAAGGAATAATGTCGCACTTACATATAGCTTTGTTGTACCTGATTTGCGAAAGTTACAAGGTAATAGTACACTAGTTCATACTGGGGGCCCCAAGTGGTCCAAAGCACTTTCCGTTATGGATCACTGCCATCTCACCTCTGTCTGCATGGGTTCAAGTCTAAGATTCGGCTAATGGAGTTTCGTGAGAAAACTTGCCAGTAGCTTCTCGTGGGTCAGTGTTTCTTTCTGGGTGTGTGTCTGGGTTCTTCCTCCACCAATAATACTGGCAGCCATGTATAGCCTATAGTGTGCTAAAAAATGGCGTTAAACCCTACAACAACAACTAGTTCAAACACTTGTACTAGTACTGCTGCTTAACACATTAACCCCTGGAGGTTTTTGCTGTTTTCGCACGAAATGCATGTAGGAAACATATTTTGGGGACTATTTCTGAATATATCCTAATACATCGACTTTCAAGCAATTTGTCAAAGCTGGCCGATTTCTAGAGAACAGTTTCTTATTTTTAGATACGGTTGTGTAACTGTTTTAAGTAATGATGGTCATATTTGAAGACAGGCACATGCAGGCAGAATTGTAATAAATGAGTAATACCTTCAAGTTAAAACATTTTCTATATCAAATTTTATCAGTTCTGTTAAGTGTTTTACTTCAAACGTTATGATGGTTACACTAAACATCTGAGACTATTGGTCATAGGGCAATCTTTTTGAACTGAGAGACATCCATGCTTTATCTCTATATACCTGTCTCTTAAATTACAGTGTTATCAAGAATGCACAATTTCCTCATGTTGCATGCACAAGGTGCTGATTATGGTGCAAAAATTGGTACCAGCTGGCTCTGAGATTAAATTTAGAGACACAATGTGCACATAGGGCTGTCCCCTTTCTTCTAGCTCTGTTTGAAATTTTAGTAAATTAATGCATACAAAATGATTTTGTGGGAACCTAGTAACTTATTAGTCATTAATATAATAAATAAAACTGAATTGTCACCACCTATATATAAAATAAACATAGAGTGGTCGTCGAGGCAGCACAAATAATTGCAGCCATATCAAAGCTAAGACCCATCCTGGAGAGACAAGAATATGTCTGAAAACTAAAATCATACTATTGAGAGCACTAGTCATTTCAGTCTTTTTGTATTCATGTCAGGCCTAAACCCTGACAGCAGAATTACAATGAAGAATCCTGGCACTTGAAATGAGATGCTACAGAACCATCCTTGGCATCTCGTACATGGACCATGTCACAAACGAAGAAGCTCATAACACCATCAGGCACAAAGCAGGCCAATATAATGACCTCCTCACCATTATCAAAAAGAGAAAGCTGAAATGGTATGGCCATGTCACTAAAGCCAACAGTCTATTCACAACAGTACTGCAGGGCAGCGCCAAGGGTAGCAAAAGGATAGGAAGACAGAGAAAAAAGTGGTAGCAAAAGGATAGGAAGACAGAGAAAAGAATAGACTCAGAACAGCACAGAATTGACCAGGAAAAGTTTTGCGGAGACACAGGCATTGGCACATGATCGAGATAAGTGGAGGAACTGGTCAGATGTTCAGCAGTACAGTGCCTCGACGAACCACACTAAGTCAAGAGAATGATGATGATGATGATGATGATGATATGTAAAATGTCTCCAGTTTGGTTCACTTTATAGAGTTAAAGAGTTGTTCAGGATTTTCACACAGAGTGATGAGGGGAAGTTGCAACTCAAAAGGTGTGCATGTGCGTGATTTGGATTTTTAACATAACTTTAATAACTTTTAAGTCATATTGTATATTGTCTGCCATGTGACAGTTTATTGTGATGTCTAGCACTGAGGCACCATGCCGCATACACGTAGCATGATGTCCCGTAGCATGATGTCCCACCCAGTCACATTATCCTGACACTAGGCTGAATTTCAACACTCAACACAAATTTTCTTTTTGAGATGTAAACTGACTGAAGTGGTTGAATAACGGTAAAATATACAGAACACTGTTCATACAAATGTTGAGATAATTAAAAGAATATTGTTTATGCAAATCTTGTTGAGAAAATTACAAGAAAGTAATAGCGCAAATGTCAAATGACACTCATATCTTAAGCTAGTGACATGACTGGGGCCCGGTGTGGCCGAAAGCACTATCCATTACGGATCACTGCCATCTCACCTCTGCGTGAGTTTAAGTCTCAGATTTGATCAATGTGGGTATGTGAGAAAGCTTGCCAGTAGCTTCTTGTGGGTCGTGGTTCTTTCCAGGGGTTTCCCGGCTTCTTCCTCCACCATTGCCATGTATAGCCTATACTGTGATGAAAAATGGCGTTAAACCCTACAACAACATAGTGACATGATTATCATGATAATGTGCTGACCTGGGTAAAAATCAAAATATTGTGGGGATTTGTTACAACTCTTGATCTGAAACTAATAAACTAACAAGTCTAACAAATTCAATATAATTTATATCCAAGTTACATGTGAAAATTTAAGGGACACTTACAGTATGATGAATTAAATCCCAAAGAATTATTAAGTCCAGAATGAATTCCAATAGTCTTGTATGTCCAGATGTACCAATAGTCTTAAATGTCCAGATGTATCAACTGAATATAAACCTTACCAGCCATGCCAGTTATTCTGAAAATGCAAAAGTGTGTTTGTGTGTACTGGGAAGGAGTGTGTATTTGGTGGGGTGGGAGGTTGTAAAAAATGTATGTATGAAGCAAGTCTTGTCATTTAGCAGTTCAGCAGTAAAGTAATGGACATACAAAAGTTTCAGATATTAAACCAAAAATGCTTATATTTAGAGACAGATAATATAGATGCATATTTCATGATATTTGTATTATTTTGAACATGTCTCTGATAATTGATTTACATTTCTTGACACTGTTTACTGATAAGGCCCTTTCTATCATAAGTTAATTAAAACAAATATTCGAAATCCCAGATCAATGTTTGTATTGCTCAGATGAAGGTTTCTGTCAAAATATTTGTTCTGTGTCCTGAAAGTGATGAAGGTTTCTGTCAAAAAATTTGTTCTGTGTGTCCTGAAAGTGATGATACCTTTGACCATGTGCATTATGTCATTATTTGGAATAATGGATTGTCACAAATCAAACATAGTCTTGAAGGTCTGACTGACTTTATTTTGTGTCAGCAATTTTATAAGTGTGCCATTTTGACTTAAACACTAATTTACATATAAAAAAAAACAAACAGTTAAATAACTTTCAAGACACGATAGTAACTGCCAACAAATTCAGTGAAGCCACCTTAGATAACCCAGGGTCAATATTTCACTTCATCTGCTGTCCAACATGGTTCATAATTTCGGATTAAAAATGTAATCACAAAGGTGGAAGGGGTTATCTGCATCACCATAGCTCAAATGCATCCTCATATACTTTCAGACCTACAGCACCTTACAGTCCAACAAAGCAGGCCAATAAGCTTAATTCTAGCTCAAAGACATGCTGGAAGTGTACTCGGCTAGGGACAGGAAGAAACCAGCTATAATTGCTAAGGCTTGAATTAAGATAGGCCCCAGTGATGGATGCCCAAGATGCGAGTGAATTAAACTGTAAAAGAAAGCGTTGTTAGTCTGTGGCCATTAAATACTTGTACTTGTAGCTTACGATTGCCAAGGGTAGAGTAAAGACCCAGATGGTCAGTGTTTTAAGATTACCAAGGGTAGAGTAAAGACCCAGATGGTCAGTGTTTTAAGAATACCAAAGGTAGAGTAAAGACCCATATGATCAGTGTTTTAAGAGACAATGCATGTACTAGTGTGAATATACTGAAGATACAGCCTTTAAGTTTAAGATCATGTTCCTTGGTATTGTAGAAAAATACCTAGTAGTATGAATATCAGTAGATGTGAATTTCAAGGACAAACTAAAGGCATGTGTAATTGATATCCTAACTGTCAATCTTTTTTTACAACTGGAAGTCCAAAAAGCAAGGAGTTTTAAAGCACTGACTCCTCATTAGCTGTGTAATACACGAAGTAATGATGAAAAAGAGTAGGGAAACAAACATGCAGTAAGCTACCAGCTGAACAAATGGTTGATACACCCATATTTTCACAAACAAGTGCAGTAGTTCATATCACAATTAGCAGTACCTGCTAGTTTATTATCTACTATACTGCATAATGCTCATGACTGTATTATGAGTGGACATTGGGTATAAAACAAACTATTGGCCTGGAGTGGTTGCAGATGCCAAACGGTATTGTACCTTGTGTGATATTTTCTAAACAAAACAGTTGGAAAAAAAGAGTACATTCCAGTAACCCCTCAATAAAAATGCCAGTGAGTTACATTCTTTTTAAACAAGTAGCCATTAACCTATTTGGTCAAAGCAGTAGCCTTATGCCATATAGACAATGCCACTGTGGCTGAGGCATTGATTAACATGTTTTCTGGAAAAGATATCCCTAAGGAAATACACAGTTTACCTCTGTTCTCATGAAGAATTCATGTGGCTACTATCTACCCAACTGTTGCAAAGTAGTCCATATCATGCTCTGACAAATGGTCTAACAGGGTGGTCAAATGGCACCAAAATATGCCCTATGATGCATGATCAACCGAATAACAGGGACTGATATCTCTTGGCAATGCTCTTTGCCTATATAAGAGTTCCAAATGAGACTATTTGATTCAATCAGTTCCAAATGCTTATGGAAGAAACCTTTGAGGTCCCATGCAAATTCTTATGAAATTTTGGAATAGCTGAAGGGCATGAAGTCAAAATTACAGCTCAGTATGCAATAGATTTGCACAAACTTTTGGCACAAACATGCGAGCTTGCTCAGAGATCCATTACCGACTGTTTTGGGTGATTATCACCCGTCATAGAAATTCACCATCCTCTATCTTAAGTACTTGACTAAGGGAAATGCAAGACTGACTAGTCAGTGGTCAGCAAGCCCTGACAAGCTATCTGGCAAGAGCCAACTGTCAAGCTGTGACATGACCATGTTTATTCTTGTTTGTTTGTGAAATTTTAACATAGTTTTAACAATTTTAGTCATATTGCTACGATGTCTATAGCATGGCAACATGTCTCACCCAATCACATTACCATGACATAGGCCAACCCATCCTAACACTAACCTCTTAATGCTGAGCATTAACTAAGGCAGCTGCAAGTACCATTTTTATGTCTTTAGTATGACTCAGCCAGGGATCGAACATGCAACCAACAGCATCTTTGACAGGTGCTCTATTATGGCATATACACTTTTCAGACATACAGGTAACATGTAAACCTCTAAGTAGCTTCTGAAGCAGCCAACTCAAAATTACAAGGTTAAGGCAATGCAACCAAAAAGTGTGCAAAACGTTGATGACTACAATAGTAAATTTGTAAAAGGTATTATACTGGGTACCAGTAGCCAATGAAAAGGCTGAGTGCACCACAAAATATAAGTTTTTTTCATTGTATGCAGCTTTTATTTTTAAAATAACTTTAATCATAAAGACATGAATAGAAACTGATTTTCATGGAGAATACATATATTCATCAAGTTCTCTAACCTATAGGCTTCATGAGAATTTACAAATACTGGAAAGTGATATAATCTAACAGGTGTTCTAACATACAAACAGGTGTATCTAGTTGACAGTTCCTGACCACTTGAAGTGTTAGGTGATGTATTAGGTGTCCTGGGGCATTCAGGATTAAATGACCACTCAACACTCAGACAATGAAATATAAGTTGAAGCCCTAGTCCTTCTGATGAGTGACCTAGTAAACTGTCATATAATGAACTGAACATGTGTGGGAACAAATCTTTTCGTAATTATTTGTTCTGGGCATTATATACAGATGATAATCAAAAAGAGAGTGACAAGCATTTCAGACTTTCATTGCTCATAAATATTAATTATTATATTTGTTCATGTGCTACTGTGACAATAAAGACAGTCTTGACACAAAAAAAGAATTTGTTAATTATTTTCTCTTTCATCTCTGAAAACTTTGAGGACATTTACTCATCTACATACAAAAAAATTAAAATATTCTTTTAAAACTATGGATCTCTGGTACACATTTGTTTACTCTGATTTCTAACATGTAAAAATTGTTTTGACGATTGTTTTTTTGAATAGGATTTTTAACGTAGCTTTAACAAATCTTCAGTCATATCACTACGATGTCTGCAGTGAGGCAGTTTATTGTGATGTCTTGCACTGGGGCATCATGCCACAGACATGTAGCATGATGTCCCACCAAGTCACATTATCCTGACACCAGGCCGACCAGTCCTAACACTAACCTCTTAATGCTGAGCGCCAAGCGAGGCAGCTGTTAGTGCTATTTTTGTAAGTCTTTGGTATGATTCGGCTAAGGATCAAACCCACGACCTCGCTCTAACCACTATGCCACTGGAGCAGTGTCTTGATGATTGTAAAACAAATGCTAAAATATCATTTTATCACCCCACTGTTAGATTTGATTCCTATGTCAATCAGTTATGTGATGCTCAATGACTGTCATATTTTCAGTAAATTAAATAATATGATGTACATTGCAGAGTCCGTTTGTGGAGTGTCCAAATAAAGAAAACTTATATACATTTATATAGTCAATGTTTGACAAATTTATATCTTTACACACAAACCATCTGTGTCCATCAGCTTTCTGTATTACACGGAAAAAAATTGGGGTTCTATTCTTACTGAAAACCTAAAGAGTTGCAAATGACACTCAGTTTATACACAGCACACTTGGCATCCTGTTGTCAAAAAACATTGTGATCGATCAGAGGTTGCTCATCAAAAATGCTTGCTAAGGATATACGTAAGGATGTTACACAACTGTTATGTGAATTGCTACATTATGTGACTAAATAAGAGATTTTTTTATTGGGTCGGAAAACAGACGTGACATAAAATATTTATCTTTAATTAAAAGTAAATGATGACCATTACAATGAAAGAATTTAGCAAGCAAACACCAGTATTTTCTCTGTACTCTTGAACTGGTCATTTATGATCAACATTAAAACAAGTGTCATGTAACATTTACAGACTGGAAGTGTTCATCCATTTTATGTTGCTGTGCATAAACTGCTGTAATGTTAATATTACATAACTGAAATTCTATACCAATTTATCTTATTGACATGATTAAAAGTAGCTAATAGAGTATTGACAATGGTCTTTTTTGAAATACAATCAAATGTTTTTTTTTATATTTTAACCAACCTATGTGCAAATCAATTAACACTGATAGAACAAAAATGACAGTCAAAAAGCTTGATTCTTGTACATGTATATTAATATTTTGAAGATTGCACACACATGCGCCTAATTACCGAAATAATTTCAATTTTTCTTAACTGACTGTTTTCTACCATTAGATTTGATGTAAATAGTCAAGAGTTACTGATCTTGAATTTTTTTTACATATAAATAAATTCTGTGAACTACTTTTGGCTTCCTGTTTCCATGTCATTTATGTGACGTTTTATATATTTCAACATAATAATAACAAGCTCACACCCATGCACAACTGTGATTTCCAACCAAAATTTACAAACCCCAGATTAATTGCACAGACCTTCCGGCACTCCAAAAATAAGCTCTTTTGCCAAGGAAGACATATAGCAGACTTAACATGCTGTGAAATTATAGCCTTTCCAACAGCTGTTATTATATGACAGTGTAATATGGTGATCACTAAGATGGACATAAGTTTCCTTTGGAAAGATCAAAATGAGCATAAAACATGAATAACAAATGGTCCAACATGTGCCATATGGAATTCTAATGTTAAGAACAGGAACAGCCTGGTTTAAATAGCATCAACCATTTATTTTAAATGAAAGAAATGATAATAAAAACCTGATTAGATTACTGGCTCACATTAGATAGGTGACATGACCCGCTTTGATATTACTACATAAAAATCTACCACTCTTGGCTAATGAAAATGGGGCTTTAAAGTCTGTCAGAGTGAAGAGGCTAATGAAAGAAAACTTCGAACTACAAAAAATAAATGCTTTGATAAAGAAATTTGGTTATATGATGACGGAAAGAAAGTAAATTGGAATTATACCGATTAAATGATCATGGCTGGCTAAGTACCCAACCATTTAATCCTATAATTTAATCATTTAATCCTATAATACATATCAGCGTCCCAAATAAGGACTGTATATAATTTGATAACTTCTATGTGCATCTAATGAAATACATGTGTTTAAAATGAAGAAATTCCAAAATTTACAGAATTATTGAGATTAAGGATAGTAAACAATACATTTGTTGCTTCAAAAGAGGCTTGCCAATGCAAATAAGGTGACCATGTTACTCAAGAAACTCCCAATCATTTTTAAATGTCAACAAGCTGACAAGTGTCTGGGACCTGCTGTCAACAATAAGGTTAGAACTTAAAAATGAATGAACAAACTTTTGTTGATCTAGTCCCGAACCCACAAGATTGACATGTCAGAATCTACTATTGCTAGCAAATCATATATTTGGATACGGTAAATATTCGTAGCAAAATCATACTTTACTTACGTTAATGTTACATTAGACGGGAAATCCCGTACTGGGGATACCCCTGTCATAATCTCAATTTGGAATACAGTATAGTCCACAGGTTACTCTTACCAATGAATTTGTTATATAATAACATAAATATAAACGATGTGGTAATCACTTAATTAACAAATTATTAATGTTACCAAGTTTGTTAATAGTTAATGTTACTGAATCTGTACATTCCAAAACTGCGGTACAGTAGCCTCTGCTAAAACAATAACAAGCCGTGCATGAATAATATACATCTCGTAAGCAATCGTACATCTTCCTCTGCGATAACCCGTGAAATTGATTCCCTACATTAACCGATATTTTACAAGTTTCACAAGATATTGCTGTCACCCTTACAGCCGCCTGTTTAAAGCCAGTTAACGCATAAAACTCTTACTTCACTCAATCAGTTCAATGGTTTTCAAAAAAAAGTGTACACACAATCATTATTCAAATTTTGAATTTCCTCTCAGACTTTATGAACCATACATCCTAACCGAAAATATGTAAACATCGGACTAAGCTGGAATAAATGCCAGGAAGCATTAAACTCATTCAACAGAAGATATACTTACATAAATAATCAGAAAATATATTCACACCTCAGTATTTTCGCCATTTGCCGATGACTGTTTGTCTTATAAGAAGCGCCATCTGTTGACAACTCTTTGCAACAAGTACTCTGAACTTTGAAAACTCCTGTCGGCGCTTGTACAGTTGTACGCTGTTCAATAAAACGCCGTTAGAAAGGAAAATAAAAAAACAAAAGAAAAGCACGCCACGTATTCTGTTTGTAAGTGATATTTAAAAGTTTAAAACACCATTAGGAAACAAAGTTTAGCGTTACAAAAGTAAGAAGTCGGGTATAATTGTGCATTTGGAAGACAACTAAATTCTCGCTTATAAGACCGACGTTCTAGTCTCCCTTTTATAAGAAAACATTTCCACGTGTAAGGAAATTGGCGATTTGTTTGGATAAGATTCTTACGATACAACAACACGAGTAGGCTAATTTGTGCCGAAAATATAAAGTTAAAGACACACGGTAGCCAACTAAAGCAGCATCTGGTCAAGCGTTGGCGGGGAGTGGGTTTCCAGTATTACACAGGGGCCATGTCTTTCTTTGAAATTGGCACCAAAGCAATAGTCTATGTGTCTATTAGTCAAAGTGTGCATAATAACTGTTTAGTCAAAGTGTACATCATAACCAAAGCAATAGTCTATGCGTATATTTAGTCAAAATGTGCATATCAACCAATAAACATATACAAGTATAAAATGATGTCCAGTCCAAACCAGTGATTGTACGTTTGAGCGTGTGAACCTTTCTGTTATTTTTGTAACTTGGGGAGGAACCAGAAGTTATGAAAACCACACACACACAGTACACGCCGATCCTACCCTGGATGGCTATTGCAATGGTGCAAAATCATTGAACTTGTTTTGTCGCAGTATATTATGTCGGGATTGGTATAATTAAGACCGACGTGTGGGCAGGGCTCGCAATACTTTGCTTGCTTTGTTAGCCTCTCAGCTTCGGAGACTTTATTTTGATTTTAATTAGGACCGACATAGATGTTAACGTCAGATCATGTAGAGGAAATGAAAAGGAAACAATCCAGAGAAAATATGTTCCATTTGGAAATTGGTGTAAAAAATTATATTTTCCAACATAGCTATTAGACAGAGTTATTCTAACTTAGTAGGGATTGTTGACATTTAGGCGGATAGAGAAAGATAATCCTGATTGGCTAAGCTATACCACGATATTTTTTCCCAGACGAAATTAAATGTTTTAAGTAACTTTTCTTGCGATATTCAGCAGTCCAAGTTTTTCTGTGAATAGGAAAGATGTTGACTCCAAGATCAGTAAAAAGTACGCTTCTCTTTAAAATTACCATCACGACGAGGTCTGGAAGAAGCTGAGATCCACAGAAAGAGAAATTCGGATGCATAGAAAGAAAGACAAAGTTATTGTCTCAATCACATACATTATGTTTAGTGATGTAAATATATAATTTGTTGTTGGATTTATTCGTTTTAAATTTATTCTTCAGTTCTCCTTGAGTTAAGAAGCTAATGGTGCATTGATTGTCTTGAATGTTAAGCGATTCATGTATTGTACGAATATCGCAAATATTTCATTTATATGACTGTGTTTGTATTTAGTATTTGCATGTAAGGGAAATCTGGTAGGAATTTAATGCATTGCTCTGAAACGAATTATGAGAACTAACTTTTCTGTCTTAAATGATATGTAGCATGTATGAACTGATTTCACTATGTCTTTGTCTACGAATAGCTAGTTATCAAGTTCACATGTAACCAGTACATGCACTGGTTACCTGTGAACTTATTGTCTTAATTAACTGCACACATTTTTGTCATAGTATGCTACTTCTTGAGCCCAGGCATCGAAGCCGAAATGTATTCATCGTCAAGATCTTTCCAGTGATCGGTTATGTCACAAGCGACACACTCTTCTTGTTAAGTATAAACAGTACATAAAGCGCAACGAATATTTTCTTTGCACATAGGTAGAGAAGTACGGATCATAAATCGCAACACTTTGAACAGAATGCATGTCTCGTGCAATTTAACGTGGTAGGAGTGACAAACGACGATGTCTTTGCATGTACTTTTCATAACTAGTCCAAAATAAAGTTGATGGTATGCGAAATCCAAGAAAAGTAGTAACACACACACACGCGCAAACACACACACACACACACACACACACACACACAATATATCGTTCCAAATTTAATGAAAACAATTATTGTAACAGAGTTGGGTAATCGTGTATGTTCTGAATATTCTCACTGACTTTCTTTCGTGGAATATTCTGAAATCCTACACATCACATTGCTCATATCTCAAAATACGTATTTATATCAAACACTACGAATGAATCAAACTACAATGGTGATTTTATATATACTCAAATATATAGATATACTGCAATAATTACAGTAGTAGTTACAGGGGGCACCGCAGCCTCAATGGAAAATCCAGTCAAAAACAGCTTGGGCACATCTAGCCTCAAGATTTATAGCCTCAATGGAAAATCCAGTCAAAAAGGGCTTGGGCACATCTAGCCTCAAAACAGCTTGGGGCACTATAGCCTCAAGGGAAATTTAACATGGTGGGTCTATCTAGCCTCAAGGGAAATTGAACATGGTGGGTCTATCTAGCCTCAAGGGAAATTGAACATAGTGGGTCTATCTAGCCTCAAGGGAAATATAACATGGGGAATATGATGGGTATAAGGGACTGTAGAGTGACAAGGGAAAAAAGGGTGGCAATGAAAGCTACTATCTTTTCGAGACTTATGAGTGACCCTGAAAAGGGCCTTTGGATACTTCTTCTTTTATTTTCTGCCTTTGTTCCACCACCTTTTGATTTTACCAATAATTCCCTTCTTCTTTTCTTCCTCGGGAATCCAGTCAGGATGTCCCATAGCTCTAAACTTCTCTTGTATCTTGATCCAATTGTTATTTAATCTTTCAAAGTCCTCTTTCTTTTTTTGGTTTTCATTGTCCTTTCTTTCCTTTCTCTCCTTACTCCAGTCATCTTTTATCTTCTTCACTTCTTCTAATAGTTCCTTTCTCATCAGTTCTTCAGCTTTCTTGAGCGGGTCCAAACCCTTTTGGACATGGGGGTACTCTGTCAAGATATTATCCCAAAAACACTTGACGTTTTCGACAATATCTATTACTTGCTTCAATGTCCCCACTCTAACATAGGGTGGATTAATGCAGCCTCGTAACTTTTTGGCTTCTTCTTCTAGCATTCCTCCTAAGAGCTCCCTGGCTATTTTCAGTCTTTTTGCAAAGTCCAAACTCTTCGCAATCTTCCATTTATGATGTAGTTTTTCCACTTCATATTCCCCGTCTAATATCCAGAAATAGCTGTGTCTTAAATTGTTGAATAAACTTGATGCTTTTGCCATCTTCTATGGTTATTCCGTGGAATGGTTCTATTTTTTTTTATAATATGAATTAAGGTCGCATGCGCAACTATGTGCTTTCGCAATCAATCAATGATATGTGTTTTAAGTGTCTCGTCCCTGGGGCTCTTGACACTGTTTTATCTCCCAAAGGGGAGTTATTTAATTTTATCCTGAGGGGTGGGAATAGTGCCGCACACCCCTACAGGCGTTTATGAGTTCAAAGAACCCTATTTAGTTTGGCCGTCACATCGGGGCAATTTTTTTTTTTTACTGCCACTGTGTGAATGTAAGGCCGTTTGGTGGGTAGGAATAGAACCTACACACACCCACCAATCAGTATTTGGAGTTGCCTAACCATTCTGCAATAGCAGTGAAACAGAGCGAGAGTAAAATAGTAAACTCATATCGCCTGTATCTGCGCATGTTGGTCGTGCAAGCACGAGACATTGCTGCTGCAGGTAGTAAGGGTGCGAAGAGCCAAGCGCGCTCATGTATATCAAATCCAGTCCGGTTTTACTAATGGACAACCTAACAACCAATGATGTGTAAGCCACCTATGCAATAAACCAAATATCTGAGTTACAAAATATTTATTTATTTCCTATCAAAATAGGGACTAGTACAAAAGTGTACATATGAAGTCCCTATTGTATTTAAATTAAAATGTCTAAGCGACACATTGTAGTGTAGTCAATGGTAGGGGTTTTCGGTTATAAATTTATTGAAGGCAATGCCTAAATAGAGTCAAATTAGTCTTTTCAGGGCCAAAAAGTTAGTCAAAGAGGGGAACTCTAAGCCAAATGAGTCCCCTATTATCATTCAGACAAATGAAAACCTAGCTGGTTATTGCTGTCATCTTTTCTCCGTGGGCTCTTCGATGCATTAGGTCAGCCAGTTCGTACTTTTCCGTCATGGCTGGTTTTCCTTTTCCCCCTTGGCTGTGCAGTGGAAGTTGGGTTGGGACATTGCCTTGTTTCATTCCTTTTGGCTTCCAGTACAAACCCGTGCCCACCGTTGATGTTATAGTAGTGGTGCACACTGGTCGCCATCTTGAAGTCCACGTGGCATGCTTTCCGTATTCTGCAGAGTTTTGGGTTTTCCCTCTATCAGCACCGCTGTAGTCTGGTCTAGTGGGGTGTAATTCTACCCCGGCTCGGTTTCCCGCTGCCACGGCTCGGTTGCCCGTCACCTTACTGGGTAGACACCTAGGTCGCTCGTATGACTGCATTATTATTTGATGTACAGGTCTATGTGGCGCCTTTTCTCACTGCCGGCTATCATATCAGTAGACTGTAGAGGTCCGGTCCGTCCACTTTGGAGTCCGCTTGCTGAATGAATGAATCATGTGCTTTCGCTGACTGACTGACCTGGTTGTTTTATAGCTGCAGCCGTCTACTAGAGACATATGTGCAGCTTTTATAGACACCATATCGGTGTCCATTTAATTCCTTCAGGGAGGGGAAAGTATGCACTCCCTCCCCTTAGGGTTTGAGTGCTTAATTGCACCATATTTCAGTCATTGACAGGCGTTCCCCTGAATTACTAAAAAGTAACTATCAAGGGAAATGGTAGCCTATAAGGTGGGTAGGAATGGCACTACACACACACACCCCTACTTTAAATTCCAATCAAAGCAGCAGTAATGGTAGCAAAGGAGAGTTTTCTCACTTCGCTAGTAATGTACATGTCCGGAAGCGGCAAAGGCGGAAAGGTCCAGGTCAGGAAGCTCCAAGGCACTGCAATCGTCGTCCAACACGAAGAGGGGGCGAACGCACGCCCGGACCCCAATACGAAGAAACACGAGGCACACCGTAGGTGCTTGGCTAATTTACAACCTCATAGGACATGTATCAGAGTGTATGTGCTATATAGTTGTGTTATGCATTATTTTGGTGTTATTTATTATGTTACATTTATTTGCAACATTGTGTTGCGGGAACCTGATAGCCCTGGGTTAAGACTACCTTATATTAGCTAAAAGGGACATATGTGCATGTACGTATGTGTGTGCTGTCCATGAGGTTGCATTCCCTTAGACTTGTGACAATTTATCCAGTTGTACTAATGGATGTTCCTATTCGCCAATAATGTGTAAGCCACCTATGTAATTGTGTCAAGAATATATAAGTTACTGAATTTTCAAAAAACTTAACATTATATCAGTAAGTAAGTACAGGGTGTACTATATGAGTCGCCACCATCCTTTGGCCGGTGAAAAGCCCTTCTTTCGAGGGTGATTCACCCTATGAAAAAACAGAAAACCTACACTAATATGTCAGAGTGACTGCATCAGTTGTTCAAGGTGGATTGTTCAAAGTTGTTAATTTGGTTAGGTGTGCTCCGAAAGGTTCAAATCAATATTAATCAAATGGAATTCTCGTACCAATCGAGATTATGAGAATTCATCTTGTGATAACATGTAACAAGAAACCGATACATAGTATTCAGAATGAGGAAAGAGAAAAGGGTCAACACCAGCTTCCCTGAGAAATTGATTGAGTGGATAAATACAGAGGTGTACTAGGCTGTACACATATATATCTCCAATCCAGGCTTGCCCTCAAGAGGAAAACCCGCATCTCCGCTGTTCCACTGATCTTCCCCAAATCCCAAAGAGGTACAAGGGGAGGGAATAGATATATCACATTAACAACACAAGTACAACAATAACATTAACAACACGAGTACAACAAACATGTAACAGTTATACTAATATTAAAATTAATATAAACAATATTAGTAAGCAATCAAAACACGAAAAGGTCAGTGAAAACATTAAATAACAGCAACTTTAGCATAACATAATCAATTGTATTAGTATAAACTTTCATAATAACAGTATTAGTGAAACAATAACAATAACAATATTAGTCAAGAACATGCATAACAAAATGAGTATAAATACAATAACTATACTAACATTAAGTGTAACAAGAGCATAACAAAAATAAATAGCCCTGAAAAGGGCTGTTGTATAATCCTATGAATCTGTAGTCCGTCCTCCACGTTTCCATTGTCGTCAAGGATAGCGCCATGAACTCCATTGATATTCCTAAGCTGTCCACACTTTATATAAAGTTTCTATTATGCTTTCTGAATATCAAGTGCCAATGACTTTGTTCCAACAGGAAAGTGGTAAGTAATGATGTTAGTAATTGTTTACAGACTACAGTTTAGATTAAATTTAATTATTATTCTGTAACAGTTCAAGCGGTGATCTCTGTATAGCGCTGTATCAAGTGAGTGTAGGTCCGTGAGAAACGTATGAGTTCATAATGAAGTCAATATCTACACCCACCCATATCGCGCGTCAATCAAAGTCACAGGCCAGTTTAAAGTCCTTAGTTGATTATAGCGGTAATCTCTGTAGAGCACCATAGTGAGCAGATATAGACTCGTGAGAAACGTATAAGTTCATTATGAACTAAGTATCTATACCCACCCATATCATGCATCAATCAGAGTCACAGGCCATTAAAACTTCCTTTAATTGTATATCCTATTTTATAATTAGATTATAGCGGTAATTTCTGCAGATGACAATAGTGAGTGAATGTAGACACGTGTGGTACGTATAAGCTCATTTTGAGCTCAATATCTACACCCCCCCCCCCCATATCATACATCAATCAGAGTTACAGGCTAGTTTAGAGTCCCTAAATTAAATGGTAATATAATTAGTTTAATTTATAATGAATTATGTTTGATTATTTGTTTGTAATTTGTTATTATTTGCCTAGTATTATATTTTGTGCATTAGGTTGGAGTTTGCGAGAAAATCCATAATATGTGTAGTAACTAATTGCATATTTGATTGTTTTAGGTCAAGAAATTTTGGATATAATTTAATTGTTTTACTTATTTTCAATTTAGTTTTAAGAATATTTCTACTTATTGTGTTATTAGAGCATTTATTAAAAATGTGATCCAAATCTTCTACTTGATTACACATAAAACAGTTAATATTGTGTGGAAAAGGTCCCAAGTATTTGGCGAAACTGTTAGCCAATTTCGTTTTTCCTACCATTATCCTATTCATTTTAATTTGATGAGTTCTTGTTTTACCAAAAGGAGTAGTTTTCCTTTTGACTGTTTTCATACTATTATAGAGTGATCTCCCTTTTAGTGATGAATTCCAGTTTTGTTGCCATATACTATTAATCATGTCAGAAATAAATTTGTATATCTCTGTATGACTATACTGTACTTGTTGATAAGTCAATTCATTTAGTTTTTCTTTCGCAATTTGATCTGCCAAATCATTTCCTTTTATATCTATATGTGAGGGAACCCATAGAAAGTCTATTTCAATATCTTGAGTACTAAGTTTACTTATTTGATATTGTAATAGATATAAGAAAAAATTTCTGCTGTTAGAGTTGTTTGTACTAATAGTTTTAAGAACACTTAAAGAGTCACTAACACTTAGGAATTTTGTAGAACTTAAGTTAGAGTTTTGTATCCATTTCAGTGCCTGGAGTATAGCCCAAAATTCCACACTATATATGGAGCAGTAATCGGGTAGTCGCACTCCTTGTTTGATAGCAAACTCGGGTACAACCCATGATGCTGCTGTTCTTGCAGGGTCTAGTTTTTTAGATCCATCTGTGTATATTTTAACATAATTTTTATATTCAGTATTTATCTTTTCATTGGCAAGCATTTTAAGATAATGAGCATCCTGTGATTTATTTCCTTTATCTTGTAGTGAGATATCTACTTTTATTGTTTTTAGTCTCCATGGAATTATAACGGGATTTTTAGTTTTTTGTACATTAAATATTTCAGTAGGTAAGTTTGTTTTGAGGCGAAGTATTTGTTTACCAAAGGAAGTGGAGTATTTACCTTTTTTAATAAGTGGTTTAGTACATTTTTTAATTGCCTTTAAAGTGGGGTGCTCATCATTTTGAGTTGACAGTCTAGCTATATATCTTAACATAATTTCCTGTCTTCTGAGATGCAATGGTGGTTCTCCAGTAAGAATTTGTAATTCTTCTGTGGATGTAGATGGTAGTGCTTTAGTTGCAAGGAGAAGGGCTTTACGTTGAATTGAGGTGATTTTATTGAGTAGAGCTGGCGATGCTGTGGCATAAATATGACACCCATAATCGATCTTGGAACGTATCAAAGATCTATACAGGGTCATGATTGTATTTTGACAAGCACCCCAATGTGTGCCTTGTATACTTCTAATTAGATTTAGATCAAGGTTACATCTACTAATTAAGTCATTAATATGGTATTTCCATTTCATATTTTGATCAAAATACATCCCTAAAAATGTAACTACTTTGACAAAAACTATATTTTGATTTTGAAGGGTAAGTTTAGGATAGATTTTATTATAGTTAAAGGGAGAGAATACAACTGCTACTGTTTTTGTATGAGAAAATTTGAATCCCCATTTATCAGCCCAACTACCAATATTATCTAAAGTTTGTTGTATCTCAGCAATATGTTTTTGGTTATTGGGATCTCCAGCGCGCCATAGTGCACTATCATCCGCAAACTGAGACAAATCAATATTGGGGGTAGCTAGATTTGTATCAAGGTCGTTAATCATGATATTAAATAAGGTTGGGCTGAGTACACTCCCTTGGGGTGTACCATTATCTAAGACATACTTTTCAGAGTATGTTGTCCCTACTCTAGTTATAATTTTACGTTCACTTAGGAAATCTTTAATAAAATTGAATATATTACCAGTTATACCATATTTATTTAGTTTAGTTAGTAGACCTTTAGTCCATACTAAGTCAAAAGCTTTTTCCATATCTAAGAATACAGCAATAAGATTTCTATTTTTTTTTGATGATTATTAAAAGCTAATTTGATTGCTGTTTCTAATTTAATGAGTTGATCTAAAGTAGATCTATTATTTCTAAAGCCACATTGATTTTTGGATATGAAATTATTAATTTCCAGGTGATATTTAAGTCTGTTATTGATTATTATTTCCATGATTTTACATATATTATTGGTGAGAGAGATAAGACGATATGAATTTACATCATTCCTATCTTTTCTTTGTTTTAGTATTGGTATTACTACAGCTGTTTTCCATTTAATGGGTAGTTTTCCAGTCTCCCAAATTTGATTATACATATTAAGTAATATTTTAACAAAGTTAAGTGGTAACTTCTTATATATTGAATATCCTATGGTATCTTCTCCAGGTGATGTATCTTTTTTAGTTTTAAGAGCTTGATACCATTCATTAATTGTAATTTTATCATTTAGATAAGACTTTTTATTTCCCATATCTGAGAATGTATTTTTATTATTTATTTCAATTTTAGATCTATGGTTCTGAAATTCCTTAGTATGATTTTTATTACTGCTCATAGCTTGGAAATGCTTTGCCAATGAGTCAGCTTGCTCTTTATAATTATTAGTATTATTGATTTTTGGGGTATTATTTGTATGCTTACCCCTTATTATTCTAATTTTGTCCCAGACTTGTTTTGAGTTGGTTTTATAGTCTAAGGTACTGCAATATTGTTTCCAAGTATCTTGCTTAGCTTTTTTAATAGCATTTTTCAGTTCAGTTTCTATTTTTTGATATTCTCTTAAATGTTGTGTATTATTAGTACGTTTAAATTTGTTAAGTGCTTTTCTTTTATTTTTCCTCATTTCACTAATTTCATTATTCCACCAAGGGCACGGACGTGAAAGTAAACACCCCCTACATTCACTTGTCATATTAGATACTATTCACAAATCCTATTATATACTATCCAAAATCACACCCTATACTAACCACACACACGGGGAAGCAGCCAAAACAAACCATACTATATACTATCCAAAATCACACCCTATACTAACCACACACACGGGGAAGCAGCCAAAACAAACCATACTATATACTATCCAAAATCACACCCTATACTAACCACACACACGGGGAAGCAGCCAAAACAAACCCTATTATATACTATCCAAAGTCACACCATATACCATCTAAATAGAGTCAGTGTTTATAATCACACTACTCCTCTCTCACACCCATTGGCAATTGACATAGTATTTCTTTTCTAATTAATTTGGGTAGCCCTGAGAAGGGCTGTTTTTTTAAACTTCAAAATGCACCTGGTTAATGCTGGCATCTCCCAGGTCTAGCCCCCCCACACACATCTCCTACTCCAATCATTCTCCCAATTCACTCTTGTGATTGGGAGCGCAGAGGGAGAATGAGTGGCTTCACTATCCCAATCTTCTGTTTGAGGGATAGTGAAAGTCTCTTCATTTCTTCCTCTATTCCGCAACCGTGGATGCGGCTGAAGTTGTTGCGGCCGAGGCTGTGGTTGTTGCGGTGGGGGCTGTGCCTGTAGTGGACGAACTGGTTCTGGTGAAGGTCCTCACCACGGGCTTGACTTCACTAGTTTGCCTCATCATGCGGTGAGGCAAAATTGACATTTTCATTTCCTTCTCCTCTTCTTTCTTTTTACTCTTCTCCTCTTCTTTAATTCTGGTCTCTTCTTCTTCGGCCTCCATTGCCAGCTCGTCCAGGAGACGTCTAGCATTCTCCAGATGCATTTGAAGCTCTCTTAACTTTTGAACTCTGCTCATCTTCTTTGATGCACCAACGATGGGTAGCCAGACTTTTTTTTTTTCTAATATGAATTAAGGTCGCATGCGCAACTATGTGCTTTCGCGACCAGTTAATGCCCGAGGGTCGGGCTATTTGATTGGTCGGGACCAAAGGTAACTTTGACTACACTAGGCTGTGTTGTCGCAGTCTCCCCGGCACCCGCGTTAAATGGCAGTCTCGCCTTAGAGAAAAATGTCGGGTCACGGCAAAGCAGGAAGGCAGAACAAATACCAATATTGTGTAAGCCACCTGTGCAATTATATCAAATCCATATAGTCATAGAATTTTTCATCTTTCCTATCAATAAATATTTCTAGTACACAGTGTACATGTTGTAGGTCCTTAACAAATTTAATTGCTAAAATGTCTTAGCGACATAAATAAGTGTAGTCACTGTTAGGTATTTTAGCTTGTTAATTTTGAGCGGTGATTGTTCGAAAAGGGTTCTCCTACCAAATTAGAACCCTGGGGAGAAAAATAAAATAAAATAAAATAAAATAAAATAAAATTAAAAAAAAATCAAAACAAATTAAAAAAGAAAAATATTTTAAAAAATATATATATATATAAAAAATAAATTCAAAAGAAACAAAATAAAAAAAAAAAAAATTAAAAAAAAAAAATAAATTAACAAAAAAAAAAAATAAAAAAAAAAAAAGATTAGAGTTGGAGTGGGGTGTGTTTGGTGTTATTTCATTTCTTCTTTCTTCTTTTTCTCTTCTTTTCCCTTTTCTCTTTCCCACTTTCTTCCTACTTCCTTCTTCCCTCTTTCTTTCTTTTTCCTTCTTCCATCCTTCTTTTCCCTTTCCTTTTACTTTTTCTTGTCGGTTTGTTGATGTTATGTTTCCTTGAGCTATCACTATTTGATCCCGGTGTTCTCATCACACTTATCTTGTCACTTGCCGGTTGACTGGTTTTACTGTACCTACATTGTGCCACTACTTAGTGTAATCTTCTCTTTTTTTCCCCTTCTCCTTCTTCCCTTTCTCCCGTTTCTTCCTTTTTTCCTCGCATTACAATGTTTATATTATCCCCCCTTTCCCTTCCTTTCCCCTTTTCTATTTTATTTTATATATTTATTTTAGGGTAATGTTAAGCTGTTCTGCTTTTTTAAGCTAGCGGTATTACTATCCGCTCTGGCCCCTTTAACCGATATGGCCTCGTTAATTATTTATCTATTTGATAGTTATAATTTTTTTTTTCCGTTTATTTAAGGCATTGTTACGTGGGTCTGTTTTTTGAGCTAGCGATGTTATTATCTGCTCTGGCCCCTTGATTGATAAATATTAACTCTTTGACTATGTTTATGTTTATTTACTTATTTGATGGTTTGGATATTTATATTTTGTGTTTAATGTCTATTGATTTTAGGTAATTAAGTATATTTATATAGGTAGCATTTACGTTTTTGTTATACCTTTTATCTAGAATTTGGGGGAATGATGTAACTGAGTCAAGTTTTCTTTGTTGTAGTTGGAAGACGGTACGTTGTCGATGATATTTGTGACATATGTTGAATACATGTTCCAATGTTTCAGTTTCTGGACAGTGTGGACATTTATCCGGCGTGGGTCCTGTACTTATATGTTTCATAAAACTGCCATTTAGTAGTGTTTTACCTGTTGGTAGCCAGACTGACTGACTGACTGACATTATTTGTTTAAAGTGATTCGTCCCGAAGGCTCTTGTCACTGTTTTATCCGTCAATGGACGGTTATTTACTTTATCCTGAGGGTGGGAATGGAGCCGCCACCCTGCAGGCGTTTATGTGTTCATGGAACACTATTTACTTGGGCCGTCACATCGGAGTAACTATTGATCTACTGCTGTGTGATTGTAGGGCCACATGCTATATGAGTGGGAATAGTTCCAGCACACACTCATATTAATTCATTCTGTTTCTGTTTGGTCGTTCAGGACGTGTTAAGCACGTGTAGTTGCTGCGGCTGTTTAGTGGGCGAGGCGAAGTGCCTGGCAGGGGCTGCTTCTTTGGACGTATCCTATCCCTATTTATATACTCTGTGCTGTTCCTTGAGTGTACAACGTTTGTGTAACAGTGTTTTGTAATGTTAGGTGCTCAGTGTGTGTTTAGATGTTGTTGTTTTCCTAATATTTTTTTATATGCAACCTTGTGTTGCTGTGTCTAATGATCTGGACTTTGATCACCTTATATACACTATTTGGGGGTCTAGTTAAGTCATATCTCTTGAGTTGTTTGGTGAACTTTGCAGCTTTGTGCTGCTGGGCCTGATAGTCTTGGACTTTTGACTACCTTATATGTTCTAATTTTGCTGGGCCTGTATTAATTTCTTCCTTATTCTATTTGGTGTGCGACCTTGTGTCGCTGGACCGATAGTCTTTGGACTTTTAGACTACCTTATATGTTCTAATTTGGGGTCTCTATCATATTTCTCTATCTGGTTATAGTGCTCCGGTCTCGGTGCACCTGTTGGTTCTATCTGGGTGTTTGAGTTGTTGATAGTATGTTGGTTACACTGTACACTTGGTTGTACTCCTAGCGAGAGAGTGTCAAGAGAAAGTAGGAGATAGAGTAGAGTGTTGACCTACGTTCTTATTGCCTATGATGTTTTGATGCTTATGGCACATTGCTATTTCTTGAGATGTTATTTATTGGGTATTTTATTTCTATTTTTAATGACCTGTTTGTGTTGTTACTCTTATTTCCCCCTTTTTGTTTTTATTGTGACCCTATTTCTATATTTGTTATGGCCCCTTGATTTAGTCCAGGTGTGTGGGTTGGGTACCAGGTGATGGCAGTGGGTCCTCGCCGCAAATAGCAGGGGCCGTTAAGCGACACTAGCCAGACTGACTGACTGACTGACATTATGTGTTTTAAGTGATTCGTCCATGTAGGCTCTTGTCACTGTTTTATCCCTTAAAAAGGGTTATTTAATTTATCCTGAGGGAAAGGAATTGTGCCACATTCCCTGCAGGCGTTTATGCACTCATAGAGTGCTATTTACTTAGGCCTTCACCACTGGGCAATAAGTGTACTGCCTCTGGGTGTGGCTTCGGCCGTCACCACGGGGCAATAAGTGTACTGCCTCTGGGTGAATGTAAGGCCATAAGCCATAGGCCATAGGGTGGGTAGGAATGGAACCTACACACACCCACCCCTCTCATTCTGTTAACTACTGGTCTGCAATAGCAGTAAAGCGAGAGAAAATTAGTTTTCTCATATCGCTTATGTCGGCGTAATGTGGTCGTGCAAGCACGAGAGATTACGGCAGCAGGGAGAAAAGGTGACGAAAAACTCAAGCACGCACCTGTATATCAAATTCAGTCCAGTTGTACTAATGGACAGCCTAACAACCAATAATGTGTAAGCCACCTGTGCAATTTACCAAATATCTTAGTTAAAAATATTAATTAACGTCCTATAAAAAATAGGGACTAGTACTATAGTGTACATACGTAAGTCCCTATTGTATTTAAGCTAAAGTGTCTAAGCGACACATAAAAGTGTAGTCAATGGTAGGGGATTTTGGTTATGAATTTATTGCAGCAGTGCCAATAAGGTCAAATTATTCCTTTCAGGGCCATAAAGTTAGTCGAAGAGGGCTACTCGATACCAAATGAGTACCCTATTTTTCAGGCAATTGAAACGCAGTGAGATGAAGAGTCCATCTGTGCTCCGCAGGCTCTGTCATCGGGGTGCAGTTGGTGGTGGTCATATTCTATGGCCGCCTGTTATCCCTCTGCTAATTGAATCTTCTACTCCGCTGTTAACTGGTTCGACGAAATGTTTAGTCCACTTGTACTCCCGCCATTTTCGCCCAAGCAATAGTGACTCTGCCAAGCACGTGCAGACTCATGCTTGAGCGGCCATCTTGGTCGTCCACGTGGCGCCATTTCTAGTCAGCGAAGTATGGATTCCACAGCGGTCTATCTGGTGGCTGGAATAATCAGTGGTGAAGTCTCTGTTATCTCCTTGCTTACTCCTATGGGTGCTTTTTTGAGTCACTCCTAATGGGTAGCATTTATCCACTGTTTCCCATGCTCACGCTAGAGAGCCGCTGTCCCGGTCCATCCTGCTCGATGTCGACTGCCCGAATGCTCATGAATGATGATGACGATGCTAGCCAGACTGACTGACTGACTGACATTATGTGTTTTAAGTGATTCGTCCATATAGGCTCTTGTCACTGTTTTATCCCTTAAAAAGGGTTATTTAATTTATCCTGAGGGAAAGGAATTGTGCCACATTCCCTGCAGGCGTTTATGCACTCATAGAGTGCTATTTACTTAGGCCTTCACCACTGGGCAATAAGTGTACTGCCTCTGGGTGTGGCTTCGGCCGTCACCCTAGATCCCAAAAATTACATTATCCCTATCATCACCAAAACACGCGGACGTGATAGAAAACACCCCTAGATCCAAAAAATTACATTATCCCTATCATTACCAAAACACGCGGACGTGATGGAAAACACCCCCTAGATCCAAAAAACTTACATTATTCCTATCATCACCAAAACACGCTGACTTTTGAAAGAAAACACTCACTCACTTTTATACTTGACTCATATTAATTAAAAATTGACTCATATTAATTATAAATTGAACAAGTTATTTTGAAAAAATACGTTGTGCTTATAGACGCACTTCAAAACAAAAGTAAAAAGAGACAGTGATTATAGACTCACTTCTAATTTTTTTCTAACTTCCTCACATACCATAAGCAAATTGAATGATTAATTCTTTTCGAGAATATTGGGTAGCCCTGAAAAGGGCTGTTTTTTTGTGTGTGTACGAGGAAGGATGGCAATCTTTTATCGTCTAAGATTGCGTCCTCGTTTGGCTACACGATAGGGTCTGCTTCTTCGGAAAGAGAAAGAGAACACTTTCGTGTCCACACGACAGTCGACAAAACTTCTGTCTGGTTCCTGCTGCTGTTGTTGCTGTTGCTGCTGCTGCTGCTGTTCTCTCTGCTCTCTCTCTCTGCTGCTTTTGAAGTCGATACTTCTCAGTCCATTCTTCTTTCTCTTTTTGAATTTCCTCTCTGAAGAGTTCTTCTATGAGGTCTTCCGTTACTTGTAGCATTCTCACATTCTCTATCTCTTCAGGCCTTGGCATCAGATTGTGTCTGCTACGATGCAGAGTGACATAAGCTTCGTTCAGCTTAGCTAGTCTTGAGCACATCTTCGTAGTAGGATGAGTCAAACAATGGATGGCCAGACTTTTTTTTTTTTTTTTTTAATATGAATTAAGGTCACATGCGCAACTATGTGCTTTCGCGACCAGTTAATGCCCGAGGGTCGGGCTATTTGATTGGTCGGGACCAAAGGTAACTTTGACTACACTAGGCTGTGTTGTCGCAGTCTCCCCGGCACCCGCGTTAAATGGCAGTCTCGCCTTAGAGTAAAATGTCGGGTCACAGCAAAGCAATATTGTGTAAGCCACCTGTGCAATTATATCAAATCCATATAGTCATAGAATTTTTCATCTTTCCTATCAATAAATATTTCTAGTACATAGTGTACATGTTGTAGGTCCTTAACAAATTTAATTGCTAAAATGTCTTAGCGACATAAATAAGTGTAGTCACTGTTAGGTATTTTAGCTTGTTAATTTTGAGCGGTGGTCAAAATTGATCAAGTTAGATTTCGAGAAAAAGATTGTTCGAAAAGGGTTCTCCTACCAAATTAGAACCCTGGGGAGAAAAATAAAATAAAATAAAATAAAATAAAATAAAATTTAAAAAAAAATCAAAACAAATTAAAAAATAAAAATATTTTAAAAAATATATATATATATATATATATATATATATATATATATATATATATATATATATATATATATATATATATATATATATATAAAATAAATTCAAAAGAAAAAAAAAGAAAAAAATAAAAATTAAAAAAAAATAAAAAAATAAAAAAAACCTGCTTTATATGGTTCAAGCGCGGACGTGATGGAAAACACCCCTCTGCGGTTTAGGGTTTTGAAACGTTGGGATAGTTTGATGTGAGGGATAGAAAGAAAAGTCAAAGAGCATTTATATGAATACAAATGTAAAACAAACGACAGACTATTTGGTTTCAAAACACAACATTTTTATTCAAATAACAAAACAACTCACAAAACACAATTTTTTCAAATAACAAACATTTTTTTTCTTCCATAACGCTAATACATTATCTTTGACATGGTTGACAACGTTGTGAATTAAATTGAGATTTCCACTGTTGGAAGTCATTGGGCGATTGATGTACACTACGTTTCCTAGCTAAAGACAACAGATAGCCATAATGGTCACAAAACCATCGATCTACTTTGTCATCGTTTCGAGACGAATGACGATCAAAATAAGTCACTAAATGTTCTAAAGAATATCCAAGACTGCGATGATGCAGATAATAGATACAATATTGTCCACACACCATAGAATCTGTGCTTTGTAATTTCACATTATTGAATCGTGTCGTCTGGGCATTTCTTCTCATAAAGTCAATGATATCATCTTCGAAAGGAGGCAATCCATACGAATCAAAATACTCCGCACAACCCTCTTGAGGAAAGTAGACTGCTACCCAGTGAGTTCCTGGAAGATGACTGTCATCTGTGTTGATGACATAAGTTTGATTCTCTTGAGGTTTGCGATGAGGTAGTTCATCTTTAGCACACACGACAGGATTCCAAGAAGCAGTGTACGAACTACGGTTCAAAAGATAATAAAGTTCCCATGTATCCATTTTTTGTTGTGTAGCCTTGTTTTTTTTTCTCTCCTTTCTTCACAGGTGATGATAAGTCATCAATTCAATCAAGACTTTTTGTTTGAAACGGTCTGACAAGTAACTGATGGTTTGCTTCGTCTCCTTACTTTCGGCCAAGAGAGCTTCGATGCGATCGATTTCTCGAGCAAACAATGGAGGAGAGGAATGATCACGTAAGCCTTTATACCACTGAAGTAACACGTCTTCTTCGGAGATGAGACTCCAAGCTTCGTTCAGATAATCATCCAATTTTTCTTCTTGACTCATCATCATACATTTATCGTGTTGAATTTGACTGGGATGATCGATTTGACATCCATAACAATCTTTTTTAATCATGTCCCTTATTTTATCTTCCAAGTGTTGTGCAAAACAAGCCACTAACTGTTCCTGTTCTGGCCATCTGGATTGTATGATCACTACCTCTTCTTTTTGGTCTTGGGGATCTGCTTTTTCTGTAACCTCCCATTCCATGGATTCTCCACTATTCAAAGAAGGACAAGGGTCTTCCATAATGTCTAATAGTCTAGAATGACTTCTCTCAAACTGTTGATTTCTATGGTATTATCGAATTCAGCATACAGAATGATATTCACCGTTTCGGGAAGAGGTGCTGCAAACTGAAGTTCCACACGCAGTTGCCCAGATTTTATAGGGTGGAAATGTCCCTCGTCGCTGCCTTGGTCTGGAGTGAAATCAAAAGCCCACAACGTGTAACCTCTTGCATAGTCGTCGTAGGAAATACCGTGACTGGTGTTGGTTCCTAACTGTCCTGTGGCTTCGTACAGTGACAAGTACGACCTCAAGTAATTTTTCTGTTCACCAAAGTCGGGTTCAAAGGGTCTGGTACACAAAGTTTTGCCATCGCGACTGACTTCAATTTTGGATACTCTGCAGTGCTTAAACTGGAAAGGATTTTCATCGTGGGCACCATTGAGGGCTGCATTGCTGACGATACCAATGAATAAACGTTTGGGTAACTGTCCTTGGAACAGATGATCTTCAATCTTAGATCGGAGTCCAGCGGCAATGGTGAAAGTTTTGACTTCCACGCGTCTTATCGGATACTTGGCTGTCGTTCTGCTCAAAGTATGACTGATATCATTTCCCACTTTAGGTAACACTTCCACGCGACGTACGTATAACCTGGCTTCTTGGATAATGGTTTTGTATTCGTTGGCATGAGCCATCAAATGGAAAGCAGTACTACTTCGATTCAGTCTCAAGCGAATATCTACTCCGTTCAGCAAATACTTTTCTTGAAACCACATGTCCAAATGCAAACGATCGAACAGTTCTAAACTACGTCCCTGCAAAATTTTCTTTCGACGGTCGTTAAAACCTTCATTGTGAGGATCTGCAGGAGCGCTGCCATCAGCAGCTGCTGGTACGGGCAAGGCTGTGTCGTTAAACTTATCTGCGGTGTCAGGTTTCCATACCACGCAAGCATCTAGATGAGTGTTCTTGGCTTCTTTTCCGTACGTCAAGAGATTTTCAAGGTACGCTCGGTAAGGGTAAGTATCCATGCTACTGCTGATCAGTTTGTTATTCATGTACAAATCGACATCGCTGAACAAGGAATGCATGAAATTGTTGACAGGAGCTACTCTATCATTGGCTCCTGGATTGGTGTTGTCTGTTTTGGTTACTTTCACTTTCAAATACAAGTAACTGTTGTTGAGATCGATGTAATCTTCGGGTTGTCCTTTGATTTCAAACTCGATGGGAGCTGAATCCGTCAAAGAGGAGACGGGATGAAATTCGACCCATTGGGCTTCTTGCATGGTCATCATCGTGGGTGGCATGGCAAAGAGATCCAGTTCCGACTTGGAACAGGCACAAGATTCTTGGTGCATCATTTTTTCTTTAGGTTTTTTTCTTCACTTTTAATAATCAAAAATGTCTAAGTCTCGAGCGGTTCTTTTTTTCTTTGTCTTTCGAACTTTTGAGGTACGGAGACTTTTGAAAGGGTGTCTTCGTCGACGCTTTCTACCTTGTCCTTGCTTTGTCGTCAGGGAAGTAGGAATGTCAGACTCGGTACCGTTCAGAGCATTTATAGGACTTTCTCGTCGACCCAAAATCTCTTTACCCGTTTGAAGCAAGGCATTTTTGCCTGCTCTCAAAAAAGCTTCTTTAGGGTTTTGTTTGTCAATGAGAACATTGTAAAGAAAATCTTTGCCGTGAGTCAATGCGGCATCTTTTAAGGTGTGCAATCCTCGTGTCACCATTGGTTTTAAAACAGGGACTACGGAACGAAAGGCTGATTTAAACATATCTCCTAAACCATGTCCTCGTTGTCGAGTGACTCCTTGGTACACAGGATACATCACTTTTTCAGTTGTTGGAGAATCGTTTTTGAAAATGGAGTTTCACTGTGACTTTCCCTTTGGTAAATTGAATATTTTGACCTAGTTCTCCTTTTATAGTAATGTTGACACTGTCGAAATACGACTTACTGACGGGTAAATAATGAGGATGCACAAATTCGCGGTGAACGTGATAGGTATTTCCACCTTCCTCGTCAGCGGTAGTAGTATCTACTTTGAAAGGAATGACACGTAGTAACGGTACAGAGGTGTGTCCTACCACATTGTACTCCACCACATCGGAGTACACAAACATCAAATTGATTCCTTGGTTCATTTCTACAGGGAATCGAAAATATTTGGTAAAATCCAAGTTACTGGATATGCCTGGTATTTCTTTTTTGTTCGGGAGCATCTTGAGGTCTCCACCTAAGATATCAAACAATTCAGGACAAAAGGTAATGGTTATTATTTTCTTCTCTGAAAATTTGATCATGAGGCGACGAGCCACTTTAATGTACTCAAAGGTAACACTTTCTTTGATTTTGTCCAGGGGTTTACCAAACATAACATTGAACCTGGTTGCAATCGTAGTCACTAAATGTTGACCACTAAAATAGTAGCCTGCAGGAATGGTCAACACATGAGTGGACAGTTGTTTAGTTGTGGGTCCATCTGATTTCTTGATGTCAATGCCAGTGATGCCTCGTTCATCTAAGGCTTGTTGCAATTGCTTGTCGTACACTTCAACTGTGAAAAAGTTTTGATTTTCGACGATGTTTTTGATTTGTGTCGGGTGTATTATTTCCACTAAAGCTGCTTCCCAATGACCATCTTGATCCAAATGCATGGCTTGAGGTAATTTAGACGTGTAACAACACAATGTGTTGTTAGGAAACACCTCCATGGAACTGTCACTGGGTAACGTTAGGTAAAATTGGTTAATAGTGTTGTTCATATTTCCAATGTTCTTCTGTCCGAGGAGTCACTCGAGGTTAAAGGAGTATCTAAAAGAGGATTGTGATTGGAAGGGTGACTGTCAGGAGAAGGACTAACGTTGGCCGCAAGACTCCCAATATTGTTACTGTTGTTCCCGTTGTAAGAGTATTTCAGGGAAGGATTGGGAAGAAGATACCCGATGCAACTGCTGAGTAAAATGGTCCACAATTGTTTGTCTCCTTGTTGCAAACTCAAATTAGCAATGGCTGCACCAATGACACAATATACCACAAAGATTTGACAGAAAAAAACGATTTGCGTTTTAGGGACACGTTCTCCACACCACACCCACAAGGGTTGCTTTTGTAAATCTTGCAGAGATGATGTGGGTGAAGGAGTAGTCACTGTGGTCGCTGAAGCTGTATTGAAGGGCATGATGGTCACTTCTTTTTATAGTCGATGACTTGGGCAGCGTCAATCCAAGAATCAAAACTAGGAGGATATCCTTTCCAACGTACTTTGACTTCTTTGACACGACGTTTTCCTACTTTACCGGTTCTTCGTTCGAGAATGCTTTCAATGTCGTACACGTCGTCTTCTTTTTTGGTAACACGTTGTAACTCAGGCAAGTAAAATGTTCCTTTTAATACTTCTCCGTTCATGTCTTCCAATTTATAGACGGTAGGATGACG
The DNA here is from genome assembly GCA_029339505.1 of Unio delphinus. Taxonomy (NCBI): domain Eukaryota; kingdom Metazoa; phylum Mollusca; class Bivalvia; order Unionida; family Unionidae; genus Unio; species Unio delphinus. The sequence continues at coordinate 13,129,659 of JAQISU010000242.1, read as the reverse complement.
ATCGCGCACTCGTCCAGTAACACGAAACAATTCGGTGGTCCAGTTGGGTAAGTAACCTTTGTCGAAAGTGAGTTTGGTTTTGCCAATGCGTACCCAATCTCCCGGGGTTAACACTTCTCTACCTTTCTTGGGGAAAGCCCTCGTCCGGGACGTACCAAACAGACGCTCAAAAACAGTTACTTCGTTGTCAGGTGTCACCTCTTGTGGGGAACGTCCAATGCTTCTATGGTAAGATTGATTGTAGGCTTGGACTAAGTGTGGTAAGACGTCGATGTACTTGAGAGTGTGTTGATGCGTAAAATATTTCCACATGCGTTCTTTCAAGGTACGTTGAAAACGTTCCACGATACTGGCTTCTGTTTCAGGATTTTCGGTGGTGAAAAAATGAATGTCACGTTTTTTTAATTCTCGTTGGAAAGCTTGGTTCAGAAATTCGGTACCTTTGTCGGTTTGCCATCGAAGAGGGTGACGACCACTTTGTTTCAACACCAGTTGCAAAGCTCGTACTAACTCTCCGCTCGATTTGGATGTCAATGGTACGACCCAGGCAAATTTAGAAAAGACGTCGATGACACAAAACAAATATTTGTAGCCACGATTGTAGGTGGCTAAATGAGAGACATCAGCTAAATTGGCTTGCCATTGATGATCGATACCTTCCACTTGAGTGCGACTTCTGTGAAATTTTCGTCGAATGGGTTTGTGTAAAGTGTACGTCGCTTGTTCTTGTAACCATCGTTGTACTGCTGGTAAACGGAGCTTTTTCAGGCGAGTTTTGGCAGCACGATACAATTTCTGAATGCCTCCGTAACCTGCAGGGTGAGCTGGATCGTAGTAAATGCTGGCTAATACCTTCTCCATGGTTTTTGTTAATAAGGTACCCACTCTTCGAGGATATTGCTTTGGGTGGGACGAAATGCGGGTTGTTTGGAAACGGTTTTACGTGTCCGATGTGCCACAGGAGTTGACGTCGAGGGTACTGGTGGTGGTGGTGGTGGTGGCGGAGGTAATGGGATAGCTTCTTTGGTCTTCTTTTCTTTTCTCACTTCTGGTTTCTTTTCTTTCTTTTTCACATCTGTCGAAGAAGGAGTAGCCATCATCTTTTTAACCCAAGTTTTGAGTTCTTCTCGTGGGGGAGTGGGAGAAGGGGTCAATAAGGAAGCGGCAATCTTACTCGGAATGGGGGTGGTAGTGGGTGTTTGAAAGAGATCATGGGGTTCTTCTTCCTTGGGTAATGGTGGGGTAACTTCTGTTTTAACCGCTGTAGAGGGTGAGGGTGACGGGTTATTCATTAGAGCCTTAAAATCGGACAAAGTGGGTTGAGCTGTTTGTTCCACAGCTTTCTGATGAAAGAGTTGTAGCCGTTTCAAGAGTTGACCGTACTTTTGTGATTTTTCGGTTTCGGATAAATCGTGGCGATGGATCAAGGATTGCAATTCGTGTTGTAATTGCGACATCTCAGCCAAATTGGGATTGGATGGTAAATGGGGGGTTCGTTGTTCTTGCCAATGATGGTATTCCATCCATCGTTTGTAAGGAACCAAAGTTAGTTTTCGTCCTTCCATGAGCTTTCAAAGGTTATGTCTGAGATTGTGGTGATCCATAGGGTCCTTTTATCTTCTACCCATCCCTTGAGTCATCCCTTGTATCAAACCTGGCAACACACCGGTTAGCACATTTTGCGCTAATCCTCCCAACAAAGGAGCAAGAATGGGTAAAAATCCTCCGCGTTGCACCAACATCTTTTTCTTTTGACGGACGGATATTTTCTTTTGGACCATTTGACGAAGAACGTGTCGATGTTTGGCGAAGCATTTTTTCTGGTGTGGAGACTAAGGTATCGTGCCTTTTAAGACATTCAAACAACATTCACACACGGTGTCGATGACATCTTTGGAGGCTGTTTTAATGATTTGTTTTCGCATGGGTGGAGAGGCTTTGGACAGGACGGACAACACGTCTCCGTGTTTGGCTAAACGTGGAGGTAGTCCTTTCCTTTTCTTTCCTTTGTGGGGTGAATAAGAATGTTTTCTGCGAGGTGACATCTTTGCTTGTTCGTTCCAGAAATACACTGACGTCAAAGACTTGGTACACACCCTCTTTTATCTTCTTTTTCTATTGGCTTCTCACAAAGGCAGCGGCATGCCTCGCTAAATCCTCAAAAGCAGGGCTAAAGATGCCAGTTCGGTTATTAGCTGAATTGATAAATTTTGTTATTAAAGATCCTCCCCTTTGGTGACTTCTCTTTTTCTTTTGACGTTTGGGTATTTTCTTTTGTGTCCTTTGACGAAGAACGTGTCGATGTTTGGCTAAACGTCCTTTCCTTTTCTTTCCTTTGTGGAGTGTAGAAAAATGTTTTCTGCGAGGTGCCATCTTTGCTTGTTCGTTTCACAATACCACTAGTGTCAATGACTTGGTATACACTCTCTTTTATTTACTTTTTTGGGAACTATCGCTTCGTCAAAAAGGTAACAATGTGTTTCCCAAAATTGTCAAAGGATCCTCCTTTTTGGTGTCTCTTCTTTTTCTTTAAAGGTCTACGCCTTTGGAGGGAAGGACGTTGATGTTTGGTTTTAAAGCTTTTGGTGAGATGACGAGATTGTCTTGTTCCTTTTCCTTTTTGGACAGCAGAACGACAAGGGTAGTGGTGGTGGTGTGCATGTTTTTGAGGAGGCATCCTTGAGTGTTCAGCATCAGCACAGAAAAAATACTGATTGACGTCGTGGTCCTCAAGTCATATTTTTATACTGGAATGCGACGCCACTGATTATCTTTGCGTCGTATCAACTTCATGGCCGGTAACACACGTCGTGAAGGAGTTCGCAATGGACTCAATCGGGACAGTTCTTGTTTGGACAAATCTAGTAAACTCTTTAACATGCCAGATCTTTCTTGGACTTTGACTTTCGGGGCAGGTACTTTGTGAGCAGCTGCTACTGCCGCTAATGTCGATGAGGGTGTCTCCGGTGGAGGAGACGTTTTGGGAGACGCAGATTTCCAATGTTTCATCAAATTAGGAAAAACGGGTGTCAAATTGGGTTTGGCTGGCATCACCCGCAACGGAGAAGTGGCAGCCCCTGAGGCTACTGGCAACGTAGTCCCTGCCAAACGTCCTTGTAGATCTTTTCTTACAGGTCGTGGTTGACGAAGATAAGGTTGCGTCCTGGCCGAAGTGCCTCTTTTGCGGGTGACCGCTTTTTCTGTGGACTTTTCTTTTTCTGTGCTTTGGTCTTGGTACCCTTGTTCTTTTTCTTAGGGGTTTGTTTGGCTTTTTTTTGTTTTCTTCTTGGGGTGAACTTTGGGAGTATTGGGATCCCATTTTAAAAGGGAACGAATGATGACACCTCCTAGAGAACCACTACCTCCAGGTTTCAATATGATTTGCTTTTTGGTGTGAGTGTCGATGCGAGGATTGGCCAGTTGCGTCAAGGCTACTTTGTTTCTGTCAAAAAAGCGTTTGGTTTGATGTGGAATGTGAATGATGCCTTGCAGTATTTGACGTGCTGTCACCGTAAACCATCGTAAGACTTCTTTGAGACTGGCTTCTAAGACGTGAGCACGTATTTGTGGATTTTTTTCGCGACTGATGCCGTACAAGGCACGAATCAATTTTGATGGGAAGATGAGACTGAAGGGACGTCATGTTGACGATGTATGAGACAAGGTCAAAGTAACCCAAGGTTTTTATAGATTTTTTTAGTGCTTCATAGTGTTATGTCGACGAGGAGGACGTGTACACGACAGGTCCTCCGTCTTGACACCAGTCGTGAAACAAATCGGTACGAAATCGCAAATAATCAGGGGTAGTGGGTTTTAAATCCACGAGTAAATAGGCATGTGGCGTTTGAGTGGCATCATCGTACGCATGAGTCAGCCAAGGTGTTCCTAACTGTTTGGCTAAAACTTGCACTTGTGATTTATCTTGAGGACTTTTAAACAAGACCACGTAATGAGCATTAAGACTAATGGTACGATGGGCTTTACTTTGTTGAAATAAATTTTGTGTAATGTAAATGACACTGGCATTACGATGATGGCCTTTACGCGTAAACCATAGTTTAATTTCTTCTTCGTCTTCTCCTAACATGTCGTCAAAAATAACCCAATGAGTTTGACTAGGGTCAGACACGATCCCCTCGTCTTCTTTAGGAATGCCTGCTACAAACACAATGGAATCACCTTGACTTTCTTGCAAGAGGCTGTATGCCGATTGCCACTCTTAGTAACACCACACGATGCGTTGAGGTGGACGATCGATCAAATGATGTTTATGTTCGATCAAACGTTTGACAAATTCGGTTTTGCCTGAACCGCTCGGTCCAGCAATTAACATGTTAAAAGGATGACGAAGATACAAGGCTTTCCAACTAGCCTGATCTAAGTGTTCGTCAATGACTTTGAATGTGGAGGAGGAAGGAGTAGTAGAAAGAGTAGAGTGAGCCATAGTCATGTAGTGGTATGACAGTATTGACACAAAAACAGACAAGACAAGAGGTTTTTATACTTTTTTCAAGACACGTTTATTTCAATGCATGTTTAAATTTGAACAACACGAAAACATAAAAGCCAAATGGATAAATACAGGAATAAAATACATAGGCAAACGATCAAAGTGGAATATAAACAAGTCACTGTACAACGTGGTTTGGGTAACGAAGGTGTCCTAGAGGTAGTATGTAATGTTCTTATAGTCTCCTCTACAGGGGGTACAGTCACATAGGTGTCTTCTCGAAAGGGTCTTTGTGGGGGAATGTCCATGACAGTTCTGTCTTGAACAGAGGGATTGTCTTGGGTGATAGATTCTTTTTCTTCTTCTTCTTCTGGTACTGTTACTAACACAGGATTAAAAGTGACTTTTTTCACACGACGATGAATTTTAGGAACACAACGCTTGGGCATAATGGGATGCTTCGTTTGTCCAAGCCTCAAAATCCCAACTTTTCCAGTCACGTACATCTGTCCAATGAGGGTGTAAATCACAAGCTACACACACATCTTCGTACACTGCTTCCGTACGTAAAAGTTGACGAATCTTTTTTTCTTGGAAAGGTCGAGACGTATCCAGATGAAAACGTAAGGCTTTGAACAGAATAAGTCTCTCGTAGACATTTAAAGGAGTCTTATTTTTTGATAGGTAGTGTTCGTAAAGTGTCCACAAGGAATCGGCAGGTAAACGAAATCCCAGAAAGCAAGTCACTAAAACACACACGACACGTCGATCCCAATTCATAGGGTATAGTTCTTGTAATAAGTGTTCGTAATCTTTCACCGTGTGAATCTTCTCATTGATATCCTTCCACGGAATCTGTTGGATCACCAATGATAAAGGTTGTGGCATGGTTGTTCTCTTTTATACTTCTTTAGGTCGAAGATCATCAGTGTAGATTCAACCCAGAATTAAACACAGAATTAAATTTGCTCAAAAAGCGAAAGTGATTAATATAACGTGTAATTTCGTCCCACTGCCATTCAGGGTAACGGTTAAGAAGGATCAAAGTATCTTCAGATGTAAACGTAGTAAATTGGTAACAGAGCAAAAAAATACCCTTGATCCAGAGAAATCTAACACGTTGGTTAATTTTCGTCACTTTCCTCTTGTGAATTTCACGACACAAAAGTTCTACAGTCACCCATTGAGATTTTTCTTTAGCAAGGCCTTGCCAAACGTCCTTGTAGATCTTCTCTTGCAATTCGTGTGGTAATCCTTGAATATTATATTTTAGAGAGGGTTTATATACTGGTCTAGGCGTGTTACACGACATGGAACAGTAGTGTCACTTCCAATCACTAGGTCCTACTAAAGGTAGGTATTGACAATTCGGAGACCATCGAGCATGTTCCAAGTAAGCGGAATCTTTCTGTTCCCACTCGTAAATGGATACACCACAACTGAAACACTTGACTTTATCCCCTTCGCCCAAGTAGAAAAATCCAGCTCTGGCTAATTCTTCAGGAGTTGGTCTAGGCAGATATTTTGGCCATTTATCTTTGAAGGTTTGGAATCGACTTTTAAAGTGGCAGTATTCAGGTAAACTCGTCGGGAACGAATATTCGACTCTCCTCACTTCTGTTCGATGCAGGTACGGTGAAATTCCTAGGAGTCCACGATAACGTGTCGCACCGCTTTCGCATCCCTCAGGTTTGACACGCACAGCATCACTTTCCAGGGTAGATATAGGGGTAGTAGTCATAGCAAAGTTCCCACGATATCCAGCTGAATCGCTAATGTCATAGCGCCTGGCATCTCTGCAATCGTACGGTTCACCATCGCCCTCTGTAACGCAATTACAGTGCATACCGCAAGGACACTTACAGTTTCCTTCCGGACAACTTCCGTTGCAATGCATGGGTCTTATCCATCCAGTACTTTTCACACTCGGGGAAGGTACGTTTGTTTTACAATCCCCAAACTTGAATGATGTCTGTTTAAATAGATTCATCTTCTTTTCGCTGTGCCGTTGTAGTGACAAATGAACTATTGGTCTTGGACGATATCCCTTTTTATATGCTGCCCAATTTCGACGTGACCGTACGGTAGAGTGAAGTGATTGGGAAGTCGTACTCTTTTTTGGTGCACGATTTGATAGACTTTTTCCAAAGGTCGGCTAACAATTTGGTGTGTGGGTAAACGGACAATCTTGTGCGGTTCATGGGTAGTCACTTGAAACGTTTCATCCTGTCCCGACTGTAAGGCTTCTTGTAGTACGTTAAAGTTCACCACTTGACTGGTGCGATAATTAAGAGTCAATCCTTTCACTTTACATTCGGTGTGCATTTCTCCTTGTGGGTCTCGGTATTCGTAGCCGTAATTTTTAGGACCGCCACTTGCAAAACTTAGAATCTTGTCGTCGGGATGTTCATCGGTCCAGGCTCCTAAACGGTCTTCTTCGATGACAGGGTTACACTGGTTCGGTCGGTGAATGTAGATGCAACTGTCCGTGTCAAAATACAACACACGATCTCCTAACAGTTCTAACACTTCGTACAATTTTAAGCGAGCGTGGGCTGTTACGTAAGCCGCAATGATAACATTTCCAAATTTGTCGGCTTCTACAAAGTCTAGTTCTTCTTCGTAATTGACTAAGATCAAGTCCTCACGAATGACGTCCACGTGTTTCATGACTTTGGTTGGGTTGTGAATCATCTGGAAGTAGCGAGACGGCTCGGACAAATACTCTGTCTTGGGTAAAGACGGGCGTTGTGCCATTTTACCCCACAAGCAATTGAGCATCACTTTGGCAAACGATCGCCTTCCTTCGTTTTTCTCGATGTGGTCTAAAGTGATACCTTCCTGCTCCCAATATTTTTCTTTGAATATCTTTTGGTCTTCGGGAGTGTGACACCAGGAAGGATAGCCACTAGCTTCTTGTTTTAGTTTTAAAAAGGCATCCACGTAGTCTGCAAAAATACCTTTCTGTATCTCGTCGCCCTTGCGGTATTGTTGTGTTTTGGGAAAGTGGTAGATTTCGTACACTTCTAACAGTTGATATCCCAGGTCCAGAGCTTTAAACAATTCCACGCTCACCCACGTTCCTGTCAAGGCGCGTTCTTCCTGAGTGTGATGACAAGGTTGGCCTTGGTTGCACGTTTCGGCACATGTGCGACACAAAGGAAACATCAGTTTTCCTTGGCAATGGTGAGGTAAAACGGGATGGTACAAGTCTGTGGGTGGTAAGACTTTACACTTGATCAATCCTTCGTACTGTCGAATGTGGTCCAAGTCAATGTGTTCTGTCATCAATTCTGGATGCCCTACGGGAAAGTGACAATATTTGCACACGTAAGGATACAGTGAACACACGTCCAAGTATTTGATTTCTTCTCCTTTCTCCTCGTCCGCCTGGTACAGTAAACAGGTAGCATTCGTTCGTCCTCCTTACAAACTATCCCGAGGGTTCAGGGGGTCCACCAACTTGTAACTTTCTACGATGCGTTTAAACTCGGGATCGGTTTTCAAACGCTGATCGTACTCGTGTTCCCACATTTCCACCACCTGGTATCCTTGCTGTTCTAACTTGAAACGTCGCTGACACGTGGTCTGGTACAAGTCTTCCATGGTTCGTTGTAAAAACTGATTTTTAGTGTTACGCTGAGGGTAGCATAGGGGGCATCCGTGAAATAAGCATCCGTTAAACTCGTACACGATCTGAGGGTTTTCTAAGTCCCAACCATCTACCGAATACGTCCCGATGGTCTTTTCGCCTCCTCCGTTGCGAGCGTGTTGGATCCATTTGTCTTCCTTGTCGCACAAGTAATGGAGCCAGCGTAGGGCTTTGACCGAGTATTGACGTTTGACAAAGTTCGTCGTTTGAGGACTGATGACCGCTAGAGTATTTTCAGGCATAAAGCGTTTTCGGTACACTAAAGAACACGCTTTGGCGATAGTACAAGCTTCTTTCAAAGGATCGATCCCTCCGTACTCCATGAACAATTCTCGAAATTTTCCACAACAACGTCGTAAAATGTCCACGTCAGATCGACAATACTTTAACATTTCTTCTTGAAAGTCAAATGGGTCCGAGGCGTGAGTCTGGTACCAAGCATGGAAAGCTTCTCGTTGTTCGGTGCGCATGTTGTCGGGGTCGTAATAGTGAGCCTCCGGCAAATGGGGTAGAACGGCATGTTGATTGGCTTCGGTATTGAAAAAGTGTGGAAAATAACCTTTAGCCAATTCTGTCATTCCAAACGTTTTAGGCATACGACTCAAAGGCATGGCCAAGTAACACATTGAATCTTTAAACTGTACCTGTCCTACTTGCATAGAAATGATTTTGGCTCCGTTTAAAGTCACTTGAGGTCGTTCGGTACTTTGTTCCGCATAGTATCTGAGCAGAAATTGCCCATCGTATCCCGAGAAATTGTGAGCCATGACCGTGGCATGGCAATGACAATTGCCGTAACGTTCGATGTCTTCTGGACTCCACGTTTCGTCGATAGGGTTAAGGATCCATTGGGCAAACTTGGCTAACGTGTTTGACCCTCGAAAGATTTTTTCACGTCCTCCAGGAATCTTACTGCAGTAAGGGCAATGACTAAAGATAGGTTCTTGGATGCACTTCTCGCACGCACGGTGAGCTACGCAGAAATTAGGAATGTGAATACCAGTTTCTTGCATGCATTCGAAATCAAAAAAGATAAAATTCCCTTTCTTCTGGGTATCTTCTGGTTGGGGTTGGTATTTTTGAATGAAGCATTCGTGTTCCAAGTCCACGATTTGGTGACAAATGTGACATCGTTTCTTCCCTCGACAAACGTGTAACTTAACACTATTGGTACGTATGCCTTGTCCACAAGTAGGGCACAATCTCAAAAGCTGACAAGTATTTTTCTGCTGTGAACCTTGCATCTTCAAATGTTGTTGGTAACAGGTAAGACTGACAAAAGTGCGCTGACAAACAGGGCAATGCACTCTTTCTTGTCCTTTGTCCAGACAAGGTTGTGAGGCCAAACATCCCTCACATTTCGATCCACAATGTTTGTGTTGTTCTCGATTGTTATAACCATAATCACATTTTTCACAGTAGTAACTGTATCCCTGGAATGCAGTGATACTGGTAATGGTATCAAAATGACCATCGTGATGATAGACGTGAATGTATTTTCCGTCTTTGAAATCGTGGCCTCGAAACAAAAGAGGTCCACGCACTTCTTGAGGGTGAACTTTCAAGGTGTAATGTGGTGTCAACACGTCTTGTAATTGTTGCATTTCTGGAATGCCACAAGGAGTGTCTTTGGATATCCCCGTTTGCTGTAACAAGAGTTCTGCTTCACTTCTTTGTTTGGCTCGGTCCGATTGTCGAATAGATTTCCAGGCTCTTTTCCATTCTACCGTGTCGTTCTTGTTGGCATACGTTCGTCCCACGACGACAGCACGGGCTAAACACATCTGGTCTTGAGGATTGTTAATTCGGACGAGGCTTAGTTTGGTGTTGCGAAGGTTGTCGACCAATAATACTTTTTTGCGTCCTGTCGCCTGGGGAAGAGACACGTGGGTCATAAACAGTGTGGCTTTTCCATCGTCAATGTGAAACTTGTCGTTGGATTGTTGCACATGTTGAATTTTGTCAATGACTTTGGAAGGTGTTAATTCTGATGGACTAGTAAACTCGATCCAAACGGGAGACTTCAAATTATCGTGATGAATAGAAAGTCTCAAGCGATCGTCTTCTTTGGCTTGACATTGCTGTTTCAATGCAGTTAACACAGAATCCCACACCTCAGTAATGAACCCTTCTGTATTCTCCAAAGGTACATTGGACTTGAAATCTTTAAACTTTACGGCATACGTGTAAGCCGTTGTTCTAAATTTTCGAGAGGAACGCTTTTCCGTCTCTCGAATGTGATAGTAATTTTCAGGGTTTACTAAGGGTGGTGCACTTTGCTTGGACGTCAATTGTCTGGATGTAAATTCGGGCTCACTCATGTCATCTTCAAAATCACTGGCATGAATTTGAGCCAAGACTTCAGCTACTGTACTAGGCGATACATTACGTTTCTGTCTCTTACTGTTTTCTCCTTTCTCCACAGCATAATGCGGTCTTTTCATCTTGTCTGCAAAAAGTCAAATGACAACCATTTAAAGACCATAACCCCTATATATTCATGTCCGATCCGTGCATATATAAAGGGTTAGTGTCTAACCTTTCAGTATTCATTTCACTCTCACATTGACCAGAACGATGAAAGAACCTACAGAAGTGGAACTTCTCATTAGAGCTTTACGTGGGGTCATACGAAAGTTTTCGTCAGACCAGCCGACAGCCTACTCTCCTTCCTATCGAGATAAAAGTCAAGATACTTGCTATATCTGTAAGAAGAAAGGACATTGGGCTACAGAATGTTCAGATCGTGACAAAAATAAAAAAGGTACCAACAGAGACAAAAGTCAAGATACCTGTTATTATTGTAAAGAGAAAGGACATTGGTCTCCAAACTGCCCTAAGAAACAACAGGAGCAGGAGGAGGAGGAGGCGAAGGAGGAGGAGGAGGAGGAGGAAAGAAATTCTGAACAGGAGGAGGAAGAGGTACCCTCCCCCAAGGAAGAACCCCGACACGTTCACAAAGACAAGAAAAGAAGACGAAACGAAAGTGAAGAGGAAGAAGAAAAAGCTGTGACAGTAAAGAAAATGAAAAAAAAGAAAGAGTGAAACAGAAGAAAACTTATGAACTTTTTTAAAGTGGTATTGTGTTATGTTATGTTGTGATATTGAATTGTAACGTTTGTACTAGAATAAACTATAGAGAAAAAAACGTAAGCGTCTCTTGGTTTTGATTTGATAGTATAATTACCTACACTCACACATTCATTCACTCACACGTACATCATGGGTTTTTAAAAAAATATAATAAAAAGGACTTTTGAGTTTTCATTGAAATAGGCAATTGACATAGTATTTCTTTTCGAAATAATTGGAGTGGTCCTGAAAAGGACCGTTGGTGTTTTGTGTGTTTAAAACAAAACAAACTCAGAAACGGGACGAAATCCTCTTGAGCTGTCTTAAGCCTTTGCCACGGCCAAGGCCTACTTCGGGACTGGTGGTTCCTGTCAATGATTTGGTAGAAATCACTAACGGTGGTAAGGTAGACGTAGTCACAGAGAGATTGGGTTGTTTGGCTCGAGAAGGTCTTTTTCTCTTCGGTCGTAATAAAGAAGTCTGATACATTTGTTTCAGACTCCTTAACTCAGCTAAAATATCTAAAAGTACCGTCGTGACCGTTTGATTTTCACTATTTTCTTTCTGTCCTTGGTCTTCTTTCTTCTCCGTTGCTGCTGCTGCTGCTGCTGCTACTGTTTCTTCCTGGTGTTTTCTTCTTGCTTCTTCTTCTTCCTGCTGTTGCATAAGAAAAGCTTGTTCTTCTACTTTCTGTTGTTGTAAAATCGCTCCAATTCTTCTTTTGTCTTTGTTTAAAATCATCAACGTGTCCATAAGAAGAAGCAGAAGGCAACGAAGGTTCCGGAATAAATTCTTGCGATGTTAAAAAATCCACAATATCCCAGTTAAAATCAACTTCTTCTGGATGTAGATTTGTCATGACTTTAGTAGTCACTGTTGGTCCATGACTTGCTGTCTCTACTCCTGTCTCACTCCAATTCATTGTCTTCTTACTGTCCGCCATGATTGACAACTCTCTTGAATCGATTGACTGCGCACAGGCGCTAGTACCTCTATATAGAAAAGGTGACGTCACAGACTGCTCTCTTCCAATTGGATGACTGTACCTGACTTTTGTAACGCACGTTTGGATTGGTCGATACACTCAATCCGTTTCAATCCGCTCTTCCCCTATAAATAACCGCAGTACACGGCATTCGCTTCACCTGTTCTCATCAGAAGATGTGGACTAATGTTGAATCGTCAACCCTTGTGTCAAGTATGCTGTTTAGGACTGACATACCCATGTATGTCAGATCATCATGGAGTGTCATTCATATGACGGAGACAGCTTTTTGGAAGAGAAGGGTCTATGTGGAAAGACAAGGTTGCTTGAAGAGAGTTCTCTTCTATGGACCCACAGTGAGGAGAAGTTTAAGGAAAAGAAGAAGATCTGTGAGATGTCCTCCGTGTTAACAAGACAACGTTAACATTACACATAACGGTCCTTTTTAGGGCCACTCATAAGTCTCGAAAAGATAGTAGCTTTCATTGCCACCCTTTTTTCCCTTGTCACTCTACAGTCCCCTATACCCATCATATTCCCCATGTTATATTTCCCTTGAGGCTAGATAGACCCACTATGTTCAATTTCCCTTGAGGCTAGATAGACCCACCATGTTCAATTTCCCTTGAGGCTAGATAGACCCACCATGTTAAATTTCCCTTGAGGCTATAGTGCCCCAAGCTGTTTTGAGGCTAGATGTGCCCAAGCCCTTTTTGACTGGATTTTCCATTGAGGCTATAAATCTTGAGGCTAGATGTGCCCAAGCTGTTTTTGACTGGATTTTCCATTGAGGCTGCGGTGCCCCCTATAACTACTTACAGTACACTTACTTTTCAGTAATATTTCACAACAATCGAGCAAATAATAACTGACCTGTTTCGAAGCTTTCTAATTATTTCCAGAATAATTCCGCCATTGCGAATGTCTCCGGAGTAGGTTATTTGTATTTCGTCTGGCAAAATAATTGTAACTACTAAAGCTTTGATTCTCAAGATGATATATTTAAACTTAAGATTCTAATGTCTGGCACGCCTAACTCAATTGGGATCGGAGGTTGGTTCCTAATGATCAGACATCGCCTCTCCCAACTGCCTGTCAAAAATGTTTACGATGCTATTTTGACGATGCCTTATTCCAACAAGAAATCACCACTTACCTGTGAACAAGGTTACGTAACTGACTTTTGCAAAAATAAACCGCGCGCCTTGAGTTTATGGCTATGTCAATTAACTCGCTGGACACCTCATACATTTTGCCGGCGAGAAATTATGGCCTCAGGGTTTAACATACCCATACTAACATCTAGTTTCTTCTATACCGTGATATAATGATTGTACTACACAAAAAGTTAAAATCATAAACGGAATACAAGTATAAAATTAGTAATACATATATAATTTTATATAAAGTAATTCAAATTAATTGCACTTTAATATGTCAATCGACTTTAGCGATGGCGAGAATAGCCACGACTCCATAATCATGTTCTTCCGTCCGCTTGTATGTCAGTGAATGTGAAGATTTTGCTCCCAATTTTGTACATCCATTCCTATTACTTTGAGCAGCAGAAGGGGTGAATCCGACAACCTTTTAACACAGACGACTTAACAAGTGGCAGTTGATGCTGGCCACTAGTTTTGTTTTCACTTGTCATGTTAAATGCGTCGAAAGTTAACTACTGGAAGCGTTTTTATGGAGCTATATCTTGTTAGGCATAGGAATAAACAGGAATTTCGGCAGGAATGCATATTATTAGACCATCGATTCAAATCAATATGCTCGACTAAACAGAAAACGTTCAACACGTGAAACCAGCTTGCTTTGAAAGCGTCTCGAGTGAAACAAGCTGTCTGCATCAACATGAGCCGGGGACATCTTCACAACCACAGCCTCTTGTAGATCCATCTTTGCCAGAAATCGTCGATAAGCGTAAGTTATTGTATTTTGTTACTTTGTTGCTGTATTTGCAAGTCATTTGGGATTATTAAGTTCAGACACTTAATCTGAAAGCGATGTTCCAATTGTAGCACTGCTACGGGGCGTGGTAGTTGTAGAAAGTTCCATTAACTTCACAGAAAAGATTTATTAAAACTGAATCTGCCATTTTTTTACCCCTTGTGTTATGTACTTCCGAAAGGATTCCCTTTTAAAATTTGTTATTTAAAGTACATTATTCCGACCCTTTTCCCCACAATTTCGACATTTTCATGTGACTCCCCCACCCCCAATTTTCGACATTTTCATGTGACTATTCGTTACGTGACTTGTTGACCTCTACTGTCATGGACATGTAGGTAGCGATATTTGTGTAGTCATGTGACTGGCGACTTCTAAGTTAAATTTCATCAACGCGGATTTTAGGTATAACGAATGATAAGAGTCACAATTTATGAGAATATAAATCATATTCCTACCGATTTCACACAGGTTTATCGCGATGGAAGGTCGTTCAAGTTAGCTAGGCTGATTAAAAAGCGGCTATCTCATGCTGACAACGTTGTCAGCAATTTTCAAATTTTTTATATGAAAATGACTCTGACATCACACCTTATACATCGTTTGTTTAGGCAAGAAAGCAAATCTTTTCGAGGCATATGAGTGGTCCTGAAAAGTGCCTTTGTGTTCTTCTTTTTCTATTTTCTCCACTTATTGTACCAGCTTCGGACTTTTCCAATACTTCCTTTCTAGGTTTTGTTCTTTTTTCTTCTCCATCCTCCTCCTCTTCTTCTTTTCTTTTCTTTTCTTTTCTTTTCTTTTCTTTCTTCTTTTCTTCTTCTTCTTCTTCTTCTTCTTCTTCTTCTTCTTCTTCTTCTTCTTCTTCTTCTTCTTCTCTAGAATCATGTCATGATGTCCCATCGCTCTAAGGTTCTTATGCACCTTTATCCAGTTGTTATTTAGTTAGTCAACGTAACTTTTTCTTTTTTTTTTTTTCTTCTTCCTTTTGTCTCTTTTTTCCAGGCATCTTTAATTTTATTGACTTCTTTTTCCATCCATCACCATTATTATCATATATTCCGCTTCAGTTTGTCCAGCTTTACCACCACATAAGCTAGACTCATTAACCCAAATAAACTGTGTCTCACTTGGTTGAATAAGTCGATGGCCATCTTTGTTTTGGTTATTCAGTAGAATGGCGCGAATCAAACAATCAGTAATTGAATTTAAGTGATGTGCGTCTTCTAGAGACATGTAGCACTGTTTAGTTCTAGCACGGCTAGATATTTAATTATTCCTGGGGGAAGGAATTGGAGCCACATCCCCCAGGCGTTTATGTAATCAGAGAGTACTATTTAATTTGGTCGTCAGATCGAATGTACTGTTAAGTTCTATCGACCTGAATGTAAGACCTTTGGTAAGTGGGAATGGATCCAACACACACTCAACCCTGAACTCAGTTGATATCACTGTTTAGTAAGGCGTGCACTGCACGTATGGTTTTCGGATGCCCGGTAGTGGCAGAAGAGGTGAGATGGCTCGTCGAGGGATACACCTGGCCGGTCAGTTTGCTTCCATACTCCAATGTATCTGATCTAAATATGCCCCTCTCAATTTTGAAAGACTCTCTGCTGTTTTCTTATTGTGAGTCTTATAAGAGTATGCAACCTAGGGTGAAAGCTTAAGTTGTTAGGCGAGACTTCTTGTGGTTGTTCTGTTGGTCTAGACGTTTTGGTTGGATTTCTAATTCATTTTGTTTGCAGCCTTGTGCCGCCGGTCCTGGTGGTTTGGGCTTTTTAACCACCATATATGTCTTATATTTTTGGGTTTCGTATGTTCTAATAATAAGTTTGGTTGCGGCTTTGTGCCACTGGGTCTGATGGTCTGGGGTTTGGACCACCGTATATTCACTAATATCGCTTGTTTATTAGTTTTATTGCTGCCTTGTATAGCGGGGCCTGATGGCGCGATTGATTTACGCTTGAGTTTATATTGATCAAGCACCGACGTGAAGGAAAATGTCCTATACACTCACTACACATATTATCTACTATCCATTCAGAAGGAAAGATAAAAAGAACTAATATATACTATCAAAAACCATAAATATACTATCCACACAGTAGGGATGGAAAACAAACCACAAATATACTATCCACACACGGGAAGGAGAAGAAAAATAAATCGCAAATATACTATCATAAACAACAAAATACACTATCAACAAAGGAGGAAGAATAAACAAACCACAAATATACAATCAAACACCACAACATATGTTATCAACACAGACGGGATGGAAAACAAACCACAAATATACTATCCACACACGGGAAGGAGAAAAACAAACCACAATATACTGTAAAAAAAACACACACACACACATACTGTCAACACAGAAGAGAGGGAAAACAAACCACAATATATGCTACCCACACGTGAAGGAAAAGAAAAACCACACACACACACACACACACACACACACACACACACACACACACACCGTATCACATTACGAAATGATTCAATTTTTATAATCACACATCTCCACTTATACACCAATTGGCAATATTCTATGTTTCTAGAGATTTGGGAAGGTATGGGTGTTTTAAACTTTAGATGCAGCTCTAAATGGTGGCACCTTCCTGGTCTGGCGACACAGACTAAACGACGACTCCGGTCATTAACCAAATCGACTGCAGCTCATGAGAGCGCAGAGGGAGGATGACTAGCTTCACTCTCCCAGTCTTCACTTTGAGGGATAGTGAATACTTTCCTCTGTCTTCTCCTATGCCACAACCGTGGATGAAGTTGTGGTTGTTGTGGCTGCGAGGTTCTTGAGGCTGAGACTGTCGTAATGTGACTGGTTTTGGAGGCGTCCTCATGTCAGGTTTCACCTGACACACTGGGCACATCATGAGGTGAGGTAGGGTGGGCTTTTTCTTTTCCTCTTCTTTTTTTAATATCTCCTCCTCCTCCTCTTTGTCTATCTTGTCCTCTTCGGCAATGGCCTCCAGAGCCAGTTCATCCAGTATGCGCATGGCATATTCAATGTGCATTTAGAGTTCAAGCAAATTTAGTAATTTTGTTGCTCATCTTCGTTTAGTTGATGCGACAACGATGAGCAGCCAGTTTGACGTGTACTTCTATTTATATACTATAAACGCGGATGTAAAGGAAAACATACCTTAATACAAAAAAAAATCACAAAAATTCAATTGATCACCAAAAACCGCGCGGACCTACAAGAAATACTCATATACTTCTTAACATACAAACATTAATTACAAACACAAACACACATAGACTATTTGGAAGAGCTTATACATACACTTCTAACAAAATCATGAAGTGCTTTAAGACACACTTCTATTCTGTTTAACATAAAGAGACAATGTTTGGCAATTGAATTAGTATCTCCTTTCAACAGTATTGGGGTAGCCCTGAAAAAGGCTATTTTGTAGACGAGAAGTAATGACAATCTTTAATCGTCTAAGATTGTGTCCCCGTCTGGTGGCTGGATATTCTACAGGATATGGTCTGCTTCTTCGGAAAGCGAAGTAGAACTCTTTTATATCGACACAACAGTCCACAAATCCTATGTCTGGTTCCTGCTGTTCTTCCTACTGCTGACGGCTCTGCTGCTGCTGAAGTCTGCACTTCTCCGTCCATTCCTCTTTTTCTCCTTAATTTCCTCTCTGAAGGTGTCTTCTATCGGGTCTTCAGTCACTTTTAACATTCTGACATTCTATGTTTCTTCAGGTTTCGGGCTTCGGTATCAGACTTTGTCTGACACGATGTAAATTTATGTAAGCTTCCTTCAGCTTAGTTAGTCTTGAACACATCTTGGTAGGAGGCTAGGTCTACAATAGATTTCAGTCGCTTAAACACCAGGTGATTCTGCAACTAGTTACTTCCCAAAGGTCGGTATTATTCATTGATCGAGGCTGTGATGTCAATCACACAACAGCTACCCGTTGTACATGGTTAATGTCGCCTTTGATGAACATATCCGGGCGTAGCAAAGGACGGCAGGTGACCATCCTAGCGCAGAACGCCAAGGGCTGGAGCGAGAATGTGTACGCCCTAAACTCCAGAATGAATTGTGTCAAATTTAGCCCATTTGTACTAATGGACAAGCTAATCTGTTCCAATGTTGTGTAAGCCACCTATAAGATTGATCTAAATGTTTGAGTTTTTTTTTTTTTGTCAATGTTTTGTAGAAGTATGAATTTAATATACAAAGTGTGCTTGTCGATTGCTTAAAAATAATCAGTAAGTAGGGACTAACTTTCTGTTCGGTTGGACTCTTACTTTTTATTATAAATTAGTGTATATTTAGATGGTGGTGCCTAAATGATCAAGGTAGATTTGTGGGGATACAGCCTTTATCGAAAGTGGTCTTCAAGCCAAGAGAAGACCTATGGAAAAAAGAGGGAGGGGGCCTTAGTGAAGAGGTTAAGTTAACAACATAGGCTTGTTGTTTTGACGAGTCCACCTTGGTGTTTCTGGTATGGATCCTAGAACCAGTTTTACAGCCGTATACCCTTAAAAAAGGGAGTTGCTGTTAATTTTTCTTCCTTTACTTCTTCCATTGTCATTTTCCATCTGTCTCTTATTTTCCTTAGTTGTCTGGCTGCTGGCCTGGATCACTTAAGCCGGCAGCGAATGCAGCTGGTGTTATAGTTGCTGACCGGAAGTATTAAAATATACACTGTGCCACTTTATGACCTTAGGCGTGTGCGGGCGGTACCCATGAGGTGGGTCACTTAGTGTAATGTATGCTTAATTAGTTGGCGCTGATTGTTTTAGTTCCGCCTTGTGCGGGGGTGGGAGGTGGCTAATGCCTGGGCTTAGGGCACCTTATCATTTTAGTTATATTTTTGGGACCTTTGCTGTTGTTCGCCCTTTTTTTCGCCTTGTGCGCGGGGGGGGGGGGAGTGGCTGATTACTGGACTTAGGTCACCTTTTGATCTTAGAGTGTATACGGACATACTGAATACTGTCTGATCTAATTCCAACTTGCTAACCTCCTACAGCAGAACAACTCGAAAACTGCCTGCGTTCATTGCTTGAAAAATATGCGACAGGCACCAAGTGCATAGTATCAATTCAAAAGTGTTCTCCGTGGTAAAGCAGTGTTAGGGACCAGCTTCGCACTGCTAAAAGAGATTGCCGTAAAGCGGAGAGGTTTGGGCTTTCCACCAGACTCACTATTCGTAAATAAATATATGAAGCCGTTAAGAACAACGTCACAAACATAGTCCATTTAGCCAAATTATTTCACTACAGCACTGAGATCACGGAGAGTTCCAGCTGCAAAGAGCTCTTAGAATTTACTAACAAACTAATGTCAAGGAACAAATGTACACCACTTCCAACTACCTTCTCTCCAGTAGTCATTCCGGAGCTGTTTGCAAATTTCTTCCGTTACAAGGTACAAACCATTAGAGATAAGCTTGATAACACAATTTCTATTGACTCGTCGTCACCATACAATTGCGATACAGAATTTCAGCGACAACCGTTAGCAGCATTTGGACGAGTCTCTATTGGTTTAGTAAGGACAATCGTGATGAAGAGTGCACCAAAGTCATGTGAACTTGATCCAATTCCAACATCACTACTGCTTTATGCGCTTAGGTCTAATATTGCCTTCACTAATTGATGTTATTATTACCTCTCTTTCATCCGGGGAATTCCCATCATGTTTCAAAACTGCCATTGTAAAGCCTCTGCTGAAGAAATCAACACTCGACCATAACGATATAAATCGTTATAACGAATCACCACCCAGTTTCTAATCTCCCGTTCATAGAAAAGATCTTAGAAAAAGTTATTCTAACTCAACTTGTATCTCATCTAAATGCAAACAGTCTTTTTAGCAATGTACAGTCTGCATCTCACCCTTGCAACAATACTGAAACTACTGTTCTGAAAGTAGTTAATGACATTCTTTCTGCTTTGGATATCAGAAAGAGTACTGTCCTCACACTTCTATCAGAAAAATTACAGTCCTCACCCTCCTTGATTTTACTGCAGCATTTGACACAATATATTATGATTTCCAACATGTATTTGGCATTCACAATACAGCCGTACTGTTGTTAAGTCCTACATCGTCAACAGGACTACACTCCAGTTCAGTTGATCTATGTTCTAGGACCTGTTTGGTTCATTGTATAAACTCAGCCGCTCTCCAGTGTCATAGCTCATTATCCTGTGTCTCACCAATTGTACGCTGATGACACCCAAATATACAAATCTAGCTTAAATTGATGCTACCGTCCAAGGAGTGAAGAGGTGCATTTCTGATGTGAAATCATGACTGACATATAACATTCTACAGGTAAATAATGATAAAACTGAAGCCATTCTGATCACAACACAAAGACTTTCTTATTCACGTCCATTCCTCAAACAATAATTATTAGCAGCACCAACATTAAATTCACACAGTCAGTACGACATCTAGGTGTTGCTCTGGACAGTACTCTTACATTGCACCAACGTGTCATGAACATATATGCAAGGCTGCATATCTTGAGCTGAGAGGCATCAACTCCATTCGCAAATACTTTTAGTTGAGGCCACTAAAATAATCGTGTGTTCATTAGTACTTTCAACATTGGACTATTGTAACTCAGTTCTGTCTGGTTCGTCTCAAAATCTACTCCTGAAACTTCAAAAGTTCAAAACACTGCTACTCGAATCATCCTTAGAGTACCACGACCAGATCACACCTCCCCGATGCTCTGTACCATACACTGGCTTTAAATTTAATCCAGAATCCAACACAAAGTTTGTTCTCTGTGCTACGTTTCAATGACGAATTCCAGTCCAACATACCTATATGGTCTCACCCGTGTATACACACAAGCTCCTCTTCTGACAATCGTATACTCGTTATTTCCTCTATGAAAACTAAGTCATATGGACAATGTACTTTTGCATACCAGAGCCCAGCAACCTGTCACGAATTTACCATTTAAATTAGACACATAGACACGGTGATCCCTTTCAAAAGTGCTCTTAAAAGTCACCTTCTTCGAGTGCAAGAACAAACTTAAAGACCTAATAATGTTTCCTACCTTAAATGTTTTCCGCATTTTTTGTTTTCTAACTTCATGGTGTGTTTTTGTTTTTTGTTTTTTGTAGCCATCTCATTATAGATGTTGTAAAGCGCTTAGAGCTTCTAAAGATTAGGCGCTATAAAAATTATTATTATTAATAGGATCGCAGATACGAGCGTTTGGAAAAGAGGAAAAGAAGAATTGTATGTCCAACACAAGGCTGTTTGAAGAGAATCCTTATCTACTCACCAGAAGTCAGACAATGTTTGAGGAGGAGAAGACCTATGAGTTGCCCTCTGTTAACGAAACGCTTTTAACATAAAATGCAACGGCCCTACAAGGCCACTCATATGCCTCAAGAACATTTGCTCTCTTGCCTAAACAAACAAATACCAAAAAATATGTTTTAGTCTTTTGCATCATTCTTTGTGAATTGTTTGTGACTGTATATTGTATGTGTTTTATCAGTGTCTGTATATGTCCCACTCTCTGCTCCAGATTCAGGTCAACCCGTTGCATACCTGTTTCTATAATTGTTGCAACATTGTTACCAATCTTCAGTACCGTGGCGTCACCACATCTCTTCCGTTCATATTGTCCCTATATAACAACTACCTCCACTCAGCGCCGGTGCAAGGCATTTTGGTGCCCTAGGCGAGATCAGATATCTGGCTCCCCCTTCCACTCACGCCCTCCCTCACCCGCCCATCATGAAATAAACCCTTAGCCCAGCGCCCTAGGCGATTGCTTAGTTCGCCTAGCGGAAGCGCGGCCCTGCCTCCACTTTCCCTTGACGCTATACAACTCCAATATACCCCATGTTAAGTTCCCCTTGACGCTAAAAAGGCACAGGCTCATTTCTAAAACCTTTCTGCCAAACTGACTCGGGATGGTGGTGTCTGTCATGTATTTTCCCATTTACACCAAACATCCCCACTTTACTACTTTGAGGAGGTACTGATCAAGGGAGTGGAGGAAATGTCGAACTTCGTCGAGAAATGGTGCTGACAGCTAAACATAATAAGGACAGTCTGCAGTGTCTTTCGCCTTCACATTGCAAATGTGAACCTGTAGCTTTGCATCCTCCTCAAAAGTCAGATTTAAAAACGCGACCAGACACCAACATTCCTTGCTGTGACTCTGGACAGATCACTAACATTGTGCAATCACCTAAAGAAAACTGCAGCTAAATTGAGCACTCGAAACAACCTACTCATCAATCTTGCTGACTCAGCCTGGTGCTCTAGTGCTCAGACACCGAAGTCTTCAGAATTGGCCCTCTGTTATTTGTCAGCAGAGTATGGCTCTCCTGTCTGGGCTATATTGTCCAATACCAAATTAATTGACATCCAGCACAATGGAACAATGTGTATGATCTCAAGAACACTGCGTTCTACTCTTTTACCGTGGCTGCCGGTGCTCAGCAACATTCCTTTTCCACATGTCCGTCGCCAGGAAGCAATCACAATACTGTTGGATAAGGTTAATGCCGTTGAGAAACTTCCACTGTACATGGACATCACCTTACATTCAGCAGTCCACTTGGTTTCGATACATCCAATTTGGTTATATCTGTTGCCGGAGTATATGACAGCTATTTCGGCATGGAGTGAGTGGTATTCAATAGATGTTGTAAACCACTACCTTCTGGCTGAGCCATCGGTCTGTCTTCCTAGCTTAAACCTTCCGCGATATCTGTGGACCACGCTGAACCGCTTTTTGCGGACATTACAGTGTCGTTGTGCAGTCAACCATGTCCGATGGGCCAAGCCATTGATTCTTTCAGCAGTATGGTAAAATGCGGGAGCTGCACCACTTTGTATAAACCCATCATTTTCTAATAATAACAACACTATTAATAAATAATCTTGTAGAGCCCTTAATTTCATAAATGGAAACTAGATTTCTACCTCAATCACAAGTCTTTTTTTTAAAAATAGGACTAAAAAATTTTATTCTAGGATACCTTATAGTACTTATTTAAGAAAAATCAGGTTGTAACAAGAAAGTATTATACTAGGCTTTAATTTTGAGGACATAACCTTTATACAAGAATTTAAAACAAACTCGCAGATTGTCAAAATAAAGGCTATTTCTGATAAAAATGAAGGTATCCAAAATGGGGCTCAAAAGACATTACTTTACAACAGTTCGAGTTTTATGAGTTTTAAGAAACTCCCTAATGGTAGGCATCTTTTCACTTAAATATTTCTTTTTCCATTTCTGTAATATGAAAACAAAGACAGATATGCATGTTCTCGACATTCTCCGAAAATAATGATTTTACCTCTTATACCAAAACCCCATGGATACCGCGTCAGGTCTATTTCGTAGAAGAAAAGCATGTGTACTGAAATAATCACCGAAGCAGCGCTTTCCACAGTGATCAACACTACCATATAACAACCACGGGCATTTGTTTGTATGATACATTTATATATCAATATATCTTTTTTCTAATTAATTTTTATCATTTTTTTTTAATTTTCCCTGAAAGATATATCAAAACAGTAATTAAAGATATGACATGTACTATACTGATGTCGCAATCAAACACAAATCCATAATTAAACTCCCCAGAGGTGATTGAGATGATGAAACAGCCAATAATAAAAAAAAAAATAGACAGCTAATAGCGAAACAGCTAGTGGATTTATATCATGAGTTAACAAACACCAAACCTAGATCAAATGCACAACTAGCTGAACTAGTAGCGCGTATTAGAACTATCAAAAAGCGGCAAATTGCTTTACAGCAACTAAAAGAGCGAAAAAGCGGCTTTATTATCGACGAATCATTTGGTGGCCTTGATAAATACTTTAAATTCTTCCCTAGGTCAGAAAAATATAATCGTTTCGCGCAATATAACCTCACACGAATCATCAAGAAAATAATTCATAGTACTCAAGCAATACACCCTACGCTAAACGTTAATATATTTTATAACATTGATATGTATAAAGCAACTGACCCAACTGTGAGACAAAAACACAGATTTCAGGTCATCAACTAAACGGTCTACGTGGATACCGACTTGACTGAACTATCTAACGATTTTTATCAAGAAATATCTACAATAGTCGATCAGTTTACTTAACATGGCTCCGGTTG
This sequence comes from Unio delphinus, assembly GCA_029339505.1. Taxonomy (NCBI): domain Eukaryota; kingdom Metazoa; phylum Mollusca; class Bivalvia; order Unionida; family Unionidae; genus Unio; species Unio delphinus. The sequence continues at coordinate 13,105,381 of JAQISU010000242.1, read as the reverse complement.
GACCATAGACAAAATCAACTACATCACAGTTTCCGCGCATGAATTTAAAATGACTACTGGTGGATCATATGTCAAAATACTGTAGTCTATCATAAATACGAAATCATGCGTGAATGTGATAAATCAGAATAATAAATGTGTGCTATGGGCGCTATTATCCGCGCTCTTTCCACCTAACGATCATGCGGAACGAGTGTCAAAATATCTACCTGTGCAGCATCGAATTAATGTTTTCTCGCTAGATGATTCGAATAAACTGTTTCCGCTTAGAATCTCACCGCTAGCTAAACACAGCACTGAACATAAAGTGATAAATCCATTATGGTTCAACAATCATTATGTTTGTATAAAGAATTTTTGTTAAATTAGTAAGCTCATCTTTATCATCACATTAATCCAAAGCGTATTGTCGTACTATTGCCTAAGGGGTTTTACCCACTCAGGAAAAGGTGATCGAGCATAACAAATACTACTATGAAGATCAAAAGATTACAATGCCGAAGCTAGGCGAAACATCCTATCATTTAAAAAATTCGAACGAACTAGGAAGCTACTTTTCGTTATTTACTGAGATTTCGAATCATTTATCGTTCCAGTCGAGAATAATAAATGCGCTTGTATTCAATCGCCTAGTATTTGTAATTTAGGAACGGTTAGAGTCCAGCAGCATGTGTCAGCATCATACTGTTTTAATATTATCTGCAGCAATGACAAATACTCGAAACTATCATCGATTTATCGAGTTAAAGACAGCAGTGATTTACCACCTGAAGTTCATATGCTGCTGTATTTATTCGAGGAACAAGAACGAATTGCACGATTATATAAATCTGATTTTGATGTTAAGATTCCTAGTTTTGACCAAGCAACAAAATGTCGCGTCTGCAAAAAGCCACTCGATGGTGATAAGACATTATTTTACGATCACATAGAAAGTAAATATCTAGGTGCCGCCCATAACAAATGTCTCAAACCTCAGAAGTTCATTCCAGTGTTCTTTCACAATCTACGAGGAATTGATGGACATTTTATTCACCGCGCGTTAACTCATCCTGAAATCGTGAAATACTGCGCGCGTCACAAAATTTCCATCAAAGGGATTCCTAGCAACATTGAAGGATTTATGTCAATCACTATCGGGATGCTACGATTCATCGACAGCTTACAATTTATACCATCAGCGCTGGAATCTTTAGCGAAAAATTGTACTAGTTTTCCATCACTGACAAAACAATTTGGTGATAAGTCAAATTTAATGACCACCAAAGGAATATTTCCCTACGAATATGTTACTGGTCCTAACCGATTTGATGAGGCATCACTACCTGACCAATATATATTTTACTTTTCGTTGTATGATTGCGTTATAACCGACTCGGAATATAATCATGCTAGGAAAGTTTGGGATACGTTTTCCTGTAACAATTTTAAAGATTATCATGATTTGTATTTGACCGTGGACGGACTTTTGCTAACAAGCATCTTTGAGCAATTTAGAAAAATATCGCATCAACAATATGGATTAGATGCCGCGCACTACATTTCCTCACCGGGGTGCTATGCTCAAGGGTACCGGGGTGCTATGCTAAAGGATACCGGGGTGCTATGCTAAAGGGTACCGGGGTGCTATGCTAAAGGGTACCGGGGTGCTATGCTAAAGGGTACCTGTATCAAACTAGAGCTGCTAACTGACCAAGATATGTATCTATTTATCGAGAAGTCGAGGAGGGATTAGTGTGATTACAAAGAAACATTCAGTCGTGAATAGCAAATAAATAAAAACTTATGATCCAACTAAACCGTCTGGTTACATCAGCTATGAAGATATAAATAACCTATATGGCGGTGGTATGAGCATGCCAATGCTGTATGGAGGTGTTATGAGCATGCCAATGCCGTATGGAGGCTTCCCATGGGTACCCAAAGAGGAATTTCTCTTGGAATCATCCGATTGGGAACCATCCAAAGATCTCAGCGAAGTAAAATTTCATGAAATTGAATCCCAACTATTGCTATTTTGTTAAGTCTGGTATTGATTACCCGCAGCATCTACACGATCTACATAATGATTATCGTTATTTACCAGGGAAAAAAATGATAATCACCGATGACATGCTATCACCGGAACAATTAGTACTTCGAACGAATAAGCCGTGTACCGTTCCTAAACTCGTCGCGAATTTGTTTGATAAGCGAGATTATGTTTGTCACTACGCGAGTTTTGAACAGGCGCTTGATGCTGGTCTAATATAAAGAAAGATTCATCGTGTGCTGCGTTTCAATCAATCAATTTGGTTGAAATCCTACATCGATAAGAACACCGCCAGACGAGCATCAGCAACAGATGATTTCAACAGGGATTACTTAAAACTAATGAACAATTCTGTATTTGGTAAAACGATAGAGAATAAACGAAAGCGCGTTGATATTGTAATCGTAAATTATATAGTCAAGCGGGTTAAATTAACTAAATCGAACTGCTACAAGGACACAAAAAAGATCGTTGATGATCTTCTCATTGATTATCAAGCATAAAAGCAGTCTAATTTTAGACAAGCCTGCTTATGAAGGAGATGTTGTGTTAGATTTATCAAAGTGGATGATGTATGAGTATCATTACGGGTTTGCTAAGAAGAAATGGCCAAATGTGAACTTTTTGTTTAAGGATACCGACTCACTCGTGTATGAGATAACGGGCAATGACTGTATAACGATGATCTGTTTAAAGGTATTTATGATAACCGCGAACGATTTGATTTATCTGATGTCAGAGGTTAATTTCATGATAACATCAACAAAAAGTAATTGGGAAGATGAAAGACGAGTTCACATTTGTTCCAGTGATTGAATTTGTAGGACTCAGATAAAAAATGTATGCACTTGTAACCGAAACAGGAAACGATGCGAAGAAAGCAAAAGGAATTAATCGAAATTACGTGAAAAACAAGTTTGCCAATTATTGAACGGCGCTACATCGCAAGCCTGGGATGGATATACAACTGCGACAACTCGCGGCTTTAGATCACACAATTATCAGATGGTCACCGATGAGATAACCAAGGCAACGCTGTGTAATTTCGATGAAAAAACGATATTGCCAAGATGGTATTAACACATTCGCGCTAGGTCATTCTAGCATCCGCCATTAAATTTATTAAACCGTTATTATTATTAAAATGAATTTGTATGGTACCGATGAAGAGATTATAGCGCAATTAAAAGAACATATGAAGATAAATTCCACAGATAGATTTAAAATTAAGAAACGAGGAGATATTTTAGTTGTCAGAATTTGTTATAATGCTAGCACTAGCAGAGGATTTACAAATCGAGTGAATACCTCTAGGCCTGTAAATCGAAACGAAATCGCGTACAAACGACTACAAGAAAAATATCGCAATCGCAAAAAAAAAAAAAAATAACTAGAGATGATTTTTTTTATTCACATAGATTTCATCTCGGCAACTGAAATTTCACAGAATTTATTATGCAACTAAAATATATTTTTTTATTACAGCACCAGCAACATCGAGCGATTCACTAATTCCAAAGGGATGAATCATTACAAAATCAAGCGCAACGAGCGATTTGCTCATTCTGAATGGGTGATTGCTGTATAAATCATGCAACATCGAGCGATTTGCTAAATCTGTCAAGGTAAATGCCCTACGAAATCAACAACATCGAGTGATTTCAAAAAAATATATTTTTAAAATATTATTAATAATAAAAGATTTGCCACGCGATTAAATTTTTTTAAATTACAAAATCATGCACCTTGATTAATTAAGGCGAACGATTTGCTAATTCTAGAGGGATACTTACCCTACAAATCATGCAACATCGAGCGATTCGTAGAAATCTTCAAAACTATTACAAAAATAATCAAAGCGCATCAAGCGATTTTATGAAATATTATAATAATAAAATTATTATGCGACTGAAATATTTTCTTTTATTATTTTGTTATAAATCATGAAACATTGAGCGATCTGCTAAATCTGTTAAGATAAATACCCTACGAAATCAAGCGCATCGAGCGATTTGATAAACCTGTTACCTTACACAATCAAGCGCATCGACTGATTTGCTAAAGATATTAGTGTGTTTACCCTTACAAATCAAAGCGCATCTAGCGATTTCAAAAATTATTAATAAAAATAAATCAATCGTGGTATTGGCATCTTTAAAAAATTTCTTCAGCATCTCGTATCCACGCGGCATCACAATTCGACATTTCTCTTCGTTGGCTTCTTTTTAATCCTGGCTGGTATTTCTTTTCCATGTTGACGAGTTCCTGCTGATGTTGTCGTAGTTCATCAATGCGGTCACCGACTTTATTGTCATCATCGGTAATCATATTTATAAGCCCCTCCTCGGCTTTATTTCTCAGCGCGGTATTTTCCTGTGCGAGTTTACCAATGATAACTTCTATTTCTGAAATCTTTTCGATCAGTTTTTATTTTTATTTTCCTGCGTTAGTTTGTCACTGTTTTGCTGTTGATCTACCAGCGCGGATTTCAACCTTGCGATTTCAAAATTTAATCTCGCCATGGTCAGATCTACGTTGGCGTTGCGGGTTTCACTTTCCGTCAAATGTTTTTGTAGCGCTTGATTACAACCTCGCATTCTTATTCTCATGGCCTCGCTAGCAGTTTCTTCGGCGCTGGCAACCCAGTGAGTTTTTTTTTCTACGTCACTGACAGGTTTCTGGTTAGGTCTTTCTATGGTGCGTGTAGTCTTCGCGTTAGGTCTTTCTAAGACACACACAGAGTATTTCTCAGCGCTGAAAGGTATCACATTTAGGCTTTCAAAAGTTTTTCCAAAAGTCAGCCTCATCATCATCGATGGCAGGTTTAGGTTTCTCAATTGGCGCTAACGGCTTCTTCCAGATCGCATAAATACGATTTAAACCTATAATAATAATAATAATAATAATAATAATAATAATAATAATAATAATAATAATAATAATAATAATACTGAGGACTTTGTATAGCGCCTAATCTTTCGAAGCTCTAAGCGCTTTACACCGTCAATAATGATATGACTACACTACAGAAAAACAAATGACAAAAACAATGAAATTGGAAAACATAAAAACATGCTGAAAACATATAAGATACAAAACATGATTAGGTCTTTAAGTTTGTCCATGCCGTCGAAACAGGTGAGTTTTAAGAGCACTCTTAAAAGCGACCACTGTGTCTTTGTGTCTAATTTCAATGGGCAATTCGTTCCACGTCGCCGGGCCCTGGTATGTAAACGAACATTGTCCATTTGACTTTGTTTTCACAGTGGGAACAATGAGTATACAATTATCAGACGAAGAGCGTAAGTATCTAGCTGGTGTATACACATGGGTGAGGCTGGATAGGTATGTTGGACTGGAGTCTGTCAGTGAAACATAGCACAGAGATCAAATTTTGTGTTTGATTCTGTATCGAATCGATAGCCAGTGTAGGGCACAGAGCAGTGGTGAGGTGCGCTCTGATAGAGGTACTCTAAAGATGATCCGTTCAGCTGTGTTTTGAACTTTTTGAAGTTTCTGGAGTAAATATTGTGACGAACCAGACAGAAGTGTGTTACAATAGTCCAGTCTTGAAAGTACTAATGAACGCACAAGTGTTTTAGTGGCATCAACTGAAGCTGCAAATTCATGACATGTTTGTGCGATGTGAGAGTACTATCTAGAGTAACGCCTAGGCTTCGTACTGACTGTGAGAATTTAATGTTGGTGTTGCTGATGTTTATTGCCTGAGGCAAAGGATGTGAATGAGAAGTCTTTGTGTTGTGATCAGAATAGCCTCAGTTTTATCATCATTCATCTGCTGCTTGTTACACGTCATCCATGATTTCACATCAGAAATGCACCTCTCTATTCCATGGATGGTAGCATCAACTTCAGTTGGGTGGCTAGACTTGTATATTTGGGTGTCATCAGCATACAATTGTATCCATCAGCGATTTCAGTCACAGGTTTCACATTCTTTAATGATTTTTTTCGCGCTTCATCATCGCGAGTCAGCTCTAGTGTTTTTGGCATTATAATAATCAGATTTAAAAGAAATAAAGATTACCAAATCTGCGCTGGATAAAACTACATCATTTACAACATTTTTATTTTTAAAAGAAATTTGTGTGGGTTTATATTATATCATCACTTTTTATTATTATTATCGCGCTGGTTGTAATAGCCTGGCCATTACCCATTTAGTACCTTCATTTTACAAGAAAAAGCCCTTATTTTGACAACTTGCGAGTTTGTTTTAAATTCTTGTATAAAGGTTATGTCCTCAAAATTAAAGCCTAGTATCATACTTTATTGTTACAACCAGATTTTTCTTAAATAAGTACTATAAGGTATCCTAGAATTTTAATTTTTTTTAGTCCTATTTTTAAAAAAAAAGACTTGTGATTGAGCTAGAAACCTAGCTGTAAAGGATCTACAGGATTAATTATTGCTATTGTTGTTATTATTAGAAAATAATGAGTTTACACAAAGTTTGGCAGCTCTCGCAATTTCCTATACTACTCTTTCTGTTACTGTGGTGCTCGACAGACCATGTCACACACCAAGGGAGGTGGAGGTGTCATTCACCATTAAGTTTACAATAATTTAACTGTATTTTTAGGTAATTGTTATTTTTAAATTTTAATAATGTAAATACGGCAAGAAGAGCTCGATTTTATATATAGTCTTTAATGATGTACTGGCGTATCCCCTAGGGATAAAAGACTGATAGTAAAAAATGCCCTTGGTGTCATAAGTGTCGGTATTGAGGCTTATTATAAAATACTCTGGTATCAAAACCGGGGGTCAAATTCAACTTGTGGGAAGCCCAAAAGAGGTTAAAGTGGAACACTGGGTGTATTGATTTTAAATAAACGTTCTGATTTATATTGCGACAATTTTGCCACAGCGAGCATTCATTTAATTCTGCAAATATTGCACAAATTATATGTTAGAAAGGTACTAATAAAACTGTAAATCTTTGGTGGAAAAAAAACGAATTCTGCAAAAGTTATAGACCATCTAGCTGGTCTCTAAGCCTTTTTTTATTTTGACTTGACGGCTCTGGCTCTGAGCCGTCAAGTCAAAATAAAAAAAAAGGCTTAGAGACCAACTTAGCTGGTGGACAAAAGTTAAGAAAGACTGCTAGACATTACTCGTAACGACCAATACTTTTATCACTTTTCCATCCAATATAGAAAATAAATGAACGTAATAATACTATTGAATAAATAAAAGAGTTAATCGACGAATATGAAGTAAAGCTTATCGAAACACTTTAAACTGCAAATTATCTGGCATAATATCACTGCAAATTGGGTTACCTCCCTGTACAGAAGAAAACAAAAACAGTCGCTACTTCCGCTCATGACTGGAGTGCTGCAGCTTGAAAATGCCGAAAGACGTTGGTTCATATTTAGCTGAACAACAGAGGAAATCAACAGGAGAAATAGCAACGGAATGGGGACTACTAGAAGAGTTGTACAACAAAAAGTTAATACAATTTGTAATCGTTTATCTTGAAATGAGTCCGTTTTAGTTCAGGACATCTCCCGGCTTGTAAATGAATCAGCATTTTTCGTGTTTATTGATATTAGCATGAACTGGAGATAACAGGCCAAATTAAATATTTTATCTCGGGTCAGTAATTTATGTATTTTTAAGAAGATCAAGATCAAAGCATCAGAAATAACAAATTAGCAAATAAAATATACTTCTATTCATGGTTTCTGCTCATAGCAAGTGCAAACAACTTATTTTATTGCCTGCAAGAAAAAGGAATTCTCCAAGAATTGAGTATTGTATATACAGTGTATATATTGAAAACAAATCAAGGAATGGAAAGTTTTCTGGGGCTAGTTAATGAAAGTGATTAGAGAATATACCAAGACTGTTCTTTAGGCATAATTTTCAAATGTATCTGGTATATAAAAGGAAATTTGGGGGAAATGTGCCTCAACCAATCTAGACCCACATGTAAGACCTCGATGCTGTTTTGGGCTTCATTGTCGTACGAACAAACTAACAATGCTGCATAGTGTGTTTTGATGTTGACTAACATCATAACAAAAGTAAAATTTTCAGGAGTATCTCACACAACACAAAATAACGCTTATCTACAAAGTCAGGTTATAATGTTTTAGTCAGACTTTACTTAATCTGATGTCTTTTCTCAAATAAGTTAAAATTCTCACAAAGGAAATGAACTGGTTTTCAATTTTTGTTGGCCTACATTTCAGTTTGCTGAAAAGTGATGAAAGTCGGGAAATGCCGAAATCGGGTTAAGTTGAAATATTATTCTTTAACAAATGAATAAAAATATATTATGCCTAATGGAACTGTAAGCAATGTTTCGTTTCATTCAAGAAACATATCCCCTAAATGAACTTTGATTGACTATCATTGCATTTTGACAAATTTAAATGTATGTTAACAGACCATGAAAATGCATCCATTTGCTTGTCTCAGATTTTGATTCCACAAGCACAGTAAATATATTAATTAGATATCAATTTGTGGAAGAGTGTTGACCGACATCAGGACACATTTTTACAAACCCATTATTTATGTAGTAAGACATATCACCAAAACAAAATCATAGCATGAAAACAAAATTAACATGTGTTATGTAGGACTATGGTCAGTCCAAAATTTGCAGCTTTGATTACTCAGAATTTACTATTATTAATGTATGTCCAATCCAAAATCCAAATTATTTGTAAAGCTTGTTTTTATTCATGTAAAAGTGGTAAACAGAAAGGACATGGTAACAAGAAAAGCCAGGTATTTATTCCTTTTAAATGCCTCTCTGTATGAGAATTTGTTTAGACAAAATTATCTAAAAATATTGTTTGTTTTTGGCTGTAAGTATATGTAAAATATTTATTTTTCTCTAATATATCCAATGAAAAGTTAAATATAGTACTGTATATACTTTTTTTTTTTGCAGTTTTATTCCATTGTCAGATTTTGCTGGCATTATTTGCCATAACAATATAAACTGATTTTTTAAACAGTGTAAAATAACAATATTATCAGTGACAAAGATTTTTATGCAGGGGATATGGATGCTATAACTTCCTGAGCTGTGAGTAACCTTAAAAACTTCAAAGTTTTTTTTTAAAATTATTAACGGGGAAGGGGGGATGGGGTCTTATTCTTCAGACATAAAACAATTACATCTCATCTATGAAGATACAAGTATAAATTTGTATTATTCTTTTTTTACTTCTACATTAATTTTACAGCCAATTTTATCAGCCAGGTTTGATACTATTTTGTAGCAGTAATAATACAATCAAACTGCTGGTTACAGGTAGTGGTAGCAACAATATTTATATTCATTGAGTATATAGTTGCTACTGAAGGAGTCTCATGTTTTGTCAGTAAAGTACTTTACAATAATTCATCTTAATGTACTATAAATATTTGTATATTAGACAATAAGGCAATTTCATGTTGTCACAGATTTTGTTGTACATATTGATTAAATGTCACTCTCTGTTTGCTACCTCTACCAGGTGCTCAAGGGAGAAAACTTACACATTTTCAGTTAAAGATGAGACTGAAGGTATGTTATCATACAACTATATTCCCATGAAATGAAGATAAGTACCAAAGAATTCTTGGCACATTCTATATTCAGATACATAAATAAAACCTCTCCCGCATGAAACTCTCCATGATCCACAGATTTTATGGCTTCTTCATGAAAATTTTCATTGAGTCGTAACAAATTCTTACCAATAACTTGTAGTTCAAAAGAAAAGTCAAATGGTTTCCATTGCACAGGTTATGATATAAAATGTTCCTGCTATTCATTAAATTATCTAATCAAAGTCAAAATATTGGGAGCCCTGTAAAGATGAGTACCTTTTCTGTACAAAAATAGTAAGATGGTTGCACTCATCCCAACTGAAGAGCCGTCTAGTTACATTGTTATTGCTATATGATTCAATCATTTTATTAATTTGAAAGGTAACTCTCTCAAAATTTGCACACATGCAAAGCTATTTGAAAGAAGCATATTAAAGTATTTTTATGAAAATATGTAAGCAATTGTATTTTTTTATGAATTTTTTTCAAACATTGTTGAGTTAATACTCTTCAAGAATGAATTATTTTTGTGCCAAAAAGAGGTCTCCCAAGACAACCCAGGACACATCAAGATTCTCCAAAAACACATGAAGACTTTTATAAATTACCTACTTTAAACTTCAACAACAACAAAAACAAAAAAAAGTATGATTATGTGGAGATTGTTTCTGCAGCACGAAAAGTAGCGAGGTCAAAGAGTTGCCAAGGGAAATAACTCCCATTCAGATGATGAGTGTTTGGTTGCAATAACGTGAATATTTATCAACAATTAACAATACCACGTAAGAACAAGACATTTCGACCCCAAGAAAATGCCCAAGACATTTCGACCCCATGACACTTCAACTTCAGTCAAGGGACAATGTGCCCCCCAATTCATGCATATTCAAAACAATAATTTGTACATTGCTAATATTAATTTCCACTAATCACACATTTATTCATTGACGTCTATAATTAAAGAAGATACCAACACATCTGTAAGTCACCGATATAGATGTCAACTGTTAATTATAATTAAAGTCACTTTTATTAAGTTAGTGAATGTAAATTAATCTGAATGAAATAAATCAGATTTACCTTATACTGTAAATTTGCATACAAAATCCATTTTTTTAAAAACAATTATTAGCATACTGCTATTGATCATTCCCCCTAATCACATGGTTATCCTTTGATATCTGGAATTTAAAAAAGATTGAAACAGTTATAATTAAAGTCACATTTATTAAGTTAATCAATGCACACTTAACTTTAATGAAAAGAAAACGTTTTGAAAATAAAATTCACCACATGCTTGTTTGTACAAATAGGCAGAAAATTTTCATTACATGCCAGTTTTTATCTCAAGCCGTGCTTTTCTCACAAAACACTACTGCAGATTTATTTACCCAGAATAAAGAAACCCATTACCTTTAAAAATAGAAAACAAAGACAGCCAGTAAATTTTAATTTCATTTTGTTCAGAAGTGTTCAATTTTCCTTTGGAAATTATTTTATCAGACTGTACTATTATTAGTCAAATCTCATGATAAGAAATATGGGAGGTTAAAATGGTTGATAGCCCGGCTGAAGTGTTGTTCAGATAAGGTGAATGATTGAGGCTTCTTGTTCTTAAGCTTATATTGTTTATATTTGAACCCTTTGCCAGAAGAAAATGATGTGTTGCTTTATTTAAGCATGATGTATACTTTTTTTTCCAGATTATGGCATCAGGTGACACTAAGGTTGCTTAACTTTGTGAAGAATCCTATTTTTATGAAAGGAGATGCTCTCATACGGGTAAGTTATTCATTTTGAAAAAAATCTTGTTATTACTACTTGTCCTGAATGGATGGTCATATTAACATGTGGTTTTCACTGAAAAACATTTCTAGCCTAACAGAAGTAATAACAATATGGTGTCCAGCATCACTGCCAATTTTGCTATGCCTTCTGAACAAAAGTTATATTGGCATGAGGTTTTTACTTGCCAGTCCTACTTCAGCAATCTACTAAGTGGGAGTATATGTTGATTACTTTATTATTTTAGCTGTGCTGATATTTACAGTTACAGAAATCAGTGGTTAAAATACACCCAGATGTGCCTGCTGTATTTATAAAAGTTCATCAAAAGAACACAATGCAATAGCTGGGCAGCAAGTTCAAAGACTTTGACTAGCAGCTTGGTTGGGAAAATGTGCTGATATTTACAATGACTGAATTCAGAGACACAAAGACCCCGAGATGTACATGTGGTTATTATAACAGCGCATCCGAACTTTAGGTTCCATTATTGTGTTCATTACTAATTGTAACCAAATAAATAGTGCATGCGACCTCAAAATCAAGACGCATCAAGATTTGGACAAATCGTCATTTGCAAATTTGGATAAATATTTTGTAGTTAAATGTCAAACTGATAGATTTCAATGAGATTCAGAAGAATGGTAAAGTTGCTGGAACTGATAGTTTGGATGTGATAGTAGCCAAATGTAAGAAAGTGTGATGCCTGGCTTATGGCTTAGTGTTTTGAATAAGACCATTCCTTGGATTTACAAAATTCAGTCTCACCCTGAAGGACTAACGAGATTTACACCACTGTTGGGCTTTTCTGTGCATCTAAGATTATCAATACTGGTGCAAAACCCATGCTGAATTAAAATGCCAGAAATAAAATTTTGCAACACTTACCAGTTCAAAAGCAGTATTTGTCACCAGCATGTTCTATTGAAAATTAATAAGTTTGGATGAATGGCGGCCTATTCTGCACATGACTTTGAAAAAATTTAATGTTTATGCATCAGGCTATGGAAATTAAATCATTTATTTTGGATTCTTTCTGTCGGCATTTCAGCCAAACATTGAATTTTCAGTCAAAACAATACATGATCCAATGTTTACAGAAATGATGTATCAGTGTGCAGAATTAATAGATGCACCTACATGATGTAAAGTTTGGGAGATAGTTTAAATAGGTTGTGTTTGTCACAATACAGTGGGACCCCGCTATAACAAGGTAGTTGGGAGCCATAGAATCCGACCGTGTTATGAACCGAACCATGTTATAAGCAACCATGTACAATACCAACACATTTTTGGATTTAAGGGAGGGGGTACATAAAAACGGGTGCGAAAATGCATGGCGCAATTACCATTTTTGATCAGTATATATTAAATGAGAAAAACATTTGCTGTGGTAACAGAAATTGCAGATATAATATATTATTTTATTCAGAGAACCATGCATTGGTACATACACGTGTCTAATTTATATATACATGTATAATCTATTGCATGAAAAGAGTATCAACACCGTGTACTCACCAGCGAATCTTGTAACATACATTGAATCCATAATACAAATATTTCCATCGAAAATATCCACACACGGATTTAAAATATTCAGTAATTTTGTCACAGATCATTATGTGACTGAATTCAATGAAAAGAAAATAACAAAAATTACGTAACGGGTGTACGTAATGAATGATGAAATAGTACATGTCCGTAGATTAAATAATGGAAGCTAAAGTATATTTTTATAATAACTACATGTACATCTCCGGATCTTTCTGTCTCTGAATTCTGTCATTGTAAATTTCAGAACATTTTCCCACCCAAGCTGCTAGTCAAAGTCCTTTGAACTTGCCGCCCAGCTATTGCGTCATGTTCTTTTGATGTACTCTAATAAATACAGCAGGCAGAACTGGCTGTATTTTAACCACTGAATTATGTCACTGTAAATATCAGCACAGCTAAAATGATAAAAGTAATCAACACTAACTTTGTCTCCCAGCTATTTGCATGCGTATGGAGGACTTCTGCATGGCGTGATTTATGTGTCCCAAATCAAATATTTGCATTCAAATATGCGTAATTAAGCGTTTTCGAGACCTCTGTGTCGTATACATTTTATACCATTACATTTCTCATCTGTCAATAGTTATTAGTTTTTGAAAAACTCTGATTTTTAGCTGCTTTCTGCTAATGTCACGTTTGCAATTGGCAAAGTCAATTATAGTTCTCAGTTGCAGAATTTGAATTTACTAGTCAACAGATTGTATAAAACAACACCGCCAAGCCACACACACATGTTAGCAGCTTTTGTTCCTTTAATGCTGTATAAATCGTTTCCCCCTGATTTGAACAAGTTTAGCTTGGCAGTTCACTTTGATGATAAACAATGTACTTAAATTAATTAATTTATACATTCTGGTGAGAATCTTTTATCAACCCCCACATTGGCTGTTGCTTAGTTGTGTATGAAATTAAGAGAACATATATCGGAGATTATTAGAGCAACGATTGTATTTGGTATGCATTCAAGACAAACACAAAGTAGACACGATGGCTTCATTGCTCAGGGATCAGTAATAATAATATTGACACTTGTGAGCTGTCATTTTTCAACAATAAACAAAGATCAAAGTTCTCAGTAGGCCCAGCAATTGGTTCGTATTTCCGAAGTTTATTCTGGCACAAAACTAGAAAAAATTTGTTCATTTTTTAAATTTTAGGAGCCATACGACGATTATTTATTCGATTTTGTGTGTGATTTCCTCCCCAAAATGATAATACATTTTCTACACGTTTTTTTTCGCACTTTTTAGACGAGTATGAGAATGATAATTAAACTCTTGACGTATTTTATTTTTCATACTTGAAAGATTTTTTTTGGTCTTTAAGAAAAATACCCGTAATAAATTACCTGAAATTTTGGGAGCCATGCCACGACCGTGTTATATCCGAATTCGTGTTATAACAGGGCGTGTTATAGCGGGTCCCACTGTACTACTCATGACTGCTTTGGTCTTTAAGTTAGCCAAGTGAGCAATATCAGTCAGCCTTGGGCGTCTTGTAATTTATAATTGTCTTTCCTAAGAAAACAGTAAGCTTAATAAATTAGTAGACCTTTGGAAAGCTAATGCTTTTTGTTATAAAGTTATTCTCTGACATGTATGACAATTGACCATACAAAATCCAAATTTCAGTTGGATTTTGATAATTGACATTTTACTTTATATCGTCTGGTTCAGAATATTGCAATATATTTCAATAAAGGTTAGTTTTTTTAATGGAACATGCATATGTGTAGTGTTGCTGGAACCATCAAAGAAGAATAAGAACAAACCTTGTTTATTTTATACTTAACAAAACACAGATCCAGTTAAGTTTTTATTGTTAATTATACTGTTTGCCTAGGAAGACAATCTGCTGCTACTTATGAAGCTGTTTTGATTCATTCTGTCATTGAGTGGTTCAGCGGCTACTGAATGGCACAATGTGGTTGTTTGTACAGAGGTCACATCTGGTCTGTGAAACTCCCTGACATAATGTTATGGATAACCCTTGAGTAAAGTTACTTCAGCGGAAACTGAAGGAGCCCAGTGAAGAATGGGCTGTCCAACGTTGGTAAGGATGACAGCTGCAACTGTGTGGACTTCACTCAATGGTTTAGTTTGAATACACCATTAAATAAATTTTACATTTTTTTTAGTTTTATTTATGTATCACGTACACATATTCTTCTTTGTGGTGTTCAGCATACAAGTCTTATATTGTTCAATGCTTGAAACATATCTTTTCCATTTCAGATGTATGAAAATTTTATCTCAGATTTTGAGCACAGGTATGGATTTCTTAACTAAAACCTTTTATGGTGACATTTAATAAGGACTATGGCAGGCAAATAAATACACGTCTTACCTGTAACTGAATAAGTTGTGTCCTAAACTTTGATTTCTTAGAGTTTACATTCATGTCCTTTTGCTTCTTTATTAAAGTAATTTGTGATTTAGAATGGAATAATTTAGGTAGAAAGAATGTTATTCTATTCTGATCACAACACAAAGACTTTCTCATTCACATCCTTTATCTCAGACAATAAATATCAGCAACACCAACATTAAATTCTCATAGTCAGTACAAAACCTAGGTATTACTCTAGACAGTACTCTCACATTGCACCAACATGTCATGAACATCTGCAGGGCTGCATATCTTGAGCTGAGATGCATCAGTTCCATTTGTAAATATCTTTCAGTTGATGCCACTAAAACACTTGTGTGTTCATTAGTACTTTCAAGACTGGACTATTGTAACACACTTCTGTCTGGTTCGTCATAATATTTGCTCCAGAAACTTCAAAAAGTTCAAAACACAGCTGCACGGATCATCTTTAGAGTACCTCGATCAGAGCACACCTCACCACTGCTCTGTACCCTACACTAGCTATCAATTTGATACAGAATCAAACACTAAATTTGTTGTCTGCACTATGTTTCACTGACAAACTCCAGTCCAACATACCTATCCAGCCTCACCCATGTGTATACACCAGCAAGATACTTACGCTCTTCTGACAATTGTATACTCATTGTTCCCACTGTGAAAACAAAGTCATATGGATAATGTTCTTTTGCATACCAGGGCCCGGTGATGTGGAACGAATCTCTCATTGAAATTAGACACAAAGACACAGTGGTCCCTTTTAAGTGTGCTCATAAAACTCTCATTTTTTTACTGCAGGGATAAACTTAGAGATCTAATCGTGTTTTGTATCATATATTTTCAGCATGTTTTTATGTTTTCCAACTTCATTGTTTTTGTCATTTTTTTTTCTGTAGTGTAGTCATATCATTATAGATGGTGTAAAGTGCTTAGAGCTTCTAAAGATTAGGCGCTATACAAAGTCCTCATTATTATTATTATTATTATTATTATTCATTTATAGATAAATGTGCTGCAGAAAAAAATATACTTTTTTTGCACACCTGCCATATTCCCAGACTGTATTAATACCTGTCATAGTCCCTTACAGTGTTTTAAAGTCGATGGGATGGGGGTCAGTGCAAAGAACCCAAGAAAAGCAACATCAGTTTATAAAAACTTTTTTTTATCTTTTTATAAAAGGCTGTAGAAAACTACTGGAAACTCAAATCAGTAATATAGAATTAAAGAAAACATTTGTTTACAACTTGTAAAAAAATTAATTTGTTGGTAGAGTGCAAAATCAATTATTATTAATACACAGTACACATGTGCAAAGGCATAATATACAACCATACTGACATTAAATTAAGAAAAATACACAAAGCTTGAGTCTTTAAAATCCATTGGAATATAGTCTTAAATAGATGCAATATTTGCTGCTTGCAATAGTTCAGTAGACGATTCATGGTAATTCAAGTGTCATTTGGGTTCATCTTTGCACTCTTTAGAGACTAGATTCTCTCATTTATTAGAATGAATCCTGTTCATAATTTAGTTGTTATTGCCAACCATAATATTGTCTTTGTCAAAACTGTATCCAATGCAATTTGACAACAAGATTTACTTCTTACTGTAAATGAGAGAAAATACACTTTGCATTAAGAATTGACCATTTCATTGGGGAGGGGATGGGGACTTGACTATATTGGGGGCCTTACAAGTTTTCTTTCCAGTACATGTGCTAACACAACACAAGTGAACTGTGCAAATATGCATCTGTGCTTGGTTTTTCAATCAGCGATTTCATGGTTGAAAAGAATGGGTCTATTATTAGTTTGTGTTTAAACAAGATTATGAGAATAAATAATAATGAACAGACCTAACCTGAATGTTCATTTGAGCGTGTTCTGGCTTATCTCAATATTATGTACAGGTGGTGGTGCCATGTCAGTAGATGTTTACTCTCCAGACTAACAAATTTTGATCTAGTGTTTGCAACATATGCAAAGAATGAAATGCTCTGTTATGTTACATACAAACTCCATCAACCAGGAGTTCAGAAATTTTGTTTTGCTGGGCTTTGCTGAATTCACATGTGCATATTGTTTCCAGAACATCAGCTGCATGAAAAGTTAGATGATGGATTCTAAGACCTTCTGTACTTTGTAGGAACAGTTACACTGCAGTAATTTTCATTTAAATCCTAAAGCTTGTTTTTCTGATCTTTATATGTAGTGTTCTGTATGCATATCTGTTAAAATATTGTGTCAACATTTGAATAATAATTAAATATATGTGAAGTATTTATCTATATTTTGCAGAATCAACCCACTTGCTTTGGTAGAGATTATTATTTTTGTTGTTAGACAGATATCAGGTAAGTACTCATTATGGTCTTTCTCATCTTATTTTCTTCATTTTCAATCCTAAATTAGCAGCTATAGTAGATAAAAGTAGTCAATGTTTACATTTACTTTTTGTCATGGTACACAATACTCATTGCAACAACTACCATATTAATTTACATTTTCATGCAGATTCCTGTTTTAAACCTTGATGGCACATGAAATAATATTTTTAAGAATATGGCAAAAGCTCTATTGTTGAGCAGATCCTGGTTTCTGGAATATTGTTTTAAGTGTCAGAATTATCTTAAGTACCAAATATTTCCTGTAAAATCAAAAACTTTAGAAATAAATCATATGTTGGAGTAAAACCTTAGCTATATTTATTAATATTGGACTCGAAGCAATGCAGACTTGGATCTAAGTAAGCCATCACAAGTTTTTAAAAATTGTTTATTTCTTGTTATGTTTTGGATATACTATTTCTGTTTTTTGTTTGGATTGATTTGAATCTATCCTTGGTTATGGCATAGTGTCCATTATCTTTTACGAAATGTAGTTTGCAGTACTAAAAGTAAACAAATCCACTGTATGAAACAAACTACAATTTGGCTCAGACAAGTTTTAGAGTTGCATGGTATGTACATGTTATCAAACCCCAAAATTATACACCATAGTACATGTGTCAGCATAAGATGTGATGAACCCCATCCCATCTGTGTTATATAATGATCATATATAGTTATTATTCAGCAATCATTACCTACTTGAACACATTTATTTATTTATTTATTAGAATTTGCATGTTTTTTTCCCATTAAAGTTTCTAATTAACAACCTAAATCGATGTTTTCAGATCCAAAACAAGCAATAGACTTTCTGGAGAAGATCAAAGAAAAGGTGTGTTCAATTGTTATTTCATTTGTGCTTTATTTATTAACAGGTATCTTATGTTTGCTTATAAGTCGAGTCCAACTGCAAACTGCACTGACCCAGATCTGTCTTATAATGCATCTGCAGATCTGAGACTGTTTAGTTTGTTAGGAGCAATAAAATTAAAAGCATAGAACTGGATCTGCCTGTGCATTATGCATCAGTGGATTATGGTCTGTGTTATTTGCAGTTGGATTGTAAGCAGGTATATTCAGTAACTTCATCAGAATATCCATATCATGTTAGGTATAGCAATAGGAATAAAGTATTGTTATCATTTGTCTTTTGATGACTTTAGTTTCGATTTTGGCATTTAATACACATCAAAGATTATTTTATTGTGAGTAATTTTATGTGCAATGCCAGAGACACCTCAAGGTGACCAACCTGGTCTTGTCTCGGCAGGATTTAAAATGTACCCTTCTCTTAATGAGTTTAGCTCGCTATCAACTAAGCTAATGTGTCTATGATGATACTTGTAAGAATATGTCTTCATTGTATTTTAAAATTTAATTTCATGCAAATTACATTCCAGCAGATTTCCTTGCCTTGAGGATTTTTTAAATTATATTTTTTATTTTTTTAATGTGTTGTATTTGTAAGCTGGATATTATAACCACTTATACCACTAAATAGCAGGGACATCATGTGGGGGGGGGGTTATTTTATGTAGCCTACATACAAAAATTAACAAGCTTGTCAAGTTTTTGTGTCCACCTATGCCCCCCCCCCAAAAAAAAAAATTGAAATGATGTCCCTGCTAAATAGTAAATAGCACTTTATTGACCAATATTTTTGAAAGTGTAAGTTTAATTGAAATACTTGTAATAATAATAATAAGGCCAGCTTCTCCATATTTTAATTTTTTGTTCCAGGCTAAAAGTAATGATGAGGCCAAACTTTTATGTATGATAACAATTGCCTTGATAAAGCTGAAGAACAGAGATGTTGACAACGTAAAGGTATGAAAAATAAATACATTCATAAATAAGTACACTATATAGACCCTCTTTCATAACATGGACATGGATTCATTTCATTGTTTGAATATTATTTCATCATTGCTACTTAAATTATTTCATTCATTTTGCTTCTTTTGTCATGAGAATAAATCATTATTTCACATCATTAAGTACCTGGTTCCCTGTTTTTAGCTGGTCATTGACTAGTCTATTATCCATCCATCTATTAACACAAATTTGTTATTCCAGCTCTTTTGAAACTACTTGGAGAATTGCCATGAAACATTACACATTCATTCCATGTATTAGTTGATCCTAAATGAAAATGCTGCTGCTCAGACATTAAGTATGGCTGCCACAGCAGACATCTTAAAAATCTAGTTATTTCTACTAGTCTTATCAACATGTGTTTTTACTAAAAGACTTCTTTATTTCTAGATGTCTTAAATGGAATTTGTGTCAGTTTGATATCTAGTATGACAACCATGGCAACAATACTAAAATCTTGTTATTGTTTTAGTATGACTACCATGGCAACAATACTCAAATCTTGTTATTGTTTTAGTATGACTGCCATGGCAACAATACTCAAATCTTGTTATTGTTTTAGTATGACTGCCATGGCAACAATACTAAAATCTTGTTATTGTTTTAGTATGACTACCATGGCAACAATACTAAATTCTTGTTATTGTTTTAGTATGACTATGATGGCAAAAATACTAAATTCTTGTTATTGTTTTAGTATGACTGCCATGGCAACAGTACTAAAATCTTGTTATTGTTTTAGTATGACTGCCATGGCAACAATACTAAAATCTTGTTATTGTTTTTCCTCCCTATTGGAAAGTCATATTGGCATTGGGTTTTCGTTGGAAGACTTCTAACATTGTCTAGATGTTATAAATGAAAATGGTGCCATCAGAATATCCAGTATGGTCACCATACCATACATGCCAACCATTATGCTTTTGGCGTAATCATTACGCTTTTTTTCACTAAATTATGCATTACGCTTAAACGTATATGGATTATGCTTTTTCTGTATATCCACCTCCCAAAAAAATCAATTATTTTGTTTACTCAATATTATCAACATTCCATTAATCCCACAGACCGTATTTTAGAAAAGACGGCTTTTACGTAACTACAGTATATGAGTGGATAAATTAGAAAAAGGCAACCAAAAATACCCTGAAACAAAATATAACAGAATCCTCAAAATATTAAGACAAGAGTACAGCATCACGTGATATCTATTTCCGGCCGTGTGGAAAGAATTTTAAAATTTAGTGCTAAAAGTCTTAAGATGATTTCTAATCGATGTGTGTAAAGCTAAAAGTGCTACATATGAAAACTTGAAAAAGTAAAGGATGTTAAAAGATGTGAAGGGCAAATAATCGTTGTTTATTGAAATTTTAGCATGTTACATGCAGATTACGCTTTTTCTGCCTGGATTCCGCTTTTTGACCACATGGATTATGCCATTTCCCCATCAGGGGTTGGCATGTATGCCATACTATCTTGGAAGTCTTATTGCTACTTCGCCATTTCACACTTTTAAATACCTTGCTCTACTGGTCTGTCTTCCAGCCATTTATTAGCACAATTTTGTTATTACTAGTCCAAAATTATTTGGAAGATTGCCATGAAATTTTGCACACATTCCATCCCAAGGTGTAGTTGATCATAAATGAAAACATTGCTGCACAAACATCAAGTGTGGCCACCACAACAGCCACCTTGAAAATCTGTTTATCCTAAATGGATGGTCATATCAACATTGTGTTCCAGTCTGACATCCAATATGGCAAACCATGACAACCACCTTGAAAATCTTGTTACCACTATTGCCCAAAATAGAAATTCATGTTTTTTACTGAAAGAATTTTCATCATGTCTAGTTGGTCATAAATGAAAATTGTGCCAATCGGACATCCGATAAGGTCACCATAGAAGTGATCTTGAAAATCTTGTTTCTCTCTCTCGAATATGTTCCCCAATCACATTATGTTATGAATTTTAGCCTGCAACCTCACAAATCCAGCCCTACTAAAAGCATACATGCCAATCATTACGCTTTTGGCGTAATCATTATGCTTTCTTTACAATAAATTACACCTTATGCGTAAACATATATGAACTACCCTTTTGCAGTATATCAGGCTTTTAAAAAAACTCAATTATTTGTTTTCTCATTTTTATTAACATTCCATTAATCCCACAAACTGTATTTTCGAAAAGACTGCTTCTACGTAACTACAGTATAAGAGTACGCTAGTATGTGGACTTGTGTGCACTTTCCTAATAGTATCATTTTCTATTTAAAGCAGCTGTATGGCTTATTGAGGAGAGAACAAAGTGGTTTTCTAATTTTAATCTTTACATGCAGATTTTTTGTTCTGATCCATATTTAGTGCAGAGCCTGTCTAAAGGTATTTGGGGCTAAAAAGTATATTCTATTTTAGTTGATGCGTATATGAGAGCAAAAATATCTCCTCAAATATAAAGACATGAGGGCAGCATCATGAGATGTCTATTACAAGAATTGTGGAAATAATTTTAATATTTGGCGCTAAAAGTCCTCCGATGGATTTTAGTTGATGTGTTTGTAAAGCTAAAAGTGCTACATATGAAAACTTTAAGCAGTAAAGGATGTTAAAAGATAGGAGGGGCAAATAAATCAATATTCTTTGAAAGTTTAGCATGTTATATGGGGATTATGATTTTTCTGCCAGGATTCTGCATTTTGACCACTTGGATTATGCTTTTTCCTTGTCAGGGGTTGGCATGTATGTAAGAGACAAAACTCGTCTTATTGTCTATTATTAGATAGACAAATGGCATTGACTCTTGACCATTACCTCCTCATGGAACCACCGGGTGTTGCCAGTTTTTAGCTAAGTGAGACATTAACCTGGATGCATGCATTATGGGATAGTTGGGAGGGTTTTTAAGTAATGTGATTGGGTATGTTTAGAGAAACATAATTTACGTAAAGAATTTGCTTACTCCTTTGAATACATTCCCCAATCACATTATGTATGGAGAATAAGTAATAGGAGGAGGGGATGCTGAGCATCCATTCTCTACCTTGAGTATCCTTCTGTTCTGGGGATTAGTGACTAGATTCTCCATATGAACGATAACCCATTCTCCTAATGACCTAAGCAGCACAGCCCAAAATCCCTTGATCTGGGACTCGTGTGTGTGTGTGTGTGTGTATGTATATATATATATACACACACACACGCACACACACACAAGCAAGGCTGAGTATATGAAGTTGAGAGCTTCTCTACCAATATTTTCATTTCACTGGCGAGTCCTGCAATGCTAATGATTACATTTATAGTATCAGAGGATAGGACTGCATTGTTTTGTTATAGTGCTTGTGTTGCAAAGATGCATCATTTGTATATAATATACTGCTCTTTGACCCACCAGATTTTATAAACCTTTCCCCATTGTTGCATGTATAAAATGATCTGGAGGGCTCAGAGTTCTGGATTTTCAAATGCTCAATGCTGCATATATTCAAATGCATAACCAGGGCTTCACCTCTGGATTCTAATTTGGAGCCTAAGCCATACATGCCAACCATTAAGCTTTTGACGTAATCATTATGCTTTTTTTAAACTTAATTTGGATTACACTTTTTCGGTATATCTGCCTTCCAGAAAAATGAATTATTTGTTTTCTCATTTTTATCAACATTCCATTAATCCCACAGATTGTGTTTTAGAAAAGACTGCTTTTACGTAAGTACAATATAAAAGTATGCTTGTCTGTGGACTTGCCTAACAGTTTCATGTTCTATTTATAGCAAACCTTGTTCTGCTTTCAAACTTTCGACCTTGAATTCTATTTATAGCATCTGTATGGCTTAGTGAGGAGAGAACAGACTGGTTTTCTAAATTTAATCTTTATGCGCAGATTCTAATTAATATTTGCAGCAGAACCAGTCTAAAGGTATTTGACGCTAAAGAGTATATTTTATTTCAGTCGATGTATATATGAGAGCAAAAATATCTCCTTTTAAAAATTTCACAGATGGATTAGAAAACGACAAACAAAAAAAAAATAACAATCCTCTAAATATAAAGTCACGAATACAGCAGCATCACGTGACATCTATTTGAGGCCGTGTGGAAAGAATGTTAATATTTGGCACTAAAAGACTGGATTCTAGTCGATGTGTGTAAAGCTAAAAGTGCTATATATGAAAACTTGAAACAGTAAGGATGTAAAAAGACTAGAGGGGCAAATAAATCATTGTTTATTGAAAATTTAGCATGTTATATGTGTATTACGCTTTTTCTGCCTAGATTCTGCTATTTGACCACTTGGATTATGCTTTCGCCTTGTCAAGGGTTGGCATGTATGCTTAGCAGTCACCAAATCCCAGCTAACTTTTAAGAGATTTTCAACAAAGTCCATTTTCATCCCTAATGAGTGCCTTGTTGGAAAATTTAGTCTTTTCCCACCACATGTATTATATATAATCTGTTATACTTGGAATTTCAGACAATACTAGAAGAATGCAGAACTCTTCTTGACTCATTTGATGGAGTAACAAGTGTTCACAGTCGTTTCTATGAACTGTCAAGTAATTACCACAAACTGCAGGGAAATCATGCTGAATATTACAAAGAAGCTCTTCGATTTCTGGGATGCACAGATGTCAGTACTATTCCATGTGAGTACATGCCAGCATGCTGTCCTAGTTTAAAATACCCTTCAAATTTACAATAAAAATGGTTCTTTAAGAGAGCTTTTGAAATGAAAAGTGTAATATGTACAAATTTGAAACCAGAAATTTATCTCCTATAGAATAATAATCAATGCTAATACAAATTGAGAAAAATGTACCAGTCTTTCAAAATGTAGCAGCTTTTTTATTCAGTTGTCAGTAAACATTGATGTTGCATTTTAAAAAAAACAGTAGTTTTGTGTTAATCAGAAGCACTTTTTCAAGTATCTATTAATAATTTGAATCAGAAATAGGCCTGAACTTGACAATAAGCCCATGAAGATTTATAAATAAGTAATAAATGCTGTGATATTTATTTGGCACAGAACTTGTACTTTCAAATCCTAAAGAGGGAACTTTGATGATATTTAGGGTCAAATAATGTCATTGTTTTGTCATGATAGGATTTCAGTTCGTCTGAAATTACATCCTGGAACATTTAGCAATGAAGTGTCACATGGTGGTAACAGTGTTACTGTTGTATGAAAACTATATCATTGTCATGCAAAACTAATTGAAAAAAACATACCATGTTGTGTTGTGCCAACAAATTAGCTATTATTTCTCACATGTTTTTGAAAGTGAGAAAAGATAACATTAAAATGTTCATACTTTACAGCTGGGGAGCAAGTTGAGAGAGCATTCAATCTGGGTCTTGCGGCAGTATTGGGAGAGGGTGTATACAACTTTGGAGAGCTTGTAAGTACTCGTGCCATGTATAGTTACCACCTAAAATAAAAGTTTAAAATTAAGGTGGCTTTGATTCTTTGGTACTCCTGGTACTGGTGTAATAATAATGTATCATACTAAGTGTATAAATTACTCAAATGTCACATTATCTTGACCATGATATGGCCATTGTTGCCTGACACTTTTCAGAGAAACATTTTCATTTTATGGGATTGTTCCCTGACACATTTCAAACACAAGATCGATACACTATTTACCTTATTGCCTCACACATTTCAAAGATAACATTTACATTTTATGGTAACGTTGCCTGACACATTTAAAAAAAAACCATTGATATATTATTTACGTTATTGCCTCACACATTTCAAAAACAACATTTACATTTTATGGTAACACTGCCTGACACATCTTAGAGACAATATTGACATTTTATAGGGGTAGTTGCCTGACACATTTTAAAAAAAAACATTGATATATTATTTACATTATTGCCTCACACATTTCAAAGACAACATTTACATTTTATGGTAACATTGCCTGACACATCGTAGAGACTATATTGACATTTTATAGGCGTAGTTGCCTGACACATTTTTTAAAAAAAAACATTGATATATTATTTACCTTACTGCCTTGCACATTTCAAAGACAACATTTGCATTTTATTAGCATTGTTGCCTGATGTGTTTCATAGACAACTTTGGGAGTATGATTCTGTGGATGAATTCACTTGTATGTTATTGCTTGCATGAAACTACTTCAATAATGTTCAAGGTGGAGAATTAAAGTCATTTTGCAGGCTTTATATGTTTTGGGGAATTTCAGGCTGGTTCATGTTTTCTGAAAAGAATATCAGTGTACCTCATTGAGCAGGACTAGATCATTTGGATTCATAGAAAATGAATAGCTGAAATGAAAATGTGCAATGACACATTTGTAAATAGTTCCCTTTTTGTACTAATCTTCAAAATTCAAACCCATCCAGAAAAGGTATTTTGTATCAAGACAAGCAAATGAACAATAAATTAACCATGAGAAGATTTCTGTTGAGCAGATGAAGAAAAAGAAATTTAAGTTTGATTAATTCTCAGAACATAATATCAGACTGGAGAGAACACAATATTTATATAGCATAGATAGTCATAAAGCTTGAAGTAGATTCCTCATTTTATTTCCTTAATATCTTTTAGCTTAAGGAGTTGTTTCTGAGTTTGGTATAATCTTCCCATGTGGGATTTGCACAAAATAGCAAGCACAAAAAAAGAGATTTATTGTACCAAATGTAGCAAAGATGTAAATGAGCAAGGAATGTTATTTTAAAACATTTAATCTGATACTGATGCACCAACCAAACATTAAATGTTTGAATTGCTCAGTCATTATTTGTATGAAAATGAACAAAATCCAAGTGATCTATATCATTTGTACCGGTTGCTGTGCTTCGGTTATCGATTATCTCCCCCTCCCCCCAGTCTCTTAATTGCCTATATGGTAAAGCTCAGCATTGTCCAAGAATAGTTGTATATTTGATATATCACATTTATTTCTTGGTTAGGAGATTAAGAATAAATGACTGACTTGCAATAGTCTGGATGAAAAACACTAAACAGATTCAAGATTCACTCCTCTAATAACATGTTTTCAATCACTTGATACCTAGAGTCATTTGTAAACTCGGCAAAGTTTTGCTTAGATATGGAATGACAGATGACCCCATTATCATGTTCAGATAGTGAAGGTGATACAAAATTAACACAGATATAAAAAATCTGGTAAATCCACAAAATCCAAGGCATAGGTCAGATAGAAAATGAAACTTCTGACTATGAATTACATTTCACAGAGGTAGAAGGAAAGAAATAAACCTAATCACACCCTCAAAAATCACTGGAAAGCTGGAAACTTAACTAAGACTGGTGACTATAATGTTGCAGGGACATACAGATGTAGGCTTAGAGTTCTCCACATACTTGGAGTCGTAAAAATGAAGAATCCTGCATTTAAGACGATTATAGTTTTAGTTTTTCATGCGAATAGCATGTACAATAGACTTGGTAAATTATACTTTATTTTATTATGAGATTTGGTCAAT
The DNA here is from genome assembly GCA_029339505.1 of Unio delphinus. NCBI lineage: Eukaryota > Metazoa > Mollusca > Bivalvia > Unionida > Unionidae > Unio > Unio delphinus. The sequence continues at coordinate 13,078,299 of JAQISU010000242.1, read as the reverse complement.
ATACCAGTTCACACCATTGACCCGGTTTGTCAAATGAATCTGCCATATGGCCTCTTTTTTTTTTTTTTTTGTCAGACCTGGCTAAAACCAACATTTGGTGGTTTTATCATAATGTTGCCACTTTTGTGTTATTTTTGAAAATGTCATCATATTGCCACTTTCTATGTGATATTCTTATAGTATTGCCAGTCACTTTTTGTGTGATACTTTCGTGATACGATATTGTCATTTCTTGTGTGATATAGTCATGTTATAATACTGCCTTTTTATTGTGTAAAATTGTCACTATATAATATTGCCACTTTTGTATGATATTGTCATGATATGATATTGCCATTTCTTGTGTGATATTGCCATGCTATATTGCCTTTTCTTGTGTGATAATGTCATGGTATGATATTGCCATTTCTTGTGTGATATTGCCATGCTATGATATTGCCTTTTCTTGTGTGAAATTGTCATGATTTTTTGTGTAATGTTGTCATGATACTGCCATGATTAGTTTTGGGTTCTTATCTAAAAAGTGCACTGAAGACTCGTGTCTGGCTACATGCCAATGCCAAGAATACAACTCAGAACATTCTGTTATTTTTATCCACTGTCCATTCCCAGTAGACTGTTGCCATTTATATCTGACAAACAGTATTTATTATCTGAATAAACTAATGCTAAGGACAAAAGTCTGTTTGATAGGTTCAATCTATATTGTTATAGCACCATAAACTGTAAAGGTGTGGCATTAATAATAATAATGAGGACTTTGTATAGTGCCTAATCTTTAGAAACTCAAAGCACTTTACAACATCTATAATGATATGACAACAAAAAACAAAACACCATGAAATTAGAAAATATAAAAAATGCAGAAAATATTTAAGGTAGGAAACATTATTAGGTCTTTAAATTTGTTCTTGCAGTCGAAAAAGGTAAGTTTTAAGAGTACTCTTGAAAGGGATCACTGTATTTGTGTCTAATTTCAATGGGCAATTCATTCCACATTGCTGGTCCCTGGTATGCAAAGAAAATTGTCCATATGACTTTGTTTTTGTAGTAGGAAGAATGAGTATATGATTGTCAGAAGAGGAGCATAAGTGTCTTGCTGGTGTGTACACTTGGGTGATGCCAGATAGATATGTTGGACTGGAGTTTGTCAGTGAAAATAGAGAATAAATTTTGTGTTTGATTCTAAATAGAATGGATAGCCATTGTAGGGTGCAAAGCAGCAGGGAGGTGTGTTCTGATCATGGTACTCTAAGGATGATCTGAGCAGCTGTGTTTTGAAGTTTCTGGAGTAGATATTAAGATGAACCAGACATAAATGAGTTGCAGTAGTCCAGTCTTGAAAGTACTAATAAACACACAAATGTTTTAGTGACATCAACTAAAAGATATTTACGAATGGAACTGATATGTCTCGGATCAAGATATGCAGCCTTGCATATGTTCATGACATGTTGGTGCATTGTGAAAGTACTGTCCAGAGTACCAACTAGGTTTTGTTCTGACTGTGTGAATTTAATGTTGGTATTGCTAATATTTATTGCTTGAGGTAAAGGATGTGAATGAGAAAGTCTTTGTGTTGTGATCAGAATGACCTCAGTTTTATCATCATTCATCTGCAGCTTGTTAAATGTCATCCATGATTTCACATCAGAAATGCACTTCTCTACTCCATGGATGGTAGCATCAACTTGAGATGGGTGGCTAGATTTGTATATTTAGGTGTCATCAGCATACAATTGGTCAGATACTGATGATCTATGACACTTGAGAGCGGCTGAGTGTATAGAATGAAGAGAACCGGTCCAAGAACAGACCCTTGTTGAACACCACAAAATAGATCAATTGGACTGGAGTTTATTCCATTTACAGATACAATTTGTGTCTTGTTGACTGAGTAGGACTTTAACAGTAATGCTGTAAAGGGGTTGCATTGAGTGTGAAATCTGTATGATATGATCAATTTGTATTGTTATAGCACTATAAACTGTTGTTGTTGTAGGGTTTAATGCCATTTTTCAGCACACAATAGGCTATACATTAACGGTGGAGGAAGAACCAGGGAAAGAACCACTGACCCACGAGAAGCTACTGGCAGGCATTCTCACATACCCACATTGGCTGAATCTAAGACTCGAACCCACGCAGAAAGAGGTGAGATGGTAGTGATACGTAACGGAGAGTGCTTTAGACCACTTGGCCACTCGAGGTTCCACTCTAAACTAAAGAGGTGGCTTTGAGTGTGAAAACTTTGATATTATCAGTGTGTATTGTTTTAGCACCGTAAACTGTAAAGGTGTGGTGTGTTAAATCTATATGATATGAGATTGTGTTAACACTGTAAACTGTAAAGGGGTTTTATTGAATGTGAAATCTGTATGATAGGATCAATTTGTATTGTTATTGTACCGTAAACTGTCAAGGATGTCATTGAGTGTGAAATCCATCTCTATGTATGTTATCTATATTTCTTGTGGTTTTTTTTCCACACAATAAACTTGAACTTGATGAACAGATTTCTCCTATTTAGTATGGCTTAGACTTTGTCAATTCTTTAGTATAGTTAAGAGTTATGGGTCTTGCCTTATTTTGTCTGTATTTAAGAACAAGTTAAATTATTCATAGTTATTTAAAGGATCACAATTTCTATACAGCTTTGTACCAACAATATAAGTGTCATGATCTGCAGTAAGAATCAGATAATTGAATGTTTTTGACCTCAAACATGGTATTTATATTTTTTGACAGCTCTCTAGTTATCTTGGTGCATTTCTTACCTGTTGTCATTTTTGTTTTTTGCAACTACATTATTTAAAATATTGTATTTTTCTTTATAGCTGGCTCATCCTATCCTTGAATCTTTGAAAAACACAGACAAGGAATGGTTGGTGCATTTACTGTATGCTTTCAACAGTGGAAACATTACTAAGTTTGATGAGTTGAAGAAGCAGTGGTCAACACAGGTGCAATATCTATCTACCTACCTTCCTATCTATGTATCTATCTATATATGAATCTTATTCAGTGTAACAAAATGTAAGGCTGTTATTTTGCTTGGTTTATAAGATGACACAACTTAGGCTACCATACTGGAATGGTATTATCATCATTACTTGTTAGGCTTTTTTGAAAGATTCTGAAACTTGCTATGGGGCCTTTTGGCACTTTCATGAAGTGGCATTTCCATTTATCTAACATGGAACTTAATATTCACACAATGAAAACCAAGTTTCATTCGCTAAAGATATTATTGGTACCATCATTCGTATAAAAATAACTGTTTTACAAGTGGAGTTTAAAGTACAAATTAAATCTGTAATGGTTGTAATATTTTTCCTATCATTCATTTCAGCCTGATCTTGCACAGAGTGAAATTAAGATGAGGCAGAAAATCTCTCTTCTGTGTCTGATGGAGGTAAGTGTTAATTAGATGTCTACATACATTACCATTATACAGTTGACAAAGCAAAGACACTGCTAAAAACAGGTCTTGTTTGTGTGTGATTTGAATGGATTTATTACTAATTTTAATTAATATAGGATCATTGGTAAGCATTGGTGGCATAGTCAGTACTACTTTATCCTAATCTAGAAACAAAACTGTGGCTCCTTAAAACATGGACAAAAATATTGTCATGTATGGGATTTAGATTTCATTAAAATATGCAAAAGTGTCTCATAGTCACACTCATCTGGAAACAAGAAGGGTTTGGTCTACATGTCAGGCCCATGATTGAAACTATGCGTTGAAATGTGTGACCTGGCCCGGCCAGATCATAAAGTTGAGTACGCATGTTGCAAAACAATTGTCTTCACTTTCCTTGACACTGCAGATTCATGGCATGTATGAGGAGACCCTACAACTGGTTTAAAAAATGTAAAGATTACGACTGTTGAGTATGCAATTTGGTCAGTGAGCATTGTAGACTCTTTTTCATGTTCATATGTTTTGGTCAGAGAGAACTATAGAATGTCTCCTGTGTTTTTGGGGTAGGATAGAAAAATTTCATCTAAGATATGAAAAATATGATCCCTTGGCTGGTATTCTTTGAGCCAACACTGATACATAATGAAAGATTATTCTAAACACATTTCTAACAAATAGTTGGGTCAAAGACATGTGAATACTGATGCGCATTTAAAACAATGAAACACCCATTGAATTTTTTTAACCTTAAGATGGAGCATAACAATTCTGTTTATTTTAAAAAATTCATTGTAAACTTAAATAACACTTGTTCACATATCCATGTTCAAATATCTGTGGTTGCAACTGTCAAGGTAATCACCATACATAGCTACCAAAAATTGTATACAGACAACAGAGCTTTTGCAAAGATCTGAATGTGAGCATGTCAAAATAATGTTGACTCTTATGTTTAAAATTACACGAGACATACAAAAATATTTTGTCTTGAGTTTTGATTTAGAAATCCTTTTCTCTTCTTAAATAATCATGAGATGGATTGATAAAAAAAAGTAACAGTTACAACAATAAGTTTTTCCCACTTCCAAGTGGACTACAGAATCTGTACCTTTAACTATGTGAGTGAGTGCAAACTATTGTTTTGATTTTAACACAATTTCTCAGTGCATGATAGGTTATACATGGTGGCTAGTATAAAGGGTGGAGTAAGAATTTAGGGGAAAACCAGGCAAGAACCACTTACTGTCAAGCTACTGTCAAGTTTTCTTACATGCCAACATCAGCCAAGCCCATGTCATTCAGTGCAAAATATCTCGTTTTCAGGATAATAACTATAACTGCCATGTAATTTAAAATGTGAATGTGTTCAGTTTATATTTAGCTGTAGTATTATTAAAGAATGCTCAAGTGATTAAGGAAATCAAGATTTTAAAGTTTTGTAACATTGATCACAATGGAAGGTCATGTGATGAAAGAAAGACTGCAGTCATGTGGTGAAAGAGATATTTTTCCCATCATTGTTCTACAACGGAAAACACTAATCATTCACACAAAGGAACATGAGAAAATATGTGTGTTGACCTTTTTGGAGAAGGCTTGTGAAAGAAAGAAGAAGAAAAAAAGACTTCCCAGAACATAGTAATGGACGAATTAGCTCTTCCCATTAAAACAAGATGCAGATAATGGATTAATCAGCTCTTCTTATTGAAATAAATGCATGACGTGACAATGGATGAATCCAGTTCCCATTCAAATAAATGCATGTGATAAATTTCTGTGAATTCACCATTTCTCATGGTATACCAATTTTGAATTATTATGGTTGCTACAAACCACAAATTTTAAGACTCAATATACAGTGATTGTTTTTACCATCTATGTATACAAAGGTTATACTGTATTGTTTTGTTTTTAACATCCATAAAAACAAAGCTAATACTGTATTATTTTTAACCATCCATGGAAACAAAGGTAATGCTGTATTGTTATCCATCCATGGTAACAAAGGTTGTACTGTATTTATTTTTTACTGTCCATGGAAGCAAAATTAATACTGGTTTTTTTTTGTTTTTTTTTTTTACATATAAGGAACAAATGTACACCACTTCCAACAACCTTCTCTCCACTAGACCTACCAGACCAATTTGCAAATTTCTTCGATGACAAAGTACAAACCATTAGAGATTCGCTTGACAGCACAATTTCAACTGATTTGTCACCATACAGTTATGATTCAGAATTTCAGCGACAACCATTAGGAGCATTTGAACCTGTTTCTATTGATTTAGTATGGACAATTGTGATGAAAAGTGCACCAAAGGCTTGTGAACTTGATCCAATTCTGACATCACTGCTGCTTGAGTGCTTAGACCCAATATTGCCTTCACTAACTGATGTTATTAATATCTCTCTCATCAGGGGAATTCCCTTCATTTTTCAAAACTGCCATCGTAAAGCCACTGCTGAAGAAACCAACACTGTACCATAACGATTTAAAGAACTACCGCCCAGTTTCTAATCTCCCATTCATATCAAAAATCTTAGAAAAGGTTGTTCTAACTCAACTTGTGTCTCATTTGAATTCAAAGTCTTTTTAGCAATGTACAGTCTGCATATCGCCCGTGCCATAGTACGGAAACTACTCTTCTGAAAGTATTTAGTGACATTCTCTCTGCTTTGGATAGTGGAAAGATTACAGTCCTCACTCTCCTGGATTTATCTGCAGCATTTGAGACAATAGATCATGATATATTACTTCACCGTCTCCAGCATGTATTTGGCGTTCAGAATATAGCCTTACAGTGGTTCAAGTCCTGCTTAGTTAACAGGACACAAATTATATCTGCAAATGGAATACACTCCAGCCCAGTTAACGTATGTTGTGGTGTTCCACAGGTATCTGTTCTTGGACCTGTTCTCTTCATGCTGTATACTCAGCCGCTCTCAAGTGTCATAGATCTTCACCCAGTGTCGCACAAATTGTATGCTGATGACACCCAAATATTCTAGTCTAGCCACCCAACTGAAGTTGATGCTACCATCCATGGAGTAGAGAAGTGCATTTCTGATGTGAAATCATGGATGACATGTAACAAGCTGCAGATGAATGATGATAAAACTGAGGCTATTCTGATCACAACACAAAGACTTTCTCATTCACATCCTTTACCTTAGACAATAAATATCAGCAACCCCAACATTGAATTCTCACAGTCAGTACGGAACCTAGGCATTGTTCTAGACAGTACTCTCACATTGCACCAACATGTCATGAACATATGCAAGGCTGCATATTTTGAATTGAGACGCATCAGTTCCATTCGTAAATATCTTTCAGTTGATGCCACTAAAACACTTGTGTGTTCATTAGTACTTTCAAGACTGGACTATTGTAACTCAATTCTGTCTGGTTCATCACAATATTTACTCCAGAAACTTCAAAAAGTTCAAAACACAGCTGCACAGATCATCTTTAGAGTACCTCGATCAGAGCACACCTCACCACTGCTCTGTACCCTACATTGGCTACCAATTTGATACAGAATCAAACACAAAACATACCTATCTAGCCTCACCCATGTGTATACACCAGCTAGATCCTTATGCTCTTCTTCTGATAATCATATACTCATTGTTCTCAAGGTGAAAACAAAGTCATATGGACAACGTTCGTTTGCACACCAGGGCCCGGCGACATGGAACAAATTGCCCATTGAAATTAGACACAAAGACACAATGGTCCCTTTTAAGAGTGCTCTTAAGACTCACCTGTTTCGACTGCAGGGACAAACTTAGAGACCTAATCATGTTTTGTATCTTATATGTTTTCAGCATGTTTTTATGTTTTCCAATTTCATTGTTTTTGTCATTTGTTGTTCTGTAGTGTAGTCATATCATTATTGATGGTGTAAAGCGCTTAGAGCTTATTATTATTATTATTATTATTATTATTATTATTATTATTATTATTATTATTATATGAAGCTACTCCCACAAAGTCTGGAAGATTCAGTTGATGTTTCATTTGGAATCTCTTTGCTACCTCCACTTTTGGAATATGTACATTGCTGTTCATTGCAATGTTTCATTTGGAATCTCTTTGCTACTGCCACTTTTGGAATATGTACATTGCTGTTCATTGCAATGTTTCATTTGGAATCTCTTTGCTACCTCCACTTTTGGAATATGTACATTGCTGTTCATTGCAATGTTTCATTTGGAATCTCTTTGCTACCGCCACTTTTGGAATATGTACATTGCTGTTCATTTCAATGTTTCATTTGGAATCTCTTTGCTACCTCCACTTTTGGAATATGTACATTGCTGTTCATTGCAATGATGAGTGTGACAATGCAACAATCTTTATATCAGGATTGAGTAATACAGAATGCTAACCCAACAATATCTTCCTTCACTTCACCAATAACATAGTCACATGCATATTGCCAAGAAATTATTTAAGACAAGCTTATTTACAGTATAACAAGTTGCAGGATTTTTCTTAATGACCTAGAAACTCGTTATTTTGAAAATATCAGTTTCAGAAGCATTTTGTTGCTAATCAGAATTATTTCACTTTTACCTGTCCATTACAGATGACATTCAAGAGACCTGCTACAAACAGACAACTGACTTTCCAGGAGATTGCCACGGAGGCTAGACTCCCAGAAAATGAGGTATGTTTGATGTAAAGTTGCATTTTATTGCTAAAATAAATTGCCATGGCATGACATCATTTTGTATTTCTTCAGATGAAGAATAATGAAAATTAATTTGCAAAAAAAAGTGCACAGTTGAGTTCAGGAAGAAATCATAAACTAAGGTGGAGAGGACCATGGAGCAAATACTATTAGAGCTGAAACAAATACCAAATGTTTCTATTTGAATATTCATTTGATATATTTGGAGAGGATTCAAATAACAATTTTTAAGGCTCTTAAGTTTACATTTAGAAGGCTTTATCTTCCTAAATTTTACTTTTGGTTGATACCATATAGCAATGGTTTTGCTGAGGTGCAAAAGATGTTACTACATACACACATATAATAAAGATATTAGATCTGTTTTAATTTCTTTGTCTACTTAGGTATTAAGAGAAACTCCTCAACACCTAGCCCCCTTCAAGCGACATTGTAATGACTGAACATAGCAAGCTATGTGCAAATAAATGACATTTTACGAGAATCAAGTATATATTTTTTTGGTTAAAACTAAAAATCAAATGTGGATGTTATTATGTCCTGTTTCTCTTTAAATTCAATACAGCAGTAATGATTCCTTTAGTGTGTAAAAAGATGGGCAGAAACCTGTTCAATTAAATTGTCTTATACATTTCTCTGGGAAATGATTTTCTCACAATCAGATCACACAGATATGTGGATATTTAAATTTGGATATGTTGATTGCATGTCTATATAATTTGTCATACTAGTATTTGACAGACTGATATCATGCCCAATTAGCCCTTTGTAGTTCCTACTAAGCCACATAAAACTCAGACTTGATAATTATTTGTTGTAATTAAGACCCAATTCATAGGTAAAGTTTTGATATTTATAATGTACATTGGAGTAGGTGTGAAATTGCCTTATGACTTCAAACAACAACACAATGTAACCTCTGCTACTGCCAGGAACCAGGGAATTTGACCCCATAGTGAGCATAAGTAAGATGCAGGTTTAAATGGAAACCATGAATCATGTTGCAAGGGTATATGGTTTTGGTTCATGGGTATTTGTCCACAGATTGGATGTGAAAAGTCATTCAGATATGCAACTGACTGTGTGTGTGTGTGTGTGTGTGTGTATATATATATATATATATATATATATATATATATATATATATATATATATATATATATATATATTAAGGCCTAACTGGAAATCGCCTCGGACATTCACTTCGGCCGAATATCCATTTTCTTGGTACTATTCGGAAGTATTCGTCTCGGCAAATAATATGCGCATGAATGATTACAAGTAAAATAATTCAATAAATATCTAACTTTTAATTTAGAAAAATTCTTAATATATAATAATTTTAGTTAATAATAAAATATTTCATCTTATAGGTGATACATACGCTATACGGTACACGAAAAGTTTAAGCTTCGCATACGATAATGAAACAGACAGTACTCTCCGGAGTCGCACCTACTACTTGGTTCGTGCCCTGATCCGGCAAATAATAGTACATCCAAATGCTCGGATTCGGTACTCTGCACAAATTGTCTACTTGGTTAGGCCCTAATATATATATATATATATATATATATATATATATACACATACATACATACATGCCAACCATTACGCTTTTGGCGTAATCATTACGCTTTTTCCCACTAAATTCCGCGTTATGCGTTAACGTTTATAGATTACGCTTTTTCGATATATCCATCTTGCAAAAAAAAAAATTTTTTTCCCGTTTTTATTCGCATTACTTTTTTGTTTACATACTGTTTTATTTTTAATTAAAAAATACCCCGCTTCTACATAACTACGATATACGAGTATACTTGTCCGTGGACTTTCCTAATATTCATGTTCTATTTATAGCAACTATCATGTTACTAAGGTACTTTCAAACTTTCGACCTCATATTCTATTTATAGCAGCTTAGTGAGGAGAGAACAGACTGGTTTATATTTTTTTTAAATCATTATGCACATACTCTTTGTTCTAATTTTGTATAGTGCAGAACCAGTCTAAAAGTTTTTTTGCGCTAAAAAGTATTAAAAAAATTCTCATGGCGTTTATGAGTGCAAAAAATATCTCTTAAATAATTTCACAGATATGTTAGAAAAAGTCAATAATAAACAAAGCAAAATGTAATCAATCCTCCAAACACGACGAGGGCATCATCACGTGACGTCTAATCGTTGGCGCTAAATGGCTTCAGATGTTAAGATGGATTCTAGTCTTTGTGTATGTTAGAGCAAATTTTTTTCCCCAAAAATTTCACAGATGGATCAGAAAAAGCAAAACAACGAGTCCTCCAAAGATTCAAAGATGAATATATGAATGGCATAATACAGCGTTCCATTCTAGGAAACAGGGTTCGTACGGTCTTTGAAGGTCTTTGAGAGTTTGGGAAAAATGAGGTAGCATTTTCAAGGCCTTGAAAGTTTGGGAAAATCGATCATATTACTCTGAGGTCTTTAAAAGTCTTTGAAAATTTAAAAAAAAAAAACAAAAATTAATTTATTTCCAGAATCACAGATAAAATTATCCGAGGTTGTTAGATTCAGATGTAATCTAGTTATCCTGGTTTCTTTCTTTTGATGACCCGTTCAGTTTATTGCCGCCGCATTAACAAAAGAGGCTTTGTTTTGTTTGACCATCCAAAGTATGCCTCGGCGGCGACTTCAATCACACATGCACTCTTCATCAAAGCAAGACGGTGCCGCTACACACTTCATCAAAGGAAGTCACCAATAAAATTGTCCAAGGTCGTTGGCTTCGGATATAGCTGGTTTTTCTTGGCTTCTTTCGTTTGATGGACGAGTCCATCAGTTGTAGCCAATCAAAATGTTAATTACACTAATTCTACGTAGAAAGTTCGCGAAAGTTACACGCTCGAGAATTCAAAATTTGTTCATTCGATTTAAATCTTCTGCAAGTTCAATGTTTAAAAATGCCAGGTCTTTGGTCTTTCAACGATATCTGGCTTGAACAAGAGAAATACAAGGAATGGCTGCAAAAGGATAAATTATGTAAACGAAAGACGGTTTGTACATTGTGTAAAAAGACGAGCAAATTGGCTTCAATAGGAGAGGGATTCGATGCAAATTAGTAACTACATACTGTTCATTTAGTGGAACAAAGATGCAGAAGTATAAGCTATTGGTAATTTTGGGCAAAATAATGTTAACTCATTACTCTTCTGGTATAAAATAAGATATTGTTTAATGTGATGATTTGGGAGATGTGGCAAAAGAGGGCCCGTTTAAATTTACTTGTACCGTCGGTTTATTTAACACGTTTGAGGGAGAAAAAAAATCATTTTCGAAAATTTTGTTCTGCATAATAATGTTCCTTGCTTTAATATAAAAACATACATTGTAATAAATTCAATTCACGGATATACAGTTTCAAAGTGCGCATGCGTACACTATAGTAGAGTTAAGCAAGAGTAGTTGTTCTTGAATAGTGAGTATATATAAAAAAAACGTGTGCTGTGAAGCTTTAACTGTAAGAAGTCAAGTCATTTGATTAGGTAAATAAATAAAAGAATTAAAAAAAACGTATTTCCAGTTCACGGAATATCACCGTTTCTCATTGCCGACCCTCAACTTTTTCCCCAATGGTATTTAAAAAAAAAATTAAAATCTCATTGCCGAAATTGATTTGTGTATCTATAGTCTGACTATACATCCCCATCCCCGTTTGTTTGTACCCCTATCGATTTCAATAACGAAAATAATTAAATGATAAAAAGTGCACAGAACTAAGGCAACTGAATCATTGATTTATAATTTCTAACCTGAATGACCAGAATGGAACTAATACTGCCATCTCCTGCACAGTTTATGATTAACGGACTTTCCAAAGACACAAACGGGTTGGTATAGTTGGACTATAATTGAGCCGGTTTTGCCCAGTACTTTGAAGTGCTTGAAATATTACTAGATTTATAGATAATGTTTATTTTTTTTAAAAAATGGAGAGAAAAAAAAACGCCCAACCTTGATGAAGTGTTTTATTCTGACCTTTCCAAAAGAAAGGAATATGTCGAACTTTGGTGTGTTCTCCAGAAAATGTTGTCACACGGGCAGGCAACAGTGGAGAGATGATTTTCTGTCAACAATCAGATATCTGTTGAGAACCTCAGCAGAGAAAGCCTCAGAGCTCAAGGGCTAATCATTGACACAATTAGAAAAGCAGTTGGACCTTTGGAAATCATCATTAGCAATGAAATGATGACACATGGCTCCTTTGCAAGACATAAGTACCATGCTTATCTGGATAAGAAGAAAGCAGAGAAGGATGAGAAAAACCAAAAAGGAAAGAAACGGGAGTTAGCCTTGGATGAAGTGGAAGCCAGAAAACTGCCTCTTGAAGCTAACATTGCCAGCCTACATGCTTCCTCTGTACAGAAAGCAGAAAAGGCAGAGTTAAAAGGACCCATTGTGCATCTCACAGAGTCAAATGCTCTTAGGAGAAAAGCAGAGGAAGAGATGACAGTGGTAGCATCTCTTTCCAAAATGATTGAAGAGAAAAGAAAGCAAATATAATAATGCATTTAAAGCAATGATGGTGTCTGTTATGAAGACAATTTATTTTGTATTAACTCTGACACATATGTTACATATTTCTGAAAGATCAACGAATGTTAACCTGTCTTCCAGATAATTATAATTACAATTTTAGGAAATTAATTATAGTTTGACTTTAATCAGTAATCAGTATTGTAGTATTTGGCATTCATTTTTCTCATATAACCTGTATACACAATATTAGCAAAAATAGGTCTTGGAAATCTCTGTTTGTGGTCTTTGAAAGTTTGGGAAAAGTCTTTGAATTTATCATCCATAGTTCAGTACGAACCCTGGGAAAGCATCATGCTCATTGCAGACTGTGCGAAAACGATTTTAGCATTGGTCATGGTGGTAAATTTGATGTGGATAAACACATGAAAACAAGGAAACACATCAAATTAGCTCGCCTTACGAACTCTAATACTAAGGTAACTTCTTATTTACAGCAGAGCTCAAGTGCAGACTTGAATACTATAAATGCTGAGGTGTTATTTACCAAGTTTTTTAATAGAACACGGACTACCCTTAGCGGTAGCAGACCATGTTGGTCCCTTGTTCAAGCGGATGTTTCCTGATTCGAAAATTGCGGAAAAATATGCTTGTGCAAGAACAAAATCATCTCACATTGTTCGGTGCCTAGCAGAAGATACTTCACTTAAAATTGCAGAAGCAATGAAAATTGGGCCGTTTAGTATTGCCATAGACGGGAGTTGTGATTATGATGATAAAAAGTTGTACCCAGTATGTGTTAGATACTTTGACAGTGAAAAAGGCAAAGTCATGAGTGTTCTTCTTTCTTTACCAGAATTAACAGTAGATTCCACTGGACAAAACATTTTTGATTTGCTTGACAATGTTTTGAAGAAACATGACATAAGTTGGCAGAACTGTATGGGGTTTGCAGCTGATAATGCATCAGTGATGACTGGAATTCATAAAGGAGTTGCATCCTATATTTTGAAAATGTCTCCATCAGTGTTCATAACAGGTTGCCCCTGTCATTTGATGCACCTTGCTGCTGGTAAGGCTGCTGATAAATTAGAAGTAGATATTGGCCATTTATTAATAGATATCTATTATTTGGAGAAAAGTAGTAAAAGGAAACAGGCTCTAAAGTTGTTACAAGATCAGTTTGATCTTGAAGACTATAAAGTTATAAAGCATGTGTGTACAAGATGGTTATCCCTTGGCAAATGTGTTAGCCGTTTACTTGAGCTTTGGGATGCACTACAAGCATTCTTTCAAACTGAAAGTGAATCTGCACAGAGAAAACGTGGTGGAAAAGTGAAGAAGAGTGGTACAAAAGCAGAATCTGTTATTGCAAGTCAGAAGAGAACAAGAGATGAAAGTATAGACAGACATACTAACAATAAAGAGATTGGTGTAGCAGAAAGAAAGAAATTTAAATCCATGGAATTTTTATTTGAGAGGCCTCTATCTATCCAGCTAGAGGGCCTCCAGGCTCAGACCATGACTGAAAGATAAATCTTTTGACATAAAATTTCATCAGCCATCTGGATCAGGTTCTTCAGAGTATAAATCTGTTAAAAAGCATACTGGATCTTCTCATACTTCCAAGGGCAAAACTAGAAAAGTGGATACTAGGATGGCACAGAAAGAAAAAGAATCTGTTCACTGCTTTGAAGACTCTAAATGTGAGATGGTTTACAAAAAGCTTAATGATCCAGTTACAAAACTGTACTGCTTGTTTATGAAGAGTGCCATTCCATTGTTTGATGCAGCAAATGTTGTCTTGCAGAAAGAAGAACCATGCATTCATATTATGCACAAGATTCTGTCAAACCAGTTGTCAGATTTGCTAATAAGGTTTATTAAGCCAGAAATCATCGCATCAGCCAAACTTTTAACTGATATTGACTTTCATGACCATGCAAACCAGAAAAATAATGAAGATCTAGCTATTGGTGCAGAAGCAAGAGAATTCATAGAACACAATTCTACTCTTCCTGTGAAGATGTTCTATGATAATGTTAGAGATTATTATGCTACAGCCTGTGATTACATGCTCCATAAATTCCCATATGGAGATGAACTGCTTTTAAATGCTTCAGTTGCTTATGTAAATGAGAGACAGTCAAAAAGCTTCAAAAGTGTTAGATTCTTTGTCAAGAGATATTCCTTTCTATTGCCACCCTTGTCTAACTTGGATCATCTGGAAGAAGAATTCCTGAAGTATCAAGTTGGGATTCTACCTGACAATATACTTAATGCAGATAGAGTTGATGTGCAATGGCACCTTATTTCCCAGCTAAAAGACTCTATCACTGGAAGAAATAAATTTCCTCTTCTTTGTCAGGTTATGAAAGGAATATTGGTTCTTTACCATTCTAATGCTGACTGTGAGAGATTGTTTAGTGTTGTTAACAAAAATAAAACTGAATTCAGGTCTAGGCTAAGTAACCCAGTACTGAGTGCTCTACTGGTATGCAAAACATTCATGGCCTCAGCTGGTACAAAATGTTTTGAAATGCAACATGACAATCTGTTGCTTTCTAAACCTAAAAGTGCTACATATGAACACTTGAACCATTAATGAATGATAAAAGACGAGAAAAGCAAATAAATCATTGTTAATTGTAATTGTAGTATGTTATATGTGGATTACTCTTTTTCTGCTTGGACTCCTCTTTTTGACCACTTGGATTATACTTTTTCCTCGTCAGGGGTTGGCATGTATGTATATATATATATATATATATATATATATACA
This sequence comes from Unio delphinus, assembly GCA_029339505.1. Classification (NCBI taxonomy): domain Eukaryota; kingdom Metazoa; phylum Mollusca; class Bivalvia; order Unionida; family Unionidae; genus Unio; species Unio delphinus. Next base: position 13,062,879 of record JAQISU010000242.1, on the reverse strand, counting down.
CACACACACATACACACACACACACTTACTAGACATGATAAACCAAATTCCTATGATTCCTATGAGCAGTTAAAATTAGTTTCTACCTCCTGAAACTAGACCCTAGGTTTACAAAAACAAATTTGGGTGGAGGGAGGGATGGGGGTGGTCAAACAATATGTTACAGATACTTTAGTTGAATTATTTAGTAATACTGATAACTCACCCATCTACATTTTAGTTGATGATCTGTTTGTTTCATTATTGTCTATTTAAAATTGACTCCCAATATATACTTATTTAGGTGGTTTATAAATCGGAAACCTGGTGGATTCTTTCAATGGTTTTATAATTTGCTCACTAGGTGGAGCTGCTGGTTATGAAAGCCCTTAGTCTGGGACTTGTCAGAGGCTCGCTGGATGAGGTTGACCGCAAAGTTCATCTGACCTGGGTTCAACCCCGTGTTCTGGATCTCGATCAGGTAATGGAACAATGTCATCCTTAATGAAAAAGCTTTTATTAGTTACATTGCCTGTAAATAGTAAGACAAGCTGTACTTTCCTGGAATGCATGTTGCCATGCCAATCACTGTGTCTTTGTTTTAATTAGGATTTTGTTTTTTTAGTCTTTTTTTAAAGTCATATTCAGTGCACCATGTTGCTGCAGGTGAGACAAATAGACTCCATCTGTTTATCAGAGTTCTCCATAGACATGTTGTAGGCAGTAAGGATACATGCAGAGCTGTGCAGTAATTTTACTAGAGTGTACCTGTAAAGGTTTCCTCTTTGAATTACATTGCCATAATGATACATGTTTTTTAGGTATTAAAATATTCCTTGTCATTAGTTTAATTAAAATATTTAATCATTTGTGTGGTCGTCGTACACAAGGTATGCCACAGCTCATATGTTAATAGAATATTTCATTAAACACTTTTTATGCCCTGGACATTTCATACAGTCTTATCTAAATTATTCTGTGTTGTCGCTTCATATCATGTCACATTGCATTTTATTTCCCCCATTTTTTGGTTGATTTATAATTTTGACTGTAATGTTGTTTCTACACAGTAACCTTTAATGGACATACATGCCAATACATAGATCCACCTTCCCAAAAAACAAATTATTTGTATTCTCTTGATTTTTTTAAACATTCCATTAAATCCAACAAACCATATTTTAGAAAAGACTGTTTCTACATAACTACAGTATAAGAGTATGCTTGTCTGTGGACTTGCGTGCACTTTGATTGATTAATTGATTTTTAATGGTGCACCAGCACATTTAGGCTATTTAGTGCCATACAATAGGTTGTATTTATACACGTTTAAAAATACGAAAGGTTTAATATCGACCAGCGATATAAAAAACCATAATAGTTAAATATAAAATGGTAAGATGTTGGTAACAGGAAAATATGAAGCTTCCCAATCAGTGGGAGATGTAAATGGTGTATGTTGATGATAAGATGTTGAAAATAAGGGGTGGTATTTGCATTAGATAAAAATACTTTAGGGTAAGGTATAGTTTAAAATAAAGATTTACTTTCTTCAGGAAGTCTAAACTACAAGTGATAGGTATAGTATCAAAAAGTTCCTTCATGTCATGTACATTATAGTACTTATCACACGTAGGTTGCAGGTCGGTACACTTGATCATAAAGTGTTAAACAGTGAATGGTTCATTGCAAGAGATGCACTCTGGTGGATCTTCACCTTTTAGTATGTGGGAGTGGATTATGTATGAATGACCAATTCTGATTCTTGCAATGACAACCTCCTCCCTACGGATAGTTCTGTAGGAAGGAGTCCATTCACCCAGGGTTGGTTTGATGGCATGAAGTTTGTTATTGACTGCATCATCCCATGACGCCTGCCACTTTTGACGTAGGTACTTTTTGATACATGGTTTAAAATCAGTAAACGGTAATTTAAAATTTGATGGTTCTTGGGATAGAGCCATCTTAGCAGCACGGTCTGCTTCTTCGTTACCTCTAATACCAATATGGCTAGGTAACCAACAGTATACTATATTGTAGGAGAAACTAAGCTCCGTATTTTTGACGAGGAGATTGACTAATAATGGATTATCCAGTTTTCTACTGTGTAGCAACTGAAGTACTGATAGTGAGTCACAGAAAATAATGCTATATAAAATACGTTTTTGTTAGATAAATTTCAGAGCAAGGTCTATTGCTCTGATTTCCGCTGAAAAAATGGACGCAGCGTTTGGCAAATGATATTTTGCGTGCACTTTGCTAACAGTATCATGTTCTATTAATGGCAACTATCCTGTTACCAAGAAATATCCTGGTTCTTCTTTCAAACTTTCGTAACAAATGATACTAACAGCTTCTTTGCTTGTTGCTCAGAATAAGAGGTTAGTGTTAGGACTGGTCGGTCTGGTGTCAGGATAATGTAACTGGGTGGGACATCATGCTACATGTCTGCGGCATGAGGCCCCAGTGCTAGACATCACTATAAACTGCCTCACTGCAGACATCGTAGCGATATGACTGAAAAATTGTTAAAGCTATGTTAGAAATCCTAATTAAACAAACAAACAAACAAACTTTTGACCTCATATTCTATTTATTGCAGCTATGTAGCTTAGTGAGGAGAGAACAGGCTGGTTTTCTAATTTTAATCTTTACAAGCAGATTTGTTTTTTCTAAATCATAGTGCAGAACCTGTCTAAAGGTATTTGGCATTAAAAAGTTTTATTTTAATCAATGTGTATATGAGAGCAAAAATATCTCCTTTCAGAGAATTTCAGACGGATTAGAAAAAGGTAAAAAATAAAATGAAACAAAAACAGAATCCTCCAAACATGAAGACATGAGGGCAACATCATGTGATGTCTATTTCAGGTCGTGTCAAAAGAATTTTAATAATGGTCGATGTATGTGTAAAGATAAAATTGCTACATATGAAAAGTTGAAGCAGTAAAGGATGTTAAAAGACGAGAGGGGCAAACAAATCATTGTTAATTGAAATTTTAGTATGTTATATGTGGAGTACGCTTTTTCTGCTTGGATTCCTCTTGGCCACATGGATTGCACTTTTTCCTCATCGGGTTGGCATATATGTTAATGGATGGTAGTTAAATTTGGTATGAAGGCATGACATTAAGATGTCCTTGATCAATTTCAGTGCCCAAGACTATGTCAGGTTTGATGATTTGATGATCACTGTTTTCGGGAGCAGAACTGCATAGCTGAATTGGAACTTTTCTTTTCAGTTTTATTTCAGCTTGGTAACGTTTGAAGAATGATTAATTCTGAACATTTTCTGGCAAAAATTTTGGAGTAATGGCCACTACATGGCTTGGAACTTTTACTTTCAGTTTCTTTCAGGCATGATTTTTCTCCGCTTTAAAATGGAATTCTGCTTTTCTCCTGATGAATCCGATTTTTCTTGATATTGTCCATTTTTATAAAAGAAATGTTCGATCCATTTTTTGTGGTTTTTAACTGTTCTTTTCAGTCCCATTCCATAACAACCCTTGTAACGTATTCGCTCTATATATATATATATATATATATATATATATATATATATATATATATATATATATATATAGCCCACGACTCTCATAAAGATTATTCTGATTGGTCAAAAGTTGAAATTCATCCAGTGAATCTTCGTGTAAAGGAAACTGATGGCAATGGAAAGAAGAAGCATGCTGTAGTTGTTGAGAGAGACGATGAAACAAAAAGTTTAAATAAAGGTTTTTAAAAAACGGAAGGTAATGGCTGGAACGAATTGTTGACGGAAATTTAGTTGGTCAGTTTATAAGAAAACTGAATGCTTGAGGACTTGCATTTTGTGCCCTGCAATGTATATAAGCCCTCTGTCAGAATACGTGCACTGCATATCGCCAATACACGCTGGAGCTTGAAAGGAAAAAGGCTCTAGTTGAGAATGAAAAGAAAGGATTGCACATTGAGCCAGCAAAATCATTGATGACAACGGAAGACTACAGAAATCTTTCTTAAAGCCGCAAAAAGAGCTCAACTGGCATATCAACAGGTTGTGTTCAGTTAACAAAAAGACAAGTGAATATACGAGATTATTTGTATATATAGATGATGTATTTGGGTGTTTATTTTACATATTTGTTATGAAAAGAGAAAAGTATATGTTGACAGCAAAAAATGCCTAATTATTGACTTAATTACGATGTGAACACTGACATGCACATGAAATAACTTAAGTAATAATAGTATTGGAGAACAAATTCATGTGACAATAAATATTGAAATATTATTCAGATTTTTGGTAATTTTTTTTAGTTTTTCAAATGATTATTTTGTTACATGTTATGGTCACAAGATGCACCAGGAGCAGATTTTTATGCGTGTAAAATGCGTTTTTAGTGGGGGGGTCTTTGACCCCAGAACCCCCTGATCAAGGGCATTGCCCCTCAAGACCCTGTTGGGTTAGTACCCCCAAACACCCCTTTCAGATTTTAAGTTGTTTTTTTTTTTTTAAAGGTCAAAATTATGTCTGTTCTTTTCTGTTTAACACTTTAAGGATATACTGGCCGAAGTGGTTAGAGCATCCACCTTGGAGGTGGGAAGTCATACAAAAGACTTCTAAAAAATGGTACTAGTAGCTGCCTCACATGGTGCTCATCAATTAGAGTTTAGTGTTGGACAGGTTGGCCTGATGTCGGGATGACAGGGTAGGACATAATGCCAGCATGTCGGTGGCATGATGCCTAGTGCTAGACATCGTTAGAAACTGCCACACTGCAGACATCGTTGCAGCATGACTGAAATTGTTAAAGCTACATAAAAAATCCAACATACAGACGCACAGTGATTAGGAAGACCTAGGTTATGTTTGAGTTTCATGATTTGCAGCACAATTGTATGTTTAGCTTAGAACTTTGCCTTCATTTTCTGTAGAGTAATAATAATAGGACATAATGGAATGAAACCAGATTTGGTTTGGACCTGTATAATAAGAAGACCTGGGAGCATCAGTGGGTATCAACATATTTCTTTATTTATTTATTTATCAATGCCCCATTTTTCTTTATTGGCTACAGAGAACAAAAGGTTTAAAGTACATGTGCAAGTTATCTCCCTTTAAGTATGTACCTGTACACGAGTGACCAAACTCTACTTTTAATACCTCTCAGCAGTCTATCAAAAATAAATAATCACTTTATTATTATCATGGCTTTATTAAAACTCTGGATAGACACTCATTTAAGGATAAAAAGATAATGAATCACTGTACTAGTAAAGGGAAAACTATTCTTCATTTTTTCCTTCAATACTCAAGATCATAGGTCTTGGTAATGTTGGAAGGTGAAGGTCATTGAGTAAAGATGGATCTCACACTGTATTTGCGGAGTGTATTTATGCCACCATGGAATTTCAGTTTCTAATGGTTTCTCCTGGATTTAGCTGACACTTGTTTTGTTTTGAATCCATTACATTGCATGATATCTTTCACTACATGTGTTTGAGAAAGACTTACTCTTTTGAAATGATTCAGTTTTCTTCCTCTTGCTTCAGATTTCCACTATGCAGAAGCGGCTGGAACAGTGGTGTGAAGATGTTGTTCAAATGGAGAGGTTATTGGAGGCAAAAGCTAAAGACATCTTGACATAACTGTCGACCACTGTTATTATTATTCCAATTTAAACTTTTGAAGGATCATAGTATATCTCACCTCATAAGTTCATCACCTCATAAACTCATGTTCAGAACTAATGATTTTCTTACCATGTTGTAGTTTTACATATTCTGATGCAGTGGCAGTTATTTCATGTGTACTGACATTAAAATGTCCACCTCCAATGTCAAGTTTTATTGTAATTGATCAACTTTGGAACATCATCACATGTAAAATTTTAAAATAAAGTTGAAACCAACATGGTTATTGATAAATATTGTAGCTATCTGTCAATAAATTGAATAAGGATAAAAAAAATGTAATGAGAAATTGTTTTTTTTTTTAAACAAAGCAAATTAGTGTGTTTCTTCAGTTGAGTAGTTTCATCTCTGCTTAAAGAAAGCATAGTGATAACAAATTGAGCTTTGTTTGTTCGGCACCATCAGCAGTCAAATAACCTTGGCTCATCTGATTTATTTTCCAGCATTCTTGCTAGTAGATGCAAGTACTATATATATATATATATATATATATATATATATATATATATATATATATATATGTATATATATATATGCATGCGTGATTATAATTAATTTTGTATTGAAGCTTTTTTTATCTTTAACTGTTGTTCAGCTTGTTTTTTTATAAAATTTTCATAAATTGTAATATTTTAAATGTTGTCATGAGATTGTCTCTATCTGGAGAATGCTAAGAAAATTAATCCAATGGAAATATTTCTTGTGATGTTGAAATATAAGGATAACATTCTTCTCATCATCCATCAGTTCATACTCTCCATCAAATGCAAATATTCAGACCCTATTTAAAATGTTTGACAATCATGTTTACCATATATATCATCGCTGGTTAATACATCTAAATAAGCAGACTAGTCTAAATATTCTCCAAGGACACATGGGAATTACATCCCGTGGCAATTGGTCATGGCCATCGATTTTTGGGATAAAAGCACATTAGTGGTAATGGGATATGCATCATAAACACACCAAAATATGGAAGATTTTGGTCTGGCTAAATAACTTCCTAATGCAGACCTTTTATCCCAAATGACATCTGACCATTGAAGCTATTCAGTACATAAAGAGTAACCTCAGCTTTAATGGCAGTAAAGTGTTGATTCAAGTATTTAAGGGTCTTTCCATTCAGGCTAGTTCTGAAGGCTTTTGATTGATATAGAGTGGTTAACTTGTTTTTCTTTTCACACAACTCATTCTCTCATTATCTGCAACAACAGGGGGATAAACAAAGCACACTTTGAAGTGTAAATCGTTTTTATTATTTACATAGCAGACAGTTTAGCTATAACTTTCTGAGGAAACTTGAGTTGTGTCGGGATGAAACTTGATCATTCAGCAGCTTGCATGACAATGACCCCATCTGAAAAAGAAAACTTTAACGATGTAACACTGCACATAACCATGAAGATATTTGGCCCATTGTATGAAGCTTGTTCTATATGAAATTGTTATACCAAATTAACAATACTGTAAATTACAATATTTTGATGTCAAATCTTTAATTTGGGCATGTTTGCACATCAGATTTCAGCAGATCTTTAAATTTGAACATATTAATAACATCAAATTTTAGACATTCTTTAATTCAGACATATTAATGGAAAGGATTATAGCAAATCAATAATTTGGACATATTAGAAACAATAAATTTAGCAAGTCTATAATTTGGGTATATTTGCAAAATTAAATTTCAGTGAATTATCAATTTGGGCACCATAGCAACATCAAATTTAGAAAATCTTTTATTTGGACATATTAGCAACATGAACAGTTAGTAAATCTTTTATTTGGGCATATTAGCAGCATGAACAGTTAGTAAATCTTTTATTTGGGCATATTAGCAACATAAACAGTGAATCTTTTATTTGGGCATATTAGCAACATAAACAGTTAGTGAATCTTTTATTTGGGCATATTAGCAACATGAACAGTTAGTAAATCTTTTATTTGGGCATATTAGCAACATAAACAGTTAGTGAATCTTTTATTTGGGCATATTAGCAACATAAACAGTTAGTGAATCTTTTATTTGGGCATATTAGCAACATAAACAGTTAGTGAATCTTTTATTTGGGCATATTACCAACATGAACAGTTAGTGAATCTTTTATTTGGGCATATTAGCAATGTAAATTTTTAGCAAATCACTGATTGGCAAAAATATGTTGACCCACTAAAACAAATGCCATGTGTGTTTTAATTCTATGCTATAAATGAAGTTTGGTTGCTGTATTCCAGGGATTTTAAAACTTGAGATAGCAATAATAACTGCCAGCAGTAAGGAATCATCAATTATTGAGAAAACATCAATTATTTTTAAACAGCATCCACAAATCCATATGCCCACATGTTATCATTACAAGTCTATGTGCTTGCTGGCATTACATCCTCAAACAACATGCTCATTTGTTGGCATTAAATCCAGAAGTCCACATACTCCGTTGCTGGCATTACATCCACAAGTCCAGATGCTCAGTTGTTGGCATTACATCTTTACTATAATATTGCACTAATTAAACAACACTAAAACATCTTATCCAGGTTACAAACTTCCTGAACTATCCATTCAGATTGTTAATGGCATTCATATCATGTACATCTTTTCACCAAAAGCTTTTAGCAATCATGGAGTTGTTTAAAAAAATTAGTCTTCTTTTGCTTAATTTGCAAACTATGTTGTCCAAAAAAAATATTTATCCTTTACTTTAATGGTATTTTATGGTTCTTTGGGTCATATAAGATGGTATTTATTGAGATTAAATGGACTAATTAAAACAGTGATATGTTTCTATACGGCATGCAGGATATTAGTATTGGATATTGAGTCTGCTAATGAAAATATGATGATCAGGCTTCTATTGGATATGTAACATGGTATTAATAGAGATTAAATTTGTCTAATTACAACAGTGTTCTCAAGTTCTATTGAGCTTATAAGATGGCAGGTGTAGCAATTAAACCAGAATATAATTAGTCATTTACAAAAAATAAACCAGAATGTTGAACATACAATGTAATTGAGTCGTGTAGCAAAGTTATACCATCTTTAACCTACAGGTTATGACCTAGATTTTGGTTTCATTAAAACATTGCCTTGCTCTGACATTTTCAAGTCATGTTCAGATGTTCTTCCTAAGAAATGTATTAATGAAATACAAAGTAGAAAAACATGGGTATAAATATGATGTTGTTAATGACACTTAAATATGTAGTACTGTTCTTAGATTTCTATTTACCCAAAGTTTCACTATTATACTGAATAAATTTAAATGAGTCATGAAGAATACCAAGTAAATTTGAATAAGCAATACAGATGGATACTGAATAAATTTAAATGAGCCATTAAATTGGATACTGAATTTATTTAAATGAGACATAATGATGGATAATACTATATAAATTTTAAATAAGCTATAAAAATGGATACTGAATAAATTTAAATGAGCATAAAGATGGATACTAAATAAATTTAAATGAGACATTAAGATGGATACTAAATAAATTTAAATGAGTCATAAAGATGGATACTGAATGAATTTAAATGAGCCATAAAATTGGATACCAAGTAAATTTAATGAGCTATACAGATGGATACTGAATAAATCTAAATGAGCCATAGAGATGGATACCAAATAAATTTAAATGAACCATGTAGATGGCTTGTGAATAAATTTAGATGAACCATAAGGATGGATACTGAATACATTTAAATTAACTATAAGGATGGATACCAAATAAATTTAAATGAGCCATGAAGATGGATACTAAATTAATTTAAATGAGGCATTAAGTTGGATACCAAGTAAATTTATATGAGCCATAAAGATAGATACTAAATAAATTTCAAAGAACCCTAAAGATGGATACTAAATAAATTTGAATGAGTCATAAAGATGGATACCAAGTAAATTTAATGAGTTAAACAGATGGATACTGAATAAACCTAAATGAGTCATAAAGTTGGATACCAAGTAAATTTAAATGAGCCATAAGGATGGATACTGAATAAATTTAAATGAGCCATAAAGATCGATACCAAATAAATTTAAATGAACCATCTAGATGGCTTCTGAATAAATTTAGATGAACCATAAGGATGGATACTGAATACATTTAAATTAACTATAAGGATGGATACCAAATAAATTTAAATGAGCCATGAAGATGGATACTAAATTAATTTAAATGATCCATTAAGTTGGATACCAAGTAAATTTATTTGAGCCATAAAGATGAATACTAAATAAATTTCAAAGAACCCTAAAGACTGATGCTAAATAAATTTAAATGAACCATAAAGATGGATGCTAAATAAATTTAAATGAGCCACAAATATGGATACTAAATAAATTTCAAAGAACCATAAATATAGATACTGAATAAATTTAAATTAACTATAAAGATGGATACTGAATAAATTTAAATGAACCATGAAGATGGATACTGAATAAATTTAAATGAGCCATAAAGATGGATACTAAATAAATTTCAATGATACTGAGTAAATGAGACATAAGGATGGATACTGATCAAATCAAATATTAGATGAAAAAATAAGGACCTAATTGATTAATACATGTGTGTTGATTGCCTTTCTATCTACCTATCTGTCGGGTTATGTGTGTGCAGGTGTATATGTATGTATGTGTACACCGATACATAGAGGTAACACAACAATTTTAATAGACTGCTTGAAAATAATACAGAACAAATTCTGATGGTTTTGTGACATTAACGGTTAGGAAGTTTTAAGTCTCATCTTTACCTGTTCAAGGTCATTCAGCCATGTAATGTCATGGTCTTGGAGCTGGCCTTGGACAAACAGTGTCTGCTGCTATGAAATTTAGATAAAAAAAAAAAAGATTAAAATAAATTTTTAATTTTATGATTGTTGCATAGCTATTGTATTCTCTTTGTTTGCGACATTTGGGACTGTCAGTTTAGATGAAATAGGTTTTGGTACAATATCAATTTTAGGAATGCAAGTGCATGGATTTCAGTTTGAAGTGAATTTGCACAGTTATCTTTCCTCCTTTAGCATAGGCAAGGCATAAATATCACTCATTCTGACAGCAAATGGAAAATTTGGTTATAGCTTTCTGGGTGGTTTTTTTTTCTGTTTGGTTATTAGTCCCAGACCCTTAGAAATAAAGAAGTTTTGGTTGAAATGTAAAACCACTAACCCCTGGCCTTTCATTGCCATTTACCTCTTTCCTACCTCTGATCTCCAGGTAAGCAAAGTATATATAGTTTTTATTAATGTTTCTCCTTCACCCTGGTAGTGGTTGCTGTAATGTGTTGATTGTAAAGCCAACAAGCCATGTTTTTTCATATTTATATACCCCTACCATTCCTTTCAGTCCCTCTGTGAAGATCAGGGTTATTTTAACATACTGATTAACGTTTATTTTTCTATGTGGCAATGGGGCCCAAATTTATAGAAGGAAAAGGGTGATTAATTTAATGTAGAGTTAGAAGTTACACATCTTTGACATCTGTTACCATCCTAATTTGTAAAATACATTGATTTCTCAAATTCCTTTCATATAAATAACAATGCTCAAACAATTGCAGTAATAATAATATTGATACTACTACTACATGTAATAATAATAATAATAATAATAAAGGGGGTCAAGTGGTCTGAAGCACACTTCATTATGGATCACTGCCATCTCATCTCTGTCTGTATGGGTTCGAGTCTCAGATTCGGCCAATCTGCGTATGTGGGAAAGCTTGCCAGTAGCTTCTCGTGGGTCAGGGGTTCTTTCCGGAGGTTTTTCCCGGGTTTTTCCTCCACCATTAATACTGGCCGCCATGTATAGCCTATTGTGTGCAAAATAATGGCGTTAAACCCTACAGCAACAACAACAACAACAAATAATAATAATAATAATAATAATAAATTGTCTTATGCTTCAAAAAGAACAGCCTAGACCCTGATTTGCCAGTGCATCAAAATAACAGTGATAACCACCCGTATATATAAGCATACTAGTGTCTGTTTATATCGTCACAAATGCTGTGATAACAGTTTAACGACTTTATTTTGAAGAACATTAAATTTTGTATAATGAACCAATCAAAAGTGGAATGAAATACTGCAGAGTTTTGGCAATTTGAATTTTGTACATGTCTTTTGTTGTGAAAACTGTCTAGGTGTCAGATCACAGGTAAACTGCTTCATAATTAAACCAGTTGAGTACCCAATGTGCCATTAGGTGATGATTCATAAACAGCCCATCTCGAGACTGATCAATTTGAATAAACAAAGACTCTTTAATATATTGCCCCAAGATTATAAAAATCTCAGATTCATAGTTGACTTAATTTTCCGCCCTTTAATTGGTTACCATCGTACTACTGACCATCCATTCATCAGAATTGTTAATTTAGTCAGAGTTTAATCATTTGTATCTGAATCACCTCGACAATTTTACAATTATACTGATACACATCAACCATTTTGGTGTCGTGAATACGTGGTCATTATGTGTCTTTCTTTTTCTTTGAGGGGTCGGGTTAGTGGCATTTCTAATCCATTATTGGCTATATCGTGCCAAGGAAATGGGAGCTCGGTGCCTTCTCCAAAGGCAACCGATCTGAGCTGCCCTTGATGGTTATTAAACCCGCGACCCTTAGATTACGAGTGCAACGCACTTCCAATTTGAGTTACAGCGGTTTCATAATATTATAAAACAAACTTTTATTACTCTTATTGCTCTGTAGAACTATCCAAAACACTATGAATGAACTTGACAGTATCAAGCTTATGGCTTCCTCTTTCCATTATCCATGATATATATATATATATATATATATATATTAATTCAGTATGTTATGACCGTATTACATAACGTTGTGTCTGAGAATTTATGAAAAAATTAAACATTGCAAGAAGTAAAGACAAGAAAAACGAGTGGTTTTGTTAAACGATGGTTGCTTGACTTATAGAGAGCACGTCATCGAACTTCGAGAAATCTAGACGTTTTAAGTTTTTGGCACCGATGATAGCTCGCGCAAAACGTTGCTGTGAATGACAAAATATCCTGTTTTCTTTGTGTGATAGTTTTCATTTTGGTTGACATCTTTCATTTAATGGCATTCGCATGTGGGTGCAAAACGCAATCGGTTGCCATGTTTCTCGCGACTTTTTAGTGGTCGTGTTGTGCTGAAAAGTTATGCAGACTATTAAAGGACAAAGAAGGGAGGGAAGAGTAAGAAAACTATTTTAAAAAAACTAATTAATTTGATGTAAAGTGCTGATACCACTGCTCTGTATTTAATATATCATGTCTGTTAGATTATATCTCTCCAACAGATAGTTCAACCACAAAAGATCACAATATGTATACGACTAAGACACGGATAGTTATGCAAGTCTCTTTCCTCCATCTCCGATGGTATAACGGATAACCAAAATAAAGAGTTTGATTGAAGAGTTAAAGGATGTTATCTTTCCTCCCAAAGTTGGCGTAAAATTAATATTTCTTTACCTGTGGTCTTTTTATAATATAAAATAGATGAGTTCTGATATCATCTACCAAAACTATAAATTATTTCTTATCATCATTTTCAATTTACTACCTTAAAAGGTCGTTGAAATCTAGGATAGACTGTTATAAACAGTATACAACCTACGTTTACTGAAACCATGACAAACATTAACTCGTTAAGATAGCGCCATATACACTTCATGCTCGCAGAAATCTGTCACAGCTAGGACGGCATATTTAATATCGCATGTAATTAACATATTGACCAAGATAATTGTATTTCACCCCACCCACCCACCTTATTGTTTTCAAATACAAATCAGTTTCTTTGCTTTATTTTAACGTATTAAACGAATACATACGTTTATCAGTGTGAAAAATGGTTGTGCATATATATATATATATATATATATATATATATATAGAGAGAGAGAGAGAGAGAGAGAGAGAGAGAGAGAGAGAGAGAGAGAAACATACATACATACATACATACATACATACATACATACATACATAGTCTTTTAACAGGTTGGAATCCATCTTTGATCAAAACTAAATTCTATAGTACGGATGATTGCATGTTTGTTTGGCACACAATATATAGGATAAAGAACAACAACTGATATTGTGACCTATTAGGTACACTTTGCCAGAAAAAGAAAAGTTTATTTCTTTTATACGTTCAACCAATATTTTATTTTCATCGATACCTGTCGCTTATAATTTCACAAGAAATTTCTTGCTTTTTGTGGGTTGCGACGAGATCACTACAGCCTAATCTGGTGTAAATAATTCACTGTCAATTTGGAAATGCCAACTTTAATTATATCATCATTATTTGCAAGTAGTTATTCTAGAAATAACATTTCTTTTCGTCTAGTGGAAAACATTCATGAACACCGAAATTAACGCTTGTCCTACACGATTACTCCTTTATTTCACAGTGACATTATGCAAGAAAATAAAATGAGTTATGTGGGGAAAATTATAAAATTATCGATCATAAATTATGTTCAACCTTATCAAGATGAACACATGCACAATGCTCATTTTAATAAATGCATATATTTAATAGTTAATTGTCCAAGGAATAAACGAAAGTTATATAAATATTGGCATATCACAAAATCCCCGTCTTAGCCGCACACATGAAGTAAACATCAGTATTTTTAGGAAAACAGAAACAGGTACATGGGAAAAATATTTATGTCAATTCAAGGATGTCATTTAAACAGATTTTTTGGAACAATTAACGACCGCTCCGGTGGCTTAAGTGGTTAGAATATCCACCTTGAATGTAGGAGGTAGCAAATTCGAGTCATTCCAAATACTTATAAAAATAGTACTAATAGCTGCCTCTCTAGGCGCTCAGCATTAAGAGGTTAGTATTAGGAATGGTTGGTCCGGTCTCAGGATAATTTGACCGGGTGGGACATCATGCTACATGTCTGCAGTATGATGCCATAGTGCTAGACATCATTACAAACTGTTACACTGCAGACATCGTAGCGATGACTTAAAAACTTTTTGAAACTAAATAAAATTTAAATCACACATGCGCACGCACACTCACACGCACACAGCGAATATTTATAAATAACCACTCCATACTGTAATCAGGAAGAAGAATCCAATGTGTAATCAAATACACGTATCCCAGATCGCTTTCCTCTAGAGCTAATACCCAAAAATGGAATGTCCAGGGTACTTGTTTATTTTAATATGTAATTTAGGACTAATAGTAGTAATTAAATAAATACAAATAACATCTGTCAGGTTGAAAATATATTTGTAGTGTTATTTAAAAATTGGTCATTATTTTAATAATGAAGAAGTTCGTTTCGTGTTTTACGGTATGACTATGCTACTAGCACTTTGTGCCGATGCAATTGGAGTCCAAGGTCGCATTACAGTTTCCGACCCAGCTGACCCAATGGTAGAATTCGAACTCTTCATCATTTCGACCACGATTCAGCTATGGTAAGAACTGAAACATCGAACTAAATTTATAAGTTGCAGTCTTTTATTTGAATTTATTTGCATTTTTATTTGTTTATTTACTAATATTTAAGGCGGGTGTGCAGTTTTGTTGACCTTAGTACGCGTAAATGCCAAAACACCCTTGCGTGCAGTTTTAATTATAATAATCATCATTTTGCATGATCTAACCTTTGAGAAATTTTGCAATCATTTGGAAAAATTAGAGTCCATATATTCAAATAATTCTGCTATGTGGTCACGAAATGTAATCTACATAAAATTAAACTCAGGCTCAAAATCCAATTATTTTGACCTTCAACAAATTTTTTAGCATCATTATAATTTGCTATCCTATTACATGTGCTTACATAAACGGATTGTAATCTTGTATTGTAGTGAAAAGACCGATTTATGATGAGATCATGGGTCTCTACACTTTACATTACAGGACTTAATAACATTATTTGTGAAACACACCAATTGAGAGTATTGATCATCCATTTGACAGAAGATAAAAGACCCCAACGAACACAACTGGGTCTGTCTAAAATTAAAACTAGAAATGATGACGATCCTGTTGCAAAGCATTTTTTAAAAAAAACAAGTTTTTATGTGGTTATTTCAGTCACAGGTATTAAGAAAATATGTGGCAAAACATAGTTTGGTTAAAAAACAATTCTGGACCAAAGCTAAACAGTATGTTTCCAAGACAAGAGTCTCCGTGCTAGAGAGAGAGAGAGAGAGAGAGAGAGAGAGAGAGAGAGAGAGAGAGAGAGAGAGAGAGAGAGAGAGAGAGAGAGAGAGAGAGCTTTTTGATACTCTTCATTTAATATAACAATGAATATGTGCTGAACATGGATTTAGACCAATAGTCAAAACCATAGCTAGTAAGTTTGAATCCATCAAGGAATGAAATGTTTTCTTCTCCGACAAATTAGACCCAGTTTTTCCCACGCTTGAGCTTCAAAATAAACTACATTTCGCTGAGCACCATAAACGTAGCAACGGGCGAGATAGAGTTTAAAACAATCCCTTATTGATCACTGCCATCTCACTTCTGTGTGAGTGGGTTCGAGTCTCGGGTTCGGACAATGCAGGTATTTGAGAAAGCGTGCCGGTAGCTTCCCGTAGGTCAGTGGTTCATACCGAAACCTTCCAGAGTTCTTACTCCTGTCTTGCGCTCAGAAATGGCTTTGAATCCCAAAATAAAGACAGCGCCATAAACACTCTGGTCTAATATTCACTAACGCTCTCAATATCGAAAAGAAATAAATTTCAAAAACTCCGTAAAGTTTGCAAATTGTATATGGTGATTTTCTTCTTACCGCCAAAATCTTTTACATCCGTTATATGGACACACAACACAATATAATTTACGAAAAGAAATAATTTTCAACAAATAACATATCCATAAATTCCAATATTGCTATATTTCACCAGTCATAATCAAGTCACTCTTTATTATCATGTCTGTAAAAGGGTAACATCACCTATCATAATCATGTCCCTCTTTATTATCATGTCTGTAATATGGTAACATCACCTATCATAATCATGTCCCTCTTTATTATCATGTCTGTAAAAGGGTAACATCACCTATCATAATCATGTCCCTCTTTATTATCATGTCTGTAATATGGTAACATCACCTATCATAATCATGTCCCTCTTTATTATCATGTCTGTAAAAGGGTAACATCACCTATTATAATCATGTCCCTCTTTATTATCGTGTCTGTAACAGAGTAACATCACCTATCATAATCATGTCCCTCTTTATTATCGTGTCTGTAATAGGTAACATCACCTATC
This sequence comes from Unio delphinus, assembly GCA_029339505.1. NCBI lineage: Eukaryota > Metazoa > Mollusca > Bivalvia > Unionida > Unionidae > Unio > Unio delphinus. The sequence continues at coordinate 13,045,939 of JAQISU010000242.1, read as the reverse complement.
ATAATCATGTCCCTCTTTATTATCGTGTCTGTAACAGAGTAACATCACCTATCATAATCATGTCCCTCTTTATTATCGTGTCTGTAATAGGTAACATCACCTATCATAATCATGTCCCTCTTTATTATCGTGTCTGTAAAAGGGTAACATCACCTATCATAATCATGTCCCTCTTTATTATCATGTCTGTAATATGGTAACATCACCTATCATAATCATGTCCCTCTTTATTATCGTGTCTGTAAAAGGGTAACATCACCTATCATAATCATGTCCCTCTTTATTATCGTGTCTGTAACAGGGTAACATCACCTATCATAATCATGTCCCTCTTTATTATCGTGTCTGTAACAGGGTAACATCACCTATCATAATCATGTCCCTCTTTATTATCGTGTCTGTAACAGGGTAACATCACCTATCATAATCATGTCCCTCTTTATTATCATATCTGTAATAGGGTAACATCACCTATCATAACCATGTCCCTCTTTATTATCATGTCTGTAACAGGGTAACATCACCTATCATAACCATGTCCTTTATATTTTTACACTGGTTACAAGATAAAATCGATTGTTCATTCCACGATAAGAAACAACTGCAACGATTTAAAACATAGGCTTATTTTAAAATGTTCTTACATATATCCCACTGTGCATGTGTAGAGAGGACGGTGAGAAAACTGACTTCCATTATATTTTTAATTGTAAGAAATTGACAGTACCAAAACGGAAATTGCTTTAACAAAGAATTCATTAATTTTAGTAATATTGTTTGGATCGGCTAAGCTTTCAAATGATTAAACGATTCGCATCTTTGAATCTTTTAGATTTGTATTCAGATTACTAAAACACTTGAATCCAAGACACACTACTTACTGGCATGAACTCCCTCCATCACTTGCTACGGAATCTCACACCACACCCCTTCTCTTCCTTTCCTTCTCTTTTTAAATTAGCTGTTTTACGCTTATTTTATATAACTTTTTCAGTGTGATATATCCATACATTATTAATTCTACTTAAGCACGCTATTTCTTATCCTAGCCACTGGTATACGTTTCAAAATGTTTTTTTATTATACTCTTTTCTGTTGTATTTCATGATTTTGTATTATCCTGAATTTGATTAATCTGATGTAATCTTTGTTGAAGATGAAAGTCAGTCAGTCATACGTACGTACATGCCATGCCATGCCATGGCATGACATGACATGACATGACATGACATTACATTACATTACATTACATTACATTACATTACATTACATACATACATACATACATACATACATACATACATACATACATACATACATACATACATACATACATGTCGGGCATTTCTGCACACCTAAGTATTCCGTGTCCAATATTGAAGCCAAACTCGAATACGACCGAATACGACCGATTGACGAAAATAAAATAATGCAATGCTTACGATTTGAAAAGAGGTAATTGTCACCAGAATATTGTGTAAAAAATATTAGTAGTGGACACACGGGATACCATCCCCGTGTTTTTATGACTTGAGTTATGTTGGCCACAACATTTAATTTATCCATCAGGCTATAGAAATGAAATACATTACTTTGGACTGTTTCTCTCAGCAGTTCAGTCGAGTAATATTATCACGCGTTTATAGCTAGTTTGACAAAATTCAACGCAGTAATGTACTTGTAAAAATAATAGTAAAGTTCAACATTTTATAATTTTTAAAACAAAGCTATTATTAAAGAATTTCATGAGTTATCCGTTCTAGCGGCAAACTGACGTAATGGGTAGCAGACGATTTTGTACGCGTGGGACAACTTACAAAATTGAAAACTTGGATTAGGATGCATATTAAAGATGATTTTCTGGATTACAGGTGTGTGTGTGTGCGTGCGTGTGTGTGTGTGTGTGTGTGTGAGAGAGAGAGAGAGAGAGAGAGAGAGAGAGAGAGAGAGAGAGAGAGAGAGAGAGAAACTACATTTTTATGATCTGGAACTATGCAGAAGAAGAACTGCACAAACTTATCTATCGCCGAAAACATTTGCATCTAACAATTAAATTTACTTGTACTGCATACAGTAAGCATGTATCATTTATAGTTGTAAATGTAATAAAAGAAAACTCATGATAATATTTCTATAAATGCTCATGCCAAAGAAACAAATATCCACCAGTATGTAAAATATTCTTCTTCTTATGTCAATTCAACAGATATCGACGGATCATTTCAGATTACAAATTACAAAATTCTTATAAATAATTATAACAAATTACCCAGGTAGAAATTTCTCCTACAGATGTAATGTATTCTGTGTTACATACAGCCCACAACCTTACTCAAAACGAGACTGTAAACACAGCAAAATGTAAGAAGCAAAAATATCAATTATTTCCTAATACAATATAATCCTTTATTGCCAATTATAGGCCTTACAAGTAGTAAATATTGGACTTTCCTTAGGTTATCAAATGAAAAAAAAAGCCCGAAAACACTATACAAACCAACCAATTCTTACTCATAGAAGACGTAAGAATTTAATCAAAACTAAACCGTCATAAAAAAATGAAAAGATGCTTTTCAGCATCTAAATGTAACATATGTGGGTGCTCTCAGTGAATAAATATAAGAGAAAGTACTTATTTTAATAACGCCAATATAAGTGTTTTCTCTACGTTATGACATTTACTGCATATCAGCTGAGATCATTTATTTGATAACTTGTACAAAAAAATGTAACACGCTATATGCTGGACAAAAACTGAAAAAAAATTCTAAGAGAATGAATAATTATTGTTTTCATATAAAAAAAAAAGTGTATGAGTACGTAAATCGATTGACCACGAAGAAAAATAAGAAAGACCCCACCCCCGAAAAAAAAAACAACACAACAACAACAACAACAACAAACAAACAAACAAACAAACAAAACAACATCAACAAAGAAAGGAATAAAAAAGGAACATTAATGTACTGCAAAAGCGCAAAGTAAGCTTGCTAGTTGACAAACAGTATTATTAACTGTCCGTTAGACCCACGAAATCAAAAAAAAATTGTTACCTGGGATTGATGAATAAATAAACGCAGTTACAAATGGACAATGAACTTGCCTAAACGATAAACGTAAATACAGAACACCAAATCAAAATAGGATACAAAGTTTGAAGTCATTGCAAGAGTGATTAAATAAAATTAATATGTTTAGAGTTAAAGCCAATGCAATATTTTCTTTCCATGTTATAAATACAAACGTTTACTTTTATATTAGTTTACGAATGTCGGCTTTCTGTGTATGTATGTATGTATGTATGTATGTATGTATGTATGTATGTATGTATGTATGTATGTATGTATGTATGTATGTACGTGTGTATGCGTGTGTACGTGTGTACGTGCGTACGTGTATACATGTATGAATCAATGGATGGTACATACGCTGAACGTAAAAGTATAAAAATTGCCGGGATCGTAAAAGCGACATACAGACGCGAGAGTGAGGGAGAGAAATGTTATTAAAGAGAATATTGAAGATTAGAGAAAAGTTATACCTGTTGTGTAATAAGTTAGGATGAAACAAAGCAGCAACATCACCAAAACAAAAAGCTCTTGCCAGGTCATCTTGATGTGTACTTCCAGGAAAATATGGATTTATTTTCCACAAAGAAGATACCGTGCAGTTATCTTATTATACTTTTCGTTTAAACAGAGAGCTGTACAAAAAATAAAATTGTCTCTTTGCTTCCGCACTATGATTCTTGATTCATGAATTGCTTTCTATTTGAGATCAGTAAAACCGATGATTTGTTGACGCATATTCGGATAAAGCTGACTAACACGATTGACTGACATGCTATTGCTTTAGCATTAAGACACGCCCCAAATCAACACCTCGTGTCAATAGGTTTACACAAAGGAGACTTTATTGCGATTGAATGTGTATCAGTTAAACAAATGCATTATTGCATTTTGTACTGGAAATTTATGAATAAATCTATGGTTCTATATTTGTCAAATTTCGTATCTATTTGGATAAGATTTTTGAAAGCAAAATGGGTATCTGAGAGGAACCAGTATCGGAGAGGGATTCTTAGACGGACAATATCAGACAGATAAGTCTTAAGACAAAGAAAGAATCCAAAATACCGAACATTACTTTTCGTTACCATTCATAAAACAATCGAATAAATTCCGAGCAATTTAAGTTCATCTGTTCTCCTTACATTATGATTAATTTAGTATTTGTGAAAAGCTATTATCTATGGACAATGACGTCAGATTATGTCTCCGAGGAGAGAGCTAGTGGGTCTATAAAACTCTATCAACAATACTTGTCTAAAAAAGAGTTTTAAAAATTTGGGATGAGCAAGTTTAAAAAAGGAGTGAACATACCAACACCCAAAAAGCACCATAAAAAATGGATGCCACCGCGAGTTTAGAACTAGCAATTTCTTGTTTTATCTAGCAGAAAGAAAGACGTATGTATGTATGTATGTATGTATGTATGTATGTATGTATGTATGTATGTATGTATGTATGTATGTATGTATGTATGTATGTATTTATGTATGTGTGCGCGCGCGCGTACTGCACACACACACACACACACACACACACACACACACTTTTACACTAGGTGATAAACACAAAAACTCGCTCGTCAACTATTTTAGCACGACTTTGAATTGTTATATCTCAAAATGTAAATTGCTCCACATGATTCAAACATGTAGAAGTCCAGATTTTTTCGTAGATTTTTGTATCAAGGTTTTGTTTTGTAGATGTAAGCTTTTTTTAAGTGTGTGATTCCGCATAATTTTATTTGTTAGCATACATCAAATTTTAAAATTAAACATAACACAGTTCTGGTTGAGAAATAATTTACTTTAAGTCTGTAATGAAACAAGACTAATTTCCTTTTTCATATTTTCAAATCACGGTTGAGTAATCATTGTATTTTCGACTGCATACACACTTAACTGAGCGTCAGATCGTATAACCGATGTGTAAAACCCATTCATTTATTTCTTACTAAGACTTCAAGACTTTATTGTCGTCAACAGATTAGTAAAACTATTATAATAACTGTTGATTTATAAACCATAGATAGTCGTAATCAACTAAAATTGTATCCTGTTGATGACTTGATACAACAGTTGTAGACTTCAATAGTCAAACAAGAAAATAATCGGGTTACACTACAGATAACATGCTATATTTCACGGGATCGTTACTATCTGCTTTAGATTTTTTGATATACACGACAATACCATATTGATGACTAATACACAACTCCTTTCTACAAACAGGCGGCTGAAAATGTATTTTTGTTCTATGTAATTCATAAATGATAACGCCATGCAGTAAGTATGTAGTATAACCATATTGACTCGTTGCATGGTTCACGGTTTGTCCGTCTATATATTTGTTGGAAAAAGATGTATACGGATACCTTAGTCATCAGGGTACTCCTATGTTTATAAGAGTCTTCATAAACACATATGTATTACAATGATTCGTAAGAACACAGGTACTATATTTTTTCTGCTTTGTATTTTAATTCTTTTTTATAATCTCAACTTGAAGAAATACAGATTTGCTGCTGCTGATCTTGTTAAAATTAAATTCAACCCAGGTCCTGTTTCGAACATTTATTATTTGTTAACATCAACTCAATAACAATAAAAGCTGTATTTCACCAATATGACTCATACTGTAGCCACGCTTTTTTTTTTACTCAACTATTAAGTTACTTACTTTGTCTCTTCTCTTGATTTTAAGTGCGATCGCTATTTCATTTGTTCCATTCTAATATCGGCCGTTATGGTTTCCGCTGCGTACCATACTTCTGTGTTTACAAATACCACCACACAATGCACTGAATGTTTATCAACAACGACAAACAATTTAAAAGATATTATTCATTATTTATAAATTATTCGTTGACTCGGTGAATACCCTTTCCGACTAGTCAGTTCTAGCTCAAGACCCTGTACCTTTTTTTTCATCAGTAAGTAAATCAGTTCACTCCTTTGACTTTTACACTAATTTACTTGATTGGTTTAACACCTGTCCATATGTTTCGCGAGTATTTATCGTGCCTCGTCAAGATCAAGATGTTCGTTGGTATTCAGCAAAGACAATACAACGACCAATTAATCATTAAAGGATATATCGACTGAGGACCACTTCTTAAATGTTATAGTAGTGAATAATGGTAATTTTCACTGCTCGAACGGATTAATGACGGTAGGGATTTAGTTGCGGATGGACGGGACCTGGTCGGATTTTGCACTACCCATAAAAACCGACTCGGTCAGTTATTTTCCTTCTGAATACACGTAAAATCTAATAGTTACTTAGTTCGCTATTTTTAGTGATCATTTGGCAAAATCAATAACCATGGTATAGCGAATTAGCGTTAATTTCTAGCTCATGTAGCATGCCTCTAAAAGACGATAAAGATTATAGTATATAATGGATACACGAAGCCCCTTGAAAAACATGCATCTGCATTTAAATATGACTTCTTTGTCAAAGGAATTTATAAACTCACATCAAAGAAAGTTATTTTGTGAAAGATTATATTTTACACTCATTCTAAAAATATCTTATTTTATGTTGGGATAGTAGTTTGAAAATCTCCGAATTATTATATGGATGTTAGAGGTGTTGATGAAGTGTGTGATCCCCACTCCTTTTGGTTATCGTTATCAAGGAGATGATCGACCACAGTATTATTGCCCAGATCGAGGGAAGAGTAAAATGAAATATAAAAGTAATAGATAGAAATAGATAGAATAGCAGAGATATTGAATACAACAACCCAGCCCAGCCCCCACCCCGTATTTAAAATTAACAACTTAATCAATTAAATAAACAAAATGAAACGAAACATGATTTTAAATGATTCATTTTCCCGTTATCCTATCCCCCAAAAATTATAAAACTCTTGGATGCAATGAGCACCTTTGTAAAACTACTGACCCACAGCATTTGTGAAACTGACCCACACCATTTGTGAATTGAATTGACGTGCATAAATAAAAACGATGCATGTGCTTTTAAATTTGATCTGTCCAGAATGTACTGGTTTGATTTGAATTATCATTGAAGCAAGTAGCTAGTATACAGAGTGCATAGTTTGATGATGCTTTCAGACTCGCAATAAACGACATATGGGACTCGGAATTGACCATACGAATAAATTAATTTTAAAACTGCGCCCCTTTCGGGCATGCGGTCTATGGATTGTCTTAACAACAAATCATTCGTGATTCATAACCCTTCTTGTGCATAGAACATATTCAATAAATTTTGCTTATGGCATTGCATACTCGTGACAAAACTAATCTAAAGAAAACTGTTATAAAAATTTTCATCAAATAAAATCAACAGATCAATATAACTCTTTTCTTTCCCTGTAATCAAACCGCCCTAATATATCAATGTTCACATATTTCATGAACATTTACGAGATATATTCGCGTACATGTTTTGCAATAAAATGTTATGGCGCTATCTATCAAATCAATGACTGTATTAAATATGTTCAAGCTAAGAAATATATTGTAACCGAAAGTGGTTTTGGAATTTTAAAAATGTGAATCACTTATTTAATTGTTGTATGCTTTTTGAGATAGTATTTCGATACGTAATCCCGTTATCTCTTATGCTCGTTTATAAAATGAAATTCAAAATGGCTTCCTCTATAACAAATCTTAGTGTTCGAAATGAAAATACCAAATTATACTAAGATTTTTGGTTGGGCTTTCATGCAAGGCAATGCCAAATAACACGGCAATGATTTTCCGATGTACACCTTTTTGTGTTAGTCAGTGTAATCCATGACCTTCTCTCCGTAGCATATTAAATACAGCCACATTGGTAAATTCTTTCAGAATGTCAACGTTTGTATGGATATTTTATAGCACGCTTGTACTCGGTTATCGCATAAAGAAAGACATAGAATGGTAAAGTTGTTTGGGCATTTCCAGATATATGTTTAATCTCCGCCACCAAACACAAAAATAAAGACTAACGAAAAACAATAACAAACATACAAAAAAAAAAAAAAACAGAAAAAAAAATAAAAAAATCCCCCCAACAAAACAATATAACAAGCAGACAAACACTAGAAATTGGGTCTTTAATGAGATGAAACTACTATTTGACTATTTCTTTATACAAGAAAATACAAACGGTATATAATTATACAAACAGAAAATAGATAATAAACTTCTATGTATACATGTATTTGTAACCTGTTCACTTTCCCGAATCTCAGAACAATAGCTATAAAGGTTTTAAAAAAAAACTATTTACTTTAATGTCAACTCTATTTTTAAAACATATTCCCATATCTTTATCTATATTAAGCAAAAGGTCTGCCACAAAAGCATTTTTTGCTGCATTTTTTAAAAATTATATGCATGAAATAGTAATACCCATTTTTTTTAGCGAATCTGATCTAATAACAAATACAAAGGGAAAATTATCTATCCTGCATACATACATACATACATACATACATACATACATACATACATACATACATACATACATACATACATACGGACACACTAACACACACATACTTATATTTACCCTTTTATGTAAATACAACATGCTAAGTGAAAGACGAGAGACGAATAACGCCTTAGAAAACATATTTCTGATTCTGCAATCTCATTTGAGTCTAACTAACTTTTATCTGTTCTCTTTTTGTAATAGTTTTCAATAAAATAATGATTACATAGTTCGCCGACTAACTAATGATGAAACAATTTATTACGGAAACCACTGCCGACTTTTCCAGGATATTCAATGTACAAGTTATTTGTTCAAAGATTAAAAAAGCTGTCTTTAACTGTTGGGAGTCCATGATGATGTTTATGAAAGTGAACCGTTTGCTGATAACAGCACATGTTTACAAAAAAGTCGTTTGTAGTACGGTGTTACATGATGTACGTTGTCTTTCTTTCATGGGTGGGTTGAACCTGCAAAAAGTTTTAAAAAATAGATAATAATGCAATTTATAGAAACCAGACTATTAAAAGCGATTATATTGGTTATTTTTGGGGTTACCAACAAAGCTAATTAGCCCACACACATCTCACAGAAATTAACATACTGTCACTTTGAGGGATATAAGTTATGCTATATCAGTATGACATAAGACGATAAATATTATGGTATATCAATACAACATACGACGATAAATATTATGGTATATCAATACAACATACGACGATAAATCTTATGGTATATCAATACAACATACGACGATAAATATTATGGTATATCAGCACCATGCCTCTATATGACGAATAAACTGTAGTTAAATACGATTTAATTGTCTCGGGAAGTTTGAACTGACATGCAATAAAGTGTATTTGCTTTTATATGTTATATCGTATATACTTGCTGGATGTAAATATATCCTATTTTAAGTTTTGATGGCGATAGTTAGTCAAAATCTATAATATAAAAAATTGGTGATTTAAAGGAACTAAATTTTAAGTGTACTGAAAGTAGAATCAAAAGTAAATAAGCTGGGCACCACGACACATTTTAACACGGTGTACCGCGGTATATCTGATTATACCGCGATACATATCACGGCATACCGCGGTATTTCTGAACATACCGCAGTTCGTACCAAGGTATAGCGGGATATTTCTGAGCATACCACCATAGGTACAATGGTGTACTGCGATATTTCTAAAGATACCGGAATACCTCAATTATTATAGTGGGATACAAATTTCATGCTGGGGCAGGGGGACAGGGACTTTTTTAAGAATTTTTTTTTCTGTCAATAACCAGAAAACAAACTTATTTTCTTGAGATAAAAGAAAAAAAATAAATATCTCAGCTCAAACGAAGATATCAGCCCCCCACCCATTAAATGGTCTGTTATTTGATACGTGTATGTCGATTGTTGTATCAGATGTAGTCTAAAATCTGTTAGTAAAGTGGGATAATTCAGTTTACAATACAGCTTATACCCTATTAAATAACATTGCGCTGAAATTAGAGCGCTTGCTGATGTAATAAAACATTGTGCTGAAATTAGAGCGCTTGATAATGTAAAAAAACATTGTACTGTAATTAGAGCGCTTGCTGATGTAATAAAACATTGTGCTTAAATAAGAGCGCTTGATAATGTAAGAAAACGTGCTGTAATTAGAGCGCTTGCTGATGTAATAAAACATAGTGCTGAAATTAGGCCTTTTGATAATGTAATTGTACTGAAATTAGGGCGCTTGCTGGTACAAGTGGGAAATGTTGACACTGAAACCTACATATTACAATGTAGACCATTGCTATAATGGGCAGGGAAACTTTGAGTTCGATGCCAAGAAAGCACGCAATATATTTATCAGAGGGGGCAGTAAACATAACACAAACTTACTCAAAAAGCGAAAAAAATATTTAATGGATATGAGAAATTACATAAAATTCAAACAGAAAACAACTGGTTTCCTGAAAATCTTTGATTCATAGTCTAATGATTCATAGTCTTACAAAGGAAGACGTGTACTTAACATATTAGCACACGCCAGGAAATAATTTTTTTTTCAAACTCATTTTTTCCCTTAATAGACGTTAGATTTGCCTGAATGTCTCCCACAACATGCCTTTTGGCAACCGAGTGACACGTGCCAAACATGTGATTAAATTATCATAAATATAATTGTATATGTAATAATCAAAATTAATTTGTGACAAATACAACTAGTTTGTAAAGAAAAGGTTATTTTTTTCATGAAAAATGAATATATGCTGTTAATATGACTAAATTCTTAACAAGATTACAGTTGCTTACATTAATTACTGACAGAAACTACCAACGTACCGGTATAGCTAAAAGGTATGTGAACCCGAAGAAAAAAGCGGTCACCGATATGCCGCGAAACTTTAAGGACAATTACATATATACCAAAGTTTAGGTTGCCGGTTGGTTGTTGTCGACCATGTGATCACCTTTGGAAATAAATTAGGGCGATTTCTTTAAGACACTGACATTTTTCTAGAACTACGGAGCTTAAAAACTTTTTCTGTCTTCTTCTATTCTATATTATTTAACATTTAATCAAGTAAAGTTTGCAAAGAAAGAAAGAAAGAAAGAAAGAAAGAAAGAAAGAAAGAAAGAAAGAAAGAAAGAAAGAATATGAAATACTTACTAGAAGAGGAAAACGTTCAAATATCATGGGTGAGGTCTAGCCGTTGTTGTTGTTGTTGTCGTCGTCGTCGTTGTGTTTCGAGAATGGCAGGCTCCTTCTATACCTGTTTGTGGAAAATATGTTAAGTAGGGTTTAAGAGAAGTAGGTAACAAAGTTGGAAAGTAAGTAACCATATAGGTTAGAAACTAGACATGTAAATCAAGAGCTAGTTATGTAAACAAGTTTACGAGTTAATAACTAGTAAATAAAATAAATTAATAATTTAAAAAAAAATAAGATGTACATCATCGCCGCAGGCTGATATGGAACCTTAGTGCCCACTAAGCTCAAATACATTAGTTGGTACAGATCAATCAGTTATCGCCCTATTAGACAGCACCACAAGAAAAGTCCATCTATACCATTCCAACTAACTCTAACCTTTAACCCCAATATTTGGAGGAGTAGGATGGACTATATTTTCCATAATTATTTGGAGTATAGATGATTTGTTCTGTCAACAGTAAAAAAAAAGAAAAAAAAAGAAAGGTTTTCACAGTTTGTACTACTTTTCTTTCTTTGTGAGACAGCGCTTCGTTTTAATTTTAGATTACCACATCATAATGATGTAATCACAGTGACAAGCTCTATGTATTTTATAAACAATAACTGTCATTATATCTGCATAATCAAGTAGTATCATCTTAAGTTTCATGTTATGACTTCTAAGCATTATATAAGGAAAGATTTCCCAGTAATCGAATATATTGTTAAATTTACATATATGAAATGATAAATAAAAATGTTTCTAAAATATGCCAGTCTTTTAAACTGGTTTTCTTGTAAGAAATGCGTAGAAAGAAAGAAGGAAATACAAAATTCACCCGATTTCTACCAATTAAAGAATGATTCTGAACATTTAATTTTTATATGACTTCTGTGACATTGAAGAATCGCATAGAACACCCTGATCAAATACCGTTTTATTTTCACAACTCTCACAACATTGTCATATTACCTGTGAAGTAAAGCAATACAATAATGGTAAACATCAGGATGTAGCATAAGAGAACCCTGAAATCCATGTTATTCCTTTATCAGTACTGTGCCTGATCACTACTGATGACGCAATTACCTTAAACGCTTACGTCTGTCTGAAACCGATCACTAAGGCTTCTATTTTAAAATGACTGTTCGATCAACATTGGTCAATTTTCCGTCAAATCGAATTTTATCTGCCTTTACATACTTGCTCTCAATTAGGCAATCGTCAATGAAATCGCTACATATAATGGGTCCCAAGATCCCCATTGCACGAATCTCAGCAAACTGGCGTTCAGTTTTGTGCAAATGTCAATTTCCGATTTGTTATTGAATTCATTACGAAATAAGCAAATTAGTGAATTATGTCTGGAAAGGACGTTCAGTGAGCAATTGCTACATAAATCATTTTACGACAGTTAGAAATATGACATTATCGTTTCAAATCAATGGATATTGAAAAGATTTAAAAGGTACAAGTTTAAAAAGCACGTCTTTACGCCTGCCCTGCACTGAAAATACTTATATCTGACATCACGCACATGTCAATCGCACGCGAACGGACAAAGAGAAATACAATAGTATTCTGCAACGGAACGCATAGGGTAGTGTAAGATCAGTACAGCAAAGAAAAATATCACAGGACAGAAAACATTTAATTGCCCGTACGTGCAGTTAGTATGTAATTTAAGAAGTATATGTGAAATTTATGACTCCACTCTGGAGTTTATTTAATTTAAATTTCAAAGTGATAAAGTGAGCAGATGATTTATATCCAATTCACGTGGCAAATAAATGTACATAAATCCAACTTTTTATGGCAATACATGCCTTCATTCGCTTATTAAATCCAACAACTATTAATATTTTGATTTGATAAATATTTATCTTAATGTACTGAAGTAAAATTTAATATCAAATATTAATATTTTATATGAAAATTAAAATATGAGCATTCTATTGATTTTATGCATTATGCTTTGAAAAGGTATAAACTAATAATGACTATATAGAATATTGTTAGATGACGTTCCCACTTTTCGCCATTATATAACGTAATGCACACTTTAAAGGCGTCTTTAAACTTTTTTTGCCGTGCATCCTCATTTATTGAATAAAAAATGTACGGAAAGATAAAGAACGTGAAGTTTTTGACACTTTAAATATAAAACTTATTAAAATCCCCTAAACACCTTATGGTTCCAATATTCTTTTCAGCAGCGGTTTTAGGAAACTAAAATTATCCTGGGTGGTGGTAGTATGATGCTTAACAAGTATGTTATAGTTGTGTGGGTCGAAATATTTTTTTTTCGCGTGCAGCTTAACTTCGTGTCTATTTTAGGACAAACTGTGATCACAGATTCTTTCGACAGTCAGCGAGAAGAGAATATCCAAGAAAGGGACAGTTGCTAAAACAAAATCAGGTGGATATTACCAGGAGTAAAATCGCACGTGACAGGATCGGAGTTTACACCAGTTTCAAAACGTTCTTTAAAGATTCACTTCGGTTGGATAAAATCGCAAGTTTTCCGTTAGATTTTAGATAATATTGGTTGCGATTTAAAGGAAATAATTGGAGCACGGTGTGCTTTTCTATGTGTATTTAGCTACAGTGCATAGTAGACAAACATTCATTGCTATCATTCCGGAGTTGATATCTGTGATTCAGGGCACATTGCTTGTTTACATTGCGGTGTTTTATCCAAAAATGCCAGATAGCGAGTCACAAGCACCTAATTGTACGTTTGTATCACGAAGAGACTTTTAATTAACCAATTTAAACCGATGTTTCTGGTGGGATAGGGGTGGACGGGTTGTTGGTGGATAGGTAAAAGGTTAAATACTGACAAATAAATGCAGATAATATGTATCGGAAAACAGTAGCGCGCTTAGTTATGTCATTCCGCCAGAAATAATAGCGGATGACATGCGAATGTTAAACTCATCGGCGTCAATTTCTCTTTTATGATTACCAAGGAAGTCTTCTGCCATATACAGGCAAAATTACTAAGCATTTTTGGTTTTACATGTAAAAAATCGTATATTCTTGCAACTACACCAGGCATAATCAGCTATTAATATATTGGGTTGTTAATGTTCATCTATTCTTTAAAGCAGGTGTTGTCATGATGGTAGCACATAAAGCTACAACAATTAAAGCCTAAAGAACGAACCGTGTTTGATATAGAATGACATCTAGACGTCTTACCGATGCACTCCGCATTCGTCGACATTGAATATAATAGTTTATTTGCCTTAATTTAAATGTTCTTTAGATGTTACATTAGATTTGAAAAATGCAGCAAGGACTTGTATCATTGTTTACCATTCAATCAAATGTACAACAAGGATTTGTGCCATTGTGTACCATTCAGTCAAAACATTGTGACATGATATAAAATACCACTATCATGATTTATCACAGATCATATTCAGTACCTTTCTTAGTATTATCCCATGCAGTGGTGTTCGGGGTGCCCTGGGAGAGGTAGTACCTCGGGGGGTGGGGTGGGGTGGGGTGGGCACATCGTGCTCCTTCGGGAGTAGCTCTTCCACCTTTGGTCACCAGCAGGAGCTCAGCTCTCGCCTGTGGCTCCAAACTGCATGCCCATCGGCCACAACATGGGCAACGGCTTTGACTGGCCGGTTAAACCAGGTTGAGGGTATCCAATGGGCCTCAAGCCATCGGTGAGCTAGGAAATTACCTATACTTGCATGTAAAGCAATCTTTGACAGACTGGGCGGAAGAGATCAACTTAGTGATAAAACGGCCACGAATGCGATTCTGCAAACGCTTTGTGGAGAGCGCATGGCATGATAAGGCGCTGAAGATGTCATGGCCATCCAATGCACCGGAAGTAATCAACCGTGACGAATCTTCGTGCCAATGAGTCCCAACTACCAAGGCCAAAAGAGTGAGGCTGGCTCTGTGCAAAGGATGTTTCACTTTAATCTCCTTCACGCACAGGTTATGTTGTGTACTTATCATTCATCCCCATCGTCACACTCATCATTCCTTACCCTTGGACACCTGGTTGCTCTCCTCTGTACCCAGGACAGCAGAACAGTTCGGTAGCATCTAGGGCGATTAAGCAAACCTTTTCAGGATAGCACTACTCACCCTGAATAGGGAGGGACCTAGAATAGGTGGCCTAAATAGCATACGATTCAAAATCTGGCCAGCTTTCCATGGCTGGAAAGGTCATCTTTATCTGCGGTCGAAATTATCAAAGAAAGATTTTATTGGAGCATGGAAAATCCGTATTCTCATGGACAAAGAGGATGTAGCACAGAATAACATCCCTAGTCGCTAAGGAGCTTTTACGCTACAATATCGACATTGCAGCATTGAGTGAGACCAGGTTCGTAGAGGAGGGTTCTTTGACTGAGCTAGCATGCGGCTTCACCTTCTTCTGGAAAAGAAAAGCCCAAAAACGAAGACAGGACCCACATAGCCGCCCTGGCTATCAAAATCAAGTCTTCTGAGCATGCCTGTTGGTATGAATGAGAGGCTAATAAATTGCGACTACCTATCAGCCACATGCATCACTTAGTAATCATCGGGGCCTACGACCATACCCTCAAGAGTCCAGTGGAAACCACCGAGCTCCCGTTAACAATTTTATGCGGACCTCGGCTCTTTACTGTGCTCAGTTCCAGCTGACGACAAGATCATACAACTGGGTGACTTCAAAGCTCGTGTTGACTGCGATTATGGTCGATGTGAAAGTGTGCTTGGCAAGCATGGTGTCGGCAAGATGAACAACAGTAGTTTGCTTCTACTCAGCAAATGCGTAGAATTTGACTTCATCATCACAAATACAATGTTCAGGATAGCAAACAAACACAAGAACACATGGATGCATCCCAGATCTCACCAATAGCACTTAAGCAATTATGTAATAGTCCACCAGCGCGATGCCTATGTCTTTAACACCAATATCATGTGAGGATGTGAGGAGCGGAATGCTGGACAGACCACATATTTGTCTGAAGTACCCTAAAGCTGCACATTGCCCCACATCACCCAAGGTGTCCTAAGCTTGTGTGCACAGCCTTCAACATATCAAACTTCAGCAGCTTTCAACGCAGCTCAATTTCTAGAAGAGGATAAATGGCAAGCTGTCCACCAACGGTTCTATACGTTTCAAATGACTCCGAGAAATAGAACAAGCTCAGAGACATGATAAGAGAAACAGCTATGGCAACTTTGGGCTCCAAGAAGCGAACCCGTCAATGGTGACATTGAAGATCTGTTTGTAGAAAGAACAAAACGTTCATGGACTGACATAATGTCACTCCAACCAGAAAATAGACCGCTTCAAATTCTATCAAGACGAGGCTCGGAGAGAATTCCGTAAGATGCAGGACCAGTAGGGGGAAAGGAAAGTTGATGAGGTGCAACGCTATGATGACACTAACAACTCCAAAGAATTCTACAACGGCATCAAGTCAATCTTCGGCCCTTCAAAATCTGGCTCTGTCCCCCCCCCCCTCGCTTGCTGAAGATGGCTCTACACTAATAAAGGACAAGGCTGGCATTAATGACATATAGTAATAACACTATTGTCAGCTCCAAAACTAGCCCTCATCGCTCAGCCAATCTGTTCTTGACCAAATACCCCAGCAGCCAAGCCAACGCACGACCAACTGGATTTTCCGCCAATGATAGAGGAATTGAAGACAGTCATTAAACAAATGAACTGTGGCAGGGTACCTAGAAAGGATAGTATCTGAGCGGAGGTGTACATTTCTCACAGTAAACAGACTCTGGAGGCAGTTCACGATGTGGTAATCGGCATCTGGCGGGAAGGGGAGATGCCATACGACCTAAGAGACGCATCATTTGTGATCCTATATATGAATAAATCACATGTGAGGACTGGAGTAACAACAGAGGCATCTCCCTGCTCTCCATAGCTGACAACCTACTTGACCGCATCATTCTCAACGATCTTATTGCGGTTGTGTCAGAAGATACCATCCCCAATTCACAGTGTGATTTTCGCTCAGACTTCAGCACCTTTGATATGATATTCTCAGAGAGACAAGTCCAAGAGAAGTACCTTGAACAGAACATGAATTTGTATGCCGTCGTGTACCTGATAAAGGCCTGATACAATCAACAAAGACGCACTGTGGGTGGTACTCAGAAAGCTTGGTTGTCCTTAGAAGTTAACCAACCTCATCGGCTCTTTCACGATAACATGACTGGAGAGATTGTTTCAGATGGCGAACCCTCTGAGAAATTCCCCATTTCTAACGCGTGCAAACAGGGATGTGTACTCGTTCTGGTACTCTTCAGCCTCTTCTTCACACATGTGCTGCTCCATGCTATTCGTAACCTTGACCTTGGTATTTGCATTAGATAACGCCTGGATGGATAGTGTTTGATCTCTATAGTCTAGCTGCAAACAACAAGACGTTATAAAGACCCATCACTGAAGCACTCTTCGCAGATTACTGTGTCATCATCAGGCAATCGTCGACAGGTTATCCGAAGCCTCTAATCTATTTGGACTCACAGTTAGCCTAGGAAAGACAGAAGTCCTCTTCCAGCCTTCCCGAAACACTGTCCCTTCACAAGCCTGCATCATCATTGGCGACACGTGTACGTGCTACATGGACAGTTTCAAAAACATAGGCAGCACACTATCTAGTGGTGGCTCCCTGGGCAAAGAGATCACTGCGAGGATCCAAAAAGCTAGTCAAGCACTCGGACGATTCCGAACCAAGGTCTTGCAGCACATGACATACGCCTGTCAACAAAGATGAATGTGTACAATGCAGTTGTTCTCACATCTCTCTTGTATGGCTATGAAACGTGGACTCTGTACCGAAGGCATATCAGTCAGTTGGAACAATTCCATCATGCGGATTTAAGTGGCAGAACCGAATCACGTACCAAGAAATCCTTGACAGATCCAACACAACAAGCATCCAAGCCAAACTAATCCAGGCCCAACTTCGATGGACTGGCCATTTCATCCGCATGGATCAAAACAGAATCCCAAAGCAGCTGTTCATTGGCGAGCTAGCCCAAGGCAACCGAAACCATAGCCTCCCTCGCAAAAAGTACAAAGTCAATCTCAAGACTCATATCAAATGGGCAGACCTTCAACCTCACCAGCTCGAGCTCGCAGCCTCAGACAGAAGTCAGTGGCAGGCCCTGATCAGAAAAGCCAGTTACATCTTCGAGGTTGATCGCCACAAGCATCACAGACATGTGTCTCGGCCTCACACAACCACTTGTGTCCCATGCAGCACCTATAACCGCCTGTGTGCATCGGAAATTGGACTCCGGAACCACATGCGCGTCTACCGTCGATGAGAATGCACAACTAGTCTTCCTCGGCTCGAGAGACTTCCAAGAAGAAGATTACTCATACAACAGTGGGTGTCGATCAGCTAAAAGTAGCTTCCCGAGTATTACCCCATACAACATAATTAATATAAAGGTCAACCCTGTTATGGCACCTGCTGTATTTTTTTTTTCTTATTTTTTTTTTCTAATCTTAGAAAAAATAGTTTCTGTTTAAAGATATGTTTTTACGTATGTATTTGTAAATATTTGTTCCATGGTCAATAACATAAACTCATATTAAAAAAATAGCGAAGAATTACATACCAGGCAGGGCTGATTTTATCAACTTAGTCCATCCTTAATTCAACAGACTTTATTATCATGAGTTCACAGATTTAAGCAATTACCTCTGACTGATCGCATTTACACCTATAAAATGCAAAGAATCAATAAAGAAATGAATTTAATAAATGACAATAAGTTGAGAAATACAGGTGTGTCCAAATATTTTTAACATCTGAAACTTGTAACACGGCGATGTTTTCACCTCATTCTAATCGCGTTGTATTCGCTATGTAGATGAAACGTTTGTTTTGGTTTATTTTGACTGGTACTGACGCCTATTACTATGCTATTTTGACAAGAGCTGACGCTGAGTGACACGCTTTTCAAGCACCGGGACAGTCCAGCCCATTCAGTGTAAGAATTTAATCAATTTACCTTCCATTTTATATAAATATCGATAGAACCTTTCACTGGACTTAATTGAGGGACCCAACCTAGAGAATATAATTGAGTTAATGAGTCTCAAAAAACATTTCTTTGACAATGTCAGTCCTACTGTAGTCAATAAATAATAAAATATACTGGATCATGACATTTTCCATTCACCCTGTCACATGTAGAGAACGAAAAAAGATTAAAAGGCGACAATTTTCACAAACTTGCCCTCACTTTAGATGTCCTATTTGATAAATCATTTATGTGGACTATGGCGTGACCAAAGAAATAGAACACAATGTGAAGTTGACAAAGCCATAAAACATTGTAAAGTCTCTTTTCTGTCCCTTATCTGGTAAAAATGACTTTTCTTATTTTGAATGTCCGGACATTTACGATAAAACTACATTTATGTGTTGTGTGTGGACATAATACTGTATAATTTTTCCTTTTTTTTGTGTGCAAAGATGTAGTTAAACGTTATGCTCTATACATCAATAGTTACAACAAAAAAAAATACTGTGGAGTACACACACACGTGTTACTCGAATTTAATAAGACCTGGACAATGTGATTCTGGTTATCCTGTATGGTACTTTATCAATAGTATGTAGCAACTTTCATTGTCGTCATAGAAAGAAATGTAGCGTTATCGCAGCTTCTAAACAATCTCCTGACAAAAATATGACACAAAATGGTATACATCTAACAGCTGATATCTGATTCTTTAGCTCTTATCAGAGTTTGTAATCGCCTATCTATATTATCATAAAGTCATCGTGACTCTTATCATAGTTTGTAATCGCCTACGTATGTAGTCATTAAGTCCTCTCGACTCTTATCAGAATTTGTAATCGCCTATCAAAAAGTCCTCTTAACAGCAGTTTAGCTGAAACATATTTTATTGTCGCATTACAATGGAATTGGGCACAAGTTCTAACAACCTAAATCAGCCTACATGATACAAGTATTGCAACATATTTAACATGACAACAGTGACTAAAAATGATAATGATTGGAGAGAGAGAGAGAGAGAGAGAGAGAGAGAGAGAGAGAGAGAGAGAGAGAGAGAGAGAGAGAGAGAAATGGGGGCAGCATGGCATTAAATCACGATTTGTGCAAGTTATTTAATCGTCCGGTATCGGTTAAAATATATTTGCATACATATTCTAGTATTCTATATTTTTCATTTGGTTCGTCCTTTCCCCAAAGCAATAAGTCTACACTAACAGTGGCATATGTCTCTGAAGTGCTTTTCTCATCAGCTCAGTTCGTTGACTACTATACTTGGGACAGAACATGAAGAAATGCATAGTGGTTTCAAGTCTACCATGGGAACCAAAAGGGGTGCCAATATATTGAACACGGTAAGGATCAGCTTTTAATCAACTCACATTACGTCCTACTATAGTATGGATAGTATCACTAAAAACTTCATTTTACAAGATACGATATTTGGACAATAACGCTTTTTCAAAGCACCATAAGACATGCTACATTGATTATCCTATTCGAGATTATTCCACAAGATGACCATAGAGGATATAAAAGTTTATCTGGAAGAATTTAGTCTGAAATTGTAAATTACCATATTATTTGAATGTCGAAGATTATAATTTCTTTGTTCTGACACATGATGAGGGAGTAATTCGAAGAGATAATTTGGATTTTGGCTCGTTTTAATGTTGTAGAGCGTTAATACTTGTTTTCCTCTTTCTTTTGACTGCACACTTTCCCACCCTGTTTAAAAATAGAGAAATTGCCTTCTTGTGTATTTTGGAAGTCCTGTAACTATTCTAAATCAACGTACATCCATCCCAGACTACACTGGCATATTTCAAGATGGTCCTGATAGAGGTTGTATAAAGCTTTGATGAAATTTGCTTGCTAAGGTTGCATTTAAGTTTTCGAAGCAATCCGAAATAATACTCATTAAAATGCTATCAATGGGACAAAACCACTTGATAATTGCTTACAGTTGTAACCGCTGATGGCGATGAAAACCCACATACTTAAGATCAATATTTTCAAAAGAAGTTCAGGAATATTTATTATGTTTTGGTTCGTGAGAAAACATAGCAACTGTTTTTTGTTGTTGTGTGGTTTAAACTTTAAGAACCATTGTTTGGACCGATCAGGCATTTTTATTAGATCGTTACTATGACAAGCTCTATTTCAGCACGATAAGGGGATGAATAATGCAGAGACGAGTCATCTGCAACAAGACGGATGAGAGAGTTTATGCCATCGGAAATATCGTTTACATAAATTAAAAACAGAGCCCCAAGTACAGATCACACAGGCAATTATAATCATTTCTCCTGAAAGAGTATCGTGCAAAAGGACCATTTGTTTTCTGATACTCAGATAACGTTTCCAACCATTTTAATCAGCTAACCTTTAACATTGTATTCGTTAAATTAAAATAATTAACCCCTGTGGAATACCCGATCAATAGCTTTTGATAGATCACAAAATACAATGCTAGAATGTTGAGATTGTCTTAGTGATTTGCCTATACTATTATACATTGCATATACTATTATACACTGCCTATACTATTATACATTACCTATACTATTATACATTGCCTGTACTATTATACATTGCCTATACTATTCTAGTGATTTTGCCTATACTTTTATACATTACCTATACTATTATACATTGCCTATACTATGCTAGTGATTTGCCTATACTATTATAAATTGCCTATACTATTATACATTTCAATAAGAATGTTGAGAATATTCTAGTGATTTGCCTATACTATTATATATTGCCTATGCTATTATACATTGCCTATACTATTATACATTGCCTATACTATTCTAGTGATTTTGCCTATACTATTATACATTGCCTATACTATTATACCTTTCAATAAGATTGTTGAGAATATTTTAGTGATTTGCCTATACTATTATATATTGCCTATGCTATTATGCATTGCCTATACATTGCCTATACTATTATACATTGCCTATACTATTCTAGTGATTTGCCTATACTATTATATATTACCTATGCTATTATACATTGCCTATACATTGCCTATACTATTATACATTGCCTGTACTATTATACATTGCCTATACTATTCTAGTGATTTTGCCTATACTATTATACATTGCCTATACTATTATACATTTCAATAAGATTGTTGAGAATATTTTAGTGATTTGTCTATATTATTATATATTGCCTATGCTATTATACATTGCCTATACATTGCCTATACTATTATACATTGCCAATACTATTATACATTGCCTGTACTATTATACATTGCCTATACTATTATCCATTTCAATAAGATTGTTGAGAATATTTTAGTGATTTGCCTATAGTATTATATATTGCCTATGCTATTATACATTGCCTATACATTACCTATACTATTATACATTGTCTGTACTATTATACATTGCCTATACTATTCTAGTGATTTTGCCTATACTATTATACATTTCAATAAGAATGTTGAGAATATTCTAGTGATTTGCCTATACTATTATATATTGCCTATGCTATTATACATTGCCTATACATTGCCTATACTATTATACATTGTCTATACTATTACACATTGCCTATACTATTATACATTGCCTATACTATTATACATTTCAATAAATTGATAAACAGTGGAGTGATCAGTAAGGAATCCTAACTGATACTTGAAAAAGCTCGATGTTTGTGAAATAATTACATACTTGTTAAAACATCCATGTTTCAAAACGTTTGCGACACAGATAAGTAGAGAGATTGGCTACATATATTTTAGTGATTGAAGGATTCCTAAATGAAAAGAATAACACGAATGTGATTAGACCTGGGTTTCATTTGGTCTTTTTTTTTTGGTTGATCTAATTTAAATTATTCGATATATTCCAAATGATATTAAGGTCCATGGTGTGTAATGGCTAGAGTAAGGGTTCATTGTTTTTTCGTCCTAGAAATATGGATCAGGTAATTATTCCCCTAGAAATTTGAACTATGTAGTTATTCTCCAGGAAATATGAACTAGGTAATTATTCTCCTAGAAATATGAACTAGGTAGTTATTCTCCTAGAAATATAGACTAGGTAGTTATTCTCCTAGAAATACGGACTAAGTAGTTATTCTCCTAAAATATGGACTAAGTAATTATTCTCCTAAAAATATGGATTAGGTAATTATTCTTCTAAAATATGGACTAGGTAATTATTCTCCTAAAATATGGACTAGGTAATTATTCTTCAAGAAAGATGGATTAGGTAATTATCTCCTAAAATATGGATTAGGTAATTATTCTCCTAAAATATGGACTAAGTAATTATTCTCCTAAAATATGGACTAGGTAATTATTCTCCTAAAATATGGACTAGGTAATTATTCTTCTAGAAATATGGATTAGGTAATTATTTTCCTAAAAATATGGATTAGGTAATTATTCTCCTAAAATATGGACTAGGTAATTATTCTTCTAGAAATATGGACTAAGTAATTGGACTAGGTAATTATTCTCCAAAAATATGGACTAGGTAATTATACAGATGGAAAAACGGACTAAGTAATTATTCTCCGGGAAACTCAAATACATCTTCTCATAGAACTGATATGTGTGGATTTTCTCTCATTGAGAAATTGAAGGGAGGCGATAAGCATATCTTGGTGCTAATTGATCGTGCAGGGAAAACGGATAATAAAGATTACGTTAAAATTCATAAAACAGACAGGACTTTGCATTAAAAACTGATTCCATGGCGTAAAAGAACATGCAGACAAGAACAAAGCATGGTATGACCATAAAGTTCTATAATCAACACTTAATAAAAGGTGATATAGTTCTATAGTCAACACTTAAAAAGGGTGAAATAGTTCTATAGTCAACACTTAAAAAGGGTGAAATAGTTCTATAGTCAACACTTAAAAAGGGTGAAATAATTCTATAGTCAACACTTAAAAAGGGTGAAATAGTTCTATAGTTAACACTTAATAAAAGGTGATATAGTTCTATAGTCAACACTTAAAAAGGGTGAAATAGTTCTATAGTCAACACTTAAAAAGGGTGAAATAGTTCTATAGTTAACACTTAAAAAGGGTGAAATAGTTCTATAGTCAACACTTAAAAAGGGTGAAATAATTCTATAGTCAACACTTAAAAAGGGTGATATAGTTCTATAGTCAACACTTAAAAAGGGTGAAATAGTTCTATAGTCAACACTTAAAAAGGGTGAAATAGTTCTATAGTCAACACTTAAAAAGGGTGAAATAGTTCTATAGTTAACACTTAATAAAAGGTGATATAGTTCTATAGTCAACACTTAAAAAGGGTGAAATAGTTCTATAGTCAACACTTAAAAAGGGTGAAATAGTTCTATAGTTAACACTTAATAAAAGGTGATATAGTTCTATAGTCAACACTTAAAAAGGGTGAAATAGTTCTATAGTTAACACTTAAAAAGGGTGAAATAGTTCTATAATCAACACTTAAAAAGGGTGAAATAGTTCTATAGTCAACACTTAAAAAGGGTGAAATAGTTCTATAATCAACACTTAAAAAGGGTGAAATAGTTCTATAATCAACACTTAAAAAGGGTGAAATAGTTCTATAGTTAACACTTAATAAAAGGTGATATAGTTCTATAGTCAACACTTAAAAAGGGTGAAATAGTTCTATAGTCAACACTTAAAAAGGGTGAAATAGTTCTATAGTTAACACTTAATAAAAGGTGATATAGTTCTATAGTCAACACTTAAAAAGGGTGAAATAGTTCTATAGTTAACACTTAATAAAAGGTGATATAGTTCTATAGTCAACACTTAAAAAGGGTGAAATAGTTCTATAGTTAACACTTAATAAAAGGTGATATAGTTCTATAGTCAACACTTAAAAAGGGTGAAATAGTTCTATAGTTAACACTTAAAAAGGGTGAAATAGTTCTATAGTTAACACTTAAAAAGGGTGAAATAGTTCTATAATCAACACTTAAAAAGGGTGAAATAGTTCTATAGTCAACACTTAAAAAGGGTGAAATAGTTCTATAATCAACACTTAAAAAGGGTGAAATAGTTCTATAATCAACACTTAAAAAGGGTGAAATAGTTCTATAGTTAACACTTAATAAAAGGTGATATAGTTCTATAGTCAACACTTAAAAAGGGTGAAATAGTTCTATAGTTAACACTTAAAAAGGGTGAAATAGTTCTATAATCAACACTTAAAAAGGGTGAAATAGTTCTATAGTCAACACTTAAAAAGGGTGAAATAGTTCTATAGTTAACACTTAATAAAAGGTGATATAGTTCTATAGTCAACACTTAAAAAGGGTGAAATAGTTCTATAGTCAACACTTAAAAAGGGTGAAATAGTTCTATAATCAACACTTAAAAAGGGTGAAATAGTTCTATAGTCAACACTTAAAAAGGGTGAAATAGTTCTATAGTTAACACTTAAAAAGGGTGAAATAGTTCTATAATCAACACTTAAAAAGGGTGATATAGTTCTATAGTTAACACTTAAAAAGGGTGAAATAGTTCTATAGTTAACACTTAATAAAAGGTGATATAGTTCTATAGTCAACACTTAAAAAGGGTGAAATAGTTCTATAGTTAACACTTAAAAAGGGTGAAATAGTTCTATAATCAACACTTAAAAAGGGTGAAATAGTTCTATAGTCAACACTTAAAAAGGGTGAAATAGTTCTATAATCAACACTTAAAAAGGGTGAAATAGTTCTATAATCAACACTTAAAAAGGGTGAAATAGTTCTATAGTTAACACTTAAAAAGGGTGAAATAGTTCTATAGTCAACACTTAAAAAGGGTGAAATAGTTCTATAGTTAACACTTAAAAAGGGTGAAATAGTTCTATAGTCAACACTTAAAAAGGGTGAAATAGTTCTATAGTTAACACTTAATAAAAGGTGATATAGTTCTATAGTCAACACTTAAAAAGGGTGAAATAGTTCTATAGTCAACACTTAAAAAGGGTGAAATAGTTCTATAGTTAACACTTAAAAAGGGTGAAATAGTTCTATAGTCAACACTTAAAA
The DNA here is from genome assembly GCA_029339505.1 of Unio delphinus. Taxonomy (NCBI): domain Eukaryota; kingdom Metazoa; phylum Mollusca; class Bivalvia; order Unionida; family Unionidae; genus Unio; species Unio delphinus. The sequence goes on along the minus strand of JAQISU010000242.1, from coordinate 13,019,676 downwards.
AGGGTGAAATAGTTCTATAGTCAACACTTAAAAAGGGTGAAATAATTCTATAATCAACACTTAAAAAGGGTGAAATAGTTCTATAATCAACACTTAAAAAGGGTGAAATAGTTCTATAGTCAACACTTAAAAAGGGTGAAATAGTTCTATAGTTAACACTTAATAAAAGGTGATATAGTTCTATAGTCAACACTTAAAAAGGGTGAAATAGTTCTATAGTCAACACTTAAAAAGGGTGAAATAGTTCTATAATCAACACTTAAAAAGGGTGAAATAGTTCTATAGTCAACACTTAAAAAGGGTGAAATAGTTCTATAATCAACACTTAAAAAGGGTGAAATAGTTCTATAATCAACACTTAAAAAGGGTGAAATAGTTCTATAGTCAACACTTAAAAAGGGTGAAATAGTTCTATAGTTAACACTTAATAAAAGGTGATATAGTTCTATAGTCAACACTTAAAAAGGGTGAAATAGTTCTATAGTCAACACTTAAAAAGGGTGAAATAGTTCTATAATCAACACTTAAAAAGGGTGAAATAGTTCTATAGTCAACACTTAAAAAGGGTGAAATAGTTCTATAATCAACACTTAAAAAGGGTGAAATAGTTCTATAATCAACACTTAAAAAGGGTGAAATAGTTCTATAGTTAACACTTAAAAAGGGTGAAATAGTTCTATAGTCAACACTTAAAAAGGGTGAAATAGTTCTATAGTTAACACTTAAAAAGGGTGAAATAGTTCTATAGTCAACACTTAAAAAGGGTGAAATAGTTCTATAGTCAACACTTAAAAAGGGTGAAATAGTTCTATAGTCAACACTTAAAAAGGGTGAAATAGTTCTATAGTCAACACTTAAAAAGGGTGAAATAATTCTATAGTTAACACTTAAAAAGGGTGAAATAGTTCTATAGTCAACACTTAAAAAGGGTGAAATAGTTCTATAGTTAACACTTAAAAAGGGTGAAATAGTTCTATAGTCAACACTTAAAAAGGGTGAAATAGTTCTATAGTCAACACTTAAAAAGGGTGAAATAATTCTATAATCAACACTTAAAAAGGGTGAAATAGTTCTATAATCAACACTTAAAAAGGGTGAAATAGTTCTATAGTCAACACTTAAAAAGGGTGAAATAGTTCTATAATCAACACTTAAAAAGGGTGAAATAGTTCTATAGTCAACACTTAAAAAGGGTGAAATAATTCTATAGTTAACACTTAAAAAGGGTGAAATAGTTCTATAGTCAACACTTAAAAAGGGTGAAATAGTTCTATAGTTAACACTTAAAAAGGGTGAAATAGTTCTATAGTCAACACTTAAAAAGGGTGAAATAGTTCTATAGTCAACACTTAAAAAGGGTGAAATAATTCTATAATCAACACTTAAAAAGGGTGAAATAGTTCTATAATCAACACTTAAAAAGGGTGAAATAGTTCTATAGTCAACACTTAAAAAGGGTGAAATAGTTCTATAATCAACACTTAAAAAGGGTGAAATAGTTCTATAGTCAACACTTAAAAAGGGTGAAATAGTTCTATAATCAACACTTAAAAAGGGTGAAATAGTTCTATAGTCAACACTTAAAAAGGGTGAAATAGTTCTATAGTCAACACTTAAAAAGGGTGAAATAGTTCTATAATCAACACTTAAAAAGGGTGAAATAGTTCTATAGTTAACACTTAAAAAGGGTGAAATAGTTCTATAGTCAACACTTAAAAAGGGTGAAATAGTTCTATAGTCAACACTTAAAAAGGGTGAAATAGTTCTATAGTTAACACTTAAAAAGGGTGAAATAGTTCTATAGTTAACACTTAAAAAGGGTGAAATAGTTCTATAGTTAACACTTAAAAAGGGTGAAATAGTTCTATAGTTAACACTTAAAAAGGGTGAAATAGTTCTATAGTTAACACTTAAAAAGGGTGAAATAGTTCTATAGTCAACACTTAAAAAGGGTGAAATAGTTCTATAGTTAACACTTAAAAAGGGTGAAATAGTTCTATAGTCAACACTTAAAAAGGGTGAAATAGTTCTATAGTTAACACTTAAAAAGGGTGAAATAGTTCTATAGTCAACACTTAAAAAGGGTGAAATAGTTCTATAGTTAACACTTAAAAAGGGTGAAATAGTTCTATAGTCAACACTTAAAAAGGGTGAAATAGTTCTATAGTTAACACTTAAAAAGGGTGAAATAGTTCTATAGTCAACACTTAAAAAGGGTGAAATAGTTCTATAGTTAACACTTAAAAAGGGTGAAATAGTTCTATAGTCAACACTTAAAAAGGGTGAAATAGTTCTATAGTTAACACTTAAAAAGGGTGAAATAGTTCTATAGTCAACACTTAAAAAGGGTGAAATAGTTCTATAGTTAACACTTAAAAAGGGTGAAATAGTTCTATAGTTAACACTTAAAAAGGGTGAAATAGTTCTATAGTCAACACTTAAAAAGGGTGAAATAGTTCTATAGTCAACACTTAATAAAAGGTCATAGTTCTAGAATCATCACTTAAGAAAAAGCGACAGAGTTCAAAAGTCGACTCTTCACACATGGTGACACAGCTCTGGTGCAGAATATCGGTGTAAGAGAGAAGCCAAAACTGACTAATAAATAGAAAACAGAAACATACATAGCAAATAAACACCAAATTCCTGACATCCCTGTCTTTTTGGACAAGGAAGTAAACTAGAAAGAAACCAGTGCTAACTTTTTACCAACATATGTTACTTCCAAAGATTTCAGTTTCTTGTTTAGACTAGCATCCAACAAATGTTTCATGAGTTTAACATAAAAACAACAATCTCACTTACTATCAGTAGATAATGTGTATCTATTGATAAATTTTTAATGGTATAACAGTATGACTAAAGCTAATATGTTATCAAATAATATACAAAATAATAAAAATGATGATTTTTCGATATTTAAATATGGAACTGATATCATGTAGTTTTTTATATATAAAAAACGAAGATTTACAAATTACATTTTGATAATGATTACATAGATGACAGAGATAACTTTATCAGTCCAGATCTTTATATTTTTATAACTGTACGATCTGACAAAGGATTTTACGTATTTCTTACGAATTGTTCTGAGTGTATTGTCTTAAACCCAGTAACTGAGAGAATCAAAACCATCAAGTTTGGAAAACGTAACAAAAAATTGAATTCTCTACTTTATAACATGAAAATTTAAAAGGAATTTACAGTATTTTATAAATTAAATAAAAAATAATCATGAAAATGTCTACACGAGTCCAAAAAAATCAAGTGTTCCAAATGAATTCCAGATCCTGAATTTGCTGATGTACCAGTTACCTTAAATGTTCTCAAGTGCCAACAGTCTTGATTTATCGCAACAGTATTATCCAAAACACCTTTGAAATAATCTCATAATGAAAGTTTAGTCCAGAGTCAATGAGCACTTTGTAATTCCAACGAATAATCAAAACAAACGGGCCCTCTCCAATTATATCTAAACACAACATTATACAAATCTGCAGACTGACATTAAAACAAGAACATAGTAAAATAGGTATGAATAAATTGTCTATTGATTTCTCGTTATATACACACTACGGCTCTACATTGCAATATTTTTTCTATTTGATCTGTGTCGCAATACCCACCCCACGTGATATATTTCATAATACCTCACGTCGTAGCAGAACCCACGTGACCGAATCATCAATTGGGAAATTAACCCGAACATGTCAACAGGTTTTTCATTAAGATTGATTTTAAAACTTGTAAACATCTATTTATAGCTCATATGCAATCTACAGTCATGCATCAAAAATAGACGAGGCAGAATAGATTATACATATCAGAGTAAATTTATGTATTTGCCCTTGGCTAAATTACAGTACAGCTCGAAAATCTAATAAACCACACAAGGTCAGTGTATCAGTGTACAACGATTCAACAAACACAGAAAGTGAATTCGCATTGATTGAAGAATGACATACACGAAACGTTTTAGAAAAATCTGAAAAAAGCGAATGACTGAATATATACAGCTGGATATTGGAAAGAGTTATATGACAGTATTTTTTAAAACTTGCCTGAGAAAGAAAACGTGGATGAATATTAAAATTAAGAAAGCCAAACATTTATCTCAAGTGGAAAGGTTAAAAGAACATTGAGGACTAAAATATGGTAGTATTTTACTAAACATTAAAGCATATAATGGATTGATGTTTTACCATCGATTTGTAATAGATATAACAATATGCATCACGCGTAAAAAGTACCATTTATTTAAAAACTAATACAAATTTGAAAACCTGCAATCAAAATTGCTGAAGCTATACGAATTTCTAAATATAGAATAATATTTGCAAAATGATCTACTTTTCCCGAGGAAATTAAAAAAATGAGGAAAATAGTATCAAATGATCTGATTGTTTACTATGCCGATAATCGGTCTTTCACTCAAGATGATATTGATAGGCGGTTAGGGGCTGATATCACATATTAACTAAACCATGCACAAATATGCAGCCAGATTTAGATATGCACATCGGTCAACATTTTCTACACTTACCTGTTTTTTTCTCGCTAATGTCTGCTGAAAGGTTCTTTTAATGGCATGTACATTATATTTCCGGAGCAAATCATTTGTTTGGTGATTCGTAAATCCACATTGAATAGCACAACCTTTCTTTTGTCCTATGGTTATTTTGAATTTCGCACTAGGTTGTTTCTTCTTATCGGCGTGTGTCTAAAGTAGATGCAGATTTGTTCCGGAAAGGTTTGCATGCAGCAAAATTGCACATTTTATTAAACAAATGACATATTATCCACATATCGTCCATCAGTATTAACAGATTTGGAAGATCGATTTGTTGGGCTAGTTGTTTACAAACTTAACAAATTTTGAACTTTCATTTATGCACGTCATGCGACGTTGTAGTGTTCAAAAAGACAGATATAAAAATATCACAGCTCAATAACAAAACAGTGCCGATGATAACCGTTATAAGTCGATTACAATGTAGGCAATTGATAATAAATGTTACACAGTAGAGTGCTTTTTTGGTGCAGTTTTTATCACATTTGCGTATTACAAACCCACTAAAGACATGAAAAGTAAAATAACATGTTCAGTCAGGAAAGGAATAATACTTCTCACTGCTAACAATTAAGGTGCCGCCTTTGTATTAATTCAAATAAATAAATAATTTTAAAGTTTTCAAGACTTTTAAATTTTATCAAGAAATGATTCGCCAGCAGTATGTAAACGCGAACTGGGTTGAGTATAATACACTCATCCAAATTCTTTCGTGAAGTCTATGAACAGTTTAGAATGAATTTTGCGCATACTTTATAAAAAAAACTTTATAAAAAAAAAAAACAACAAAAAACAAGTGTTAGTTGAATGTTTGCTCTTTAGTGCTTATTCCAGTCAGAACTCTGCCTGTTCTTCGGCAATTACTTCCTCTATTCGAGTTCTAGTCTGTCCAGGAGCACTTTCAGCATTGCCATTCTGGGATGGCTTATCAGACTTTTCTCATTAGTTTGAGCAAAGCTAGATGTTACTTTTCTTGCAGTTATGTTGTCTATGCCTGCTTCCTACCATGGTTTGAGTGACTTTATTTCTACTTCAACCTCAGATGAGGAATTTGTCGCTTATCCTTTTACAGATAGTTACACTGTTGGCGGGTTGGTCCATTCTTGGTACATGAATGTAAAGCTCTGTGCATTATTCAGTCAATTTTGTTTCAGTCTCTCATCTAGTTATTGTCAGACCGTTTCCTACCTTATTCTGCATCATTACCACTATTGTCTGCTGCTCCTTCTAAGTGCTTTCCTATTTGCTGGTTTTTGCGTGCAGCTTTATTCTATTGTTACCTTATTTGCTTGACTTTGATTTCCGTAGCTAACTCATTTCTCTCCTGGACTGTATATTGAATGATTCAATGTTCTGTAGTCTGCCGCAGAATGTTCGTATTTTTCTTGCTTTGCTTAAGGTGTCTTCTTTTGTTAGATAGGTCTATGATTTCATTGTTGATTTAGGTTTAATTTCTTCCACTTTTGTTTTCTAAGTACTTGCTTTACCACCTTTACCTACTGTTTCGTTGAATCTCTCTGTGAGACATTCGGTATTCTTCTCTTTAATTATCAGTGGCTCAAACTTCCAGCCAAGTTTTGCCTGGAGGACTTTTTGCATCGGAGGGAGGGGGCCATTCAGCTTCTGAAGACATATTTATTCCTATTAGTTTTTTGCATCTGTTGTCTGATGAGTGTCAAAACCATCCAGTCTGTAAGGAAGCAATGTGTTGGCAACAGCCACATCGTTAAGGTTGCATTTCAAGGCCATGCTTCATTGACATTTTGTTGTGTTGTTTTTATTGTGTAATATGTAAGTAATTATGCATGTTTCCTCTACTACATTTTTTTAGCCAGTGTGTGTGTGTGTGTGTGTGTGTGTTGGTCAGAGGTATACACTATTTGTAATTGGCATGTTTGAATGTGCTGTTTTTGTGTCTACCGTTCAAATATATGCAACACATAAGACGGGCCTATTCAGAGATAAGGTATACTGGTTGATAATGGCTGTAGATTATGGATTCCTTCAAATGGAACTCCTTGACTTCAGTAATGTCATTCAGTCAAGTATGAAAATGTCAGTCCGTTCCATTGTCACTTTATGTTCATATACTATAGAACAGCACTGCCGCCTTTATGATCGCTTTCAACACATCTTTTCCTCGTAGATTCTAGAGAACAGGGTTGAGTCGAAAGTTCCACTTTGATAAATCTAGATGATATAGAAGATGTGGCAGAATCTGAATTCGAGGCTCGACCGGGTATTTTTCAGAGTGGTAGATTTTGTTTCACGAAGTAGTTGAATTCCCCAGGTGACTGCACGGTTGTTAAAAATGCTGTTAAGTTCGTTGAAGGACAATTTTGGGCGTATAACGTCCTATTCGAGAAGACGAACATCTGGACCTTTTAATCACATACGTATCTGTAGTGGCGCATGTTGATGTCAACTCTAACAATGTTACTAGGTAACCCCATTTGCGGTCAGCCACTTGTTATAATGTTATCGTGTATCCATATATAGCTTTGCTCAGACTTATCTATCTATCTATCTATCTATCTATCTATCTATCTATCTATCTATCTATCTATCCTCCCATATATATATATATATATATATATATATATATATATATATATATATATATATATATATATATATATATATTGTGTGTGTGTATGTGTGTGTGTGTGTGTGTGTGTGTGTGTGTGTGTGTAGGGAGAGCGATTATCTTTTTCCATCTGTAAGTATTTAGAGATCTGCAGTTGTCTACTTTCAGATGATTTAATTTAATTTTGTTTTCGTTAATTGTATGTGTTATTTTCTGGGTAAATATGTTTTGTATAGTTACATGTATACCCGAGCCTCTAGTCCTTTTTTGTACATACGTTATCTGTTATCGTGATATATTGTTATGTAGTTCAATTTTAAATAAAAAATCACTTGTTCAAATAGCAGGTGGCTTGAACACAAGAATGGAGCAGTGTAAACAAATGCTGACTGCAAGACTAACGGTGGTGAAATCAGCAATATGAGAGTAAATTCTAATAATTACTAATTCGATGAACACGACATTTTCTGTTGCCAGTGTCCCGAACTTAAGAGCATATTAATTTGCCGTTGTTGATGAAAGCGTGAATAAAATAATAAATAAAAGTTCCAAAACTTTAATCTAAATTGTTTCGCACTTAGTTCACTAGCAAAATACGTCACAGCGAGAAAAAAAAATCGGATTAAATAATATAAAAAATCTGTTTTTGACAGGCTTGAGAGAGTTGTACGATCGATCACACGTATCAGATTGGTGTCCTGTTCCTTATATGTGTTGACAGGAAATCTGTTGTCACCGGTCTATAGTTGGGTATTGAAAATTGATGATTTAACCGTAACCCTTTAGATGAACTTAATACTATCTGGGTATCGAAATCAAACGTGGGTTTTGCATTTCATTTACTTTTGTCTGGTATATCGTATTGGAGGAGAAGATTCAAATGCAAAATTATTTTATGTAATTTATAAATCGTCTTATCTTGAAGTAGAAATTATATGTATAAGAATTTGTGAATTTTAAATGTGCCTGTAGCTAGTTGCGTAACACACTGCATAGACAGCGAGGTGACTGACTTGCAGTATTCAAAGGTTTTTAAAATTTGCAGGTAGTTTAACATTATGTTCTGCAATCGGAATAAACTAGATTTAATCTGCATTCACATCCTTTATTGCAGATTTCAAGTGACTCCGAAAAAAGAAACACAAACATATACGAAATTTTCTATAAATGGCAGTTTTGTACCTGCTGCGCATTGGTGGCTGCAGAGAGGTTTGTTCGTGACATCAAGAGCTATTTCTTATTGTTTCCCTTAGGGCAACATATTACAATTAATAGTTCCGGTTTAGTATGTAGTCCCATTCTATTTTTAGAATATGTTCTCCTGTCTCCTTTTGGTGATGATACAAGAGTTAGATTTAGGTATTCTTGGTATGGATTTAAATGGAATGGTTTATCCTGTAGAATACGAGCTAATGGTGTGTGTGTGTGTGTGTGTGTGTGTGTGTGTGTGTGTGTCTTTCAGAGACAGAGTACAGGGAGTAATCAGGTCTTGGTGATCGGAAAGCGTATTGTGTTCCATTGCACGCTGGTTTGTTTAGTTTCAAAACCTATGATAGCGATTAATAGCAGATGTAAAAGCCACATAACCATGGCTGGCGTAATCATATAGCCAAATTAGGCCGTAGGTGGTTGCCTCGGGCGCCAGGGTTTAAGGGACGCAAAATTAGCCGGAAGTGAATTATTTTCGGAGGAGGGGACAACAAAGTCAAAGTTTGCATAGGGCGTCAAAACCCATTGAACCAGCCCTGCCCGAGACATGGGGAATGACAAAGTGCGTGGCTTTTGATTAGCGCTTTCATTCGCGTTTGTGTAGCAGACGGCCAGATATAAACTGACCTCCGGAGCTCAACTCTCACTGGCTTGTAGGGTATTGGACTCAAGTAGAGATCTTCAAGCAATTTATCGCAGAGCCAATTCATTTGATTTCCCAAATGAGAATTAGGTAATCATTAAAAACAGAATGAAATTTAAACGATGAATTGGTACAATAGGCTAATCATATAAAATTGTCTCCGTATGGCTTCTTAATGACCATAAGTCAAATTAATGTTTTCATATTAATATTTAGTGGAGGAAACAATGATTCCGTTCCTACATAAACGTTTGTTCCGAGTATTACAAACGATGCTCCCACTCAATATTTTCTGTCTAAAAGAAATAAACCAGCCAAGGTTAAATTTTTTTATATCGAAAAATGACCTAAATGTGCATTTTAATGAGAATATATGCAAATTAACCTAGTATACAAAATGTCGCCGCTATCTAATGATATAAGTTTGTAGTGTCAGTGCTTTCTTTCTTTGTTAGTGTGATATATAATCATTTTAATTAATGTATTGGCTAGTCCTGAAATAAAATGTTGACTGTGAAGAATATAATCTGTTCTGCTTGGGCCATTGATTTAGTTTTAATTAGGATTCACTCTTTTAACATTTAGGAATAGATATGAGAAGGATGCAATGTTAATAAAAGGTCATGCAGTGGTAGGTGACTGAATTCACCAGTGAATTTGTTGTTCCTTCCTCCGAAAATAATTCACTTCTGCTTAATCTGGCTTAATCTAGCCCACCAAATGAAGTTGATGCTACCATTCAAGGAGTAGATAGGTGCATTTCTGATGTAGAATCATGGATGACATGTAATATGCTGCAGATGAATAATGATAAAACTGAAGCCATTCTGATCACAATATAAAGACTTTCTCATTCACATCCTTTACCTCAAACAATAAATATCAGCAACACCAACATTAAATTCACATTCAGTACGAAACCTAGGTGTTACTCTAGACAGTACTCTCACATTGCACCAACATGTCATTAACATATGCAAGGCTGCATTTCTTAAGCTGAGATGCATCACCTCCATTCGCAAATATCTTTCAACTGATGCAACTAAAACATTTGTGTGCTCATTAGTACCTTCAAGACGGGACTGTAACTCAGTTCTGGCTGGTTTGTCTCAATATATACTCCAGAAACTTCAAACAGTTAAAAACACAGCTGTCTGGATCATTCTTAGAGTACCACGATCAGAGAACACATCCCCGCTACTCTGTACCTTATACTAGCGATTGGTTCGTTCCAGAATCAAACACAAAATTTGTTCTCTGTGCTACGTTTTACTGACGGACTCCAGTCCAGCATACCTATCCGGCCCCTCGTCTGACAATCTTAATCTCAGCATTCCACTATGAAAACGAAGTCATATGGACAACGTTATATTGCATATCAGGACCCATCAACGTGGAATGAATTGCCCATTGAAATTAGACACAAAAACAAAGCGATCCCTTTCAAGATTGTTCTTAAAGCTCACCTTTTTCGACTGCAAGAACTTAAAGACCTAATAATGTTTCCTACCTAAAATATTTTCAGCATTTTTATGTTTTCTACTTTCAAGGTGCTTTGTTTTTTGTAGTCATATCATTATAGATGTTGTAAAGCACTTAGCTTTGTTTTTTATAGTCATATCATTATAGATGTTGTAAAGCACTTAGAGCTTCTAAACATTAGACCCTATACAAAGTAATTATTATTATTATTATTATTATTATTATTATTATTATTATTATTATTATTATTATTATTATAAACCAAGGACGATTTTTAGAAAGTTGTGGTCCATTTGAAAAAGGTGTCATAAAATGATTTCAGAATAAATAAAGGCGGACAAGAGAATTATTCTGACTTCGACGGGAGTGAGAAAGATTTTTGGCGGGTACAATAGTAATCATGATTGACTAAGCTAAACGAAGTAGTTTGTGTTTTAGTTTTTCTGAAGAAGGGGAAAGTCTTGACTCAGGGGAATACAATGGAATAATCTTTAGATTCTTCTAAAAAGGTTCGTGTCGGAAAGTGAAGGATGTAATAAATATTTTGTTATATGAATGATTTAGGATTAAGTTGTTTGTATGTAAATGAAATCATGTAGTAAAATGTGATGCAAATTGTGTGAGTATGTGAATTATTGTTTTAAAATATTTGTATCATTTATGCTGAGGATCGATTTTCCTTTGTCTGGAAATGCATGTTAATGCATCGCAAATCAGCAAAGTAGCGATGTTAGTGCAAAGAGTGAAGTCCGCTAATTCAATTTTGTATTTAATTGTGAATTCTTGATGGTGGAATAGAGGCATGTGAACCGACTGGTTAGTTCAACTGGTAATTGACAATCATATTATTAGAGAGGGCTTATTACGTCATGGTCAGTTATGAATGTGGTAGCTACTGACAATGTTTAAAGATAATAGGATCGTGTTTGGTGATGACCCGCGAGGCTGAGAGAGAGAGAGAGAGAGAGAGAGAGAGAGAGAGAGAGAGAGAGAGAGAGAGAGAGAGAGAGAGAGAGAGACGCCGACCGATCACCAATATGGGAAAGTACCTGTAGCAACAGGAGATGCTGTCATGTTGGCAATTTGAGTTTGATCCGTCACTTGATCACATGATGAAATTGGTTCTATCAGTAATTGGAAATTCGCATAATTTTGTAACATTCACATGTCGTGTTCGATTTCATTTTTATTTATATAATTTATTAAATTGTTGTATGTTACATACGGGGGCTATTGTTATTCTGTTCTATTGCTGTTCAGTTCTCTGTTATTGCTTCCATTAATTTCATATTTTGCTTTATTGTTTACCCTATCCGGGCAATAATGCCGTGGTCGACAATCATTAAGGAGTGGTGGAGATCTCTTACATGCACACACCATTACAAACAGTTAACGTATTACATTAGGGCTATTGTATGGAGTAAAGTGTTAATTATCAAGGAAGAAAATGCATCAAGAGTCTTGCATTTTTTAAACACGCGTTACCGCAAACATTTAATGCATTGCAAGGTGGGACAAGGTTTTCTTTTGATATATTGCTCATGCATACGATTTACGCAGCATTTTAGCAGAAAATTTAGATCGTAATCTTTTAGATGAAATGAGATAGGGAGCTAATGTTCTGCTCTTGACAATGTTAATTTTAGTACGTTGCCACTGACCCTCAACAAAAGGTTGCCCAAGATAAGAAATATTTATTAGTATTTTATTCAGCACCGTCAAATCTTGCTAATAGATTCAAATTAAGAATTTTGAATATCGCATTCGAATGGATGCTTTGATAAATTACTCACGCGCCGTTTTGTGATATTTTCGTTGAGTATGTTGAAATTGGAGAAGCAAACGAGCTTGTACAGTACCTGTTTGAGTGAAGTATGACACCATATGACAGATGTGCGTGTGGCTGTAACAAATATTTGGATCTCTATTGAAAAGATTTTAGTTCTACATAGGAAGTACACTCACTTCACTCTTTTGATGTCAATTATTTCGAAAATAAAAGGCTTACGCCACTACTACATTTTTTTCATTTACACAAAACAAAAGTTTTTACAAATGTTATCACCATTAACTGCATAACAATCATCATCATAATTACCACCACCACTACTATCCCCATCGTCATCATCGTAAATGTATGGTTTCTTTCTACAGCCCCTTCCCCCATTATATCGATTATTTGAGAGAGAGAGAGAGAGAGAGAGAGAGAGAGAGAGAGAGAGAGAGAGAGAGAGAGAGAGAGAGAGAGAGAGAGAGAGAGAGAATCGTCATTTATCTACCAGTACGTGCGTGCGTTGATGTTCCTCGAGTGTCTGCAGGTGTTACACAGATTGCGTGACATGAATACTAATTTGTACTTAAGTAATTTTCATATTAGCAATAGCAGCCATATTACACGCTATTAAGCATGGCATAAATCTCTGTCAATAAGACACTTTTAGTATCTCTAATTGCCATCTTAAATCATGTTATAACTATAACTACATAACATGATTCAGCTGTTTTAATTTTGTAGTTCAGACGGGTTCTTCCACCGGTGTTAATTTTCTGGAAAATGTCGCAACAAATGCATGGATAATGTAAACTCTTCTTGTGGACATTTTATCGTTTTTCGTCTGCTCTTAAATCATGTGCATATATTCCGGTTCGCAATATAGGTAACGATAACCAATAAAATTGATTCATTCTAGTATGGAATGCAACTACATAATCATTCGAAACTAGACTCGATATAGAAATAACGCCTAACCGAATGAAATACGACAATTTGAGCACTTAAAAGTGTTAATGTCCGGTTCAAGTAATGTAACAACAACTTTCAAAATTCGAGTGGCCACTGCATCAGCAAAAAGAACAAACACGAGTGAGAGAGGTGTTACTAACTTAATAACCTATAGAAGAGACAGATATACGCAATGCAGTAAAGTCTTCTAAAATTGAAATCCCAACAACTATAACAGAACAGACAATCTCGTGCTTGGACCAATAATGGCAATTGTCTCAGTTCACCTTCGGTGAAATAGGTTTATGTTGAAAACCGGTGGGTCGTTTTGGAGACAACACCTTCCTTACGTGTTGCTTTGCCAAAGGTATTTTTAAGGTTTATTCCGTAGTAAACCCAAATGGGAAGTGTATTCTCAACATCTTCTCCAGAAGGGTATGTCAATTTGTTTTACCGGTAATTTGGTATAAATGTAGGAAAAATGATAAATCAAAATTGATTATTGGGTGCCCGACCACCCCGTCCTATCAACGAACATGCTTTCGTAGCAACCATTAAAACCAATATTTGATAAAACATGGCATGGATCTTTTCTAGTTACCAAAGTTTTCTGGAGTTCATCCTCTACCAACATATTAGTTTTTACCAAAATGGTGAAAGCATATTTCCGGCTTTTTCTCTTGAACAACCAAAACTGATTTAAACTTGGTACAAGGCAGAAATGTTTCCTGGAACATGCTTTTATAAATTGTGTCTGGATGGTTCACCTAGTCAGAATGTGGCTTCATGGCAAAATATGGAAAATATATATCCATTTTTGTAAATTGTAATAAAATATGAGGCAACATATTTATTGTATTCTACTGTATCAAAACTGTGTATCAAAATTCGGTTTCGGCGTCGAAATCTTGTAAATGGCCTCTTTCGGGATAGTTTCTGTTTCGGCTGAAGCCAAAAAGTTATCTTTCGGTTTGGGACGAAACTGATATTGACTTTCGGTTATCAGCCGAAGATCTATTTTAACTTTCAGAACGCAACGCTAGTGCTGCGTCTATTACTCTGCTTGTCGGCCGGTCAGTCGGCGCTAGGCATTTTGGCATTTAGCGAAGTCCTCTTACTGCAGGCTCTGAATGATTACTTCTAGATTCGTTTAATTAGTGTAGCATTACATCATGACACAGGCCTGTTTAATAAATCTTGTGTTCGGCAACTTTGGTTTATCTTTCGGTTTCGGTTCAGGCCGAAGGTATAGTTAAAATTTCGGTTTCGGCTTCGGTTTCGGACGAAAGTCGATTTATAACTTTTGGTTTAGTTTCGTTTACGGCCGAAACTAGAAATTTAGTTTCGGTCGGCCTCTAATCAAAATAGTTCCCAATGGCATTACTTTGGCAGTAACCAAGTGTAAAACCTATTTTCAACTTTTACTCTCGAACAACTGTACCAGTTTTGAATAAATTTGGTAGCAATGTACCATACGACATACCATATTCTAATAGGTTTTGGGATTGCTACCAAGATAATGGTGTGACTTACATAATAACCATACTGAACAATTATTTTAAAATCACACTCCTTTACTACTATTTATTAACATGTTTACGAGTTTTCATTTTAATCAAAGAAGCTCGCAAAAGTTTAAGAAAATTATAAGAAGTTCCATACAAAATGAAAAAGAATTCGAGGTACTCTATTCCTATTATGGGATCACACTGTTTTGTGCTTGCTTTATTTTATTTTTTTTATAATGGAAAAGTTACTTTATATTCAAAGATAAGTTGCAAAACCTTCTTCTAAATGAATATATAGGTAGGAATACTAATTAACAGATATAAGAAAATACAGGGCGTGAAATATACACGTCCAATTAACATAAAAAGCAGGCGTCATTCAATAATCAATCAAAAAGCATCATTACAGCAATACACACTATCGTCACTTATAATACTTCAAAATTACATCTGAATGATTTCATTTACACTTATAACAGGCTTAGAATTAATCAATGATTAACTGTTTCAAAAAAACCTGAAAACAATATACTGGTTGAGAAATGCAGGTCTATCCAAAAATACTTTTTAATATTTTAAACCGAAGACTTGTGACATGGAAATATCCGCCTTCGCTCGATATTCTTTGTGTTTCGCTCTTGTAGATGAAAATCTTGTTTCGCTTTAGTTTGAAAGGCGCTATTGTCGACTGAGATACAGTTTTGACAGGCTCTGACATCAATTACTATTTCAACACTCCAGACCATTCATGGTATACAAATGTAAAAAAAAAATATGCCTTTTGCCGTAAATATCTATAAACCTTTCACTGCCCTTATGGATAGACCAACCCAGTAAACATAATAGAGTTAACGAGGCCCAGTAAAGGGAATTGAGTTAACGAGGCCCAGTAAAGGGGTTCTTACCCCTACTATGGTGAATAAATAATACAAATATTGGATCGTGACATTATCCATTCACCCTCTCACCTGTAGAGACCGAAAACAGATTAAATGGCGATAATTTCTGTAAACTTGCCTTAATTTTAGATGTCCTGATTGATAACACATTTCTATGGAATATGGCGTGACCAAAGAAATAGATATACTATGATGTTGATAAAACATGGTAAAGTCCATTTGATGTTCATGGACTGGACAAAACAAAATGAAGTTTTCTCCTAATTTTTAATGTTGAAACAAATATAACCAAACAAGACTTTTAGATTATTCAGTACTATATTCCTGTACAATTTTTTAAGAATTTGTTTATGGTTTTAATTGAACTGCAAATCAATAGTAAATAAAACAAAATCAGCACACATTTACTCAATATAATAACACCGCCACGACAAGGTGACTGGCTGCCATTTGCGGTTACGTGGCTGGTTGTTTTTTTTTAAGGTTAGATGGTTGGCTGCTATTTGAAGTTGGATGGTTGGTTGCCATTTGAGGCTATATACATTAATGAATTGCTGGCACCAGATACTGAATGTCTCCCACAGAAAAAAATATGATGACTAAACACTTTTTGTTATTGACTATTCCTTGCAAGCCGATAACCGATTTCGCTCCTACCGTTTAGAATATAACGAGTAACAAACGTTAGCATCTAAGAGACTGGTCAGCATCCACTATATCCAGGTAACAGTGGTGGCAGACATCACTCAGCGATAAGTTTTAAATTGTGTGCCTCATAATAGTGTACCTAAAGGCAACGAATAAAAGAAAGATCTTCGGTAAAATACAATACGTGTGGAAATGGAAGAAACCCAGGCTCATAAATAGGATCCTCGTAATTTGGGACTGATCTGCGTAGATGTTCTGTCATTCGAAAATGCAAGGATGTTAAGAAAACATCTTACTTCCATATATTTTGATTTTTTTGCTCAAACAGGACATCTGCTAATATATCGCATGATAAGAAAATTATGTAGCCGCCATTACCGCTAGAGTGAGAAACTCATACGGCATCTGAATATGATGCATCAAGGACCGATAGTACTAATATTAGTACCTCTGCTTCCTTCGGGGTACTAATTCATACCTATATGCAGCCGGGTGTGAGTCAAACCTGAATGGGTTTGCAGCAGTTGTGTTCGATATATACACACTGTCAGAAACTTAAATTTCCTTAGATAGAAACATATTTCTATACACAAAGGTCAACGTAAGTCACGTGAATGACTAGTGGCAAGCAAACATTGGTAACATACATATAACAAATATTACGATAAATACAAATACATTATCTGACAGTGATATACGTGTACTAAAAGTACTCTTGGGTTGAAAAAGTAAGAACTAAAACACGATATTTACGATGGTTGTATATAAATATTCATAGATAATAAGCCTGAAAATATACAGTTTGACGAGGAAAAGATTTATACTAGAGGAAAGTTACGGATTTGCTAGAAAAGGAAAGAATTTAGCACTTTTTGCTTTACAAGGGGAAATGAATCAGCAGTAGAAAGGTTGAATAGAATTCAGAAAAATTTAATCGGGAGAAATAAATTCACTCAAATGAAGCCAAACATATGTCGATGTTTAACCAAATGTAAATGTATGGATAGAACAATGAAGATCATCTGTCAGTAGACATGACACCTGTTGAAGCGAAGAAGAAAAACAACAGATTAAAAGATATGGATCAATTTATTCGGTTAATTAATAGGTAGCAAATTGGTGAACATTCAGAATTTCAAACTAAATAGTAATATTTGCAAAATGATACCGTTTTGAATATACCTTGTGAAATAAAAACAACTGTCAAATAATATCTGGCCAGTTGATTGTACACCAACTTGACTCAAAAGAAGGAGACATTTTTAGGGTCTGTTTCACGATTAAGACTTATCTCTCTGTACGGCAAAACATGATGGCATAAACAAAGTTTAAAGATTTTAAAGAAATATTAATAAAATGTACAATCTATATATATATCTGTGAAATGAAAACAATATGTTTAATCGTTTTGGGGAGTCATCAAAAACCTGGTTTATTTCAAATATATGATGTGTCAAAGACAGACATCGTTGTTGTGAGCGTCCTTTTAGGAGAAAATGTGCTTATACAGTGTTTTTCCTCTCCTATGGAAACGAATGAAGCCCAATAAACTTATAGAACTATTAAATACCACATTTGAACTTTTTGAAAAAAATGCTTTTTTGACAAATGCAGTAGGGTTGTAAAATTGCAAATACCATAATGAAGGAGTTAAAACAAACACAGTTCGTGAGAACTGGTTTTGATGACAAAAACTGATGGAATCCTAAGTTTAACAGCAAAATAGTAAAAATTTAAAAAATGATAAGGCGACTACATGATAGACAATGCCCCTGCGTGGTAATCGATGACATCACAGATGAAATAAAAATATATAATGTTAAAATATAAAATTGGTTCTCTAAATGCTAAAAGCAGATACACTGTAAATAACATTAAACTGGTCAATGAGATTTTGAAGGCAAATAAATAATAATAAAGATCGCTTAGAAGCCGATAAAATGATGAGGATAAAAAATGTTTTTAAAATTTCTGGCAAGTAATTACACTTAAAAAAGTAGCTAAAGTGATTCAGGGAGGAATATGGTGACATTAGAAAATAGCCAAATATATTTATTCCCATAGTTTTCATAACATGCAACATTTTAGAATGTTTGTTATAAATCATGATGATAAACTAGATTGTTAGAATAACTTGCTGATATATACCAAGAAGCAAACACTTCATTATTAATTGCTGTAGGAATCTTAATGAGAAAAGCAACTAACCTAATTAGACGAACTTATAGTGGTAGACAGCCTGAAATATTAATTGGGTGATCGTATAGAACTACCGTGTGACCAAATAGTTAATAGAAAATGAGCGTGTTTTGGTAGTCTTTCAGAGAAACAAATAAAAAATGAAGTCATTTGAACTGTAATGATTTCACCACATATGATACACACATCGATATTGTCGATAAATTAAAACATAACAAAATAATTGTGCTAGAATATTGGTAAGGTAATGTGTTAGTGTTGCTGAATACTTCATTTTGTTTTTGTCATATTAATCAATGCTACTGTTTTCATTTTGATGGCATACATCTCATGATTATAGAACCAGTCTATTAAGCTCTTACTAGTCTTTCTTCTCATTGTATAGACAATCGTAATAAATTTCGAATAATAAATTATTTTTTAATCACACATATTTATTTCTTTACCACTGAAATCCATGAACGATATATGCATTAGCTCATCTATACAACAAGCCAATTTTTCCCTTGTCGCTATACAGGCCCAATATTCTCCATGTTAAATTCCCCTTGTCGCTAAACGTGACCACGGTGTACTAAAAAAATCTTGACTTTAACGTGTCCAAGGGTGTGTGTATCTGTAATTTCAGTAATGCATTTTCTCATTGACGCTAAACCTGCCCAGTGTATGCTAAAACGTGCTGTCTCTAAACGCGCCCAAGAACGCTTTGACTGTTTCCATAGACCCTAACCCCCCACACCAACACTATTGTCATACTAATTCCACCATTTTGTGTATATGTGTGCATCATACTAATCCTACCATTTGTATGTGTATGCGTGGCATCATACTAATTCCACCTTGTTGTGGGTATGCATGACATTATACTAATTCCACCTTTTTGTGCGCATGAGTAGCGTCAAACAAAATTCCATTTTTGCAATTTGCAATAAATCTAAAGAGGTAATCATAAAAAGCACAGTTGATAAATTATGCCTTCAAGCTAAGGAAAAATACTTTAAAAATTGTGTAATTATGTGTATTCTGCCAGAACAAGACAGGGCTTATCTTACTTACAGAACATGACACGGCTTATCTTACCTACAGAGCAACAAACTGCTTATCGTACCTACAGAACAACACACATCGTATCTTACCTCCAAAACAACACAATTTATCATGCCTACAAAACAACAGACATCTTATCATACCTACAAAACAGCACACTGTTTATCTTACCTACAGAGCAATACACGTCGTATCTTACCTACAGAGCATTACACGTCGTATCTTACCTACAGAGCAATACACGTCATATCTTACCTACAGAGCAATACACGTCGTATCTTACCTACAGAACAGCACACAGCTTATCTTGCATAGAGAACAACACAGTTTATCTCATACACCAGAATTGTGTTGTAAAACCAACAGTGGTAGAATATATTATTAGTAACAATCCAAAGCTGACGTATTTTAGTTCAGTGCATGTGCCTTAGAAGATGGATACCGTACGAGCCTTTAATTTTCTATCGCAATGATTCTCGTGCAATAGAGATGATATTTGCTTGAAATGAGAAAAGGGTTTTATCTTATCGTGTTGGGGGTAGGTAGAGAACTCAGTATGTTTACCCTCGAAACATTATGGCCAAGAAATCTAAGCTGTGTGGGCAGAGGGGAATTATCTCTGGTTTTTCACTCCAAAGAAAAGGGTAATGAAAAGTACCATTTGAAACAGGCTTTATTGCACACAACAATAGGATGACTGATTTATATCAAATCAAAACGTAGACCATATCATTAGAGATTGGGGGGTGGGGGGGGGGGGCCGAGTGGCCGAGTGGTCTAAAGCGCTGTTCGTTACGGACCACTGCCTTCACCTCTGTCTGCGTGTGTTCGAGTCTAAGATTCGGCAAATGTAGTTATGTGAGAAAGCTTGCCAGTAGCTTCTCGTGGGTCGGTGGTTCTTTCCGGGCTTTGTCCGGTTTCTTCCTCCACCATTAATACTGGCCGCCATGTATAGCCTATATTGTGCTGAAAAATGGCGTTAAACCATTAAAAAAAAATTAGAGATTGGGTCGTCATTTTCATAGTTGATAATGAATTTAAACTGACAGGTGAAAATTGAGCAATCTGAGAGCTCAGGTGTGTCAGTTATATTAATATAATTCCTATTTTGATACACGTGAGATGAAATATGTTCTGTTTTCAATGTTCCGAACTTGAAAGTATATTAGTTTTCCATTGTTGTCTACAACATGAATAACTGCTCAGAGATTTTAATCTAAATTATTCCGCACTTAGTTCACTAGCAAAGATGTCAAAGCGGGCAAAAATTGTATTAAAAATGTTGTTTTATTTTTGACAGGCCTGAGAGAGTCTTATGATCTATCACACGTATCAGATTGGTGTCCTGTTCCTTATATGTGTTGACAGGAATATTGTCATCTGACCGTAGTGGGGTTCTGAAAATTGACTCAAACGTGTCCCCTAACACAATTCCCCAAACAAGATTCTAATCATATCTTAATATCGTAAATAAGATATGGGTTTTAAATTTCATTTATTATTTGTATGGTATATCGTATGGGAGAAGCATATTAAGAAATATAATATATTTTATCCTCCTTTTCTTTTCTATAATTTACGAATTTGTGATGTCGAAACTGGAAACGTACTTAAAACATATACAAGATCTAGTGATTCAGCTATTAGTAAAATACACAAGCACAGACTTAACAGTGGCGGTGCTTCACGTTCTATATCCTCAGATTTGCTAGTAGTCTGTTATGCAATAGGCACAACATAGATTATCTGCGTTACCAACATTTACTCTGGATTGAAAACACCATTTGACTGAAAAAGGAGAAAAAAGTACGAAAGATTCCATAAATCGCACAGTTTTTGTTCCTGTTGTGAATTGGCTACTGTATGCCTTGTTTTCGTACCATCAAGAGCTGTTGCCTGCTGTCTTTGACTAGGACGATCTCTTTTGACGAGGTAATGAAGTCGGTCATTGCCATACTGGTAAAATAATATTGACACTAGGACGATCTCTTTTGACGAGGTAATTAAGTCGGTTGATACTAGGACGATCTCTTTTGACGAGGTAATTAAGTCGGTCATTGCCATACTGGTAAAATAATATTCAAATTACTACACTTGAATAATCTAGATGAGCGTACTGAAATTGTGTACGAGGAAACCTTCAATAATAGACTATCTTAGAATATTTTATAAGAGCATAAATCGGCTAATACTGCATAAAAGGTCATAGTTTTGATGACTGCATCAAGATCGAGTTCATCTCAGATGAATGAGGGATCACTTCAATGTTGCCCGATATAACCTCTGTTGCAGTAGGCTTGAAAGTCCATCCGGAACTGGGAGATTAGTCGACAAAATTGTATTAATGTTTTGCCTACTTTTGAAATTCCCAGTAGAGTAAAAGCGTCGTTCTTCGTGTTAGGTAGATTCATTGTTAGAAATTGTATATTATTAATTACGATGTTTACTGGCATAAACGCGAAATTATTGTATGACATCATATGTTCTTAATTAGGGTGTTTACTTGCTTTAACACGAAATCTAAAATTTGATATGTGATTTGACAGTTCACCAGAAAATGGGATCGTAACTGCTCTTCCGATCGCTGTAAGTCAGAGATCAGGAATTTAATCAAATTGTTCAGTTATTGTATATACACTGTTTTTTGGAATTTGTAAATAAAATTCATCAAAATAACGTACTGATGTTGTCCAAGAATGTGGCTGCTTCTGAATCTAAGAAAATCTGTCTGAGTAAATATGTAATGCCTTATTAAAGTGTTTTCTTGAACCCTCAATATTGTGAGTCCCTATTGGTTGGAATGTTGTCCACAAAGACAACGTAGTCAATAACAAAGGGTTTATCTATAAGAACTTCAATGGATTTAAATGCACATATAAATCAGACAGTTATGGCTGTTGAAATTAGGTGTAAAAGTCACGAGATGTCTGCTACGCTCTCTCACCCTGTTTTTGTAAAGCGATAGAGCGAGAAAAGTATAGGGCCAGGTATTAGTTGACATGGGTGACAAAGAGTAGTAACTTCAATGTGAGTTCCAAACACAAAGGGATAGTTTTAAAACATATTTTGCTGACCATTCAAATGTTTTCAACCCCAGAATCAGAAAATTATGGATAGCAAGATGATATTAAAAAAATTACGCTTTTTTAAATTAGAAACTCCCATTTTGATATTGACTTATATTTCCAATTTCCCTCCGTCTTTTTTTTCTCTTGACTGTCAAACCTCGAGGACGCCAACTTAAGGATTGTGGTGCACTTGGGCATTTTAGGGGACAGGATTTACCTTTTTGTTATACAACTCCAATAGCACTGTCGCTTCAACTGAATCAATCATGCACTTAACATTTCCCCGCTGAGTCCAGAAGAAAAGAAACAAAATAAAACAATGCAAAACAAAACGAAAATGGCTCCTTCGGTAAATTAAGCTGATCGGAACAGAATGCGAAGTTCGCTTCGCTTTCAATTTGAATCAATATCAGCTGCAGTCTCTTGGCAACATTCTGATTTCATCCTAAAAGAAAAAAAGCTAGAGAGAACAGACGTGATTAAAAAGAGAAATAATAAAAGAATTAATATAAAAAAATACAGTAATATTTAATTAGGCTCATAACCGGTCTTGAAGACGCTTGGCTACTCGTATCCTCAAATCCAACACATTGTTCATTAGACTAAAAACGCAGTTAAATGCTTTGAACAAGATATTTAAATTTTAATCTGACATTATGAACTCAGTAAAAAAATTAAAGTTATTTTAAAAAAATATTATTTTATATGCTATTTAAATGTAACATTGTATGTTTCTTTCAAATATAATTTGAAGATATGCTAACCTAATATAACGTTATATGTATTTTTTTTTTTAAAAATATATTATGTTATGATATGCTATTCAAATGTAATATTGAATTTTTTTAAAAAAAATATTATTTTATGATATGCTATTCTAATGTAAATTTTGTTTTCAAAAAAATATTATTTTATGATATGCTATTCTAATATAACATTGTATGTTTTTTAAAATATTATTTTATGATATGCTATTCTAATAAACATTGCATGTTTTTTTAAAAATATTATTTTATGATATGCTATTCTAATCTAACATTGTACGTTGGACTTGATCTTTAATACAAAAAATCCTTCACCGGAAATAAAAATGTACTCTTCAAAAATAACACTAATTCTTGGAATTAGAAACTTGAATTTATGCTGAAATTTCAAATAAGGATATATTCTTTGACTATTATGACTTGTGTCTGTAATTCTAGGATTATTTGGTGTTTTATTTTACATCTTCACTTTGTATTCTAGGGAAATAACTTCATGAATACCACCTTGACGGATACCGAACAGATACGCTACTTCAAACGATGAATACCACCTTGACGATGAATACTATCTTGACGGATACCAAACAGATACGCTAATGCAAATCATGAATACCACCTTGAAAAATACCGAACAGATACGCTAATAGGAATCATGAATACCACCTTGACGGATACCGAACAGATAGGCTACTGTAAATCATGAATACCACCTGGACGGATACCGAACAGATGCGCTACTTCAAATCATGAATACCACCTGGACGGATACCGAACAGATACGCTACTGCAAATCATGAATACCACCTTGACGGATACCGAACAGATACGCTACTTCAAACCATGAATACCACCTTGACGAATACCGAACAGATACGCTACTTCAAATCATGAATACCACCTTGACGGATACTGAACAGATACGCTACTTCAAATCATGAATACAACCTTGACGAATACAGAACAGATACGCTAGTTCAAATCATGAATACCACCTTGACGGATACCGAACAGATACGCTACTTCAAATCATGAATACCACCTTGACGGATACCGAACATATACGCTAATGCAAATTATGAATACCACCTTGACGAATATGGAACAACTACGCTAATGCTGATAATAAATACTAATTCTTGACGAATACCGAACAGATACGCTAATGCTAATAATAAATAATACATTGACGACGACGCTCAGATCAAAGGGGATGGAGCTCATGATAGGTTAAGGCCAGGATCAATAGTTATGTACCTAGATGATTTCGATTTGTGTGAGTGGGGATCGAGTCGATGTATATGAGTGGGAACTGAATGAATTGATACCTGTTTGAAAATTTAAGTGTGGAAATAACCAATAAATAAAAATTGTGTAAGGATATCTAATCAATTGGAGAGATGACAAATGAAGGAGCAGTATCATAGAAGTAGTCGATTTCCTCGACTATTTGAATGGATATCCATTAGCATAAAAAATAAACCCTCAACCATCCTTACATTAAATGCTGATGCTAAAGAAACAAAACACAATTTAGTACCTACATTATTATATATGTTAGTAACAGAAACAAAAACAACAAGATTCTCAACAGCAAATAAATACGTAATGCACAATAGGAATATAAAGCTATATATTCAGTTACCTTGAAACTCAAGAGAATACATAAGAGGTATATACTGACCGAGAGCCATGGTTAAAATCCGACACTTAAGTAAATTGATTTTAATACAATTAGCCCACAATGCTATTGAGACAGATTTATAGAAGATCATTAATATAGTTCGTTTGGGAAAAATGAAAAACCTTCATAAAAAGAGTGCTGATAAAAGAAGTTCAGAAAATGTCTGAAAGATTTATCATATTTAAGAAGATAAATACAAATTTTGTTTCAGTCAAGACAAAGAAAACCAGATTATCCAAAATGGATTCTTCAAAGTTTTCGAACTAATTAAATTGTCAGTGACACGTTATAATATTAGTACGCAAATAAAAATAAATACAAGTGACAGATACATATGTAATATACATTCTTGTAAACTGCGATAACTTGTAAGAAAATATGAAAAACCATACTCAATTTTATGAACAAAGCAGCTACAAAAAAATGATAATATATTTTTATTCCTCAAATGAATAAAATATTCGTGGATTATTTATGGATGATAAATTTTGTAGTGTAACAATAAAAAAAATTGTGGGTAAAGGTCAAAACAATATTAATTTGAAACAAACCAAAAATGATAAGAAATATGCAATTTTCTAGAATAAATGTAATTAAAAATAACTTAAGATTTTTAACTTATACAGATTGTCTTTTTGACACAACATTGCGAACCATGAACCATATAATGTAACTGTAAGTTAAGCTTCATTAATGTTACAATGCGAAAAGATAACTGATAGATAACATTAAGATATTTCCTAATAACAAACTAACTCAAAGATGGATAATATCGGGCACTGTGATGCTGATCGAATTAAAAGAAATGAACAGAGAAATATAAGTCATCATTAAAAGACAGATCATCCTTAAAGAAGTCAAAAACTGTAAAAGGGAACTTGATTCTCTTGGAAGAAATTTTTGTTTTATTTTGTTTTAATGTCTCAACCGTATACTCTCTCATAGCTCGTGACATGTAATTATTATCTCGAAGGCGCGTTATGCTGCCTTTTTATCCTATGATTAGAAGACCACGTCATTTCTAGCAAGTCTCTTACAACTGAGTTATATTTCTGTACTAGTTTCGCAAAATTAATTTCATGGTATCTGCCACTAAAAGTTACTTTAGTTAGGTAGGTTGATTTATTTGTGATATCGACTAAATTTGCGCAATTATTTATTCTAAACCAAGTATTGGTACCTTGGTATGTGTCAAGTATTGGTACTTTGATATGTGTCAAGCATAGGTACCTTGATATGTGTCAAGTATAGGTACCTTGATATGTGTCAAGCATAGGTACCTTGATATGTGTCAAGCATAGGTACCTTGATATGTGTCAAGCATAGGTACCTTGATATGTGTCAAGTATAGGTACCTTGATATGTGTCAAGTATAGGTACCTTGATATGTGTCAAGTATAGGTACCTTGATATGTGTCAAGTATAGGTACCTTGATATGTGTCAAGCATAGGTACCTTGATATGTGCCAAATATAGGTACCTTGATATGTGTCAAGCATAGGTACCTTGATATGTGCCAAGTATAGGTACCTTGATA
This sequence comes from Unio delphinus, assembly GCA_029339505.1. Classification (NCBI taxonomy): domain Eukaryota; kingdom Metazoa; phylum Mollusca; class Bivalvia; order Unionida; family Unionidae; genus Unio; species Unio delphinus. The sequence goes on along the minus strand of JAQISU010000242.1, from coordinate 12,993,109 downwards.
TGTGTCAAGCATAGGTACCTTGATATGTGCCAAGTATAGGTACCTTGATATGTGTCAAGCATAGGTACCTTGATATGTGTCAAGCATAGGTACCTTGATATGTGTCAAGTATAGGTACCTTGATATGTGTCAAGTATAGGTACCTTGATATGTGTCAAGTATAGGTACCTTGATATGTGTCAAGTATAGGTATCTTGATATGTGTCAAGCATAGGTACCTTGATATGTGTCAAGTATAGGTACCTTGATATGTGTCAAGCATAGGTACCTTGATATGTGCCAAGTATAGGTACCTTGATATGTGTCAAGCATAGGTACCTTGATATGTGCCAAGTATAGGTACCTTGATATGTGTCAAGCATAGGTACCTTGATATGTGCCAAGTATAGGTACCTTGATATGTGTCAAGTATAGGTACCTTGATATGTGTCAAGCATAGGTACCTTGATATGTGTCAAGTATAGGTACCTTGATATGTGTCAAGTATAGGTACCTTGATATGTGTCAAGTATAGGTACCTTGATATGTGTCAAGCATAGGTACCTTGATATGTGTCAAGTATAGGTACCTTGATATGTGTCAAGCATAGGTACCTTGATATGTGCCAAGTATAGGTACTTTGATATGTGTCAAGTATAGGTACCTTGATATGTGCCAAGTATAGGTACCTTGATATGTGTCAAGCATAGGTACCTTGATATGTGCCAAGTATAGGTACCTTGATATGTGTCAAGCATAGGTACCTTGATATGTGTCAAGCATAGGTACCTTGATATGTGTCAAGTATAGGTACCTTGATATGTGTCAAGAATAGGTACCTTGATATGTGTCAAGTATAGGTACCTTGATATGTGTCAAGTATAGGTACCTTGATATGTGTCAAGTATAGGTACCTTGATATGTGTCAAATATAGGTACCTTGATATGTGTCAAGTATATATACCTTGATATGTGTCAAGTATAGGTACCTTGATATGTGTCAAGTATAGGTACCTTGATATGTGTCAAGTATAGGTACCTTGATATGTGTCAAGTATAGGTACCTTGATATGTGTCAAGTATAGGTACCTTGATATGTGTCAAATACTAGTAACTTGGTTTTGTGTCAAATATTGGTGCCTTGGTATGTATGAGGTATAGGTACCTTGGAATTCGTCAAGCAAAACTTCAACTATTTATAGATTTTATCATCAGATATATCACAATAATACATTCGTCTGCAATTAACAATTTTTATCTTTAAATTGCTATGTTCTATCACATATCTTGGTGTCTTTCTACAATAGCAGTTGCAGCTTTGTTTACGTGTAATTGTGAATCTTGAATACCGGTCTGAGAACATGTGGGCAGATGTCAGTGATCTAGAATAATTTTGACGTCTAAAGGAATCTTATTTATTTCCCATATACCAGAAACGGAATAACTTTTGCTTTGTAAACAACACGACCCTACTCTTAAAACTTTCTGAGTGTTCCATTTCTTGATCCCTTTGCACTATTTTGCTGAATCTTACAATAGTTGCTAAGAATACATATCTGTAGTTCATATGTTACAATAGGTTTTATAGTAAAATTAACAAGATTGACATTTTCTTTAAAATGTATTAAAATAATGTTTTATTCATTTATATTAAAGTAAGTTCTAAAATATATTAAGAGTAATTTCATTTGTTTTTGAAGCACAACTATATAGAATAAAAATGGTTGCTGCGCAAGTGGAAAAAAAGACAACGTATATAACCATACTGCATAACACCAGTAAAAATAACTAAAAGTTTTGCCAATGTACAGTGCTGTGTGGAATTATATATAACGAAAAACATTACACATGCCATTTCGCCGATAAGCTAGAACTTCTAGGTTACATCAATAAAAATATATATTCTGTAACCCAGACATTGGCGAAAGTCCTATTCGGTTAATAAAAGTGGAGTAACTCTTCTCGAAAGATCTTCTAAATGACACAAAACAAAATGACTTCCAACAACGGATACACATATTTGGTGTAACGACGCCAAACGAATATAAATAAACCACAAGACTAAGTCTTATGACGTAAAATAAAATTTTTTTCTACCTAATGAAACTGGTTCTTGCTTGGGGGAGAGTCAGCATCTTTTTCTGACTGGTACATGGAGGTTATGACCTTGTCTAACCCTGACACTGGCCGAATGCGTATAAATAAGGTTGCGCATTTGGGTCAGATCAGTTTTTCCGTATCAGCAAAAAATAGATGTTTGACTTCTCCTTCCAGGTAAGAACTGTATATGTCGCAACTTCTTTTAGAAATAGGTATTTTTAATGTTTGAGATTTTAATGGTAAAATTGTTTTGTTTGCAACATTGCTACTAAATTCTTTTATTTATAATATATTGTAATAGAATGTTTAATGTTTTAAATAATTCATATTTAATTATATTTATGTAATTTTTATTATAAAAGTTGAATTGCTACCAACTTCATGTTTAGATTTAATGTTGAAATAAAGTATTCTTTAAGCAAGAAAGAATAATATCTAGCAATATATTCTAAATCAATATTTTATTTTAAAATAAGTAAAATGCATTTCTTTAAATTAATTGTTGCATTAATTACAGTTATTACATTTTATACTTTGGCTATCTTGAAATTGATTGAGAATTAACTATTTGTATAATATTAAAAAAATGCAGAAGTTATACGAATAAATGAAGTTGGAAAGCTTAATAAGGAAAATGTAATATGTATTTCATGAATTTTTATTATAAAGTTTTTAGATGTGTTTCTAGAATGTAGTGATATAAGTGTGTTGATTATTTAAATAAAGTTTTTCCGTATCAGCAGATAATAGATGTTTGACTTCTCATTCCAGATGTACATGTTTCTCATCATCGTTGTGATATTCTTTTAAGAGAGCCTGAACTCTTTCTTCTCTCTCTCTCTCTCTCTCTCTCTCTCTCTCTCTCTCTCTCTCTCTCTCTCTCTCTCACCATGGACGTTGACGTTACTTAACTAACGAGTAATTCCTTCTCATAGCAAGAAATGAGAAGAAGGTTATGAAAAGCCAATCACATCATACATAACAAAACATTAATAACAAGTGACAAACAACAACTTTTTTTCATAACACATATAAATAGTGTATTCGTTTAACATAAAAATATATTCACTGCTACAGAAATGCTGTATTTAATCAACATTTTACCAAATATATTTACCACAATCTTATAAGTATCTAAATTTAAAGTCAAAGATGTGAAAAGTCACACCTACAATAAACGTATGAAGCCATAATTTTGGTACCACAACTTGTAACTTTTTTTCTAATGGTTAAAATAATTTGGAGTATGTGTTATTCAGTTTAGAATATACATTTATAAAATCTTGAGGTGTTTTACCTGTTCATGTGGGTCAATATGCTTTCTCCAGATTGCCATGTTTTAAGTGCTTAAGAAACAAGTGTAAAAAAGTTAATGAAAACATTAACGAAGGAAAGCACCAACACCTATTAAAAGAGCAATGTGTGTTAGTATTTTACCTGGACATTAGAAGATCAATAGAAATCAATATGTTTAGGTTTTCTAAAGTATCATCAGGGTTATCAAAAGAATAGCAAATCAATTATTCAGCATTTGAGTGAGCGATTAAAGGTAATAATATTGACATCTTATACTTATAGGTAGCAAATGCTGTCAAAACTTACAGCTTTAATTTGAAATTCGATTCTATATATAGAAAAGACTGCTCAGGTGGCCTAAGAGTTTAGAGCGTCCGCCCAAAAGAATTAAAACCAAAAAAAAAAAAAAAAAAAAAAAAAAATGAGCGTCCGCCTAGGATGCGGAAGGTCGCGGGTTCAAATCCAGGCCGTATCATACCAAAGATATATACAAGTTCATAGCAACTGTCTCGCTTGACGCTCAGCATTAAAAGATTAGAGCTACGACTGGGAAATAAATTATTTGTTGATTTGCTAAACTTGTTGACTTTGCTAGTTCTGATACTTAGTTTATGACTATAGAATATTAACAGTAGAAAAAGTGAAGCATGGATTGAAAAGACCGAGTTATCCAAAAAGACATTATTGGTATTAAAAAAAATATCATATGTAATACAAGCTAGCAAGCTACTTCAGCAGCCCATATTGTCTCTGTTATATCTGAACATGTCAGTTTTATAATTAACTGGTTTATTATTTCCATCTGTTATCAAGGGAATTAGTACCTACAACATCAAGAATGCTGGGAAATACTTGGATTAGCAAATAAATTCAGCTCCATCAACCATCATAATAAATACAATTTAGTCTTTGTTTATTTCGTTATCTTTATCTTGGTAATGTTTAAGTCATTTTGTGATTTGTTTTGACGAGTGCGAGACATTTCTTTTTCAGTTGTGTTTTCTCTGTTATTTCGATTTCTGTCTTTTGACGAGTTATCATAGACTGTTCATCATCCATTAGATTGCCATTCTTTATCACGTCGTTATGTATGATAACATTAGGATATAGTTTAAAACCTGTTCTTGCTTTTTGAAAAAGAAATTTAATCCAGTGTTTTGAACAGTGGAAAAAGAGTATATAATGAAGACTTCATCTTGAACTTGAGTACCTACAATACAAACTGTATATGGTTTTATGCTCCACCTTTACCTTGTAATATCTTCTGCTACTAGTCTTTTACTATTTTGCAGATAAAGGTATTCAGTACGTTAATTTGCGCTAATATTTTTATTGTAAAGTTGACTTAAATTCATGATACCAAAACCACGCCTCTTGAACTTTTCAACTAAATAATTGTTTCTATATCTTCTATATCCATTTTATTTCTTTAAGTATACACGATCGTGAATAGCTATTTAAAATTGTTTTGCTGTTGATATTTCCAATAATGGTAAGGATAAATATTAACATATTTACATATTAAGGTAAGTTGTTTTAGATCAATGACGCTGAGCAGTTTTCAATTTTAAAGCAAACATAAAACGTGCATATTGATTTTACTAATTCTGGCACACTTGTATCAGTGATATTCCACGTTTAACTGTCCATACTACCAAGTTTAATTCATTCTGTCAAAACATAAAACCACTGGCGACACTTGGCTACAGTATCACGGGTACTATCAGTTACCCTTTAAACTGGCGACACTTAGACACTTGCCAGTATAATAGTATACATATCAAAGTGCCTAATAGTTTGAATGTATAACATTGTAAATATCAAAGTGCCTAATAGCTTGCACGTATAACAGTGTAAATATCAAAGTGCCTAATTGCTTGCACGTATAACTGTAAAAATCAAAGTGCCTAATTGCTTGTACGTATAACTGTAAATATCAAAGTGCCTAATTGCTTGTACGTATAACAGTGTAAATATCAAAGTGCCTAATTGCTTGTACGTATAACTGTAAATATCAAAGTGCCTAATTGCTTGCACGTATAACTGTAAATATCAAAGTGCCTAATTGCTTGTACGTATAACTGTAAATACCAAAGTGCCTAATTGCTTGTACGTATAACTGTAAATATTAAAGTGCCTAATTGCTTGTACGTATAACAGTGTAAATATCAAAGTGCCTAATTGCTTGTACGTATAACAGTGTAAATATCAAAGTGCCTAATTCCTTGTACGTATAACAGTGTAAATATCAACGTGCCTAATTCCTTGTACGTATAACAGTGTAAATATCAAAGTGCCAAATAGCTTGAACGTACAAGAAGTGTAAATATCAAAGTGCATAAAAGCTTGTACATAAACTATTGTCTTCTGTGTAGTAAGGTTTCCTTTCTTCAAATATTTATGAAATATCTAGATTTACTGAAGTGTTAAGCTGAGTTGTAAAACAAGGAAAGTTGCTCTTTCTTTTAAATATTATACTTCTTCTTTCTTATAAATCTTCAACCAGTCATTGTTTTGTGTTTATATAAAGCGAGCAAGCGGCTTACATGTCAGGTTGCAGTAGAAATAAGAGTGTCCAATCACTCGTCATATTTAAGATTATCTATTTTTGTTAAGCATAATTGGCTGAACAAAGGTTCATTAATTCGAATGGTCAGCAGACAATGACATTCAAAATATCCTTGTATGATTAGGAACGTTTATTTCCATTTCTAATATAGTGTAATCTGAGCGACAAACACATACCATAGCTCTGATTTCTAGTAGTACTCTAAAGCCATCTGAGGGTCTCATAAAAAAAAATGTTTTAAAAACCATGAATGGGATCCCATCTGAGGGTCTCATAAAAAAATGTTTTAAAAGCCATGAATGGGATCCCATCTGAGGGTCTCACAAAAAAAATGTTTTAAAAGCCATGAATGGGATCCCATCTGAGGGTCTCACAAAAAAAAATGTTTTATAAGCCATGAATGGGATCCCATCTGAAGGTCTCATAAAAAAAATGTTTTAAAAGCCATTAATGGGATCCCAATCGAGAATCAAAAGATCATGTGAAGCAATACAATTTAAATGACGAATTGGTACAGAATGATAATCCTAAAATTGTGTGATACCATATGGACTACAAATCAAATTAATGTTTCTCGCTTTAATATTTGGTGGAAGTAAAATCTATTCCTCACTTATTTAAACATCGGATTGGGATATTACTAACGAATCGACTGCCCAAACTATTGATGCGATCTAAAGTAATTACCAGGCCAAGTTTTAGACATGGATTGAATGCTTAATAGAAAATACTGCATGTAAATATACAATTTTATGAATTTATATGCAAATAAAACTAATATACAAAATGTCTTCACTATCTAACAGTGTTAGTACCAGCATATGAATCTAAATGGTAATTATGAAGGAATGAAATGCAAAAAGTGTCTAGTATTCTTCAGACGCACACTACCGCAAACATTTAATGAGTTGAAAGTTTGGACATGTTTTTCATTTCCATACAAAATGAACACACGATCTAACCAGCTTTTCAGTTAAAAGAAATCAGATCGTAATCTTCTGGGTGATTTTAGATAAGAAGTTCATTTTCTTCTATTCACAATGTTATATTTTATCTGTTTCCACTGACCCTCAACAAAAGGTTTCCCTAGATAAGAAATATTTATTTATATTTTATTCAGCTCTGTCTACTCTAGCTAATAGATTCTAATTAAAAATTCTGAATATTATACTAGAACGGACATTTTGATTAATTACCCACACGCCGTTTATATATATAATATATATATATATATATATATATATATATATATATATATATATATATATATATATATATATATATATATATATATATTAGAGCAGTAAACAAAATATGGACAGTTCCTTTTTGTGTGAAATAAGGCAATATATTAAATGATCACAAATGTTTTGAGTTCCAATAAAAAGATTGTTGAGAAATGTAAGAATATAAAACTCACCTCATTATTTAGATGTAATAATAATAATAATAATAATAATAATAATAATAATAATAATACTAATAATACTAATAATAATAATAATAATAAATATTATTACTATTATTATCTTAAAGCGCTTTAAAATTGTTCCATCTGATCATTTACGTTGTCATTTATGTTTTTATTTCACGTCTCTTAATAATTAATTCTTACAAAATGTATGCCACCTTTTGTACTTAACGTAACGATAAATTAGCATTTCCCTAATTGCGGTATTTGCCAGGAGATTTTTAACAGCGGTTCACTTTGATAAACGATGCGGAATTCATCAGTCGGGGTGGGGGTATCCGCTTGTTGACATATTTTATTATGGGGTAGTAATATAAAACAAATTAGTATCAATATTGAAATTTAATAAGATGTCATTGGCTAGAGCAAACACGAAGCAAGGAAATTACAGCATTTGACATTTAATCCATATACAGCAAAATAAAAATAAAACAAAATCAGAGAAAGAAGTTGATATCCTTGACCACTTCCACATACTAAATATATAACCTTGCACATGCATGTTGTGTTGTATAGAGTTCTTGAATTCTTTAGGTGGTAAGGGATATTTTCGTAAATTGGCCCCTAAAATCTCTGAAGGCTATGGCGTGACTTTTCAGATATTGCTATTTAATAATTAAATATAAGGATATATACTTAAATACGGACACATCAGTGAATTAGCTGTTCGGGCTTGTGCTGTTCTAGAAATTGATGTGAGGCATATCCACTTTCCAAAGTTACCTCGCAGTATGTAGACAGTGGAATACCAACTGTCGGCCAGGAGAAAAGTCAATCACCCATAGCAGTATGCATGTGGGTTCAAGGAAGATAGTGTATCCCAAAAACGGCCTGTATGGCAACTATTTTGAATCAAGCTGTTAAGTACGCAATATTTCTCAGAATTATCATCTTGGGAAAGGGTTTGTGTCTGCACTGTGAGCAACATGTGGCGTCAAAAATGACCTTAGGACGTAAAAAATGCAGGTATACATTTTGCGTTAGGGTGCACAACATTCTTTTGCTATTAACTGCCATTGACTTGTTAGGTTAAATGAATGCTTTTTAACTTCAAATCAGTAACTATCTTGTTATATTGAGGGGGCCCCGAGTGCTCTCGGTAACGGATCACTGCCATCTCACCTCTGTCTGCGTGGGTTCGACTCTAAGTTTCAGCTAATGTAGTTATATGAGAAAGCTTGCCAGTAGCTTCTCGTGGGTCGGTGGTTCTTTCCGGGTTTTTTCCCGGGTTCTTCTTCCACCAATAATATTGGCCGCCATGTATAGCCCATCGTGTGCTAAAAAATGGCGTTAAACCCTACACCAACAACAAATCTTGTTATTGATTAGTTGAGAAACGTCAATGTAAAAGACATATTTCAGTAAAAATGTTACCGTACTAATATTATTTTTAAGAAAGGTATCGATCTGGTTCATGAATGTTTAATTGCTTGAAAGATGTTGGCTATTTTTAATTGTAAATATTCAACTACAATTTGCTACATAATTTACGAACAATGAATGGTATGCAATAGAAGTGTCTGATGTTTTCTAATCTCATAAGACGTCACCATGCTCGTAACAAGATATGTGCAATAATCTAGCTTCGTAAAGATGGCAAATGAGACTTTTAACCATTTATTTATCAGGAGATTGTTATTATATGAAAAAAAGTTATTCATAATTTTTTTGTTGTTATTGTTGATTGGGTAATATTCATTTCCATCGATTTCTACGGTGCATTAGCTACTCTCACTGCAGCCCACTATATAACTGACACTACTATGCTACTGTAGCCAAGTGTCGCCAGTTTAAAGGTAACCTATACTACCCGTAGTACTTACTGTAGCCAAGTGTCGCCAGTTTAAAGGGTAACCGATACTACCCGTAGTACTTACTGTAGCCAAGAGTCATCGGTTTTAAAAGATAACTGACACTGCCCATGATACTATAGCCGAGTGATCTTAGTTTAAACATGATTTTAGTGTGTAACTGTTATTACCATTATATTGTAACCAAGTGTCGCCATTTTAAAGAGTAACTGATATTATCCGTGATACCGTAGCCATGTGTCGCCAGTTTAAAAAGTTACTGATATTACCAGTGACATTTTAACCAAGTGTATCCAGTTTTAAATGAAACTGATTTTAGTGTGTAACTGGTACAACCAAAATACTGTAGCCTGTTTAAAGGGTAACATAATTTTAAAGCATACGGGCTAGTAATTTAGGCTTATATGTATGTATTCGATGCAATATTGTTTTAATTTAATAAATAAAAAAAATAGTTCAAATGTTTTGCCATAGCTTATTTTGTATGTGAAGATGGCGGTAGGTATTTATTCACTGTAGTGCTGGGGTTTAGATTATCCGAAGTGACTAATGGTTATGGATGAGAACTCATTAAAAGCTATTCGTATTTTAAAATATTATGAACTTAAATATTTCTGACGCAGAAATAAGGGTTGTGCCATTATTGGAATATGGAAGAAACGTTAACAGAATATAAATTTCAAACGAATCCCGTGTATTAACGCTCATATCCTTTTCTCTGCGCAGCGCCGTCATACAGGTTTCATCTTTACTTATAAATATAGGTTTCATCATTAGCACGACGAAATTTAAAGTTCTTGAATTTTTAATATCAAGGTGTTTGCATAGGTTTACTATGGGAACTAAATTAGTATTGCGAATCATTCAATCCTACCTAGCGTACATTAAGAGGGAAAGGGAGGTATGAAAAAAATGGCTCTACTTCTTGGCACCATAGGGGCTTTCTCTATTTCTGGTTTCAGAGGGGAGTTTCCCTACCTATGCAAGTCTGAAGAAAGATTAACTGATAAAGCAGTTTGTTCGGGGTGCAGAAGGTGCGAAGCCACCAACTTTTGGAAGGTCCTTTTTTCAAAACTAAAGCTTCTTACGACAATGAAAATATAAGATCTATAACGCCAAACCAAAGCCTCTAATTAGAGAGTTTCTTTAATTGGGTTGGTTAATATTGTTACTGTATTTTTGTCTTAGTAATTTCCCACAAGTATACACGCGAGTTTACCCGCCATGACACTTATTTGTGGTCATGCCCTCTCTACTGCTGTAATTAGATCAATATTATTTATCAATAATATTGCACCAACTTGGAATCTTATACAGATAGATTACCTAGAGACCGACTAGAAGCAATTAAGAAATTTATACCAATCCGTGATTCTTTCAGACAAAAATGACAAGTGCGTCATAAATCTCAGGTAGAATTTGCAGAAAGTTCAGAACAATTATTTAAACCAATTGTCGAACGAACCAAGAAAATTGTTACAGCAACTGAGGCGACTACACACGCTCTTGAGATATTACCTGTTAATAAATCTTGCAAATGCGGATCCAAACGAAGTGGTTGTATTTCAAGATAAGCAAGGAAAATTAAAATAGTCATCATTCATTACAAGAGATTGTCGTCAGAATTATTGGAGTAACCAAAAACGGCATAGCTGTGTTTGATAGTAATGGAAAAATTAGGACCGGTGTTGTTATGTCAACAAAATTAGATAATATTTGCAATCGAGTACAAAATTCCGATGATACAAGGGTTAGTTCTCTCAATATGACTAATAAAAAAATTACTAGAATAAAAAGATGACGCAGCAACGAAGATGATAGAAACTTCCCAATGATGAAATCGTTAACAGCAGTCAACAATGAAGTAATCAATCTTTCATCTGATTATACTGCATATTTAACACGTTCTTGAGTTTTCGTAGAAACATGAATATAAACATTAACGAGTTTTTTGAAAGTTGAACGGTTATCGACATTTATACTTGTTGACATAAAAAAGATAACTGACAATGTAGTATATATGGTACCTTCTGGATCAGCATTGTAGTCAGCGCCTCATAAACAGTATTAAACATCGCGCTGAGGTTACCGGTATATACAGGCTGTTAGTACTAGGTGTTGCAGTATTTACAATATCCACCACAAACCACGCCGTAATCCACTAACAAAATCTTCTGGATCTATGTTAGTACTACTAGATCAAAACAACAAAGTAACATTTGAAGTGTAACCTGAAGAAGAAAAAAATCGGCTTGATTTACTATTGGTGTCTTGAATTAGTCGCTAAACTACCACCTACTTAAATAATCAGCTGTTCAATCAACGTACAACCGTATAGGTACAATCATGTGCGTGAATGGCAAAATAAATTATAAAATAGAGTTAATGAGTATACAGCAAAAGTATTAAAAAAATATCGCAGACGTGTAGTTATTGTTGATATAATTGTACATTCGGTATAAGCTGTAATCGATGGAACAGGTATATTATTATCAACAATAACATCCCTAGTTATGGCACCAGGAGTTGTAGCAATTTGTGTTCCAGCTGCAATAACAATTGCTGGTGTTCTTAATATTATTGCCCAACAAAACTCTACATGTAGTGAAAATAAACTACGTGAGTATACAGTAAAATTACACACGGCGACTCTAGGATATACAAATTATCTTCATTGATATCACCAGGCTTTAACGACGTAATACTATCAGATAGCGAGTTCACAGAAATGACTAAGACTTTCGAATAGGCAATGATTACATCTGTTTCAAAAATTAAATACCAATGTGGACATCGCAAGAACTACTGCAACAGATCGTCGTTAATACAACTCCATAAAAAAAACAACGCTGATATCAGCAAGCTCAACCAATCTTTAATTTAGCGTCAACTTGCCAACTGCGTTTCCAGTAAAAGAAATTGCGCTTGAAACAATTACGAGTATATCATAGTTAAGCCAAAAGTATGATCAAAATCATTCGGTGAATTACAGGCGAATAATACTTTGGTATTTGTAAATAAAAATAAATTAGATGGAACCCCTGACTGGATATTTGTTTCTGTTCCGATGGGCAGTTATCTAATCGAACAAATTAATGATGAATTTCAGCGCAAAATTAATCTATTTTAGGAAAAGAATAAAAAATAGCTATCACTGTTTACAAACCAACATTTTCAGCTGCGATAGAAGCAAAGTCTTAAGATTATGCTGTTGATATTTATCAATCATCGATCAGATCAGTGTTACGATGGACGGAAATCCTGCCGGAATATCAACCACCAGAACCAAAGCGAGAAGAATTTCTAATAGACAAAGAAATATTTATAAGACAGCCGTAATATAAAAAAAAAATAAATGAGAATATCATTATAACGTATATATAATACATTTTCTAATAAATATCCCATAGTAACTGGTAAGGAACCTTTCGTTCATGACATTTTAAATCATTTTTAGATGAAGTAAAAGACGTTTTCAAATATTTCTAGTAATTTTTTTTTAAATCCTGAGGACGTAAAACAAGAGATAATAAAAGCAATACATTTAAATACCGTTGAAGAAGATCTTAATCTAATTAATACAAATTTTATGGATTATTTTATTAAATATAGAATACTCAGGAAGTTTATGAAATAAATAAATAAAAGTAAAACAATTACCAATATTTGTAATACCAGATGTTGATAATACTGAACTAAAGAAATAACTGTACGATCTTATTAATGACAATTTTACACAAATTGCTGATTTACGGAGAAAAATAACCCGACCAGCAACTATTCTCAGTCATAACAATGACCCATACGGTGGAAGTCGTTATATATAATTGGGAATGGTAAATATAACATCAACGATCACGGTAAATCTTGCATGTGATATAACTGATGACAGCTATCAAGCAAATCTTGAGGAATCAAATCAAGCTTAGCAAGGATATATTCTATATACTTTTACGACTCAAGAACCTTCCGGGTATTTGATTGTACAAGAACCGATTAATGCGCCCTATCCACGATGTCGTAATCCGCTATTATCAAGGATACATTTGAAACTTACTGACCAGACAGGCAAAATGCTTGATTTAAAGATTTAACTCTGAATATAAATCTGACTGAATTAATAAAAAAAGAATATTATATAATATACCAACACGTGAAGTTTTTTTTTAATACGCAAAAACAGAATTTACAATGCTCTCAGTCGGGGCAGAACAATTTAGTATTAACATAATTATTGATGAATACAGCAATGAAAATTTCATTATTTAATACAGCTATCACACTTGGTAGTCCTGTAACCAATTCACGAGATCTCATATTTTTCTGAATTTTTTTCTTCGCGTATTGATATCCAAATAACCGCCCAGCAAGTGTTCTATTAAATCACTCAACAAATGTCTGATCACGATGAATTGCTGTGTCCTTGTCTAATTTGAACATTATGGTTTTCAACGACGACACTGTATCAAGAAATTCTTTGTCAGGATCAACTTGTTGTAGTTGTGCCCATCGTAGAGCACCTAGTAGTCCAGATGGTAGTCGATAAATTCGTTCAAACGCATAAGCAACTTCAGTTGCTGTCTTTATTGATAACGGCTCTGCTTCTTAATATCTAGTTGCAACGTCAACAACTGTCAACGCGTATTTGTATGTTTATTGATGTAATTCAATTTTAATAGTATCGTGTGGTAAAAATAATATATCCGCCTGATGAAATTAATTTGAAACGCAGACATCAAAATGTGCGTACTCGATTCGTTTAGGCGGTGGCAGATAAATTTGCCATATTACCAATCTGCAGCAACACGTGTAACATTTGCTGCCTCGGCGAGTTTACTTATCGCTGCTCTACCTTTCCAATATCCTCTTGGAAATAATAAACGGATTCCATTATAATAATAATCGATTGATTAATTACCAGGCGATAGTGCTAGCTTAAGTTTCATCGATGATCTTACTAATCAATAAGCTGATGATTTTCTTAAAGATTTTTTAAAATAGAATTTAATGCATGAATTAATTTAAATCAGCATTTTGTCTTTATTGTAAATCTTTACTTTTATAAGCTATATCTTGAATATGACACGCTTTAGCAATTTCATTTATCCGATATGCACCAGGTCTTGGTTAATCTGGTTTATCGAGTCGGATATCAAGCCTGGTTCCAGGATCACAATAACTATATCCTGGAAGATGTTTTCTTCCTGGGTATTTAACCCATAGAGTTCCTGGTAATTTTCCCAATGAAATAGCTATATCAGCACATATTTTCTTTTGTCAGGGAGACAAATTCATATTTTTGTACCACATTAGACACATTTACCTGTGACCGCACGCCTTTTATTTTTGTCATGATTGTTGTAATTCCTTCTGTTGGGGTGGGTGCTCTACATTTTACACAGTATAGATCCATATTGTTTATTATATTTGTAAAACATGGATATTGTCGGTATCTCAGCGACACGAAAGCAAGGACCAGTCAAACATCATCCAGCGCTACCGAATTATATCAGAATGATAATAGTAGGTTCGTCTGGGTCTGCTAAAACGCAATTGCTACTTAATTTATTAATGAGATGGCTCAAGTGTGATATATTATATTTAGTAGCTCCGTCAGTTGATGATCAGAAATGCAACAATGTGCTCAGCCACTTTAATGAAAACGCAAAATTGTTGGATGAGAACGGGAATAATGTCGTTGAATTTATCACCGATATTGATGAAGCTCCATCTGTAGATGACCTTGATGGATTTATTAATAATCTTGTTATTTATGATGATGTGATGCAGGATAAACAGTCAAAAATCCAGCTAGAATATTTTAATAATTTCCAAAGTCAGGCATAAAAACACAGACGTGATTTATATTACTTAGCGATATACACAAATACATAAAATGATCAGATATAACTGTAATATTTTAGCTATATTTAATGGAGTTAATACACATACTCTATAAAATATTCACCAGATATAATTAAATTCAAAAACTTCTTTTCGCGAACACAGCTAACCCCATACGGATTTATAACAATACATTTACATGATCGTCTATCACGATATCGTATAGGACTTCATAAAATCATTGGATGAGAGACTGATTTAATTCGCAGTTGCAGAGAGAGAGAGAGAGAGAGAGAGAGAGAGAGAGAGAGAGAGAGAGAGAGAGAGAGAGAGAGAGAGAGAGAGAGAGAGAAAGAGAGAGAGAGAAAGAGAGAGAGCGACCACCAATAAGTGTCATGGCCGGTAAACTCTCGAGCATACTTGTTGAAAAACGCTAAGACAAAAATACAGTAACGAAATTAACTCAATTGGAAAAAATCTTTTGGTTAGTTAGAGGCGTTGGTTTGGCGTTATAGACCTTATATTTTCATTTCGTACGAAGCATTAGTTTCCAGAAAACGACCTTACAAAACGTTGGTGAGTTCACCCTTCGCCCCTTCTGCTGCTGGAGATGGGGAGAGGGACATCAATAATCATTTGCCGAACCTATATTTGATCCTGTCCAAGCTGTTGTGCTTAGAAGAATTGATCTCTGTTGTCAAAATAATGTATTTCGGTATTGTAGTTAGCACAATCGAATCTCGCCATTAGATTTTAATTTGGAATGTTAAAACACAATGGACGTTTTCTTACATTCCACCCATGCAGCAGCAGAGAGGGTGAATCCGACAACTTTTCAAACAAAACTCGATTTTAACTGTCAAAACAACAAATAGACCCTTCCTACGAATTTTCATGTTTTAACCCCCCCCCCCCCCAAAAAAAATAAAGTCTCCATTTGCCAAACAGAGACTTAGTGATTTTTGTCTGAAAACACGATCTTGCAGGAGGCTTCGAAATGAGTAAAAACTCACCCCGTTGATTTCAACCGAATATTTTATCAAGTCCGATACGATATCGCGTCCGAGGGTCTGCTAAATTTATTGTCACAAATCCGTGTGGTATTGACTGAGCGTGACTAAAGAAATTTCTAAATTGATTATGATTCATATCACCGCTGCACCAGGTCTGATGAATATTTCTAAGAGTATGAGTATCAATTCCGTTAAACACACACAATAAATTGCAGTTATCGCGAATCACTTTTGGTATTTGTGTGTATCGTTGAGTGACATATATCACATCAGTGCTTTTATGCCTGCCTCTGGAAAATATCCTGGCAGGGTTTTTTTCATTGTCTAACATGATATCGTCGTATACAACTAAATTGTTAATACTTCCATCAATAGCATCAATGCTCGGTGCTTCCTCTATATCGGTTATAAACTCAATAATATCATCAACGATTTGAAATTCTTTTGCTTCTCGTTAAAATCATTTAGCACTTCATAGCATCGCTGATCGTCTACACTCGGGGCTATTAAATAAAATTTGTTCCATTTCATCCATCTGGTTATTAAATTCAGTAGCAGTTGTGTCGTACCACTTCCAGATGGTCCGATTATAATCATTCTAATTGAATTCGGCAACATTTCATGGTGTTTAATAGGTTCCCATCGTCGGGTAGCTGAATAATCAATTATATTCATGCTGTTATATATAAATTATGGATCTATATTGTGTGAAGTGTAAAAAACGTACTGGCACAGATGACTTGACAACGATTACAACTAAAAATAACCGATCAGCGCTTTCTGGTAAATGCGTACAATGTAGTACAAAGAAATTTAGATTTGTTTCCAAGAATTTAAAAAAAACGAGGGGTGATATCGCAGCCAAGCTAACTAAACTCCCTGGAACCCGATGGGCAATATACCCCGGAGAAAAACACCTTTTAGGGTATAGTTTTTGTGGACCGGGAACAAGACTTGATATCAGACTCAATAATCATAACCAACCCAAACCCGGTGAAGAACCAATAAACGCCATTGATAAGGCGTGTCACGTTCATGATGTTGCTTATAAAAGCAGCAATTTGCAACACAGGGATCTAGCAGATGTGAAATTAATTCATGCGTTAAATGCTATTCCTGATAAATCTTTCAAAGAAAAATTGGCTTCATTTTTGATAAAATCGGCTATGAAAAGTAAATTGATGATAGGTACTGGTAATTAATAACAACATGGAATCTATTTATTATTCTCCAAAAGGATACTGGAGAGGCAAGGCAGCAATCAATAAACTCGCCAACGCTGCAAAAGTGAAAAAAAACCCCACTGCGGCTCATTGGTTATCCAAACAGGCACTATGGCAGATTTATCTACCACCGCCTAAACAAATTAATTACTCGCATTTTGATGTGACTGTCACTAATGAAGTTCATCAAGCTGATACATTATTTCTGCCACATGATGGTGGTTACAAATACGCGTTAACTGTAGTTGATGTTGCAAGTCGATACAAAGAAGCAGAACCGTTAAAAATAAAATCATCACCTGAAGTGGCTTCTGCATTTGAAAGGATTTATCGAAGGGGTCCTCTGCACTGGCCAAATCTGTTACAAGTTGATCCTGGCAAAGAATTTCAGGGTGCAGTGTTATCAATAATGAAACATCATAATGTCACCATCAGACGGGGGCACACTGCGCTACATCGTGATCAGGCAATTGTAGAACGATTTAATAAAACCCTTGCTGAGCGGTTATTTGGATATCAATACGCAAAAGAATTCATTCAAGAAAAAAGATCCCGTGAATAGGTCAAAAGATTACCAGCTGTGATTACCGCACTGAATAATGAGATTACTAGAACAATCAACATGAAACCTATCAACGCTATTAAAAAGAAGTCTATACCCGTACAACCCCAAAAAGATTTCAAAGAACCAATTCTTGGTAGTAATATCACTGTTAGGTATTTATACGAACCAGGAGAGCTTGAAGGTGGCCGAAAAAGGGCTACTGATCCTATTTGGAGTGTTACTGCACACAAGATATCTAGTATAACACGATCTAGCGTTTCTAGACCAGCAATCTATAAACTGGATTCAACTGCCCCTCAACGAGGATTTACTTGACAACAACTGCAAGTGATACCCGAGGATACTCAATTACTACCGCGGGGTCTTAATTAGGATTTTCAAAGACAACTCTTCGAAGTTGATTTATTCTTCGTACTCTGGATACTGCAAGATAGACTAAATTTGACCATTCGATGCGATTATCTACTATCCAAACAATTGTATCCGATATTGTCAATCCCTGTGAAGAATGTATTGTTGCTGCGTATCCTAGCGTCCATGGGGATTTATTAGCACGCAATGTATCTTCGACGACGCTGATATCAACCAGCACAATATCATTTAATACGAGAATTTGTTTTCTTGACTCTGTCAAGCCTGGAATATCAACTTCAATGTTCTGTTTTCGTGTATCACAGGGTCTATAACATAAAAGTACCGGAAGTGTTGCAATTTTTTTTATGCGTTTCAAATAACTTCATCTGAAGTGTGTCTCTGACTATTTTTCTACTTGCAATTATCAAATCATTTGGTCTCCATGTTTCCCAGAAATCATTCATTGGAGTTTCTGAAATTATTTCACGCGCTATTTCACATTGTATTCTATCCGGTTGTAATCTAATTAGTTTCTTAAATTCTTTTAATTCATTATCAAGTGATCTGTAATCCGTGTTAATTTCTTCATAATAGTCTACAAAACCCTTTAGCCATTCATGTGGGGATGCACCGACAAATGGTGGGGGTCGGCCGTGATCACCGCACATGACGATTTTTGTATTTTTCAATAACAACCACTCGAGAAATGTTTGTAATACAACTAATGACAATGCATATTTCATCCCAAATGATGATTTCAGGAATAAATTTTTCGCCCATACGCTCAGGAGTCCACTTATCTCCTTTCCATCGAAAAAAACTGTGATAAGTACAGGCATTTACCCCTCGCTGTATCATCTCTCTTGCAAGTCTGTGAGTTGGTGTTAGCACAATCATATTTGATTTCCCACGAAATTACTCAACTGCCCGAGTTGTTTTTCCTGACCCACCACAGCCGTTTAAATAAACTGTTTTATATCGACATATTGGACACGGTGGTGCATTAGAAAATTCTGAACACTGATTGCTTTTTAAATAATTATTTTCAATTGTTACATCTGCTGATTGAATATAATCATGAAGCATTTCCCGCTTAATTCTCCATGACCCCCAATTCTCGTTGCCAGTAGCTTTGCTAATGCTTATAAAATCAGCCACATCGATATTTATGTAAAATGAATCAGTGGCAACTCTAACTGCGGTGTTAGGAAATTTATTTATCATTGAAAATAAATTGATAGAAGCATAACCGAGCATAGAAGCTCTCAAATGTGTATACTGCGGATTGTATCCATCGTTATAAGTAACAATTGTACCCAATTTGGTTCCATCGGACAGAAATGCGTCTTTACGATTGACATATAGGCCTTTATTCATTAGATCCGCGATTACAAAATCGTATTCAGCATTGTCTATAATTAACCGTGAAGAATATCTTGTATTGTCGTATTTACCATCCTGGGTGAATTTACCGATTATTCTTCGTCCAAGATCTTTTGCTTCGTTGTTTCTGATTTCAAATAGCTGTTTAGACCAATCAATGATTTGTTGTTCATTAAAATCAGGAAATTGTTTTTGCTGTTCGCTAATTATTTTTTCTATATCAGGTTGTGGTAACCAGACTGATTTCTGTGCTCGATAGGATATAATCGCTTCACTGACAATTAACGATTTTAACATCTTACAATCAATCATATACCGTAATAACACTATTGGCATCCAGTGTTTTTCAAACATGTGTTTACCAATAAAAAGATAACTACACGGATGAAGTCCTGTAGCCAATTCAAATGATACTACACGAGCGAATCCGTTTAAATCAAAATCAGGCAGTGGTCCATTAATAGCAACACGAGCCATTTCGTGTGTGGGGTGTCCAGATCGTTTGAAATATTCGCTACATTCTCCATACCCGAGAAAACTCCCTGGATAACACGCAATCATATCAACGGAAATAACGGTTTCAGTGTCATATTTTGTATTCCATAACCCTCCATGGCTGTATTCAAGACAGGGCAATCTGACATCTGATAAAAACTCACTTCGGGTTGGTTTCCACGCGTTTTTCTTCCTAGCAAAATGTGCTACAACTGATGGTAGTGTAAAACAATTTGTTAATAATTGTTCGTTGTCTCTCCCCCCCCCCCCCCGAACTCTGGAGTGAAAACTCACTAGCTAGTTTTTTCATTTGATTATGAAGCGCTTCAGTACGGTACAATTCTCCGTTGAGTCTTACAAACTGATCGAATTCACATTCATCGTCTGCAGCACTATGAAATAATCACATCGACACAGGATCGTTTTTACTCAAATTGTAAATAGCATCAAATAATTTCTGCTCGGAAAAAAACTCTTCGGTTTGGGATAGATATTTTACGGTTCTATCCCGTGGGAATATTGTTACTGCGGATGACCACGCGTGTTCGTTATGATCAATAATTTGTATTGGAGCTCCATTTGATTTATATTTCGATTCGTATAATACTTCAACGGTTATTGTCGTTACTGATATTGGAAATCTCAATGATTTTTCTAATTTGATTATATCCTGAATTGTTGCCCCATGCTGTTTCACCGTTAATTCCCATTCGGTTATTTTTTTTCGTCTTAGATCAGTCAATTTATTTCCCCGGGACGCATTTGTGAAGTGTTCTATTATTCGTGTTGCTACACGATTAAGCCTTGACGATTAAGCCTTTCATGGGTGCTAGTTTTGCAATATCAGGTTTGTCATTTAACGGATATATCCCGTAAACATCTGCTGTTACAGGATAAGATCTTTCGTAGTATGGTTTGTCAATTCCAGTCAAAATTCCTGGTTTGGAATCTTGATTCACAGTGACAGTTTTTTTGTCCTTGAGAATGGGTTCGTATTTATCCCTAATGATCCAATTTCCAGTATCATCACGGATAAGGAATTTGATTCTAATAAAATGCCTTTCTCGCCGAAGATTTGAGATTATCCCTGCTGCTTTTTCATCATTCATGGTAGCGTCAACACGGCCATCAATTTGAAATGTTGACCAACAGTGAGATGCCCCATCACGCTTGAATTCATTAAAACAGTCTCTGATTTTACTAATCATGGTTCTATCAGAAATTTTATTCTTTGGTGTATCAGAAACTCTATCGAGATTGAATTTAACATTTTTCCAGGGCTTTATTTTCGATAATCTCTTGAACTCCTTCATACTATAATTAAAACAAGCATTTAAATGAAAGATTTATGTATAATGAATCATTGCAAATGGCTCATGATTGGATCAGTGACTCCTTGTAACAAATCATGCAGAAAGGAGTTCTGTGGGTATCATATGCAAAGTTTTCGACGTGGAAGCCTTGGTCCGTTACCCTGTATTCGATGTGGGGTTGGGGTCAGGGGAAAATCACAGTTGTGTCTAAATTGTGGTGGAAAGCGATACAGGGAGTCGAAGCGTTATTATGATAAAAGAATCAAAAATGGATTTTTAATAAAAAATTCTGACACTGACAAAGTCCCTGACACTGACAAAGTCAGCGACAAAATCATAAGAACCCCTCAAGACTACATTGAAAGATTCTCCAGTGATGTTATTATTAGACCAAACAATGCATTAGACAAACAATAGTTAGTATACAAATGAACCAAGAATTCAGACCACACCCAGTGATTTAAAATTATGAAGCATCCAGTGATGGTGTTGTAAGAAACCGTAGACTGAAGAAACCAGTTGGTGCTGTGAGTAATCAAGGGTATTTGAAGTTTCGCGCTGGAAGGAAGAATTATTACTGCCATCGTTTCGTATTTGAATGTTTTTATGGATTGAGCGAGGATGATTTTGTTATCAATCATATGGATTCTAATCCTCAAAATAACAAACTGGATAATTTAGAAGTTGTTACACAGAGTGATAATTTGAAACGAGGAAAGACTGGCACTTGCAAAACGGTTGGGAAGAGACCCGTAAAATCATTTAACACAATAACTAACGAAGAAAAAATATTTTCATCTATGAATGAAGCCAGTGGGCATTTCGATATTTGTCCATCTTCAGTACGAAAAGTAGCAGAGGGGATTTATCAATCGGCGATTTCAAAAAAGACCGAACAAAAAATTCAATTCAGTTATGTCTAATGCGTCATATTTTTCATTTAGAAATATGTATAATCATATAATATGAATTCTGAAAAAATGAATAGCATTATAGCTGAAATTTTAAAATTGAAAAGTCAGGATATTAAACTATCAGATGGGTTAAATCCTTATCAAATTGTGTCAGATTTTCAGGATATAGAATACGGAGTTCACAATAACAAGTATATGCAGCCAAAGAAATATGCGCTCGTCAAAAAAATTCAGAATTCTATTCGGGACTCTCTTGCATTTTCCAGTGAAGTGTGTTCGTCCCGTTATATACTATCGTAGAGGGAATACGACAAGAATTGGGTAACGAATATGAATTGAAAAAGGAAGTTAATTCTAAAATTAGAAACCTACGGGCGTTAATTCAAGAAAATGAACGATTTTGACCGTGACCGACCCTCAAAGAGATTTTGTCATTTTTTGATTGTGACCGACCCTCAAAGAGATTTTCATTTTTTTTTAGCACTTTTTAATTGAAAATGTCAAAATCAGTGAATAAAAAATATTTCACACTGAATAAAAAATATTTCACACTGAATAAAAAATCGATGGACGGTTTCAAAATATAATGGAGAAAGTGTCAGTATTATATATTTTATAGCAATTACGACACTTTCTCCATCAATGAACGAAGATGTCTCACGATGAAATAACACTTCCACGGTGATGTTAAAATCAGTGAATAAAAAATATTTCACACACACTGCAATAAAAAATATTTCACACACACTGCAATAAAAAATATTTCACACTGAACAAAAAATATTTCACACTGAATAAAAAATATTTCACACACACTGAATAAAAAATATTTCACACTGAATAAAAAATATTTCACAGCAATAAAAATTGATGGACGGTTCAGATTGATCAAAATAGAATGGAGCAAGTGTCAGTATTATTTATTTTATATACAATTATGACACTTGCTCCATCGATGAACGAAGGTGTCTCACAATGAAAAAACACTTCCACGGTGATGTTAAAATCAGTGAATAAAAAATATTTCACACTGCAATAAAAAAATATTTCTCACACACTGAATAAAAAATATTTCACACACACTGAATAAAAAATATTTCACACTGAATAAAAAATATTTCACACTGCAATAAAAAAATATTTCACACTGAATAAAAAATATTTCACTGAATAAAAAATATTTCACACTGAATAAAAAATATTTCACATACACTGAATAAAAAATATTTCACACACACTGAATAAAAAATATTTCACACACACCGAATAAAAAATATTTTACACACACTGAATAAAAAATCGATGGACCGTTAATGGATGGTTTTCTCGATATGATATGTCAGATTGATCAAAATAGAATGGAGCAAGTGTCAGTATTATTTATTTTATATACAATTATGACACTTGCTCCATCGATGATAGAAGCTGTCTCACGATGAAATAACACTTCCACGGTGGTGTTAAAAATCATCCGACATGTCAAAAAATGGAGCAAGTGTCAGTATTATATATTTTATAGCAATTATGACACTTTCTACATCGATGATAACGCCCTTAAAACATCAAAATAACACTTCCACGGTGGTATCAAAAATCATCCGACATGTAAAAAAATGGAGAGTCACAGTATTATATATTTTATAGCAATTATGTGACTTTCTCCATCAATGATAACGCCCTTAAAATGTCAAAATAACACTTCCATGACCGTGTTAAAATGTCAAAAAATGGAGAAGTCACAGTATTATATATTTTATAGCAATTATGTGACTTTCTCCATCAATGATAACGCCGCTAAAAAAAATAGAAAAGAAAGACTTCCACGATGGTGTTAGGTCGGATTGAAAAATTGTTTTGCAATTGAAAAATTGTTTTACAATTGAAATCTACGATTTTTAATAATGGTCAATGAAGCATTAACAACTAGATTGGCTCGTGAACGATTAGATGCAATTAAGAGATTTATACCAATTCGCGACTCTGTAAGGAATAAATTGCAGCAACGACAGAGTTTACAAACTGATTTTGCTGCGGGGTCTGAAGAATTGTTTAAACCAGTAACCACAGCAACGAAGGAGGTAGTGTCAACAATCTCTGAACAAGGAAAAAAACAAGAAGAGACCTTTCTCCCTGTGTTAGAAAAAATAGCAAAAAGAACTAAACAAACAAAAAAATCATTAAAAACACTTCCTCAGGATATATCAGAACGACAATTTGAAGAACAACGACTAGTTAGTGGACTACCTAAATCAAGGAAATTAGCGGATCTTTTTACCGATAAAGCTAAACAACTAATTCTCAATGAGAAGGAGGGCAATTTAAGTGAATTTGCTGCTAACAGCTATGATTCACAAAAGAAGTTTTTCACGGACAATTATACGGATTATAGAATGTCACATAATGAATGGGCTGATATAGTGTATGAAATAAATACCGTGAGTATAGATAGAAGGAAGACGAAATATCGAGAATTCAAGAGAAATTTTGATTATCATTTATAACAAGAAAGAAAACGCCAAAGAAAACAAGAAGAACTTGATGATGATGATAAACTGGATGAAGCAACTGGTTATAGCGGGAAGGGATTAAGAGATTCCAGTGGGACCCCAAGTGGTGTATGTCCTGATAGTGTTATCAATGATATATCACGATTAGATGTTCTAATCGGAGGGTTCCGAGCTGGAAATAACTCACCGGAAATAATTAATGAAGCAGCTGATATCTGTAGACGGTTATTTCAAGGTGGTATCATGGATATCAAAACATATCGTGGTTTCATTAGCGACTTAGTGGAAAATGGGTATCATAGTGACTGAAAACGAATTGAAAAATTGTTTTACAATTGAAAAATTGTTTTACAATTGAAATCTACGATTTTTAATAATGATCATACACTACAATCATGATAAACCAGCCAGTGTCTAAATGGTTAATTCACGATTGCCTGTTTATAGAGCAAATTACGGAGATGGTTTCGGTGATACAATTGCGGCGTTATTTACAAGAATGGCCCCAAAAAAGTGATGCCGTTAGCTAAACAACTAGGAATGAAAGCCATTGATGTTATTCGTGATAAGGGTATTGGTACTATTGGAGATCTTGCCGGGAAAGCGTTTTCAGCCGCGAAGAATAAATTAACAGCGCTAGTTAGACGAAAAAAGAAACCGTTACTATCTACAGCGGAAATGCCTGCAAGTGTTAGTAAAATAATAAATAATGCAGTAGATGAAAAATTAGCATCGCTGGTGACTCCGAGTGACTAAAATAACATGATAGCAAACATGAAAGCGGGAAGTGGCTTTAAAAAACCACGATGATGAAAATCCTACGATTGGAAATCTTTTACGATGAAAATCCTACAGATTTCACGATTTAGATCAATGGATATATAACAAAATGTTCAAACGGTCACCTGATCCAGCATTTGATATGGATGCCCCAGTGCGTAAAGATGATTCTGTACGCGATTTTCAATTTTATTCTTATCACGCAGTACAACCAGATCTCCGATCGCGAATTGAACTTCAAGTTCATGATACCAGTAAATATTTTCTACCGTGTGAAGCGTTTATCGAAATCGAAGGTGAACTTGTAACAAATGTTGTAGCTAATACCCCATACGACAATAACCCAACTATCAAAGTTGGCTTTGTTAATAATGGGATCATGGCGTTATTTGAAAGTGCGAGATATCACATTGATGGAAAATAAATTGAATCAATAGACCGTGAAGTTGATGTTGCCACAACAATCATAGGGTTAGCGAGATATTCTGATGATTATACAAGATAAGCGGGTCCATCTATGATGTTTTCTAAGGATATTACTGATCACCCTGAACACGTCCAGTATTCTAGAGCAAAGGCAACACATGGTTCTTCAATTAATCCAGCACCAGCCGGATATGTAAGACCAGCTGGTGATTTTGATGTCATAAATAATATTACTAATTAAAATCTAGGGTTTGCAACACGCGTAGCAACATTACAAGGACAGCGTCGACAATTTTCATGTGCGATTCCACTGCATCATATATTTGGATTCTGTAGAAACGTCCGAAAAGTTATTTATGGAGCGAAGCATACAGTAACACTCGTGAGAAAGGGTACTGATAATGATGCAATCTGGCGTGATGTTGGTGTTGCTGATCGTAAAGTCATTTTATCAAAACTAGCATTATGGATGCCAGTGTTAACTCCATCAATCACAGAAGAACAGCGACTACTATAATTTATGGATCAAGGAGGAAAGTCGTTGTTGAGTTGGTTATCAGTGACTACGGATATCAAACAGGATAATGTTGATGATATATTTACTTGGCATCTGGCATCAAAACAAGGTACTTCAGCTCCACGTCATATATTTGTACGTTACAGAATAATGTGCGGGTTGGTAATCAAGAACGAAGCCATATGATATTTGATCAGTTAGGTGTTAGAGAAGTCTCGCTGAGAATAAACGGCCATCAGGAACCATCTGAGGATATACAACTTGATTACACACACAACCATATTGCACGTGTATATCATTACCTGTTGTCATTTATAGCACGTGATCAAAATGTTGATACTGGTTTGCAAATATCGCAAATGGATTTTAAAAGCCTATATCCGATTTATTACTTTTCACTTGAACATCTTGATTTAATAAGACAATCTGTCGTCGATATACACTTTAGAGCCCGTGTAACCCGTCCTGGTGGTATTATTAATTACAGAGCGGTTGCTGTCATTCTCAGTGATAAATCAATGCTACTTGAAGGTGTTGGTGGAAGAATGAGAATCATTGATGCACCAGTGGAAAATATGTAATTGAAAATCCGAAGGATTTTTCCATTAGAATCAATCTATTATGTATAATGTCGTATAGTAATATTAGTGTTGCGTTAACTCCTGGTCAAGTCAAGAAATTGCAATCAGAGTCGGCTAAAAAATGTGGAACCACAATAACGCTGAAACCCAATCAAATGACTGGCGGGGCGAATAAATTATCGCTGACAACTCGTCAAGTAAAACACTTCAATGATGCACCTGTAGCAAAAAAAGGTGTTCAGATTACTATTTCTGCGGCTGCTATCAAAAATATGATTAAAACCGGCGGTATATTCCCGTTGTTAGCTGCGATTCCGGACTTGATTGCAGCAGCAGCCCCAGCGGTGGCTAAAGCAGCGGCGTTAGGAGCCGTTGGTACTGCAGCAGGAATGGCACTAAAGAAGGCAACTGGACAGGATATAAAAAAGGGAAAGGGTCTAAGACTATAAGGAACCCCGTATTCATGGTACAGCGGAAAAGGCCTGAGAATCCCAGGAACGGTTTACTAGTTGGAGAGGAACCGATGGTTCCAATGTCCAATTTTGATTTAATTGATGCTGCAAAAAAATTGGCGATCAAAATTTTCAGAGGCGTCTTTATGAAAGATCAGTTACCGGCACAACCCAACAGCGTTGAAACCGGTATTATTAATTTAGATAACAGCACCGGACCCGGAACTCACTGGGTTGCATACGCTATTGATCCACGTGCAATCGTCTATTTTGATTCATATGGATTATCACCGCCAAAAGAGTTTATGCGTTATATAAACCGCTGAAAGACTTTTCCAATGAAGACTTGGTATTCTACGCTACCAACACAACAAATGAATGATCCACCAATATGTGGCAGCGAAGTATTAAATGTCCTTGACGCTATTTATAACACCTTGGATAACCCAAGGGGAAAACCACCACATGTTGTCGTAAATGAATACACCAGTAATGGCTGGAAATCGAAACGATTTTAAAGAGAGAAAGAGTTTTACAATAACAATGATTGATATTTGGGGAAGATCTTTATCATCGATGAAGAAACCCGAACCTGATGGCACTGCAACCCTTGATTCTATCAAGGATATAAAAAAATAATCGAAGATGAAATAGCTGAGACGTTGAACTTAACAAGTGTTGATCCTAATAAAATAGTTGTATTTCAAGGTCGTCAAGGTAAATTGAAAACTAGTAATGTGTCGTTGGATGATATTTTAGTTAAACAACGAAACGCAATCGAGGATACTATCGTGTTATTTTCCGATCAGGGTAAACTCAAACCGGGCGTACTTTTTTCGACGATTACAGATAGATTAAAAACTCTCAACGATGAATTAAAAAATTCTGTGTTGGAACTAGCAACACTTCAATCTTAAACTGAAGAACACGGAAAACAGTTTTCAAATTTTCGAAGAAACATCGTGGATAAATTTATTGGAACCCCGTTGGATAAAATTGAAATAAAACTCCCTGATATTAAAAAATCCATCGATGAGACGAAAAACTTCATCGAAGCCATCAAAAATGATTTTTCGAGGATGATAACAATCATTGAAAAAACAAAAATTCCTCATGAGAAAACCAACAACGTAGTATACACAATCCAACACGGATCATTTGCGTGGACACCTACAAACAACAAATTAGATATCACTGCAACCGTTAAGGGTATTTATCGATTAACACTAGTGACAACGACTCAATTTAATATTTCATCGTCGAGTTCATCTGGGGTCAACAATACGATTTCAACGATCATCGACAAGGATACAACTGAAAAGTTCACGATAACATCTACTGATAAAAATTTAGTTAGGGTTTCAACAACGTGGTATTTGGAATTTGTAGCGGATTTATGTAAATAACGGTTTCAATTGAAATCGTAAACTGATTTAAGGATAAACTGATTTCATCATCGCAATATCGCTATGATCAGGTCAGAGAATTTCAAAATAGACTCAAAACTCTCACTGAGGAGTATCAAATAAAAATAAAAAAATACCAACGAAGAATTACCGAAATTGATGTTACCGTGTACGCTGTGAGTGGTGTAATCACCGGAGCTGGTATTATACTGTCTTCAGTGACAATGATTGCCCCGATAGCTGTTCCAATTTGCATTTCTGCGGCAACAACAGTCGCGGGAATAATTTCAATAGTAACAAAAAAAAATATCATGATGCAGCCAACGCAAACTACAAGACTACATAATTCAATTTCATGTTGTGTCCACTGCATACTCGCAATTATCCTCGATGATATCGTCATCGCTCGATGATACAATTATATCAGAGAGTGAGTTCTCAGCGATGGTCAGTATTTATGATTCCGCGATGTCAAAATTAGAGCGACAACAACAGTATAATAACGATGACGACACCGCAGGAATTACTTCAACAAATAGTGGAGAACACAAACCCAGTACAAACAAGCATGATATCAACAACATCAACGAATCCAGAATTCAGTGTGAATCTCCCTACCCCAGTCCCCGTGAAGGAAATCGCGTTAGCAAAATTACGAGTGTATCACAGTTGGCCTAATATCAGATCAAAATCATTTGGTGGTCAACAACCGAATAATTCACTGGTGTTCTCGTATAAGAATAAAGACGACGGTACCCCAGACTGGAACGTTGTTTCGATACCAACCCGGATCATACAAAATTGAACAAATCAATGCTGAATTGCAACGTAGAATAAAATCGATTACTGGAAAAGAATCAAAAATAGCTATAACGGTTCATGACCCGACACTATCATCTGCCATTGAGATAAGCACAGATGGTTATGTCGTAGATATTTATCAGACTTCTATTAGAACCGTACTGGGATGGCCTGAATTACCACCCGGGGAAAAAACCGTTAAATTACCACCTGAACCACAAAAAAATGATTATATCACCGACAGGATAAAATCTGATAATCCAATAAAGAGTTATAGCGATTACACCAAATTGAATTTTTTTCATGAAGCGGTAGAAGCCACCACTAAAAGAAACGTCTACTTAATTCGACAGGATAAAATCACTGAAAATTTCACTGCGATGAATAACGATTTTTCATTGTTGTTAATATCCCTTAAATCCGGCACTCTCACCCGAGATGAATTTATCAGCGTTGTAGAAACATGTAACAAAATCATCAATGACATGGAAACATTTCATTCACAAATTATTCAAGAAGTATTAGGTGACAGTAATCCTGCAACAAGAACTTTATTTACGACAGAATATAATATCCCCGTCAAAGATATTCCAGCATTCAAAATACCAGGATATAATATCTTAGGATTACAAAAATCCCTCAATGATGCCATCGATTTTGGTTTTAAAATAATTCATGACGAATGGAAAAAAACAACATCACAACCACAAACAACTATCCTGACACATAATAATGACCCAAATGGTGGTGGCAGGCATATTGCTCCTCAAAATGTGAATATTTCATCGGTGATAGCGATCAATTTAGCATGTGATGTTATCGAAGGAAGCTATCAAATAAATCTCGAACGATCAAATCAAGCTCAGCAGGGATATATTCTGTATTCATTTGCACCAACAGCTCCTCCAGGATTTCTAATTATTGAGTCTCCGGTTAATCCAGTCTATATGCGATGTCATAATAATTCATTAACCAGAATCAATTTTAAACTCACTGACCAGTCTAATAATCTGATTGATTTACAAGGCGAAGTTTTACAAATTAGTCTGTTTGTGAAATCCTAAAAGGATTTTCGTCCTAAGACTCGAGGACACGATATCATGTCGGACTTGATAAAATATTTGGTTGAAATCATAGAGGTGAGTTTTTATTCATTTCGAAGCCTTCTGCAAGATCGTGTTTTCAGACAAAAATCACTAAGTCTCTGTTTGGCAAATGGAGACTTTATTTTTTGTGTGCTAAAACATGAAAATTCGTAGGAAGGGTCTATTTGTTGTTTTGACGGTTAAAATCGAGTTTTGTTTTAAAAGTTGTCGGATTCACCCTCTCTGCTGCTCATGTCGTTTGTGTGATATATTAAAACTGGAAAAGCAAGAAAGCGTTTATATTCCCTGTTTTGTGAAAAATAAGACACCATATAAAGGGGTATGCGTGGCTGTAAAGAAAAAGTTTTGAGTTCTAATAAAAAAGATTGTAGCTTTCGTTAAATAAAACTCATCTTCCTATTTTTTTCTTCACTACAACGCGCTATAATCGTTTCTGTCTTTTATTTATTTCTTTCTATTACTCGACCGAAGTCATTAACATACATTAAACAGATTCACAAATGTTATTATTGTTACATTAAAGGCAGGGTTTCGTTCTAACCACAACACTACTAGTACCAATGATACGTGTTTCATTCAGGACCTGCGGAAAATGGTAACATATTTACGCACAGTTTTTAACTTATCCGTACAAAGCAACGTTTGATATGACATTTTCCAGAATATTAACTCACGCGGGCGAATTTATCTGAATTACAAAATCTAACCAGCTGTATTATTACCAAATCTTTGTGGGTTTTTTTTTTGGTAGTTCTAACATAATTTACGATGCGTTTTACCAATTTGAGGCACTAAATATATCTTACTGAGATTGATTTATAGCCGTATTAAATTGGGTGTAATGTGACGGCCATTGCTTACGTGGAAAGCAGACTGGCTAAAATTGACAGGTATTTGCAAAATTAGTAATCTATCAAACATTACGTGTAGAACCCGCAGATACTTATAAAACACCGATGCACTCATGTACCGACTAAAGAGGACAAAGTGATTCGTATATTATATACATTTTAGTTCCGAAAAATGGGTTACAATGAATGATAGTGATTCAATCCAGCCTCGAATTCATTACTACTGAATCTAGAAGCCTGCGCCTTACCAGAAGGAACACAAATTTTCGAACATACAACGAAACAGAAACTCTTCAAATTAATTTGCAAGAACAGCAACAATAAGATGTAAAGAAGAAGAAAAATTTTTTTTTACCCATATCCATCATCGTTGCAAAAAGCAGGAAAGACTAACATTGTTTTCCGAGTTTCCTGTGTAATCTACCTTTTCTTGTTTTTAACTATCCTTTAGCTATTCAATAATAACAGAATAAAACGTAATGGGTACAGCGTGTATGACAAAACAATAATGGTTAATCCAACGACCGTATGTATAATAAACTTCATAAACAAATGCATACAAATATAAGCATGAAGTTATATAAGTTATACCATGAATAATATCTGACATTTGTTGAATTTATAAGGTACAGTTTCAAAAGTTACTAGATACACTGGGTGGCACAAAACATTTCATATAATATATTTAAGCCACCTTAAGTATCGAATTTTGAACAAGCATTGAATGTTAAAGCTTAATGCACCGAGTCAGAGGCGTAGCTATGGGGGGGGGGGGGGGCAGGGGGGTACATATGTCCCCGGGCGCCAAGGTACAGGGGCGCCAAAATGAGGCATGCAACGTTACATTATAATAAATAAACAAGGGTAATAAATCGGTCACAACATCGCTGTGGGCGCCAATTTTATAGTTCGTACCCGGGCGCAAAATATCATCGCTACGCCTCTGCACCGAGTATTAAGAGTTTATCACATTTCGACCAGGGGAGTCTGTGTACAGGGTAATTTTGATCTTTATTCATAATTTCTTACATATCAGTGTTATAACTTCAAAGGGGCCAGTGTTCCGATTCAATGAAATTGACCGTATATCTTAAACATGGTTTTTAGAAAGAGACAGCTGAACTTCCAATCCATGTCAAACAGTCATTCTTCAAAATGAGATGTTATATAATGTAGTTCATGATATATAATGTAGTTCAGAGATGACTGGCGAAACAAATTATCGTCTTAGGATTTTTGTTTAAAAACCACTGCTTATTACGACTGGCCGAGTGAAATTAAGGCGTACATCTTGGAAGTAATGTAATTTTAAAGTGACAACCTTGATTGAACTTCTTATGTCCCAAATTTGCTGAGAAGTTTAGCTCCGAGGAAGCCTAGGAAAATAATAGTTCTTTGCTCCTTAAAAAAAAGAGAGGGACCAGGTGTCTCTGTCTTATGCGAAAGGCAGGATTTAGTCCTGGATGGACAAGTTCTAAAAGTAACAGCATTAAGAAAGCCGTTTTCCGAGGGAGAGGGAGACTCGATAGTCCGAAATAATAAAAGAGAAGTTACGAGTGAAGTCCGAAAGGGGAAAGTGACGAGTTCAGAGTAATGTGGGGGAGGTCCATGAAGGAATAGACAGTCGGAATAGGAAGACTCAAGGAAATAGGAAACGTTGGGACACGGTCAAGAGGATGTTGATGCAATCAGTCGTGGACACTGCGCTCTTGTCAGCAATCGTTATGGTGATGAAATAAATCCAAATTAGACACTGCTATTAAATCCTGTTCATATCATTGAAGTTGAACTGAAATTATTATTAATTTGTTTGATTAAATGTTTTTTTCTTTCTTGTCTAATGGGGCTCATATTTCATTATTTCTTCCTAATAATCTTGCCCAGTTCTATGTTGATATTCTATCTTTACACTCACACCGGCTCATAATATCGAGGGAGGTCATTACCATGACAACATAGCTAATCTAATTAACTACCCCTCTTACCAAGAGAAAGACGTTAAACAACCTAGTAGATTTGACTAATTAGCAAAATTAGTTTACGGGGCTCTCCGATTTGACAAGATATGGTATACATTATGCGATATAAGCCATTTCAGTATATGAATGGTAGCCACTATGGCGGTGGCAAGGGGAGGTAAGGGGTAAGAATTATTGCCCTTTGTCTATATGAGATAGAAAAGACGATTTTCGTCTTTTAGTAGGGCTGGATTCGAGAGGTAGCAGGCTTATATCCTAACGTTAATGTGATCGGGGAACGTATTTGAAGGAGAAACAGAAATCTGGCACTGAATGAGCAGAGCCAGTACAGTTAGCTCACATTATAATGCCCCTTGTTTTGTTGCAATTCTGCGTAATAACACTTTACCACTATGGATTCTATTACCAAAATCATACCATTGTACCAGTATAGCAATATGGAATGCAATAAAACAAGGTGAAACGTTGTCTTGTATTCTCATTTCCTTTCAAACCATCATTATGTAAAAAAATTGCATTTGTGCTTGCTATACTACAGTTCAGTACACAACATGGTCAGCGGTTATGAACCCTTACTAAGCATTGTTACAAGGAAGAGTTTTGTGTATTGAAATATGAATGCAACATAGCACACACTTTTATTAACTCTTGTCTTCGAGCTGGCATAATTTCATGGAACAGAGAAAATCCATTCATGTAGACATTATGTCAAAAAGTGAATTCAGTAAATACTCAATTATCAACATATTTTACGTGATGACATCAATAAATTGTACCATTATAGAAATAACAAGTGATTTGATACATTCAGTATATACAATATCTCTTTCACCTCTGTAATACAAAATTCTTCGTAGTGAACATGAGTATTGTTGAACACCAGTTTAACTTAGTGTCTGAGATGTCTGACTTGAGGAGGAAACTGCAAAAAAGGTTCCCATTATTGTCAAGTCTTGCAGACATCTACACGTAAGGGTATCAATAATACTGTTATAACAGGAAATATTCACAGGTGAATTGGGGCTCGAACCTATGACCTCCCTAACTCAATACAGATACTCTACCACTTCAACTACTTGAGTAGACACACCCAGCTTGCCAATTACACTTTCTCGCTGCCTTTTTGAGACATGTCCCTGTGTCTCAATTTCCATGTAACTAAAGTCACACTAGATGGTTGGATGTGAAGATGTGGAATCATATCAGCATTGCCAAAAGTAATAGAGAAGAAAAAAAAATCACAGCCAGACTGAGACTTAAACTGGGAACCCCCAAACTTTAGCTATCCTAGCCTACCATTAACCTTTCTCAGACACATCCCTGTGTCTCACCTCAATTGTCCAAGGAAATATGTAGGGTTGAACTGAAATGGGGCTTGAACCCAGGACTTACCTATCTTGATACGGATGTTCTGCCTTGTGAGCTATTCAAGTTGACATGCTCAATCTTAATCATTATAAATGAATAAATTTATGACAGGAGACGAATACAGACAAAAATGACTTTATGACTGTTATGTTACAATACAATATGCAGCAAGGAAAGATTTTTAAAGAAATAATTTCAATTAACGATAAAATGGATAGTCTGCCTCAAAAATGCAGAAATTAGAATGAGCAAGATGTCAAACAAAAAAATCCATATGGAATAATTCTGTTGCAGCTCTCAGTGGATACAAGTCTGGATATCATACTGTCACAAAGCTTTCAATAGATACAAGTCAGGACATCATACTATCATAAAGCTCTCAATGGATACAAGTCTGGATATCATACTGTCACAAAGCTTTCAATAGATACAAGTCTGGATATCATACTGTCACAAAGCTTTCAATAGATACAAGTCTGGATATCATACTGTCACAAAGCTCTCAATGGATACAAGTCTGGATATCATACTGTCACAAAGCTTTCAATAGATATAAGTCTGGATATCATACTGTCACAAAGCTTTCAATAGATACAAGTCAGGACATCATACTATCACAAAGCTCTCAATGGATACAAGTCTGGATATCATACTATCACAAAGCTCTCAATGGATATAAGTCTGGATATCATTGTCATAGAATTTGGCGAAAATTGAATTAATTTCTTCTTGAATACAAACTAATTTCACCATTTTTTTTGTTTCATCGTATATGCGTTACCTGGGGTGAATAAGTGTTTTTCAAGGTAAGCGACGTGTAGCGATTTGCATGTGCCTGACTACAAATCACTTGAAGTCAGGAACATTATAATCACGGGGTGCATGGGAATTTTGCTGTGAATTCTGCTCACCTATTTGGGGACATATAAGGCAGAATATTTCTAGAAAGATTACGAGTCGAAAGTATCTTGTCAAAGGAGAGATAGCTCGTCATTCTTTCTCCAGCCAAAGGGGCGAGAGTTAAATTTATATTTCGTTTTATTGTTAATTTTATTCAGTTCATCATTTCATGTAATGATGCCTTTATTACAATGCAGATTTAAACCATTGAGTATTTGGAATTACTAGTCGCTATTAGACTTTAAATGCAATAGCATAATCTAAGTTTTAGATTGTTTTAGAAACAACTATTATTAGTTTGGTTTCTTTATTGTAGCTGAATGTGGTTGATTGCTCCAGCAAAAAGGCTGAATGTAATTAATTGTGCCGTGATTATGCTGTTTAATTGTGCGATCAAATTGAGGTGTCTGTCTGTCGGATTGTCTGTCCGTCTACGTCTGTCGAGATGTGTAAATATCCAGAAATCTAGAAGTCTAAATGTCCGAGTGTCGGAGCTGTCTAGAGGTGTAAACGTCTGGGGTAGTATCTAAGTGTTTGGGACCGGTGGTTCTAGTAGATGCTGTATGCTGTCTGTACGTATAACTGTAGTGGATCCGTGAAGGGCAAGCGGCCGATAAAAGTATTGGGCCAACCCTAGGTATTCGGAGAAGCTGTGCGGCGATTCAACAGTTGGTGAATCGTACAGTTGTACAGGGTCGAGACGCATGTGTGTGTTTCAATTGTGTTTACAATTGAATACATTGTTACATTTACACATGGTTACTTTGAATCTGTAGGATTCCAAGGAATTACATGAATCTCAATAACTGTTAGTAACTTGATTTAATACATGTAGATGTTAGTACTTGTTGTCGCAATCCATATG
This sequence comes from Unio delphinus, assembly GCA_029339505.1. NCBI lineage: Eukaryota > Metazoa > Mollusca > Bivalvia > Unionida > Unionidae > Unio > Unio delphinus. The sequence continues at coordinate 12,956,240 of JAQISU010000242.1, read as the reverse complement.
TGCGATAATGTAATTTGATGTTTGTATTTGTTATCGCAATTTATACGTGCGATAATATAATTTTTGTAAAGGTTCAATTGCATTTGAAACATTTGTGCAGTCCAAGAGGTTCCTTGGATCTGTGTTTATTTTGTATTAATATTTAATTTATTTTTGAATTGTGAATGGTTGTGAAGTATGACTGTGGGTTGAACGCACGAGTTATTGTGTTGATACATCATTATTTTTCATTAATAATTTATTTCATAAATTTACATCATCTTTCACATATTGTGTTTGTGTTGTTCATTTAATCCACCAACCACTCGGTAACAATTCTGTTACAATCATGCTGTCACAAAGCTCTTAATGGATACAAGTTGGATATCATTAGGTCATAAAGTTCTCAAATCAGGACATCATATTGTCATAAAGCTCTAAATGTATATAAATTGGGACATCACCATCATAAAGCTTTCAATGGATACAGTTTGTATATATGTCACAAAGCTCTGTCATGGAATTGTATAAATCCCTTTATTTATTAAAAAAAATGTACTGTTTCGTTTTTTTTGTGTACAACGATACTCGAGGGTGATTTATGTATAATTGTACAATATTTTGAACAGCGAGTTCGGTTCATCCTGTGCCGCACGTGCAAAGTTCTTTCCATGGGAAAAACCGATCTTCATCAAATCAAACTCGCAATGTAGGAGGACTACAGTGTCCCTGTATTTATAAATACCTCACCGTAGGTCGAAATCATTACACTATGGAAATGTCTCGTCAGTAAGCAGTCTACTTAAGGACTTGCACATCTTCAGCTGTAGATGTAAGTCATTTATTAATTTCTCATGTATATTATAGGTTATAACTACTGTACTACCAAGTTTATTTTTGTACATTTTCTAAGCAACTCTGGCTTGCGTAGTATAATGCAATATTTTCTATTTTTGTACGTGACGTAACATATCTACATTACCAATAAAGGTGCATCTTACTAAGAAACGTTTAGTACCATAGGATTCTTATCGGACATAGGATTCTTGTTGGACAATGGTAGGTTCACTTCTGAACCTGTTTATTGCTCTGTAATGTTGTGCCGATAATGTAATTTGTATAGCTTACTATATATAACGTCAATACATGTTATAGTATATGCCCGTGTTCTTCTTAGTCTACGGTGTTAGATTTATTTTCAGCTGATCCATTGTGATCCCAGCTGACCGTGACAGCTGTCAAGTGAACCATGGTCAGGGTTGACTGGCAGGCAGCTGTAGAGCTGACCATGGTGGCCGTGGAGCTGACGATGGAGTTGGTTGAACGGCGGCCGAGAAGCTGATTGAACAATTGTTGCTGGTTGAGTAGCTGGTGATCTGTGCATTTCTGACAGATGGTGGGTTCTGATTGCCTAATACACAGTGATTGAATGGTGGTTGGCGACTATAATGCTGGCTACTCGATTGACCAGTGTAACTGGTAGCAAAGTATTCTGGTGATGGAGTGTTTTATACAGCTCCATACACATATTCTCTTAGGCATGGGCTGTTATACCCAGTGTTTCGGAACTTTAAAGATGTACTTTATGATAACTGTCCCATTTTGACATCACTTTACTATTTGAGTAAAGTAAATCATTTTTACTATTCAAGTAAAACACCTTTTTAGTGTGAAATTACTGTGAATCCTAGTCATTTCCTTGTATTCACATCTGTTATATTATTAGGTTGTGTGGATTGTTTTTCCAATATTTGGATATTATGCACACATGTATTAATCAATATTTTTTTAATTTGAGTTTTTCATCAATGAAGTATCGTTATCTCCATCAAAAAGTGTTGTTATAAATCCGAAATCAACTGTTGTCTTGTTTCACTCTCAATGGATACAAGTCATCCTAGTGTTGCATACAAGTCAGGATATTGCGTTGTCTTCAAGTTCTCAATTGATGAAAGTCGGGATATTGCATTGTCTCAAAGCTCTCAATGGATGCAAGTCTCTCAATGCATACAAGTCAGGACATTGCAGTTCTTCCCTTCTCCGTATAAAGTAGCTTTAGTTTCAAGAAAATGAAGCTCTAAAAGATCATTTAAACAATAATCAAAAGTTTTTCAGATATATGCAAAAGTGGATATGTTCTACTGCTACTATTGACCAAGAACAAGTCTTTGGAAAGTGATGGACATTTATTGAATCAAGAGTAGACAACTTTGTTATTGTTCTATTAGAAAAATCATGATTCTGTGATTTATAATTTATAAATAAAGTTGCCAACAGGGGGGTCCCTAACACTATCACCTTATTGGCATTTCAAACCAAACGGAAGATACTGAAGAAAGAAACGTACAAACTGCTCACTGACCTTTTCTGGTTTGTAGAACAGATATTTCAGAAAAAACCTGTCATCTGCATTTTACATTTGCAATGTCTAGTTTAGATATATATAAAATAAATTGATTTAAAAAACAAGAAGAAACTCTTGAATAAACTTGTTTGAAGAGATTAACTCCAAAATGTCAAATTGTTGAAATTATCAAGAACGGGAATTGCATCCTATTTGTTGCATGAAGACATAGACTTGTTCATGCAAACATGATGGCCGCATTCCTAAAGAACATCCCATTTGATTCAAAACGGCAACAAGTTGACAGTTTGGGAGTTCCAGGCAACTATCTATCTCGGTTTTCATGTAACTCCTATTGACCATCCCCTTTACTTGATTTAATACAAAATATGTTAATTCAAAGAAAGCAATGCAACAAACTTGCATGTCAGAGATCAATACAGTTCTACAAAAATGTTTGTGGACATTACTGTAAGCGTTGATTTACCATTCATTGGCATTCTAAATACAGTATGGCAATGGCGATGAAATTAAAAGATACAACTGAAACATGAACATCACTTGAAAAGATACATTTCATTGGTATTAGTTGAACTGTTGCTACAACTATACATTTCTAACCTTAACTTGATTGATATTTGCGAATCTTTTAGTTGCTTAATATTTCATCAGGTTATTTACAGTGTACTGATAAGTCCAAAGATACATCAATAAAATACAACTCCTAATTAAAAATAGTGAATTTCATGATGCTGATTCAAATTTCTGGGCAATAAATACCAATTCTGATGATACAAAAAGTGACTTGCAAAAAATTAATTTACTTTTTATATATTTATATCGCTACTTACATTTATCAAATAGCAGCTTATTTCTTTTAAAAGAAAACATGGAATCAAGTCAAAACATGGAATCCAGTCAATGTAAGGCTACTCACTCCAATTAAAAGATTTTACTTCAGTGGTTCAAATTTATAAAATATTAAAGAAAAATATGGTGCATAGCAGATTTCTAAAAATCTTTCTTTAATGTTTGTCAAAATATAACCCATATTTATGGTTAATTAAACAATGAATAATGAACTAATTTACTTAAATCGCAGATTATTTTATTTCCTATTGATAAACTGACTTGTATTTTGTTTAGATTGTTTTAATTTCATCATTAATAAAATCAGATCTTTACTTCACGACTACAAGATTCAGAATGACTGTTCTCCATGAGAAAAAAAAATGAAATTATTAAAACATTTAAACAGGTGTTCATTTTACAGATGACTTCTCTCCTTCATTTTTAATATTTTACTTTCCCATCAGAATGTGCAGGTGTGTTTTCAAGTTGTCTATGTACCAGTAGTAATTTTTTAAAACTTTATTTTTGTTGGTGAACGACTATAATGATCTTTTTCTGTTCAATGTCCCTTACCCAACTATTAATAATCGATTTCCCTTACCTAGCTATTACCAACAAATCTCCCTTAGCCAGCCATAACTCACCAATTTCCTGAGCCCTTGCCCAGCCATTCTCCCTTAGCAATTAACACAACACTAGGAGGTTATTGTTGTTTTCACATGAAATGCGAGTAGGAAATGCATTTTGGGGGCTTTTTCTGAATACATCTTAATACATTGATTTCCAAGCAATTATCCACTAGCTGAATGTCCAGTTGTTTTAGAAACATTGTTTTCCATTGGTTATTTTACTCATGCATGAGCAGAAGTGGAAAAGTTGGAGTTCTTTTTTTGTTGTTGTGCTTAACAGACCTATCATTTTCATATCGAGACCACACATTACTCCAAATGCCCACCTTATTCTACTTCTTGCACATGTTCACCTATCTGTGTAGAGTTCAGTCTGCCTTAGATCTGAGGCCAAAAGTCTAAAATCTGGACACAAAATTGGATTCTGACCAAAAGTGAATTTTGGGTGAGAAAAACAATGGTCAAAAATATTAAACTCGACACCAGGGTTAATGAGTTAAGAACTGACCAATCCAAAAAATAGCTGATTAAAATAATGGGCAACACTACTGAAAAAAAGCTTAATTTACACCCCCAAAAACCCAGATGAAAAAGGGTAAAACTCAAACTAACATAAGCTAAATGTCCCAAAAGTATAAAATATGTTGAAAGCATGTGGCAATAGTTATATAAGGAAAAGTTTTTATTTATTGCTACAAACACTGAAAAATTTACAGGTATGGCTGCCATCCTGGGAAAAGTCTGGCCAGGTTTTTGGGATTTCTAGCCTCCTGAATCAGATGGTTGACCTGTCCAGACACGCTAAGCTGAACACTATCTTCCACACCCTGCAGCTTCTGACGCAGCCGAAGTAATACCCTTTCTGCCAACTTGTTCACATTCTCTTGTGTCTCAGCTGGAAAAAGACAGATCTTTTTTCAATCTGATTGTCAAAGAGTGAAAGTAGCTTATTCTAATCATAGTTTGGTTTCAAGTATTAAGAACAGCTTGCATAAGAAGTTTGGGTTGCAAATCATGTAGCAACAAGAACTTTGGATTTCAATGATGAATTTTATTTACAACTCAAAATTTTGAATATATGTACAAAATCTGCTGATACTATTATGCCACCACAAAGAACAAATAAATGTGTCAAAAGAATACTGATGCCCACTGAATCAAATACAGAATAGACGCTTTTTATAAAAATAACTTTCCAGGTAAATTCCAGGATGAAATACATTTTTTTAAGTTTCACATATGACCATTAATTAAGGGAATTAAAGAACAGTTTAGCATATAAAACATTTTTTAAATTTTTTAAATCTAAAGATTTTTCTATTTGAACATTCTCCCAGAACATTTAAGTCAGAAAAGATGATCATGCACTAAACCACAAAATCTAATACATAAAACAAGTTTGACTTGTATATTCCTGTAAATTGTAATTTCATTTCAATGTACAGAATAAAAATTTTAACTATACTTTGCTGACCTGCTTATATTGCTGTGAGGAAACATCATAATCAACATATATTAGTTTTGTTTTCTTTAAAATTTTTAATTCTAAAGAAATCAGAATAATCAGTTGCAAATCAAGACAGAAGTCTACATGCATGTTATACAAAGTAAGCATTTCCTATCACAGCAAGAAAAAAAATAAATGCAAAGTATTAGAATCTTGTAATGAACACGTTTAAGCTATGATTTAATCTTTGCTAAAACATCAAACATTATTTTTCAAACGACACAAACTTCTTAAGACTTTTTGGTTACAAATCCACCATTTAAAAACATACTTACAAAATTTAAATTTAAATTTTGATAAAAAGACCTTCTTTTGCATTTGACTGAACTCGCTGAAAATCTGCTCTGATTACAATTAGCAAAATGCAATGGCAGCCATGACTGACCACAATTGGCAAGCAACATAAAAGTAGCCATGACTGACCACAATCAGCAAACAGAATTTAAGAATGCCATGACTGAAAACAATCAGCAAACAGAACACAAAGATAAACATAACTGAAACATGGTTTCTAGTAATTTTTCAGTAGGTGCTACAAAAAAGTATTTGGAGAAATGGTGTTTCAATAACCCTGATGTCATGTATCATCATCTGTGTTTCAATAACCCTGATGTCATGTGTCATCATCCTTGTTTCAATAACCCTGATGTCATGTATCATCATCTGTGTTTCAATAACCCTGATGTTATGTATCATCATCTGTGTTTCAATAACCCTGATGTCATGTATCATCATCTGTGTTTCAATAACCCTGATGTTATGTATCATCATCTGTGTTTCAATAACCCTGATGTCATGTATCATCATCTGTGTTTCAATAACCCTGATGTCATGTATCATCATCTGTGTTTCAATAACCCTGTCATGTATCATCATCTGTGTTTCAATAACCCTGATGTCATGTATCATCATCTGTGTTTCAATAACCCTGATGTTATGTATCATCATCTGTGTTTCAATAACCCTGATGTCATGTATCATCATCTGTGTTTCAATAACCCTGATGTCATGTATCATCATCTGTGTTTTAATAACCCTGATGTCATGTATCATCATCCGTGTTTCAATAACCCTGATGTCATGTATCATCATCTTTGTGTGAAGTATGTATGTATGTATGTATGTATGTATGTATGTATGTATGTATGTATGTATGTTGTTACTTGTCCCTTGATTTGACCAGGATCTCTTTAGTCATTTGAGGGGCTGGTTCTGTTCTGTGCATGCACAGGTGGCTGATGAGGCCAACCCTTGCACAGAATGTTCATTTGCATAAGGGACAGGGGATGAATGGGACATCTCCAGGGGGTTGATGGCATGTGGTTTTCTGGCTTGCCTCTTCAGCTCTGCAGCTGCTGTCCTGATAGATTTTCACAACTTGAAGCCTTTGTGCACAGAGGAGTGCCAAGTGACTCAATCATTTGCTGTTTTCTCCCATGAATCAGGGTTTATGTTGGACTCTTTTATTGCAGCTTTCAGATTGTATTCAGACCTCAGAGGGATTGTTGTCCTTGCTGTAGCTCGACATAGAAGAGTCTTAGGCAGCTGATGGTCTGGCATGCGTATCACATCATGTCCCACCTAGTGGATGATGTGGATGCCAAGGAGACGGGCAAGTGCCTTAGTGTCTGGAACCTTGTCCTGCCACTTGATGTTGAGGATTTTCCCAAGACTTTGTGTGAAAGTGGTTCAGCCTCCTGGCATGGCATAAGTATACCATCCACGTTTCGCATGCATCAAGTGGTGTGGGGAGCACAACTGCCCTGTAGACCTTTAGTTTGGTCTGGATGCTGATGCGTCTTCTATTCCAGACGTTTGCATACAATCTGCCAAAAGTTGCACTGGCTTTGGCAATGTGAAGGTTCACCTTGTCATCAATAGTGATGCTCTCTGACAGTGTGTTGCCAAGGTAGATGAAGTGGTTCATTGCGAGTTTTTGACAGTTGACAGTGTGTTGGGTTCAACAAAGGGCTTTCCAGGGGCCGGCTAATGCAAGACTTCAGTCTTCTTGGTACTGATGGTGAGACCAAAGCTTGTGAAGGAGCTGGAGACCTTGTCAATGCTACAGTGCAGGTCAGCTTCTGAGCCAGCATTGTGGGCAGTCATCAGCAAAAAAGAAATCCACGATGGTGTCTGTCATAACCTTTGTTTTCGCTTGAATCCTCCTGGGACTGAATAGTTTTCCATCTGTACGGTACCTGATGCAGACTCCGACCTCATCGTCTCTGAAAGCATTAGTCAGCATGGCAGAGAACAATAGACCGAACAGTGTTTGTGCCAGAACACAACCCTGCTAGATGCCATTGGTTACTGGGAATGGCTCAGATGTCTCTCCATTGTCCTGTACTAGTGCCTGCATGCCATCGTGGAAATGCTGCACCATGGATATAAATTTTCTTGGGCATCTGTACTTGGCCATTACCTTCCACAAGCCTTCTCTTGCTGACAGTATCAAAAGCCTTTGTCAAGTTGACGTAGATGGAGAGAAGTTTGGTATTTTATTCTTGACATTTCTTTCGAAGCTGCCTCACAGCAAACACCATGTTGATGGTCCCACATTCTTTCCTGAATCCACACTGGCTTTCTGGCAGTAGTCCCTGGTCAAGGTGCCTAGTAAGACCGTTTTGTAGGATTCTGGCTAGTATCTTTCCTGCAGTTGAGAATAAGGATATACCCCGGCAGTTCCCTTTGAGCTTATACAGGTGGATTGTGGAAGAACCTTTGAATTCCTGGTGGATCGTCTCTTTTGCTTCCACATCTGTAAAAACAGTTGGTGGAGCCTTTATATCAGGGCTGTACCCCCTTCCTTGTAGACTTCAGCTGGTATGGAGTCTGAACCAGGTGCTCTGCCACCGGAGAGCAGACATATCACTTTCTGTGTCTCCAGCAAGATTTGAGGGTTATCCAGTGCTTCATTGATGGGTTAATTGGGGGAGACGACTAATGGCTTCATCACTGATGGATTAAGAGTGAATCAGGATGCTTTCAAAGTGTTCAGCCCATCACTGAAGAATAATCTCTTTGTCAGTAATTGGTGTGCACCCGTCTTCGCTGAGAAGGGGGGGGGGGGATGAGTCAGAGGATGTAGGTCCATACACTTCTTTCAGGGCATTGTAGAAGTTCTTCATGTTATGCTGGTCTGCTTAGCATTGGATCTCAGTTATGTGTCTCACATCTGATGGAGGTTCTGCTGTACAGTTCTGCGTATGTTGTAATACACATCTTTCCTACAAGTGGACTTAAGTTGTTGAAGTAGGTTTCAAGGAGGCTGTGTTTCTCATCCAGCAACTAACTGCTTGATCTTGTTGCAGTTCTTATCAAACTAGTCTTGATGCTTTCTGGTTGAGGGTCCTAGAATTTCCGAAGCTGTGCTGTAGACCAGCTCTCTGAATGCTGCCCATTTGGTCTCCACATTCTGACTGTTAAGAGAGGTGGATTTCAGATGTTCTTCCAGGGCATCCACAAGAGACTGTTTGGTACTGGTGCATTTCAGCATGGTGATATTCAGTCATTTAGGAGCCTTCTTTCCCTGTGGGTGTCTTTTGGGCTGAATGCGGATGTTGAGCTTAGTCTGTCCAGCAGTCAGAGCCACACAAGGACTTGGTCACATGCACATCCTGCTTGTCCCTCTTCCTGACAAAGATGTAGTTGATGAGGTGCAAGTACTTAGAGCGTGGGTGCATCCATGACATCTGGTGATGGGTAGGGAGGTGGAAAATTGTATTGGTAATCAGCAGTTCAAGCTCTGCACAAGTCTGGAGCAAAAGGAGACCATCACTGTTACAGTGACCCGTTCCGTGCTTTTCTAGCACTCCATCTCAGGCAACATGATCACAGCCTACTCTTGCATTCAAATTGCCAAGAATAACAAGCTTATCTGCCATTGGAACGTCAGCAATGATGGAGTGAAGATCCTCATAAAACTTTACCTTAACTTCATCTGACGTGGTCATGGCTGGAACGTAGCAACTAATGATGGTAAGGTGCTTTCTTCCAGACAAGAGAGGGAGTTTTTCTTCCAGACAAGAGAGGGAGTTTCATGGTCATGAGTCTGTCATTTACTCCCTTGGGAGGTCCAGCCAATTTTGCAAATCAGTGCTCTCTTCACTGCACAGCCGACACCAGCCTAACGGCACTCTTCACTTCCTCAGCCACTCCAAAAGAAACTGTGTCCAGAGCCCTTTTCACCGAGTTTGCATTCTCCTGCAAGCTGGCTCTCGCTCAAGGCAGCAATGTCCATGTTGTATTTGAGGAATTCCTTTCCTATTAGGGCAGTTCTCCTCTGGGGTCTTTCTGCAATGTCTCTATGCAGTAGGTGCACACATTCCACGCACCAAGTGTTTCGAACGCTGGAGTAGGGTCCCCACTAGTTACGGTATGCTGGCTAGGGAAGTTTTATCTAAAGGTTAAGTTATAAAACCAAAAATTGCACAATAATTTTGGGAACTTAAACCCTCAAACAAGATATAAACATGCAGGGCAACAATATACCAGGTCAATTCTGCAAAAGGTATATATAAAAAACAACTGACAATGGTAAGACATAAAATCCTTTGATGGCAGATCAGTAACAATTTAACAATCTGAAAGGCTTCATGCCTGGAAGCTCTCTTTTAAATATGGACAAATTCTATTAGATACTTATTGAGATGTCCTTTAACTTTTTTCAACTGTGGTCATATTTGATGGCAGATTAATATCATTTGGTCTAATTTGATGGCAGATCAATATCATTTTGTCAAATTTGATGGCAGTTCAATATCATTTGGTTATATTTGATGACAGATCAATATCATTTGGTTATATTTGATGGCATATCAATATCATTTGAGCAAATTTTATGGCAGATCAACATCATTTGGTCAAATCTGATGACAGATCAACATCATTTGGTCAAATATGACAGATCAACATCATTGGGTCAAATTTGCAAGGACTAAATGCCAAGATACTGTTTGTCAAATTGTGTTACATTCATGTTGTGATGCCTTACATCATATTGGTTTAAATTCTGTTATGTATTTTTGAGATGTCAATAGCAATTACATAATAATGGCACACAAACCATCTGAAAGCAATATTGATGAATCCATATATAAGATAAGCCGACTGAAAAGACCAAGATCTGCCATTGCAAAATGTCATCAAAGCTCTGGGTACGTGCAATCTATTACGACTAATCAGTAAAACAAACAAAATAGACCCTGATCTGCAGGTCTATTATGCTATGACAGATCAGTATCTTTCTTGTTTGTAGTTTGACTCAACTTGTAAGTAAGCATATATGTTAGTACCAGCAAGAAAATGAAAGAGTTCTACATACTGGTCGATTTGCCATCAGACTCCATGTCTATTATCTCGCCAGTAACTGTTCCATTAAGATCCACAGTATCTTCGTTGCGGTCTCTGCGTTGTTGTAGAGCATAGGCTTTGGCTGGTGAGATGGTCCAAGCATACAGTGGGTCATACAGCAACACTTCCAGTATTGTCAATAAAGCCTCCTGGTTGTTCCTCATCACCTCCATTGTCTTCTCACAGCACCTGCAAGGAAGTATGCATATATGAAAAAAAAATGACCTTTGCAATACACAATATATTTGCAGATACATGTTCCTATGAGTAATTTTTATAAGTAATACACACAAAAGCAAAAAATTAACAAAGTTTTCGTAGCAGCAATTATCTACAAAGATCTGATGCTAAGTTTATTGTGTGTCATATAATTTTCAAACACATACTGTATTATCTGTGTGACAGTGACTTCTCTTCCTCTGAGTGTTGTCTTTAAATGGATTTACACATGTTGTTTTGTTTTGTTTTCAATCAGCAAATCAGATTCAATCAATGTGTTGAATGTATCTGGCCAATTTAGAAGTTTAAACCAGGGTGTGAAAATGTGATCCTATATAGCATTTTCAGTGGACTGCAGCTCATAGTCTTAAGTAACTTGTGTGACATTGCAAAGATGGGGTGGGGGTGGGGTGGGGTTATTGAATCTCACATGTTATATTGCATGGAATCATGACTGAATCTCACATATCATGACACTGCATGGGAACTGTTTGAATCTTGCACATAATAACATTGCCAGAGGCCTTGTAAGAAAATCTCACATGAGATGATATTGCAAGGAGCAGTGTTTTAAAATCTCAGATGACATCATGACATTGCAAGGGGCTGTGCCTGTCAATCTCAAATATCCTCATGACATTACAAGAGGCCTTCATTAAATCTCAAGCTATGAGAGGGTCACTAGAAATAAGCATAATTTCAATACACCAAATTAAAGACGCAAATAGAAAATTTAATTTTATACCACTTTATATAATTATATTGATTAGTAACATTGGAGCTGAATGTTCACCAATATATTTTAACAATGTCATATTTAAAATGCAGACTCTCAGCTTTCTATTGTGCATGTTTGCTTTATAAGCCAAGGCTCTAACTATGTGGGTCACTAGGTCAGAATAAAAGAATGCTTAGCCATCTTGCCATTATTAAATTTGAGTTTTTCACCTCAACAATTTAGCAGCTACTACAGCTGTTGTAAACTTCCTAAGTGTTGAGTGTTATTGAAACGAGTTGAATACAAAAAAATCATCACAGATGTTTACATAAAGCAATGGTATAAAAAAATTAAAAGGGGAATGGAAAAATGTAATACTTATCTGCTACAACTGCACTGGTGTTCTTCTACAGGACTCCAAGCTCCTAGTCCAAACTAATTATTCCATCCTTCAATAATTATTGGATGGTCAGAACTGAAAAGAACTGATTCTAGTCCGACTCCTTAGTCACGGCCAACATATGAAATGCTTTGACCTTTACCCCTAGCATTACATTTCAATAACATTAATACATTAAATGCTACTAAAGCATTATGGACATAAACAAATCTGATATAGAAAACAATTGCACTTATTCTTGGGGTAGAAGTGTTCACTAGCTGGTAGAACCCCCACAAAATTTTCCAGGCGAACTTCAGGTGTATTTCAGATGTTTTTTTTTTTAAAAAGCATTTTCTGCTCAAACCATAAATATTAAGGAAACTTAGGTGAACTTCAAGCATAATTCAGGCGGATTCAGGGTGGAATTTTAGTTGTCCTAAGATTCCACTTAAATATAAACAAGTGATCTAAGATTTCCACCTGAAATAAAAATCTGCCCGAATTCTATTAAGAAATTTTCCAGGCAGAATTGAGGCAGAGTTCAGATGGGTTTTTTGGTAAAGAATTTTCTGCTTAATCCATAAACTTAAAGACTGGATCACATGATGTAATGCCTGATGAATAAATGTCTTCGTTCTGAGGTGCCAAAAACTGAAGATAAAAAGAGGAGAAAATTAATATGAGATTGCCAGAAGATGGTTCTTGTAGCATCATCCAAAGAGAATTTATTCCAATAGATCCAAGACACAGCAATAGCACTAACATTGACAAGGCAAGAAGATGGATTTTAGGGAAGCAGAAAAATTGTCTTAAGGGTAAGGTTTTCAAATCAAACTTCAAAAGAGGTATTGATAATGCCCAAAGTTTGTATACACATAAACATGGAAACTGTAGAGAACAAACCAGAACCCAAGAACACAGAACTGTTTGAAACTATAGCCTTTACTGTTTGTGATGTGTTTGTGTTGTTTTGGATTTTTAAGGTAGCTTTGACAATTTTTAGCCATACTGCTATGATGTCTACAGTGTGGCAGTTTATAGTGATGTCTCACAATGGGGCATCATGCCGCAGACATTTAGCATGATGTCCCACTCAGTCACATTATCCCAACACCAGGCCGACCAGTCCAGATTAATGCTGTTATACTCATTAGTCAACCATTGTTACATCACTCGACATACCCCAGATTAATGGTATTATACTCATGAGTCAACCATTGTTACATCACTCGACATACCCCAGATTAATGGTACTATACTCACGAGTCAACCATTGTTACATCACTCGACATGTCCCATATTAATGGTATTATACTCATTAGTCAACCATTGTTACATCACTCGACATGTCCCATATTAATGGTATTATACTCATTAGTCAACCATTGTTACATCACTCGACATATCCCAGATTAATGGTATTATACTCATGAGACAACCATTGTTACATCACTCGACATATCCCATATTAATGGTATTATACTCATGAGACAACCATTGTTACATCACTCGACATGTCAAATATTAATGGTATTATACTCATTAGTCAATCATTGTTACATCACTCGACATGCCCCATATTAATCGTATTATACTCACGAGTCAACCATTGTTACATCACTCGACATACCCCATATTAATGGTATTATACTCACGAGTCAACCATTGTTACATCACTCGACATGTCCCATATTAATGGTATTATACTCATTAGTCAACCATTGTTACATCACTCGACATGTCCCATATTAATGGTATTATACTCATGAGACAACCATTGTTACATCACTCGACATGTCCCATATTAATGGTATTATACTCATTAGTCAACCATTGTTACATCACTCGACATGTCCCATATTAATGGTATTATACTCGCGAGTCAACCATTGTTGCATCACTCGACATGCCCCATATTAATCGTATTATACTCATGAGTCAACCATTGTTACATCACTCGACATACCCCAGATTAATGGTATTATACTCACGAGTCAACCATTGTTACATCACTCGACATGTCCCATATTAATGGTATTATACTCATTAGTCAACCATTGTTACATCACTCGACATGTCCCATATTAATGGTATTATACTCATTAGTCAACCATTGTTGCATCACTCGACATGCCCCAGATTAATGGTATTATACTCACGAGTCAACCATTATTGCATCACTCGACATGCCCCAGATTAATGGTATTATACTCACGAGTCAACCATTGTTGCATCACTCGACATGCCCCAGATTAATGGTATTATACTCATGTGTTCTATTCATTAATCAACCATATGTTGCATCACTTGAAGTGTCCACATTAACTATGCTATGAAACATGTATGTAAGCCGTATTCCCAATTTTTGTCTGATGGCACCACATATAAGTGTTATTCTGATCAACGTACTTATAGGATATACAATAACTTGTTACATACTGTTTTAGACTCCGAAAACTCAGTTCAAGTTGACTGTGTGAAGAACCATAAGGGTACTGTGTAGAGAACTTGATATTAAATGTATTAACAATCATTATTATTGTATGGTAGGCCCTGTATGACAGTGGAGTTTATTAACAATCATTATTATTGTATGGTAGGCCCTGTATGACAGTGTAGTGTATTAACAATCATTATTATTGTATGGTAGGCCCTGTATGGCAGTGTAGTGTCTTAACAATCATTATTATTGTATGGTAGGCCCTGTATGGCAGTGTAGGTTATTAACAATCATTATTATTGTATGGTAGGCCCTGTATGGCAGTGTAGTTTAATAACAATCATTATTATTGTATGGTAGGCCCTGTATGGCAGTGTAGTGTATTAACAATTATTATTATTGTATGGTAGGCCTTGTATGACAGTGTAGTGTATTAACAATCATTATTATTGTATGGTAGGCCCTGTATGGCAGTAGTTTATTAACAATCATTATTATTGTATGGTAGGCCCTGTATGGCAGTGTAGTTTATTAACAATCATTATTATTGTATGGTAGGCCCTGTATGGCAGTGTAGATTATTAACAATCATTATTATTGTATGGTAGGCCCTATATGGCAGTGTAGATTATTAACAATCATTATTATTGTATGGTAGGCCCTGTATGTCAGTGTAGTTTATTAACAATCATTATTATTGTATGGTAGGCCCTGTATGGCAGTGTAGATTATTAACAATCATTATTATTATTATTATATGGTAGGCCCTGTATGACAGTGGAGTTTCTGTGGCTCAAGATATAATTGCACTTCAATTCTAAATTTTGATTGGGGGGTGAGGGTTATATCTCTCTCAGTGTGAGTAACTGAAACTCATCTTGTATTCATCTGTCCTTACTAAACAAAGATGTTATGTTGTTGCTGTAGTGTTTAACGCCATTTTCAGCTCATGACAGGCTATATATGGCGGACAGTATTAATGGTGGAGGTAAAACTAAGGACCCCCCCCCCCCCCCGGAAAGAATCAGTGACCCACAAGAAGTTACTGGAAAGCTTTCTCACATATCCACATTGGCCGAATCTGAGACTCAAACCCACACCGACAGAGGTGAGATGACAGTGATCCATAACAGCACGTTTTAGACAACTCAGCCACTCGGGGGGCCCCTAGATGTTGTTACAAAGTTGCTTCTCATGTTGGAAGTTAGGGCAGCTTGTGCCAAAGACAAAAAATAAAACAGAATGTGAAAATAATGGAGCCAAAACATTTGTAATTTTTTTTCTACAACCACTACCAGCATTTATCAGTATACCACAACACAACTTTTCAGCTAAAAACTTAAAAGGTATCTGCACAAAAATTCTATAAAATCATCAGTTACTAATGGAGTGGAAGGCATTGCTAGGAGGCTGTTTGTGCATTATGGGTGGGTAAGTATTATTGAAAAAAAGAATCTTACAAGAAAATGTTTGTTTCTTCTTCAAATATGTTTCCAAATCATAACTCCTTAGAATAATTGGTACAAGGTGGAGAGAGATGTATCCCTTTACCCCCAAGAGACAACCTCTGGTTCAATAAGGTATTAAAACAGCTTCTGGATGATCTAACTGGACAATAGTCTCTGTACGTCCAAACTAGCTTCAAATGGGGAAAAAAAATCCTCTTTTGCAAATGCAGCAGAAATCGTGAAGCTGTATCCTTATGAAGCTCTTGAATTACCTGGAGAGGTAACCTTTTGCACCACAGGTCAATGTCCCACCAGTACGAGTTGAGCCTATTAGAGTGAAAGTTCTCTCAAATACAGACTGGAGAAGTGTATTTGGAACTCCATCCTATGGCATGGATAATAACAGAACAGTTTTGCTCATATGCAGTGACTGTACAGACTGTTCTAATGTCATAAGCCAAACTTCATTTGTGTGGGGTTATTTCCAATAGGTAGAACAGATATCCCACTTTGTCTTTGTCAAAAGTGTCTGTGTTGATATATCATCCTTTCAATCTTTTGAGGGCAAGGATACGCATTATCTCCCTTGACGCAATGGCTTGATCTCTCTTGACACAAAGGCATTATCTCCCTTGACACAATGGCTTGATCTCCCTTGAAACAATGGCTTGGTCTTCCTAAAAGTGCCACTTCTTTTAGATGACCCTGACCTGTGTAGACATGAATTATTACCAAAGCCTGATTACTGATAAATGGTTCTTGACAATGAAACCAGCAGTGATATTAACCCATCTTGCTGGAACTGCAATAGACCAATAACAATGAAAACAGCAGTGATATTAACCCATCTTGTTGGAACTGCATGTAGACCAATAACAATGAAAACAGCAGTGATATTAACCCATCTTGTTGGAACTGCATGTAGACCAATAACAATGAAACCAGCAGTGATATTAACCCATCTTGTTGGAACTGCATGTAGACCAATAACAATGAAACCAGCAGTGATATTAACCCATCTTGTTGGAACTGCATGTAGACCAATAACAAATGTATTCCCCAATTCATAGGGATGTCCTGTAACCTTTTATTGGTTGCTGTGAAAATCCTTCTGCTGTAGCCATGACCTTGACTGATGTAAAGAATGTATACTTGGTGGCATGTTGCTCATTCTATCTACCTGACCATTAAGGATATTAGATGATTAAGGTTGTGAGTGTAAATTGGCATATGATGGTTTTAACTGAAGTGGAGGATGAGAGCATTAAATCTCGTTAATGACCTACAAACCCTAAGAAGACCTTCTTGGAAAGGTGGCTGACTTCTTTCTGCAGCTGGACAGTAAGGTATAGCTAAATATCATGTACTGCTATTGTCAAGCTGGACAACATGCATTTCAAAGTCCAGAAGCTTAATTAACGACTGATGAAGTAATCGTTCTTGGTGAACTCAAACGTTTTTCAAGTTTACCTGAACCTTAATTAACTCTAGTGCAGTTCCACTGCAATTCCAAACCGTACGCAACCCGAAGGCTTCTTGATCTCTCTCAACCTTAATTAACTCAAGTACAGTTTCACTGCAATTCCAAACCATACGGATCCCAATGGCTTCTTGATAGGGCATAACCGATTAGCATTTTTCTACTGATTTCCGATTCCGGATTTTGGGCATGAAATTTTTCCGATTCCGGATACGATTCAATTAATCGGAAATGCTAAATCCGTATTTTTTTTCTAAAAACTTTCATCTTCCGTTTCCGGGTTTCTGGTATCTGGTTTTGCAGTGTCTAGCATGTTACTTAGTACTTTACCATATCCGGCTTCATTTCCGGTTTTCACCTGCCAGTTCAAATAGATTGTCTCACAGTGTGGTTGTGTTGACCATATTGGACTTTTCTGACTTTTTATTTAACTTTATTAAAGCACTATCGAATGACATGCAGTGTTAGACACAGTGCTATAGAAATTCAACTTTATTATTTTTATTATCCGAATCGGTCGTTCCTGCCTTGTCTGACTCCGATTAATCGGAAGTTCATACTATCTGGTGGAATCCGATTTCCAGATCAAAAGTCGGTTATGCCCTACTTCTTGATTTCTCAACCTGACTCATTCAAAAACAAAATCATATGGGATGTGTAGATGGTAATCGTCTTTCCTGCCAAATCAGCACATGATGTCCTATAAATGTATATGTTGCCATTACTGGCTATTTCCCAAAGAATTGGAATATTCCCATTTATTCTTCTGTACTATTCAAACTTTTTAAAAGGTTTATTGTCTCTTTCTCCTCACATGTCACTTGATGGAAGATATTTTTAGAAGAAATCTAGCTACCCAACTGAAGTTGATGAACCATCCAGTGAGTAGAGAGGTGCAATTCTGATGTGAAATCATGGATGACATGTAACAAGCTGCAGATGACTGATGATAAAACTGAGACCATTCTGATCACAACACAAAGACTTTATCATTCACATCCTTTACCTCAAACAATAAATATCAGCAACACCAACATTAAATTCATACAGTCAGTATGAAACCTAGGTGTTATTCTGGACAGTACTCTCACATTGCACCAACATGTCATGAACATATGCAAGGCTGCATATCTTGAGCTGAGACACATCAGGTCCATTTGCAAATATCTTTCAGTTGATGACACTAAAGCAATTGTGTGTTCATTAGTATTCCAAGACAAGACTATTGTAACTCAACATGGAACAAATTGCACATTGAAATTAGACATAAAGACACAGTGATCCCTTTCAAGATTGCGTTTAAAACTGATCTTTTTCTACTGCAAGAACAAAAACTTAAACACTTAATAATGTTTCCTACCTTAAATATTTTCATCATTTTTTTTATGTTTTCTCATTTCATGGTGTTTGTTTGTTTTTTGTTTTGTTTGTAGTCACATCATTTTAGAAACGCTTAGAGTTTCTAAAGATCAGACTTTTTACAAAGCCATCATCATCATCATCATCATTATTATTATTATTATTATTATTATTATAAAAAACACAACAAACTACCTACTGTTTAATTTCATGGTACGGTACACTAAACAGCAGGCAAACAAGATTGTCTTTTGTTATGGAAAGATGTGCCTTTGTCGATATGGATATATTTCGTTTACTTTTAAACAATGGATTGAGGACATGTTCTGGCAATATGGATATATTTTGTATTTTACCTCCTGAATACTCCTTCCACTCCTGAGACACCCATAGCATCCTCAATGTCTCTTGTCAGTCGGAAGGGAACGGTTTCTGGGGTTGGCAAAATCCTACCTTGTTCAAAGGCTACACCTGCAATTATTAGATTTTTTCCCCATGCGAGATTAGTTTGTTTATACAGCAAGAGTATTAATTATTTATACAACCAAAATGTGGTAAATAATGTTATTACAGTGCATTTAAAGAGTAATGTAAACAGTACATTATACAACCACCATGTGGTAAATAGTGTTATTACAACAATGTATATTAGAGTACTGTAAACAGTACATTATACAACAACCCTGTGGTAAATATGATTGGATACAATTCCAATCCAATAGAAAGGTGTCTTCAATGGAAAATCTTTGGTTAACATAAATAACTTGGAACTAAAGTTATTTTGCAAAAAGAACATTTGTCTTCCTTTAGTCTGCCAAACCTTAACCTTTGCTATTAAGATCAGTGGTCATCTTTCTTAACTCCAATGCAAGCCAGCTACACAGCTTGGTCATGGTTTCTGGTATAGGACTTGAGTAGTTATCTGGAAATCATTTTCATTCTTAGCGACTGTCTAACCTATGACCTTCTGAATGCACAATGTCTCATATGCAAGGCATTCTCAAATGGCTAGTCAATGCATAAAGTAGAGAACTCAATAAGGTTTTGTGGAAAAGATTTTTAAAAAATACTTCTTTCAGTCTCTTTGACCTTGACCTTTTACAATTGGATCCCCAAATGCCTTTTTGTATCAGGTACAAGCCATCCATAAAGTCTGGTCAAAGTAGGTTATAAAGAATTCAGATACCATATGGAGACCCTGACCTTTCATATTTGATTATCCCCCATCAATTAGGTGTCTTTCCTATATGAAACGCAAGTCATTTACAAAGGCTGGTCAATGTATCTGGTACATAAATCAAGCTGTGCCCTTCTTTAAGTGCCACTGACAGTGACCTTTAATCTTTTGTGCCCAAAATCAACAAGATTATTCCCTGATCCAACTTAAAAGCTGCTTACAATGTCTGGCAATGATTGATTATAGATATAAAATGTCTGGCAATGATTGATTATAGATATAAAATGTCTGGCAATGATTGATTATAGATATAAAATGTCTGGCAATGATTGATTATAGATATAAAATGTCTGGCAATGATTGATTATAGATATAAAATGTCTGGCAATGATTGATTATAGAATGGAATAGGGAACAGACAAACTGAGAAATGGAAGATAAAAACTAGGAGTTTCAAAAGTTTAAAATCAAAACACTATGGCAAAATATCTGGACAGATAGATTAATTAAACTTTCTGGTTTTATTGTGAGGCAAATATGTGAGTCTGACATGGAGAAGTTCATTTGTTATGTCTTATGATCTACATCTATCAATGTTAATTTTATATTTTCTCAAATCTGATGCTCCCAAGTGTATGTGTGTGTGTAACCAAGCACTAGCCATTCATTTCACAAATGTGCTGTCCTGTTTTAATCTTCATGCATGCATATTGGGTATTGGTAAATGGTTAATTATCCTAGATGCCCTCCTGCATATGAAGTATCTTATAACAACAAGAGTAATATGATGTTAGAAATTGGATGTGAAATTGGAACCATTTTCATTTGGAACCATCTAGATGCCATAAGAAGTCTATTAGTGAAAACTTTCATTTTGAAATGACCATCCAATCATGCAGAGCAGCATCTGCAAGGTGTTTCAAGATGGCCAACCTGTTGACAAAGCTTTTCAAGATGGCCAACCTGCTGACAAAGCTTTTCAAGATGGCCAACCTGTTGGCAAAGCTTTTCAAGATGGCCAACCTGTTGACAAAGATTTTCAAGATGGCCAACCTGTTGGCAAAGTTTTTCAAGATGGCCAGCCTGCTGGCTATACTGGATGTTCAAATAGCACATTTTCATCTAGGACTAACCAGACAATATAAGAATTCATGTGTTGCGAGCCCCATGTTGATATGACACGGAAGAGTAGCTATAACAATATTTTCAACATGGCAGCCATAACAGATATCTGAGTCACGTTGCAAGGTTAAATAAAATTAACCAACAAGAAACTTTGCAAGGCAATCTTAAATATAGTTTAAAAACAAGAAACTTGTGCTAAAATACGAACTGAGCTGGACACATTAGCTCTAAAATCTAACCAGATCCACATTGTTCTTACTGAGCAAAACAAAATCCCTTTGAATTCAGATATGTAACCAGTATATGTCTATAGATCTACTGTAGTCTGATGGTGGGTACGAATAAAGTGAGATGTGGAGATATATTTCAAGAACATTTTAGTTAAATACACTTACCTAGATCTATATGGATAAGCTCAGCTGTATTACAATCTATCAGAATGTTCTGGACATGTCGGTCCCCCAGACCAAGTATGTAACCAACTGCAACAAAATTATACTAGTTTAACATCTTAAATACCACCCAAAAAATAAGTGTCTTTAAAAAGAAATTTTACTTCCAAACAGCTGTGTTTAGAAACTACAAGTTTTTTCAGTAATCTTAGCAAAAAATAAAATTGTTTTTAGTTTTAATCTTTTAATCTGGTTTAAGTGTAATCATCATAAACACAAAATGTCTACTTGTACCTCAAATATGAAAACGGTCCTTCTGCCATCATAATCAATTGAACACCATTATAAATATTATCATAATCCATTATAACTATTATCAAGTAACATAATTAAACTACCTAAAGCTAGCCTTTCACTCATAAAGATGTCATGGCAACCAAGCTAAATAAGCACTTGTCGAATAAAAAGATTTGTTTCAGATAGGGTTTATTATCGAGAAGTAAGTTCCAGAGTTTGTAGTGAACTTAAAGTTCCTGAATCGGCACTCACTAGATTTCATTGTTTCACTATTACCTGTAATGAAATCATGGCATCAATGTTTTTCAGTTATGCCACTGATGGTTGTTTCAAAAAATAAATATTCCAAGCCTTTTAAAGAAAAAAAAGTATAATTGTTTTTTAACTGTCAATCAACAAGAACAGAAAGCAGTAACTAATACAGATGTGAAAGTTTTTAAAACCCTCTTCTATTGTTGCAGTCTTTCATAGGTATGGCATATTTTGTTTGGTTTTGTGATTTTAATGCCATTTTTCAGCACAAGATAGGCTATGTATGGCTGCCAGTGTATCTAGTGGAGGAAGAACACAGGACGACCCCAGCTCGTAATTATGCATTCAAAACTATAGATTCATAAATACACATTAATTCTATTCATGTGCACCCAGTGACCATTTAACTTAGTCCCACACTCTACATCAGTTTCAAAAAGAATTGTCATTTTGATCTACTTCAAAAATTGAAATTTAGAGTTAAAGTGTGAATGACTGAATTGCTATGTGGATCCAACTCATAACTGCTTTTCTGATTATTAGGGACTGGATTATTGGATCAATTCAGTGCAATATGGGGAATGGATTTCAGCTGGAAATATAGGCTACCGGTACTCGAAAATCCAGTATTGCTTTTGTGTGCATTAGGTTCCTAAGGACAAACTGGTTGGATTGAAAAACTAACTAAGAAAGTGTATTTTGAGGAAATTGAAGGTGCATTAATGTAAGTATATTTTTTACCATTCTTATTAACAGCTAAAAAAAACATGTCTATGCCCTATCATTTGCATCTCGCTGTTGGATGGACCCCAGCTATGACCTGTATCATACGGTCTATCTTTTACTGCTAGCCTAACATTGTATCAAACTAGTTACATGGGGAAAATGATACATGGGGAAAATTGAAAAACAGCTGCTGTGTGACACTACATTTACCTGGCAGAAATAATACTTTTTATTGTCCTGGATTAATGGCTCTGAGACTCTTAATTCCCTACCAAAAAACTTTGACCCTAGAGAGCACTGGTATTTCTTAACCATTCTTATTGCAAAAATATATATTTTAATAAATAGCTGTTTAAATGATCAATATAGTATTTTTAATTACTGTGTCTCTCACATTTGTTGCCGACATTGAAATCACATTCGTTTGTTTCCTTCTTGAAAGTTTCATTTCTGACTGGGTGAACTTATCCACATTGTTAAGTTTAACATCTATTATTTCAAATGTGAACAGACCCCTAGTTAAATAAAAGCAATCTTGGACAATGCTGTTTAACCTAGGACTGTGCTACACGACATATCAATATTAATATTTATTAAACTCTTCACTCTGTCTAGAAAACAAACAAAATAAATGTTTGATAAAAACTATTTCTATTAGCAGCAGAAACATTACAAGAGCCCCTTTCACTAAAATTGGTCTGCAGGACTTTAAAAAGGGGAAACCGAAGAATGCCATTCAAGGGACACAACTCCTATAAATGATGATGTGCATTGTAATAATGCCAACTACTTTTGAACAAGAAAAATCTCATGTAACAATATGAAGCAGATTGACATAGGTCTGTTCAAAATGATCACAAGACAAAATCGGCTTAAACTGCATTAGAATATATGGAACTGTTCTTGAGCTATGATGTTTACAAGCAACATCCAAAGTTTCCATGTGAAGAAAAGAATTAACCTGAAGCAGATGAGGATAAACCCATAATGAGCATATGCAAGTCAAAGAGACAATATTTATACCAAACTTTTTCAGAATATTTTGAATGATTCTTCGGCTATGCTAACAGCAAACATTCTGTGTGAAGATGCATTTTCAAGGGCCATAAGTGTATCAAAAAGTCGACGAAAAGACGAAATCCATAAAAGGTAAATCCATGTCCATGAGACCAAATATGATCAGAAATATGCAGAATAGTTCTTGAACTCATGTGAAGATATAAAGATGGTAAAGGTCCATAAATGTAGAAAAAATGAGGCTGATGAATCTATGTCATACTAGGCAGAGAGAGAGAGAGAGAGAGAGAGAGAGAGAGATGATTATGCTTTCAAAAACAAATCCCTGTGGCTGAACTTATTTGGGGAAAATGTCTTCCAAAACCATACATCAAAGCCGACTCGACTGTCTAACACCACACCCACACAAGTTTGGAAATGTTCAATATTTGAAAACAGTGTGTAATAATTTTATTAATAATCAACTTGCATACCTATGGAGTTTGTTGCAACACTCCTGGTGTAGGCCAGTCTACGTTCAAACCATATTGCAGGTTGGGAGAATTTCTCCATGAAAAAGTATCTGAAAACCGGCTGAAAGTGTCTGCATATTTCCTGGTAAGCTCGATACTTTTTCTCCATGTTGCTGCTATGCACACCCTGCTTGGCATAAAAGAAGGTTGATCAGACTAAGGCTTTCATAAAATTATCAATTTACTGCTTCATGTTTGTCAAGATGGTACATTTAACACTGATTTAGATAATAAATTTTGATAAATCAAGTTTGTCTAATATTTGAAAAAAAAGCCAATGCCGAGTTGAACATTGAGCAATGATAAAGTATAAACCATATTTAATTTGAAATTAATAATTGTTAACGACTGAGACATACAGTAATACTCTAAAAGAAGCCCCCTTCTAATACACCCCCTCTCTGTAAAAAGAGAGAAATTTCTAAGATTTGTGTATATACATTATGGGTGTGTCAAAACATTTCAAACAGTCATAAGTAATCCAATGACTGTTAGAAAAATCAAAACAACTTAATTTACGAATGTTTACAGTTAAACAATGATGTTCAATGCCCCTCTTTGGAAACTGCACTATCCCAGGGGCATCTATTAGAATAACAACAGTAACTATTATTAAAGATTAAGACGTTCATAATTGAGACATGCACAACTATTGTCTATAGTGTAGACATATCAACTACTGTTCTTGATTGAGTATACAGTAAAACCTGTCTTGAGCAACCTCAACTATAAGCGATCACCCATCATAATGCAGAGATTGATTTTATTATGCAAGCAACCAGCTGATGAACATGACCAGCAACCATTATGTCTTTGCATTTTGACACTGCTATGAACCATTGTCTTTGCATTTTGACACCGCTATAAACAACCACTGTCTTTGCATTTTGACACTACTATGAACAACCATTATGTCTTTGCATTTTGACACTGCTATGAACAACCATTATGTCTTTGCATTTTGACACCACTATGAACAACCATAATGTCTTTGCATTTTGACACCGCTATGAACCACTATATCTTTGCATTTTGACACTGCTACGAACAACCAGTCTTTGCATTTTGACACTGCTATGAACTACCATTGTCTTTGCATTTTGACATTGCTATGAACAACCATTATATCTTTGCATTTTGACACCGCTATGAACAACCACTATGCCTTCTTAAAGAGTTCAGACATTCAACCTTGAAAACTGGTATTTTTGTACAAACCTGTTTTGAGACCACCTGCTTTCAGAGACCATTTTTTGCTGACATAAGTGGTGGTCACTCAAGATGGGTTTTTTGGTATTAATTTTTGTTCATGACTGAGACATATAAACCAATCTATATGACTGACAGACATGTTCACTAAACCAATCTTCGTGACTGACAGACATGTTTCATTAAACCAATCTTCGTGACTGACAGACATGTTTCATTAAACCAATCTTTGTGACTGACAGACATGTTCACTAAACAAATCTTCGTGACTGACAGACATGTTCACTAAACAAATCTTCATGACTGACATGTTTCACTAAACCAATCTTCGTGACTGACAGACATGTTCACTAAACCAATCTTCGTGACTGAATGATTATGTTTTTATTGCTGGTGTCAAAATGTGCACAATGCAGATGGAGTAGACATTTAAATGTGCTTGCATGCAAATAGGACAGAGGCATAAAAGCACTTCTATTGGAATGCAGTCGAGGTGTTCAGTTATAATTGCATGCAAATCCAAGGCACAAAAGTTCTTCCATGCATCAGATGTATTAAAAAGCACTTGTGCAAAGCACAGAGTTAAGATGGGTGGTTCATCTGTGATGTTCTCTATTTGGGTAATGCTGTACTTCAAGTTATATCATGCCATATATATATATATAAAAAAAACAACTGATCATCGTGTATTAGGTCTTGAAAATTCCTCTCATCCAGTAATACTTATGGTCAGAATTGGCAAGTAAGTGACATTATGAAGATTCTCATCAGCTTTGGTAAGTGCAAAGTGAAAATTCTCACTGTTATGAACAAGTGTAGACAGGTTGCTGCAGATCATGCTTAAGTTCCATGTTACTTATCATGCAGTAGAATTTTTATGTAGTCCTTCAATATGATATGAAAGAATTCAATTGTCAACAGAATATCACATAGTATATACAGAATACCACATACTGTCATATGTTTCCGGCAATCCATGGATGACCAGTCCCGAGGTCTATATCTTGGGTGTGCTCCTATGACCCCAGTGGCCGGGTTTCCAATGAGATACTCTCCAAAGGGCTGGGTTCCTTCACACCACTCTAATATCCCACTCCTCTGGGATAGAGGAATCACCTGAAACAAGAAAATGAAACCCTACTGAATGCAACTGAAATGATTGCAAAACTTATTGCATGGTAGGGAATTCCATAGGAATAAAATACAAATTTTTATTTTGAAACTAATCTTGACTGTCTCATTTGATCTTTCACTTTTAGTCACTTTTTGGACCCTTAAATATACACAGTCTCGTGCTACTTCTGTGTACTATAGATTTAGCCAATTAGAGAGATGTACAGATACTGTAAATGCTAGGTCCTGTTTTTGTAACAGAAATTCATCATTTCTTAATGAGGAAGAAATTGCAGTATCTTCAACTAATTACCCTATTCCATATCTTAAACACTGAATCAAATTATATAATGCAAACAAGTGTACAGACATAGCTCTTCACCTTGTACGTCCTAATTTTCAATCTTCTTTTCCTGGTCTCTGTTTCCTTTTGTAGAAGGTTGTTAACCATTTCAAAAACCTGCTGCATGACTGCATCCTGCCTCAAGTCATCTCTGCCCTGTCAGTATAACATTCCATTGAAAACTTACTATATTACTAATTATTGCTATTATACAATTAAATGCATCTGATACATTTTAGAGCACAAATTTTCTTTCTCACTAGTTTTCCGTACTCTTGTTGAGGACTTTGTTGTAAGAATTAGATGAGTGCCAAAAGCTTGCAAGAAAATAAAAAAAAAATCTAAAAAGATTTGTATTCTCTTGAGTATAAGAGTTTTGGCAGTTTTACTTAGCACACATTGTAAAAATGTTTACACTGCCAATAATGTAAAATGCACACATTGTAAAAATGTTTACACTGGCAATAAAGTAAAATGCACACACTGTAAAAATGTTTACACTGGCAATAAAGTAAAATGCACACACTGTAAATATGTTTATAATAATTAATTATGTCAAATGCATAATATTCAGCATTCACAGAAATATGACACCACACCCAATACATGGTTTATACAAGTTCAATGAATTGAGGCTGGGGTTCAAAGATTTTATTCCTCAAGAAAATTATAAACTTCTTTATACATTATTTTGTTTATCGCTGTAGCTATTAGTACAAAAATAGAAGAAAACACGTAATAGGGTTCATACTTTTTGAAATAAAACTTTAAAAAGCTTTTTCCTTGATGAAATTGATTTTTTTTAAAGGTTCACTTATGATCCGTACTGAAAGGGCGAAAAACATTTTGGCTGAAAAAATATGGGTTTATCTTCAAAATGTTGTCATTTCACACTTTAAAAATTAAAAGCAGTTCCTATCTTGAGACTGGGCCCATCAGTGGCCTAAAGCAATATCCGTTACAGATCACTGCCATCTCACCTCTGTCTGCATGGGTTCGAGTCACGGTTTTGGCCAATGTGGGTATGTGAGAAAACTTGCCAGTAGCTTCTTGTGGGTCGATGGTTCTTTCTGATATTTTCCCGGGTTCTTCATCTACCATTAATACTGGACACCATGTATAGCCTATCGTGTGCTGAAAAATAGCATTAAACCCTATAACAACAACTATCTTGAGACTCTCATAACTTTAAGGTAATTCAATGGATAAAGTTTTCAACACAGAGCAATATGTTTTTCTTAAGCTATTTAGGATCCAGAAATATTTCAATTAAAAGGAAAATCCCCCACCGACACTGGGTTGTTTTAAATATGGACACAAAATCACTTATAAATTGTATACCTTTGCGTAAAATGAAGGACATATTTTTGTTTATTTTCAAGTCCATCTTGTCTGGTTGGTGTTCTAACATCTACTCTTAACGTAATCTATTACTATTTACCACAAATTAAATTCACTGATTGTAAAGGACACCTGCAGCTTGGGATTTTTCCGTATTATTCATTATATAATGGAAAGAAGAAAAAAAATTATATATTTAAAAAGTGATGGAATTTGTTTAGTTTTGTATTTCCTGTGATAATGCGATACATTTATGGCAATTTTCAAAATGGGTTTTTCCAACAAATTCAGAGAGTTTTCAAGTAAACCTCTACAATTCAAGGATTTGTCAAGGTTGTATGACCTATGTAACAGTTTCAAACACAATAAGTAATATTGCAAGGTAGACTGATTGCACATCACTGAACCCCCTTCCCCCCCCCCAGCATACTGCTGAGGTATTACCAGGATATCAGGAAGATAGCAGCTTATATATTACCCATATTAAAGGTCATACATGGAGAAAACAAAACTAAGTTCAAATTAAAACAAGATTTAGTACTACACAGAAATTCCTCAAAGCAGAAAGATGCCATGACTGGATTTAGTACAAAGACAATTCTCAAGGTAGAAAGATGCCATGACTGGATTTAGTACACAGACAATCCTCAAGGTAGAAAGATGCCATGACTGGATTTAGTACACAGAAAATCCTCAAGGTAGAAAGATGCCATGACTGGATTTAGTACACAAAAAATCCTCAAAGCAGAAAGATGCCATGACTGGATTTAGTACACAAAAAATCCTCAAAGCAGAAAGATGCCATGACTGGATTTAGTACACAAAAAATCCTCAAGGTAGAAAGATGCCATGACTGGATTTAGTACATAGAAAATCCTCAAGGTAGAAAGATGCCACTGCTGCATCAATCATACTTTCAAGAAATATGTGGCATTGGGGAAGGATTTTTTGCTGTCGTCTTTTATGGTTTATGTGGAATTAATACCATTGTCTGCACACAATAGGCCAAACATAAAGATGTATAAACTATACCATCCAAAAATGTTAAATATAAGTCCATACAAATATGTATCATATAGGTCCATACAAAAATAATATAGGTTCATTTGAAAAATGTTTGATATAGGTTCAAACAAAACTCTATCATATAGGTCCATACAAAACTCTATCATATAGGTCCATATAAAAATGTTTAGTATTTATTGGTTCATCCAAAAATGTTTTATAGAGGTTCATACAAAACTGTATCATATAGGTTCATACAAAAATGTATCATGTTGGTCAATACAAAACTGTATCATATTGGTCCATACAAAAATGTATCATATTGGTTCAAGAAGCTATTAAACTATAAAGAAACCTGTTCAAAATAATGCAATGACTTGACAGGTTTTAAATTTTTATTAAGAGCCATGTAACATGCAAGACATGAACCAACTCACTTTCACTAGTTGTCGTCTGCTTCTGCCATCAGATCCTACACAGTCAATTATCTTGGGCAGATTGATACCACCAGCCAGTTTGAAGGTTGGCATGAACTTATAGATGTAGTTAATGTTGGAGTAGTCACAAGATGGATTCACCTAAAAAAGGGAAAAGATGAGATAACAGAATCACTTTCTTGTTAAAGATGATGATTCAAAGTGCCAACTTAGTCAATGAAGGCCTTCAAATTGTGCAAGTCATAAAGTATATCACAAACATGCTTGAAAATACTTGAACTCCACTGTGGTAATACATTTTTACATCATGCAAACACGGATGAATTATTTTTACATCATGCAAACATGGATGAATTATTTTTACATCATGCAAACACGGATGAATTATTTTTTGGAATACAATACATTCATCTAAAATTCTTTCCTTCATTAGCTGAAATATACTTAACACTGAAAATTACTGTCAAATTTTGGCTAACATAGTATAAATTAAACTAATCCACTCTATAGGTCAATACAAATTAAGCAGTCATATACATTATCAAAATACAATAATTATTTATTAATATTGTGACCCTGATTAAGGTTGAGATGTGATTAATACTGATGTTCAGGATCTATTTCAAAATACAAAAGCTATGCATTAATTTAGCGACCCTGATTGAGGTTTATATGTGACCATAACTTAAAAAAGTATTATCAAATCATGGATGAACAAATTAAAAAATATACCTACTTCATTTGTCATCTATGCAGTATTGACTAAAAACATCGTAGCTGTGAACTTTAACATCTTCCATTATGCTACACGTGTACCTGAATGACACTATCTACTATATATCCACCCACCATTCATGTGAATCTACTTTAAATTATACACACCTTTATGTTTGCTGTTGGCACTGCTACACTGCTCAAATCCTTGATTTTAGAAATAGACAAAGTACTTGGCAAAGGTACAGGCTCTGAAAACAAGGAGATATCTCAAGTAAGACAAAGTACTCGGCAAAGGTACAGGCTCTGAAAACAAGATGTCTAGTAAGACAAAGTACTCGGCAAAGGTACAGGCTCTGAAAACAAGATGTCTAGTAAGACAAAGTACTCGGCAAGGGTACAGGCTCTGAAAACAAGATGTCTAGTAAGACAAAGTATTTGGCAAAGGTATAGGCTCTGAAAACAAGAAGATGTCTAGGCTGATAAATCAGCCCTTCACCCGTTACGATTTCGATGTCAAAATCGTAACGGGTGAAGGGCTGATTTATCGGCCTAGAAGATGTCTAGTAAATTAAGGTTGCAGCACTTGTTTAAACCCTGGTATTGGCTTTGGCTATCGATACGAGTTACCATATTTCCAGTACCAAATTGTTCTTTATCATTAGTCTGCATCAATTAGGCTGGATGTAAATACAGTGGGACCCCGCTATAACACGGTAGTTGGGAGCCATAGAATCCGACCGGGCTATGAACCGAACAGTGTTATAAGTAACCATGTACAATACCAACACATTTTTGGATTTAATTGGGGGGGTGGGGGGGGGGGGGTGGTGGTGGTACATAAAGACGGGTGCAAAAATGCATGGCACAATTGCCATTTTTGATCAATATATATTAAATGAGAAAAACATTTGCTGTAGTAATAGAAATTGCAGATTTAATATATTACTTTATTCAGAGAACCATGCATTGGTACATACACGTGTCTAATTTAAATATACATGTATAATCTATTGCATGAAAAGAGTATCAACACCGTGTACTCACCAGCGAATCTTGTAACATACACTGAATCCATAATTCAAATATTTCCATCGAAAATATCCACACAAGGATGTAAAATATTCAATAATTTTGTCAAAGATCATTATGTGACTGAATTCAATGAAAAGAAAATAACAAAAATTACGTAACGGGTGTACGTAATGAATGATGAAATAGTACATGTCCGTAGATTAAATAATGGAAGCTAAAGTGTATTCTTACAATAACTACATGTACATCTCAAGATCCTTCTATCTCTGAATTCAGTCATTGTAAATTTCAGCACATTTTCCCACCCAAGCTGCTAGTCAAAGTCCTTTGAACTTGCCGCCCAGCTATTGCGTCATGTTCTTTTGATGTACTCTAATACAGCAGGCGAACTGGCTGTATTTTAACCATTGAATTATGTCACTGTTTAGCTCGGCAGTTCACTTTGATGATAAACAATGTACTTAAATTGATTGATTTATACATTCTGGTGAGAATCTTTTATCAACCCCCGCATTGGCTATTGCTTAGTTATGTATGAAATTAAGAGAACATATATCGGAGATTATTAGAGCAACGATTGTATTCAGAATGCATTCAAGACAAACACAAAGTAGACACGATGGCTTCATTACTCAGGAATCAGTAATTATAATGTTGACACTTATGAGCTGTAATTTTTCAACAATAAACAAAGATCAAAGTTCTCAGTAGGCCCAGCAATTGGTTCGTATTTCCGACGTTTATTTTGGCACAAAACTAGAAGAAATTTGATAATACATTTTCTACACATTCTTTTTCGCACTGTTTAGACGAATATGAGAATGATAATTAAACTCTTGACGTATTTTATTTTTCATACTTAAAAGATTTTTTTTTTTTGGTATTTGAGAAAAATACCTGTAATAAATTACCCGAAATTTCGGGAGCCATGCCACGACCGGGTTATATCTGAATTCGGGTTATAGCGGGGCGGGTTATAGCGGGGTCCCACTGTAATGAATTTAAATGTGGGCATTGTTTTCATTGTTATAGTACTGGCACATATTAATGAGTTAGGTATGTTTTGAGCAATCTTTTCAGTCATTATCATTCATATAAATATCCCCTTATAAATCATGCTGCCTATCTCATTCATATAAATATCCCCTTATAAATCATGCTGCCTATCTCATTCATATAAATATCCCCTTATAAATCATGCTGCCTATCTCACAATGCCTCTCATCAAATCACACACGTCTTAAACAGTGGCTTTTAAGCTGGAAGTTGTAAATTTCACAGAAGAGAAAGATAGGAATATGGCTGCTCACAGGAAATATGGTGTCAGTGAAAAATGTTTCTGGCATTGGATTCAAGCTAAAATTGCATTATGTGCTACAAAAAAAACCAAGTATAATAAAAAGTAGTTTTATTTATTTTTCATTTGTAACTTTTCTGTTTTCTGTCTCTTAATTTTCTTCACATGTCTGATTTCCCAATGGATAGCCACATTTCCCTATTGTTAGCCTCACTGAGTTTATCTCTACGGTTGAATCTTGCACTCAAGACTGGTTTGAACTGGAATAATCAGGTTAACACTTTAGACTTTAGTTAACATGTACATAGCGTGCACAGCCATGTGGCTCTTGTTGCAATGGATATCCTAATTAAAACAAGCATCGACTGTTTATTCAGCATTGCAATTTCAATGAAATAATCCATAAATAAGTTGAATCTGAGTACAAAACAAAGACCTGACTTTCAAGTAAAAAAAATATCGCCTTACAGACCAGAAAATATGGTACATAACAATAGGTACAAGAAAATGGGGTGGGGGGTGGCAGTCGAGTGGTCTAAAGTGCTCTCTGTTACTGATCACTGCCATCTCACCTTTCTGCATAGGTTTGAGTCTCAGATTCGGCCAATGTGGGTATGCGAGAAAGCTTGCCAGTAGCTTCTCATTGGTTGTTGGTTCTTTCTGGGGTTTTCCCGGTTTCTTCCTCCACAGTTAATACTGACTGCCATGTATAGCCTATTGTGTGCTGCAAAATGGCATTAAAACCCTACAAGAAAATAGTCAGAACAAGATACAAGTTTAAGATATGAAATGGGAACTGAACAGAGAAATGTCATACAAGGACATACAAGATATAGCCACAAAAACCCAGAAAGAGATAAAGAAGATGGGGAATTAATAGATAGAATACCTAATATTTGTAATGGAGCGAAATATATTATGAGTGGATGGACAGCTATGTCAAGAAACCATTTAGCTAAACTGTAGTGTAGAACTTGGAGAGGTGGACGGAACTTTTGTGCGTGTATACTAGATAATGTAAGTAATTTGTAAAATGACAGTTTATTAAATATTAAAACTACCCTCACCCCGAAGCGAGAAGAAGAGATTTCTCCAGTGAGAAGTGATTGAGAACCCTCTGGATCAGATAAATATCAAGTTCATCTTCAACCATGACATGAATGACATAATGATTACTTGCTAAACTAAAAAATATCACAAGTCACTATTTTTTGCTTCAATCACTGTTAATAACACAAATTCTTTCAAATGCACTTAATATATAACAATACATTTTGATCAGGTATCAATTGCACAAAACCTTTGCTATGCAAAGTTTCAGTAAACAAACATTTACAAAGTTACACACATCTTATATTGTACCTGCAATTGAAGTGGTATGGAAGAAACAACAAGCTGCCTTAACTGAAGAGTGTACTGAAAAGCAAATATGTGGAGGTGATGCTTATTGCAATTCCCCTGGGTTTTCAGCCAAATATGGGGCTTATACTTTGATGGATTTGTAGGCGGAGAAAGTACTTGACATCCAGCTAGTATAGGTACAACAGATGGTTGTTGTTAGAGCTTATGTGAATGTGATTATGATAATGTATACAAGTTTAAAGTTGGCACACAAAAGAGGGAAGCAGAAAGACAGCATTCAACATTGAGTAGAATTGCTGAATTCTCAAGGTCTTTGTAACATTGGTTACTCCTTTATACTTTTGCATTATAGCCTATACTTTGATTACATAGCTGTATCTAATTTTATCAAGTTGTAAAACTACATCAAGTTAATGCATTATATCAATTAAATGTTAACACAAGTGACTGTAATGAGAACTAGACTTGTTTTTAAATTGTCAGCAATAGATTATGTTTACATGATATCTTCAGGAAATTCTGAGCACTGTTCCATGATGTACAAATGCTGTCAAAAATATTTCCATTGTTAAAAATTTTCAGTGGAACAGGCTAGCACTTTGAATTTATGACATTAAAACCAGTCCAGAGTTGACAGCAGAATCTACCTTAAGTATGATACTAAAACCAGTCCACAACAATATATACCTTTAGTTTGATACTAAACCAGTCCACAGTTTACAACAAAATCTACCGTTAGTTTGATACAAAACCAGTCCACAGTTTACAATAAAATCTACCTTATGTTTGACACAAAACCAGTCCGCAGTTTACAACAAAATCTACCTTAAGTGACGATATAAATGTACCCAGTAATGCACTTATCACCATCTGCATCATCAGATAAGGAATAATACTTTGTGGTCTGACAAGATAGGTACTCTTTTAAAAGAGGTGGTTTTAAGCAAAGGTTTGACTGTACATTGTTATCTCTAAAATGCCATTATTGAGGTTCATACAGATGATATACCTTATAGTGAGGGGGCTTTATAGTGAGATGCTTTATAGTGAGGGATACTCAAACAAGCCTGTATCCTGATAGTTAAATAAAAACTTTAAATATTTAATGATGTAAGACCACATTACTATCTGTTTTTTCTCAAACTAAAATAAAGTAAAATAAACCAAGCATCACCTGATAAAAAAGATCCAACCAGAATCTGAAAAATTACTATACCACAGTATACTGAAAAGTATTATAGTAAAGGACCAATATAATTACTTACTGGTTTCAGTTTTGTACTCCTGGACACTCCAGTTGGCCAGCTGGATGTAAGCATCACACAACTGTTTCATGCTGGCCACTATGATTCCAACCTTCTTGTTCTTTATGAGATTCTCCACCATGTTCTTGGCTGCCTGCACTCTACCCTACAGAGCATAC
Organism: Unio delphinus; assembly: GCA_029339505.1. NCBI lineage: Eukaryota > Metazoa > Mollusca > Bivalvia > Unionida > Unionidae > Unio > Unio delphinus. The sequence goes on along the minus strand of JAQISU010000242.1, from coordinate 12,920,754 downwards.
AAGAGTTTCTAATCATATATAACATTTTTTTAAATAAATTTATTTTTAATATGCAATATTTTCATTTGAAATGATTTCATAAAAAATATTTTTATTTTACAGACTTTCAGAATGATCAATAATGCCAAGCTTTTGTTATATACAATGGTCCCCCTTGTATATACAATCACACCTTGTGCAAGTGGCCTTAGACGATATGTGGCCTTTCCAGATTGGAATACATTTTTTTTGAGAAGTGCATGCAATGTATGTAGTAAGAAAGTTACATACTTCAAAGCACTTACAGCACTTTCACTTTGACTGTCCTGGGAAAAAGCAAATTTTTTAGTAAATTATGTTTCTCCGAGAATACTTACCCAATCACATTACTTTAGGGATATTAGCCTGCTACCTCGCGAATCCAGCCCTACCAAAAGACGAAAATTCGTCTTTCCTGTCTATGTCATATAGACAAAGGGCAATAACTCTTGCCCATTACCTCCCCTTGCCGCCCGTTAGGTGTCGCTTCTTTAGTTTTTAAGCTGAGCGATATATAAAACACGAGGATGCTCGCATGGCGGGGTGGTTGGGAGGGTTTCTTAGTAATGTGATTGGGTAAGTATTCTCGGAGAAACATAATTTACTAAAAAATTTGCTTTCTCCTTTGAATACGTTCCCCAATCACATTACTTTAGGAGAATAAGTAATAGGAGGAGGGAATGCGGAGCATCCGACCTCCACCCCGGGTATCCTCTAGGGAATGATGGTTGGATTCCCCATGTGAATGATAACCCGGTCTCCTAATTTTCAATCAGCAACACAGCCCAGGGTCACGTGATATGTGACCCTTTTATGCGGTTAAGAAGATAGTTATTGAAATCTTCTTACCTACGAAAATTTATCTGGCGAATCCAGCGAAGCTAATAGGCTGTGCTGATTGTTGCACATGGGTCTGGTGGGCGTCTGGGCTGCCCAACACCGGACCTACTAGAATCAATGTTTGCCTCTGCGAGTACAAACTTGAAGATAAAACTGTAGAAGGTTGACTCTGCAACAGCTTCTATAAGGTGACTGATTTGCGAATTCTCAGAGTACGCCGAGCGTATAACCCATTACAGCCATGAAGCAAGGGCTTGAATGGTGATATCTCATATCCCAGCTATCACCAGAAGAAAGAGGTGCTAGTATGTGACCTGACTCACCTCTATGCATTGAAATGGTGCTAGAGTGCCCAAACAGGATCTTACATGGCTGTTGATCCTGACTTATCTATAAAGAAAGCGAGCTAATGACGACTCGTTGATCGCAATGTATGGTAATCTATTTTGGACTACGAAGCCTGGCTGCGTCAAGAGGACCATCAAACCCTCTGATCGAAACGAAAGAGAGTTCGGGTCACTAGAAAGGACATGTAACTCGCTCACCCTGCATGCTGAAGCTAAGGCTATCAAGAAACCCAATTTGTATGATAGTAGCTTTAACTAATCGTGGGTTAAAGACTCAATACTGTCTGAATTGAGTCATGTTAAAACCCAGGACAGATTCCATTTGAAAACAGGGTGAGGGATATAAGTCGATTAAATTTTTTTTTTTTTTTTTTTTTTTTTTTTTTTTTTAAATGTCTAAAGATCTGACAAATCTTTGTCATGGCTGATAGCACATGTACCAGAATGGCGGAATGTGTCTGATATCATGGAGCGGTAACATTTGAGAATAACTGGAGCCAGATGTTTCTCCTCGAAAAGCCAGAGAAAAGTTGGCCAGTTGAGGGATTGTGACACTCAGAGGAACAATGTGAATGATATGGTACCAATCTCTGAAAACATGCCACTTGCCCTCGTAAACCTTCAGAGTAGAGGGCCTTCTTGCTCTCGAGATTCTCTCCGCAATCAAAGATTTAAATTGTTTGTCTTGCAAGGCTGTCTGGACAAGAGCCAAGCTTGAACATAAAGACGGTCCGGACAGGGGTGGAACACCCCTGGCCGCGGTTGCTTGTTAATACTTGTGCTGACTGTAATCTTCCTGGGTAGATCTATCGCCTAGATTGAGTAGATCGGAGACCCAGGAGTTGTTCCATCTGAGAGGGGTAATCAGAACCATCTGACAATTCTGACCCCTTAACTTCTGGATTAATTCCAGTACCAAGACCGTGGGAGGGTAGGAGAATGCCCACAACCCTTCCCAGGTGATTGATCGAGCATCAACGACCCAAGCTTCTGGGTCTGGAACCTGTGAGATGAAAGGTGGAGAACTTGCGATTCCATCTTGTTGCAAAAGATCAATCATCGGACGTCTCCAAAGTGTGTCAATTGGAAGAAAGTCCGATTGATGGAGTGACCATTCTGTGTGAATGACTAGATAGAGTGTCAGCCAAGACATTGAGTCTGCCAAGAATGTGTCTGAATTGTACATTGAGGTGGAGATTGTCGAACCAATGTAGAAATTGCCAGTTCAGATTGCACAGGTCTGGTGATTGGTGTCCCCTTGTTTTGAGGCAAGGCACCACCACAATGTTGTCTGACATAATGAGGGCAGTTTGTAATAAGAGTTGATCCTGCCCGAAATGAAAGGCATTGATGACAGCCGTTATTTCTGAAAGGTTGATGTGGAAAGGGCTCGCCCCTGGCACCCACGTGCCGCTGACAGTATCGAAGTTCGGCAACAGGTGGGCACCCCAACCGTAGGTATTAGTGGCGGAACATACCGTTATCCCCTTGGGGTATCTCCAGAGTAATCCCTGTGGACAGCCTACAGGGGTTGTGCCATTGACTCAAGAATGATTGTATCTCTGGCGTGAGCATGACTGTTTTCTGGGATCGAAGGGACTTGAAAAGAGCGCAATTACGCTAGCAACGTCCTTTGTAAAGGGCGCATAAAAGGACGGCTGATCGGGATCAAGTCTGCTGCCGCATTGAATAATCCGAGGATCTGCAACTCTCTCGCTAAAATGTGCATCCTGTCGGAAACGGACTCTACGAGTGCAATTATCTGGATAATCGCAAACTCGAGGAAGCCTTACCAGATTCAGATCGGGAGAAACTCCACACCCAGATGGACCAAATTCCGGATTGGACAGAGATCAAACTTTATCCAGTTCACGAGAAAGCCTATATGACGTAAAGTGATATAAGATCGTTTCTGCCTTTGAGCAGAATAGAACTTGACAGATGTTTCTGGAGGATGTCATCCAAATATACTGCCGACGCAATAGATGAAGTCGAGCGGAACAGGGTGACGACGTAACCCATAACCTTGGTACTAGCCCAAGTGCTTAAATTTAGGCCAAAAGGTATGACATGGAACTGATAAGCCTAGTCCCGACAAGCACAACGGAGAATGTCCGCTACTCGTGGGATAGGGACGTGAAATGTGCGTCGGTCATATCTAGCCAGCTTATGATGGGGTTTAAGCGACGTGCCCTTCAGACATGCGTCACGACGTATCAGGTCTAGGTTGGCAGAAGCAGTCAGCGCATTGGCCATGGAATGGTGAGCTGCCCTGTTAAGGACCCTAGCTAACCATGCCGTCGAATCCCAAGCATGTTCATTGCCAGATTTTTCAGCGATCCTGAAAATGGCTAGGGAGGCTAGGTCTAACAGTGAAGACGTAGCGACTACATTCGAACCAGCTTGGACGTGGCATTGAACACAGTTTTGTCCACTTTATAAGACAATGCCGCAGACATATGGACTGCTGCCCTATTTTATCCCGAGCCAGGACCTCAGTATTGAATGCATCGGAGTGAGTTTTGTACCATCGACCTGAAAACGACGCTGGTACTTGGCTTTCAGAAAAGAACGCCTTAGCATTTCCTGGATCCCCTATACGTGTCGACAGACGGTCATTAATTTCCTTAATTTTGTCGACTGGGGAAGGAGGCGGAAGGATAGAATCTCTTCCCCTTCATCCAGATCGACCGACGCACTAACCCTATAGTCGGTAATTGCAGCAGGAGGTGGAGGGCATTCTGAAGGGGCCTTAACACCCTAAAAATTTCCTCCACTGCGGCTTTGAAGCTGAACTCAGTCCGTTCCATAGTTGGATCTGCATACAGCTGATTTGCCTGTGATTCATCGCACTCACTATGTGCATAATCTTGCTCTGGTAAAGCATCCATATCGGGGTAATGATAGTGGCATAGATGACTCGATTCCGTCATCTCTAAAAAAGGCATTCACTCTCCCTTGTGGATGAGTTGATAGCCTATGGACGGCCGGCAATGCCGAATGAATTGATTGGTATACGTTTGGCCTGAACGCCTGCGACGGGCCGGCTATGAGCGGCACCGACCGCTCGAATGGTCGGGTTGGATCGAGAGATTCATCGCCAACATCAGAGTCATGGTAGTGATATGTAACCGGTAGTACGGATTGACAGACGGAAACATCACTAGAATCTTCGTCAATCCGATTTGTGCGGATTGCGGTATGATAAAAGTCCCCCGTGCTGGTACAGCGGTACAGTCGGACGGACTGGTATATGACTAAAATCTCCATACGGTTGGACGACCGGTGCCTGTTGGGCTGGACGGCTGGAGCCGGATGGACTGTCAGTGCCGGCAAGTGTCGGCTGGAAGCTTGGCTGGACAACCGGTGCCATTTGGGTTGAACGGTCATTGCCGGATCGACGCCCGGTGCCGGTTAGTGCCGGCTGGATGACCGGTGCCATATGGCTGAACGGTCATTGCTGGATGGACGCCCGGTGCCGGTTGGTGCCGGCTAGAAGGTAATAATAATTACATAATGCTTATGTAGTGCGGCCAGCACTGTGCACCCATCTACCATTCGCTCAGAGGGAATGTTGGTTCTGGTATAGCTTGCATATCTGTACAGCATACCAGGTGACCTAGATGACGCAATTCTGTCATAATTGACACTTTCACTAAATCTCCCTTGTGGAGAAGCCGTGAACATATGGACGGCCGGCACTAACGGCTGATTGAACTGACGAATGGTCGGCCTGAAAGTTCTGTTCTGGTAAAGCTGCCATATCTGGGTAGCGCATACCAAGTGGCATAGATAACTCAATTCCGTCATCTCTGATAATGTCACTAATTCTCCCTTGTTTTAAAATCACACCGACACGTATTTGACGTGACGGGAGGTGTACACCGGCGATACCGACTGATTTGTCTGGTATATGGTCGGCCGGAATGTCGGCGAAGGTCCGGCTATGCCCGGCACCTGCCTCTCGAATGGTCTGATTGGACGGAGATACATCCACAGATTAAAAAAAATTCAGCATATTATTAATTCGATAATACTATAACCGTTATTAACGGAGTAGTCAAATTATTCCGTGCCATGTTAACTCTTAATGACCACACTAGTTATCACTGTGAGCATGTTGCAATAGGTCGTTCAAGACGAAGTCTACTGAAACGAAAAGATGATAAACAAAGCACAAATTAACAATTCAGTACGCTATTAAGTCGCTATTCCATAACCGTAACTAACGAAGGAAGCGAAATAATTAAGTGTCGCGTGAATTCGTGACTACAACACGAAATTCCGCCATTAAATAGTCGCAACTGGTCGTTCAGAGACGAAGTCTACTGAAACGGAAAGAAGATAAACAAAGCACAAATTAACAATCAGTACGCTATTAAGTTGCTATTCCATAACCGTAACTAACGGAGGAAGCGAAATGATTAAGTGTCGTGTGAATTCGTGACTACAACACGAAATTCCGCCATTAAATAGTCGCAATTGGTCGTTCAGAGACGAAGTCTACTGAAACGGAAAGAAGATAAACAAAGTACAAATTAACAATTCAGTACGCTATTAAGTCGCTATTCCATAACCGTAACTAACGGAGGAAGCGAAATGATTAAGTGTCGCGTGAATTCGTGACTACAACACGAAGTCCGCCATTAAATAGTCGCCATTGGTCGTTCAAAGTCTTTTTTGAAGTCTACTGAAACGTCAAAGAAGATAAATACAGCACACATTATCAATGCAGCACGTTATTAGTCGCTAATATCGTAAACGTTACATACGGAATAAGCGAAATTATTGAGTGCTACATGTATTACATGCTTTGACCACGTTGCAACCTGGTCCGAAGTCTAGAAAAGGTGACAAAGTCACTCAAATTGGAAAATATTGTAAAATAATGTATACGACCTGTAGAGGAATGATTATCCAACACAGTAATTCCAAATTTAACTTCGGATGGTCAGAATTTACACTAAGATGGCTTGGATTCATTGGAGGTCTAATTGTACGTGTTTTCGCGTAAGCGAAGCTAAAAAACTAAAGAAGCGACACCTAACGGGCGGCAAGGGGAGGTAATGGGCAAGAGTTATTGCCCTTTGTCTATATGACATAGACAGGAAAGACGAATTTTCGTCTTTTGGTAGGGCTGGATTCGCGAGGTAGCAGGCTAATATCCCTAAAGTAATGTGATTGGGGAACGTATTCAAAGGAGAAACTTGTATGTGTCAAAACATCCTAGATTCCACGCATGTTTCAACCTTAAACAGTCAGTTAACCAACCCACCCAAAAAACATGGTCACATTTTAGACCGGATTCTTCAGAGACCCGAAGATAATATTCTGTGATCCACCCTTGTATCCCACGAACTTGCATCAGATCACCTCTGCATTATATACCATCTGGACATATCAGTCCTTAACCCTCCACCTTTATTTGCTACTAAGAGAAACCTCTGTATGATAAATAGAACCAAACCAATGCATGACATCCATGCAAACCTAAATACTTTCTTACCTCCTACAGCAGATAACTGCCTGCCTTCATTGCTTGAAAAACATGCCTCAGCAACTAAGTGCATAGTGTCAATTCAAGTGTTCTCCGTGGTATAGCAGAGTCCAACTTCGCACTGCTAATAGAGACTGCCATAATGCAAAGAGGCTTTGGCTTTCCACCAGACTCACTATTCATAAACAAATCTATGAAACTGCTTAGAAGAATGTCACAAACAGTCTATTTAGCCAAATTATACCACTACAGTACTAAAATCATGGAGAGTATAAACTTGTTCTCTGTGCTACGTTTCAATGACGGACTCCAGTCCAGCATACCTATCAGACCTCACCCATGTGTACACACCAGCAAGATACTTATGCTTCTCTTCTGATAATTGTACACTCATTATTCCCACTATGAAAATGAAGTCATGGACGTTCTTTTGCATACCAGGGCCCAGCAACATGGAATGAATTGTGCATTGAAGTTAGACACAATGACAGTGATCACTTTCAAGAGTGCTCTTAAAACTCACCTTTTTCAATTGCAAGAACAAACTTAAAGACCTCATAATGTTTCTTACCGTAAATATTTTCAGCATTTTTTAATGTTAGTTTCACAGTGTAGTTTTTGTTTTTTGTAGTCATATAATTATTGATGTTGCAGAGTGCTCAGAGCTTCTAAAGATTAAGCACAATACAAAGTCCTCATTATTAATATTATTAATATCTTCATTTAAAAGTAACATTAATTATTAAAAGGTTCTTCTGTCTTAAGAATAAACTTATTTCAAGTGATCATAAATTAATAGTTCTTATTCTTGAAATTAGTGCAAAATGTGAGCATGGTATTGTTGCAAATATTAAAACCTCTTTAGTATAAAAAAAGTTATTTAAATCTTTCCATATGCTTCATTTTCCTACCGCTATTGAATATTCTCCTTATCTGTTATGATGTTGTTTATTTGAGTATTTTCAACAGAAAATTATTTGGCAACTCCTTCATCATTTTGTTGAGTTGATTAACTTTGACCCGTCTTCTAAATTAATACATCAGTGTTTATGTTATAACATGTTAAAGTTTTTTTTTTTATTGATTTATTCCTCTTCTGCAAATTGTACTGTGATTTAATTATGCTGATGAATCATAACATTGTTATTGTTGAGCCCGTTTTCTGTAAATATTGGCTTTTAAAGATTGATTTAATTATACAGATGAATTGTTTGTAGCATGTGTGAAATACCTTCTTTATCCAGGAAGTGACACATGTACTGTCAGATGAATTTTCAGTCTTGATCTGGTACCCTGTTTTTTTCAAGGTCAATTCTCTCTATATGCGTGTTATTCAACAAAATCTATATTTAGATTATTCTGTTATCATCTTAGCAATTATGTCCAGTACTAATCATCAAAGAAAAGAATTCACCAGCTGTGTGAAGCCCAAAACTCTTATCACAACATTGCTCTGTAAATATCGTCTTTTTAAGATAATGATATATTAAGCTTATAGGTACATGTACTTTAGCCAACTCTTCTTTCAGTAACAAAAACCAAACCTGACATCGGGAAATGTGTGGAGATAATTAGATTACTTACTTTACCGTACAAATTAAATACTGGTTCTGTTTGTGAGTGGAACATTTCACATATTTTTACTAACATGTTGTTTGTGTTAAAGAGGAGGTGGCCATCTTGAGGAGAACTTTTGAACACAAACTCTTCAGTGCCATGGGATTCTGGCCATACAAAGCAGGTGGGAGCTGGTGGTGGTGGTCGTCGGGCTGCTCAAAAGGGGGACACTGTCATTGTTTTTGTTATATAATTTAACACCAATTTTCAGCACAAGATAGGATATACATGACGACCAGTATAAATGCTGAAGGAAGAACTAAGTGGAAAACCATGAAAAAGAACCACCAACCCATGAGAAGCTATTTGCAAGCTTTCTTAATTACTCACATAGACTAGCCCAAGACTCAAAGCTGAGGTGACAGTGAGCACTTTAGACCACTCGGCCACTTGGGGCCCCACACTGTAATAGTAATGAAAAACTTTAGATTAAGTGGCAGGTAATATAAAAATATAGTTTTTGCATCTTCAAAGTTAACTTTGAGAATCTTAAATAAGATTATTGCAAATGCCAAGTTTCATCTACTTCTTGAGCTTCTGTCAATGTTAACGTTTAGACAGTTATAACTTTGCTGTTGCCACTCTACAGCAACAATAAAAGTAAGACTGGTGCCATGTATCTGCTACTGTGATGAGACACAAATAACTTACTTCTTCTGTTTGTTCTGGGTCTGACTGACTCTTTGAAAGCCGTCCTGTGCGTTTGGATGATCGTCCCTGCAGCAGCATCTCAGTGTCCCGACTTGCATTGGCCAGAGCCATGATACAGAAAAGAGTGTGGTGAGGATGGTCTATGGCAGTACTTTCTATTATCTGTAAGAAAAACACAAAAACTTTGCAAAATACAAATAACAAACATTCATACTGGAGAACAAGAGTCATTTACATGTTATCTGATTTCTTTAGTCTATTTAAAGTGCAACTCTGACGACCCCTGACATTGAAATAATCACCTAACCCACATTTTTACAGATTTAATGAATCTCATTTTAATCACTAAACAATGAAAATGGAAATCATCTTTTCACAGACTGGTAGTCAATTATAGTTCATTTTAATATGGACTGGTCATCATTTATAGTCAAAACCATAAGGGATGCTAAATGTGTCATTGCTTGAGTAGTACGATTCTCCAGGGCTTTATGTATGATAAACTGAATACTGAACCTGGCCAGATTCAGTGCTTGGAGATGACAAAGCTCAAAGCATTTAATCAATGACAACCTGACTATATTGAAACACATGAAAAACATAACAATTGACTTCCAAAGCCCTTCACACAGCCATGTTAAAAAATATAAAATGACTTTCAATAAATCACCTGAAAGGGAAGGGAAGGGAGGTTATTGCCAAAATCCTATAAGGGTAAAGTCACAATTTGCATAGTTTCACAACACTCATAGAATAAACATTTGTCATAGGTAGATTAATGTAAATGGCTCAACCCAATTCATCTGAAGTGTTTTAATCAGAGAGACATGTTCAAGAAACAAACGTTATTATACATCATTGCCTTGAATGAGAATAACCAATCTTTATTAATGATCATAGGCAAGTTTATAGTCAACAAAATTTTCATTAAGCTTTTATTTTACTCCATACATGCATTGCAAAATGTGATTATTTTGATACCATATGTACACTCTTATAAGAAGAGCCCAACTGCAACCCAGATCTGCTGTTCATAATGTGCTGCCAGATCCGAGTCTCTGCAGTTTGTTAGGAGTAATCACTAGAACAAACAAAATATACCCTGATGAGCTGGCGCATTATACAAAGGTGGACTGTGATTTTTGTTGTTGTCAGTGTGACTCGACTTGTAAGATGGTAACTGGAATGACAAAGTAAGGAAAGGTGTGGAAGTATGATTCATTTTTTAAGGTAAAATGCTAAAATCTAGCTTTGATTCAGGGAAAGATTAGCCATCTGTGAAGCAAGCACAGCCTAGTGATCTAACTTTAAGAACTCTTGGTTGATGGAGTGTACTTCATGAAGCACATCGACAAGGAGAACACATCAGTGTATTCATGAAGCACATCAACAAGGGGAACACATCAATGTACTTCATAAAGCACATTAACAAGGGGAACATTTTATACTTTTCACATACTACAAATGCCATAATGACATCAGTCATTCCAGGGCATACAACATCCATCAACATCGTAACACCACCCTGTATCATGACAATGTACTACAGCTGAGATCTATCCTAACAATAACAAATTAAAACAATCATTGACAGACCAACTCATATAGGATGATTGTTGTTGTAGGGTTTAACACCATTTTTCAGCACTAGATAGGCTATACATGGTGGCCAGTATTAATGGTGGAAGAAGAACCCAGGAAAATCCTGGAAAGAACCACTGGCTAGCTTTCTGACATACCCACATTGGCCGAATCCGAGACTTGAACCCACACCGGCAGAGGTGAGATGACAGTGATCTGCGCTTTAGACCACTTGGCCACTCAGGGCCTCCATATAGGATGAAGTGCTTTTCTGCTTTTTCATTGCAGACCATGATTTGCTCTTTGCAGTTGAAGATCCTTTTTTGAGGAATGTGCAAGAAAATTTTCCTGTATGAGAACTTTATTTGTAAAAGAAGACTGATGCTCGCTTACAACAATGCAAAGAAAAATTCACCAAGATAACTGGGGAAGTGTAAAGAATGATACCACCAGCAAGAACATTAATAACACCAGAATCACTATCATACTCCTATGAACAATTGAGCACAGTAAGTCAATCCAGCATTCCACTGTTCAATGGGTTTTACAGACTTAAAAAGCTTGCATTCAATGTATGTGATTATTTGTTTTTAGATATGTGCATATGTCTGTGTTTGTGTGTACATGTGTGTTTACTGATGGTGTATGACATTACTAAGTCTGCTATTTAATTTTGTTTTGTTCAAATATTAATATAAATTTGTAGACATTTCCTACATGAGTAGGTAACTTATTTTCAATGGCACAAAATCGCTTATTTGGCTTACGAACACTGTCCACTTGGGACCATCAAACACATTCATATCATCAACACTGTCAGAAAGATTGGGAGATATGCAGTGAACTCATTTCAAACTTAAATGATACAGTCTTAAACAAGCTCTTAAAGGAATACAAGGAAAATATTGAATACAGACCTTGTTCAGAGTTGGTAGGAAAAGCTGACTGGTATCTCTTGGAGTCTTGATGTCCATTCTAGCAGCCAGCTGATACATTAAGGGCAACCACTTGTACGTCTTTAGTCCCAATAAACTTTCCTGAAAAATAAACCAATCACACAAGTCATTCCATTAAAATTAAACCTTATAATTTAAAAAAAAATAAAACAACAACAATGCTTGAAGATGGAGCTGACAATCCAAAAGGTTATAAGTTTCTTACAAGATTTAATTGTGTTCAAGTAAAATCTATTACTCTGAGCAAAAAAAGTCTGTTTATTGACTCTCTCCCTAAAGTTTTGTGTAACTAGACTGGTGTTTGGAAAACAATGCATGATAAAAAGTCCTACAAATTTTTAGTTAAAAATACAACAGGAAAAATTGCTATCATGAAATGAAAATCTAATAAGGTCATTTACATTCTGCATACATACAATGAAACCAAATTTAATTTTTCTCAATTTGCTTTATCATGGCAACAAGGCTTCTGTGATAGTCTAACATCAATAAGTTCAAAAATGAGTTGAAAACAAGAACATAATAATAAGTCTTTGTTGCAAGCCCCATTTTGATTTAACCATCTATTCATGAGTGGCAAAGATGGATGCCTTGTGGCGATATTAAAAATCTGGTATAATGGTACCAATTGTACAACCCCAGGTGGGGCAGAGCTTAAAGTGTAGGGAACCTTGCATTCATAAATAAACAACAACACTAGCTGTGATTGGTGCATTATGTAAGAGTTGTACTTTCTGTTAGGCTTTAAAAAAAGTTAAGCCTCTTGGCAACATGTGACATTAATTTAATTAATATCTAAATCATATTTTGTATTTTTTATGATTTTTTTAAAATGTGGGACACCTGGGTGAAACTGGGTTTGTTGCGACTAGATAACTATTATCCCTGCCTAGTTCCAGAAGAGTTATCTCTCTTAAATGCAATGGAGTACATATGTTTGTCTAAGATTGTTTTCTGTGACAGTGTGTGACATGCATGCTGAAGTAGGATAGAAAGGATATTTTTTTAACAAACACTAACATTGAGGTCTATGGAACAACAATTAGTACCATGATACAATCTGAATGTCACACTTTCAAGATGGATGCCCTGTGGCAATATTAAAAATCTGAATGTCATGCTATTCATTTAGGACCAACTGGACCATGGGATGAATGTATTGGTTTCAAAGCAATCCTCAAAGTAGGTTAGGAGTAGCGATGACAAACTTGTGTTAATGGATGGGTGTAACAACTGATATTGGATGATAGCTAAAGACCATCCGTTAAAACTTTTTTTCTTTGCATTATAACTAATAACAATTAAAATTTTATTGATAAATGTATTATTTGTTCCATATAAAATTGTTCATATGAATGCATGCAATATTTTAATAAAACCCATTATTAAAGAACGCAATATATGTACAGTAATTAAGATCATTTTCGTTTTTAAACCCAGCTGTATTTTTACCTTGAAAACTGGCTCTCTTGCCCAGATCTGTTCTTTCAGACAATTTGTCATGAGTGACCAGTTTCTGTTTGCATAAAACATGGTCTATCAAGACATGTTTTACTATATTTGAATTCAAATGACAAGCTAACTGTTATTGTTTTCATGTGCTTTATGTAAAACTTCCCACTCTGAACTGACTGTTAAGTTGACTCCACAAACAACAAGTATGTTGATATGCAATTATGATAAGACCCTTAGAACTGATCAATGCTAGCAAGGTATGGTGATATCCTAAATAATAAGACCTTTAGAATTGATCAATGCAGGTAAAAACATGGTGATATCCTAAATGGTAAGACTCTTAGACTTTATCAATGCTAGCAAGGCAATGTCCTACATTCAATATTTCAATGAATACTGTAGTATCATCAATATTCATGGTTTTTGTAGTTGCCACGAACCAAGAATTTAAATCCCCAATGAAAAATGAGCCACTTGGGATGATTACCCCCCCTCCACCATGTTCTTACAGTGTTTCATTCCCAGAGATTAACACAACTACTTGTATTTGATAATTCAAGGTCAATACTGTAATTTGGTAATGAGTTATTAGCTTTTACATGTTTTTTTTTTAAAAATTCTTTTGAGGCAAGAATTACAAAATGCACACGTTTGATAATGTATTGTATCCAATAGCTGTAATTTTATACTCACTGCTTTAAATCAATTTGTGCGGTAAGTTAGGAAAAAGAGAAAATATAGAAAAAGCATAAGGTATTCAAACAATAATAATACTAAAAATGAAAGAAAAGAAATAATACAAAATAACAGTATCTAAAAATTAAATTTAATACTTAAATGATTAATCTTGACAGTTGTTTTATTTGTGCTCATAGAGATGGAAGTATTGTTTTAGTGTTGTTGGCTGCTTCGGCTTCGACTGATGTTATTCACTCGGTCAAAAGCACAGTGTAAGTATTGAACTTGCCAGGTCTTTGATTTGTACTCATATAGGTGGTAGCATTGTTTTAAACATTAATGTGGCCGCTGTTTGCGTCAACATAGTTTTATTCTTTTGTATTCTTTATTTAGGGTATTTGTAGAGGTTAAAACATGAAATAAAATACCTACCAATATGTAAACTTTGACAGGCAAAACCACGAATTTAAGTAACCACGAAAATGCCTTTTTAAAAAATACAAAATAAAAATTAAGCCCATCGAAAATAAATGATATTACAGTGTGTGAATCCAACACATGTGCTCAAGTTCCAGGAAATTTAAAATTACAATACTTGTTATCATGTTACAAAGTGATGAAGAATTTTAGTTCGAAATCATTAATGACCACGAAAATTGAACAATTGGCACTAAACAAAGTTGAAATTGTAAATAAAAATACGATCTTAGTCTTGGACATTACACATTTTCTCATGCATTCATCCACACTAAAATCTGTCTAACTGAAGGTAAAAAATTTAAGACTTTCCCTGACTTTTTTTGACTCAAATACCAATTTTCCTGGCTTTGTCAAACAATGAAATACTTCCTGAAAACTGAAAATTTGCAACCAAATCTTGACAAATGGAAATCCTGCATGTTCCGGTTTTTATTGTCATCTTCATATTGATACGAATACATTTATACAGACTATTATCTAAAAAAAAACAGTAACGGCAGAAAAAGTGATGAAATGTTATGCCAAAGCAAAGTGTCATAAAGGAACATTTATTGATAAAGGTTATTTAAAAATACTGTGAGACTGTTTAAAGAGTCTTGCTTGATTTTTCACATGAATTAAAAGATATCAAAGCTAAATCACACAAGTTTTTACCAATTATTATTATATTATTTAAGGTTCTTCTGTTATTTTTAAAGTAGCATGGTTTTTGAAAATCTGTTATTTTGTAACAATATCATTACAATTTTTGATCCCACTTAAAGGTCAACAAGAATCCTCTGAATTTGAAACAAATTTTTTAAAATACAAAACGATTCCACTAGAGGTCAACAAAGATGCATATAATTTTGTTACAGTATGTATACAATTTGATGTAACTTGAGAGGAAATAAGAACTCCCTGTGAATTTGTTACAAAACATAGAAATTGTTCCCACCTGTGGGGGCAACATGAATCATGCACACTGAATTAATCTAAAAGAGAAGAAGGCCATAAATAATAATAGATGAATGAGACATTATGAATGCAGAGCAAAAGCTCACAATGTTTGATGGCAAAAAAGCCCAAACATAAGAAATGCTGCTCTGAGCAAGGAACTCACCTGTATCATTTTATTAACCTCCTCATTTCCAGCATTGCTAAACCACAATGAGGTTAACCTAAAGATTCTCAAGTTGTGCTGGTCCCCACAGCCTAAACATTTGATGTAGTTTTTCACTGCCTTCAGGAGAAACTGAGTTCTGTCCTCCAACATGGCTTTCAGTTCTGCTTGGTCAATTTCACTTTGCTTCTCCAAGGTTCTCAAGTAGCGACTGTAAATTGAGATTGTCTGTATTAGATGAATTTAATTTACAACGACATATAGTCACATATAAATAAGGTTTATGCAGCTTATTTGGAGTAATCAGAAAGAAGAAAAAAAAAAGTGACATTGATCTGCTGGTTTATTATGTCCCAGCTAATCAGGATCTATGACATTTGTTGTTGGACCAAGCTTATCAGTGAGTATATATGGTACCAGATAATACAGTCATAAATAATTTCTGGGGATAATGTGCCTGGACGGCTATTTTATTCTCTGTTTACATCACCTATAAAATCTTAAAATGAAAATTTCAGCAGTGACAAAGAAGCCATTAGAAAAGTGATATATATGCTTTGCTTTCTGTTAATACAAGCAAGATAAAGACTAATAACGATGTTAAGTGTCAAATCTTGAATAAGCATTGAATCTTAAAGTTGAATGCATTGAGCATTAATATTTTATCACATTTAAACAGTACAAGTCTTTGTGAAGGGTCACTTTGACCTTTCTTCTACAATTTGCCCCATGTCAGTGTTAAAAATTCAAAGGGCCAGCTTTCCGACTCAGTGAAATTGACTGGATATCTTAACACAGTTTTGAGAAAGCAACAGCTGTGCATTATTGTGGGAGAGTCCTAATCTGATAATGTAATGTATACAAAGTGGAACATTCCAATTCATTGGAAGTTATGTAAATGAGATATGTGTTGAGAAATAATAGATATTGTTGTCCCTTGCCTTGCACAAAACTGTTTAAGTAGTGACCTCTGTCAAAGATTTTGGACTTTTTCATGATCAGCAACAAAGGTTTTTTTGTAAAGCAGGATTTTAGTCTAGATTATTTGGTATTATTGTAGAGGTAAATCTGTTTACCATTCTAAAATACCACCCATTTTAGTGTATAATACATGACCTTGATGCTACAGGGCTTGGCAGTAGGCTACTACCTCCTGCCCCATTAACGCGGACAGTTTATTGACACATTAACAAAGGACAGTTTATTGGCACATTTTCATCATATTTTTTTACCACATTACTAAAGCATGGTTCATTTTAATAGTACTTTAACACATTACTAAAGCATGGTTCATTTTAATAGTACTTTAACACATTACTAAAGCATGGTTCATTTTAATAGTACTTTAACACATTGCTAAAGCATGGTTCATTTTAATAGTACTTTAACACATTGCTAAAGCATGGTTCATTTTAAAAGTACTTTACCACATTACTAAAGCATGGTTCATTTTAATAGTACTTTAACACATTACTAAAGCATGGTTCATTTTAATAGTACTTTAACACATTGCTAAAGCATGGTTCATTTTAATAGTACTTTAACACATTGCTAAAGCATGGTTCATTTTAATAGTACTTTAACAAATTACTAAAGCATTGTTCATTTTAATAGTACTTTAACACATTACTAAAGCATGGTTCATTTTAATAGTACTTTAACACATTGCTAAAGCATGGTTCATTTTAATAGTACTTTAACCCATTGCTAAAGCATGGTTCATTTAAATAGTACTTTAACACATTACTAAAGCATGGTTCATTTTAATAGTACTTTAACACATTGCTAAAGCATGGTTCATTTTAAAAGTACTTTAACACATTAACAAAGGACAGCTTGTTGACTGGTTTTAAAGGCACTATAAACAGATTGCTAAAGGACAGTAATTGGCTGGTTTTAAAGGCACTATAAACACATTGCTAAAGGACAGTAGTTAGCTGAATTTAAAGGCACTATAAACACATTGCTAAAGGACAGTAGTTGGCTGATTTTAAAGGCACTATAAACACATTGCTAAAGGACAGTAGTTGGCTGATTTTAAAGGCACTATAAACACATTGCTAAAGGACAGTAATTGGCTGATTTTAAAGGCACTATAAACACATTGCTAAAGGACAGTAATTGGCTGATTTTAAAGGCACTATAAACACATTGCTAAAGGACAGTAGTTGGCTGATTTTAAAGGCACTATAAACACATTGCTAAAGGACAGTAGTTGGCTGATTTTAAAGGCACTATAAACACATTGCTAAAGGACAGTTTTGAAGGCACTATAAACACATTGCTAAAGGACAGTAGTTAGCTGATTTTAAAGGCACTATAAACACATTGCTAAAGGACAGTAATTGTTTGATTTTAAAGGTACTATAAACACATTGCTAAAGGACAGTAGTTGGGTGATTTTAAAGGCACTATAAACACATTGCTAAAGGACAGTAGTTGGCTGATTTTAAAGGCACTATAAACACATTGCTAAAGGACAGTAGTTGGCTGATTTTAAAGGCACTATAAACACATTGCTAAAGGACAGTAGTTGGCTGATTTTAAAGGTACTATAAACACATTGCTAAAGGACAGTAGTTGGCTGATTTTAAAAGCACTATAAACACATTGCTAAAGGACAGTAGTTGGCTGGTTTTAAAGGCACTATAAACACATTGCTAAAGGACAGTAGTTGGCTGATTTTAAAGGCACTATAAACACATTGCTAAAGGACAGTAGTTGGCTGATTTTAAAGGCACTATAAACACATTGCTAAAGGACAGTAGTTGGCTGATTTTAAAGGCACTATAAACACATTGCTAAAGGACAGTAGTTAGCTGATTTTAAAGGCACTATAAACACATTGCTAAAGGACAGTAATTGGCTGATTTTAAAGGCACTATAAACACATTGCTAAAGGACAGTAGTTGGCTGATTTTAAAGGCACTATAAACACATTGCTAAAGGACAGTAGTTGGCTGGTTTTAAAGGCACTATAAACACATTGCTAAAGGACAGTAGTTGGCTGATTTTAAAGGCACTATAAACACATTGCTAAAGGACAGTAGTTAGCTGAATTTAAAGGCACTATAAACACATTGCTAAAGGACAGTAGTTGGCTGATTTTAAAGGCACTATAAACACATTGCTAAAGGACAGTAGTTAGCTGAATTTAAAGGTACTATAAACACACTGCTAAAGGACAGTAGTTAGCTGATTTTAAAGGCACAATAAACACATTGCTAAAGGACAGTAGTTGGCTGATTTTAAAGGCACTATAAACACATTGCTAAAGGACAGTAGTTAGCTGAATTTAAAGACACTATAAACACATTGCTAAAGGACAGTAGTTAGCTGGTTTTAAAGGCACAATAAACACATTGCTAAAGGACAGTAGTTAGCTCGTTTTAAAGGCATTTTTAACACATTATTTGCTTTATTATGTCAATGAACTTGGGGCTAAGGGCATGCCTTTCCCAGGAGCACAATGAGGCAGTTGAACCAGACTGGGATGGGCAGGTATCAAACCTGTGTGTATTGCATTAAGAGTCCAATGCTCTACCAAGTCAGCTAACATAGCTGCTTTGCTGATGGATGGGCATAAAATGTGAAGGATGAATAAAACAGCATGACTATAATCATGTTTTCTCCTTATTCAGATGTCTTCAATACCACAGCACCAAAATCTGCCAAAACAAACCTGTTTCATTACAAATAACATGCTTGTCATTACTCAGTGGAGTTAAGGAAACTGCATCATAAATAAAATATCCTGAATGGTGCAAAGGTAAAACAACCTGGCCTGAACACCGACACCTTTCTTAAGGACTTGCAAAAACATATACTCCCCACCCCCACCCCCAATACAAAAAAAAAAACAACAACACAGTATCTTGATAATGATGTCATCACAGCAACATAGATACATGTCTCATCTGCTACATGCAGGCTATCCCCTACCCAACATAACCCCCAAACTTCAACTGCATGTGATACAAATGACGAAGATGTGCATATCCAATGTCTCTCATTCTAACCAAAATGCAATTGGTGTCATAAGAAAATAAAACCAACTCTTTTGATGGATCTGCCACAATTTCCTTAAGCTTGGCAAGTTCTTTTTGAGCTTTGCTCATCAATGACTGTTTGGCCTCATTGGTACTGGAGTTCATGTAATTGACAATGTTCTGGTATTGTGAGTCTGCATATCGGGCCAGGGACAGATAAGCATCAATGGCTGTGCCTTTGTCTTCACGATGTTCTTCAAGCAGCATTACAGTCTGAAATTAAACCAATATGTCTTTTTTTACAGATTAGTCTCACTATCTTGTGCATGGAGCCCAGGGTTGTTGTTGTTGTTGTTGTAGGGTTTAATGCCATTTTTCAGCACATGATAGGCTATACATGGCAGCCAGTATCATTGGTGGAGGAAGAACCCGGGAAAACCCCCAGAAAGAATCACTGACCCAAGAGAAGCTACTGGCAAGCTTTCTCACAGAACTACATTAGACGAATCTTAGACTCAAACCCACGCAGGCATAGGTGAGATGGCAGTCATCTGTAATGGAGAGCGCTTTAGACCAATTGGGGCCCCTGAGCCCAGGGGTACTAAATTACATAATCACATGCATTTTATAAAATTCAATCAGTCAAATAGAACATGGTCGGAGGTCCAAGCCTGTTACTTGCACCCCATCCTCTTGACATGTGTGCTTTAAATGTCAACCTCAAGTCATGTTTGTTGAAGGGTTTAACGCCATTTTTCAGCACATGATAGGCTATACATGGCAGCCAGTTTAAGTGGTGAGGAAGAATCCGGAAAAGCCCCAGAATGAACCACCGACCCACGAGAAGCTACTGGCAAGCTTTCACACATACCCACATTGGCTGAATCTGAGATTATGATTGGCAACTTTATAACAGTAATTATTGGCATATTTACAAAAGTAATCATTTGGCACATTTATTACTGTAATGACTAGCACATTTATAACAGTAATGAATGGCATATTAATAACAGTAATGAATGGCATATTAATAACAGCAATCATTGGCATATTTATAACAATATTTATTGTCACATTGATTACAGTAATGACTGGCATTTTTATAACAGTAATTATTGGTGATTTATAACAATAACGACTAGCATATTTATAAAATGTCAATATTAACATATTTATAACAGTAATTATAGGTATATTTATAACAGTAATTACAGGCATATTTATAACAGGAATTACTGTCATATTTATAACAGTAATTACTGGCATTTTTATAACAGTAATTATTGATATATTTATAACAGTAAAGACTGGCATATTTATAATGGTCAATATTGACGTTACAGTAATTACAGGCATATTTATAACAGTAATTACTGACATATTTATAACAGTAATTACTGGCATATTTACAACAGTAATTATTGGCATATTTATAACAGTATTTATTGTCACATTGATTACAGTAATGACTGACATTTTTATAACAGTAATTATTGGGATATTTATAACAGTAATGACTGGTATATTTATAACGGTCAATATTGACATATTTATAACAGTTATTATTGGTATATTTACTAAAGTATTCAATCGGCTCATTGATTATAGCAATGACTGGCATATTTGTAACTGTATTTATTAGCATATTTATAACAGTAATCATTTGGTACATTGATTGCAGTAATGACTGGCATATTTATAACAGTAAATATTGGCATATATATAACAGTAATTACTGGTATATTGATAACAGTAATGACTGGCATATTGATAACATTAATTATTGGCATATTTACTAAAGTTTTCATTTGGCACATTGTTTACAGTAATGACTGACATATTTATAACAATAATGACTGGCATATTTATTACAGTCATTATTGGCATATTTATAACAGTAATTATTGGCATATGTATTACAGTAATTACTGGCATATTTAATACAGTAATTATTGGCATATTTCAGTTAAGAATTGGCCAAAAGTACCTAGAAAATAGATAACAATCATAGCTGTGCTCTTACTCAAGTTTTCAATGAATGTTGTGGACAGAGGTCTGTCGATAGTAATGCTTTAAATAATCACTAAATCCATGGTACTTCTTGAGGAATCCAAATCTTGCTAACAAAAGAATATAAAAAAGGTCAAAACATGCATTACATGATGGCCCTGCAGTTGTGCCATAAGTGTTGTGTAAGAATGAAAAATCTGAAAAATCCTGATGTCTCCAGAAAGACATAATGCTGCTGATTACCTTCTCTAAGTAATTTTCCAGGATTACATTGGGATTCTCTGAGTGTGTTTCTGCTAGCCAGTTGCCATAGATACTCAACACCTGGGGATAGAATTTAGCTGCAACTTCATTCTCACTTTGTAACTAGAAAATAGAATAAAGATATTTATTAATGATGCAAGGATTCTAGTTCGATCTAATATAAAAAATGATATAAAGGTCGCGTGAAACAACTGATGCTGAAATGGTTAAAAATAATCAAATTTATGAAAAGTCCGTTTTTTTTACCTTCCTTTTTAATCTCTTTAGTTAATGGATACAGATATCATCTTTGATATGCTTGAGAAGTTAAAAACAAACAAATTTGTTAACCAAAACACTTTTGTATGCAAGTTCACAAGTACAATACAAAAACCTGTGCCATGTTTTATGGTTACATCCAAAATTAATATTTAAAAAATCAGTCTTTTGTAAAAAAAGAATGTTTACATGACTAACTTTTGTGCACGATTGTTGATTGTTTAAAAGGCTTAGAATATTCTAGAAACAGATGTGTTTAGAATTTTACTGGACTTTCCCATTAGAATGACTCACATCTAGGTCAAGTGTATAAATAGAGACTTGGTAAGCAAATAGTTTTAAGATCAGTCCATTGGAATCCTTGACAGCTATGCTTTGATTCAAGTTGAATTACTGATTTAAATTGTTCAATGGATTTACAAAGTGCTCGTTTACTTTGGATAAACTTATTATTTAGAAATTACTGGTGAACTCATTCAAAGACATTCTGGATTGCGTCATTGTGATACATCAAGACTATTGGAATTCATTTAGCACAATCTCTATTTTTGGAATTGTAATATGTCATTTTGGATTATTTGGGATTTATTTCACAATACTGTTAGTGTTTCTCTTGAATTTTCACTTGTTACTGCAGAAAAATATTTAAAAACTTGCTGATTTTACTTAAATTGCTGGCTTCAGTTCTTTTTGTCACTTATCTTAATACCTAGATTGGTCACACAAACCATAAGCTAAGTGATGTATAAAAAATATAAGTTGTGACTTGACAAGTAGATCTGGTTTATAATTTATTTACAATATTGGTGGTCAGCTCTGCATATTTTTCATTCAGGTCAAAATACACACATCACAAGTCAGATCAGTTTTATGTCAATGCCACCTTCATACACCTGCTAAGTTTGCAGATAATGTTTGAGGGTTTTGGATCCTCAAAAAATGTTTTGTATGTGTAGAGTACATACAACAAATTTCTGAGACTGAAAGTGTTTAGAGTTAGCAGAAGGGTTTCTTACTTTACTTTTAACTTTAGAAAGTGAAACAGAAATAAGCTTTCTACCCATATAAGCCTTTAAAAAATGACAGGAAATTCAAATTTTTTACAAAACAAAATGTTTCCTTTGAAACATTTAATTCATTTTCAAACAGAAAACAGTTGGTAGTATTAGCACAGTCTCATTAAACTGTATGTAATTACTTTTGGGGAAAAATTAATTTAAAACTTATATAATTAAATATCTGCTATTAAAGCATTGCTTTTGTTTTTGGTATTATTTGTCTCCAGTCCAATCAAATTATTCCCTTCTTTAATTAGTCCAGACAGCATAGTCATAGCCTGCCTCTGTCTACTTGGACCTATATTATAGGATGTCAGATGGCTGGGTGGATGGAATCTATGCAACAGTGGCAGGCACATAATGTATTATTACAATCTGATTCAGCCCCACATCCCACCAACACTTATTTGAATAGCGATAACAGATTACCTGCTTACAATAATAATCCTGCAATTTATGAACTCGCTATATTCATATCTCTATCACTGCATGAATAATCCAAGGCCATACCACACAATTTGTATTCTGCATGTCTGATGAAATGATTTTTGACATGTTTATAACGGTGTACTCAGCCTTGACTTTCTACAGCCAGATCTGTCCCCACTCCCACAGTGGTATGATTGTACTCAGCCCTGGCCTTTTACAGTCTGTTCCGTCCACCCCCCACACACAGTGGCATGACTGTACTTTGCCCTGGCATTGCACAGTTTGGTGTCACCCTTTCACACATATATATATATATATATAGTGGCATGACTGTACTTTGCCCTGGTATTGCACAGTTTGGTGTCACCCTTTCACACATGTATATACATAGTGGCATGATTGTACTTTGCCCTGGCATTGCACAGTTTGGTGTCACCCTTTCACACATGTATATACATAGTGGCATGATTGTATTCAGCCCTGGTCCACTACTATCTGGTCTGTCTTGCATACAGTGATGCATATTAAGCCCTGATCCATTGCCATCTGGTCTGCCCTACATACAATGATATGAGTGTATTCAGCCTTTGCCCATTACAGCTGGTCTGCCCAACACAGTGATGCACGTATAGTCAGCCCTTGCCGATTACAGTCTGGTCTGCCCTACATACAATGATATGAGTGTGTTCAGTCCTTTGCCCATTACAGTCTAGTCTGCCCAACACAGTGATGCACGTATAGTCAGCCCTTGCCGATTACAGTCTGGTCTGCCCTACATACAATGATATGAGTGTGTTCAGTCCTTGTCAATTACAGTCTGGTCTTCCATACATACAATAATATGAGAGTATTCAGTCCTTGTCGATTACAGTCTGGTCTTCCCTACATACAATGATATGAGTGTATTCAGTCCTTGCCGATTACAGTCTGGTCTTCCCTACATACAATGATATGAGTGTATTCAGTCCTTGCCGATTACAGTCTGGTCTTCCCTACATACAATGATATGAGTGTATTCTGCACTTGCCGATTACAGTCTGGTCTTCCATACATACAATGATATGAGTGTATTCAGCACTTGCCGATTACAGTCTGGTCTTCCATACATACAATGATATGAGTGTATTCAGCACTTGCCGATTACAGTCTGGTCTTCATTACATACAATGATATGAGTGTATTCAGCACTTGCCGATTACAGTCTGGTCTTCCATACATACAATGATATGAGTGTATTCAGCACTTGCCGATTACAGTCTGGTCTGCCCTTACCTATAGTGATGCAAGTCTACTCAGCTCTGGTCTACTACAGACTGGTCTACTACAGTCTGGCCAACTACAGACTGGTCTGTTTTACATGTTGATTTGAGTATAAAAATTGCAAAAGCACTGAATGTAAGAGAGGTATGGGGAAAATGCTTTGAATGCCAGGGAGGATAATTTTAATTTTGACCTTTTCCTTTTTCAATAAAATACAACTTACCTTATTACAAGAAAATCCAGTACTTTGCGATGGACAACTTACCTTATGTAACCTGTCCATAAGCTGCCTAATGAGATGTTTGGCAATGTTGTGCTCATCTCTAGCCCAGTACAGTCTGGCTTCTTCCATTTGACTTTGCAACTGAAGCTTCAGCTCTCCTACCATATCCAATCCATTCAGCTGCTGTAGACAACGCTCTGCAATCTGGGATTCAATAGGGATATGTTACTTTTTATATATCCTTTAGATGACTTTTAAATATGACTTTTTACAAAACCTTAAACTTTCTATAAAATGAAGCAAAGACAAGAATATGAGGTCACCTATAATATTAGTGTAATGTCCGAGGTATTCCAAAAAATCAAGCTGGATCAATTTACATTATTGGCAGTTTATCACAACCAGATATGCAAATTTAAGCATGGTAAAAAGTAATACATGTACATTTATGATCATTTTATCTAACAGCTATCAACTTGTTAAATAATTTAATACCGAGATCATATTTTTCGTATGAATTAGTCATTTGTTACAACTTGTTCAAATCAAAAACTTTTAGCAGGCTTAATATTTACAAAAGTATTCCAACATTTTCAGGTGCAGTGAGTATGCATATGGTGGATATTATTTGGTTCTAAATAGCAATTGCAGATCCATTAATGGCTATCCACTTTTCATGAATTGTTGGTAATTCTGTTGATATGTATGGCAGCATTAGAGATCTAGGCTGTGAATCCTCATTTTACAATCACATTGATAATAATTTTTAATAACACACTTTTTCTAATGAAATTGTTCATTATTCTGTTTAAATAACATTTATGTTCAAAATGTCAAACATGTGATGAAAGATAGTTCCAACTGGTTTCAACAACCAGCATGTGCATGTGCTTTTTGCTTTCTTTACGAGTCTGGTTCCTGTAGTGGTGTTTAATAGCTTCCTGCCAAATTGGGATTCCATAGAGCAGGGAACTTGACTAACTGTTGATATACCACCAAACAAGATGCCTTTTTTCTCAAAAACATGCTAACTTTATTTCATGAGACAATTGTCTACAATGAAACTCAATTTTTATATTGATAATTAATCAGTACAATATTGATGATGTGATTTCATTGGAAGTGATAATGAAACTTATCATCCTTGAGGATATCTCGAAGTGCCAGTTTAAGAATTCTATGAAACTTGCTTGCCCACAATGGTCCATATCTGTGAAATCAAGCTCTTTATTTTATGAAGTATTCATTTTGCTTGGCTGCCTTGGTATCTTTGTTCACTGTGGTGAAATAGTCGATTAATTTAAAGTAGTTACTGTAATATACACAAAAATATAATAACAGTGTTCGATTGATCAAATCAAACAAGTTCACCCAACATGTGACGGGGCCACTAGATTTTAAGTTTGTAGGACTTTTGTGCCTTTTAACTTTCCTTTATTCCACCTACTTATTTTGATTCAAAAGACATAATTAATGTGACAATACAATGGAGGCAAGCCTTTAGTTCAGTGCAACAATGCAACAAATATTTCTGCAAGTCAGTTATCAAAACATGGTCAGCACTTAATTAGGTTCTCCGAGAACACTTGCAGATATAGCTGTTACGATAGATTGACATATTTTATGTTTAATTACAAGAGGACACATTGCATTTATGACAATTATACTTAAAAGGAACTTAAAGGTAGAACTAGAACACAAATTTCAATTAATAAAAAATATTTAATTTATATTTTGTTATGAAAGTACTGCCTCCACTTGGCTTTAGTGACATTTTCATCGATCACATTTTCCTTACATATCGTTTATTGTGGTTTACTTGGAATGTTGTTTTGAAAGAAAATGTAAAAAAATTGTACAACTTATTTTTAAATTTGATTTTCAGAGTGTTGATCTGTTTTCGACAATAAAACAAGCAATAACAAGGTTTCCATTACCAATTTTGACCGTGATTTTCTTAAATTCAACAAATAGTGATCAATTTCGGGGGTATTTCTGGTTTGAAAACTGGGATCAATGCCTTACCCCATGTTATAAACAGGTTTGCAAGTTATCAGAGTGCAAGTTATCAAGGTAGTGATGTATATACAGTTGGATGTGTGATGGAGAAGCCTGGGTCAACATTATATACAGCTGGATGTGTGATGGGGAGGCCTGGGTCAATACTATATACAGCTGGATGTATGAGGGAAGGCCTGGGTAGAAACTCTTCAAAGGTGTGAGCATGATGGTCTATGCTATTTACAGCTGGTGCGACTGGGAGATTTTTGTCTTCACTTTTTAGCTGGGTGTGTGATGGGGAGATTTGGGTCTACACTATTTACTACTGGGTGTGTGATGAAGAGTCATGGGTTTACCTCATTTACAGCTGGGTCTCATTATTTAAAATTGAGTGTGTGACAATCTGTATCTATGGAATTGGCAGCTTTTAATCTGCCCCATCAGAAAGTAACTGACAATTTACCCCTTGTATTACCACTCACCTGGTGTCTGCCAGCCTCCCTGGCCTGTTTAGTAAAATTCTGCAGCTCCTCAACTAGGCTGTGTAGCAATGTAATGTTCTTGGTCTTGTTCCAGCCCAAATTCAGCATGGAGCAGGCAGCAAAGTGAGGTGGCGAAGTAAACTCAAAATTGTTGTCTGATATGCAGCACAAATGGGCTATGATATCAGCAGTATTTTCCTCTGAGCTATAAAAATACATTCAAAATTTACTTGCATTTTTAAAAAAAAAAATAACCTCACGATTTAAGAGAAAAAAAAGATTATTAGCTTACTAGGTCTGATTTGATGGATTGTCACACTTGAAGGATTGTCACATTGTAAGGATTGT
The DNA here is from genome assembly GCA_029339505.1 of Unio delphinus. Taxonomy (NCBI): domain Eukaryota; kingdom Metazoa; phylum Mollusca; class Bivalvia; order Unionida; family Unionidae; genus Unio; species Unio delphinus. The sequence continues at coordinate 12,893,210 of JAQISU010000242.1, read as the reverse complement.
CACACTGTGAGGATTATTACACTGTAAGGATTGTCACACTGTAAGGATTGTCACATTGTAAGGATTGTCACATTGTAAGGATTGTCACTGTAAGGATTATTACACTGTAAGGATTGTCACATTGTAAAGATTGTCACATTGTAAGGATTGTCACATTGTAAGGATTGTCACTGTAAGGATTATTACACTGTAAGGATTGTCACACTGTAAGGATTATCACACTGTAAGGATTGTCACACTGTAAGGATTGTCACATTGTAAGGATTGTCACACTGTGAGGATTATTACACTGTAAGGATTGTCACACTGTAAGGATTGTCACACTGAGGATTGTCACACTGTAAGGATTGTCACATTGTAAGGATTGTCACATTGTAAGGATTGTCACACTGTAAGGATTGTCACTGTAAGGATTATCACACTGTAAGGATTGTCGCACTGTAAGGATTATCACACTGTAAGGATTATCACACTGTAAGGATTGTCACACTGTAAGGATTATCACACTGTAAGGATTGTCACACTGTAAGGATTGTCACACTGTAAGGATTGTCACATTGTAAGGATTGTCGCACTGTAAGGATTGTCACTTTAAGGATTATCACACTGTAAGGGTTGTCACACTGTAAGGATTGTCACACTGTAAGGATTGTCACTGTAAGGATTATCACACTGTAAGGATTGTCACACTGTAAGGATTGTCACACTGCTTATAAATCAAGTCTAGCTGTAAACTTGGAAAGCCTTCTTCCTGTCAAAGTTGGTCCATTTGTTTTGAAAAGTTTATGAAAAATCCTAAAAAATTCTATGAAGGTTTTACTAAATTCAGTAATGGTAAACATTACTGATAATGAATCGGCCTCATTTGAACAAACTTAAATACGCTTCATGTCAGGATGCTTTCTGCTGACAGTGGTTTTTGACAAGTCATCATTTAAAAATTTGTCTATTTTTAGTGATCGTTTGGTGATAAATCAGCATTATTTTGTACAAACTTATGGCCATTCATGCCGATGTTTTCTGTTAAATATTCTCTGCTGACTGACTCTTAATATATAGTGATAGTAACTGTTCAAATTGGTATAATTTGTACTGTCTGAAAGACATATTGACTGAATATTTCCTGTTAAAAATACTCTACTGAATTCCATTGAGTGATTTTTCAAACGAGTTGCTTAAATGATTTTATAGTTTTGGGATCACTCTGAAATAGATTTAGGCAATCTAAAGGGTATGTCGTTAGTTCAACATATTTATTTCAATGTAATACATCACAGCACCTAACAATTCATCCTCATATTGATGCAAACACGTAAATTAATTGGATAAGAATGACCAGAATTGTTGCAGAAATACAAACACATAAATTAATTGGATAAGATAGACCAGAAATGTTGCAGAAATGCAAACACGCAAATTAATTAGATAAGAATGACCAGAATTGTTGCAGAAATGCAAACACGTAAATTAATTGGATAAGAATGACCAGAATTGTTGCAGAAATACAAACATAAATTAATTGGATAAGAATGACCAGAATTGTTGCAGAAATACCAACATATAAATTAATTGGATAAGAATGAAAAGAATTGTTGCAGAAATACAAACACGTAAATTAATTGGATAAGAATGACCAGAATTGTTGCAGAAATACAAACACGTAAATTAATTGGATAAGAATGACCAGAATTGTTGCAGAAATGCAAACACGTAAATTAATTGCATAAGAATGACCAGAATTGTTGCAGAAATACAAACATGTAAATTAATTGGATAAGAATGACCAGAATTGTTGCAGAAATCCAAACACGTAAATTAACTGGATAAGAATGACCAGAATTGTTGCAGAAATCCAAACACGTAAATTAATTGGATAAGAATGACCAGAATTGTGCAGGAACGCAAACACGTAAATTAATTGGATAAGAATGACCAGAATTGTTGCAGAAATACAAACACATAAATTAATTGGATAAGAATGACCATAATTGTTGCAGAAATACAAACACGTAAATTAACTGGATAAGAAAGATCAGAATTGTTGCAGAAATGCAAACACGTAAATTAATTGGATAAGAATGACCAGAATTGTTGCAGAAATGCAAACACGTAAATTAATTGGATAAGAATGACCAGAATTGTTGCAGAAATACAAACACGTAAATTAATTGGATAAGAATGACCAGAATTGTTGCAGAAATACAAACACGTAAATTAATTGGATAAGAATGACCAGAATTGTTGCAGAAATGCAAATACGTAAATTAATTAGATAAGAATGACCAGAAATGTTGCAGAAATGCAAACACGTAAATTAATTGGATAAGAATGACCAGAATTGTTGCAGAAATACAAACATGTAAATTAACTGGATAAGAATGACCAGAATTGTTGCAGAAATACAAACACATAAATTAATTGGATAAGAATGACCAGAATTGTTGCAGAAATACTTTGTAAAATCATATTACTGAAAAGAATACATAGTTGTATATCTAAATATAGTTCCTAACCATCTCCCAAGCTGCTGTGGGATGTACACCAGGACACTTACAAGGAATCCGTCTAGTGGCATCTAGTGCTGAGTGATGGATGGTTACAAGGAATCCATCTAGTGGCATCGAGTGCTGTGTGATGGATGGTTACAAGGAATCCATCTAGTGTCATCCAGTGCCGTGCAATGGACACCAGGACAGTTACAAAAATCCGTCTATTGGCATTGAGTGCTGTGTGATGGATCGTTACAAGGAATCCCTCTAGTGGCATCCGGTGCTGTGTGATGGAAGGTAACAAGGAATCCGTCTAGTGACATCCAGTGCTGTGTGATGGATGGTTACAAGGAATCCATCTAGTGGCATCCAGTGCTGTGTCATGGATGGTTACTGGTGGCATCCAGCGCCATGCAATGGACACCAGGACAGTTACAAAGAATCCATCTAGTGGCATCCAGTGCTGTGTAATGGATGGTTACAATGAAACTGTCAAGTGGCATCCAGTGCTGTGCAATGGACACCAGGATAATTATAAGGAATCTGTCTAGTGGCATCCAGTGCTGTGTGATGGATGGTTACAAGGAATCCATCTAGTGGCATTTAGTGCTGTGTGATGGACACCAGGACTGTTACAAGAAATCCATCTAGTGGCATCCAGTGCTGTGTGATAGACACCAGGATAATTATAAGGAATCGGTCTAGTGGCATCCAGCACAGTGCAATGGACTCCTGGACGGTTACAAGGAATCTGTCTAGTGGCATCTTGTGCTGTGTGATAGACACCTGGATGGTTACATGGAAACCGACTAGTGCCATCCAGTGATGTGCAGTGGACATCTGGATGGGCACATGAGATCCTATATATCCCAAGCATTGTGGAGATGTGCATATGATGATACAAGCTTACGATTTTGACAATACAATACCTACAAAGATCCCGATGTGTGTGTGTGTGTGTGTGTGTATATATATATATATATATATATATATATATATATATATATATATATTTCAAGATTTATTGTGCAGAAATGTTATTCATGGCAATTATTGCTATATTTAGACCTACCTGTTAATTGCCTTAAACAGATTACTAACAACAGTTGTACATCTAAGCTTGGACAGGACTGGGTAGATACACCGTGCACTTTCCAGGCTTCCCTCCTTTAGGTCTTTCACAGCTGCCAACCTGAAACAGTTTGAAATATTCAAAATCCACAATGGCAAAGATTCTATCTATAGGATAAATAAATGTCTCTATAAATAACACAAACACAACTGATTTTCAAAAGATACATGTATATCATTAAAAGAAGATATTCCTGTTCTTTATTTATGCTGAAATTATAAACTTTAACCCTAAGCTTGATCTGAAAAAGGAATTTTTGTGTAAAATACATTTCTTCAAGAATACTTACTGAAAAAAATTAGGAGATAACATCTGCTACTTCTGAATCCAGCCATATCTGAAGGATGAAAAATTGTCTTTCTGTCTGTACATCAAATAAGGGAAGTAACTCTTACAGATTAGCACTGCTTTTCCCTGCTAGGTGACCAACCATGTTACAAACGCTGCCCAATTTACCCTTTATCAAAACCTACTACAGGATGTAAACTTTCAAGCTGTCCATATGTTATACATCTGTGTGAATGCAAGAGTGTGGGCAGAAACAAAACCAATGGCAACATAACTGCTATGGCTGGATCTGTGTGAATGCAAGTGTGGGTGGATACAATACCAATGGTAACATAACTGCTATGGCTGGATCTGTGTGAATGCAAGTGTGGGTGGATACAATACCAATGGTAACATGATTGCTATGGCAAACTAACACTAAGGCATAATCAGCAATGATTACTATGTGGAAACCTTGCTAATTATACCCTTCACACCACGTTATCATTATAATTACCTTTCTAGTTATACCCTTCATGCCACCACAGTATCATTATAATTACCTAGATAGTTACACCTTTCACAGCACAGTATCATTATAATTACCTAGATAGTTACACCCTTCACAGCACAGTATCATTATAATTACCTAGATAGTTACACCCTTCACAGCACAGTATCATTATAATTACCTAGATAGTTACACCCTTCACAGCACAGTATCATTATAATTACCTAGATAGTTACACCCTTCACAGCACAGTATCATTATAATTACCTTGCCTGCTTAATAGCTGACTGGGAGAAAGTGCTATATCCATCATCAGATGCCTTCATTGCTATGTACAATGCCTGGTGAAAGCCACAATTTGTCTCAAGTCTGCCAGAAAATTCAAATATAGCTAAGTAAACAATAAAGCAAAATTTCTTTCACTAGGGAGAGTGAATAAAAATTGTCTATAAATAAATCTGGAAGTTTTTACCCTTTAGGACAGTGTAAATATTATCAATACACAAATATAAGGAGAGTGTATACATTTTCAATACACAATCTTTAGTAGGCCTCAGTCCCATAATGAATTTAATATTTTAATTATGGGGTGGGGTGTAGTAAGGTCATGGTGGTTAGCATAATAAGCCTTTGTCACAAACATTTAATTTATTTCAAACTGCATCAAAAAAGGAACATATTCCCTTCTTGAATGCTTTGATAATATTTGTAAAAATGGTTAAAAAATATATTTGTTATTCATTTACTGTGATTCATTATTGTTTGCTAGGACTAATTTTGATTTTAAAAAAAGAAAACTCATTATTCCATGATATGTCTTTGTTTCATGTTATTTTTCCACAATATGCATTTATTCCATGATATGTCATTATTCCATGATATGTCATTATTTCATGATGTCTAGCAATGACATCACTACAAACTGCCATGCTAAAGACATTGTAGTGATATGACTGAAAATATGTTAAAGCTACATTAAAAACCCTAATCACATCACATCATATTACCTGTAAGCTTGTATTGGTTTTATACACATCATATTACCTGTAAGCTTGTATTGGTTTTATACACATCATATTACCTGAAAGCTTATATTGGTTTTATACACATCATATTACCTGTAAGCTTGTATTGGTTTTATACACATCATATTACCTGTAAACTTGTATTGGTTTTATACACATCATATTACCTGTAAGCTTGTATTGGTTTTATACACATTGATGAAAAACTCTTGCAATTATTACAAGAAACTGCAAAATTAAATGAATGTACCATATTTTCCGGCCTATAAGTCGATGCAAAGTATAAGTCGAATTCACCAATTTGACTTATTTTCCATCCTTCGTCCATATATAAAGTCCAATCAGAGTATAAGACAATTTTGTTTTTGAATGGTATCATATGATATTCCATATTACCGGCAATTGTAAAATTGCATTACCGATGCTAACATGCTTGTGATTTTACTTAACAAATCATTGCTATATTCTGTTATCAACTGACACAGCTGAATAAACACTCCATGCTTGTTTTATTATAATTTAAAGCGCATCCATGTTGAATTTCATTTTATTACCCGCAGTTACGAACATAACTTATATAAACTTTCAATGACAAAATCCATATATAAGTCGATTCGGAATGTAAGAGGAGGTCCCGACTTTCAAGTAAAAAAGTATCAACTTATACGCCGGAAAATACGGTAGCAAAAAAATTGCAATTCACATTGATTGTACATCACAAATTTACATTTCAACATTATACAAACTACTGACCTTAATATATACCATATGCACCCACTAATAAGACTGGTCCAACATCAAACTGCAAAGACCCAGATCTGCTGTCACATAATGCACCAGCAGATCTGAGTTTAGGCAGTTTGTTACGAATAATCAGTAGAACAAACCACACAGACCCTGATCTGCAGACACATCATGCTATGGTAGATATGGATCTGCGTAGTTTAATTAAAGATATAAGTAATTATATATAGCATACTGGTATATTTACTTGTTTGGTGTCTCTAAATTCCACTGTCCAATTCTCCAGGATGCTTCATACCAAAACTCTTCAAACTCTGGAGAGAAATAACGAGTCTCACTTCCATGAATTCCTTCCATATAAGTTTCCAATATGTGTGAGGCACCAAAGTTTTGTATAGCCTGCAAATACAAAAGTAAATCGAATTTAGTTGTGGAAAGAAATGGCCTCAAAGTATGACTGGGATCACTAATCCCATATGATTCAATGAGGAGCACTGGTCAATCCTTATTCTGGAAATTTTCATTTGGCAGTTTGAGTTTGGTTGAGTGAATTTTCAACTCCTGACTGTATCTGCCATGTAGTTCAAATGCAGTGGTAGTTGGACAAATCTGGTTTAGTTGGATACTGTCAAAAAGATTTCCCATTTATTTGATGGCAGATTAGTAATTTATAGTATGTCTCAGATTACTCACCTCACTGATGTCTGTCACAATGGAAGAACAGGTTACAAGGAAATATGGATCAGTAGGATATTTCCTGTAGAAATTTCAGCGAATGATGTTGATTACGTATGTTATAAAGGCAACAGTTTAAAGGTTTTAAATTTTTTGTTGCATCTTCATCCATATTTGGGAGCACATCAGGACAATTTTTCCAACAGAACTTTATGCTGGGAAGATTTCTGTTAAAAATTGGTGAAAATTCTTTTCAGCAGCTTTTTGAGATAAAGGTGTTTAACTCTGTGTGTGTGTGTGCATGTGTGTTTGTAACGTAGCTTAAACTTTTATAATATGGCAGTCAGGCTGATCTGTATAGAACAGAAAGTTCTTTATGACAATGTTTTCAATTAAATTGTGTCAAGTAAGCAAGCATGCATGCATGGATGTATGTATGTATGTATGTGTGTGTGTGTGTATGCATGCATGCATGCATGCTTGTATGTATGTAGTGTTTTGCTTCATATCTGCAAAAAATGGCTATGGAGTGCTGGGAAGATTTCTGTTAAAAATTGGTGAAAATTCTTTTCAGCAGCTTTTTGCGATAAAGTTGAATAGCCTATCATGTGCTGAAAAATGGCTTTAAACCCTAAAACAGCAATTTACACAAGAATCATCTTTTTAGGAATAGTCTCAAATTTATATATGTGGAATTAAGAGGTTATTATGAAAATGGCAAATCCAACCTTTTTTATTTTATTTTTCAAAAAATATTGAAAAAGTATAATCCATATACAAGACAGTGTAAGATGTAATTTGGCAAAAAAAAGGTGTAATGATTGGCATGTACTCAAATATGAACTGATTTTCTTTCTACAATATTAACTTACATGTAACATTGTCATCTGGTAAAAGGTCTACTGAATTCCAGTCTACAATATTTTAATTACCTGTAACATTGTTGTCTGGTCCCCAGGAATCTGTTTCATCATTATATCACAAGTGATAACTGCCTTATCCCACTGGTTCTCATGTTCATAAGTGTGCACTCTAAGGATTAAAAATAGAAGTTGAACTTAGCTGCAAAATTTGTTGAAGAAATCTAAATGCTTTATTTCTTTATTTTTAAAAATATATGAACCAGAGTATCACAAACAACAAACAATAAGCCTGTCTTATGACCCTTCCACAATAAATGACCGTGACCTCTGAGCTTGGGACATGATTATTGTATGATAAGTTGTGGACTTTGGTAAAGTTTCAAAAAAAATATTTCTTGGGGTTAAAAAGTTTCAACCTTGATAGGATAATTGATTTGCCTCAACATAATAAGCCTGACTTGAGAAAAGTGTAACAAATTCTTGAAATAAAATGTCCCAAAACTTACAATGCATTTGAAAATTATTTTAAAGAATAATTCAATACAATGGTAAATATGGCACATTTAATCTATTTGTCACTTACCTAGATCTGGAGTCTGCTAATCTACCAGCACCACAACCGTACACCCCATCTGGATCCCCTATCCATTTGTAAGCTTCCAAAAGCAGGTCCTGCACATTGATACCAGTCTTGTCAGAAGAGGCACCACTTAGGGAATCTATTCTAGTTTCCTGGCTCTGTGACTGGGAAAGGGACTGGCTTATCTGGGACTGGTTTTCAGAATGGTCAGCTTTCTCTCTAACAAAACAATTACAAATGGCAATTTTTTGAGGAATTGTTTTAGCATGAATGAAGGGCAAAGATCAATGAATGTTGTTTGATATTAAAATCCATTTTGAAAAATACTTATGCTCCATATATACCTGTAACAAGCATCTGACTGTGGTTTTACCTGAATCTAACAAGCATCATACTTTGAATATACCTGTATGTAACAAGCACCCTACTGTGTGTATAAACCTGTATGTAACAAGCACCCTACTGTGTGAATATACCTGTAACAAGCACCATACTTTGTGTATATACCTGTATGTAACAAGCACCCTACTGTATGTGTATATCTGAATGTAACAAGCATCCTATTTTGTGTATTTACCTGTATGTAACAAGCATCCTACTGTGTTTTACCTGAATGTAACAAGCATCCTGCTGTGTTTAACCTGTATGTAACAAGCATCCTACTGTTTTACCTGAATGCAACAAGCATCCTACTGTGTTTTACCTGAATGTAACAAGCATCCTACTGTGTATTACCTGAATGTAACAAGCATCCTAATGTTTTACCTGAATGTAACCAGCATCCTAATGTTTTACCTGAATGTAACAAGCATCCTACTGTTTTACCTGAATGTAACAAGCATCCTACTGTGTATTACCTGAATGTAACAAGCATCCTAATGTTTTACCTGAATGTAACAAGCATCCTAATGTTTTACCTGAATGTAACAAGCATCCTGTGTTTTACCAGAATGTACCAAGGATCCTACTGTTTTACCTGAATGAAACAAGCATCCTACTGTGTTTTACCTGAATGTAACAAACATCCTAATGTTTTACCTGAATGTAACAAGCATCCTACTGTGTTTTACCTTAACGTAACAAGGATCCTACTGTTTTACCTGAATGCAACAATCATCCTACTGTGTTTTACCTGAATGCAACAAGCATCCTACTGTTTTACCTGAATGTAACAAGGATCTTACTGTTTTACCTGTTTACCTGAATGTAACAAGCATCCTACTGGGTTTTACCTGAATGTAACAAGCATCCTACTGTGTGTATTACCTGAATGTAACAATCATCCTACTGTGTGTATTACCTGAATGTAACAATCATCCTACTGTGTATTACCTGAATGTAACAAGCATCCTACTGTGTGCAGATTCCTCTATGTAACAAAAACTAGTCTGTGTGTATATACCTGCATGTAACAAGCACTCTACTGTGTGTGTGTATATATATATATATACAGTGGGACCCCACTATAACTCGCCCCGCTATAACAAGAATTCGGATATAACACGGTCGTGGTATGGCTCCTGAAATTTCAGGTAATTTATAACAGGTATTTTTCTCAAAGACCAAAAAAAAAAAATCTTTTAAGTATGAAAAATAAAATACATCAAGAGTTTAATTATCATTCTCATACTCGTCTAAAAAGTGTGAAAATAAAAACGTGTAGAAAATGTATTATCATTTTGGGGAGGAAATCCTAAAATTTCAAAAAATAACAAATTTATTCTAGTTTTGTGCCAGAATACAGATTGGAAATAACGAACCAATTGCTGGACCTACTGAGAACTTTGATCTTTGTTTATTGTTGAAAAATGACAGCTCATAAGTGTCAATATTATTATTACTGATCCTTGAGCAATGAAGCCATCGTGTCTACTTTGTGTTTGTCTTGAATGCATTCCGAATACAATCGTTGCTCTAATAATCTCTGATATATGTTCTCTTAATTTCATACACAACTAAGCAACAGCCAATGCGGGGGTTGATAAAAGATTCTCACCAGAATGTATAAATCAATTAATTTAAGTACATTGTTTATCATCAAAGTGAACTGCTGAGCTAAACTTGTTCAAATCAGGGGGGAAACAATTTATACATCATCAAAGAAACAAAAAGCCGCCAACATGTGTGTGGCTTGGCGGTGTTGTTTTATGCAATCTGCTGAATAGTAAATTCGAATTCTGCAAGTTACTTTATCATTTTAGCTGTGCTGATATTTACAGTGACATAATTCAGTGTTTAAAATACAGCCAGTTCTGCCTTCTGTATTTATTAGAGTACATCAAAAGAACATGACGCAATAGCTGGGCGGCAAGTTCAAAGGACTTTGACTAGCAGCTTGGGTGGGAAAATGTGCTGAAATTTACAATAACTGAATTCAGAGACAGAAAGATCCTTAGATGTACATGTAGTTATTATAAGAATACACTTTAGCTTCCATTATTTAATCTACGGACATGTACTATTTCATCATTCATTACGTACACCCGTTACGTAATTTTTGTTATTTTCTTTTCATTGAATTCAGTCACATAATGATCTGTGACAAAATTATTGAATATTTTACATCCGTGTGTGGATATTTTCGATGGAAATATTTGTATTATGGATTCAATGTATGTTACAAGATTCGCTGGTGAGTACATGGTGTTGATACTCTTTTCATGCAATAGATTATACATGTATATATAAATTAGACACATGTATGTACCAATGCATGGTTCTCTGAATAAAGTAATATATTATATCTGCAATTTGTTACCACAGCAATTGTTTATCTCATTTAATATATATTGATCAAAAATGGTAATTGTGCCATGCATTTTCGCACCCGCCTTTATGTAAACCCCCCCCCCAATTAAATCCAAAAATGTGTTGGTATTGTACATGGTTGCTTATAACACTGTTCGGTTCACAACACGGTCGGATTCTATGGCTCCCAACTACCGTGTTATAGCGGGGTCCCACTGTACACACACACACAACAAGCATGACACTGTGTGTATATACCTGTAACAAACACCCCACTGTATGTATATACATGTATGCAACAAGCACCCTACTGTATACAGCAGAGAACCCATACTTGCCACAATGTGTCATGCTAAGGACATGGCTCTTCTACTCCCAAACAATAGTTACCGGTATGTTTAAAAAAACATGATTTTCAAAAACATTTTAAAAAAATACCAAAAAGAACAAAACTACTGCCCCCTCAATGTCCATAACGTTTAGTATATATAAATGGTAAACAGTCTCACTAAGAGTTCATGTAAATTGACCCTTGGGGCAGTTTATAGAGGTCAGGTATAAACAACCATCATTTCACATATTACTGTTCTGTCTGACACTAAAGAACAACTTGCCCCAGTTGTCTCAAGCCATCGTGCCACCACTGATTAAAAAACTTCTGGTTGATGCAGTTTTACTTTATGAAACACAGCAGGAAGGACATACCTGTCAACTTTTCAACTGGAAGATTTATTAAACAAATAGGGAGATTGAGACATATTTTTAAAGCTTTGTTTTCACTTAATATTGACTGATCTTCAAGGTCCAATATGCATGAAATTCTCAAAGAAGATGCTGTTTCTCCTTGTGACTTGCCTAATTTAACTGCAGGACGTGCCATCTTTGTATATTCTAGCAAGCTGTTGCCAAACTATGGATATGGAATAATATTTGACAATGCTAATTAAACCAACTATTTCTTTCTTTTTAAAACTAAAAAATGTTTTGAAAAAACACAAATTAATTTCTTTAATTCAGAGTTTTATTTCCTTCAATTTTATATAGGCTTATATGAAAAGATGGCTTAATCTCGATCGGATGATATCACGTTTTTTTAGACATGTGCAAAGATCCCATTTGGGACCTCAAAACATACTTCTTCGAGTCTCATGTTGGCTGAGTAGAGATCAGTAGCCTTAGCCATATGGCGGCATCTAGACATCTACATGGACATCACAAAATATACATCTGCAAAAAGCCAATATCTGGATTGAACACAGCAATCATATTTCTGCACATTTGCCAATATTCTGCAAGACCTTAATTTAATGGTCAATTCAAAAGACTTACAGTCAAATTGTATGGGTTGTGCTCATCTGAACATAATACCATATATCTGCAAACAAAATGGCAGTGAAATGAGGTAGCTATTACTGGACACTAGAACTGCTAAAACAAATATGAGACCTCGAGACTTACCTCTGAACATCACACCAAATCTCTGCATATAACACAGCAGTGAAGTGAGCCGAGCAGAACTTTGCCGCCTTGGCCATATGGAGATAATCTACATCCAGCCAAAAGTTGTTGTCCCATGGAGTCATCTGATGGTGTCTGTAGAATAATCAGTTACTAAAAATTAAAATCTTATTTTTCTCTCTTGCATGACTATTTCTCTACATCTTGACCTGATATTGTGTGACTATTTCTCTACATCTTGACCTGATATTGTGTGTGACTATTTCTCTAGATTTTGACCTGATATGGTGTGGGACTATTTCTCTACATCTTGACCAGATATTGTGTGTGGTTATTTCTCTACATCTTGACCTGATATGGTGTGTGACTATTTCTCTAGATTTTGACCTGATATGATGTGACAATTTCTCTATATCTTGACCAGATATCGAGTGTGACTATTTCTCTACATCTTGACCTGATATTGTGCAACTATTTCTCTACATCTTGACCAGATATGGTACATGGCTATTTCTCTACATCTTGACCTGATATGGTGTGGGACTATTTCTCTATATCTTGACCTGATATGGTGTGCGACTATTTCTCTAAATTTTGACCTCATATTGTGTGATCTACATCTTGACCTGATATGGTACATGGTTATTTCTCTACATCTTGCCCTGATATGGTGTGTGACTATTTCTCTACATCTTAACCAGATATCGAGTGCGACTATTTCTCTACATCTTGACCTGATATTGTGTGACTCTTTCTCTACATCTTGACCTGATATTGTGTGTGACTATTTCTCTAGATTTTGACCTGATATGGTGTGGGACTATTTCTCTACATCTTGACCAGATATTGTGTGTGGTTATTTCTCTACATCTTGACCTGATATGGTGTGTGACTATTTCTCTAGATTTTGACCTGATATGATGTGACAATTTTTCTATATCTTGACCAGATATCGAGTGTGACTATTTCTCTACATCTTGACCTGATATTGTGCAACTATTTCTCTACATCTTGACCAGATATGGTACATGGCTATTTCTCTACATCTTGACCTGATATGGTGTGGGACTATTTCTCTATATCTTGACCTGATATGGTGTGCGACTATTTCTCTAAATTTTGACCTCATATTGTGTGATCTACATCTTGACCTGATATGGTACATGGTTATTTCTCTACATCTTGCCCTGATATGGTGTGTGACTATTTCTCTACATCTTGACCAGATATCGAGTGCGACTATTTCTCTACATCTTGACCTGATATTGTGTGACTATTTCTCTACATCTTGACCTGATATTGTGTGTGACTATTTCTCTAGATTTTTACCTGATATGGTGTGGGACTATTTCTCTACATCTTGACCAGATATTGTGTGTGGTTATTTCTCTACATCTTGACCTGATATGGTGTGTGACTATTTCTCTAGATTTTGATCCGATATGATGTGACAATTTTTCTATATCTTGACCAGATATTGAGTGTGACTATTTCTCTACATCTTGACCTGATATTGTGCAACTATTTCTCTACATCTTGACCAGATATGGTACATGGCTATTTCTCTACATCTTGACCTGATATGGTGTGGGACTATTTCTCTACATCTTGACCAGATATGGTACATGGCTATTTCTCTACATCTTGAGCTGATATTGTGTGACTATTTCTCTACATCTTGACCAGATATCGAGTGTGACTATTTCTCTACATCTTGACCTGATATGGTGTGTGTCTATTTCTCTACATCTTGACCAGATATCGAGTGTGACTATTTCTCTACATCTTGACCTGATATGGTGCATGGCTATTTCTCTACATCTTGACCTGATATTGTATTGTGTGTGACTATTTTTCTACATATATAAATATTTAAGCTACAATTTTCTTCCATGTCATTGAAAAATGTCTGCTTGTGTGTCAGCCTTTTGTGTGTTAACTCTGGAAATTAAAGTTCATACAAACTTTGGATCTTGCTTCTCCACCATCTATGCTACTAAGATTATGATGCATTGAATTCCCCTGCTATATCTGATCACATGATTAAGATAAATCACTGATTACCTTAATCATGCTACTAAGATTATACTGCAATGAATTCCCCTGCTATATCTGATCACATGATTAAGATAAATCACTGATTACCTTAATCATGCTACTAACATGTTTCATATGTTCTTGGTTAAAACTCTTTCATTTATGAGATTTTCTCACCAATTATTTTTGCTCAGACAATTACTCCTTAACATAATTTTTTAAACAAAACATAAACTCTGGCTTTGCAAATAAAACATATTGAAATAACTCCACAAAAAACAATAAAATTAAAAAACAAACTGACCTATACATTTTTGGAACTTTTAAAATCCTATCATTACATCGTATTTAATAAATGAATCTGTAACCTAGAATCATCTTAAACCTATCAACTGTTTAGCAATGGATATATTTAATGGTGGTTCGGTAGCATCAAAATCAATATAAAAGACCTTCTGCCAAATTCTGCTAGGCATGTTGTGAAAAGAGGTCATTAAAAGGTTTTTCTATTTTTCTATTTTTTTAATAATGGGAGCTGTTATGTATATATGTGTACTTTATATTGTATTCTTAACCGTTGTTGATGATTGAGGACATATTTTAGTGTGTAACTGATATCTGTCATGTTTGTAAGTATTAATAAGTTTTTTTTTTTTTTTACTAATGTTTGAAATTAAGGTCTAGCCTTATTTACAAAAATATTCTGGAAGAACTACATCTTAGTCATTTTAATGTCTTAAGTGAAATTATCATATATAGAAGGAGGTACGGAAAATTATACATCCCTATTTTATGTTAATGTCATGTTCAATTCTAAAGAACTAGTTTATTTAAAAATATCCACTGAAATTTGAAAGTGCTCATAGACTTCTGGATTAAAACAATACTTTGGGATTACTGTGGATTCATTCCAAGATGTTCTGGATTAAAACAATACTTTGGAATTACTGTGGATTAATTCCAAGACATTCTGGATTAAAACAATACTTTGGGATTACTGTGGATTCATTGCAAGACATTCTGGATTATATTACTGAGATAGATCAAGACTAATGTACATCAACACATTCAAGCCTATTGGAATTCATTTGGAACATTCTAAACTTATGGACTTGTGATAAAACAGTGATTTAATATTTAATACACAATACTGCAAGTTTGTTTTAAATTTACCTTTGTAACTTTGAGAAATAAATGTCAATTTTAATAAACTTGTTGGTTTTGCTTCATTTTGTTATTTAAAATAAGATCAGAGAGTCATATTTAATTACTGATTGGAATCATTTGAAGAAATGTCAAATACATTCATGCTAAGATGCTTTCTGTCAAATTTGGTCCGATTCTGTCAAGTATTTTTTTTTAAAACATGTAAATAGCAACTATAAATGGACCAGAGACAAATGATGAAGGTCTACACTATACATCTACTTAGCTTTTTGGCTAGGTGAAATAAAAAATATGTATACTAAGCTTTATTTTCTACCTTAGATTTCAAGTTCATAAATGTATTAAAACAATTTGAAGAAAAAAAAAATCCAATAATAACTTATTTCATCTACTCATATCTTTATAATTATACATGAAAGATGCCCCCCACCCCCCATCTTTAAGTCCCAAAAGTCCCCATCTTTAAGTCCCAAAAGTTAAAAGAAACCCTGTAAAATGTTGAAAAATAATGACAAAACAGAAGAACTCAATCAGGTGCTGGGACCCACCCTAAGATATCTAAATTTCAATCTTGGTTGGATGTGACTTAATTACATCTGAATTATCTTGTTTACAAGGTATTTTAATGGACAGAACGACATTAAAAAAACAATGTTTCTCTCAACTCCTCGAATCCAGAGGTGCTTACCCTTCCTTTGGTCTGTTTTGTTGGCGCAGATGCTGCACCACTCCCAGCATAGTCCTGACCGAGTCCTTGTTCAGTGAAATGCTAACATTACCGAGAACTGATTGGCACCGGCTAAATCTATCTGGCAGATGAGAACAGTGATCTTGAAAGAAACCAGCTATATGTCTTGACAAAACTTCTCGATGGTCATTAGTACCTTGTACTAGTATGTCATGGACAAGGTATGGAAGTATTAGCTCACATAAAGAAGTCTGGAAAAGAAACAAATAAAATAATGAGTTGATGTCATTTATAACTCATGAACCACCAAATAATTAGCAACTGTGAAGAGGTTCTTATAAAAAAAATCTCTGCTACGAGATTGAACAATGTGTCAAAAATTTAATATGGAAGAAAATTATTATGTGGGGGGCCAAAAACAATTAAATAAAGTAATACTTGTTTTCTATGCATTTCCTGGCATTAGACACCAGTTCAAGGACATTACTGCCACCTCCAATTAGTAAGCTGAGGTCAAATATAAACAGCCTGATGCCATAGTCAACTGAATTTGCTAGTCTTATATGTTGCTGTCAGTAGGATGCTCTACTATGAACTGAAATGGCCTGATAACTTTTTGGGCTGACACAATTAGACCCAAAACATAAATACAGTATATACTTGTGTGTACAAGTTCATTGCTTTTAGTGAAAATCTGATTCATGCAGAGAGTAGAGGTCATTTTATAAGGATGACATATGAACAAAATTGAATAGATCAAAGGGTAATGTTGGAAACTCAAGATGTTTGCAGTACACAAAAACAATGTCAATTCAAATACAGGTAAAACCTGTTATCATGCAATGCTTGGGGTCAATTCAAATACAGGTAAAACCTGTTATCATGCAATGCTTGGGGTCAATTCAAATACAGTTAAAACCTGTTATCATGCAATGCTTGGGGTCAATTCAAATACAGGTAAAACCTGTTATCATGCAATGCTTGGGGTCAATTCAAATACAGGTAAAACCTGTTATCATGCAATGCTTGGGGTCCAAAGAATAACATTACTGTAGAAGCTAAACTGCATTAACAAACTTTCTGAAAAAAGTCCCTATAGAAATTGTGCATTGAATTTCAATGTCATCAGTTTTAGCTAATCTCTTGTTCATATAATCTGCTAGGGATCCGAATAATCAGGTTTTAAATTGGATGTTAAAAAGGCAGGTCATCTTAAATGATAAAATGAGAGCCATGCTGCCATAGTGTTATAAGCAGAATTGCATTATAATGGGTTTTACCTGTATTTTTACATTTTCATGCCACTATTTGTATTAAGAAATGTGTATATGGTATGCATTGTGTTTATCTGTTTGATGATGGTACTCAATACATAACAGTTATTTCAATGTCAATAATTTCAAAATATTATGGGTACATCAAATACCACACCCTAAAAAGAAGTGTCTGTCAATGCTACTGATTGTGAGGGGTTACTAGCAAGTATACTGCTACCATTTTCATGTAAACTCAAACACCTGTATTTGTATTAATGTTTGTGTTTTGCTGGGATTAGTTATTATGGAACCGGGACCAGACTTGATATCTGACTCGATGATCAAAACCAACCCCGACCCGGTGAATTTCCAATAAACGCTATTGGACTAAATTGTTAATATTTCCATCAATATCATCAATACTCAGTGCTTCTTCAATATCGGTTATAAACTCAATAATATCCTCATCGATTTCCGATTTTGCTTTCTCGTTAAAATCCTTCAAAACCTCGTAACATCGCTGATCGTCTACACTCGGGGCTACTAAATACAACTTGTCCCATTTCATCCATCTCGTTATTAAATTAAGTAACAACTGCGTCTTGCCACTTCCAGATGGTTCGATTATAATCATGCGAATAGAATTCGGTAGCGCTGCATGATGCTTAACTGGTTCTCTTGTTTTTGTCGCCAAAAAATCAATTACATTCATGTTATTATAAATAAATTATGGATCTATATTGTGTGAAATGTAAGAAGCCTACTAGCACAAATGACTTGATGACGATTACAACTAAAAATAACAGATCAGCACTTGTTGGTACCGTATTTTCCGGGGTATAAGTCGCTACTTTTTTTCGTTTTTTTTCTTTCAAATGACGTGTGCGACTTATACGCAGGAGCGACTTATACGATAAATAAATTTTTTTAACAACTGATATGACTGATGCGCAGTGATGCTGTGTTATAGTGAAATGCATCTACGGTATACCGGCAAGCCAATTGCTCGAAACTTACATACACGTAAGTATTAGACTACAAGAATATCAAATTCAATAATCAAATAATATTTAGTTATAATATATATGTGTTAAAATTTGTTGTTATTAATAAAAAAAGATATTGAAATTACGATTGCCATTGTTTTTCTTTTATTATTCACCACGTGCTTCAAGCAAAGTGTTGGTCAGATGTCGCTACAATATATGTATTTAAATGTACCGGTAGCGCTTCATAATTTACTTCAATAGTTTATAAAAACTCTGGATTAACCCGAGACTGGCTTCATGGAGAGAACTCCAAAGTAATTAATAAAAATAACTGGAAGGCTGGCGAACAATTTCAATTGTCGTATAAAATGCCTTTGAAGTTCGCTCTGGGTGTGGAATTGACCGAAATACCGAGACTGGCTTCATTGAGAGAACTTCAAAGTAATTAATAAAAAAACTGGAAGGCTGGCAAACAACTTCAATTGTTTAATAAAGTGCCTTTGAAGTTCGCTCGGGTTGTGGAAATTGCCCGGAATACCGAGACTGGCTTCATTGAGAAAACTTCAAAGTAATTAATAAAAAAAACTGGAAGGCTGGCGAACAACTTCAATTGTTTTATAAAGTGCCTTTGAAGTTCGCTCGGGTTGTGGAATTGACCGGTATATAAATACGGACCGTTCATACCATGGAGCATTAAAAAAAGATAGTTTCACAATAACGTTGTATGATTTTAAATTGTTATATTAGCGTAAGTCAATACAGTTTAATCATGGCACCAACAACTACCATGCGAAAAAGTTATGATGCAGAATTTAAGTTAAACGTCGTAGCATTTGCGAAAGAAAACGGAAATCGTGCAGCAGAAAGAAAATTCAATGTAAGCGAGAAGATTGTGCGTGAAGATTTTGAGGGTTTTTCTGACCCAGATTAGCGACAATGTAAAGAAATAACAGTGGCGCTATTATTTACTTAATAAACATTATTTATAAATCTTATTTGCTTATATTTCTATTTTTAAAATTTCAAACAAGAATATACTTACACGTTGTTGGAAATTACCAAGTCGCATGCAATGGCCGGTGGTATCAAAAACGTGATTACGGTAAGTGTGCAGGAGCAACTTATACGCAGGAGCGACTTATCTGTTGAATTTTCCAAAATTATCTGGATTTCCCCTCCCGCGACTTATACCCAGGAGCGACTTATAGGGCGGAAAATACGGTAAGCGTGTACAATGTGGTACCAAAAAATTCAGATTTGTTTCCCTTGATAAAATCAAGGATTTAAAAAAAAACGAGGAGGTGATATTGCAGCCAAGTTAGTAAAATTACAGGGAACACCATGGGCAAAATATCCAGGAGAAAAACACCTTCCAGGGTTTAGTTATTGTGGACCCAGGACCAGACTTGATATCCGACTTGATGATCAAAACCAACACCGACCCGGTGAAATTGCAATAAACGTCATTGATAAGGCTTGTCATGCTCATGATGTTGCTTATAAAAGCAGCAATCTGCAACACAGACATATTGCAGATGTGAAATTGATTCATGTGTTGAATTCTATCACTGATAAATCCTTCAAAGAAAAGTGGGCTTCATGGTTGATAAAATCGGCGATGAAAAGTAAATTAATGTTGGGTGCTGGTAATTAATAATATCATGGAATCTATTTATTATTCCCCAAGAGGATACTGGAGGGGTAAATCAGCAATCAATAAACTCGCTAGCGCTGCAAAGGTGAAAAATACCACTGCAGCGGATTGGTTATCCGAACAGGCGATATGGCAAATTTATCTACCACCACCTAAACAAATTAATTTCTCGCATTTTGATGTCAGCATCCCTAATGAAGTTCATCAAGCTGATATATTATTTCTGCCACATGATGGTGTTTACAAGTACACGCTAACCATAGTTGATATTGCGAGTAGATACAAACAAGTAGAGCCGCTAAAGACAAAGTCATCAACTGAGGTGGCTTCTGCGTTTGAAAGGATTTATTGTAGGGGTCCTCTGTATTGGCCAAATCTATGCAGGTTGATCCTGGCAAGGAATTTCAGGGTGCAGTGTTATCAACAATGAAGAATCATAATGTCACCATCAGACGAGGACATACTGCACTACATCACGATCAGGCAATTGTTGAACGATTTAATCAGACACTTGCTGAGTGGTTATTTGGATATCAATACAGGAAGGAATTTATTCAGGATAAATGATCTCATGAATGGGTCAAGAGATTACCAGGCGTAATTACCGTGCTAAATAATGAGATTACTCGAACAATCAACATGAAACCTAACAAAGCGATTAAAAAAAAGTATATACCCATAAAACCACAAAAAGATTTTTCAAAACAACCAATACTCAGCAATGTCACTGTTAAGATATTTATATGAACCAGGAGAGCTCGAAGGTGGGAAAAAAAGAGCTACTGCTCTTATTTGGAGTGTCACCACGCATAAAATATCTAGCATAACACGATCCATGGGTAGACCAGCAATCTATAGATTGCATTCAACTGCTTCTCAGCGAGGATTTACTCGTGAACAACTACAAGTGATATACAAGTGATACACGAGGATACTCAATTACCGCCGCGTGGTCTTAACTAGCACTCAAGACAAGTCAGAATCACATTATCTCTGGTATGACCTACGCTGCTATCTTTTCTGTCTACGGTAAATTGTCGAGGATCTTTATCCGACCAACACCAACGCATTATACAATTGCAACTCGCGCAGTGATTATTCTGTTGTTGTTTCAGTGTAATTGTAAATTCGTCATCAATATCAAATTTTCTATTATTTTTTTTATCCTGCTGTTTATAACCAGAGAGTTTTTTTCTGATTATGTCATCGCTGACAATATCATTGTTGCTGGTGTCATTATAATCTAAAACAACTCTTTGAATTTGATTTATTATTTGTACTCTGGACACCGGAAGATAAACTAAATTCGACCACTCGATGCAATTATCTATGATCCAAACAATTGTATCGGATATAGTCAACCCCTGAGAAGAATGTATCGTCACTGTGTATCCTAGCTTCCATGGGGATTTATCAGCACACAAAGCATCTTCGACGACATTGATATCAACCAACACAATATCATTTAACACTAGAATCTGCTTTTCACTTTGTCCTGGAATATCAACTTTGATATTTTGTCTTCGTGTATCTGAAGGCCTATAACACAATGGCACTGGAAGTGTTGCAAATTTTTCTTTATGCATGTTAAATAACTTCATCTGAAGTATGTCTCTGACTATCTTTCTACTTGCCACTATCAAATCGTTTGGTCTCCACGCTTCCCAGAAATCATTTAATGGGGTCTCTAAAATTATTTCACGCGCTCTTTCACATTGGATCCTATCTGGTTGTAATCTGATTAGTTTCTAGAACTCGCGTAATTCATTATCAAGTGATCTATGATCAGTACTAATTTCTTCATAATAATCTACAAAATTCTTCAGCCAATTATGTGGAGACAAACTGACAAATGGTGGTGGTTGACCATGATCGCCACACATTATCACTTTTGTATTCGCTAGCAATAACCAATCGAGAAACTTTTGTAATACATCTAATAACACTGTGCATATCTCATCCCAAATGATGATTTCAGGAATATATTTCTCGCCCATTCGATCAGGAGTCCATTCGTCACCTTTCCATCGAAAAAAACTGACAAGTGCAAGCATTAATTCCTCTCTGTTTCATCTCTCTTGCAAGTCTGTGTGTTGGCGTTAGCACAGTCATGTTTGATTTCCCTCGAAATAATTCAATCGCACGAGTCGTCTTCCCTGACCCACCACAGCCGTTTAAGTAACTGGTTTTATATCTACATATTAGATCGCATATCGAAGGTGCATTAGATAGTTCTGATATCTGATTATTTTTCAAGTAATTGTTTTCAATTGTAACATCTGCTGATTTGGAGTAATCACGCAGTATTTCCTTTTTAATTCTCCATGATCCCCAACTCTCGTCTGAATTAGTGAATTCAGCCACTGCTTCTGTATGTTTTATATCTATATAAAATGAATCAGTGGCGACTCTAACCGCGGTGTCAGGAAATCTATGTATCATCGAAAGTAAATTAATAGAAGCATAAGCCAGCATAGACGCCCTTAAGTACGTATACGAGGATTTTCCCCATCTGTGTAAGTAACAATGGTACCTAATTTATTTCCATCGGACAAGAAAGCGTCTTTACGATCGACATATATACCCCTAGATGTTACATCTGCGATTATAAAATTGTATTCAACATCATCTATAATTAATCGCGAAGAATATCGTTTGTGGTCGTATTTTCCACCCTGTGTAAATTTACCAATTATTCTTCTACTGAGATCTTTTGCGAGTGTATTTCTAACTTCAAAGATTTCTTTAGACCATTTCACGATATATTCTTCGTCTAGATTAGGAAATTGGTTTTTGTTTTCGGTGATTATACTATCTAGACTATCGGGTTGTGGTAACCAGACTTCAGTTTGTTTCCGATATGATATAACTGCTTCACTGACAATCAGCGATATCAGCATTTTAGAATAAAATATATACCGTAATAACACTATTGGCATCCAGTGTTTTTCAGAGATGTGTCCAAACATAGCAACACGGATGAAGTCCTTTAGCCAATTCAAATGATACCACATGAGTGAAATCCGGTTAAATCAAATCAGGCAGTGGTCCATTAATCGCAACATGGGTCATCTCGTGTGGGATGTCCAAATCTTTTGAAGTACTCAGAACACTCTCCATACCCAAGAAAACTCCCCGGATAACACGCAATCATATCAACCGAAATGATATTTTCAGGGTCGTATTTTGTATTCCATAATCTGCCATGACCATACTCAATGCAGCTTAATTTGATGTCTGTGAGAAATTCAGCTTGCGTTGGTTTCCACGTGTTTTTCTTTCTCGCAAAATGAGCTGCAACCGACGGAATTGTAAAACAATTTGTTAATAATTGTTCGTCGTAATCCATTGAAAAACCACTAGCTAGTTTTTTCATCTCATCATGGAGGGCTTCAGTACGATATATTTCACCGTTGGGTCTTACAAATTGATCGAATTTACCCTCTTCGTTTTCAAAACTGTGAAGTAACCACACTGACACAGGATTGTTTTTACGTAACTCGTAAATAAAATCAAATAATTTCTCCTCAGAGAATTCTTCTCCCCCAGAGAACTCTGGGGAGAATTCCACAGGTAGATATTTTATGGTTTTATCCCATAGAAATATTGTTACTGCGGATGTCCACGTGTGTGCATTATGGTCAATAATTTTGATTGGAGATCCTCTCGATTTATATTTCGGTCATATAATATCTCGCCTGTTACTGTCGCTACGGTTATTGGAAATTTTAGTATCCGTTCTAACGCGGCTACATTTTGAATTGTTGCCCCATTCTCCTTTACTGTTAGTCCCCGTTCGTTTATTTTTTTTGTGTCTTAGATCCGTCAATTTGTTTCCACGCAACGCATTTGTAAAATGCTCTATTATTTGTTCTGCAACACAATTCAACGACAAATATTTCATGGGTTTTAATTTTTCAATACTCGGTTTATCATTTATCGGATAGATCACATAAATAACCGCGGTTACAGGATAAGCTCTCTCATAATATGGTTTGTCAATACCAGTCAGAATTCCTGGTTTGGAATCCTGACTCACAGTGACAGTTCCCTTATTTTCAGGATGGGTTCGAATCTACAGTCTATTACTTAGAGTGAAAAATCCAAACGAGGAGGGACTGGAAAACACTCGAAAAATGCTAGACCTATAAAATCATTTAATACAGCAACTAACGAAGAAAGAGTATTTAAATCAATGAATGAAGCTGGTAGATATTTTGATATTTGTGAACCCTCAGTATGAAAAGTAGCAGAACAAATATATCAATCAGCGATTTCCAAGAGAACCGGACATAGAATTCAATTCGTTTACATGTAAATTATTATATGTAGCATTAAGGGGAATAACTCGTGCGAGCTTGTGTATACAGTTTATGAAACAGAGATAACAGAGTTACGGATAACTCGTGTGGGCTTGTTATATTTTTTGAAACAGAGATAATTGTCACCGGATCTCAATGGGATTTTTTGATGACTCATGGTCTAACTGAATGGCTTTTTTTTGTGTTGGTTTATACACCATCCGTTAAACCCATCACGTGATACACTTATATTATATTTAAAATTATATACCTGTAGATTACGTACACTAGTGTATTCCATACACGGTTGGGATCTCGTCCTGGGGCCCAGCGTTTGAATCTCGTGGCAGCCATTATTGTGGACGGTACTGATCGGAAGGTTTTTCTATATAATTGGGGCTTTAAGCCATTCGAAATTCAACCGTGAAACCACCATATGTCACACACCATAACACGGTGTGAATGTGTTTTTGCATTCCAACCCGGGGTGATTTTGTTGGGGGTATGGTGGTTTCAGTTGAAAGCAGAACAGCCCCTTGTGTGTATGTGTCGTTTTATTTCATATATCATCATTGTAAATACCATATATCATATATCATTGTAAATATGTAAATACTTATAAATATGTAATTATGTATATATCTATATATCTATATATAAATGTGATGTCCATTCACCAAGCATACCTTCTTGGGGTTCTAACCTGTTATTTGACGAGTTAGATCCCCTCTCAGAGACTATGCTTCGTGGTACCTCTGGGCCTCTCAGATGTGAATAACACCCGAGAGGTTCCAAATGGAGTTCATATCATATATAACTTACATATATATCTCTAGGCGCAATAAGATGAATAACACCTTAGAATGAATGGAGTTCATATCGTATGAAAATGGGTCAAAATTGACCCCCAATTTTTTTATTAGCTATATAATATATCATATAATGAATTTCGAAAACATGAATTACACGGCGTCGACAATTTTCATGCGCGATTCCACTGCATTATATTTTCTGATTTTGCAGAAATGTTAGAAAAGTTATCTATGGAGCAAAGCATACAGTAGTATTCGTGAGAAAGGGTAGTGATAATGATGCAATCTGGCGTGGTGCTGGTGTTGCTGATGGTAAAGTCATTATATCAAAACTATCATTGTGGATGCCAGTAATGACTCCATCAATCACCGCAGAAGAAAAATTGTTATCATTTATGGATCATGGAGGAAAATCATTGCTATCATGGCTAACAACAACAATAGATGCCATGGATTCTAATATTGATGGTACACTTACATGGCACCTGGCATCAAAACAAGGTGTTTTAGCTCCGCGTCATATATTTATTGTGTTACAGAATACTGTGCGATTAAACTCTCAGGAACGGAGTCATATGATATTTGATCAAATAGGTGTTAATGAAGTATCATTGAGAATAAACAGCCAACAAGAACCATCCGAGGATATACTACTTGATTACGGAACCAACCAAATTGCACGCACGTATCATCGTTTGTTGACATTTAAGGACGCGATAATAATGTGGATACTGGTCTGCAAATATCACAATTTGATTTTAAAAATCGATATCCCATCTATTGCTTCTTGCTGGAACATCTTATTTAACCAGGCAATCCGTAGTTGACATACACTTCAGAGCTCGTGTAACTCGTCTGGCTGTAGGTAGTGTTGTCACTATCCCAAATTACAGAGCAGTTGCTGTCATTCTCAGTGACAAATCAATGCTACTCGAAGGTGTTGGTGGACGAATGAGAGTAGTTGATGCACCAGTGAAAAATATGTAATGTAACAATTAGATCAATCTGTTATTAAATAAAATGTCATACAGTCATGTTAGTGTTACGTTAACTCCTGGTCAAATTAAAAAATTGCAATCGGAATCAGCTAAAAAATGTGGAACTACGATATCGCTGAAACACAATCTGATGTCTGGCGGTCAAAATAAACTATCACTGACAACTCGTCAGATAAAACACTTCAATGATGCCATCAAAGATAAAAAAGGTGTTTAGGTCACTCTTACTGCGCCGCAATTATGAACATGATAAAATCAGGTGGTATATTTCCACTTTTCGCTGCGTTACCAGCATTGATTGTGGCAGCGGCCCCAGCGGTAGCAAAAGCTGCTGCGCTAGGAGCCGTTGGTACAGCGGTAGGGATGGCACTAAAGAAAGCTACCGGACAGGGATACAAAAACCAGAAACGATCAGGAACGGGTCTTAGACTACCAGGAACTCTGTATTCATGGTAGAGCGGAAACGGCCTGAGACTAGGAACAGTTTACTAACAATAGTTCCCATGTCAAATTTTGATTTACTCGATGCTGCTAAAAAACAATCAAGATCAATTACCAAAACAACCAAACAAAACTGAAACAGGTATCATTAATCTCGATAACAACACTGGACCTGGAACCCACTGGTTTGCATACACGATTAATCCGCATGTGATCATCTATTTCGATTCATATGGATTAGCGCCGCCTAAAGAGTTTATGCGTTATATAAACCACTTAAAAATTCCTATCTGGTATTCCACGATACCAACACAGAAAATGAATGACCCACCAAAGAAGTATTAAATGTACTCTACACTATTTCATCATCGGGAAAACCACCACATAAAACCGTACACGAATATACGAGTAATCGCTTTTTAGAGAGAAATTATATAAAATAACATGATTTATATTTGGGGGAGATCTTTATCAAGCCTGAAAAAAACCAACACGGAAATATCTGCAACTGGTGATGTAAAAAAAATAATGGAAGATGAAATATCCGAGATGTTAAACCTCGCAAGTGTTGATCCCAATGAAATAGTTGTATTTCAAGATCGTCAGGGTAAATTGAAAACAAGTAATGTTTCCCTGGATGATATTTTAGTTAAACAACGCGACACAGTAGAAGATACTATCGCGTTGTTTTCCTATCAGGGTAAATTGAAAACTAGTAATGTTTCCCTTGATGATATTTTAGTTAAACAACGCTGTGTAGCAGAAAATACTATCGCGGTTTTTCCGATCAGGGTAAACTCAAACCAGATGTTCTCATTTCAACTATTGTGGATAGAATTAACAATTTAGAACCATTAAAAAAAACTATGCGATGAATATGACAGCCATATAACTAAATTTAATCGGTTTTCTGAATTACAAAGAAGTATAATTGACAATATTGACAAACCTCTATTAGATTTCTTTGGAAATTCACTGATGAACACACCGAAACTCACAGAGATAAAAACAGCTATGTTTGAATTAGCAACACTACAATCAAGGTATGAAGATCATGTTGAGAAGCTTTCAATTTTTCGTAAAAATCTTATTGAGAAATTCTTTGGAACCTCATTAGATAAACTAGACATAAAATTCATAGATGTAAAAAAATCCATCAAAAAGATCAACGATGTAATCAAAGATGATTTACCGAGGATGATAGAAACACTTGAAAAAACAAAGATTCCTCATGAGAAAACCAACAATGTAGTATACACGATTCAACACTGATCATTTACGTGGACACCACAAAATAACATTAAATATCACCGCGACCGTCAAAGGTATTCATCGATTAACACTAGTGTCTCCGACTCAGTTTAAAATTTCATCAACGAGTTCATCTGGGGTCAACAATATGATATCAACGATCATCAACAAGGGAACAATTGAACAATTCACAATAATATCCACCGATAATAATTTGGCTAGGTTTCAATAACATGGTATGTGGAATTCGTAGCGGATTTAAGTAAACAGCTTAATTGAAAACGCCAGCAATTTTATTGCTAGCAATTTGAAATCTATTGTAATAAATAAAATGTCATCATTGGCAACGTCACAGCAGTATCGCTATGATCAGGTCAGAGAATTTCAAACTAAACTCAAAACACTAACTGAGGAGTATCAAGTAAAAATAAAAAAATACCGATGAAGAATTACCGCAGTTGATGTTACCGTGTACTCGTTATCAGGTGTAATCACCGGAGCTGGTATTATACTCTCCTCGGTGACAATGATTGCCCCGATAGCTGTTCCAATTTGTATATCTGCGGCGACAACAATCGCTGGTATAATTTCAATAATAACAAAAAAAATATCATCATGCAGCCAGCGCAAACTACAAGACTACGTAGTTAAGTTCCATGTGTCAACAGCGTACTCGCAATTATCCTCAATGATATCATCCTCCCTCGATGACACATTAATATGCGATAGTGAGTTTTCAGCGATGGTATGTGTTTATGATTCTGCGATGTCAAAATTAGAAAAACAACATGAATATAATAACAATGGCAACATCGCAAGAACTACTTCAACGAATAGCGGAAAATACCACCCCGGTAAAAATCAGCATGATCTCAAGAACCTCAACATATCCTGAATTTAGTGTGAATTTCCATACTGCGATTCCGGTAAAGGAGATAGCACTAGCAAAATTACGAGTATACCACAGTTGGCCTAATATTTGATCAAAATCATTTGGTGGTCAACAACCGAATAATTCCCTGGTGTTTGCGAATAAGAATAAACAAGATGGGACTCCAGACTAGAACGTTGTTTCCATACCATCTGGGTCCTAACAAATCAATAACGAATTTCAGCGTAGAATAAAATCCATTACTGGAAAAGAATCAAAAATCGCTATAACAGTTCACAAGCCGACGTTATCATCCGCGATTGATATAAACTCACCCGGGTATGTCGTAGATATCTATCCGAGCTCGATAAGAACCGTGCTAGGATGGCCTGAAATACCACCTCGACAAGAAATCGTTAATATACCCGAACCAAAAAAATCTGATTATGTTTCAACGAAGGAAGATTATCATAGTTATCATGGTTGGGTTGACGGTGCATACATAAATAGTTTAGGTTATTATGCTGAACCACTAAATCATTCTGATTTTGCTCATGTTTTTTTTGAATTAGAAGGATCCAGGGACGATAAGTATTATATAATAAAGGAAGGAAATATTAACAAAAAATTTACGAATATGAATTCCAGTTTTGAAAAATTGAAAAATAACCTCATGGAAGAAATTAGTAAAATCCCACCCAACCGAGATGAAACCATCAAATACATGGAGGTGTGTAATAAATTATCGCCGACATGGATGAATTTAATTCGCGAGTTATTTATTTTATATTAAATCATAATAACCCTAAAACAATAAAAGAATTTGCAGCAAAGTATAATATACGCATAGAAGATATCCTCGATTTTAAGTTGCCAGGATATAATGTACTCGAGGCAAAGAAAAAACTCAATGATACCATCGATGATGGTTTTAAAAGGATTCACAACGCATAGAAAAAAATACCACAACCACAAACAACTATACTCAAACATGATAATGACCCAGACGGAGGCCGGCTGCATATTGCGCCTCAAAATGTAAATATACCCTCGGTGATTGCAGTAAATTTAGTATGCGATGCCATCGAAGTAAGTTACCAAATAAATCTCGAAAGATCAAATCAAGCCCAGCAAGGATATATTTTATACTCATTTGCACCAACAGCTCCTCCAGGATTTTAATAATTGAGGATCCAACTAATCTGGTCTATATGCGATGTCATAATGATTCGTTAACAAGAATTAATTTTAAACTCACCGACCAGTCCAATAATTTGATTGATTTACAAGGAGAGGTTTTACAAATTAGTCTGCTTGTGAAATCCTAAAAGGATTTTCATTTTAAGACTTTCATCATAAAGGATTTTCAATTTGTCTCCAAAACGCAATCAGTGCCGGGTCTGTCTTGAGACAGTGTCTCAATAGTGTGACAAACCGAAACCATTTCTCTTTTTTTTGGTCTGCCTGAATTGGTTTCAGTTTGAAACCCTTCAGGACTTTGTTTGAAATAGTTTCAGTTTGAAATCTTTTAGGACTTTGTCTGAAATAGTTTTGGTTTGTCTGAAATAGTTTCGGTCTGTTTGCCCCCTCTGCTGCTTCATGTCAAGAATACAATGTTGTTTAAAACAATAGTTGAGTCATTAATCTTTCCTATCTATTTATCTATCAGTTAAGCTTGTTTATTTTTCCAAAGTACAAATCCAATTCATTGACAACAAGTCACAACTTCAGACAGATCTGACTTGCAAAATTTAGAAACGTCAAAGAGAAATTGGTTTTTTGTAGCCGAAATAGGGAGGGGGTGGGGGAGGCCCAATTTCAGTTGACATGCAATTGCTTATAGATGGTACCCTCATTGTGGTAACATGACCAGACAGTGAAGGGAGGTTGCCAGAATGCTTGATACTGTTGTTATTGTTGTAGGGTTTAACGCCATTTTTCAGCACACGATAGGCTATACATGGTGGCCAGTACTATTGGTGGAGGAAGAACCCAGGAAAACCCCCAGAAAGAACCACCGATCCACGAGAAGCTACTGGCAAGCTTTCTCACATAACTACATTAGCTGAATCTTAGACTCGAACCCACGCAGACAGAGGTGAGATGGCAGTGATCCGTAATGGAAAGCGCTTTAGACCAATCGGCCAAACGGGGCCTTCGCTTGATACTGAGTAATCTTTTACTTTGGAAGTGAAAAAAAGAGGACAGTTTGCAACTGCAGTTCAAAGACAAAATCAATACATTTCTTACTGCTTCCAATTAGAGGAAATCTGCCACAAG
Source organism: Unio delphinus (assembly GCA_029339505.1). NCBI lineage: Eukaryota > Metazoa > Mollusca > Bivalvia > Unionida > Unionidae > Unio > Unio delphinus. The sequence goes on along the minus strand of JAQISU010000242.1, from coordinate 12,861,973 downwards.
GCATTGAAAACTTTGGAGGCTGAATGCATTTGGCATGCAGATCATTTGATATAAGCCAGATATGAACATGGCAGATTTGAAGTATTGCACACAAGGGTCCCTCTGTGCTGCAGCAGAAGATTCCTCCTGGCAGTAATTCCCTGAGATCATTGATTAAAATGTTGATGCCATTGCTGAAACACAATTCCTCCAGGGGAGTTATCAGACTGAGGTGTGACTTAAAAGTCCTGACTTTGTGAAGAACCCAAATGAGTATTCTGAAAGGTGAGAATACATAAGTGTAAAGCTGATCCTCAGACTGAAGGGGTTAACTGCCCATGCCCTCTTGTCTGGTGCTAAGGAGACAAACTGCTCATGCCCTCTTGTCTGGTACTGGGGAGACAAACTGCCCATACAATCTGGTCTGACATCAGAGAGATTGCAAGTGTCACCTGCCCTCTGTTCTGGAACTGAAGAGATATAGAGACGAAGCTTGTTGTCTACCACTGTAGAAACTAGATTTTCTTCTGTAAATTCACTTGGGAGTTCCTTCAAGAAGATATAATGATGAAAGTGGAGAGGTTCATATAAAAAAAAATCCAGAGACCCTAAGAACACCACTGCAAATTCTCTGGTGACAATCACCCCTTCTCATGTACATTCCCTAATTGGATTATGCTGAGATAATAGATTGTGTTGAAAGACAAAGAGCAAATCTTGTACCTTTTGCTTGTTTACCTCAATTTAAAATCCTGACAGAAGTGGGGGAAAAATTCCTCAGACGCACAAAGTAGGGAGGAAGTCAACACAGTGTTTCTGATTAACTTAAAAACCTGTCTGTGTACTTTATCAATATCTATACAAAGTATGTGTTGGTAAAATATATCGGTATGTGACTTTTTACACAAGTATGCCAAAGAGGAATTGTATGTCAGGACAAATTAATTGAAATATAATGTAAATTGCAAGACAACCCTTAAGTGTAATAGTTGACTAGCATAGCTCCCCAGATATCTACAATAAAAGAGAATTTTACTGATCGAAATCACAAGTGCAAAAAACAAGATTGTACAATAATAAATAAAAAAATATAAATATATGGATCTGACCAAAATGTTGTATGCACTATATAAAACAACAGTTTGACTAGTGTACCACCTACAAAAAAATGTAGACTCTTAAATTTAATTTGTAAATTTGATAGAATTTAAATGGATTGTCTAAGCACATTTACAATATGTAAACGATTGTAAAATAACTGGCATAACCTGGCCACCAAGTGGTTAAAATGGGGAGTTAACCTGTAAGAGGATGCTCGCGCTGAGGTAAAGATAAGAGTTGATAGAGCTGTATAGCAATATACTAACTGCTCTAACTAGTAACATTAATGAAACTAAAAAAGAAAAAGATTCTCGTTAAAATGTAATGTAAGTAGACTTATTCATTTTTTTCTTAATTATAAGCCACACTCTCCAATGTAATACTGTGGGAAAAAAGGCTCAAATTTATTACATTTTTTAAATGTTCATAATTAGGTAGCATTTAAATTGTTAGAAATTTACAAAGTTTGATGGGGTAAAATAAGCACCAGCAATACTGTAACTGTCAGGCTTATACTTTTAAAGATAGGAGGAAACTGTAACTCAGGTAAATACTTTTAAAGACAGGAGGAAATGGTAACTGTGTCAGGTAAATACTTTTAAAGACAGGAGGTGGGGAACAATGCATAATGGCCCCCAGAACCAGACTATAAACAAGATGGTTCACACAACAAAAAACAATACCTTTATATTGCATATTGGTCCTAACTCAGCCAGTAATTCATCTTGAACAGCCCTGCTATCAATGAGAGCTGTAGTAAGGCTCCTAATCCAGCACTGATGATCCATGTGCTTCGGGTTCCATATAGCTTCTTTATCCACTGCAGCACAGAACTCAACCAAAGTACTTGTCCCTCTCTGCTTCGCTGGGAGCTTAATGGCAAAAGTAAGATTCTCTTTAAAAGAATGAGTTACTAAAGCACTGGAGTCATTTTCACTGGGTCTAACAAATATGTGTAGCAAGGAGGTGAAACTATGCAGAATACATGCCAGAAATAAACAATCCCAACATGCCTGGTTATTTTTAAATAAAACATTCCTCAAAACCTTTTGTTTTATTTTGGCTTTGGTTCACTGGATGAGCAAGATGTGATGCCAGCTTGTAACCAACGAAGCTGTAGTTTCAAGTTTTAATTATTAGTAACATAGTAATTCTACATCTTGCTGATTAAAAGTTAAGGCTAACAAATTTTACATGTAAATATAAAAAAAATTGCCAAAATAAAACTAAGAAAACGAATCCTTCCCACCAGATAGAAAGACAGAAAGAAAATGAATTCAGAAAGCCAAGTCTTATATTCTTCATTACCTTTTTCTTGGATGCTCGAAATGGGTGCAGGTAATGGAAAAGAAACTCTGTGTCTGCTAATTTTGTCTTGTACATGGAAAAGAAGTTGGCTCCTGTTTTGGTAGCTAGCATTCCTTTCACAACCAGACTTGCACATTTCACTGTCTCCACACTAAAGGTAAAAGGTATGTGCATGAGAATAATAAAAAAAAGTCCAAGTATTTAGAATATAATGACTCTAACAGAAAAATGCCTAATCCTGTTAAATTAAACATATAACTCTGTTTACATGACACTATTTTGTAACAGAGAATAAATGTCATTTTATGAACAGTCAAATACGATTCAGTCATTTGGTAATATTTAATACGTTCTCAGTAAATGCATTTGCTGCGCTGTAAATTCCATCAATTTCTTTACAAACAAATTAAGCAATAATAAAACCATTTATGCAAGAAAAGAATCCATGAAAAATACCCAACTATCCAATTATTATTCCATTTATTTGGCTCTGTGTTTTGGGGTCTTATTTATTTGAATTCCAAGAAGATTTGCTGTCACTTCCTAATTAAAAAAATAATTGAAGGGAAAGATGTTTTCTCTTTTTCTATAAAAAAAAATCAAACAAAAATCAAAATGCCCAGGTCAAGTTATCTCTTAATTCATAAAACAAACATGTCTGGCCTAGGTTTAATGTTTTTCTATTCCTGATAGATTTCATTCTCTAGGCGACTGATTCTGCAATAACTGAGGTTTCTTGCAGAGCTGTGAAACACCCCAAAAGAATGTTATTGGTAAGCCTTGATAACACTTGAGTACAATTTCTTCCGCAGTAACTTAAGTGGCCCAGAGAAAAATGGGCTTGCCAATCAATGTTGCAGATGAAAGTGGTAACTGTGCAGACTTCACTCGGTGGGTTAAGTTTGAATACACAATATAATGCTGACAGTTGATTCTTAATAAAATATCTTGTTTTATTGTCATAATTTATTGTGTTAACCATCTGTTATGCTGATATTTGATCATGCTGATATTTAAGAACAATGATTTTGTCTGTTGATTGCATGAAAGGCATCTGATCTTCCCTACCTTTCATCCACCAGACAGTCATTCAGACAGTGGAATATTCTGCAATATTTCTGTTCATTGGGCAAATCTTCAAAGGCTCTCAGAGCTAGATCCAGGTTAGAGGATGAAACTTGTTGCGGTAGAGACAATGTATTGAGGCTGACTGGTCCTATGGCTCCCAAACATTCTGCTGCAGCCATGGCAACAGAATGGTTTTTGCTTCTAGCCATCTCTACAAGTTCACAAACCAGTCTACAAAGTAGACTGTTGGACATAGTCTCTAAAAAATAGACACACATAATGTAATTCTAACACAAGAATTGTGTCCTGCTTGCACATACTGCTTGTAGTATTGTACTCTTGGATACTATTGACAAAACCTAAGTACAACAGGGACATCTTTCAAATCCCATGTACATAAAGCAAGATGATCAAAACATTCAATAGTGCAAGCACTATAATTTATGAGAAAAAAAAAAAAAAAGTACTTTTTTAAAATAGGAAATATTGTTGAATTCATTATTATGATTTAATCACAAATACATGAATCGATGTGATTTGTGTTTAAGTACTGTATTAACATTAATAAGGCTCTTCCATAACTTATGCAATACTTTGGTCAAGGCATGTGCTCTAGAACTATTATTATGCCAAACATTATTGTCAGTAATCTTGAGTTTGGACCTTGGTGCCCCTGTAATCAAAAGGCATCATTCTTACCATACATGTAAGCCATCTACAAACTTTAATCCTGGCCTTTGATGTAGAACTGATGTTATTTTGCATAAACCATCTTGTCTGGCAGCCACAATGACCTTGACCTTTGACTCTAAAATTGACCGGTTTCTTTCTAACCTTAAGTGCAAGCTATGCTCAAAATTTGGTAGCTGTAGACAGTGAAGAATTCACATCATTATGCAAAGCAAAATAGAGAACTGAACTGGATGGTTAGACAACATCATGGCATAATACACTCCACCTTATGGTAGGCATATAGAATACTTGCAGTAGTCTGTAAATAGACCCATTAGTTCAAAATGAAATTAACAAATCCAGTATCAATTCACATTTTCAAAGAAGATGCTCTGTTAAAGTTGATCAAGCAATAAAAACCAAAAAATTAGGCAATACAAGATTAATATTCCCTGGCAACTGGTAGGTACTGAAAATGTGTATATTTTAGGGCTCTTAGAAATGAAGAGGCTAATGTCCACACAAAGTGCCACTCTTGTCACTGACAATCAATAACATCAAATTAAATTTTAAAGGAAAAGCCTATGAGAAAATTTCTTTCATAATCTTAGTTGTTATTGATAACAATTTTTGCTGGTGAATATAAGATTATGCAATAATGTCAAATTTTATGCCAACAATATTTTTTTATTTTTGTTTTTAACATCATCATCCATTTTATTAAAATCGCTATGCCTTTATAATGTATAATAATCACAAAATTTCATGTAATAAGCATTTATTGATACCCTCACATTCCTGGACTAGCTGTACAAGTTGCTGAGGTCTGGTGGACAATTGTTCATTTAGAAATTTCAGGCCTTCCAGTCTGTACTCAACTGATGAGCTGTATTGGTGACCCAGCTTCAGAAAATGGTCTATTTCCTACACAAAATAATATTGGTAAAATGATTAAATGACATGTTATGTTGATACAAAATATAATGGTCCAACATTTAGTCAAAATATCTAAATGCATATAGGACTCGGAAGGCTGATAATAATACTGACACTGTACCAATATAAAGTAGCACATACAATTAAGGAAGCTACTATTTGGAAACAAAAATGAGATTGTCATAGCAATCAGCACACAAACAAGCCCCACTTTATAGAATTTTACACAAACAAGCCCCACTTTATACAATTTTACACAAACAAGCCACACTTTATACAATTTTATACAAACAAGCCACACTTTATACAATTTTATACAAACAAGCCACACTTTATACAATTTTTTCATAGATAAATTTTGTTTCCAACATTGAAAATATAATGTGCACAATTATTACTATTTTTTGGTAGTGAATATATTTAAAATATTCAAAAGCTGACACAGAAGGCTATAAAACTCCTATATCATAATAAGAAATGTATGCCCATGTTTAAAGCAGTGTAGACATAGTCTAGTATAATTTGTTTGAACTGCTTTATACATGTGGTGTTGCACTATCATTAATGTGCTTATTGTAATCTGATGAATTTCAAAGTGTGCCAAGTTTGGCAATGGATAATAATGACATTTCCTCTTTGAGGGAACAAATATCACATGGTTGACTTGGGAGATTATGGATGAACGGGTCTCACTGATCTGGACTTTTTGGTTAAGGTATCAGGTATTGAGCTGATTTGCATTTACATAAACCATTAATTTCCTAGTAGACTTAAAACGACTATGTCCGACTTTTACATCCCATAATTTAAAGGTTGCTACAGTACTCTAAGTACAAGCCATTCACCAGGTTTGTTCGCATTTGAATAGTCACATTCACATTAATCTGCAAAACTTGTCACAATGATCCTTGACTCCACAATATATATATAATTAGAATAAATAAAATTAAGTAAAAATGCAAGGCATCAACAAAATTTAGTTCAGATATAAAAATACTGACTCAATCAGTTTTCTTCTTTCAATCACAATGACGTTACTTTTATCATCTGATACCAAGATCAACAGGCTACTTACCAAACATTCAAGTCATCCACAAATTTTGATCAAGGTTTTGGTTGAAAACTCAAATTCTTAAGCAGAAACCATTTTTTCAGGATAATAAAGAATACACTTTATTGTCTTAAAACCATTTTGTTTCTCTCACAGAGACCTTGACCTTTGACTTCAAAATCGATCTTACTTACCCCAGGTATTCCATAAAGTTTGGTCCAGGTCTCTGGTGTAAAATTAATGTTACTTTGTGGAAACCATCTTTATTCTGTCTGTCATTAGCATTAAAAAAGGATGCCATGCGTCAAGTTTCATAACTGTTGAATGTAGAGAACTCAAGCCCATTTTTCTTCTTTTAGTCATTCTGGACTCACAGCCAATGTGGTTTTTCCTTACTTCAAGCATAAAAGCCATTTAAATTTGACACCATCATATGGAGAAAGAGTTCAGTTATTGTCCAGAAACCATTTTTGTTCTTTCAGTGATCTTTTTGGAGCTTTTCAGCCTGAAATTCATAGAGTTATTCCTTACCATAAGTGCAAGCTGTCTGGTAAATGATGGAGAATTTGAATTATTTATGGAAACATTCTGCTTTCAGTAAGTGTTCTGACCTTGTGACTTTTATCCCTGAACTCGGCATGGTACACCTTACTCAAAATGCATTCCATCCACAAAATCTGGCAGCTGTAGTTGGTGGACAAATCAAGTTATTATGTAGAAACAAAATCAACAGTAAACCGCAAAGCAATAGCATAATTAAGAGAATACACTCCACCTTTTGCACACTTGCCAATTCTAAAAACCCTGAATTAGTATGAAAATCTGGCAGGCAGACCAAACCCTGAAATTAAAATATCTGGGTTTGATTGTTTGATAACATTTTTTTTCAATATTTTCCTATCATTCTACAAGTCCTACCAAAACTCCCTTTAACTCATTTGGCCCCAATACCACCTTTGCGCGTAATCCAGTTTCTGCATTAAACGGCCAATACCCCATTTTCGCAAAGTTTCTCAAATGCATTCAATGGCTGGTCCCACTGATCTGCAGTCTGAATGTGTGGTCGAGAGAAAGTCTCTGATTGGTTACAAATGGGTCTTTTCCAATAATCAGAATACATGCAACCAATCAGTCATGATTTTACTTTCATTTGGGCAAACTTTAAATGTTCAGAAACCAAGGATTACTAATTGAGAGCAGTTTCAATACACGTGTTCTGTTCTTGTAAAATTGTAAAATGATGGCGGAAACACGAGTGATATTTTACGGCGGTGAGGGTGAGTTTTTCGGGCTTGATCTCGAAAATATTGAGTAAGTAGAGGAAAGATATGTTTGACAGTTGGATAATTTTTCGATTTTGAATGGGACATTGAAGATTCTTGAGATTGAATCGTCAGATGAAGAGGATGCTGATAGCGAAAATGAGTTTCTGCTGATCTAGCAGATTGGAGCGATCATTTTCTGCCTGTCCAAATCAATGATTTTAGTACACCGAATCCTGGACCTACAACAAACATTGACAAATTGACAAGGAAAAAAAGAGAAATCTAGTTTTTTCACTTATTATTTCCGGAGAAACTGTACACGGACATCGCAAACGAAACCAATCCATATGCCCCAAAAATACATATTGTATTATTGGTATCACTGAACAAAACATGATGTCCAACCTGCTAAATGTGTTTATTGAACAAAGTTCTATCTGAACCAAAATCTGGACGTGAACATTGCCAAGTAAATTTATGTATAAATTGTTTCAAACCATATCACATATTAAATTGTCCTGGTTTATTTTAATGGAATTAAGTGCTGATCATGTGATATTCCTAACAATATTGCACATAATTTTGTAAAAAGTGTACAAATACATTGTGAAAGACTTGGATAAATAGAAGGAAATAAAATACATCACTGTGTAGACAACTTCATTTGGATTAATTGGTGAAACTTTCATGGATAAATATTGGATACAAGAAGAGAAATTAAGTGTGAAGGCATGTGCACGATTTTTACAAAAGTTTCCAAACAAGTAAAACACTCTGAAGCACAAGCAGCTAGACAGCTTAGTGTGGCAAGAGCACAGTAGCAGTGTTACTGACAAGTTTGTTGGGGCTGAATGAGTTAAAGTCATGTAAATTGATAATTGTTTTGTCTGAAACCCAAACAGGATCATCTTGGTAAGGCAACTGATTTTTTCTCCAAGTTTGACCAGTTTTCACTTAGGTGCAACAAAATATCATGTACTGCTATTTTCAAGTTGAAAAATGTGTATTTAAAAAGTTCTGTATTCGAAACTGATGTATCGATGGTAAACATTTTATGTTCATGTAAAAAGTTTGTAAAGTACACTTACATCTTTTTAACCTCTAATACAAGCTTCAGCTCCAAACCCTATGCAGCTCAATGACTAGTTGCCATATCTCAACTTGACATAATTCTTGAAATTATTTTCTTCCTGCCACGCTTTGTAACATAATCAAATCGACACATGATGTCTAATAAACATAATTGTGTCCCTTCCTGCTTTTATTCAGAATAATCTGAATATTGTTTTTATTGTTTTATTTTTATTCCTCTGTAGTGATTATTAAAACTTCCCTTTCATCTTTAATGTATTGGTAGCTGGACACCATTATAAACAATTCATTAATCAATAATTTGATCACGCACACTTCACATGCAAAAATATGTGCATTTTAAAGCATCTGAGTTACTATTACAAAGTTAGTCTGATTCTCTAATTCCACTAAAACTAATGCTAAACCTGGATCAAAATCAAACAGGGATAAGCCAATTATCTGGATTTTACCATAACAATACCATTTCCATAGTTTTTCCTTTTATTCCAAAGTCTGTATTTTAAAAGTCATTTTCGTAAGACTTGGGGCAATGTCTTAAAAGATGGAAGGTGATAGACTAAAGCATGGAAAATTAAAGCAAAAGGAAAGATGTAGTTTAATAATGCTGCTAAATGACACGGACTTGTGTAAAAATAAGTACAGCTGAAAAAACTGTCTATTTGAGACTAGATTCCTTTTGGGAAGCAAAAATCTTGCCAATTCTAGAAATGGAATTCTTGTCCAGATGGGAAAATTCCTCTAATTAGATCTAAAGTGCTCTAATTAGATCTAAAGTGCTCTAATTAGATCTAAAGTGCTCTAATTAGATCTAAAGTGCTCTAATTAGATCTAAAGTGCTCTAATTAGATCTAAAGTGCTCTAATTAGATCTAAAGTGCTCTAATTAGATCTAAAGTGCTCTAATTAGATCTAAAGTGCTCTAATTAGATCTAAAGTGCTCTAATTAGATCTAAAGTGCTCTAATTAGATCTAAAGTGCTCTAATTAGATCTAAAGTGCTCTAATCAGATCTAAAGTGCTCTAATTAGATCTAAAGTGCTCTAATTAGATCTAAAGTGCTCTAATTAGATCTAAAGTGCTCTAATTAGATCTAAAGTGCTCTAATTAGATCTAAAGTGCTCTAATTAGATCTAAAGTGGCCCAGTTTAAATAAAACATGGACATACAAACCTTAGCAAAATGTTGGGCAACTTCAAAATTTTAAGAAAAGGTGGGCCTGGAGACCAATATGTAAAAATAAAACAAAAATTCACCCATGTGCTCATGTACAGATGAAATATCCAACAAAAACCTTCTTTTATATATCTAAGCATTTAGTGAAATGAACCTCTTTCCAAGTCAGACATGCTTGGTGTCTATTCCATCTTAGGAAATCTGACAGCTACATTGAGTTAAGTGGTTTTAATGTAAGTGTAAATAAAAAAAACTGACAACAGATGATATGAACATTTTTTAAAATTTTCATACAGAAGACACTGTAATACCTGTTGTAGAGAATAAGGTCCCTTGGTGTATTTCAGCTTCTGGTGGACATTCCTGAAACGTTCAAAAAATGGCTTGTCTGGAAATGGATCTAATGCTGAAATGGACTCTTTCAGTATGGCTGCATTTTCCACCACAAGTGTCTCCAACAACAGCTTTGCCTAAATAAATAACATTGTGATGCTTTAATTTCATGGATAGCCTTCAAGAAAATTTAAGTAAAGATTAAAATATTTTACAACTAGAATGCAGGTACCAATTAAAATATTCTGCAGCAAGAATACATCTACCAATTAAAATATTCCACAGCTAGAATACAGGTACCAATTAAAATAGTCCACAGCTAGAATACAGGTACCAATTAAAATAGTCCACAGCTAGAATACAGGTACCAATTAAAATAGTCCACAGCTAGAATATAGGTACCAATTAAAATAGTCCACAGCTAGAATACAGGTACCAATTAAAATAGTCCACAGCTAGAATATAGGTACCAATTAAAATAGTCCACAGCTAGAATACAGGTACCAATTAAAATAGTCCACAGCTAGAATATAGGTACCAATTAAAATAGCAAAGTAAAATATTTGTTGTACATGGAAACTATGTACCACCATTATAGATCAATTGACTGACTGATGGATTTCAGTATTTACAAGACTTTTTTCAATCATGTATTAGCAACATCTTGGGTAACAACACCTTCACTGCAATCAAAACACCATATTGGGTAATAATACCTATTCACTACAATTAAAACACTATTTTGGGTAATAACACCTTAATTGTATTCAAAACACTATCTTGGGTAATAACAACTTTATTGCATTCAAAACACTATCTTGGGTAATAACACCTTCATTGCATTCAAAACACAATCTTGGGTAATAACACCTTCATTGCATTCAATACACTATCTTGGGTAATAACACCTTCATTGCATTCAAAACACTATCTTGGGTAATAACACCTTCGTTGCATTCAATACACTATCTTGGGTAATAATACCTTCATTGCAATCAAAAACACTATCTTGGGTAATAACACCTTAATTGCAATCAAAAACACTATCTTGGGTAATAATACCTTCATTGCAATCAAAACACTATCTTGGGTAATAACACCTTAATTGTATTCAAAACACTATCTTGGGTAATAACAACTTTATTGCATTCAAAACACTATCTTGGGTAATAACACCTTCATTGCATTCAAAACACTATCTTGGGTAATAACAACTTTATTGCATTCAAAACACTATCTTGGGTAATAACACCTTCATTGCATTCAAAACACTATCTTGGGTAATAATACCTTCATTGCAATCAAAAACACTATCTTGGGTAATAACACCTTAATTGCAATCAAAAACACTATCTTGAGTAATAATACCTTCATTGCAATCAAAAACACTATCTTGGGTAATAACACCTTCATTGCATTCAAAACACTATTTTGGGTAATAACACCTTCGTTGCATTCAATACACTATCTTGGGTAATAATACCTTCATTGCAATCAAAAACACTATCTTGGGTAATAACACCTTAATTGCAATCAAAAACACTATCTTGGGCAATAATACCTTCATTGCAATCAAAACACTATCTTGGGTAATAACACCTTAATTGTATTCAAAACACTATCTTGGGTAATAACAACTTTATTGCATTCAAAACACTATCTTGGGTAATAACACCTTCATTGCATTCAAAACACTATCTTGGGTAATAACACCTTCATTGCATTCAATACACTATCATGGGTAACACTGGTCAACAGTGAAATCATTACTGACTTGAAAAGGCCCTAATCTGTAGTATTTTGGTGTGCCGAACACGAATATAACCGTGAATTTTTTTTATTGGCTCTCGTTTTGAAGATATTCATATACCTCATTTTCTATGTTTCACTGTGTAAATTTCTCCAGTAGGACTGCAGCAACATCCGGAATAATGATGTAACATTGCATAATACCATCATGCTCACATCATCCACAGTTGATTGCATCATTTTCTGATGCAATGCAATACTAATGCCATGCGGCTGCTGAAGTAAGTTGACGTCAGCAGTGTACTATACATGTGTAAGCCTATTATACTAATGCCAGGCGGCTGCTGAAGCTGACGTAAGCAGTGTACTATATAAAGCCCAATCAGATAGGTTCAGCATTTAAAATATTTTAGACGTTGTGCGAGACAGTTCAAGCTACTGTTACATAAAACTTATTATTTTATCCATTTACGTACAATAAAGAACAGTAATGCCTCGAAAGTGTGTTAATACCGCGGACAAATTTTGCTATATTGGTGGGGAAGTGACATTTGCCAACCAGAAGAAAAAATTCTCAAGTGAAGAAGGCATATCATCTTTACTTCGGATGCAAGGTTGGTGACCAAGACAAGCCTTGGGCTCAGCATATATGCTGTGCTACATGTACAACACAGCTTTCACAGTGGTTGAATTGCAAAAGGTCATCAATGCCGTTTGCAGTCCCAATGGTGTGGAGAGAGCCAAGCAACCACCTAAATGACTGTTACTTCTGCTTGGTTCCTCCTCTTTCCGGCGGAATAACGAAGCGAAAGAAGTCGAGAATAGTCTACCCAAACATTCCGTCTGCATTGAGACCAGTTCCACATGGTGAGGGACTTCCTATTCCAGAACCTCCAGCAGAATATTCTCTTGATTCATCTGACGAAGACAAAGGTGAGTCGACCTGTTCTTCTCCTGGTCCATCAGCATGCAGTGATCCAGATTTTCACTGTGGTGCATCATCAACCCCACACAGAATAACACAGGAAGAACTAAATGACCTTGATTCGTGATTTGGACTTATCAAAGAACAAGGCAGAATTGCTAGGATCAAGACTCCAACAATGGAATCTTCTAGAAGAAGATGTCACAATTACTGCATATCGAAAGCGCCACCAGCAATTGGAGCCTTTCTTCAGAAAGAAAAGTAATCTGATATTCTGTTCCAATATTGAGGGCCTCTTGAATGCTTTAAAAATCACTCATGACCCACAAGAATGGAGACTATTTGTGGACTCTTCGAAACTGAGTCTCAAGGCTGTGCTTTTGCACAATGGAAACATTCTTCCATCTATTCCAGTAGCGTATGCTGTCCACATGAAAGAGACATACGATAACTTAAGGCAGCTACTGAATTCCATTGAGTATAACAAGTACAGCTGGCACCTCTGTGGTGATTTGAAGGTAGTTGCCCTTTTAATTGGACTGCAGCAAGGATATACAAAATACATGTGTTTCTTATGCGAGTGGGATAGCCGAGCAAGGGAAATGCACTACATGAGGAAGGAATGGACTCACAGGCAGAATGTAGCCATTGGAGAGAAGAATATCCAACACCCAGCTCTGGTTGAGGCTCAGAAAATCTTGCTACAACCCCTTCACATCAAACTAGGTTTGATGAAGAACTTCGTGAAAGTCATTGACCGGACTTTGCCAGCATTCCGATACCTGCATGAAAAATTCCCTCGACTCAGCGAAGCAAAGATTAAAGAAGGAGTTTTTGTGGGTCCTCAGATTCGAGAGCTTTTCAAAGATGACCGGTTCAACAACTTGCTGGAAGGTGACACGAAACAAGCATGGAATGCTTTTCGCCTAGTTTCTACAAACTTCCTCGGAAATGTTAGGGCAGAAAACTATAAGGAACTAGTAGAAGACATGTTGATGAAGTATAAGAAACTTGGCTGCAATATGTCTCTAAAGATTCACTTCCTTCATTCCCATTTGGATTTCTTTCCTAGCAACTGTGGTATTGTTAGTGATGAACACGGCGAACGTTTTCATGAAGATATCGCAACAATGGAACAAAGATACCAAGGAAAATGGTCCACTACAATGCTGGCTGACTACTGCTGGACACTCCTCAGAGATGCTCCCGAACAGCTGTACAAGAGACAGGCGAAGAAACCTAAGATGTAGTCAATGACTTGATTTTTTATAGGTAGGCTATTACAGTTGACCTTTTACTATTGGAATGCATTTCGTTATGTAAACATTAATTTCTTGCAGATTACAAAAAAACTAGAGCCAATTTTGCAATTTGACTGTCATATTCGTGTTCATCACATAAAAATTGATAAGAATTGACTAATTTTATTTCAGTAACATGACTTTTGTAAAAATTTGTTGTCCAGTGTAATAACACCTTCATTGCATTCAAAACACTATCTTGGGTAATAACACCTTCATTGCATTCAATACACTATCTTGGGTAACAACACCTTCATTGCAATCAAAACACCATATTGGGTAATAATACATATTCACTACAATCAAAACATCATCTTTGGTAATAACAACTTTATTGCATTCAAAACACTATCTTGGGTAATAACACCTTCATTGCATTCAAAACACTATCTTGGGTAATAACACCTTCATTGCATTCAATACACTATCTTGAGTAATAACACCTTCATTGCATTCAAAACACTATCTTGGGTAATAACACCTTCATTGCATTCAAAACACTCTTGGGTAATAACACCTTCATTGCATTCAATACACTATCTTGGGTAATAACATCTTCATTGCATTCAAAACACTATCTTGGGTAATAATACCTTCATTGCATTCAAAACACTATCTTGGGTAATAATACCTTAATTGCATTCAAAACACTATCTTGGGTAATAACACCTTCATTGCATTCAAAACACTATCTTGGGTAATAACACCTTCATTGCAATCAAAACACTATCTTGGGTAATAATACCTTCATTGCAACCAAAAACACTATCTTGGGTAATAATACCTTAATTGCATTCAAAACACTATCTTGAGTAATAACAACTTTATTGCATTCAAAACACTATCTTGGGTAATAATACCTTAATTGCATTCAAAACACTATCTTGGGTAATAACACCTTCATTGCATTCAAAACACTATCTTGGGTAATAACACCTTCATTGCAATCAAAACATCATCTTTGGTAATAACAACTTTATTGCATTCAAAACACTATCTTGGGTAATAACACCTTCATTGCAATCAAAACACTATCTTGGGTAATAACACCTTCATTTCATTCAAAACACTGTCTTGGGTAATAATACCTTCATTGCATTCGAAACACTATCTTGGGTAATAACACCTTCATTGCAATCAAAACACTATCTTGGGTAATAACACCTTTATTGCATTCAAAACACTATCTTGGGTAATAATACCTTAATAGAATTCAAAACAACATCTTGGGTAATAACACCTTCATTGCATTCAAAACAACATCTTGGGTAATAACACCTTCATTGCATTCAAAACACTATCTTGGGTAATAATACCTTCATTGCATTCAAAACAACATCTTGGGTAATAACAACTTCATTGCATTCAAAACACTATCTTCGGTAATAAAACCTTCATTTCATTCAAAGCAGCATCTTGGGTAATAACACCTTCATTGCATTCAAAACAACATCTTGAGTAATAACACCTTCATTGCAATCAAAACACTATCTTGGGTAATAACACCTTCATTGCAATCAAAACACTATCTTGGGTAATAACACCTTAATCGCAATCAAAAAACTATCTTGGGTAATAACACCTTCATTGCATTCAAAACATTATCTTGGGTAATAACACCTTCATTGCATTCAAAACACTATCTTGGGTAATAACACCTTCATTGCATTCAATACACTATCTTGGGTAATAACACCTTCATTGCATTCAAAACACTATCTTGGGTAATAACACCTTCATTGCATTCAATACACTATCTTGGGTAATAATACCTTCATTGCAATCAAAAACACTATCTTGGGTAATAACACCTTAATTGCAATCAAAAACACTATCTTGGGTAATAATACCTTCATTGCAATCAAAACACTATCTTGGGTAATAACACCTTAATTGTATTCAAAACACTATCTTGGGTACTAACAACTTTATTGCATTCAAAACACTATCTTGGGTAATAACACCTTTATTGCATTCAAAACACTATCTTGGGTAATAACACCTTCATTGCATTCAATACACTATCTTGGGTAATAACACCTTCATTGCATTCAAAACACTATCTTGGGTAATAACACCTTCATTGCATTCAATACACTATCTTGGGTAACAACACCTTCATTGCAATCAAAACACCATATTGGGTAATAATACATATTCACTACAATCAAAACATCATCTTTGGTAATAACAACTTTATTGCATTCAAAACACTATCTTGGGTAATAACACCTTCATTGCATTCAAAACACTATCTTGGGTAATAACACCTTCATTGCATTCAATACACTATCTTGGGTAATAACAACTTCATTGCATTCAAAACACTATCTTGGGTAATAATACCTTAATTGCATTCAAAACACTCTTGGGTAATAACACCTTCATTGCATTCAAAACACTATCTTGGGTAATAACACCATCATTGCAATCAAAACACTATCTTGGGTAATAACACCTTCATTGCAATCAAAAACACTATCTTGGGTAATAATACCTTAATTGCATTCAAAACACTATCTTGGGTAATAACAACTTTATTGCATTCAAAACACTATCTTGGGTAATAATACCTTAATTGCATTCAAAACACTATCTTGGGTAATAACACCTTCATAGCATTCAAAACACTATCTTGGGTAATAACACCTTCATTGCAATCAAAACATCATCTTTGGTAATAACACCTTCATTTCATTCAAAACACTGTCTTGGGTAATAATACCTTCATTGCATTCGAAACACTATCTTGGGTAATAACACCTTCATTGCAATCAAAACACTATCTTGGGTAATAACACCTTCATTGCATTCAAAACACTATCTTGGGTAATAATACCTTAATTGCAATCAAAACAACATCTTGGGTAATAACACCTTCATTGCATTCAAAACAACATCTTGGGTAATAACACCTTCATTGCATTCAAAACACTATCTTGGGTAATAATACCTTCATTGCATTCAAAACAACATCTTGGGAAATAACACCTTCATTGCATTCAAAACACTATCTTCGGTAATAAAACCTTCATTTCATTCAAAGCAACATCTTGGGTAATAACACCTTCATTGCATTCAATACCCTATCTTGGGTAATAATACCTTCATTGCAATCAAAAACACTATCTTGGGTAATAACACCTTAATTGCAATCAAAAACACTATCTTGGGTAATAATACCTTCATTGCAATCAAAACACTATCTTGGGTAATAACACCTTAATTGTATTCAAAACACTATCTTGGGTAATAACAACTTTATTGCATTCAAAACACTATCTTGGGTAATAACACCTTCATTGCATTCAAAACACTATCTTGGGTAATAACACCTTCATTGCATTCAATACACTATCTTGGGTAATAACACCTTCATTGCATTCAAAACACTATCTTGGGTAATAACACCTTAAATGCAATCAAAAACACTATCTTGGGTAATAATACCTTCATTGCAATCAAAACACTATCTTGGGTAATAACACCTTAATTGTATTCAAAACACTATCTTGGGTAATAACAACTTTATTGCATTCAAAACACTATCTTGGGTAATAACACCTTCATTGCATTCAAAACACTATCTTGGGTAATAACACCTTCATTGCATTCAATACACTATCATGGGTAATAACACCTTCATTGCATTCAATACCCTATCTTGGGTAATAATACCTTCATTGCAATCAAAAACAATATCTTGGGT
Source organism: Unio delphinus (assembly GCA_029339505.1). Lineage (NCBI taxonomy): Eukaryota > Metazoa > Mollusca > Bivalvia > Unionida > Unionidae > Unio > Unio delphinus. Next base: position 12,844,310 of record JAQISU010000242.1, on the reverse strand, counting down.
AATAACACCTTAATTGCAATCAAAAACACTATCTTGGGTAATAATACCTTCATTGCAATCAAAACACTATCTTGGGTAATAACACCTTAATTGTATTCAAAACACTATCTTGGGTAATAACAACTTTATTGCATTCAAAACACTATCTTGGGTAATAACGCCTTCATTGCATTCAAAACACTATCTTGGGTAATGACACCTTCATTGCATTCAATACACTATCTTGGGTAATAACACCTTCATTGCATTCAAAACACTATCTTGGGTAATAACACCTTCATTGCATTCAATACACTATCTTGGGTAACAACACCTTCATTGCAATCAAAACACTATCTTGGGTAATAATACATATTCACTACAATCAAAACATCATCTTTGGTAATAACAACTTTATTGCATTCAAAACACTATCTTGGGTAATAACACCTTCATTGCATTCAAAACACTATCTTGGGTAATAATACCTTAATTGCATTCAAAACACTATCTTGGGTAATAACACCTTCATTGCATTCAAAACACTATCTTGGGTAATAACACCTTCATTGCAATCAAAACACTATCTTGGGTAATAACACCTTCATTGCAATCAAAAACACTATCTTGGGTAATAATACCTTAATTGCATTCAAAACACTATCTTGGGTAATAACAACTTTATTGCATTCAAAACACTATCTTGGGTAATAATACCTTAATTGCATTCAAAACACTATCTTGGGTAATAACACCTTCATTGCATTCAAAACACTATCTTGGGTAATAACACCTTCATTGCAATCGAAACACTATCTTGGGTAATAATACCTTCATTGCAACCAAAAACACTATCTTGGGTAATAATACCTTAATTGCATTCAAAACACTATCTTGGGTAATAAAACCTTAATTGCATTCAAAACAATATCTTGGGTAATAACACCTTCATTGCATTCAAAACACTATCTTGGGTAATAACACCTTCATTGCAATCAAAACATCATCTTTGGTAATAACAACTTTATTGCATTCAAAACACTATCTTGGGTAATAACACCTTCATTGCAATCAAAACACTATCTTGGGTAATAACACCTTCATTTCATTCAAAACACTGTCTTGGGTAATAATACCTTCATTGCATTCGAAACACTATCTTGGGTAATAACACCTTCATTGCATTCAAAACACTATCTTGGGTAATAATACCTTAATTGCAATCAAGACAACATCTTGGGTAATAACACCTTCATTGCATTCAAAACAACATCTTGGGTAATAACACCTTCATTGCATTCAAAACACTATCTTGGGTAATAATACCTTCATTGCATTCAAAACAACATCTTGGGTAATAACACCTTCATTGCATTCAAAACACTATCTTCGGTAATAAAACCTTCATTTAATTCAAAGCAACATCTTGGGTAATAACACCTTCTTTGCATTCAAAACAACATCTTGAGTAATAACACCTTCATTGCAATCAAAACACTATCTTGGGTAATAACACCTTCATTGCAATCAAAACACTATCTTGGGTAACAACACCTTAATTGCAATCAAAACACTATCTTGGGTAATAACACCTTCATTGCATTCAAAACATTATCTTGGGTAATAACACCTTCATTGCATTCAAAACACTATCTTCGGTAATAACACCTTCATTGCATTCAAAACAACATCTTGGGTAATAACACCTTCATTGCAATCAAAACACTATCTTGGGTAATAACACCTTCATTGCAATCAAAACACTATCTTGGGTAATAACACCTTAATTGCATTCAAAACACTATCTTGGGTAATAAGACCGTCATTGCATTCAAAACACTATCTTGGGTAATAACACCTTAATTGCAATCAAAACACTATCTTGGGTAATAAGACCGTAATTGCAATCAAAACACTATCTTGGGTAATAACACCTTCATTGCAATCAAAACACTATCTTGGGTAATAACACCTTCATTGCAATCAAAACACTATCTTGGGTAATAACACCTTAATTGCATTCAAAACACTATCTTGGGTAATAAGACCGTCATTGCAATCAAAACACTATCTTGGGTAATAACACCTTAATTGCAATCAAAACACTATCTTGGCTAATAAGACCGTCATTCCAATCAAAACACTATCTTGGGTAATAACACCTTCATTGCAATCAAAACACTATCTTGGGTAATAACACCTTCATTGCAATCAAAACACTATCTTGGGTAATAACACCTTCATTGCAATCAAAACACTATCTTGGGTAATAACACCTTCATTGCAATCAAAACACTAACTTGGGTAATAACACCTTAATTGCATTCAAAACACTATCTTGGGTAATAACACCTTCGTTGCATTCAAAACACTATCTTGGGTAATAAGACCGTCATTGCATTCAAAACACTATCTTGGGTAATAAGACCATCATTGCAATCAAAACACTATCTTGGGTAATAACACCTTCATTGCATTCAAAACACTATCTTGGGTAATAACACCTTCATTGCATTCAAAACAACATCTTGGGTAATAACACCTTCATTGCAATCAAAACACTATCTTGGGTAATAACACCGTCATTGCAGTCAAAACATTATCTTGGGTAATAACACCTTCATTGCATTCAAAACAACATCTTGGGTAATAACACCTTCATTGCAATCAAAACACTATCTTGGGTAATAACACCTTCATTGCAATCAAAACACAAACTTGGGTAATAACACCTTAATTGCAATCAAAACACTATCTTGGGTAACAACACCTTCATTGCATTCAAAACACTATCTTGGGTAATAAGACCGTCATTGCATTCAAAACACTATCTTGGGTAATAAGACCATCATTGCAATCAAAACACTATCTTGGGTAATAACACCTTCATTGCATTCAAAACACTATCTTGGGTAATAACACCTTCATTGCAATCAAAACAACATCTTGGGTAATAACACCTTCATTGCAATCAAAACACTATCTTGGGTAATAACACCTTCATTGCAGTCAAAACATTATCTTGGGTAATAACACCTTCATTGCATTCAAAACAACATCTTGGGTAATAACACCTTCATTGCAATCAAAATACTAACTTGGGTAATAACACCTTAATTGCAATCAAAACACTATCTTGGGTAATAACACCTTCATTGCATTCAAAACACTATCTTGGGTAATAAGACCGTAATTGCATTCAAAACACTATCTTGGGTAATAAGACCATCATTGCAATCAAAACACTATCTTGGGTAATAACACCTTCATTGCAATCAAAACACTATCTTGGGTAATAACACCTTAATTGCAATCAAAACACTATCTTGGGTAATAATACCTTCATTGCAATTCAAAACACTATCTTGGGTAAAAAAACCGTCATTGCATTCAAAACACTATCTTGGGTAATAAGACCATCATTGCAATCAAAACACTATCTTGGGTAATAACACCTTCATTGCATTCAAAACACTATCTTGGGTAATAACACCTTCATTGCAATCAAAACACTATCTTGGGTAATAATACCTTCATTGCAATCAAAACACTATCTTGGGTAATAACACCTTCATTGCAATCAAAACACTATCTTGGGTAATAACACCTTCATTACATTCAAAACACTATCTTGGGTAATAACACCTTAATTGCAATCAAAATACTATCTTGGGTAATAAGACCGTCAGTGCAATCAAAACACTATCTTGGGTAACAAGAGCTTCATTGCATTCAAAACACTATCTTGGGTAATAAGACCTTAATTGCAATCAAAACACTATCTTGGGTAATAACACCTTCAATCCAATCAAAAAACACTATCTTGGGTAATAACACCTTCATTGCATTCAAAACACTATCTTGGGTAATAAGACCTACATTGCATTCAAAACACTATCTTGGGTAATAACACCTTCATTGCATTCAAAACACTATCTTGGGTAATAAGACCGTCATTGCATTCAAAACACTATCTTGGGTAATAAGACCATCATTGCAATCAAAACACTATCTTGGGTAATAACACCTTCATTGCAATCAAAACACTATCTTGGGTAATAACACCTTCATTGCATTCAAAACAACATCTTGGGTAATAACACCTTCATTGCAATCAAAACACTATCTTGGGTAATAACACCTTCATTGCATTCAAAACAACATCTTGGGTAATAACACTTTCATTGCAATCAAAACACTATCTTGGGTAATAACACCTTCATTGCAATCAAAACACTATCTTGGGTAATAACACCTTCATTGCAATCAAAACACTATCTTGGGTAATAACACCTTAATTGTATTCAAAACACTATCTTGGGTAATAACAACTTTATTGAATTCAAAACACTATCTTGGGTAATAACACCTTCATTGCATTCAAAACACTATCTTGGGTAATAACACCTTCATTGCATTCAATACACTATCTTGGGTAATAATACCTTCATTGCATTCAAAACACTATCTTGGGTAATAACAACTTTATTGCATTCAAAACACTATCTTGGGTAATAATACCTTAATTGCATTCAAAACACTATCTTGGGTAATAACACCTTCATTGCATTCAAAACACTATCTTGGGTAATAACACCTTCATTCCAATCAAAACACTATCTTGGGTAATAACACCTTCATTGCAATCAAAAACACTATCTTGGGTAATAATACCTTAATTGCATTCAAAACAACATCTTGGGTAATAACACCTTCATTGCATTCAAAACACTATCTTGGGTAATAACACCTTCATTGCAATCAAAACATCATCTTTGGTAATAACAACTTTATTGCATTCAAAACACTATCTTGGGTAATAACACCTTCATTGCAATCAAAACACTATCTTGGGTAATAACACCTTCATTTCATTCAAAACACTGTCTTGGGTAATAATACCTTCATTGCATTCAAAACACTATCTTGGGTAATAACACCTTCATTGCAATCAAAACACTATCTTGGGTAATAACACCTTCATTGCATTCAAAACACTATCTTGGGTAATAACACCTTAATTGCAATCAAAACACTATCTTGGGTAATAACACCTTCATTGCATTCAAAACAACATCTTGGGTAATAACACCTTCATTGCATTCAAAACACTATCTTCGGTAATAAAACCTTCATTTCATTCAAAGCAACATCTTGGGTAATAACACCTTCATTGCAATCAAAACACTATCTTGGGTAATAACACCTTGATTGCATTCAAAACACTATCTTGGGTAATAAGACCTTAATTGCAAGCAAAACACTATCTTGGGTAATAAGACCGTCATTGCAATCAAAACACTATCTTGGGTAATAATACCTTAATTGCAATCAAAACAACATCTTGGGTAATAACACCTTCATTGCATTCAAAACAACATCTTGGGTAATAACACCTTCATTGCATTCAAAACACTATCTTGGGTAAGAATACCTTGATTGCATTCAAAACAACATCTTGGGTAATAACACCTTCATTGCATTCAAAACAACATCTTGAGTAATAACACCTTCATTGCATTCAAAACACTATCTTGGGTAATAACACCTTCATTGCATTCAAAACAACATCTTGGGTAATAACACCTTCATTGCAATCAAAACACTATCTTGGGTAATAACACCTTCATTGCAATCAAAACACTATCTTGGGTAATAACACCTTAATTGCATTCAAAACACTATCTTGGGTAATAAGACCGTCATTGCAATCAAAACACTATCTTGGGTAATAACACCTTAATTGCAATCAAAACACTATCTTGGGTAATAAGACCGTCATTGCAATCAAAACACTATCTTGGGTAATAACACCTTCATTGCAATCAAAACACTATCTTGGGTAATAACACCTTCATTGCAATCAAAACACTATCTTGGGTAATAACACCTTCATTGCAATCAAAACACTAACTTGGGTAATAACACCTTAATTGCAATCAAAACACTATCTTGGGTAATAACACCTTCATTGCATTCAAAACACTATCTTGGGTAATAAGACCGTCATTGCATTCAAAACACTATCTTGGGTAATAAGACCATCATTGCAATCAAAACACTATCTTGGGTAATAACACCTTCATTGCAATCAAAACACTATCTTGGGTAATAACACCTTCATTGCATTCAAAACAACATCTTGGGTAATAACACCTTCATTGCAATCAAAACACTATTTTGGGTAATAACACCTTCATTGCATTCAAGACACTATCTTGGGTAATAACACCTTCATTGCAATCAAAACACTATCTTGGGTAATAACACCTTCATTGCATTCAAAACACTATCTTGGGTAATAACACCTTCATTCCAATCAAAACACTATCTTGGGTAATAACACCTTCATTGCAATCAAAAACACTATCTTGGGTAATAATACCTTAATTGCATTCAAAACACTATCTTGGGTAATATCAACTTTATTGCATTCAAAACACTATCTTGGGTAATAATACCTTAATTGCATTCAAAACACTATCTTGGGTAATAACACCTTCATTGCATTCAAAACACTATCTTGGGTAATAACACCTTCATTGCAATCAAAACATCATCTTTGGTAATAACAACTTTATTGCATTCAAAACACTATCTTGGGTAATAACACCTTCATTGCAATCAAAACACTATCTTGGGTAATAACACCTTCATTTCATTCAAAACACTGTCTTGGGTAATAATACCTTCATTGCCTTCAAAACACTATCTTGGGTAATAACACCTTCATTGCAATCAAAACACTATCTTGGGTAATAACACCTTCATTGCATTCAAAACACTATCTTGGGTAATAACACCTTAATTGCAATCAAAACACTATCTTGGGTAATAACACCTTCATTGCATTCAAAACAACATCTTGGGTAATAACACCTTCATTGCATTCAAAACACTATCTTCGGTAATAAAACCTTCATTTCATTCAAAGCAACATCTTGGGTAATAACACCTTCATTGCAATCAAAACACTATCTTGGGTAATAACACCTTCATTGCATTCAAAACACTATCTTGGGTAATAAGACCTTAATTGCAATAAAAACACTATCTTGGGTAATAATACCTTAATTGCAATCAAAACACTATCTTGGGTAATAACACCTTCATTGCATTCAAAACACTATCTTGGGTAATAAGACCGTCATTGCAATCAAAACACTATCTTGGGTAATAATACCTTAATTGCAATCAAAACAACATCTTGGGTAATAACACCTTCATTGCATTCAAAACAACATCTTGGGTAATAACACCTTCATTGCATTCAAAACACTATCTTGGGTAAGAATACCTTCATTGCATTCAAAACAACATCTTGGGTAATAACACCTTCATTGCATTCAAAACAACATCTTGAGTAATAACACCTTCATTGCATTCAAAAAACACTATCTTGGGTAATAACACCTTCATTGCATTCAAAACAGCATCTTGGGTAATAACACCTTCATTGCAATCAAAACACTATCTTGGGTAATAACACCTTAATTGCATTCAAAACACTATCTTGGGTAATAAGACCGTCATTGCAATCAAAACACTATCTTGGGTAATAACACCTTAATTGCAATCAAAACACTATCTTGGGTAATAAGACCGTCATTGCAATCAAAACACTATCTTGGGTAATAACACCTTCATTGCAATCAAAACACTATCTTGGGTAATAACACCTTCATTGCAATCAAAACACTATCTTGGGTAATAACACCTTCATTGCAATCAAAACACTAACTTGGGTAATAACACCTTAATTGCAATCAAAACACTATCTTGGGTAATAACACCTTCATTGCATTCAAAACACTATCTTGGGTAATAAGACCGTCATTGCATTCAAAACACTATCTTGGGTAATAAGACCATCATTGCAATCAAAACACTATCTTGGGTAATAACACCTTCATTGCAATCAAAACACTATCTTGGGTAATAACACCTTCATTGCATTCAAAACAACATCTTGGGTAATAACACCTTCATTGCAATCAAAACACTATCTTGGGTAATAACACCTTCATTGCATTCAAGACACTATCTTGGGTAATAACACCTTCATTGCAATCAAAACACTATCTTGGGTAATAACACCTTCATTGCATTCAAAACAACATCTTGGGTAATAACACCTTCATTGCATTCAAAACAACATTTTGGGTAATAACACCTTCATTGCATTCAAAACACTATCTTCGGTAATAAAACCTTCATTTCATTCAAAGCAACATCTTGGGTAATAACACCTTCATTGCAATCAAAACACTATCTTGGGTAATAACACCTTCATTGCATTCAAAACACTATCTTGGGTAATAAGACCTTAATTGCAATAAAAACACTATCTTGGGTAATAATACCTTAATTGCAATCAAAACACTATCTTGGGTAATAACACCTTCATTGCATTCAAAACACTATCTTGGGTAATAAGACCGTCATTGCAATCAAAACACTATCTTGGGTAATAATACCTTAATTGCAATCAAAACAACATCTTGGGTAATAACACCTTCATTGCATTCAAAACAACATCTTGGGTAATAACACCTTCATTGCATTCAAAACACTATCTTGGGTAAGAATACCTTCATTGCATTCAAAACAACATCTTGGGTAATAACACCTTCATTGCATTCAAAACAACATCTTGAGTAATAACACCTTCATTGCATTCAAAAAACACTATCTTGGGTAATAACACCTTCATTGCAATCAAAACAGCATCTTGGGTAATAACACCTTCATTGCAATCAAAACACTATCTTGGGTAATAACACCTTCATTGCAATCAAAACACTATCTTGGGTAATAACACCTTAATTGCATTCAAAACACTATCTTGGGTAATAAGACCGTCATTGCAATCAAAACACTATCTTGGGTAATAACACCTTAATTGCAATCAAAACACTATCTTGGGTAATAAGACCGTCATTGCAATCAAAACACTATCTTGGGTAATAACACCTTCATTGCAATCAAAACACTATCTTGGGTAATAACACCTTCATTGCAATCAAAACACTAACTTGGGTAATAACACCTTAATTGCAATCAAAACACTATCTTGGGTAATAACACCTTCATTGCATTCAAAACACTATCTTGGGTAATAAGACCGTCATTGCATTCAAAACACTATCTTGGGTAATAAGACCATCATTGCAATCAAAACACTATCTTGGGTAATAGCACCTTCATTGCAATCAAAACACTATCTTGGGTAATAACACCTTAATTGCATTCAAAACAACATCTTGGGTAATAACACCTTCATTGCAATCAAAACACTATCTTGGGTAATAACACCTTCATTGCATTCAAGACACTATCTTGGGTAATAACACCTTCATTGCAATCAAAACACTATCTTGGGTAATAACACCTTCATTGCATTCAAAACACTATCTTGGGTAATAACACCTTCATTCCAATCAAAACACTATCTTGGGTAATAACACCTTCATTGGAATCAAAAACACTATCTTGGGTAATAATACCTTAATTGCATTCAAAACACTATCTTGGGTAATAACAACTTTATTGCATTCAAAACACTATCTTGGGTAATAATACCTTAATTGCATTCAAAACACTATCTTGGGTAATAACACCTTCATTGCATTCAAAACACTATCTTGGGTAATAACACCTTCATTGCAATCAAAACATCATCTTTGGTAATAACAACTTTATTGCATTCAAAACACTATCTTGCGTAATAACACCTTAATTGCAATCAAAACACTATCTTGGGTAATAACACCTTCATTTCATTCAAAACACTGTCTTGGGTAATAATACCTTCATTGCATTCAAAACACTATCTTGGGTAATAACACCTTCATTGCAATCAAAACACTATCTTGGGTAATAACACCTTCATTGCATTCAAAACACTATCTTGGGTAATAACACCTTAATTGCAATCAAAACACTATCTTGGGTAATAACACCTTCATTGCATTCAAAACAACATCTTGGGTAATAACACCTTCATTGCATTCAAAACACTATCTTCGGTAATAAAACCTTCATTTCATTCAAAGCAACATCTTGGGTAATAACACCTTCATTGCAATCAAAACACTATCTTGGGTAATAACACCTTCATTGCATTCAAAACACTATCTTGGGTAATAAGACCTTAATTGCAATCAAAACACTATCTTGGGTAATAATACCTTAATTGCAATCAAAACACTATCTTGGGTAATAACACCTTCATTGCATTCAAAACACTATCTTGGGTAATAAGACCGTCATTCCAATCAAAACACTATCTTGGGTAATAATACCTTAATTGCAATCAAAACAACATCTTGGGTAATAACACCTTCATTGCATTCAAAACAACATCTTGGGTAATAACACCTTCATTGCATTCAAAACACTATCTTGGGTAAGAATACCTTCATTGCATTCAAAACAACATCTTGGGTAATAACACCTTCATTGCATTCAAAACAACATCTTGAGTAATAACACCTTCATTGCATTCAAAACACTATCTTGGGTAATAACACCTTCATTGCATTCAAAACAACATCTTGGGTAATAACACCTTCATTGCAATCAAAACACTATCTTGGGTAATAACACCTTCATTGCAATCAAAACACTATCTTGGGTAATAACACCTTAATTGCATTCAAAACACTATCTTGGGTAATAAGACCGTCATTGCAATCAAAACACTATCTTGGGTAATAACACCTTAATTGCAATCAAAACACTATCTTGGGTAATAAGACCGTCATTGCAATGAAAACACTATCTTGGGTAATAACACCTTCATTGCAATCAAAACACTATCTTGGGTAATAACACCTTCATTGCAATCAAAACACTATCTTGGGTAATAACACCTTCATTGCAATCAAAACACTATCTTGGGTAATAACACCTTAATTGCAATCAAAACACTATCTTGGGTAATAACACCTTCATTGCAATCAAAACACTATCTTGGGTAATAAGACCGTCATTGCATTCAAAACACTATCTTGGGTAATAAGACCATCATTGCAATCAAAACACTATCTTGGGTAATAACACCTTCATTGCAATCAAAACACTATCTTGGGTAATAACACCTTCATTGCATTCAAAACAACATCTTGGGTAATAACACCTTCATTGCAATCAAAACACTATCTTGGGTAATAACACCTTCATTGCATTCAAGACACTATCTTGGGTAATAACACCTTCATTGCAATCAAAACACTATCTTGGGTAATAACACCTTCATTGCATTCAAAACACTATCTTGGGTAATAACACCTTCATTCCAATCAAAACACTATCTTGGGTAATAACACCTTCATTGCAATCAAAAACACTATCTTGGGTAATAATACCTTAATTGCATTCAAAACACTATCTTGGGTAATAACAACTTTATTGCATTCAAAACACTATCTTGGGTAATAATACCTTAATTGCATTCAAAACACTATCTTGGGTAATAACACCTTCATTGCATTCAAAACACCATCTTGGGTAATAACACCTTCATTGCAATCAAAACATCATCTTTGGTAATAACAACTTTATTGCATTCAAAACACTATCTTGGGTAATAACACCTTCATTGCAATCAAAACACTATCTTGGGTAATAACACCTTCATTTCATTCAAAACACTGTCTTGGGTAATAATACCTTCATTGCATTCAAAACACTATCTTGGGTAATAACACCTTCATTGCAATCAAAACACTATCTTGGGTAATAACACCTTCATTGCATTCAAAAAACTATCTTGGGTAATAACACCTTAATTGCAATCAAAACACTATCTTGGGTAATAACACCTTCATTGCATTCAAAACAACATCTTGGGTAATAACACCTTCATTGCATTCAAAACACTATCTTCGGTAATAAAACCTTCATTTCATTCAAAGCAACATCTTGGGTAATAACACCTTCATTGCAATCAAAACACTAACTTGGGTAATAACACCTTCATTGCATTCAAAACACTATCTTGGGTAATAAGACCTTAATTGCAATCAAAACACTATCTTGGGTAATAATACCTTAATTGCAATCAAAACACTATCTTGGGTAATAACACCTTCATTGCATTCAAAACACTATCTTGGGTAATAAGACCGTCATTGCAATCAAAACACTATCTTGGGTAATAATACCTTAATTGCAATCAAAACAACATCTTGGGTAATAACACTTTCATTGCATTCAAAACAACATCTTGGGTAATAACACCTTCATTGCATTCAAAACACTATCTTGGGTAAGAATACCTTCATTGCATTCAAAACAACATCTTGGGTAATAACACCTTCATTGCATTCAAAACAACATCTTGAGTAATAACACCTTCATTGCATTCAAAACACTATCTTGGGTAATAATACCTTCATTGCATTCAAAACAACATCTTGGGTAATAACACCTTCATTGCAATCAAAACACTATCTTGGGTAATAACACCTTCATTGCAATCAAAACACTATCTTGGGTAATAACACCTTAATTGCATTCAAAACACTATCTTGGGTAATAAGACCGTCATTGCAATCAAAACACTATCTTGGGTAATAACACCTTAATTGCAATCAAAACACTATCTTGGGTAATAACACCTTAATTGCAATCAAAACACTATCTTGGGTAATAACACCTTCAATGCAATCAAAAAACACTATCTTGGGTAATAAAACCTTCAATGCAATCAAAAAACACTATCTTGGGTAATAACACCTTCATTGCATTCAAAACACTATCTTGGGTAATAAGACCTACATTGCATTCAAAACACTATCTTGGGTAATAACACCTTCATTGCATTCAAAACACTATCTTGGGTAATAAGACCGTCATTGCATTCAAAACACTATCTTGGATAATAAGACCGTCATTGCAATCAAAACACTATCTTGGGTAATAACACCTTCATTGCATTCAAAACAACGTCTTGGGTAATAACACCTTCATTGCAATCAAAACACTATCTTGGGCAATAACACCTTCATTGCAATCAAAACACTAACTTGGGTAATAACACCTTAATTGCAATCAAAACACTATCTTGGGTAATAACACCTTCATTGCATTCAAAACACTATCTTGGGTAATAAGACCGTAATTGCATTCAAAACACTATCTTGGGTAATAAGACCATCATTGCAATCAAAACACTATCTTGGGTAATAACACCTTCATTGCAATCAAAACACTATCTTGGGTAATAACACCTTAATTGCAATCAAAACACTATCTTGGGTAATAATACCTTCATTGCAATCAAAACACTATCTTGGGTAATAACACCTTCATTGGAATCAAAACACTATCTTGGGTAATAATACCTTCATTGCAATCAAAACACTATCTTGGGTAATAAGACCTCCATTACATTCAAAACACTATGTTGGGTAATAATACCTTCATTGCAATCAAAACACTATCTTGGGTAATAACACCTTCATTGCAATCAAAACACTATCTTGGGTAATAACACCTTCATTGCATTCAAAACACTATCTTGAGTAATAATAACACCTTAATTGCAATCAAAACACTATCTTGAGTAATAATAACACCTTCATTGCAATCAAAACACTATCTTGGGTAATAAGACCTTCATTGCAATCAAAACACTATCTTGGGTAATAACACCTTCAATGCAATCAAAAAACACTATCTTGGGTAATAACACCTTCATTGCATTCAAAACACTATCTTGGGTAATAAGACCTACATTGCATTCAAAACACTATCTTGGGTAATAACACCTTAATTGCATTCAAAACACTATCTTGGGTTATAACACCTTCATTGCAATCAAAACACTAACTTGGGTAATAACACCTTAATTGCAATCAAAACACTATCTTGGGTAATAACACCTTCATTGCAATCAAAACACTATCTTGGGTAATAACACCTTAATTGCATTCAAAACACTATCTTGGGTAATAAGACCGTCATTGCAATCAAAACACTATCTTGGGTAATAACACCTTAATTGCAATCAAAACACTATCTTGGGTAATAAGATCGTCATTGCAATCAAAACACTATCTTGGGTAATAACACCTTCATTGCAATCAAAACACTATCTTGGGTATTAACACCTTCATTGCAATCAAAACACTATCTTGGGTAATAACACCTTCATTGCAATCAAAACACTAACTTGGGTAATAACACCTTAATTGCAATCAAAACACTATCTTGGGTAATAACACCTTCATTGCATTCAAAACACTATCTTGGGTAATAAGACCGTCATTGCATTCAAAACACTATCTTGGGTAATAAGACCATCATTGCAATCAAAACACTATCTTGGGTAATAACACCTTCATTGCAATCAAAACACTATCTTGGGTAATAACACCTTCATTGCATTCAAAACAACATCTTGGGTAATAACACCTTCATTGCAATCAAAACACTATCTTGGGTAATAACACCTTCATTGCATTCAAAACAACATCTTGGGATAACACCTTCATTGCAATCAAAACACTATCTTGGGTAATAACACCTTCATTGCAATCAAAACATTATCTTGGGTAATAACACCTTCATTGCAATCAAAACACTATCTAGGGTAATAACACCTTCATTGCATTCAAAACAACATCTTGGGTAATAACACCTTCATTGCAATCAAAACACTATCTTGGGTAATAACACCTTCATTGCAATCAAAACACTAACTTGGGTAATAACACCTTCATTGCAATCAAAACACTATCTTGGGTAATAACACCTTCATTGCATTCAAAACACTATCTTGGGTAATAACACCTTCATTGCAATCAAAATACTATCTTGGGTAATAAGACCGTCATTGCAATCAAAACACTATCTTGGGTAATAAGACCTTCATTGCATTCAAAACACTATCTTGGGTAATAACACCTTAATTGCAATCAAAACACTATCTTGGGTAATAACACCTTCAATGCAATCAAAAAACACTATCTTGGGTAATAACACCTTCATTGCATTCAAAACACTATCTTGGGTAATAAGACCTACATTGCATTCAAAACACTATCTTGGGTAATAACACCTTCATTGCATTCAAAACACTATCTTGGGTAATAAGACCGTCATTGCATTCAAAACACTATCTTGGGTAATAAGACCATCATTGCAATCAAAACACTATCTTGGGTAATAACACCTTCATTGCAATCAAAACACTATCTTGGGTAATAACACCTTCATTGCATTCAAAACAACATCTTGGGTAATAACACCTTCATTGCAATCAAAACACTATCTTGGGTAATAACACCTTCATTGCATTCAAAACAACATCTTGGGTAATAACACCTTCATTGCAATCAAAACACTATCTTGGGTAATAACACCTTCATTGCAATCAAAACACTATCTTGGGTAATAACACCTTCATTGCAATCAAAACACTATCTTGGGTAATAACACCTTCATTGCATTCAAAACAACACCTTGGGTAATAACACCTTCATTGCAATCAAAACACTATCTTGGGTAATAACACCTTCATTGCAATCAAAACACTAACTTGGGTAATAACACCTTAATTGCAATCAAAACACTATCTTGGGTAATAACACCTTCATTGCATTCAAAACACTATCTTGGGTAATAAGACCGTAATTGCATTCAAAACACTATCTTGGGTAATAAGACCATCATTGCAATCAAAACACTATCTTGGGTAATAACACCTTCATTGCAATCAAAACACTATCTTGGGTAATAACACCTTAATTGCAATCAAAACACTATCTTGGGTAATAATACCTTTATTGCAATCAAAACACTATCTTGGGTAATAACACCTTCATTGGAATCAAAACACTATCTTGGGTAATAATACCTTCATTGCAATCAAAACACAATCTTGGGTAATAAGACCTCCATTACATTCAAAACACTATGTTGGGTAATAATACCTTCATTGCAATCAAAACACTATCTTGGGTAATAACACCTTCATTGCAATCAAAACACTATCTTGGGTAATAACACCTTCATTGCATTCAAAACACTATCTTGAGTAATAATAACACCTTAATTGCAATCAAAACACTATCTTGAGTAATAATAACACCTTCATTGCAATCAAAACACTATCTTGGGTAATAAGACCTTCATTGCAATCAAAACACTATCTTGGGTAATAACACCTTCAATGCAATCAAAAAACACTATCTTGGGTAATAACACCTTCATTGCATTCAAAACACTATCTTGGGTAATAAGACCTACATTGCATTCAAAACACTATCTTGGGTAATAACACCTTAATTGCATTCAAAACACTATCTTGGGTAATAACACCTTCATTGCATTCAAAACACTATCTTGGGTAATAACACCTTCATTGCATTCAAAACAACATCTTGGGTAATAACACCTTCATTGCATTCAAAACACTATCTTGGGTAATAACACCTTCATTGCATTCAAAACACTATCTTGGGTAATAACGCCTTCATTGCATTCAAAAGACTATCTTGGGTAATAACACCTTAATTGCATTCAAAACACTATCTTGGGTAATAACACCTTCATTGCAATCAAAACACTATCTTGGGTAATAACACCTTAATTGCATTCAAAACACTATCTTGGGTAATAACACCTTAATTGCATTCAAAACACTATCTTGGGTAATAACACCTTCATTGCAATCAAAACACTATCTTGGGTAATAACACCTTCATTGCAATCAAAACACTACCTTGAGTAATAATAACACCTTAATTGCATTCAAAACACTATCTTGAGTAATAATAACACCTTAATTGCAATGAAAACACTATCTTGGGTAATAACACCTTCATTGCAATCAAAACACTGTCTTGGGTAATAATACCTTCATTGCATTCAAAACAACATCTTGGGTAATAACACCTTAATTGCAATCAAAACACTATCTTGGGTAATAACACCTTCATTGCATTCAAAACACTATCTTGGGTAATAACACCTTCATTGCATTCAAAACACTATCTTGGGTAATAACACCTTCATTGCATTCAAAAAACTATCTTGGGTAATAACACCTTCATTGCAATCAAAACACTATCATGGGTAATAATACCTTCATTGCAATCAAAACACTATCTTGGGTAATAATATCTTAATTGCATTCCAAACACTATCTTGGGTAATAACACCTTAAGAGTGACTCAAAAAACATTCCATATACTTTGTTTGGCTACAGAGGTGAGTGCTGGAGTCTGTATGTACTGTGAAATTACACTCTGAACTAGCAATTTTATCTGGTTGTATAGTTTAATCTGAAGTCATGAGGGTTTGGGACTTGTTTTCATTGTGGTACAACTCAATGGGAACAGGTAGTAGTCCTCTTAATTACTAACATGCAAAAAAAAAAATCCATTGAAGTATCACATGTCCATTTTAATATATTATATTGCAGAAAACTTAGTCAATTCAAAACAATTAGGATTATATGTTGATAAACTTACTTGTTCACCTTCACCTCCCATCCTCTCTGCTAAAGGTATCAGGTTGCTAATCAACTGGGGCAGGTATTTACTGAGCTCCTATTTGGAAAATAATATGTTAAATGAAAATACAACAAGCAGGGGTTAGTTCCTGAAGGGACAAATAACAAAGTGTATGTAACAATAAATTCCAGTAAATTATGAATACTTTGCACATTCTTGGCATATAAAAACAAAGATAATGGAAGGGGTCTTTCTAAACATTAATTACAATAAATTCCAGTAAATTATGAAAACTTTGTACATTCTTGGCATAGAAAAGCAATGATATGGAGGTAAATTATGAATACTTCATTATTACATTTAACATTACCTTAATTGCTTACCTTCATATATATATATATATATATATATATATACACACACACACACATCTTACCCAACATACAAACCATTCACAAACCTTAGCTGAGTAATGTTGTCTAGAAGTTATTAGTGACCTTGCCATTTTATCCCCAATTAAATAGGTTTCTTTCTAACCCAAAGTGAAAAGCCATTCACAAACTCTTCTGATCGTATATGGTTAAAAACTGAAGATTTTATGCCACAGTAACCTTGATATTTGTCTCCATAATCATTACATTTCTTCCTTAATCCAAGGGCATAGCCACAAAGCTTACTCCAATAATTAAATGTACAAATAAAGATTTTATAATGAAGAATTTTATCTTGTTGTCAATTGGTTAACCATAACCATTCATCTTTTTACTACCAAATTCTTCCTTAGCTAAATCATCCACAAAGTTTGGTTTGTGGTGTAAACCTTATGTTACTGTTGACACTGTTATGTCATTTTTCAGCACATGACAGGCTATACATGATGGCAAGTATACCTGGGGAAAAAGAACCATGGGAAAGCCCCAGGAATAACCACAAACCCATGGGAAACTTCTGGCAAGCTTTCTCGTGTAGCATGTTGGCCCAGCCTGATACCCTAAATTATGTTGACAGAGGTGAGATGTAAGTGATCTGTAAAGTTGAGTGCTTTTGACCACTTCGCCACTTAGGGCCCCATAAAGTTATTGTGTGGAGACCATTTTTCTTACTTGAGTAAAGTAATTTTTATCCAAAAAAAAAAAAGTATGCTTCTATCTTACCCAAAGTGTACACCATTCACATAGTTTGGTGAAAGTATGTTTGAGAACTAAAGTATTTGTGCAGAAACCATTTTTCTGCTAGCAACCATAACATTTTACTTTCTAATTTTCTAAAGCTTCTATCTTATCACATGTGCAAGCCAGTCAAAAAGTTTGCTCCAAGTGTACAACTGTGCAGAAATGATTTTTCTAATTTCAGTGACCTTGACATTAAGTTTCCTCATAAGTGCAAGCCATCCAAAAAGTTTGGTAGAAGGTGCAATGCTTAATTACTATTTTATAAAAATGGCACAATAAATTAGTTCACAGCATTATTTTGCAAAAAAAAGAAGACTCAGCCCATATATTACTAATAAGGGAATTAAATAAAACTTAATTTTTTTATACTGTAATGCACTAAAAATTTCCTGAGGAGTCATGTACTTTTATTTGACTTTATCAAAAGACCGTTTATATGATCACAGTACAAGCATTTTTTTGTTTTCATTATCTGATCAGAGCTGCCAATCAAGTCCATAACAATTAAGGTCCAATAAATAGTGAATCCATTTGGTCATTCCAGAACACTGAATTTCATCAACACTTTTGGCCAACACAATAACCGTAAACATTAGTTTACTTCACCAATTTTCTTCATCACTGCTGTCATTTTTCACCTAATGCTGTTGTAGTCATTGAATGACAGTGACACCTGTGCTACACTTATAATGTGCAAGCAAGACAAAAAAAAGATAATCTTCTAGCTTCTAAGGATGAGTCATGTTGAACGAAATCGAACCCAATACTACTACAGTTAATTTTGCAACAGATTATGTTAAAAACCAGCATTATGGCACAAACTGAATATTTGCCACTCAAATGAAAGTTTCCATAAAAGCCCATGCAATAATAACAAATTCCATTATGTGTTACCTCAGAGCAGATGTGATGTACCACACTGCATACTTGTGCTTGTTCATTATCTCATCATAGATGTGAAGTACCAAAACAGCATACTTATATGTTATCTGCAAGTAGATGCTAAGTACCACACTGCATACTTATGCTATTTGCAAGTAGATGCTAAGTACCACACTGCATATTTATGTTATTTGCAAGTAGATGCTAAGTACCACACTGCATATTTATGTTATTTGCAAGTAGATGCTAAGTACCACACTGCATACTTATGTTATTTGCAAGTAGAAGCTAAGTACCACACTGCATACTTATATTATTTGCAAGTAGATGCTAAGTACCACACTGCATACTTATATTATTTGCAAGTAGATGCTAAGTACCACACTGCATGCTTATATTATTTGCAAGTAGATGCTAAGTACCCAATACTTATATGTTACCTCAGAGCAGATGCTAAGTGCCACATTGCATACTTCTCGCAGCAAGTCTAAGGTTAGTTCAATGATATTGTCCCTATACATCCTCTCCCAGGTATTATACCTAAAAAAAAAAAAAGAAACACCAAATATTCTATGAATCCAGAGGAATCTAATAATAGCTCATCTGACAAACATCTGCTTAACAATGAAATACAAGAGCAGATGAATAATAAATCTGAGTCACTAGAATGCTTTCATTAATCCTTTTGATTGCATATGTTAATATGAAAATGATTCAAGGTTCATCTATTTCTTCTGCACAAGTTAAATTTTATAAAATTTTGACTAGAGAACACTAGCAGTAGTTGAGTCTGTAAGATTGTATAGAACTGAACCTGGGTGGTGGTTAATTAGTCCAGATCTTTAACTTGCATGTACATGAATTTGTGTACATTTGTTTTTCGTTTGTGTGCTTCATGTGAACCTCCCACACAGGAGGGTTTTTCTCCCGAGATTAGGAGTGTCCCCTGTCCCTATCATCACTCACTGAAATTTCCTGTATATGCAAAGTTATTATTGAAAAATTATTTGTATGGTAATAATGCCTGTGATCATGTGACTGTAAAATGGCTTAAGCTGGGCAAGACAATGTAGCTGCTAATTTCATCATTTTTTGTTGGCAGGGTTGGCTGGCTTCACTGTATTAAGTAAGTTGAAGTGGAATATAACATGTTAACAGAATTAATTCAAAAAGGATTAAAGATATCAGTTGATTATTATGTATATTTAATTTGCATTGTTTGTTATTTTGTTTTCCTTATATGCTATAGGTTACTGCATTTGGGAAATTACCTTGTCCAAAATCAAGTTCATTTTCTACCTGGCTTTGATTTTGTAAACATGTTCAATCGAGTCCAGAACATTCAAAATTCAGCATGAAATGCAGGGTCTACTTTTTGTTTACCATATCTTATAAGTTTAGTAACAGACCTTCTAATTATAAATATGCATTGATCTTATAAACATTTGGAATCAACCAGAATGAAATTTTCCATCTGGTAATAGTATTTTATTTTCTACATAGAAAGTGCTAACTGTGATCAGACGTCAAGTAGAGGACCATATGGTCTTATTTATCTAAAAATTATTAATTTGTGCTGTAAGATCTGAGCAGAATTAGTTGTGTTATTTTTGTGTCCAGTATTTCTTTGGGCTGGAATTTGTATATTCAGATGATTTAATTCAAGTCATTCTTCTCTGAAAATACAAAGTGATAAAAAATAACATTCTTCGAAACAGAGACTTGGATTTATAGTGAAATGGTGACCTTTGTGGATGAAGGATAAGCATCAATTTAATAAATTTGAAAGGCCTTCGATGCCAGAATATTCCTTATAAAATCATGCTCAAATTGCTGAGCAGTTCTGATAAGTAGTTTTTGGAAAAAACATTGAATGGACCATGCATGATGGACAATGGACAAAAGACCACACCACAATTTCACCTAACCTATTGGCAGGTGAACTAAAATAAAAAAAAAAACCAAAAAAAAATTAAAATTGAGAATTGTTCCTAAAAAAATAACCAGAAAAGTAATGGGAAAGTCTACTAAATTTTTATACATTATTAACCTTTTGATCTTTAAATTCTGGAATGAAATGGATCCATGCACATGAATCAATGCCTGAAAATATTGCAAGACCAAAGTTATTGGATCCTGGTGATTTTGTAGAATGTCTAGAGAAGTGGTTTCTGAGAGAAACATTCACCCAGCATACTTCCTAGATAAAGAAGATAATTATTATATTTTCCCTAAATACAACATTTATAATCTGTCTGAGAAACACTGCGGGTACCTGCTTTGATCTGTCATGTCCTTGATGAGGTACAGTAGTCTATATATAATGTCCCTCAGGATGAATGCCCAAGCCCCTCCCAGCTTGTTGTGAAATTCTCTCAGCAGAAGCTTGACAAAAAGTTGATACATAAGCAGGCATTGGCGCTTCTCATGCATACGATGTCGGACATTTAAATGTGTCGACAGCTGGAGTAGTACCTTCTGAATACTGTCCTGGAAGGAACCAGATGTGAGAGCAACTATATCAATCTTGTTGTAAAGATATATGTAAAGAAAACCTTGCGTGCTTTTATGAATATTCACAGAACCTGATGTCTCACTTGCATCCCTGCAATGTTGAATTCCTTTGGTATCTGATTTGTGATACATTTATCACAGTACCGAGGCACTTACATAAAGGTAAGGTTCATAGTTTGCTATTTTCCTGATGAATAATAAATGTAAGCTATTTAAGATTTTTTTCTTTCAACAATAAAATTGGATTAAGAGATTTACCATTTTCATTTAGGATCCACTAGGAAAGAGGTGAAAATCTGATACTGACATGACCATCCACTGTAGAGGCCAAACTGAACATAATATCCATTTATTTTCATTTAGAACCAATAGATCTCGTAAGAAGTCTTTTTATGAAAAGATCTTGTTGATATGACCATCCAATTCAGGAGAAATAGTATTAACAGAATTTTTCAGATGACCATAATAGTGGCAATGTTAGATTTCAGATTGTATCATTTTCATCAAGGACCAACCATAAAAAGTTTCTTTTGTGAAAACCCCTTATTGATACAACTTTTTATGTAGAGTAACAGTTAGGAAATTTTTAAGATGGCTGTCAAGCTAGCAACTGGATAACAAATAGGCACCATATTTGGTTAAACCCAACTAGACAAGACTTCTGGAGAATATGCATGTATGTAGTAACATGAAAGTGGCTATCTAGTGCCAAACTAATTTTGAAGTTTTCAAAATGCAAAAATTAACTGCACAAAGAAATTAGAAGCCTAAACCATTCTGAATAAATGCATAACTAAGTACAAGATAAATATAGCATGTCAAGATATTAAAATTGTAAAATGTATAGAAAAACATAAAGGTAACACATAAAATCTACAAACATGATTAAAATATTGGCAAAGAGTGCATTCCCATAAAATTGTCTCTACAAGCAGTTTACATCTTTCTCACAGAGTGAAAAACAACACAATCAACAAGTATGTGCTCTATCTTTCATAGCAGGGTACATATGTTGGTTGAGGTCCACACTTCAGTCAGGTATGTGTGTATGATACCTGCTCCTCGTGACTCTGTAATATCTAGGATATTGATGGTTTGTTAGAGTCAAGGTTATGCAGGGCTTTCAATGTTGAAAGGGAATGCAATAAGATGACACAATTTGTTTATTTGGAAGGTTTCAAAGGAGTTCAAATCCAAATGAGGTAATTTAATGACCATTTATCTAGAAGGAGTAAGACTAACAAGATTTTCAAGATGTCCACCATGGAGCAAAATGGCTTCTAACTATAGCTCTCAACTGGGTATAATCCTTTTTTGGTTCCAAATTGCAATCATCTCTCCTGCCAGGATAAATATTCAAACAATAGGAGATGTCCAATAGGCAAAACCTTTGCCTTTACTGCATTTGTTCCCCAAAGAATGTGAATATTAATTTTGATACTTTTATTAAATTTAAACTTTTTAAAAGTCGGGTAGAACCTTCCATCTTCAATGTATATTGTTCGTTATGCGACAATTTGAGATAATCTATAAACAACAGGATTTAGGATGAAATATGTACAGATTAAAGTGCATGAAGAACTCCTGTAAAGTTAGTCTAGTTCCCTGACCAAATTCACTAATTCTAATATAAAACTCATGACATGGATCAAATTTTCACTAGCCAATTTCTGGATTTAATTGCAAAAATCTTTTATTTTGTGGGGATATATTTGTTATAATTCCTTAAGCTCATCAAGATCATTTCAGTAAGATTGATGGTCAAATTTTATGTTAAGTCTTCTGGTGAAAACCCCATGATGATATGATTTTCCAATGAAGATTTTACTGGATGTTAGATGTACCAACAAGCCCTCATTAAAAAGTCATTTCAAGAATATCCCATTATTATATGACCATCCATTCGGTACTAGAAGAAATAACATTATTTCCACAGTTACTTCTCATCTGGTCATATTGGATGTCAAAGATAAAAAAGAACTCTGGATGAATGTGCAAGTCAAAATTTTTTGCCAGTTCTAGTTGAGAGCTAGCATTAAAATCTTGTGCTACTGGATGGATGATGGACAACATATAAAAGCAATCTATAGCTCTTTTGATTCAAAGAACTAATGATGTAAAATATATTGATTAAAAATTATATAAATACATCTAATAAGGGATCATGAAAACACAGCAAACATTCTGTTTAAAGAGAGAATGAACACTATAATAAGGAGAAAACACTATAATCTTATTTGACACACAGCATTACCAGAAAAAACTCCCTCACAAAGTCACTCTACTACACAAAAAAAATTTCCAAAGCATACCAATAAAATGTCCTTGCATTCTTTATCTCAATGCCTACTCAATAAAACAACTATGATACTCTTGAGAATCCCCAACACATTAGGCAAGAACAAAATTTACATGTTTACATTCTTTGTCTTGGCTTTTGGACCTTGAAATCAGTGAACTTAAGACAATTCCAAAATCTACACATATGCAAATCTTTCTTTAAATCTACAAACAAGAAGAGAAAAACTGCATCAGAAATATGATCTCCAGTGTGGTAACATGCCGATTTAGGTACATGAGTACCTCCTTCGTATACAAAGATGTAACTCATTACTGAACTTGTCAGCCATTTCGCTGATAAAAGGTTATATTACAAAATCTAATTAAAGTCGGATCATATATATGCCTCCAGAAGGGCAACAATGTCTGCTAATCAGATATTTTTTATATGTCCTTCAGGATGGTAAGAATATAAGTTAATTAGAAGCAAAATTAGATTACCTTGTTCCTATGTGTGGATCATGCTTTTTATTGAACAAATCCAAGATCCTCCAAGTCTGAGCAGAAATATGGTATTCCATGTGCCAATGAGCTCAGTCAATCAGATGCATTAAATTGTGGATCGTACTCATTATCCATCTCTTCCAGGATTTTAATGAGATAAGCATATATTAAAAGTTTCATCGAAAGTGGATTGGAATATAACCTACAGTGTGGTAATGTGCGCCAATTGGATGCAAAATGACATCATTAAAAAGTGGATCTCGTTTACTACTGAACATGTAAATGGATAAATTCTAAATGTGATCAAACTATCAAATATTGTAGTAACAAACTCAATTAATCAGATGCATGATAACCTCATGAATATGCACATATCTATCTCATTATTGCAACTGTCAGAGATTTTGATGATACAAACCCAAACCTGCCAACCCTAACAAAACCTTCTAATGAGCCAGTGGATTTTTTCCATTACTTTGACCCACTTTTAGACGGTGTAAAAAATACAGCTATTGTCAATCAGGAAAACATGCATTCTGATTCAACACTGATGTAGTCGTACAGTAAACATTTAAAATTCAAAAGTTTGATAAGTTAACTTGAACCTTAATTATCCCCAGTACAGTTTTACAAACTGTAGCTCCAAACACTTTGTATTTTAATGGCTTCTTGCTAACTTTCAATTTGATCCTTAGTAAAAAATTTAAATTGGTTGTGGTGATGGCAATCATCTTTCCTGCTATGTGACATACTCAAATGAACACATGATGTCCATTAAACATATCTCTGGCCTTTCCAGCTTTCACTCCAGAATCTGAATATTCTCCTGTACTGACTATACAAACCTCTTTTACAGGTTTATTGTCCCTTTTGTACTGATCAGATCACAAAATATGTGTAGTTTAAAGCATCTGGGTATATGTAAAATAAAAACAAAATAAATAAAACAACAAAAACAAACAGCTTACTGATGATTTGGCGAGCACTTCCACCAGTGTTTTAGCACTCCCTGAGTAGCTTTTTGTAAGGTAATCCAGGGTAGAAGTGGTAATATAGGCATTATAACAAGGTGGGTTGGGCTCTGGGTCAAGACTTCTGCAAAGAAACAAAAGTTGCAAGGCAGACTTCAAAATTTTGTTATGCCTGAAAACAATTATTTAAAAAACCCAGTCTGCAGTATGAAGTGGGTTCCACTGAGTAATTATAAGCATCAAGTCTCTCACTCACTGAAGCATCAACTGTACTAGGTTACAGTCTGATGTCCCTGTTGCTTGTCCAGCAAAGTCTGCCTTTCTCCAACTCACAGAAGCAGCCCCCCACCCACATCACTTCCTATTTAGTGTAGTGATAGGTGGTAGACTGTAATTATTGAAAGTAATACATGCCTGCATTGTACAATCAAGGTTGGGAAGTGTCAAGGCTGAAGACTAAATATAGAACTTAATGCAAGCCTGGATTGTATGATCATGGTTGAGTGTCAGGGTTGAAGACTTTAAACAGAGAAATTAATACGTGCCTGGATCAAAGTTGGAGAGAGTTTTGACTCAACAGTTGAAGGTGCTTTGATGAAGTACCAGAGAAATAAACAGGCAGGCAGGGACCCTGAGTGGTCTAAAGCACTGTCCGTTACAGATCACTGCCATCTCACCTCTGTTTGTGTGGGTTTGAGTCTCGGATTTGGCCAATGTGGGTATGTGAGAAAGCCTGCCAGTAGCTTCTCGTTGGTTGGTGGTTCTTTCCGGAGTTTTCTGGGTTCTTCCTCCATCATTAATACTGGCCGCCATGTATACAGTATTCCTTATGAATCGTTGAACATGTTACATTACTCTGTTGGAACAAGTTAGCACAATTGTCAACATCAAAAATCAACCCCTTTCTTAATGTTATAAGAAGATAAAAAAGTCAAAAGAAAAGGCCCAATAGGGACTGCTAATTGCCAAACAACTGTCTAAAAGCAAAATGTAAGAGCTGTTTCAAGTTTTGTCTATTTACTTGTTTTTGCAAAATTCTGAAATGTCTGCATGTCAGGATGCCTACAGCCAAATATATGGTCCAATTTTGTTGAAAATGTTTTGAGAGGGTTGTTAGTAATAGTGGCAATATTTTATAAATGAATGGCATTATTTTGTCATATTCTGTATACATTCAATGCCCTCCAAGCCAAGTGCCAGTATAATTTGGCAAAGTCTGTAGAGAAGATTTTGACAAGACATTTTGTCTACTATTTTTAATATTATATGCCATATTTTGACAGGCATTTATTTGCAAAAAAATATATGGCTGAAAAGTCTTTTATCCTGGTGC
Organism: Unio delphinus; assembly: GCA_029339505.1. Lineage (NCBI taxonomy): Eukaryota > Metazoa > Mollusca > Bivalvia > Unionida > Unionidae > Unio > Unio delphinus. The sequence goes on along the minus strand of JAQISU010000242.1, from coordinate 12,817,210 downwards.
ATCATCTCTAATTTGCTCAGATTCAATTACATGCATTATGAAAAGTTGTTTCATGGTTTACTATTTTTAGTAATAATAATAATAATAATAATGAGGACTTTGTATATCGCCTAATCTTTAGAAGCTGTAAGTGCTTTACAACATATATAATTATAGGACTACAAAAAACAAAACAAACACCATGAAATTAGAAGACATAAATATAGAAAAATGGCTGCCTCATAAAATTGTGGATCAGCAAAATTTGCAGGAAAAGACTATTTCTGGGTGCTGTCAAGTTTGGTCTATTTTGTTAACTGGTGTTTGAACAGTAGTGATTTCAAGTTTGGTCTATTTTGTTGACTGGTTTTTGAACAGTAGTGATTTCACGTTAGGTCTATTTTGTTGACTGGTTTTCTAACAGTAGTGATTTCAAGTTTGGTCTATTTTGTTGACTGGTTTTCTAACAGTAGTGATTTCAAGTTTCCTTATTGTTCTTAGTAATACTACATTGGCCATATTTGATGATGGATCAGCAATATCTGAACAAATTCAAAAGCCCTTCATACCAGTATGTTTTCTAACATATCGAAAGCCCTTCATACCAGAATGTTTTCTAACATATCGAAAACCCTTCATACCAGTATGTTTTCTATCATATTGAAAGCCCTTCATACCTGTATGATTTCTATCATATTGAAAGCAATTCATACCAGTATGATATCATATTGAAAGCAATTCATACCAGTATGATATCATATCGAAAGTCCTTCATACCAATATGCTATCATATTGAAAGCAATTCATACCAATATGTTATCATATTGAAAGCAATTCATACCAATATGCTATCATATTGAAAGCAATTCATACCAATATGCTATCATATTGAAAGCAATTCATACCAATATGTTATCATATTGAAAGCAATTCATACCAATATGCTATTATATTGAAAGCAATTTATACCAATATGCTATCATATTGAAAGCAATTCAAACCAGTATGTTTTCTAACATATCGAAAGCCCTTCATACCAGTGTACTTTCTGTCAAATCAAGTCAAATTCTATTTTTGTACAAGTTCCTAAAAGATTTATATAACTTTTTTCATTAACAGTTGTTATATCTAATACATCATTTGTGCTAACATGAAAAAGGCTAGGATCTTCTCTGCAAAATAAAGCTGAAATTGGTGTTATGTGAAGTAAAGATAACAAACGTTGAAAGAAGACATGCTGTAGGGGCATACCACAGCTCACTTTGCCTTACTAAAAACTCAAGAGATAAAAACTTAGCAACAATGGACACATCAGACAATGGACGCAGCCTACAGTGATAAACTATACTTACATATGAATTTTATTTTCAAAAAATTAGAGTAATTTCAAGAGATCAACTTTCAGACATTTTGGGGAAAAAAGGTAATTAACCACAGGGGGGTGTATATAACCTATCAGCATGAAAATACAAGGTTAACCGAAAGCTGAAAACTGTGATCACATTAGTGAACATCCTGTCTTACCCATCTGAAAGACAATGCCCTATCTACATTACAAAATGATAACAGGGTCCATATGCCTTTGGTGTGACAAAATTCAAGGACTTTTCTGGGACTATATCCAATTTTTTCAAGGACCCCAATATCCAGTTCACTTAGGTGTATTTATCAATAGCCATTTCAAAGATTAGTGAGAATGTTGTAATTTGATTAGGGTTTTTCTAATATTTGTGCGATAAAAAAAATACCCCGATAAATCTTCTGTATTCTCAATGCCATGTACAAATATTTATCCTTTGGCAGGTATGAATTCAGCATTCTGAATATTTGATAACGATCAGAGCTTATGGAGATTACCGAAGACCACCTTCTCTCTCCGACACACTTCACAAAAACACATCGGACGACCTTGTATATAGCAATTTGCATAATTTATGCATACCTTAAGTTGTCCTCTGCAGACAAAATCGATTGGTAAAACAACTTCAATGCATGATATGATGCATTCATGTGGCATTTTAAAATCATCCACCGCAAAAGTATGCAGCATGTCTGTGTCTTTTATATATATATATATATATATATATATATATATATATATATATACACACACACACACACACACTTTTTTGGGGGGGGAGGGGCAGAATCTGGATCCACGCTAGACACCGCGTTATAAGTATGTTTGCGTGTTATCAGGGCGCGAGTTATTGAGGGAGCGGTGTACCTTGCGAACTATGGATAGCTTTTTAATAAGCAGCTTGATGTTCAATAATTATATTAAGACAAAGCCCAATTTCAGAAGTAGGCTTTAGCGTACTAAAACAAAAAGGGCTCTGTTAACAGTATTGATGATGTTAAGTTAGAAGAGTCAAATCATAAACAAACACTTCTCGGGTAAGCAGCTATTTTAGCCCCATAACTGTCACAACTACTTGTGGTTAGTTGTACGACCTTTCGATATCAGTGTCAATGTTACAGTCACTGTCTGTCCTCTCACCTGATGTCATCTGATGACATCACATCCTCCTCTTCTGAATGATCATACAGACACATCAGCACATTCACAACTATGTCCTCAAGATTCGTCAGAATTCCATTCTCAACAGCCTGAAAAAACATTGGAAATGAATAGGATGAGTCGTCATGATTTCCAATAGAATCTTTCCTTTTTCTTCAACCACAGTCAATTTGTGACAAAGTCTGCAACAACATAAATATGTTTCCTTTATTTATGATAAAATTTATGATGCAGTGACAATCTTATGCAATCGCTTGCATTGACTGCTCACACTGATAATAATAATAATAATAATAATAATAATAATAATAATAATAATAATAATTATAATAATAATTTATTTAAAGAATTAGCTAAGAACAAATCTACCTTGAGGTCCCCATACAAAGGAATTCATTTATTTTAGCTGTGTCTCTGAAGCCTCTGGATATATTGGGGTTGGATGAGGGAAATAGAGTGGGTATTTCTAATCTCAACTTGAATACTATTCCAGAACAAAGTTCCACAGTATTGGACACTTTTTAAAAAATAATTCCTTATTTGGTTTGGAAATTTCATGCTGTTTGGTAGACGTGAATAGCAGGTTGGAGTATTGCCAGGTAGCCTATACTGGAATAGGGATTATAAATATTTAGGAGCACTATTTTTGGATATCCTGTACATTAATTTGGCTTTTCTCAAATGGATATGGTCTTTAATATGTAACATTATTAACTTAAATTTTCCTTGCTTTCTTTCTGGATTGATATTAGCCAAAAGGCTCTTTTCTGAAGATGTGCCAGCTCTGCTATGTTTTTATCATTTGAATACTGTATCCCATACTGTATTACAGTAGTCTGAATAGTAGTCATATATATCTTTCATTAGTTTTCTGTGCCTTTCAGAGAGAAAATGTCTTATCCCACTGAGAAGCCATAAACTTGAATTGGCCTTCTTACTCTGATATGTTCAGTCCATAAAAGGCTATTGTCTATCAATACACCAAGTAGTCTGTTATGACAGATGATTTGCAAATTTGTATAATTCATTGTCAGACATAGTTCATCATTATCAAGATTTTGTTATGTTTTGTTGTGTTGAGATAAGTAATATTTTAGTTTTTAACAGAGAGAGAGCTTTAGATCAGTTAATTTATTTACTAGAGATGTTTTTTTCTGAAAATTGGTTGATCTGTATTCTTTGGTAAACAAGTAATGTTGACCAACATCCTGCGACAAGTGCTTCACAATGCTATGTACTATTAAGTGGAGATACACTGTAAGCATGCCAAACAACAACAAACGGAAACTTCCCTATACAGGGAACCAATAAAAATTAAGTGTCTCAATACATACTTTTGCCATGACATACCATAAATAACCTAAAATAATATATACCAAGGTATATGTTGGACTTGACTTATAAACCATAGAAAATATTGATATAATTACCACATACTAAGGTATGAATCAATTAAAACTTATAGCCCTGCCCAACTCAAAATCAGTGCTTAACTGAAAACAACCACTACCTACATACCTCACAGATAGCAAACAAAAATACACATTCTTGTTAAATAGGACTTGTAACTACTATAATTGATCTACACAATATATAAATAACAATAAATTTAAAAAAAAAAAAAAATAGATTAAATTTAGTTTCAGACCTTGGCAAGTCAAGCCACAAAATCAACTATTCATAAAAGGGAAGAAATAACTTTACCATAGGGACTTTAGTACAACCCTATCAAAAGCGACCATGTCAGAAATCAGGCCCACTGTCAGCATGGACAAAGGGAAGAGAGTATGATGTGGTTTATCTTTATTGGATAATACAACTCAAAAATTGGATAGATAAAGAAAAAATTAACCCTGTCAATTTTTTTTTACAAACAAATAATACCTACAGATCCTTTTGGGTGGACAAGAAACACCTACACCATACATAATTAGATATAAACAGGGTGTCACCTCTAAGTCTTAACCAGCTGGGACGGGGTTAATAAGTGTCAACACATGATCATGTCTGGAAGCCCTTATCGTTACTCCTACCAACATGTTATCCATGCATTATAAATATGACATATACATCAAGTCACTTTTCATACAACATGCCAGACAAGTCACTATTTATACAACATGTCTGAAAAGATCATTCCTGTCACACATTATTTTCTATAGAACATGTACCTCCTGAGAGATTTCCTGAGTCAGAAGATCATAACAAGCCATGGCATGTGCAGTGCGCTTCTTCACATTCTCTTGGCTGGCAGACTCAACACTTGTACTGGCTGCAAACAGTGGTAAAATGTACACAACAATTCGAGGGATACACTGGCATAGCAGTTCCTGACCATCACTGCCAATTTCTGTGGCAATAGTATGGACTGTGGTCAGATCCTTGGACATCACAAGTTCTGGTACAAGGACTGAATGGTACTTCCTGTTGTGAACAAAATTTGCCAGATTAGAATTCTTGAATGCAATGCAAGTGAAAAAAATGAAGGTGAAAAGGCAACTCTTCTTGAACACAGATGCATGTTTGTGTTTCACTTATTTAAATATGCAATATTCACTCAAGAGCAAACAGATAATAGGCTAAATGCAAAGTATTATTCATACAAGAAAGAATATTCCTGAGTAAAACCAAAATGAATCACAAGTTGTCTACAAATTCTGCCCAATTTACATCATTACCATTTTCAAGCAATGAGAATCTACGAGCTATAATCTCAAAATAACAATGTAAAGTACACAAGTCAAAGCTTTTAGTTTTCATGTGCTGGTTTGGAATAACATTCCACATGATATTAAATCACCTCCTAGAATCTCTTCCTTCCATAATAGGTGAATTAGATTGATGAGACCATGAAAAATATGGTGAACTTATTGAAGTACAAGTTATAATACCTATCTCCTGTTTTTCATTTTCATTTTGCAGCAATGTGGTATTTACAAAAATAGTTGTTTCTGCACTGTATACATGTATGTGTGTGTGAAAATATTATTGACTTATATTGTGTGCATGCGTGTGTGAATACATAATAGAAAGCATCAAGGCTAAATTATCATCTGCATATGTGATGCACTGTCAAATCAAGATGATGGGCTAAAGGTTAACAGATTTTCATTGGTTTCTACCAGTACATGGATAGAGGTCATTGTTTGACATCTTTGCCTGCCATGATCTTGTTCTTGAGGCAAAAGGCAATGATATATTATACCCCAGCTGTATACAATACCAATAACACTGGAAAGTGTCAGTGAAATATCTTCGGTTGTTAAAAAGTTCTATGCAGGGCAAGTCACAGAATTAAGAGTTTTGCAATTATATTTATATCCATACGAGAAAAGTTTCAGGCAATTTGTGTAATTTAAAAATGATGTAACAATTTTATTTACTTCAGTCTTACATCAGGCCTATTATGTTATGAAATTGTCCCTCTATCTGCTTGTCAACACATGACTTCAATTCATGACCAAACAAAATTCCTTTTCTGAAAAACTAGGAACATTAAGTTCAAGAAACAACTGCCAATGTCAAAACTCAATTTTTAAAAAATTGTTCTATTAGTAAAATACTAAGATAAGTAATAGTGAAATATCTTCTCATCCTTGAGAATATCTCCGAGTTCCAATTTCAGGAATTGAAAAGTAACCACATACTTTGAAACTCGCTTCTTTGCAAGAAACCGTATTTGTGTACCAAAGCTTTTTATTACACCAAATTTTTATTTTGCTGCATTGACATGCTATCATTGATCACATTTGCGAATGAGCAGGTTAATTTAAGGTAGGTTAATTATTTTAAGTACACAATAATATTTATGACAGTATACAAATGATCAAAAGAAATGAGTTGACCTGACACATGACTGGGGCCACCAGCTCTATTGTGGGTACAATTTGAATGCCTGCTAGCTTTTCTTTTATTCCACCCTCTTTATTTGATGCAAAAGATGTATTTCTATCTATCTATCTATCCCTTAGTCTTGCTAACCGTTGGGGCACCAATGATGACCTGACAACCAGCTTCCTCCATTCCAATCTGTTCTCTGATACTCTCACTGTGTCACTCAGCGTCAGTCCTGTCCACTCTGAGATGTTATCCTCCCATCTTTTCCTATCTTCCTCTCCTTCGCCCTCCCTGCACAGTACCTTGCATGATTGTCTTAGCAAGCCCTGTTGATCGTGTGACATATCCATACCATTTCATTTTGCGCTTTTTCACAATGGTCAATAGCTCTTCATAGGGCCCAATCGCTTGCTTAATTCTGTTTCCCACTTCCTCATTCGTGACATGATCTCTATATGTAATGCCAAGCAACCTTCGAAAGCATCTCATTTCAACAGCTTGTATCCTCCTTTTGAGATCCGCTGTGAGGGTCCATGACTCACAGGCATATAGGAATAAAGATGCAACCAAGGAGCGCATGTCTGATTTTTGATCTGATTGAGGTGTTTCTGTCTTTCCAAACTGTCTTCAGCCTTGCCATTGCTGTTATTGTCAGCGCAATCCTGGACAATATTTCTGGTTTTGATCCCTCGTCTGCCACGATGGCTCCTAAGTACTTGAATCTATTAACTGTTTCCAGTTTTTGGCCTCTAATCATGATGTCAGTGCTGATGCCACTGGTGTTGTTGGTCATCAATTTGGTCTTCTCTGCACTGATTTCCATACCAAAAGCAGTTGCTGTCCTGTCCAGTTTTTCCACTAACTGAGCTAGCTCCTCATTTCCTGCAAGGCCATCGATGTCATCAGCAAAGTGCAGATTCGTTATTATTCTGCCTCCAATACTGACAGTTCCTTCATGGTCTTCCAGTGCATCTGTCATGGTTCTTTCAAGGAAGATGTTGAAGAGAGTAGGTGAAAGCAAGCAGCCCTGTCTGACTCCCACTGTTGTCCTAAACCAATCTCCTATTTGACCGTTGAAGCATACTGCGCTGGTGGCTTTGCTATAAAGGCTTTCTATATTTTGATCAGGTTAGCATTGATGTTGTACAGCTTCATGGTGGACCAATGGTCTGCATGCCATACCCTGTCAAATGCCTTCTTAAAATCTATAAAGACATGATAAAGGTCTTGTTGGTGCTGGAGGTATTTCTCACATAGTATTCTTAGGTTGAAAATCTGTTCAGTTGTGCTTCGCCCTGGTCTGAAGCCTGCCTGTTCTTCAGCTATGATTTCCTCTGCCCGCTGCTTCAGTCTGTTTAATATGATTTTTAGCATGACTTTGCTTGGGTGGCATATAAGACTGATCATACGATAGTTCTGATATTGCTGCAAATTGCCTTTTTTCGGGAGAGTTACTATGAGTGAATGAGTCCATGATGTTGGCCATTCCCCTGTCTGCCAGATCTTGTTGCAGATTGTTAGTAGGGCGCTTATCATGGCTTCACCCCTTCTTGGACTAGTTCTGCAGGAATGTTGTCTACTCCTGTTGCCTTCCCTTTTTTCAATGCTTTCACTGCAGCCTCTACTTCTTCTCGGAGGATGGGGTAGTTGTCAGTGTTGGTCACTGACAGGGTGTTGAGTATGTCTGGGTCCCCTGTAGGTCTGTGGTTGTACAGGTCTGAGCAGTATTCTGTCCATCTCTTAAGAATGTCTTGTTCTTCTGTAAGACATTTCCCTCCCTTATCTCGAATGATGGAGGAGCGTCCTTGTTTTACACTGGTCAGGTCTTTCACCAGTTGGTATGCTTTTTGTTATTATTTTTCTTGAGATTGTTTTCTATATCTTTACACTGGCCTTCAATCCATGTCTCCCTTGCCTTTCTCATGCTTTCTTGATAACCTGGTTGATTTCCCTGTATTGTTTTGCTCCTTCTACTTCTGACTTCTTCTTCTTTAGCTCTCGACGCCTGTCACACACATCAAGTATGTCAGTTGTAACCCAAGTTTTCTTTGGTCGTCGATGTTTGCCAAGGATCTCACTGGCTGTTTGGGTCACTGCTATGTTAAATGTGTCGATCATTGTGTCTATAACTGTGTTCTCTGCACTAAGAAGTAACAGTGGTGCAAATTTCCCTCCTATCCTTGCCTGGAAGGCTTCCGAGACCTCTGGGTCTTTTAGCTTGTTAAGGTTGAACTTGATTCTTGTGGGGCCCTCTTTGTCGACTTTTTTAGACGTAGTCAGAGGGTCATCATCATTAAGTCATGGTCACTTCCAATGTCTGCTCCTGGGAAACTTCCTGTCTTGGCAATGTTTACGCTGGTGTGGAAATGTCTCTTCACCATGATATAATCAATCTGGTTATGGTGTTCTCCATTCGGGCTATGCCAGGTACACCTTCTAGATGCTTTGTGTGGACCAAACGTGTTCATCAGCTTCAGATCATTGAAGCTGGCAAATTCCAGTAGCCTTAAGCCTCTGTCGTTGGTCTCTGCATTGCAGTAGTGTCCACATGTGCCTTTCCAGTTATCAATGGCATCCTCTCCTATTTTGGCATTCCAGTCTCCTTGCACCACAAGAATGTCTTTCTTTGGGGTCTGGTCCAGGACTTCTTGCAGTTGGTCGTAGAAATCCTCTAATTCTTCATCATCATGGTCTGTAGTTGGAGTGTAAGCTTGCACAATGGTGATATTGAGTGGCGTTGCACTCAAGCATATGATGATAAGCCTGCTGGAGACTGGCCGACAACTCATGACAGTGTTCACAGCAGGGGTCACCAACCCGGTGCCCTCGGGCACTAGGTCGCCCCTAAAGACCACATGAGTCGCCTGCAGGCCTGTTCTAAAAATAGCACAACTCAGCTGCGTATAAAATTGTATTTTATTCTGTTGCTATTCTTTTTTCTTAATCACACTTGCATTTATATAAATTTAAAAAATGACAATATCTTAAAAATATGTTTCTTATTCATGAAGTTTAGATAAGTTTAGGTGATCTCTGACGTACTCCAGTTCAAAGGTCAGTATTGTGAATGTGACAATACAGTGCTCGTGGAGAGTAAGCTACCGGCGCAGCGAAGATTGGCGTTGACGCAGTTTCTTACCCTAAAAGCATGGCAGAAAAAAGAAAGAAAACCTATCACTTTCACAACGAATGGGAGTCAGAGTTCTTTTTTACGACTGTGAAAGAAACCTGCGTGTGTCTTATATGCGGAGCGACTGTGGCAACGGCAAAGCGGCACAATGTGGAGAGACACTTTACTATGAATCACAAAAACTACAATGCTAACTACCCACCGGGAAACGCACTACGGGCAGAAAAAGCCCTTGAGCTAAAGACAGTTTTGGGTAAGCGACAGGCTTTTTTCACAAGGCCGGCGAAAAAGTCACAAAAGCAACCGAAGCCTCTTTTAGAGCTATGCATTTCCTGATCTAGAAGAAGAAGGCATTTTCAGACGGAGAAGTTGTCATAGAAGCAATGATGATAATTGCTAACACTGTACTTAAAGACGAGAAATATGGAACTGATGTAATCGCCACTCTCTCTGACGTCCAACTCGGGGCGTCTACGATGATTAGACGAGTGTCAGCTTTGTCCAGTTACTTGGTCGATCAGCTGGACCGGGATCTGGCAAGGTGCAGGTGGTTTAGTATCCAGTGCGACGAGTCCATGGACAGCAGTAGTACAGCGCAGCTGATGGTTTTTATCCAGATGGTGTTTGAAGATTTCTCCACAAGAGAAGAACTCCTGACACTACTGCCCATAAAGACAACTACGAGGGGAGTTGACATTTATAACACAGTTAAGGAGTTTTTCATGCAGAAAAAGGTACCATTGGAAACGCTGGTAGCGGTGACCACATATGGGGCTCCTGCTATGATTGGCCGACATGCAGGTTTCATCGCTCACTGTAAAGGTGACCCAGCCTTCCCAAAATTTCTACATTACCACTGCATTATTCACCAGCAGGCATTGTGTGCCAAAGTGATCGGCTTTGGGCACGTGATGACTCCCATTGTGAAAATCAAACAATATCCGCTCCAAAGCAAAACAGCACAGGATTTTCAAAGTGCTATTGAAGGAGATGGCAGCTGAATGTGGTGACCTGCTACTACACACAGAAATCAGATGGATCAGCAGAGGACGAGTTTTACTTCGTTTTTTTGTCACTTTTGGGTGAAATCAAAAGAGTTCATGCAGTCCAAAGGCGAAGACGTCTCACTGCTAGAGGACACAGAGTGGACACTTGCCCTTGCATTTTTGACGGACATTACTGGGAAACTAAACCACTTGAACTGCGAGCTGCAAAGTAAAGGTAAGACTGTTGTTAATATGATAAGTGCTTTAAATGCATTTAAAGCCAAAACTAACATTTTCTCTGTGGATATACAGAGAAAAAAGGTGCTGCACTTTCCCTCTGTGCAGTCAGTGCTGAAAGACAATGCTTCTGCATCTGATACATTTGACAAAGTTGCAGACAAGCACTGTGAAGTCATAAACAGACTTGGGCAAGAGTTTGAGAATAGGTTTTGTGACCTTGATCAGCTTGAGCCATGTGTATCATTCATTTCCAATCCTTTCATGAATATGGACACAATAAGCTTTGCTGAGCAACTAAGTACAACGTTCAACAAGGATGCTGTACAGGTGGAAATTGAAATCATAACATTGCAAAATGATCTCCACCTCAAAGCCTACCAGGCTGCACCAAACTTTTGGTGCCTTGTTGACACAGAGAAGTACAGTGGTGTGTGTACAGCAGCTATGAAGGTTGAAAGCCTGTTTGGTTCTACCTATCTATGTGAATCAGCTTTTTCTGACATGAACTTCATCAAGAACAAAATCAGAACACGCCTCACTGATGCACATCTGAAAGAGTCACTCTCAGTTGCAGTGTCAAGTTACACACCAGATTACAATACAATGGTAAACAGCATGCAATGCCAGTCTTCCCACTAACAAAGAAAATGATACCAGATGTCAGTGGCAACATGTCAGTGCCATGGCAAAGTTTAATTAAAATATTGAAGAATTGTTCAATTTAAAATGTGTGTTCATGACATGTAACAGTTATTATTTTGTTAAAAATACAGCAGATTTGGTCATTAGTTCAAAATGTCACAAAATTTATTTAAAAATATTTAAGTTTTTCTCACTACATTACAGACATTACAATGTACATAGTTGATAACTTTTTGAAACATGGTACAACACAGTTTATGATTCGTTGAAAAGATTTGTCAGTGGCTATTGAAAATGGGACATTTTTCCTAAGAAATGTAATGTAAGTGATCATCTGAAAATTTAACAATTACTGAGATAAATAGAAATAAAGTGCTGAATATTGATATATGTTTCCCACCTTGTCAATGTTGGTAATCATTGTGAGAAATCATTAACGTGATCAGAGTCTTCACATTATTAATAATGTATAAGGTAAACTAAGCAAATTTGTTATTTCAGAAGAGTGTATCAAACTGGTAGCCCCTCGTATGACTCAGTACCCATGAAGTAGCTCTCAGTATCAAACAGGTTGGTGACCCCTGGTTCACAGTGTCTTTGTGGACGAGAAATCCGACACCATGTTCATGTTTATCTTCTCTGCCAGAGTAATATAGTTTATGGCCATCCTGTGTTGATGTTTCCCCAAGGTTCTTCCATCGTACTTCGCACAGTTTCAGGATGGTCCAATGGTATCTGTTCATTTCGTGTATTAGTTCCTCTATCTTTCCAGGCTTTCTTAATGTCCTGATGTTCCATGTACCAATGCTGATGTTGTTTCTGATTTGGAGTTTTGGTGGTGATCGTGCACCAGTAGCACACTTAACACCTCTGCCCTGGTGCAAGAAAAAAGGCGAGGTCCTTGTCCCGGGCGACAACCGATCCGGTATGGGTGGAGGTAAAGTTGTCATTGCATGTGGTGTGTCATGGGCAATGAATCTGGCAGAACCCATCACTCTCCAATTTGTTGACCACAGCCAAACTCCACATAACTAGTGGCTCGCCTTGGTCCTGGACACGTGGCCGTTGAGTCCTTCTTGGGACTCCTCCGCCCTGGGCGGTGACCTTATTGAGAAAGTTCATACACCCAATCAGGTACTGTGTCAGCACCCTAGCCTTTGGTTATCCAAAACCTAACCTGCAAGGCAGCAGGGGGCTCATGGAAGGTGGGGTCGTCTATATCCCGTGCAAATGTGAACATCTGCCCACTGCCCAAAAAAGAGGTATTTAACACAACAATATTAAGGATGTCAGCCTTTAATTCAGTACAACAAATACTTCCTTAGGTCAGATATCAATAAGTGGTTGGCACTTAATGAGGTTCTTAAGAAATACCTGCAGACACAGCTGATGCTGCAGACTGAAAAGAGGACACCTTACATTTATGATTAGTCTTTCACCAAACTAAAGGGTATAACTAAAACATGAATTTCACTTCAAAAAACTTTTTTAATTGGTATTTTTTAATAAAGTGCTGCTTAAGTAGGCATTAGTGAGATTTTCATTGATCAAAATTTTGTTGCATACTGTCATTTACTGTGTACTAAGAATGTTGCTTGGAAAGAAATTTTAATAAAATATACAACATTTTATTAAAAGTTGAGAATTTCATATTGCTCATTCAGATTTCCAGGTCCTATCTACCATTTTTGATGGAAAAACGTGATATACTAAGGTTTCATTTACCAATTTTGACTGCGATTTTCTCGGCATTCAACAAATAAGGTAAACTTTTGGATATTTTCTAGTAGTTCGCAAGTTATCAGGGCAAAAATTATTGTGCGAGTGATGTACTGTACATGATTTATTATTTACTTTTTTTAAACATGTATTATTTTTCCCCCTGCTTAAACACTCTAAATTTTGAGGAACATTCCATCTCAGGGACTGCACTGGGCTTCACCAATGTCACAAGATGCGAGTTTATTTTCCTTATTGGTGACAAAATATACCATCTGGTATTGGTGACAAAACTTTTGGCTGTTTAAAATTATATTGCGTTTGGAGAAATTCAAAGGCACTATGACAGGAAGCCATAAAACTGGATATAAAACTGCACTATAGTTACATAAATCCCTTGTTCATACTGACAAACCACCCCAACATAGCCTCGTTATGTCATGATCCGCTTATGCTGTTGTCTGGCCTTAGTACTTGGTGTTGTAATATAACCAAAATAGTCATGCTACCTGACTAGCTACAATTGACCATATCTGAAGATGGGAATGGGAATGACTACAATCTACCAGACAATGACATCTTTTTCCTTTTTGAAAAATTTACCTGAAAAAGTAATTTTGCTGAAACATCAAAAAAAAAACTCATTACCTTTAAAGCATCGATATTCTGTATATGTACAAAGAAAAGTTTTAAAATTTCTGTCTCTATCAATGTTTGACAATTATTTGATGTTGCCACAAAATTAATGAGCATTTGTTTCATCCTTCAAAAAGCACCTTTAGTGTTGTCTTCAACAACACAAGAATCTTCATCAAAGTAAGCATACAAGACTGAACACTTTCCTGAATGGCCTTTTTCAGTGATCACTGTATAATCAATGGTACTTACCTGTAGAATTCAATGGGTGATGGACACAACAGCTGATATGGGAATTCTCCTGTCACATACTTCAATGCGTACCACTGATGTAGCAAGTAAGGAAGATGACTCTCTATTAAGAACGCGGAGCTTCTGTATGCCAGCAGTGCAGACACTTTGTCCAGTACCTGATTAAAAAATATGTGTGAAAATTGTATCAGCTTTACTCTGGTTGTTATGATCTGAAACCTATTTTACTTCATACCTTGATCTTAATCCAACTTATTTTTACCTTCCACTTTACTCTTAATCCAAATCTGTTTTTCCTTGCTCATTAATCTTAATGCAACATCTCTCAACCAAATTCCACAAAATAAGGTCAAGAATAAAACAATTGTGGAAGTCATTCAAAACTGCTACCTGAAATATTGGACATTTTTCTGATGTGAAGGACTCCACCACATAAATGAGCTTAAATGCAGTTGAGAGTGTTTAACAAATAAATAGTTTTTCATTCTTCAAAAAGTATACTCATCATATCCTAGTAAGAATCTGGGATACAAGGCTAAAATTTAAACTTTTACAAATCTAGCTTGTTGATTCCTGAGTGGATGCACCCACATTTTGTATGCATTTCTGTTGGAAAATTCCACTGTTCAATAGCAGGTGCATGCTTGCATGCACTTAGTAGTTTTGGTCCAAACATTTCACTTTAGACATTCAAAATGCAAGACAGTAAAGAAAAAAGTTTTGAACAATGCACTGCCTGCTAACAACTTTTCTTGACCTAGACTCTACACCTACTGACCCCAGAGTGCTTAACACAGCAACAACAACTGGTTACCTGGTGTGGAGGCAAATGGAGTCAAGACTGGCCACGATATCAATCATACAATGCTGGAATCCTAACCTGTACCCTTTCTGTTGCAATTCAGATTTGAGCCACAGAGGCTACATAGAAATTGCTGAATAGTTAAATAATGGCATGTTTGTCTTCAAGACAATTATTGCAGTTAAAATAAAAGAATGCATTGAAAAATAGAATTTACTCTCATCACAACTTCTATTTTTAAGCCCGTTTCCTTGATTAGCTGACACATGGCAAAGACAGCTTTCTTTTCACAGACAGGGCTAATACATATAACCGTGGACAGGACCAATAAGACACTGGCTGTTCTGTTGGACTTCTCATCTTCAATTCTCTCTGAAGTCAGGTTACCCTGCAATTATAGTGTTGAAAGTTATCACTATTCTATATTTGATAAAATATTCATTGTAAGTAAAGCTTTACCTATGTTATCTTTCATCTAATGTCAACATTTACATTTTATGTAAGTATTCCATATGTTTACACTTTGTTTGCTTTTCACTATCATGAAATTCATTTTCTGTACTTGTGAAATTAAAATAATACATTATTTTTTGTCATCATGAGTTAATATCAGTCAGCATCACATTAAACTTATTACTTGTACCCAGCATCACATCACATTAAATGTATTACTTGTACCCAGCATCACATCACATTAAATGTATTACTTGTACCCAGCATCACATTAAATTTATTACTTGTATCCAGCATCACCTTAAATTTATTACTTGTACCAGCATCACATCACATTAAATTTATTACTTGTACCCACCCAGCAACAAATCACATTAAATGTACCATATTTTTGCGTATATAAGATGCGTCTTGTACAAAATTTTAGGTACCCCACACCCAGGGTGCGTCTTAATTAATGGGTGTCTTATCTAAGTATTTTTTAACACGACCAAATGGTACAGTGTGTGATATTGAAGGACGATTATTAATAATTCAAGCCTTCAGTTTGATCACTATCATCGAAACGGCACAGTTACTGTCACGTTGCGAACGCACCCAGTTGGCTAGATTTTCTTCCAAGTTTGGCCATCTTGCCTTTCTACCTCTATGAGCTTGTTTCCTTGGATTCATCTTCTTAATCTCCTCTTCTTCCAACCTCCAATCACGTACATTCTTCTCATTGCAGCTAAATTCTCTTTCAGCAGCTCTGTTGCCACACTACTTGGCAAACTTGATGATGTCTAATTAAAGTTGGCCGTATATGATTTTCGCTTTGGCATCGTGATAATTTTATAAATTTTAAAAATGCCAAGCAAATTGATCACTCATTTATATATAAAAAGAGACTATTTACATGTTTATATATGCTAAACAGCATACATTGGGCATTTATTGGTCTATGTACTATTCCACCCGCTGAAGACTTGGCCTAGTGGATCAATGAAGCTGCCTTTACATCCGGCATTTATTGTTCTAGAATCTAGATACCAGGTACTAAACCCTTTCGCTATTGGCCTTAAATCTCAACTAAAAATGGTAATGAAGCCTTGTTTACATCCGACGGGTGATGGAACATTGGACAAATTTTCATTTATGATAAAGGAAAGTTATCCACTGGAGATAAATTGCTCAGTTCAATGGATGGCTATGCCGCGTGTGTCTTTTATTTGTAGGCATCTTATTTAAAATATTTTTTACACAAATTGTCAAAACACGCGTCTTATAATTAGGTGCGTCTTAAATGCGCGAAAATACGGTATTACTTGTACCCAGCATCACATCACATTAAATTTATTACTTGTACTCAGTATCTTGTTAAATTTATTAATTGTACCCAGAATCTCAACACATTAGATTTTTTTACTTTTAACTTCTTACTTTCAATATAAAATTAATATATTCCAGTGGATAGTTTTCCCAACACCTTACCAACAGTCTTTCTTTCTCATTCTGACCAAACAGCCAAATTTTGTTTCAAGCCTAGCAATGATCCCTTAATATTTATAGGAAAACTTAAAATAATGAACCCTAAGCTTGTCCTTGAAGACAGCACTCCCAATGTGATACGTTCAAATGTTTATGCTAAATTTCCTTTCTTTTCTTCCAATGGCTTTAAAGTTAAAGAGGAGAGAGAAAGTTCAATGAAAACATCAAATCCCCTGATGGTAGCACTAAAAACAGCCCAATTTAGTACCTACTGTCTAGTGCTGATGTACAAGTATACAAAGTTTTATTCCTCAATATAATATTTCTTTAAAGTTGTGGACAAGCTTGATGTAAACATTAAATGTTAAACCATTACATATACCATTAAAACAGGACATCCAATGTTCTATGCAATACACTTTGAAATTCATCAAGTTTCATCTCCTAATCTCAGATGGTTTCTAAGTTACAGAGAGAAAGGAAAAGTGTCATCAAAGTGTCATCAAAATGTATGGAAAAATAGATACTACTGAGCCTCAGAAAGTAACACCCACAACATGGTGTGTAACATACCTTGTGCATGATGTACCAGTATATCATGTTCATTTCTTCTATTTCAAATGGATATTAATCCATGAAAGTTGATGACAATTAAAACCATAGATCCATGAACTTCAAGATGGTATTCTGCATGTGTATGAAACTCACTTAGTGATGATGCCAAAGATGGTACTCCCCATGTGTATGCAACACACTTAGTTAACATGCCTAAGATGGTACTCACCAAAAGTATGCAACACGCTTAGTGATGATGCCCAAGCATGCTAAGTTTCATAAATTAATATCAGATAGTTTTAAATAAATGGTATGGAAAGGAAAGCGTAATGAAAATATAAAATATTGACCCATTTATGTCGTTGATAAAGGAGATGGAAACTAATTATTCAACCTGACCTTAATCCTCAGGACAAGACCATGAATTAAGAGTATGACACACTTAATACTAATGTAAAAGAATACAAAGATCCATTCCTTAATCTCAAAATGGCTTAAAGTCATACAGTGGAAACAAAATTTTAATGGACAGATCTGTATAAATGTTGATACCTTGTTCATCTTCCCTCAATGGAAAGGAAATAATTATCTGCAGAGGTTATGACATCTGACTAACCTGAATTTCAAGAGAATCTGTCAGCATTTCATACAATCTGTCAAACATGGCATTCTGATGGTCCCTAGGCAACCCTTTTCTATTCTCACCCTTCCCAGTCACAAATAGGCTGAAAAATTTAAGCTTTTCATTAACATACAATGTGTATTGACATGCCAGCTTACAAATTCACTCATATATATATATATATATATATATATATATATATATATATATATATATATATATATATATATATATATATATATTTATAAATAAATAAATAAACAAACTGAAGTGGGAAATTTGTCTGAATTGGATTTTTAACATAGCTTGAAAGATTTTCAGTCACAGCGCTCTGATGTTTTCAGCATGGTAGTTTGTAGTGATGTCTAGCACTGGGATATCATGCCACGAACAAGTGTCATAATGTTCCACCAAATCACATTATCCTGACAGCAGTCTAGCCAGTCTAATAATAGCCTCTTAATGCTGAGTGCATTGCAAGGCAGCTGTTAGAACCATTTTTATAAGTCTCTGGTATGTCTTGGCCAGGGTTCGAAACCATGACCTCCCTCAAACAAGGCAGGCACTTTAACCACTTTTCTACACATGCCATGGTAATACCATAATTGGCCTAATTTAGGTAATTCTCTAAAGTCTGCACTCTTTAAAATGAAAGTAGTTTATTAGCATCTTACTGTATTTACCGTATGTTATCAGATGGCAACAAATAATTAGTTTTTGTTGTTGTCATAATTTCTTTAATGATGTGTCCAAAAACATACAGGTGAAGATTAATTTATGTCTCCCCCCTCTACCGTAATGGAGTTACTGTTAGCTCACATGACAACGCGCTTCCATGAAGTTAAACGAGTATTTTGTCTAAACCAAGGAAAGGATAATGAATGAAAAACAGGCATTACTTGCCTATTTTTTCTCTTTGATACATGTCCATCCATCAGAAAACACAGCTATACATGTATTAGAGCCACGATTGAGTGTGTATTTTCCAAACGAACCATCATATTAGTAATCTTGCAATCTAGTTTAACCCTTTGTTAATCAATTATCATTAAAATCTACCTTACAAACGAACCGCTCCGATGGCCTAGTGGTTAGAGCGTTCGCCGTGGAAGCAGGAGGTTGCGGGTTCGATCCCCGGCTTAGTCATACCAAAGACTTACAAAAATGGTACTAACAGCTGCCTCGCTTGATGCTCAGCATTAAGAGGTTAGTGTTAGGACTGGTCGGCCTGGTGTCAGGATAATGTGACTGGGTGGGACATCATGCTACATGTCTGCGGCATGATGCCTCAGTGCTAGACATCACTATAAACTGCCTCACAGCAGATATCGTAGCGATATGACTGAAAAATTGTTAAAGCTACGTTAAAAATCCTAATCAAACAAACAAACCTTACAAACGCATGCAAAGTTTTATTTCTGTGTAATTAAGATATTAATACAAACTAAATAAAATGATTTTGGAATTATAATTCTTAAGATATTTATGACAGAAACGTTTTAGTATCAAGAGTAGAATTACCGGTACATGTATGATGGCTAATCTTAGAAGACCAAGGGTGAGAGGCTCCATATGAGTTGAGTGTTGTATGCATGCCTATGAAGTGAAGTTAAAAAAAAAACAAGCACGTTGCAATATATGAGTCAACATTATTAACATGTTTTAAAAATAAAGGTGATTCATTTGTTGTGGTTCTTCTCTCAACTTCAAAATGAGCAGAGCTAGCCAACTCGAAATAATGAACTGCTCAAAGATTGTTTTGATGCATGGCAAAGATTTCAAGGTGTCTAGGTGATAATTGTTAATAATATAACTTGTGGGATTTCTTTGACATGTGTGTTCAGAAATAAAAGGCAGTCATCTTGATTTCATTAAAAGAGTACTACAATGTACTGATCATTTAGCACCACAATCAATATTTATCAAAGAGGTTTATTACCTGCAGAACAATAACTATGTTTAAACCTTTGCATATAATGCCTCAGGGATAAGGGGTTTGTTTTGCTGCATAATGCCAATGAATTTTATGAATTCATACAGACTCTCTGATGTATTGTTTAACGATATAAAGCAGGGGTCAATGGTTATGATTTCTAATTAAAGCCATAACTGTCACACCTGTTTGAAGTGGTTTCATATGTAACAATGTCTACACTGACAACCAATCATATTTTTGTTAGCCGAATCAAGGTATTAAAATAAAGTGTTTAAATAAATTACCCACCGCTATAAAAAGTTTATATACTGGATAGCTGTCATTGCGAAACATAATATTGTTAGTACTGTAATGACTTTGATGGATAAGTTTATTATACGTTATGCAACAAGCAAGGCACAGCCTAGTTTGTGGAAGGACTCGCCCTTGCCAAAATCATTTCTAAAGAGGCCAGTAGGCCGTCAACAGAAGCAAACTCAAACTAATGATACTGAGGATGCATCAAAAAAAAGAACAGACTACGAAGAAAGCTACTCTAGATGTTGAGTTTGATTATCTTAACTAGGTTCTGAACGTGGTCACTATAAACATTATACATTAAGCCAAAGGAGTATATCGTTAACAATGCAAAACTAATAAGACCTACAGCGGAAAAATTCAAAATTCCAAAATAAACAGAGAGTACTTGGACTTTTCTGCAGATTTGAATTTGAACGGACATTTGCCTAAATCTAGAACGGCCCATTTCATATTGACAAGATATGGATGATATGATAGATCAATGGCTGCTCACTCAGTGTGACTTACAAATTCCAGTCAGTGTTGAGGGAATATGTATATATGCCAAGGAGCTTGTCTCAACAGAATTTCCAGAGAGCTAATTCCATGCCAGTCATTCTTGGGGAGGGAGTTTCAGGAAAAGACATGTGTTTGTGTTTAGAAATAGGATCTTTCTTGCCTAACACTTACCCAAGGATTTGGAAGAAAAGATCGCTTTGTTCCACAAGTTTGTTAAGGACAGACGTATGGAGGAAGAGTTTGATGATCAGTCTATTATTAACATGGATGAAGTACTTTGATCTTGTGCCAGGGAAAACGGTAGACAAAGACGGAACGAAAAGCATTTTGATTAGTACAACTGGAGCAGAGAAGAGAGACCTTACTGTTTTAGCTGTTGCGGGTTCTGGCGACATATTACCCCCAATGATTACTTTCACTGAAAGTCTAGATCTGAAGGCACCAAAAGGGTGGATTATTGCAGTTCAAGAGAAAGCATGAATTGATGAAATGCTAATGCTGCAATGGATTGAAGAAATTTATTAACCATTCATCAGAAGAGAGCGATAATTATTAGTTATGAACTCATTCCCGGCTCACATCACTGATGACGTGAAGAAACAATTGCGATGCAGAAATGTTGTGCCAGCAATAATACCAGGAGGCTGCAAGTCCAAGTTGCAACCTCTTGATGTGAGCATTAATAAGCCTGTCAAGAGCTACCTCTGCCGCAGCTGGACGGAATACATCAGGGATGCTACGAATGCATTAGAATCATTTGATGAAAGCAGCAACGGACAAGCTACTTGAAATTTAATAATATATTTTATCTGCATACATATATACAGACATACATACAAACATTCATATATACGATTAAGAATTTTAAATTAAATTAGTTTATGGAAGTTCATGACCAAATTAAATAATTGGCGACCAAATGAAGCAAACTTTATATCAGTTAAATTAACGACAAACAGGCTGTGAATTTTACATTGAAATGATGCAGCTGATTTTCATTGGTTGTGTCCGAAACCATAAATTGTAAAACAATTATAGCTAAGCAATGTACAAATACTTACAAAGCATTTAAATATTATATTCCCCTCCATAATAAAAAATGATGTCAAAAACATAGTGTCTGAAAACAAAGTAAATACAGGGGGTATATATACATTCCAAAATGATCAAGTCATTTATCCTGTTCTAGCTTTACCCCCACCACTTTTATTGTCTACTAGCACTCTGACACCAATTTCCCCCAAAATAAGTTCTAATACCAAACATGTTGACGTACACGGTAATGTATCATTGGTCTGAAGTGAGATGATGTATCAAAATGATTAGATCCAAAAACGTTTTTGTCTAAAAGCACTATATTCCAAATAAATGTTCATGTCAAAAGAAAATAAATGTTCATGTCAAAAGAATAGCATTGATGAACACTGTATTTCCTGTGAATAATAATTTGAATAAATAATTCCTCCAAAATGAAATGCTGAACACAAGAATATAACTTATTCTTCTTCAGATGTTAAATGCACGAATGAGTAATTTCTCACGCAAAGAACATAGGATAAAAAAACTAAGACACAAATATAGAACCAGGATAAGGGTCAAAAGTTAATTTCTAGAATATTCAAGCAGATAACAAGATATGGTCTATTACTAACATTATAATAAAGAACATGGAAAACATTGGGCACAACAAGTTCGTCATGGGGGAATTGCAATGTCCTAGACCCAGATCCAAATAAACATATATACCTCCATTGATAATGACCCAAATATTCAACCCACACTCATAGAGAAAAAATATTATTTGTTTATAAAATATAACTTACCGGTCAAGTCCAAAATACAATTAGACATAACATATAGTCATGAAGAAAAACTATACATAACATTTAGCAAATAAATGTTGTGCCTACAAAAGGTAAAAGTTAAAAAAATGCTAAACTGAACTGCAAACAAATTTAGAAGGCCCCTTCAAATAAATCATACAATTAAATACAAAAGATAAAATATAAAACATGCAGTCAAATATTAAAATACTGTAAAAAATACCCCTATATAACAGATAAAAGTAATATGTGTAAAATCTTTAAAAACATAATTAAAATGTAAGGATCACAGTAGGAGTTAAAAGCTGGAGTACCACATGTCAAGCATGCCAACAAAAATGGCAACAAATCATAGACAAGTCATACAATCATTCTAAGCAACATATAGCTGACTATGCAAAGATCCATGGCAATTTCATCTGACAAAAAATAAAGATGGATAAGAAAAGAAAAAAGGAATAGAAGCTGAGCTATCCTCTCGAAGATACAAAAGGAACCCTGGAATGGGAGAAAGAGACAATTCTGAGCTAGCTTTTTCACTTTAGATCAGTGAATTAAATTCACAACACCTAAAAAACAACAGGAATATATCTCATCCCCATCTTAAGGTGTGACTGAGACTGGGAAACTCAACAAAACAGGTGTGATTGAAGGTAGCTGATTCTTTGCCATAAACCTAGATTCATAAAGATGAGAAAAGAATCATAGTTACCATTAAAACGTAAATGATCTTGAAGCAGTGCAGCCCTCCAAGGTCAAAGATGAAGGCTGTATCCCTGTGGAGCTATAGAAACTCTGCAATCAGCACCACTGACATGGTAAGCACATGACTAAACGTTTATGCTAGTCTCCAACAAGTAGTGAAGATTTTCTCGGACAAAACATTCTCCTTTAGCAGACTGAAGGATTACAACATGGGAGGCAACTGTCATAAGGGTTCAAGCCTTATGCTCCAAGGCCTTTACTGGGACACAAGACCAAGTCCCAGCTGATATCCCCATTCCAGTCCAATTCCCAATTCTACAGGTGAGTCCCCACAACTTTATTGTTTAATTAAGTATTTAGCAGGACTTTTCCTGGTCTGGAAACTAACCTATTCTTGCTCCTGACATTTTTATAATTTCCTGGTAGCACTGAAACCCTGGTTAAAAATTCTCAAAAAATACTTGTTTCATATAAAAAAAATCCCAATTCTAGGGATGGGCCCTCCAAATGTTATTATTGGAATAATCTCTAAAGTATTTAGCAAGGTCTGAAAATAAAATTCACTGCAAAGATGAGTTGGGGGTGGGGGTTGCACTGGTTACTACTGAAAAAAAAGTTCAACACCATGTTCCCACTGCAAACTACTGTGCAGTAAAACTTGTTTTTTATACTACTGTCCACTTCCTAAATCATCACATCACCTGACTCAATTACATATGACATTTTTCTGACATAATAAATTGATGTAAATATACCAGAGATAAACATAATAAACTGATAATAATATAACAGAGAAAACAAAGTGATTCCAATCAATTTAGACTAATATTGACTTTTCATTATCAGAAATGACAAATTTGCTAAATGCATCAAGTCATTAGTGCAATTAATATGTTTAAATCATCAAAGAACTGCATTCATGCAATTAGGAAACAAACAACTGATAATATGTCTAAAACTATGACCAGGCATGGAAACATCCAGTAATCATCACTCAATCAATTATAATAAATAATAATAATAAAGACTTTATTTAGAGAAGGTAACTCAATTAGTTACAGAACTAATCTACCTTGATGCCTTCTATCTATTATGTACAATATATACAATACATACAACAGGATGTGAAGATCTGGCTTGACACTAAATAATTAAGGAATATTAAAATTCAAAGTATCAAGCCTGGAATTTGACCCTACCAATCCAATTTTCTCAACAAATTTACATTCATCAGTAATGACCATGAAAATCACAGATATCCATGAATTCATGCAAAATTCTCAGCCCTGACTATGAGGTAACAAGTCTACTTGACCAATCCAATTACCAAATGATTCATAGAGCAATTGCATACCAACTGACTTAAGAGTTCTGCAAACTCCAAAACTTTCATTTAGACTTTCTAAATTTAAATTTAGCCCCAAATTGCTCATTTATGAAACAATTAAATTTTATTTTTTTGTCATCAAAAGTTGTTCTCTGACTTTAATCAACTTTTACAAAATTAAAGAGCATGTTCAAGTCACACACAAAGTTTGGAAACTGCAACTTGAGTTACTGTGCAGAGAAAAACATTTGGAACTAATGAATAGACTAACATAATGTCTTCAGACCTGTAGTACGAATACAAAAGGGTCTCAACAACTACATACATTTCAAAACAAAGCAGGAAGTTCATTTTACAAAATTTACTTCAGCCTATTGGTAAGCTTCCTTCAATTGTGGCAAACTTGACCAAAAAAATCTGATGAAACATTTGTGACCTAAGGTGTGAGGGAACTCTGGCTAGAAAGCTCCACCAAATGAAACTGCCACAATTAGAGAAACATACCCTCATCCACTACCAGAAACAATAAACAATATGCAGCAATGATATCTGTTCCATCTAAAACATACGGAGATAACTTTTTCATCATGATTCTGACAACAAAATAACATTTTTGTTGGTGCTTAATACCATGGCTAACATTCCTGTAAAAGTAAATATCCTTTTTTTATTTACATACTAATCCAGTGTCATTGGATCTTCTAACTTGCAGTTTAAAAATTAGAATCCTGTGGATAATAGTGAATTCAGTGTGTCATTTTTGTCATTTGCTATTAACAAGACAGTAATGTTTTATGCTTACTTGGTAATGGATGCCTATAACAAGACAGTAATGTTGTATGCTTACTTGGTAATGGATGCTGCTATTAACAAGACGGTAATGTTGTATGCTTACTTGGTAATGGATGCTGCTAATAACAAGACAGTAATGTTGTATGCTTACTTGGTAATGGATGCCAATAATAACAAGACAGTAATGTTGTATACTTACTTGGTAATGGATGCCAATAACAAGACAGTAATGTTGTATGCTTACATGGTAATTGATGCCAATAACAAGACAGTAATGTTGTATGCTTACTTGGTAATGGATACTAATAACAAGACAGTAATGTTGTATGCTTACTTGGTAATGGATGCTAATAACAAGACAGTAATGTTGTATGCTTACTTGGTAATGGATGCTAATAACAAGACAGAATGTTGTATGCTTACATGGTAATGGATGCTAATAACAAGACAGTAATGTTGTATGCTTACTTGGTAATGGATGCTAATAACAAGACAGTAATGTTGTATGCTTACTTGGTAATGGATGCTGCTAATAACAAGACAGTAATGTTGTATGCTTACTTGGTAATGGATGCCAATAACAAGACAGTAATGTTATATGCTTACTTGGTAATGAATGCTAATAACAAGACAGTAATGTTGTATGCTTACTTGGTAATGGATGCCAATAACATGACAGTAATGTTGTATGCTTACTTGGTAATGGATGCCAATAACAAGACAGTAATGTTGTATGCTTACTTGGTAATGGATGCTAATAACAAGACAGTAATGTTGTATGCTTACTTGGTAATGGATGCCAATAACAAGACAGTAATGTTGTATGCTTACTTGGTAATGGAAGCTAATAACAAGACAGAATGTTGTATGCTTACTTGGTAATGGATGCTAATAACAAGACAGTAATGTTGTATGCTTACTTGGTAATGGATACTAATAACAAGACAGTAATGTTGTATGCTTACATGGTAATGGATGCTAATAACAAGACAGTAATGTTGTATGCTTACTTGGTAATGGATGCTAATAACAAGACAGTATTGTATGCTTACTTGGTAATGAATGCCAATAACAAGACAGTAATGTTGTATGCTTACTTGGTAATGGATGCCAATAACAAGACAGTAAATGTTGTATGATTACTTGGTAATGGATGCCAATAACAAGACAGAATGTTGTATGCTTACTTGGTAATGGATGCCAATAACAAGACAGTAATGTTGTATGCTTACTTGGTAATGGATGCCAATAACAAGGCAGTAATGTTGTATGCTTACTTGGTAATGAATGCTAATAACAAGACAGTAATGTTGTATGCTTACTTGGTAATGGATGCCAATAACAAGACAGTAATGTTGTATGCCTACTTGGTAATGGATGCCAATAACAAGACAGTAATGTTGTATGCTTACTTGGTAATGGATGCTAATATCAAGACAGAATGTTGTATGCTTACTTGGTAATGGATGCTAATAACAAGACAGTAATGTTGTATGCTTACTTGATAATGGATGCTAATAACAAGACAGTAATGTTGTATGCTTACTTGGTAATGAATGCTAATAACAAGACAGTAATGTTGTATGCTTACTTGGTAATGGATGCTAATAACAAGACAGTAATGTTGTATGCTTACTTGGTAATGGATGCCAATAACAAGACAGTAATGTTGTATGCTTACTTGGTAATGGATGCCAATAACAAGACAGTAAATGTTGTATGATTACTTGGTAATGGATGCCAATAACAAGACAGAATGTTGTATGCTTACTTGGTAATGGATGCCAATAACAAGACAGTAATGTTGTATGCTTACTTGGTAATGGATGCCAATAACAAGGCAGTAATGTTGTATGCTTACTTGGTAATGAATGCTAATAACAAGACAGTAATGTTGTATGCTTACTTGGTAATGGATGCCAATAACAAGACAGTAATGTTGTATGCTTACTTGGTAATGGATGCCAATAACAAGACAGTAATGTTGTATGCTTACTTGGTAATGGATGCTAATATCAAGACAGAATGTTGTATGCTTACTTGGTAATGGATGCTAATAACAAGACAGTAATGTTGTATGCTTACTTGATAATGGATGCTAATAACAAGACAGTAATGTTGTATGCTTACTTGGTAATGGATGCTAATAACAAGACAGTAATGTTGTATGCTTACTTGGTAATGGATGCCAATAACAAGACAGTAATGTTGTATGCTTACTTGGTAATGGATGCTGCTGCAGAGACTCTGACAATGTGACATGGATCACCAATACACATGAGAAGTCTGCCAGTAGGGGTTGAGTTGGAGTCCTCACTACTACTGGAACCTGATGGAAACTGGCACCAGCTACACAGAGGATCAATCTGTAATACACAGGGAACAGTTGCAGTTTGGTTAGGAATACATGGAAATGCACTGAAAATTTTTCTAAGAGAAAATGATGTGAATTTACACATAATATTAAAAAAAGAAGAGATTAATAAAATGTCATGTCATGAAAGTCATACAATAAAGATAAAAATGAACTGCTCTGAATTCTGAAGCCATTCTCAAATGGCAACCATTCATCTCTGCATGACATAATAATAAAACCTCAGCTTTTTTTGGATCAGCTTCAGTAAAATTTAAATTAAAATAATATTATGCCCAAGTTGATGGACCGAGGAATTATTATTGAACGAGTTCTTTGTTGTTGATTTAATGGCAATTTTTAACACATTTACACCATGCCAAGTAAATGAGAGCTTACAGCCTTTTCCAAGGAAATCAAGGCAGCCAGCTTGGCACATATTATGAAACCATGGACTCATGGATTATATATATTCAATGCTTTAACAACTGATCTACCATGGCTCCCTGAGTAAATGATAACAATATGGCAATCTGTATGCAGCAGACCGTTGTGGTGGTATCATATACTGCCATCACAATGTATTGTAGTTGGATTTGGTATGACAATGTCAGAAAAAGATATATTAATCAGCAATACAGAATAGATTTTATACATACACCCACTCACACAGTCATTATAAATCCATTTCCAGTTCACAACTGTACTAATATAAAACATACAATTAAAATCATTCTTATATAATTATTATAAGTTATAATAATAATAATAATAATAATAATAATAATAATAATAATAATAATGACTTTATTTAAAGAGGGTAGCACAATTAGCTAAGAACTAATCTACCTTGAGGCCCTCATACAAGGAATTTATTTATTTCAGCAGCATCTCATAAGCCACTGCATATATTGGGTTTGGAAGATGGAAATAGAGTGGGCATTTCTAATCTCAATTTGCTATGGAATACTATTCCAGAGCAAAGTTCCAGAGTATTGGAAACTTTTTTGAATAATTCCTTATTTGGTTTGGGAATTTTATGCTGTTTTGAAGACATTGATCGCAACTGTGTATTGATTGCAAATATTCAGGAGCACTATTATTGGATATCCTGTGCATTATTTAAATAGGTAATATTTTTAACTTACCAGCTAAATTTTCCTTGCTTTCTTTCTGGTTTGATATTAGCCTAAATGATCTTTATTGAAGATTTTCCAACTTTGATATGTTTTTATCATTTGAATTACCCCATACTGTATTACAGTAGTCTAAATAGGGTTGTATGTAACTGTTATAAAAAAAAGTTTTTTATGCCTTTCAGGGAGAAAGAAAATGTCTTATCCTACTGAGAAGCCATAAACTTGAATTGACCTTTATACTGATATGTTTGATATGATCAGTCCATGATAGCTTATTATCTACCAAAACACCAAGTAGTCTGTCATGACACCCTTCCATGTCTGACATAGTTCATTGGTATCAAGATTTTTCCTTTTTTTTCCTTGTTGAGATAAGTAATATTTTAGTTTTACCAGTATTTACTACCATGCCATTGCATGTGCACCAGTTTTCCAGCTTGTTTAATGCATTCTGTAAAGAAATTTTGAGTTCATGCTTTGTGTTTTGGATGTCTGACAATGTTGTATCATCTGCATAGAGATCTGTCGATGATATCGAGTCTCTCAGTAAAAGTGGTAGGTCGTTAATAAATAAAATAAATAGTAATGGACCTAGAATTGAGCCTTGTGGTACTCCATATCTAATTGTTTCAGGTTCAGACAGAACGTTATTTATATAAACATGTTGTGTTCTCTCACATAAGTATGAATTGCATTTGTATTATAAACAAATTTTTCTGCAAAATCTTGCATGATCTTGCTGAGTAACCTTGCAGTAACCTTTATATTATATACTCATTTTGTTAAACTGCCTAAACAATAAAAGACATTATCAAAAACAATGTAACTGAATATATGATTTATTAAAAATAAATTCAAAAATACAAAAAGTCATCAATACACAGTAACAAAATTCATACGCACTAAGCTTTGCCCTGAGACATTTTAACTTAGTCACATGTTTGAAAAAGAACTGACAATCTATTTACCTAGCAGAAATAATACTTTTAAATCGTCTTGAATTATTGGCTCTGAGGCTCCTAGTTTCCTAACAAAACCTTAACTCATTTTTGTTAAAGTATCATGACAGACTTGTGAAATGGTGTATTAATATGCAATAGCTCACGTACTCAATATGCTTTTCTATGCTATGTTTTTTTGGACCCCAGAGAGCACTCGTCAGTCTTAATCCTTCTATTTGCTAAAAGATATAAATATTCTCCTAAATAGCCTTTTCAATGATCAGAATTGTATTTTCAATTATAGCGTATCTCACGTTTGTTTTTGACATTGCGAATATCGCTTTCATTTGTTTGCTTCTTTTGAAAGTTTCATCTCTGACTCTGTGGACTTATACACATTGTTAAGTTTATAGTCTATACTTTCAAACGAAAGAAACAGCTGCTTTAATACGTTCACAAACAAATTTATTCAACTAAAACATAAAGTGTATACAATATGAGTGTACATGATTTGTTTACATTCTAGTTCCAAATACACTATACTATTTTTGAGCGCATGTGTCGTGACCATGCAAAGTTAAGCGAGACAAAAATTATCATATAATAAGTTCATTTCCAGCCATTTTGAAAGCTGGGAATTTTGTCTTCATTTTTTAAGGCAATTTTTTATTAGTTTATCTATTTTATGTATTATCATATATGAATGAGAGATCATGAAGAGGTTTCAAAACCCAAGTTTAAACATTCAGGATCACTCCTTTTGGTAAATATTAAACTTATTACTTTACAACTTTTATTGATCTCTTAGCATCAATACCCCCCCCCCCCCAATAAAAAAGGCAGATACATACCTTTACAAGACTATGTACACATTTAGAAATGGCAAGTCTCACTTCTGAGGTGTAGTCTCCTTTTTCCTGGAGCTGCCTGACAATAATATAAGATACATGAATATACAACTAAGGCTGGAGAAAAACTCTTTAAAAACTAAAGTTGTTCAATAATATGAGATCATCAATTTTGTTTATGTATTTTCTCTTTAAATGCGAGAAATATTTAGCCAAATTAACCATGTTTATAATGATACCTAATCAAAGACATTACAGCATACTGATAGAACAAGGTATGGCATACAAATGTATTTATATGGTTGTGTTGTACATAGGACCGACTTTTATACACATCATAGTACAAGTCACAGGGCTCTTTATGTAAACACACTTACTGACAGAAGTTTAAAAAATATTTTTATTTTAAAACTGAATAGTAATACAGTTATTACAAAGTTTATTCAATTGTGAGTTTTAGTGATCTGCACATTGTGATAAAAAATTTCCAGATGAAAATTATCGATCTCTATGGATTTTTACAATGGTAGTTTGGCATTACACTGGGTCAAGACAGTTGGAGTAAGATTGAACTATCACTAGTGCGAGGGGAATCAAATGAATGAATAAGAAGTCATGTGCATATTTAATCAGTATGGATGTTAACTATGAATGTGATAAAGTTTTATTCTTAGCATATTCAAGACATTTCTTAAAAATGATAATTTAGCATGTTGTAAAATTTAACTAAAATAAATCTGAATTGACAGTCATTTTTCTAGTCTTTTACGAGTATGAAAGCACATACTGGTATGGGAAAATTAGGTATTATGTATGAACTGATATAAAAGATATGACATACCATACACAAGATACATAGGAAATAACATTACTGCCTCCTATTTACTGGACTTTGTGCCGGCGTTTCCCCAGACTTTTTTTTTTTTTAAATAAATGATGACAAAATCATGTCTCTGTTAATATTTGTTGTACAACTTTTTCCATAACACAGGAGTGTTCCCTCTTACTTCATAGCACACAACAAAACTGGTTGAAACAAGAGCACCCTGCTTGATTGACTATGCCTAAGAATTTTGAAGTATGTTATCACTGAATTTGCTGATAAGGATTTTTCAAGGAATTTATATGATACAATTCAATGGAATTTGGATGGACAAGGTCAGAAAAAAAGTGAATAAACGACATTTAAAGATATGTGTAATCAAATTCTCCAAAATGACACATGTAACTGCAAAAACTGACTTGGACTGCATAAATGAGCTATATATGACTTGTACTCTAGTCAAGGACTGTCAATGCTAAACATTTCTTCCAACTGACATTGTAATAAGTCTTCTGGTGAAATCCCACCCGAACAGTGATGACAAGATGTTAAAAATGGCTGCTATGGTGGCCATACTGGCTGTCAGATCAGCACCATTTTCATTAAGGATGAACTATTGTTACAAAAGTTATCTGCTGTATCTTCCTGTGAAAACCCAATGTCAATCTGACCTTTCATCAAGAAGCATCAATATCAAGATTTTCATTTTCATTTAGTTTGTTTGTTTGATTAGGATTTTTAACATAACTTCAACAATTTTTCAGTCATGTTGCT
Source organism: Unio delphinus (assembly GCA_029339505.1). NCBI lineage: Eukaryota > Metazoa > Mollusca > Bivalvia > Unionida > Unionidae > Unio > Unio delphinus. The sequence goes on along the minus strand of JAQISU010000242.1, from coordinate 12,785,110 downwards.
ATGATGTCTGCAGTGAGGCAGTGATGTGTAGCACTGGGGCATCATGCCGCACACACGTAGCATGATGTCCCACCCAGTCACATTATCCTGACACCAGGTCGACCAGTCCTAACACTAACCTCTTAATGCTGAGCGTCAAGTGAGACAGCTGTTAGTACCATTTTTGTAAGTCTTTGGTATGACTCAATGGGGATCAAACCCACGACCTCCCGCTTCTGCGGCGGACGCTCTAACCACAAGGCCACCAGAGCGATTTTCATTTAGAACCAAACAGACATTATAAAAGGAGTAGTGATAACAATATTTTCAAGACAGCTGCTTAGTGGTCATACTGGATATTCAACAGGCGTTATTCAGGACCAAAAACAATCTTGGGATCATGATGTGTATAAAGTTCAAAGTAATCATCATAAATAGTTTAGGAATAGTAGCAACAAAAAACTTGTGCTAATGGACAGAAAATAGATGACAGACAACAGCCCATTCCAGCAGCTCTTTTGGTCTGTGATCAATACAGCTAAAAATAAAGGATAGAGAAAACTGACAGCCATAAATACACATTCAAGGCCAAATTTTAATCTTCAACCCAGAATGCATACTTGTGTATCTGCAATAGAATTGTGCATGGAACATGAAATCATATTAATGACACTAATGAAACATGCAGATTAACTGAATTATTCTGATCAACTGAAAATTTTCAACATTGCCAATCATATGAAGTTGTTAAGTGCTACATCAGCAGAAAGAACCAGTCTGACATGAAGTGGAGAAAGAACCAGTCTGACATAGAGTAGAGATATGTTGAAGCATCAATGTATTCATACGACATCTCATGCGAGTTCTTTCTCCTGACAGCAAAACACTAATTCCATTTTGCGCTAATTTCTTTAATAATTTTCAAAATAGTTTTAGCTATACAATTAAAAACAAATTGGGTTATATTTAAAGTTCTAAAAGGGCATCGAAGAGTACTGATGCAAATGTCAAGGAAAACACCTTCCCTCTGGGTGTGTGATATGGAAATGCCAACTGAACATCTGTATTGAATGCCAGATCAACCATAAAAGATTAAATTGTGATGAAAAAAAAACAAGGAGTTAAAATCACATAAATTATACTATTGATGTCCTTGATGTTGTTGTTGTTGTCACTGATGCTATTGCTCTTGTATCAACCTACCAGAAAGCTTCAACGAGATGAATCACAATATTCCGACATTCTTTTTTAATGTGGCTTGGAAGGTCATCTTTATCTGCTAAATGAGGTACTAATGCTGTCAGCAGATCTATGGTAACACAACACATTTCTTGGTCCCGTCTGTGAGCTTTGGCAACATTTCTGTACAAAAAAATTAATATATATAAAAATAGTTAACAAATAAAATTCATTCAAGTACTTATTACCAAAAAACATTTATTTAAATATGTATTACACAAAATTAAATCAAGTGTTTGACTAAATTTAATGGATGCTTAAGCAGACCAAACTTCTGATCGGCAAAGAAAGATGCCATTGTGAAAATTCTTTTCTACCAGTATAATACCAACACTGACAACTACCCCATCCTCCGAGAAGTAGAGGCTGCAGTGAAAGCATTGAAAAAGGGAAGGCAACAGGAGTAGACAACATTCCTGCAGAACTAGTCCAAGAAGGGGTGAAGCCACGACAAGCGCCCTACTAACAATCTGCAACAAGATCTGGCAGACAGGGGAATGACCAACACCATGGACTCAGTCGCTCATAGTAACTCTCCCAAAAAAAGGCAATTTGTAGCAATGTCAGAACTATCGTATGATCAGTCTTATATGCCACCCAAGCAAAGTCATGCTAAAAATCATATTAAACAGACTGAAGCAGCGGGCAGAGGAAATCATAGCTGAAGAACAGGCAGGCTTCAGATCAGGGTGAAGCACAACTGAACAGATTTTCAACCTGAGAATAATACGTGAGAAATACCTCCAGCACCAACATGACCTTTATCAAGTCTTTATAGATTTTAAGAAGGCGTTTGTCAGGGTATGGCATGCAACCCTTTGGTCCACCATGAAGTTGTACAACATCAACGCTAACCTGATCAAAGTCATAGAAAGCCTTTACATTAAGGCCACTAGCGCAGTATGTTTCAACGGTCAAATAGGAGATTGGTTTAGGACAACTGTGGGAGTCAGACAGGGCTGTCTGGTTTCACCTACTCTCTTCAACATCTTCCTTGAAAGAATCATGACAGATGCACTGGAAGACCATGAAGGAACTGTCAGTATTGGAGGCAGAATAATAACGAATCTGTGCTTTGCTGATGACATCGATGGCCTTGCAGGAAATGAGGAGGAGCTAGCTCAGTTGGTGGAAAAACTGGACAGGACAGCTACTGTTTTTGGTATGGAAATCAGTGCAGAGAAGACCAAATTGATGACCAACAACACCAGTGGCATCAGCACTGACATCATGATTAGTGGCCAGAAACTGGAAACAGTTAATAGATTTAAGTACTTAGGAGCCATCATGGCAGATGAGGGATCAAAACCAGAAATACTGTCCAGGATTGCGCTGACAATAACAGCAATGGCAAGGCTGAAGACAGTTTTGGAAAGACAGAAACACCTCAGTCACCGCAAAAATTAGACTGATGCGCACCTTGGCTGCATCTGTATTCCTATATGCCTGTGAGTCATGGACCCTCACAGCGGATCTCAAAAGGAGGATACAAGCTGTTGAAATGAGATGCTTTCGAAGGTTGCTTGATATTACATGTAGAGATCAAGTCACGAATGAGAAGTGGGAAACAAAATTAAGCAAGCCATTGGGCCCTATGAAGAGCTATTGACCATGGTGAAAAAGCGCAAAATGAAATGGTATGGACATGTCACATGATCGACAGGGCTTGCTAAGACAATCATGCAAGGTACTGTGCAGGGAGGGCGAAGGAGAGGAAGGCAGAGGAAAAGATGGGAGGATAACATCTCAGAGTGGACAGGACTGACGCTGAGTGACACAGTGAGAGTATCAGAGAACAGAGTGGAATGGAGGAAGCTGGTTGTCAGGTCAGATCAGCGGTGCTCCAACGGTTGGTAAGACTAAGGAATAGATAGAAATAGATAATACTGTTTATTCACTTTTCACATCTTCAGATTCTATCCATTATATTGTTGATCCTCTATGAACAAGATTAGATTCTATCAATTTTATTGTTGATTCTGTATGAACATCTTCAGATTCTATCCATTATATTGTTGATTGTCCATAAACATCTTCAGATTCTATCCATTTAATTGTTGATTCTCCATGAACATCTTCAGATTCTATTCATTATTTTGTTGATTCTCAATGAACAGCTTCAGATTCTATCCATTATTTTGTTGATTCTATATAAACAGCTTCAGATTCTATTCATTAATTTGTTGATTCTCAATGAACAGCTTCAGATTCTATTCATTATTTTGTTGATTCTCAATGAACAGCTTCAGATTCTATTCATTATTTTGTTGATTCTCTATGAACAGCATCAGATTCTATTCATTATTTTGTTGATTCTCCATGAACATCTTCAGATTCTATTCATTAATTTGTTGATTCTCAATGAACAGCTTCAGATTCTATTCATTATTTTGTTGATTCTCAATGAACAGCTTCAGATTCTATTCATTATTTTGTTAATTCTCTATGAACAGCTTAAGATTCTATTCATTATTTTGTTGATTCTCTATGAACAGCTTCAAATTCTATTCATTATATTGTTGATTCTCTATGAACAGCTTCAGATTCTATTCATTATTTTGTTGATTCTCCATGAACATCTTCAGATTCTATTCATTATTTTGTTGATTCTATGTGAACAGCTTCAGATTCTATTCATTATTTGGTCGATTCTCAATGAACAGCTTCAGATTCTATCGATTATATTGTTGATTCTCTATGAGAACAGCTTCAGATTCTATCGATTATATTGTTGATTCTATGTGAACAGCTTCAGATTCTATCGATTATATTGTTGATTCTCTATGGACATCTTTAGATTCTATTCATTATTTTGTTGATTCTCTATGAACAGCTTTAGATTCTATTCATTATTTTGTTGATTCTCTATGAACAGCTTCAGATTCTATTCATTATTTTGTTGATTCTCTATGAACAGCTTCAGATTCTATTCATTATTTTGTTGATTCTCTATGGACATCTTTAGATTTTCTATTCATTATACTGATTCTCTAGCACACCTCTTCGCTGCTCTGTACCCTACACTGGCTATCCATTCAATCCAGAATCAAACACAATTTTTGTTTTCTGTGTTCTGTACCCTACACTGGCTATCCATTCAATCCAGAATCAAACACAATTTTTGTTTTCCGTGCTATGTTTCACTGACAAACTTCAGTTCAACATACCTATCTGACCTCACCCATGTGTACACACCAACAAGTACTTACGCTCCTCTTCTGACAATCGTATACTCATTATTCCCACTATGAAAACAAAGTCATATGGACAATGTTCTTTTGCAGACCAGGGCCCAGCAACATGGAATGAATTGCCCATTAAAATTAGACACAAATACAGTGATCCCTTTCAAGAGTGCTCTTAATGATGAGACCGTAATTGGAGCTGTTAAATACAACGCGCCGAGTCAGATGGCTTAACTTGATGGGAACACACATTTTCCAAGGTGAAACTAACATTATCTTTTGATGTTAATATTTTATAAGTGTTTACAATAACCACTGCTTTGAACCTGCAGAACATCCGCTTAAGTCCAGACTTTATTAGGGAGAGGCCATTTAATGGGGAGAAAGGGCAGGTTTTTTGAAAATCGTTTCTTGCTCAAACTTTCTTATGTATTGTGGACAGGACTAGTAAGGGGCCCCGAGTGGCCGAGTGGTCTAAAGCGCTGTCCGTTACGGACCACTGCCATCTCACCTCTGTCTGCGTGTGTTCGAGTCTAAGATTCGGCAAATGTAGTTATGTGAGAAAGCTTGCCAGTAGCTTCTCGTGGGTCGGTGGTTCTTTCCGGGGTTTGTCCGGTTTCTTCCTCCACCATTAATACTGGCCGCCATGTATAGCCTATATTGTGCTGAAAAATGGCGTTAAACCATAAAAAACAAAAAAAAACAAAACAGGACTAGTAAATGTTTGGCAGGACTAGTAAATTTCTCAGTACACTAGTCCTTCTGGCTACAAAGAAATGCATGTTAAATTCAAGCCCTGCATAATGTACCGATTTTCACAGCTATCCAGCACAAATATTACAGGGTGACTAGCCAATATGTCCAGCTTCAATTCATGAACCATCTCATTATCTCTTCAAGCTGCTGGCTCAAAATAAAAAGTACAAGGACTAACCATTGCAACAAAAAATGAAAAAAGCAATATAAATGTAATTGGTTCAGCTAGAGGGTAATTTTGCCAATTTTATATACGAGTTAAATGATGACCATAATATGTACCAAGTCTGACAGAAATCTATTCCCAATAGTAGTACACTGATGATGGTCTGAGAGATAAACAGAAATGAGAGCAACTGTATGTGGAAACAAAAGTGAGTGGGTCTGACAATCAGGGGCCACAACTCCACTAAATAAAACAGAACACTTACAATCAAACTCATCAAAGTCCCATCAATACAGTGCAGCACACCAGACAGTTGAAATAATAAAATAATCAACAGGATGGAAATCTGAGGGAGATAATTCTGCTAAATAATAATCTGAGATCACTGACAATCAAGCTCAGCTACGGTCTCATCAATATCAAGCTGCATACCATATCTGGTTAAAATCCAATAACAACCAAGGGATTTATCACTATAACTGTCAAAATTATAGAAAACTTTTACAGAGTACCCATCAATTCGAATGATCGGTTAACAGGGCACTGGATCAAAGATGAAATTGTATTTATTGTGTACAAACCTGAAGTCCACATTTTGTTTAATTCACTACCAAATTTTATCAAGTACAAAGTCAAAGAATTCATCTTAATTGTATGATAATGTTTTGTAATCCTCCATCATTGTGAAGTAAATTGTTGTGGTCTAGTCATCATAACTATTGCGTGACTTCCTGTCCCTGGCCTCAGTGTCATATGTAGATGCTTATTTAGAGACTCAGCTTGAGCATTGAAAATAACACTTTGAATATGCAGTTTTTGAAATCTATTCAGGGTTGCAACTGTACACATGTCAGTTTTTTAAATCTATTCAGGGTTGCAACTGTATACATGTCAGTTATTGAAATCTATTCAGGGTTGCAACTGTATATGTGTCAGTTTTTGAAATCTATTCAGGATTGCAACTGTACACATGTCAGTTGTGCAGCAAGACCAAATAACCACCCTCTGATACTTGCCACTGAACTACAAAGTATAAATTGTCACATGGGAAAAAAAGATAAGTTATTTCAAGGAAGAGGCAGACCTCAGCTTGGCACTGAAAAAGTACATGTATTTGCCGCTCAATCAAAAGCAGTGTCATCTAGAAAAGAAAGAGTGTGCTGCTTTTACAAGCACTGGGCAGAAAACTTGTATTTGTAAATGGGTACCCTATATCTCATTTATTACCTGTGATGTTGATTTATGTACCCGATGATGTATATACACGGATGCCAATGTGATCATGATGTCAAGAAGGGCTGATGGTTCAGAATAATTACCATATTCCAATAACATACATTGCCTACAGCTAAAGCCACACAAAAAAAACCTTCATTAAACTTGAATAACAAAGTAAGTTTGTTTAAACAAAAAAAAAAGACCATCTACTCAACTCTCATGATTCAGAATGATGAGATGAAGAACTAATTGATGCACAAATCTAGCATTAGTGTCAGTGAAAGAAAACCTTTACACTATTAACCAAACTGTCATCATCAGAGTTAAAAGTGATGAAGGTGCAGCAAAAATTCTGCTATATTTTGTACAGGCAGCTAAAAACTGAGACTAGTTGCATTCACAAAAATGAAAATTTAACAAAGTATCCTTATAATATAATAAAAATAACAGACAATACAATAAATGCAAACCAACCCCAAGTGGACGCATACCGGAGAGACAGAATGATGGAAAGAAATTCAATCTATAGACTCAAGATACTTCATAATAAGGCATTTAGACTGATTTGGACTTCCTTCAATCCAGGCATTTAGACTGATTTAGACTTCCTTCAATCCAGGCATTTAGACTGATTTGGACTTCATTCAATCCAGGCATTTAGACTGATTTGGACTTGCTTCAATCCAGGCATTTAGACTGATTTGGACTTCATTCAATCCAGGCATTTAGACTGATTTGGACTTACTTCAATCCATCCACAATGTTTTCCAGGTCTACATCTGTCACATCATGGTCTGGTGTTGTCAAGTTCTCAGCTATCACCTTCAGCTGAAACAAGTAAGATCTGGAGTGAGATGTGGGAGCATTAAATTTGAATTATGTAATATTTACCCACTATTACAGCATTCCTAAATCTTTTCCTGGCACTAGTCACCAGTGCAAGCACATTCGTCCTCATATGGACAATGTTCATTTGCATACCATGGCCCAGCAATGTGGAACGAATTGCCCATTGAAATTAGACAGAAAGACACAGTGATCCCTTTCAAGAGTGCCCTTATAACGAAACTATTTCAACTGCAAGAACAAAGTTAAAGACCTAATAATGTTCCTACCTTAAATATTTTGATTTTTTTTATGTTTTCTAATTTCATAGTGTTTGCTTTTGTTTTCTTGTAGTCGTATCATTATAGATATTGTAAAGCACTTAGAACTTAAGATTAGGCGCTATACAAAGTCCTAATTATTATCGAATTATTGTATTAATTGAGTATCACCAACATCCTGAACTTAATGAGGAATGCTGGGAAACTAAATACAAATGACTGAAGCAGGACCCTGGAAAAAATGTTGTTGTGCACTTTCTTTATCTAAAATCAGCCCGAATTTACATCAGAATAGAAAATGTCCTTTCAGTGTCTGCATTGGAATGTAGCAATTTTAATACAACTCTACCGAGTCCACCAAGAAGTTTAAATCATCTACTTGGGGCAGATTCAGGCTGCTGTCTCCCTGAACTGCTCAAAATTTGTACTGTCTGGGTCTAATATTTTAATGTCAGTAAAACATCCCTTTATCATTACCTTTAAACAATTCGTTTTAGGAAAATGCATGAACATGAGCTCGGGTGCATGATGGCAGTTTCTCCTGCCTACTGATAATGCCTTCGGCTCATCCATGCAATATTTAGGGTCATCAAAGCCAGGGCATTGCATAAAAAAGGAAGTAGTAAGTAAGATTTTAAAGTAACAGTTCAGTGGTGCTTCATAGGGGTACAAGGACAGCAATAAAATCCCCTAGATAGACAATAATGTTAAAATTGCCCTAGATGGACAGATAATGTAAAAATTGCCCTTGATAGATAATGTTAAAATTGCCCTAGATAGATAATATTAAAATTGCCCTAGATAGACAATAATGTTAAAATTGCCCTAGATAGATAATAATGTTAAAATTACCCTAGATAGATAACAATGTTAATATTGCCCTAGATAGACAATTGTTTGTTTGTTTAGGATTTTTAACGTACCTTTAACAATTTTTCAGTCATATCGCTATGATGTAGGCAGTGAGGCAGTTTATAGTGATGTCTAGCACTGGGGCATCATGCCGCAGACATATAGCATGATGTCCCACCCAGTCACATTATCCTGACACCAGGCCAGCCAGTCCTAACAATAACCTCTTAATGCTGAGTGCCAAGCGAGGCAGCTGTAAGTACCATTTTTAAGTCTTTGGTATGACTCTGCTGGGGATCAAACCCATGACCTCCCGCTTCCACGACGGTGGACGCTCTAACCACTAGGCCATCGGAGCGGTTCCTAGATAGACAATAATGTTAAATCATTTGTATAGATAATAATGTTAAAACTACCCTAGATAGAAAATACTGTTAAAACCAACAAAAACATAATCAAAATGATCAAGTGAAGAGCCAGTCAGATGCACGATCACTTGATTAGCATTGCCACATCTTGCCCATTATCGAACTCGTCTTAGGTTATGACGATATGAACCCATAATCCATGTTTGATAAATATTGAATTATAAATATGAACCCCTAATCCAAGTTTGATAAATACTGAATTAGAAATATGATACCCATACTAAGAATAAGAATTCTTTATTTTAGACTTCAAAGTCCATACCTCTAAATTAAAATATAGATATAAAGTAAAAAATATTGTAGACATACAAGTACATATATATATCATACCTACAAATATACAGCAATATCTACAACTATTAACTGCACTATGCATTATTAAGAATAAAATTAAACGACACATTTAAAGAGTAATTTGTTCCATCTACTAATAATATGAGAATTTACATGAATGTCATAATTCCAAAGAGATTTCAATATACAGTTCTTACTATTAGATATTCTTGTCATCATTGCGAATACATACTTTCTCATTATTTCATCAAAACTGAATACATTATAGTTAACAAACATGTTGGAGGCACTGTTCCACCTTGGAAGACCCAATAGAAAACGAAGATTATTATTATGACCAATAACTAGTTTTCTTTTCGTACATTCACTAAAGTTTGTCCACAGAGGAGCACAATACATGGTGCAGCAATAAGATATAAAAATAATCTAATTTTGATATTCAACGAACAATTCTTGAATTTACGTAGAAGCATGCTTGTTCGAGTACACAAAGATAGGTAATATCTCATCATATCTTCATTATCCAACCGATTGGATTTCAAAATATGACCCAAATACGTATAACTGTTGACACTGGCAACAATTATACGTATTTGGGTCATATTTTGAAGTTAAGCAATTGTTAATGTAGGGACAGACAATTGTTAATGTAGGGACAGACAATTGTTAATGTAGGGACAGACAATTGTTAATGTAGGGACAGACAATTGTTAATGTAGGGACAGACAATTGTTAATGTTGGGACAGACAATTGTTAATGTAGGGACAGACAATTGTTAATGTAGGGACAGACAATTGTTAATGTAGGGACAGACAATTGTTAATGTAGGGACAGACAATTGTTAATGTTGGGACAGACAATTGTTAATGTAGGGACAGACAATTGTTAATGTTGGGACAGACAATTGTTAATGTTGGGACAGACAATTGTTAATGTAGGGACAGACAATTGTTAATGTTGGGACAGACAATTGTTAATGTAGGGACAGACAATTGTTAATGTTGGGACAGACAATTGTTAATGTAGGGACAGACAATTGTTAATGTAGGGACAGACAATTGTTAATGTAGGGACAGACAATTGTTAATGTTGGGACAGACAATTGTTAATGTAGGGACAGACAATTGTTAATGTTGGGACAGACAATTGTTAATGTTGGGACAGACAATTGTTAATGTAGGGACAGACAATTGTTAATGTAGGGACAGACAATTGTTAATGTAGGGACAGACAATTGTTAATGTTGGGACAGACAATTGTTAATGTAGGGACAGACAATTGTTAATGTTGGGACAGACAATTGTTAATGTAGGGACAGACAATTGTTAATGTAGGGACAGACAATTGTTAATGTAGGGACAGACAATTGTTAATGTAGGGACAGACAATTGTTAATGTTGGGACAGACAATTGTTAATGTAGGGACAGACAATTGTTAATGTTGGGACAGACAATTGTTAATGTAGGGACAGACAATTGTTAATGTAGGGACAGACAATTGTTAATGTAGGGACAGACAATTGTTAATGTTGGGACAGAATTGTTAATGTAGGGACAGACAATTGTTAATGTAGGGACAGACAATTGTTAATGTTGGGACAGACAATTGTTAATGTAGGGACAGACAATTGTTAATGTAGGGACAGACAATTGTTAATGTAGGGACAGACAATTGTTAATGTTGGGACAGACAATTGTTAATGTTGGGACAGACAATTGTTAATGTAGGGACAGACAATTGTTAATGTAGGGACAGACAATTGTTAATGTTGGGACAGACAATTGTTAATGTAGGGACAGACAATTGTTAATGTAGGGACAGACAATGGACAAAGCATGAGCATATGCTCATTCAGCAATGTGAGAAAAAAATGATTTTGTTATTTATATATTTATTTCAGTTTACACTGAGTTTATGAGTGTACCCTCTTCCATGTCTTGAAACCTTTAAGAAAAAAACCCAGCAAAAATGTATTGAAATGTCACGATGGGGCATACATAATTCATGCAAGGCAGTTCTTGCAAACAAATTTTTATATTTTGTGTTTAATACATATCAAACTGAAACTGCCCCAGTGACACAGAGATAACAAATGTATATTGTACTCACCAGCTGTATGTCCAGAGCTCTGTTGGTATCAAAATTGTCTTGATCAATAACAGCCTCAATCTTGGTCTTGATGAAGCCCAAATCAACATCTGATTTAATTGCAGATCTATCACTTTTTCTACTGTACCCACACCAAAGACATAGAAGTCTCACTGCCTCTACACAAACCTGCTGTCTCTCAGACAAAAGGGAGTCAGATAGGAGTGGATGGCTTTCTAGGATGAAAAATATGATAACACTAATCATGCAACTTCATACTGAAACATATATACGGTATTTTCCAGCCTAAAAGTCAATGTCAAATTCACCAATTTTGTAAATTATCCATCCTTTGTCCATATATAAGTCAATTCAGAATATAAGACGAGAAAAGGTCAATAACTTTGCTTCGTATTTTACATTAATATCTTCTGGTTTCATGAATAAAAATGGTATAACTGTATGACATTCCATATTACCAGCAATCATTAAATTGCATCACTGATGTTAACATGCTCATGATTTTACTCCTGTATATACAAGGTACTGCTATATTCTGTTATTAAATTGACACGGCTGAATAAGTAGTCCATGACTGCTTTAATTATGATATCGACTGCAACAAGAGTTTATTATCTGCTGGTGGACAACTCTAGATATTGTCTGAAAAGAAAACTGTTAAATGATGCCTCCATGCTTGGACATCACAATATAATTCACTACACCTTACTGCTGGCATACAAGAAAGAGGGAAGAGACAAGTGATGCAGGAAAAACAAACTAATGAGAAATAAATTAGCCAGCCAACAAGCAGATCTTTGCTTCATTGTGAGAAAGCAATTCCGAACGTCACTCCAATGTATATATTCAATGGTTCGTATTTCCACTTGTGATTGAGTTTTATTCCTAGTTTTCAAACAATTAATACAACATTTATTTCATGGCCTGAAAAAGCCTTTTACAAGTTCTCACTGAAGGAGCAATTTTTTTCTTTGTGCTGGTTGCTCTATTTGTTTTTTTTGGGCTCACTGCCGTTGCTGAAATTATCATCATTATGAGCATAAACTTCTCCACTCTGAAAAGGTGTACCAAGTCTGGGTTATTTCTTTATCCTACAATATGGCAAGCAAGTGTAGGGCATGAACAATACAGCATGTCTAGAGAATGAGGCATGTGTAGGTAAGATAATCAAAACTTCACAACCAATATTTGCATAATGGACAGGAGTACTAATTTTTCATATAAAGCCAGTGCAGAATTTTCATATTAAACAGGAACAAACATGCACATGACTGATATAAATCTGTGAGCAATGCTGTTCTTTACACCATTTTTAAGGCGATGAATCTGCACTTTTGCAACATATTTTACAACTTTGCATGAATTATGCATCACAGATGCAAATGATCTGTTGGAATAATACATATGGAAAATCTAAGTTTATGCTGTGCATGAATGGGTGAGCAAGTACACTAATCTGGAACTGTGCCAAACAGAACGGCATATAAACCTATCATATACCTATACTCCAGAAAGAAGTAGAATTTTACCACAATTTTCTACAAATCGTTTTCCGATTCCATAATTTACCATATTTTCAATCAAGGCTAGAGCTACTTTATCTGCAAGGTTTCCGGGTTAACATTACATCACCCCTAGCAATGGAATACCAACACTAGCAACAAACAAAGCACTCACAGCGATATTAGTTAGGAAACCTTGCATTATATGTAAAAATATCAGTGAAATACACACCATAATTTTGTCAATACAATGATAGAAAACATTTATTCATGTAAAAAATTTAAAAAATATTGCCAAAAGGTTCATCTGAATCAATATCATATCCAGAAATCAAGTATCAAGTAATACCATATCCAGAAATCAAGTACCAAGTAACATCATATAAAGAAATCAAATACCAAGTAATATCATATCCAGAAATCACGTACCAAGAAATAACATATCCAGAAATCAAGTACCAAGTAACATCATATCCAGAAATCAAGTACCAAGTAATATCATACCCAAAAATCATGTACCAAGAAATAACATATCCAGAAATCAAGTACCAAGTAATAACACATCAAGAAATCAAGTACCAAGTAATACTATATCCAGAAATCAAGTACCAAGTAATATCATATCCAGAAATCAAGTACCAAGTAATATATCCAGAAATCAAGTACCAAGTAATAACATATCCAGAAATCAAGTACCAAGTAATAACACATCCAGAAATCAAATACCAAGTAATATCATATCCAGAAATCAAGTACCAAAGTAATATCATATCCAGAAATCAAGTACCAAGTAATATCATATCCAGAAATCAAGTACCAAAGTAATATCATATTCTGGATATGATATTACTTTGGTCAAGGTTTAGGAAACAAGGTTTCCGAAATCAAGTACCAAGTAATATCATATCCAGAAATCAAGTACCAAGTAATATCATATCCAGAAATCAAATACCAAGTAATATCATATCCAGAAATCAAGTACCAAGTAATAACACATCCAGAAATCAAGTACCAAGTAATAACACTTCCTGAAATCAAGTATCAAGTAATATCAGATCCAGAAATCAAGTACCAAGTCATTACTGTACAGTTCAACACTTAAAGATGTTCACAATGGGTAAGACTGGCGAGTTTTTCCGCATGTGAAATTATTATATTTATCTAAAAAGTGAAAGGTATAAAACAAAAATATCATTTTCAGTACCCTTAATTCACAAGTATGGAGTACCAGGCCTGTTCTATATCCCCAAGTCAACAAGTAAAGAGTACCAGACCTGTTCTACATCATTTAGTCAATATTTAAGGATAACCAGGTTTGCTCTACATCCCAAAACCCACAAGTAAGGAGTACCATGCTTGTTCTATATCAATGAGTCTACCTGGTCTTTTCTACATCATAGAGTCCACAAGAATGGAGTACCATGCCTGTTCTACATTCCTGAGTACAAAAGTTAGAAGTAACAGTTTGGTTCTACTGCCACAAGTCCACAAGTCTACACTTATCTCAATACAAGTCAACTAAGTTTAAACAAATCTTGTGAAAATTAACCAAGTAGAGTATAAAGGAATAATCATCATTCATAGTTTTCAAGGTCAAATATTTGCAGACACATTCTGTAAGAACTTTGATCCACAAAGTAAAAAGACCTTTCCTTGAACCATACTATGTATTTCTGCAAAATTTTCCATTGAAACAATGGTGACATCATTGCAGTAAATAGCTCTAAATTACAATCCTTTAAGTCAGTCAACAAAATGCAGCCTTTTCTGGACATTGCTTATATTGTCCACCACACTGAGTTTTTAACTTGGGAAAAAAATTATCGTATTAAATTTACACCTGAAATTATCTCCTTTCCAAGTGCAAATATGAATGGCATTTAGGGTGACAAAGATAAAAGCAAATATCAGTCACACATGATCAATATTTCATACATTCTGCCAGTACTTAGTGCATATGATAGAGAAGCCATTTCTTAAAAGTCAGGTAATGATCACTTTTGTTCCCAAAACCAGATTGAACTTACTTTCTGGAAAAAATCTGGAAATGCAAAATCTTTGCAAAATGACACGTAATAAAGCACCAAAATGTGTACAGCCTGCTTACCTTCTTTGCAACTTTGAAGTTGATCTTCTTGACTGTCAACAGCACCATCATCAAAGTCTAGAGTCATCTCCTGATCTTCTTTACTGTTGCCACTTGAAGCCTCGTCATATTCCAAATCCATGTCATCTATATCATCCAGAATTCTGGAGCTCCTCCTACTATGAATTGTGGATAGGTTATTACTGGCTTTTGTTTTACTAGTCTGAAATGTGAATATATAACAGCATTTCACTATAAATAGTGACTGGTTATAAAAGAAGCTAAACAAGAAATTCCAAGTAATTATATCACCTGTTCTTCAGCCTGTTAGTACATTTTCACTTTCAAATGATCTTTATCTTGCCCAAGTATCAGTGGGAGTGAAGGAGAGCAAAATATTAAAGGGTAGTGTTGACTGAACAGTTCAAGATATGATAACTATCACTTCCATGGTATGTGACTTGCGACCATTAATTTTAAAAAAAACACAAAAGCATTAACCAACAATTTAAAATGACCTTGACATTGCCTGGGTGTCAGATCATGGATTAGAAGCATAGGTATAGAAGGACAAAATATGATACACTCCCATATCTATGGGCATACAGAAAAACTGTAACCAAAAACTTAAATCAGATTTTCCAAAGACCCTGGCCTTGTCTGGGGTTAGAGGGAGGGTAGGAGTGCACATGTATGAAATGGCATATTTCACCGATTCTATGATACTAATATGACAGCTATCTTTTCTAGGATTTAGACTTGTTACCATGAAGAAGACCAACTTAAAACTTAAACATGATTTTTCAAATGACCATGACTTTGCTGAGTAACATGAAGAGAGGTGTGCAAGAATATGAAAGCAGAAAATCCCAACCATGACTATTATCCTCTGATAGTTTGGGACTTGTGATCATATAATAACAACTTTCATTGAAAACATTACCAGTATCTTTCAATCATCCTAACTTTGTGTGACAGTCACTGGGAGGATATCGGATCATAGATATGCAAGGGAGAACATTCATGATGATGTAGTCAAAACATAACAGCTATCTGTTCAAAGGATTGGGACATCAGATCATTGCGAAAACTTTAAATGAAAATTTGAACAAAAATTTCAAGAGACTTTAACTTTGTCAAGCTTCATACGGAGGACAATGATTGGCACGTGCATAAAAAGGATAGAACTACCGGATTACACAGTCCAAGTATGACAGCCGTCACCCACAAGGCTTTGGGAACAATGATCATAGAAAACACTCACACTGAAAACTTGACAAATGTTCTTATATAAAATGCTTGAGGGTCACAGTGAGGTTGGGATATACTGATATGACTGGGCAGAGATTCACAATTCTCAAGCAGAGTATGGCAGCTACCACTCCCAGGTTTCAGGACTTTATGTAATCTGCAGAACAAGTATAATTAATCACTCACCTGGTTAACATAAAAGTTGACCATTTCACTAAGCAGGCTTGTGTAGTGTTGTAATATGTAAAATATCTCCCATTTTTTAAATAATGTTCTTATTACAGTTTGAAAAAATAAAAAATATTCCAAATATACACTGTCAGACTCATAACCATGCTCTTGATATACACCTGACCTATTTAGCAAGTTGAGAGATAAAGTATCCATCATGGTTAACACCAGTAAGCCTGACATCAAAAAGATGACTTCACACACCCAGAGAATCAGCATAATGGTCATTGTCAGTAAGCATGACATCACAAGATGACTTCTGACACCCATAGAATCAGCATAATGGCAGTGCTGTATTAACCCTGTGGAGGCCTTTCAGCAGTCAATATCTTCAGGCCCCTTGCAACTTATCTCCTATCAATATTATTTTTATCCATTGTTGCAGGGCTCCTAAAAGGCATGAGGTCCATAGGCCGGTGCCTAATCTGCCTATCTGATAATCTGGCACTGCATAATGGTCATTGACAGTAATCCTGACATCACAAAGATGACTTCTGACACCCAGAGAATCAGCATAATGGTCATTGACAGTAATCCTGACATCACAAAGATGACTTCTGACACCCAGAGAATCAGCATACTCACAACCTGATTGCTGTGGCAGAGAATTTCTGAGCAGCAATGGAAAACTTTGTCCCAAATTGTCAACTTTTTCTTCTGGTATGTGCAATTAGTAAAGAACAGTAACTATACTTGTATAATACATAACTATTTCTGTATAATACAT
Organism: Unio delphinus; assembly: GCA_029339505.1. NCBI lineage: Eukaryota > Metazoa > Mollusca > Bivalvia > Unionida > Unionidae > Unio > Unio delphinus. The sequence goes on along the minus strand of JAQISU010000242.1, from coordinate 12,767,979 downwards.
AACCATACATGTATAATACATAACCATACCTGTAAAATACATAACTATTCCTGTACAATACATAACCATATTTGTATAATACATAACCATACCTGTATAATACATAACTATTCCTGTATAATACATAACCATACCTGTATAATACATAACTATTCCTGTATAATACATAACCATACTTGTATAATACATAATTATTCCTGTATAATACATAACTATTCCTGTATAATACATAACCATACTTGTATAATACATAACCATACCTGTATCATACTGTAACAGAATTGTTACCGAGAGGAGGGTGGATTAAATGAACAATACAAACACAATTTGTGAAAGAAAATATAAATTTATGTAATAAATTATAAATGAAAAAAATACAGATGTAACAACACAATAATTCATGCACTCAACCCACAATTAAACTCACAACCATTCACAATACATGAACAAATTAAATAACAATACAAAAAGGAATCACAAATGTAAAGGGATCTCTTGGATTATACACAGATCCAAGAATCCTTTACGAAAGTTAAATAAATGCAAGTATGATTTACGAAAAAAAATAAACACAAACGACAAACTATCTATCGCACGATGGATTGCGATAACTAGCACGATCATATACTTGTATTCAATCAAGTTGCTAGCTTTTATTGATATCTATGTGATCACTTGAAATATTATTGCGATCTGACATAAGCATGCAAATACAACAATGTATTAAATTATATTACAATTTCAATACACCTATGTGTCTCCCCTGTATAACCGCACGATTCAGCAACAGTTGAATCGTCTCCCAGTTTCCCCGAGAACCGAGGGTTGACCAATACTATTATCGGACGTTTCCCTACACGGATCCACCACAGTTATACGTTCAGACAGCATACAACATCTACCCGAACCAACGGTTCCTCACTCCCCTAGATGTCAACCCGGACGTTTTACAACTCTAAGACAGCTCCGACACTCGGACTTCTAGCTTTCCGGATATTTACACGTTACACAGATATTGACGAACAGACAGTTCGACACACAGACAGATACTTCAATTCCGTTTGCATAAATTAACGGCACAAGCACATTCAGATATTTATACAGAGATGTTCCAGAACAAACAATAGATGTCCCACAACAAATCAAACGATATCAAAGACGTTTATCAAAAGATGGTATCAGATGTGTTTAACAGCTACGGTATCAACGATGTTATTAGCAGCTACGGTATCAACGATGCTATTAGCAGCTACGGTATCAACGATGTTATTAGCAGCTACGGTATCAACGATGTTATTAGCAGCTACGGTACCAGAAACAATGTAACAACTATGTTAGCAGCTACGGTATCAGAGACGGTATCAACGATGTTATTAGATGCGCTATCAGTGATGAACTTCTACGGTATCAACGACGGAATCAGCTGGAATCAGACTGAATCAGCTATAATAAACAAAACCAGACTAATAATAGTTGTCTCAAAAATAATCTAAGCCGTAGATTACGATATTGTATTTAAAGTCTAAAAGTGACTAGTAATTCCAAATATTCCACGTTTAATTGCAATAAAAGCATTATTATACGAAATGATAATCTGAATAAAATTCACAATCAAACGAAACGTAAATTTAACACTCACCCCTTTGGCTGGAGATTTGCAAGACGAGGTTATCTATCCTTCGATTAGATATTTTGGTTCCCGTAAAAAATTATGATAAATAGTTCGCCTTATATACTCTCAATAGGTGAACATAAATCACATCGAGCTTGCTGTGCACCACGTAAAACGAGTATTTCGGATTTCATGTAAATTACAAATTGGCACATGCAAATCGTTACACGCCACTTAATCACCCCAGGTAATGCGTGTACGACGTAATCAAGAAAATGGTGAGTTTCGTTTGCAATTCAAGTACAACAAAAATCAGTTCAAATTTTCGCCTAATTCTGTGACACATACATAACCATACTTGTATAATACATAACCATACCTGTATAATACATAATTATTCCTGTATAACATAATTATTCCTGTATAATACATAATTATTCCTGTATAATACATAACCATACATGTATAATACATAACTATACATGTATAATAAATAACTATACTTCTATAATACATAACTATACATGTATAATACATAACTATTCCTGTATAATACATAACCATACATGTATAATACATAATCATACATGTATAATACATAATCATACATGTATAATACATAATCATACATGTATAATACATAACCATATTTGTATAATACATAACCATACCTGTATAATACATAACTATTCCTGTATAATACATAACCATACCTGTATAATACATAATTATTCCTGTATAATACATAACTATACTTGTATAATAAATAAGATTGGGGCCCCGAGGGGTCTAAATAAAGCGCTCTCATTTACAGATCAATGTAAATACAGTGATACATAAACTATACTTGTATAACACATAACTATACCAATATAATACATAACCATACTTATATAATACATAACTATACCAATATAATACATAACCATACTTATATAATACATTACTATACCAATAAAATACATAACTATACTTATATAATACATAACGATACCAATATAATACATAACCATACTTATTTAATACATAACTATACCAATAAAATACATAACCATACTTATATAACACATAACTATACCAATAAAATACATAACTATACTTATATAATACATAACTATACCAATATAATACATAACCATACTTATATAATACATAACTATACCAATATAATACATAACTATACTTATATAACACATAACTATACCAATAACATACATAACCATACTTATATAATACATAACTGTACCAATAAAATACATAACCATACTTATATAACACATAACTATACCAATATAATACATAACCATACTTATATAACACATAACTATACCAATATAATACATAACTATACTTATATAACACATAACTATACCAATGAAATACATAACCATACTTATATAATACATAACTATACCAATATAATACATAACCATACTTATATAACACATAACTATACCAATATAATACATAACTATACTTATATAACACATAACTATACCAATATAATACATAACTATACTTATATAACACATAACTATTCCAATAAAATACATAACCATACTTATATAATACATAACTATACCAATATAATACATAACCATACTTATATAATACATAACTATACCAATAAAATACATAACCATACTTATATAATACATAACTATACCAATATAATACATAACCATACTTATATAACACATAACTATACCAATATAATACATAACCATACTTATATAATACATAACTATACCAATAAAATACATAACCATACTTATATAATACGTAACTATACCAATATAATACATAACCATACTTATATAATACGTAACTATACCAATAAAATACATAACCATACTTATATAATACATAACTATACCAATATAATACATAACCATACTTATATAATACATAACTATACCAATAAAATACATAACTATACTTATATAATACATAACTATACCAATAAAATACATAACCATACTTATATAATACATAACTATACCAATATAATACATAACCATACTTATATAATACATAACTATACTTATATAATACATAACCATACCAATATAATACATAACCATACCAATATAATACATAACTATACTTATATAATACATAACTATACCAATATAATACATAACCATACTTATATAATACATAACTATACCAATATAATACATAACCATACTTATATAATACATAACTATACCAATATAATACATAACCATACTTATATAATACATAACTATACTTATATAATACATAACCATACCAATATAATACATAACCATACCAATATAATACATAACTATACTTATATAATACATAACCATACCAATATAATACATAACTATACTTATATAATACATAACTATACTTATATAATACATAACTATACTTATATAATACATAACTATACCAATATAATACATAACTATACTTATATAACACATAGCTATACCAATATAATACATAACTATACTTATATAATACATAACCATACCAATATAATATATAACCATACCAATATAATACATAACTATACTTATATAATACATAACTATACCAATAAAATACATAACTATACTTATATAATACATAACTATACCAATATAATACATAACCATACTTATATAATACATAACTATACCAATATAATACATAACCATACCAATATAATACATAATTATACTTATATAATACATAACTATACCAATATAATACATAACCATACTTATATAATACATAACTATACCAATAAAATACATAACCATACTTATATAATACATAACTATACCAATATAATACATAACCATACTTATATAATACATAACCATACCAATAAAATACATAACTATACCAATAAAATACATTACTATACTTATATAATACATAACCACACATATAATACATAATTATATTAACTATACTTGTATAATACATAACCATGCCTATATAACACATAACCATACTTGCTAAATACATAACAATACTGTATTCTGCAGTGTAAAGAGATTCATGACATTAACTCAGAATGAAGAAACAGCACACTAAAAGATGAAATTCTGACTAAATACTGACTTCCCAACACAGAAAGATGAAATTCAGACTATATACTGACTTCCCAACACAGAAAGATGAAATTCAGTCTACATACTGACTTCCCAACAATACTAAAAGATGAAATTCAGTCTACATACTGTTACGTGCTTAGGCTCGAATAAGCAGCAACACAGAAAGAGTGAAAACTAACAAGCTTGTATAACTTTAACAAAGATTTTATTAAGTACAATTATTTAAATAAAACAACTGAACTTACAGTTTTAGAGAATCAAATCCAACAAATTTAGAATTCACAAAATAATCCACTAATGGAATTTCAAGTCCTGATAAATAAATGTTCTAATAGTTCCAGGTACGAATCTTGACGATGTAATCCAAAATGGCTGACAATGTCACGTGGTACAGTTCTTGTTTTTAATCATCCAACTGAATATCATAAACATATGTCCTTTTTCCAGATAATTCTTCTTTTCCAACGAATTGACACAAGTCCAGAATAATTTAACTCAAACAGATAATACACAACTTATCTTAAAGCCCAAACATCTACTAATGTCAGCTTCTAAAATACAGCTATATATATTGTTTTTCTGAAGTAAACAAGTGATCACGCTCTTTTCTAGAAATTGATAGAAGGTCATGGAAGGTCACTGCCTTCCCTAAAAATCACATACTCTAGATTTTCTTACCCCTAAGAACTAAAAATAGAATGTTGTCCCTAAAATTAACCAATGAAATTGAAGACCTGTTGACAATGTTCAAAGCAAGGTCAGGAACTAGACCACTGTAAGCCAAGGTCAAAACTTGTTTAAAATCTAAGTCAGCCTATTTACAGAAAGTGATTAAGCTGAACTTTCTAGAACAATTTCCCAATTAATGAATATTAAATCCTAAATAATAAATTTGGGTTTAACAATTAAAAAATAAATAAATTAAATCCAATAGCCGTAACAATACTGACTTCCCAACAATACTAAAAGATGAAATTCAGACTACATACTGACTTCCCAACAATACTTTACATACTGACTTCCCAACAATACTAAAAGATGAAATTCAGACTATATACTGACTTCCCAACAACACTAAAAGATGAAATTCAGACTACATACTGACTTCCCAATAATACTAAAAGATGAAATTCAGACTACATACTGATTTCCCAACAACAAAGAAAGATGAATTTCAGACTACATACTGACTTCCCAAAAGCCCAGAAAGATGAAATTCAAACTACATACTGACTTCCCAAAAGCCCAGAAAGATGAAATTCAGACTACATACTGACTTCCCAAAAGCCCTGAAAGATGAAATTCAGACCATATACTGACTTTCAACAACACTAAAAGATGAAATTCAGACTACATACTGACTTCCCAACAGCTGTGAAAGATGAAATTCAGACTACATACTGAGTTCCCAACAGCTGTGAAAGATGAAATTCAGACTACATACTGACTTCCCAAAAGCCCTGAAAGATGAAATTCAGACCATATACTGACTTTCAACAACACTAAAAGATGAAATTCAGACTACATACTGACTTCCCAACAGCTGTGAAAGATGAAATTCAGACTACATACTGACTTCCCAACAGCCCTGAAAGATGAAATTCAGACCATATACTGACTTTCAACAACACTAAAAGATGAAATTCAGACTACATACTGACTTCCCAACAGCTGTGAAAGATGAAATTCAGACTACATACTGACTTCCCAACAGCTGTGAAAGATGAAATTCAGACTACATACCAACTTCCCAACAGCTGTGAAAGATGAAATTCAGACTACATACTGACTTCCCAACAGCTGTGAAAGATGAAATTCAGACTACATACTGACTTCCCAACAGCTGTGAAAGATGAAATTCAGACTGCATACTGACTACCCAACAACCCTGAAAAATGAAATTCAGACTACATACTGCCTTCCCAAAAACAATGAAAGATGAAATTTAGACAACATACTGCCTCCCCAGAAGCAATGAAAGATGAAATTCAGATAACATGCTGACTCCCCCCCCCCCCCAAAAAAAACCCCTTCTCAAATATGATTTAGGCATTACCAATCTTGAGTAGTTCTGGCAGTCAGCGACAAGAGTCTACAACCAGACAGGAAACAATTTAAACTTCTTGGTTGACTCAGAAGAGTTGTACTGACATGGCCAAATTCCAGACACTGAAAGAACTTTTTCCATTTTGAGGAAAATTCAGGCTGACTAGAAAAACTGGATCCAGAATCGGTACATATATCCTAAGTGCTGATTTCAACTATCCAGACTATAATCTCCTAAAAATGCTTGTGACAAAATATGAGTATGAATAGCAAATGAAAAGCCTTAAATATTTCAGTGTCGTTTATAGTGGAACTTGGTCCTCCTAGGTTTTGACAAATGGAAACATAATATGTAACTTGCTGAAGCTATTTCTGATCATAATCAAGATATTCCACCACATTCCAAAAATAATATTAGTCGGTCTCTCTTGTCCTGTCAGACAACATAGCTGATATTTCAATTCTTTAATAATGACAGCTGAGCAATTATGAAGCATTCAACATTATTCCGTCCTTAAAAAGTGTCCCAAGATATACATTAAAATATGTTCATAAAAGATGACTATAAATTTTCAAGTGATTTTGTATTCCATGTGCTCTTAGCTATGATAAAATATTAATTAAAAAAATGAATATTCCAACATTTCACAAATGATCATCAGGATGTCAATATCAATGAACAGAAATCGAATTTCTGTTCGAAGTTATATACTCTTATGTTAAACTCTGAAGGACTACCTGATAAATTTGGAAAAGTAGGTGGTCATATTAAAGAATACAGCATAATGAGAGCAAAATTGCATAAAAGTTTTCATAAGTGTGGGAAGGGCTTATTACCAAGCATAAAGTTTGGATATTTATTGGTTTTAATTACCTGATCTACAGCCAACTCAAACAACAGATCTGTCAGACGAGCTGGAGTGCAGGCTCTACATAGATCTGCCATCACATAACAAAATTCATCCTCTGGATCATCCCAACTAACGAGACTCTGCATTTCACGCAGTAATGGCCACAATGGAACACAGCCTTCTCTTTTTGATATCTCGGACATGCCAAGTGATATTTTCTTCAGCAGTGTTTTCAGAAGGCTGGCCATGTTCAAGGTAGACAATGTGGAAGGTGTAAGAATCTTTCCTTGTAACAGTCTGTAATGGAATTTGACAAGCAAGGAGGCTTGGATAAACATATTTTCGATGTCTGATATCTGAAAAAGAAGCAAAATATAAAAATATTGTTTAAAATTAACATAAAAAATAACTCTTAATCTATTTCCAAAGGCTGTACTTCAGACGCCTACTTGGGCCATGAAAAAAGGTCTTAAGGGCCTAATTTTGATATCGGCTAAAACACGGTATTGGTGCTGATAAAGGAATTTTCATGTTATATGCATGAAATAGAAAAATTAAACAAGATATGAACCAATTTTAAAGATTGGTAAGCCTGGCATATACCTCTCTTACTTTCCTGAAAATTTCAAGAGGTTAGTGTAACCCATTGTTGAGATATGCATGGAAACAAGCTCTAAAAATGGCCATTTTTGAGCGTTATGTAGTTTCACTCGAAAAAAGCTTGAATATAAAATAGAGAATTCTCTAAATATCATACTGAAATTATGCATTTATTGGTCTGGTTTTATGCGGAATTCTATCCTGCAAATATTGCTTCTTGAATTAAAGAAATCGGTAAAATATTATGGATTTTATAAGCAAAATACCGTCAGTAGAAGTTTTGTTTCAACACTGAAATTCAAACACTAATCTGTTGTTATATGCCAACATTTTGTACAAAATAACATTCATTATAACTTGTATTGACATCTAGAACTCGACTTTATATTATAATAAGTAGTAAAACCATTTAAATCACATGGCTAGCCAAGATATTTGAATGAGAGCTTGTTCTTTGTCAAACTTTCCAGTTCTAAATTTTGTAGTGTCTGTAACCTTTACAAGTTTATATGGCAATAATTTTGTTGTTTTATTATGGAAAAGTATAAATCCTACAAAGGCTCATGTGCATGTGTATCCATGTGATGTCCAAAATTGGTGGTGCTGTATTGTACCATTGAAAAACAGCAACTCAATAAAAAAAAGTTACAGACACTACACAAACAGGTATAAAAATGAAAGATAAAAGTATTGTTCTACTTGTCATTAAAACATTGTTTTTCTCAATAGAAAGTTCCATCTTATGTGATGTAATGTTGCATCATCTATTTACCTCTGCAGCCAAGAGCAAAAAAGTGATGCAATAACTCTCTTGATTGAATATTGCATCATTCTTGCAGCACTGTCTGTTTGAGTAATTTACTACAAGACAATGTAACCTGAATTTCTTATCCTAGAAGAAGCTGCCTAATTACTTTTTCTGTTCTTTACCATGGTACATCCCTAAGACATGGGAAGACGACAAAAGCAAACCTCTGGGAACAACTCTGGTAAGTTTGTATTGAATTGGTAAACCACACTCTTAAATTGTAGTGTCTGTAACCAATATCCCCTTTTTATACTGTCTATGACTTTATCCCTGTTTTTTTTTTAAAAATGAAGCCAAATTATGTTTCCTATTACCTTATTGATGTGTAAGGCTAAATTTTGACATATTGTCTGTCTGCAATTTGTAATATTTTGGTATATTTATAGTTTCTTTCATCAAGATTTCTGATAACAGGCAACATTTTCAGTGATTTCTTATAATATGCAATTGAAACTGAGTATTTTTGCATTCCATATCATTAGACTAGTAAATTCAAACAGAAATATTATGAGAATTCAATGAGCTCAGACTTAGTATTGGATACATTGCTGATATTGTCAAATGGTTAAAGACACTACTAGACATGTGAATTGACCAGACTGTTATTTACATTATTAAGGAAAGTGTGCAATCATTGTAAATGCTAGAACATTGAATAATCATCAGGTTTTATGCTATTTCTTTTTCAATCAGATACTTTTCTCTAAGAATCTACAGGTTATTCCAGTTTGCTTATGTATGAAAGCATATTGCGTACTCATTACAAGTATGTTTTGTAAAGTCTAAATTTCATCCGTATACATAGAGGAACAAAAATGAGAATGAAGTTGTTTGTTTTTAGGAAGCAAAGATAAGCCAGAAGAAGATGAACAGAAGATTAAAGCTAGAAGGGAGAAGACGAGGCTAAAGGTACAAGCCTGGAGAAAAAAACAGAGGGAAAATAAGGCGAAACATGAGGAGCTAAAAAGGCTTGATAGAGAAAGAAGAAAAGATGCAAGACTACTAAAAAAACAGCAATCACTTTCCGATTCAAATCTTCAACAAGAATTAAGAAGGAAAAAACGTGAAGAAATGAAAAGGTATCGCCAGAAAAAGAAAGAAAAAGCAGCCCTAGCATTATCGGTTAATAAGAGTGTTGATTTAAGAAGTCCGAAAACTGCTGAATTAAGTAGAAAGAAGAAAGAAGCTGTGAAAAGAACCCAAGCATGGAGAATGCGTATCAAACTGAATGAAAGTATACAGCAAGAGTGTATTCAGACTGACTGTGAAATAGGAAATACTGGGTCAGCCAGAGATTCACCAATGAATAAAGTGTTACCTAAAGCACTCTGTACAGACAATTAGAAAAGGTAAAGGAAGTATTACCAAATACCCCAAAGAGAAAAGCAGTCATCATAAGTAAATTAATTGAATCTCCATCAACATCAAAGTTTCTAAATAGGAATAAAATGATAATGACACCAGATTGCAGAAAAAAACTTGAATTGACAGATACTGTTATACAATCTGTGTCAGAGAGCATTTCAGAAGTGAAAACAAGGAAAGGGGGTGCAAAGAAACATGCATACAACATCATTTGTGACGCATTACTGAAGAAATATAAAAGACACAGACTAAAAAAGTATTTCAAAGTATCAGTGAAAGGGCAAAAACCTAGTTCTACATGGTGGGAGACGAAACAAAGAAAAAGAAGAAGGGATGCACTTAACTCTCCATTAAAGAAATCTGTGAAAGATTTTTTTCTAAGTCCAGAAATCAGTAGGGAAGTGCCTAATAAACGTGAAACACCTTGGGTTGAACAATACTTTAGTGACTATGATTTATTGAACATTCATTATACTTCAATATTTTACTCTTACAAACACTATTTAGTATTAAACTTTCAAGTGCTATTTACCAGTTCATAATTTTAACACAAGTATTGGACATATACCTGTTACAATGTGGTTTTATCATTTTATTAACTAATCAACATTCATTTAATGAATAATTCTAGTCAATGTGTTCATGTTGAATTATTTTTGAAGTGAATTTTATGGAGATATGTATGGTTCTGCAGCTGTATTGAAATGCTATAGTTTTGTAGTGTCTGTAACCAATTTTATGGACAATGTACTTCTGACTCTTATGGAAGTTTGCAATACTTTTGGCCAGTATTAATGATTTTGTTTGTTTAAATATTCTTCTTGGTGTTAGATAAATGCCTAAATAAGATTATTCTATGTCTTTTATGTTTGTTATGCAAAAGTTTCATGGTTAGGTTTTTTTCTAAGTGATACCTTTGTCATAGATGTTTTGATTTTGTTATTAAGTTGTTTACCACTTCCAGTTATGTTGTTTACTTTAAATGTTGATATCCTGTTACTGATGTTACTGTGAAAAAAAATAAAGTTTTAAAGTTTTCATGCTGTTTTTCTTGCATGTTATACACCAAGTGTAGTGTCTGTAACTGTTGTTATACCACAGAATTGAAATAATGGTTAAACAAAATCGCATGCATGTTCAAGCTAAATCTAACTTGATCTGACTAGGGGACACCCTAGGGTATATAATGAGCTTTATTGAAATGTTCTATCAAACATTTCAATTTTTTAAGTGAGTGAGACTACTCTCAGCACCAATACCGTGTTTTAGCCATATAAATATCTACTGTTATTACCGCCGTGCAAAACAGAATAAAATAAGTTACATAATTAATTAGCCATAGAGGGGAGCTTCTGTTGATACACTGCAAGACACAATACCAACTTGCTGCATTAATATGTTAAAACCACATTCAATGGTTGCTTTTGAATCATGGGTGGGACACCTGTGAAAAAGCCCACAAAGATGATCTGATCTGATGTGATGTACACAGTCCAGAGCAGTGCTGATGATTTCATCACATCAATAGATCTTGACCCTTTCTCCTCTGAAAGTTGGTTTACTAAAAGGCGTCTTTAATCTACTAATAAAGGCAAAATAAACTTAAGCCAGTGTATGCATATTATTTTGAGGAAACCTGGACACTATATCGTTTAAATAAAGCTAATTGTACATTGATTTGTTGAAATTTGTTTATATCTAGTCTATATTCTTTTCAATAATAATAATAATAATAATAATAATAATAATAATAATAATAATAATAATACCATTAATAATAATAATAATAATAATAATAATATTACAAACAACAATATTAAGATCTCCAAGGAAAATATATGACTAAACTGGTAAAAAAAAAGAGCTGAAGTTATTGGTATGTTGCATGGCTAAGACTCAGGGTCAAAATGTCAGCTCAATGCTTAGGAGCATAAGACCCAATTAATTTTGGAACAATGCTCCAAAGAATAAACATCTTAGTCTTTAAATGGTTTGAAAGACTTTATCTATAGCTTTTTAAAAGCTGTGATGATATGTCTTGCATGTATGTAAAACACATGGATATTGTTAGTGTGTAAAGCCCTTGGAAAATGTGAATTTTTTTAAAGTACTTGGATATTGTAAGTGTGAAATACCTAACAGGGGTAAAATGTATAAAACTCATGGGTATTACGTGTAAAATCCTTGGATATTGTAAGTGTGTTATACCTATCAGGTGTGAAGTGTGTAAAACTCATGGATATTACATGTAAAACACTTGGATATTGTAAGCATGTTATACCCATTAGTAGTACAAGTCTGTAAAACCCTGGGGTACTGAGAGTGTAAAACCCTTGGATATTGTGAGTGTAATACCTTGGATATTGTGAGTGTGTTAAACCCTTGGATAGTGTGTGTGTGTGTGTAAAACCATTGGGTATTCTGAGTGTGTAAAACCATTGGTATTCTGAGTGTGTAAAACCCTTGGATATTGCGTGTTAAACCCTTGGATATTGTGAGTGTGTAAAACCATCGGTATTTTGAGTGCAAAACCATTGGTATTCTGAGTGTAAAACCATTAGTATTCTGAGTGTAAAACCATTGGATATTCTGAGTGTGTAAAACCATTGGTATTCTGAGTGTGTAAAACCCTTGGATATTGCGTGTTAAACCCTTGGATATTGTGAGTGTGTAAAACCATCGGTATTTTGAGTGCAAAACCATTGGTATTCTGAGTGTAAAACCATTAGTATTCTGAGTGTAAAACCATTGGATATTCTGAGTGTGTAAAACCATTGGTATTCTGAGTGTGTAAAACCCTTGGATATTTTGTGTTAAACCCTTGGATATTGTGAGTGTGTAAAACCATTGGTATTCTGAGTGTAAAACCATTGGTATTCTGAGTGTGTAAAACCCTTGGATATTTTGTGTTAAACCCTTGGATATTGTGAGTGTGTAAAACCATTGGTATTCTGAGTGTGTAAAACCCTTGGATATTGTGTGTTAAACCCTTGGATATAAACCCTTGGGTATTCTGAGTGTAAAACCATTGGTATTCTGAGTGTAAAACCATTGGATATTCTGAGTGTGTAAAACCATTGGTATCCTGAGTGTGTAAAACCCTTGGATATTTTGTGTTAAACCCTTGGATATTGTGAGTGTGTAAAACCATTGGTATTCTGAGTGTAAAACCATTGGTATTCTGAGTGTGTAAAACCATTGGATATTTTGTGTTAAACCCTTGGATATTGTGAGTGTGTAAAACCATTGGTATTCTGAGTGTGTAAAACCCTTGGATACTTTGTTTTAAACCCTTGGATATTGTGAGTGTGTAAAAGCATTGGGTATTCTGAGTGTAAAACCATTAGTATTCTGAGTGTGTAAAACCCTTGGGTAATGTGTGCAAAACCCTTGTGAGTGTAAAACCCTTAGGTATTGTGTGTACAACTCTTGAGTACTGTGTGTACAACCTTTAAGTATTGTGAATGTGTAAAACCCTTAAGTAATGAGTATAACACCCTTGGGTAGTGTGTGTGTGTGTGTGTGTGTGTGTGTGTGTGTGTGTGTGTGCAAAACCCTTGTGAGTGTAAAACCCTTAGGTATTGTGTGTACAACTCTTGAGTACTGTGTGTACAACCTTTAAGTATTGTGAATGTGTAAAACCCTTAAGTAATGAGTATAACACCCTTGGGTAGTGTGTGTGTGTGTGTGTGTGTGTGTGTGTGCAAAACCCTTGTGAGTGTAAAACCCTTAGGTATTGTGTGTAAAGCTCTTGAGTACTGTGTGTATAACCATTAAGTATTGTGAATGTGTAAAACCCTTAAGTAATGAGTATAACACCCTTGGGTAGTGTGTGTGTGTGTGTGTGTGTAAACACTTCTAGACATACCTTTACTTCAGCTATATCACAGTAATACTGACAATCTCTGGACAGGCAGTTTTCAATCCTTTTCAGAATTATGGCTATGTGAATACTGTCAGTATTCTCTATGGATTCTTTACCATTTTTCAGAAATTCTTCCACAGGCAACTCACATTTCAGAGCTGTCTGCAAGAATGCAGCCTCCATTTTGTGCAGCAGACAAGTCCCTTTTTCACCCATAACAGGGAATTGTAGTGATGAAGGATCCTTCAGGGTCAAGGACATCAGTGTGTGAGAATACAGGTTGCAGTCTACTTTGATGCTTGATTGGTTGGAATTTTCAACCTCATCTTCTCTTGAAGGCAACAGCCAATCAATAAGCTGACACCTAAGAGGGTGAGCAGAGTTATCATTGGTCTTTCTGCCTATCAAACTGGGCTGGTATTTTTCTGGAATACTGTACAAAGACAGATATTTGGCAAGGAAATATACAGATTCTACAGTTGGCACAGAGATTCCAGGAATAAACAAAGACCAGACATCTTTATCTGGTACAACCAATTTCTTCTCAAGAACAGAAGTCATAAGTCTATATCCATCTGAAGCTGCATGATTCAAGCTCACAGATCTGAAAAAAAATCTGAACACATTGTAACAAAGTAAAATATTCTCATTCCCATAGACGACACTGTAACAAAGTAAAATATTCTCATTCCCATGATTGCAGACGACACTATAACAAAGTAAAATATTCTCATTCCCATGACTGCAGATGACACTATAACAAAGTAAAATATTTTCATTCCCATGATTGCAGACGAAACTGTAACAAAGTAAAATATTCTCTAATCCACGATTTTAGATGACACTGTAACAAAGTAAAATATTCTCTAATCCATAATTTTAGATGACACTGTAACAAAGTAAAATATTCTCATTCCCATGATTCCAGATGACACTGTAACAAAGTAAAATATCCTCTATCTCATGATTGTAGATGACACTATAACAAAGTAAAATATTCTCTATCCCATGATTGCAGATGACACTGTAACAAAGTAAAATATTCTCTAATCCATGATTTTAGATGACACTGTAACAAAGTAAAATATTCTCATTCCATGATTCCAGACGACACTGTAACAAAGTAAAATATTCTCATTCCCATGATTCCAGACGACACTGTAACAAAGTAAAATATTCTCTATCCCATGATTGCAGATGACACTGTAACAAAGTAAAATATTCTCTAATCCATGATTTTACATGACACTGTAACAAAGTAAAATATTCTCATTCCACGATTCCAGACGACACTGTAACAAAGTAAAATATTCTCATTCCCATGATTCCAGACGACACTGTAACAAAGTAAAATATTCTCATTCCCATGATTGCAGACGACACTGTAACAAAGTAAAATATTTTCATTCCCATGATTGCAGACGAAACTGTAACAAAGTAAAATATTCTCTAATCCACGATTTTAGATACTGTAACAAAGTAAAATATTCTCTAATCCATAATTTTAGATGACACTGTAACAAAGTAAAATATTCTCTAATCCATAATTTTAGATGACACTGTAACAAAGTAAAATATTCTCTAATCCATGATTTTAGATGACACTGTAACAAAGTAAACTATCCTCTAATCCACGATTGCAGATGACACTGTAACAAAGTAAAATATTCTCTATCCCATGATTGTAGACGACACTATAACAAAGTAAAATATTCTCTATCCCATGATTGCAGATGACACTGTAACAAAGTAAAATATTCTCTAATCCATGATTTTAGATGACACTGTAACAAAGTAAAATATTCTCTAATCCATAATTTTAGATGACACTGTAACAAAGTAAAATATTCTCATTCCCATGATTCCAGATGACACTGTAACAAAGTAAAATATCCTCTATCTCATGATTGTAGATGACACTATAACAAAGTAAAATATTCTCTATCATATGATTGGAGACGACACTATAACAAAGTAAAATATTCTCTATCCCATGATTGCAGATGACACTGTAACAAAGTAAAATATTCTCATTCCCATAGACGACACTGTAACAAAGTAAAATATTCTCATTCCCATGATTGCAGACGACACTATAACAAAGTAAAATATTCTCATTCCCATGACTGCAGATGACACTATAACAAAGTAAAATATTTTCATTCCCATGATTGCAGACGAAACTGTAACAAAGTAAAATATTCTCTAATCCACGATTTTAGATGACACTGTAACAAAGTAAAATATTCTCTAATCCATAATTTTAGATGACACTGTAACAAAGTAAAATATTCTCATTCCCATGATTCCAGATGACACTGTAACAAAGTAAAATATCCTCTATCATATGATTGGAGACGACACTATAACAAAGTAAAATATTCTCTATCATATGATTGGAGACGACACTATAACATAGTAAAATATTCTCTATCATATGATTGGAGACGACACTATAACAAAGTAAAATATTCTCTATCCCATGATTGCAGATGACACTGTAACAAAGTAAAATATTCTCTAATCCATGATTTTAGATGACACTGTAACAAAGTAAAATATTCTCTAATCCATAATTTTAGATGACACTGTAACAAAGTAAAATATTCTCTAATCCATGATTTTAGATGACACTGTAACAAAGTAAAATATTCTCATTCCCATGATTCCAGACGACACTGTAACAAAGTAAAATATTCTCATTCCCATGATTCCAGACGACACTGTAACAAAGTAAAATATTCTCATTCCCATGATTGCAGACGACACTATAACAAAGTAAAATATTTTCATTCCCATGATTGCAGACGAAACTGTAACAAAGTAAAATATTCTCTAATCCACGATTTTAGATACTGTAACAAAGTAAAATATTCTCTAATCCATAATTTTAGATGACACTGTAACAAAGTAAAATATTCTCATTCCCATGATTTCAGATGACACTGTAACAAAGTAAAATATCCTCTATCCCATGATTGTAGACGACACTATAACAAAGTAAAATATTCTCTATCCCATGATTGCAGATGACACTGTAACAAAGTAAAATATTCTATAATCCATGATTTTAGATGACACTGTAACAAAGTAAAATATCCTCTATCCCATGATTTCAGATGACACTGTAACAAAGTAAAATATTCTCTAATCCACGATTTTAGATGACACTGTAACAAAGTAAAATATTTTCATTCCCATGATTGCAGATGACACTGTAACAAAGTAAAATATTCTCTAATCCATGATTTTAGATGACACTGTAACAAAGTAAAATATTCTCTAATCCATAATTTTAGATGACACTGTAACAAAGTAAAATATTCTCATTCCCATGATTTCAGATGACACTATAACAAAGTAAAATATCCTCTATCCCATGATTTCAGATGACACTGTAACAAAGTAAAATATTCTCTAATCCATGATTTTAGATGACACTGTAACAAAGTAAAATATTTTCATTCCCATGATTGCAGATGACACTGTAACAAAGTAAAATATTCTCTAATCCATGATTTTAGATGACACTGTAACAAAGTAAAATATTCTCTAATCCATAATTTTAGATGACACTGTAACAAAGTAAAATATTCTCATTCCCATGATTCCAGATGACACTGTAACAAAGTAAAATATCCTCTATCTCATGATTGTAGATGACACTATAACAAAGTAAAATATTCTCTATCATATGATTGGAGACGACACTATAACAAAGTAAAATATTCTCTATCCCATGATTGCAGATGACACTGTAACAAAGTAAAATATTCTCTAATCCATGATTTTAGATGACACTGTAACAAAGTAAAATATTCTCATTCCATGATTCCAGACGACACTGTAACAAAGTAAAATATTCTCATTCCCATGATTCCAGACGACACTGTAACAAAGTAAAATATTCTCATTCCCATGATTGCAGACGACACTATAACAAAGTAAAATATTTTCATTCCCATGATTGCAGACGAAACTGTAACAAAGTAAAATATTCTCTAATCCACGATTTTAGATACTGTAACAAAGTAAAATATTCTCTAATCCATAATTTTAGATGACACTGTAACAAAGTAAAATATTCTCATTCCCATGATTTCAGATGACACTGTAACAAAGTAAAATATCCTCTATCCCATGATTGCAGATGACACTGTAACAAAGTAAAATATTCTCTATCATATGATTGCAGATGACACTGTAACAAAGTAAAATATTCTCTATCATATGATTGCAGATGACACTATAACAAAGTAAAATATCCTCTATCCCATGATTGCAGATGACACTGTAACAAAGTAAAATATTCTCTAATCCATGATTTTAGATGACACTGTAACAAAGTAAACTATCCTCTATCCCATGATTCCAGATGACACTGTAACAAAGTAAAATATCCTCTATCCCATGATTGTAGACGACACTATAACAAAGTAAAATATTCTCTATCACATGATTGCAGATGACACTGTAACAAAGTAAAATATTCTCTATCATATGATTGCAGATGACACTGTAACAAAGTAAAATATTCTCTATCATATGATTGCAGATGACACTATAACAAAGTAAAATATCCTCTATCCCATGATTGCAGATGACACTGTAACAAAGTAAAATATTCTCTAATCCATGATTTTAGATGACACTGTAACAAAGTAAACTATCCTCTATCCCATGATTCCAGATGACACTGTAACAAAGTAAAATATCCTCTATCTCATGATTGTAGATGACACTATAACAAAGTAAAATATCCTCTATCCCATGATTGCAGATGACACTATAACAAAGTAAAATATCCTCTATCCCATGATTGCAGATGACACTGTAACAAAGTAAAATATTCTCTAATCCATGATTTTAGATGACACTGTAACAAAGTAAACTATCCTCTATCCCATGATTCCAGATGACACTGTAACAAAGTAAAATATCCTCTATCTCATGATTGTAGATGACACTATAACAAAGTAAAATATTCTCATTCCCATAGACGACACTATAACAAAGTAAAATATTCTCATTCCCATGATTCCAGATGACACTGTAACAAAGTAAAATATTCTCTAATCCATGATTTTAGATGACACTGTAACAAAGTAAACTATCCTCTATCTCATGATTGCAGATGACACTATAACAAAGTAAAATATTCTCTATCCCATGATTGCAGATGACACTATAACAAAGTAAAATATTCTCTAATCCATGATTCCAGATGACACTGTAACAAAGTAAAATATTCTCTAATCCATGATTTCAGATGACACTGTAACAAAGTAAAATATCCTCTATCCCATGATTGCAGACGACACTATAACAAAGTAAAATATTCTCATTCCCATGATTGCAGATGACACTGTAACAAAGTAAAATATTTTCATTCCCATGATTGCAGACGAAACTGCAACAAAGTAAAATATTCTCTAATCCACGATTTTAGATGACACTGTAACAAAGAAAAATATTCTCTAATCCATAATTTTAGATGACACTGTAACAAAGTAAAATATTCTCTAATCCATGATTTTAGATGACACTGTAACAAAGTAAACTATCCTCTATCCCATGATTTCAGATGACACTGTAACAAAGTAAAATATTCTCTATCCCATGATTGTAGACGACACTATAACAAAGTAAAATATTCTCTATCCCATGATTGCAGATGACACTGTAACAAAGTAAAATATTCTCATTCCCATGATTCCAGATGACACTGTAACAAAGTAAAATATCCTCTATCCCACGATTGTAGATGACACTGTAACAAAGTAAAATATTCTCTAATCCATGATTTTAGATGACACTGTAACAAAGTAAAATATCCTCTATCCCATGATTGTAGATGACACTGTAACAAAGTAAAATATTCTCATTCCCATGATTTCAGATGACACTGTAACAAAGTAAAATATCCTCTATCCCATGATTGTAGATGACATTGTAACAAAGTAAAATATTCTCATTCCCATGATTTCAGATGACACTGTAACAAAGTAAAATATCCTCTATCCCATGATTGTAGATGACACTGTAACAAAGTAAAATATTCTCTATCCCATGATTTAAGATGACACTATAACAAAGTAAAATATCCTCTATCCCATGATTTTAGATGACATTGTAATGATATATAGAATATTCTCTAATCCATGATTTTAGATGACATTGTAACAAAGTAAAATATCCTCTATCCCATGATTGTAGATGACACTGTAACAAAGTAAAATATCCTCTATCCCACGATTGTAGATGACATTGTAACAAAGTAAAATATTCTCTATCCCATGATTGTAGATGACATTGTAACAAAGTAAAATATTCTCATTCCCATGATTTCAGATGACACTGTAACAAAGTAAAATATCCTCTATCCCATGATTGTAGATGACATTGTAACAAAGTAAAATATTCTCATTCCCATGATTTCAGATGACACTGTAACAAAGTAAAATATCCTCTATCCCATGATTGTAGATGACACTGTAACAAAGTAAAATATTCTCTATCCCATGATTTAAGATGACACTATAACAAAGTAAAATATCCTCTATCCCATGATTTTAGATGACATTGTAATGATATATAGAATATTCTCTAATCCATGATTTTAGATGACATTGTAACAAAGTAAAATATCCTCTATCCCATGATTGTAGATGACACTGTAACAAAGTAAAATATCCTCTATCCCACGATTGTAGATGACATTGTAACAAAGTAAAATATTCTCTATCCCATGATTGTAGATGACATTGTAACAAAGTAAAATATTCTCATTCCCATGATTTCAGATGACACTGTAACAAAGTAAAATATCCTCTATCCCATGATTGTAGATGACATTGTAACAAAGTAAAATATTCTCATTCCCATGATTTCAGATGACACTGTAACAAAGTAAAATATCCTCTATCCCATGATTGTAGATGACACTGTAACAAAGTAAAATATTCTCTATCCCATGATTTAAGATGACACTATAACAAAGTAAAATATCCTCTATCCCATGATTTTAGATGACATTGTAATGATATATAGAATATTCTCTAATCCATGATTTTAGATGACATTGTAACAAAGCAAAATATCCTCTATCCCATGATTGTAGATGACACTGTAACAAAGTAAAATATCCTCTATCCCACGATTGTAGATGACATTGTAACAAAGTAAAATATTCTCTATCCCATGATTGCAGATGACATTGTAACAAAGTAAAATATACTCTATCCCATGATTGACAATTATGCTAGTGTAATGTTTGGCTGAGCAGATAAAAAAACTTCATGGAAAATTGTTTCTTTGCAATTCATTTAGTTTTCTTAAATAAATGTAACAAGTGTGTAAAATCACATTTTTGTATTCTTGAATGGAAGTATGATATTACTCAATGTAAATGTAACAGCTATGAAGGATACATTGTCAAAATGCACAGTGGTCATGCATTTGAGTACCAGGAGCCAACATCTTACATCTGCTCAATCTTTAATATTATTATTCTATATTGAATTTTTTTGGGGTGGGTGGAAATAATTTTAATGATATATTATATACCTGTCTCTATTGCATTGCTAAACTTTCCACGATGGAAATTAGTCTACATTAAAAAATTCCATCTTCCTGTTAGAAAGTTCTGGCACTAGAAAGAACACAAATCACAAGACCATGCATAGAACTTGTCATCTTGTTATGGACCTGGACTGTTTTTGGGAAACTGAACACCGTATCTCTTTTTAATGCACCAGTATCAGACGATTCATCATAGACCTTGGTTGTGGAATATTTTGCAGGCCCACCATGCTTGAGAATTTCTCCTGGTAGATATGTCACTTGGGTGAAGACAAGTGTAAAGATGGAGAATCTCTGGGCTGTTGCACAGAAGAACCCCTAAAAGTGCTCAAGTGTCATTGTGTAATAACAGTCAATGCACCATCAAAGATATCTTGACAACATATACAAGAATAGAGCTTAAAACATTTGGGATGCAAAATGGAAAATGATACCAATAAAATTGAATTAATAATTAACATTGGATGCCAGTTGGAACAGCTATTGCTTATGAATGGTAAGGGTATGATAAAAGGGCACTGCTGAAAAAAAAACCTTAACTGACTAATTATGCAATGGACAGAAGGTGTAAGCACTTTAATAATGAAAAAAGTAGCAGATATGAATGGTAGTAATGCATCATGGAAAGAAAAGCCAACTTTTCTGAGAGCATAATTGAATTAAAATCGCATCCATCAAAAGAACTGGAGAACAGAAAGATCTGTGTTCTTCCTCATTCTAGACTTCCTGAAACTATCCATCTAATAGGATGGAATTTTCTAGTGTGGATGAGTGTAATCTCCTTCCCAGAATGGTAGGCAATGCAATATCAATATGTAATGTATTACTGATATTAAGTAAAAAGTCCGTGCAGAAAACTTTTTTATCAGTTACGATGACCATGACCTTTCAACATTTTGCTCCTCAATCAATAGGATTCTTCCCAAAGTGCAAGCCATTTACAAAGTATGACAATTTGCGAACTTAAGGTATTGTGCAGACACCATTGTTTCCTCAGTCATAGTGACCTTGACCAATAGGAGCCCCGAATCAATAGGGTTCTCACTTAGCTTAAGTGCAAGTCATCCACAAAGTTTGGTGACTGTAAATCATGAACTCTCAGTTCCTGTGCATTAAGCCATTGTCGTCTTCCAGTCATAGTAATGCTGACCTTTGATAAAGTTCTTCCTGACCTCAACTGTTAGCCTTTAGCAAAGTTTGGTAACTACAGTTAGTGAGAAAATTTAGTTCTTTTGCAGAAACAAAATTGGTGACAGAAATAAGGACATTTCATAATATGCTTTACCTTCTTTAGTGCGTACAAAATCTAGACAAATTTTATCTTTATTCTTTAATATTTACTTATGAAAGTCGAGACAAAAAAGCATAATCAACAACCCAGCTAAAACTAGTTACCTCAAGACTGTGGACCATATTTTCTGCCAGATACTTCTGCTTTCTTCATCAAAGAAGTTGGATGCTGAATGGTCCACTCTGCTCCAATTCTGTGCAAAAGCCTGTACACATCTCAAAACATAAGCCATCAGCTCATTCCTGAAATCCACAAAAAGATGACTAAACAAAAAAATTTATGGCAAAGGTTTTGCATAGGATTTTACTTTGCCAACATAATTTAATCTAAAGATGGCTTTCAGAAGGAGTTTATCAAAGCACTGAATGAAACCAAAATAGTGTGTGACACATATTTAAATGTGCAAGTGTATAATTGACCTTAGTTACAAGTAGCTTTGAATTAAAAGTGCCCTTAATATTATATGTTTTCTTTTTGGGTGGGGTGCCAATTTTCAACGATTCTTTGATTCTGCACAAAAGGTGACTTTAAAAGGCTCAGCTGGTGATGATACATCCTTAAGACAACATGACCCCATCTCCAAATATAAATACCAAATAAAAATCTCCAATTTTTGCAACAGCATCAAACTTCATGAGCACATTGTGTCACTCTTACATTTGATTAAATACAAGTAGACTCTTTCAATCCTCATAACAGTAACAATGTCAATGATTGGCACACAGAATGTCATGTGCCAAAGAGTAAAATATCATGTCTCCCCCCTCACACAACTGTATCATCCTCACATGATCATATTTTGAGTATGATTCGGTATAATAAATTGCTCATAGTTTGTTTACCCATGACATGTCATGTTCCACTGGGACTTGTTCTTATGGAATATGATTTACCCATGACATGTCATGTTCCACTGGGACTTGTTCTTATGGAATATGATTTACCCATGACATGTCATGTTCCACTGGGACTTGTTCTTATGGAATATGATTTACCCATGACATGTCATGTTCCACTGGGACTTGTTCTTATGGAATATGATTTGCCCTGGATGAACAAATAGTCATATTTCCCTCTAACAAAGGCAATAAATGTACAATTTTTCATTGGTATAGCTGAATATACTACCTCTTACACTCTGCCAAAAGCTGGGCCAAACAGTTCAAATATGGGATGACTTCTTCTTTTGGTAAACTTTCTGGGTATTTTTCCAAAAGCCTTGTGGTCAGCTGGATCCTAAAAGAATAATAATCATAATAATGCAAATTTTGTACAGATATGAATAGATAAAAATTATAATCAACTTTTGTCCTTTAAATTTGTTTTGGTAGAGATAGGTTAAGATTTTGCAGGGAAAGATTTAGCAAATATCTAAATTAAAGATTTAACTAAAATTATGAAATTTTACTTAAAACATGTCTCTAAAACAAGTGTCACATAATAAACATAATTTTTTTTTTCTCCAAACCACCTGACATAGTAAAGTGGAACCCTGCTATAATGTGATATTTGGGGTAAAAAAATTGGATCACATTATAAGCAGGGTCGTGTTTTACAGTATTTTCCTTTTTTTGCAGAAAACACCACATTGGCATATATACATGTATTCATGTCTAATGTAAAAATTTGGGATATTATCGGACGAATATCAAATAAAATGCAGTAATAAGACTTATTCAAAATCATGGTCGGATAATATATTTGTAGGTTATTACTTTGCATTACATAGTTTTATTGTTTTTTTCCCCCGAAATACACATTAGATAATACCCAGACTGACGTTATATCATGAATAGGGTATCAATAGTGCCATCGTGGCATGCAGTTCATCTATGATGCAAGTTATTCCATTGAAAAGTTGCTTAGATATTTAAAATATCTGAGTTTGTGTTGTGAGTTATTTTAGCACTGCCGTGGGACAGACTATTAGTCTGATTTGCATAAGAAAACTGTCTTTGTGTTTTTGATGGTTTTAGGGATCAGAACACCAATTTATTTCTCATAGAACTTAATATATTTAAATATAAAAATAATTTCTGCATTAAATTGTACCTGTATTTCCAGTCAATGGAGTTAGAAGAAAAAAAATCAGCCTTGAAACAGGTGTTTACCTGATTTTTGCAAGCCTCGTGCTGTTAAACCTCCTGATGTCTACTTAACATAACCATGTGCCAAATGTTCATATGCTGTTTTGTCTGCAGAAAATTTTCTATAGAATATCAAAATAAAAGTAAATATTATACTACAGTGCATACATCAAAGTTCAGCTCATTTTCTTAGTATTTTCATGCACAGATGGGATAATTGATAGTTGCACATGCTAAAGCCGCATTCGTTGTAGACAAGTTTGGATGTCAGATTGGTTCTATTTTCATTTAGGACAAAGTAAAAAATATTTTAGTGAAAACCTTATGCTGACATGACCTTCAGAGTAGCTACTATATTTACCTAATACTGTACAATCATTTATCATCAATCAGTGTCGCCATGTTTTCGTTTGAGTGTTCAACATCAAAGGAAGCTGATGCAGCCAACAAAACCAGACCAATCAGTTATTAAAGTATACATGGATGATCACATATTGATATGCTTAGAGCCTGTCAAAGTGCAAAAATGCTAACTAAACTGTGAGTGGAATCGCTCCAGTGGCCTAGTGGTTAGAGCATTGGCCATGGAAGGGAGAGGTCGTGGGTTTAATCCCCAGCTAAGTCATACTAAAGACTTACAAAAATGGTACTAACAGCTGACTAGTTTGGCGCTGAGCATTAAGAGGTTAGTGTTAGGACTGGTTGGCCTAGTGTCAGGAAAATGTGACTGGGTGGGACATCGTGCTACATGTCTGCAGCATGATACCAGAGTGCAAGACATCACTATAAACTGCCTCACTGCAGACAACGTAGCGATATGACTGAAATGTTTTTTAAAGCTATGTTCAAAATCCCCATCACCCAGGTAGTAATCAAAATTCAAAATAACTGCATTAACATGAGTACTAGTTTTAAATGGACTGGTGCTGCCTGCCACAGTCACTATTAAGTCTAAAACCTATTAGCCATGCCTCATTGTAATGAACCAAGCAATTCCAAAGATCCTAAAATGCCTACCAGGGTGTAACTTTAAGTACGTGTCCTGCAGAAGTGATGAAGTCTCGCACAGCTGCCCAACCCGATTCAAGACGTCTCTTTTTCAATCCGGATCCTCCCTGTGTATCTCCACTGCCAATTTGTGTCACTTCAATCAACTGGGAGGTCTCATTAAATAACTACAAAAAAATGCATGAATCATTTGAAGGTAGCCTTTCCCAGCTTTCATAACTATCTTACATTTCAAATACCTAAAATGATGAAAATATGCAAATGTCAAGTTTAAAAACTCTATATGTTACTTATAAATTCCATTTACATTTCTTTTATTAAGCTGCATTCTGACTTGTTTTTATTAAAGCAACTTAAATATCTTTTGTTTATGGACATACATAACAACAATCTAACAGAATGTTATATGGCTTGCCAAAACTAGAAACAACAAAAAAACAGTAAAACATTTTTAGGAAAGAATGTTATACATCCTGCCTAATCCAGACACACAATAATAAAAAAGCAGAACACTGACCTGTTTTAAGATATATGAATATAATTCCTTGAAATAAACATATGTATTAAGTTGATTGTTTATCAAAATTGAAACAGAAAACAAAAAAAAACCCACCAAATTATTGAAGAGTAAAAGTAGGCACATAGATAAAAGGTATTAGGTTAAAGCAATTTATCAAGTGATGATGAGCTTTTGTAAAAAGGAATGTATCCATCAAAATAGAAGACTGTAAATGCTACTGTGTCCGAGAAGTTGAATCCACAGTTAAAACAAACACTACAGATTTAATAACCCAAAATAACTACATTAAAAGTAAAACCAACACTACAGATATACTAACCCAAAATAACTACACGAGAACTAAAACCAACACTACAGATATAATAAACCAAAATAACTACATCAAAAGTAAAACCAACATTACATACATAATAACCTCCTAAACAGTGAAAACATCAGCAAAGTTGGATTTTTAAAAAAAATTGTCTATACTTTGCTGATGATAGAAAAATGAAACTTTTACACTTGATAACTCAAGAGTAATCAAATATGGCTGCTTACTTCACTGAGAGCTACTAGCAACTGATGCAAGACCCTGCTATCAACATCAGCAATGGCTGCATGGCATAAGGCCCTGCTCACTTCAGTGACTGTTATGTAAGGACTGTATGGCATAAGACCCTGCTAACATCAGCAATGGCTGCATGGCATAAGACCCTGCTAACATCAGCAATGGCTGCATGGCATAAGACCATGCTAACATCAGCAATGGCTGCATGGCATAAGACCATGCTCACTTCAATGAGTGTAATGATTGCATGGCATAAGACCATGCTAACATCAGCAATGGCTGCATGGCATAAGACCATGCTCACTTCAATGAGTGTAATGATTGCATGGCATAAGACCATGCTAACATCAGCAATGGCTGCATGGCATAAGACCATACTCACTTCAATGAGTGTAATGATTGCATGGCATAAGACCATGCTAACATCAACAATGGCTGAATGGCAAAGGACCCTGCTTGCAACTAGAGCTATCAACAATGGCTGAATGGCAAAGGACCCTGCTTGCAACTAGAGCTATCAACAATGGCTGAATGGCAAAGGACTCTGCTTGCAACTAGAACTACATGTATCAACAATGGCTGAATGGCAAAGGACCCTGCTTGCAACTAGAGCTATCAACAATGGCTGAATGGCAAAGGACCCTGCTTGCAACTAGAGCTATCAACAATGGCTGAATGGCAAAGGACCCTGCTTGCAACTCGAACTATCAACAATGGCTGTATCATATGGCAAATGCTTTGAGCAGAGGAACTCATGTTGTGAAACCTAAGTTCAAGGAATGGGCAATCAGTAACACAAGTGATAAGGTGGAATGCAGGAAATTAAACTTTTAAAAGTTTCATCAAGGCACATGATAAACTTGACTGTAATCCAAAATTCCTTTGGAAAGTTACGTTTGTGGAAACCAAAGGAGGATGGCCAAGATTCATCTTAATGATAATCAGGAATGCCGAAATAAAATTAATTCAGGGTTCAATCAATGAAAACCTACATGCCAAATTTGGCTACATGCAACAATTTCTACTGAAGTAATTCTGCATAAACCAAAATAGGAAAATGGCCTATCTGAGGATATAACTCCTGAAAATGAGTCGATGCAATGATGAAATATAAACTCATACACTGTCACATGAAAATGAAGCCCCATACCAAAATTGAAAAAAAAAGTCCATAGACCTTGCTAAAGACAGCAGAACCAAATTATGGAAAACAGGCAATCAGGGTGTATATCTCCTGTATGTTATGGACCATTTGAAATCGGATAATAATAACAATTATAATTAAATAATAATAATAATAATAATAATAATAATAATAATAATAACGATGACTTTATTGAGGGTAACACAATTAGCTAAGAACTAATCTACTTTGCGACCCTCATATAAGGAATTTATTTCAGCAGCATCTCAGAAGCCAATGGATATATTGGGTTTGGAAGATGGAAATAGAGTGGGCATTTCTAATCTCAACTGGAATACTATTCCAGAGCAAAGTTCCAGAGTACTGGAAACTTTTTTTGAATAATTCCTTATTTGGTTTGCGAATTTTATACTGTTTTGTAGACATTGATTGCAGGTGGGGTGTATTACTAGGTAGTCTATACTGGAATAGGGATTGTAAATATTCAGGAGCACTATTACTGGATATCCTGTACATTAATTTGGCTTTTCTTAAACAGATTCGGTCTTTAATAGGTAATATTTTTAACTTACCAGCAAAATTTTCCTTGCTTTCATTTGGGTTTGATATTAGCCTAAATGCTCTTTTTTGACGATTTTCCAACTTTTATATGTTTTTATCATTTGAATTACCCCATACTGTATTACAGTAGTCTAAATAGGGTTGTATGTAACTGTTATAAAATAGTTTTCTGTGCCTTTCAGGGAGAAAATGTCTTATCCTACTGAGAAGCCATAAACTTGAATTGACCTTTTTACTGATATGTTTGATATGATCAGTCCATGATGGGTTATTATCTACCAAAACACCAAGTAGTCTGTCATGACAGACCATTTGCAAATTTTTATCCTTCCATGTCAGACATAGTTCATTGCTATCAAGATTTTTCCTTTTTTTCCTTGTTGAGACAAGTAATATTTTAGTTTTACCAGTATGTACTACCATGCCATTGTATGAGCGCCAGTTTTCCAGCTTGTTTAATGCACTCTGTAAAGAAATTTTGAGTTCATGCTTTGTGTTTTCGATGTCTGACAATGTTGTGTCATCTGCATAGAGATCTATAGATGATATAGAGTCTCTTAAAAGTGGTAGGTCGTTAATAAATAAAATAAATAGTAATGGACCTAGAATTGAGCCTTGTGGTACTCCATATCTAATTGTTTCAGGTTCAGACAGAACGTTATTTATATAAACATGTTGTGTTCTCTCACTTAAGTATGAAGTAAAGTCATTCATTTAAGATCAAATCTAAGCTTAGAAACTTCATTATATTATCAGGTCATGAATACAAATATACTTATCAAATTACATTTAATAACTTTTTATGGGATTTTTTACTCGATCTTTCTAACAAGACTTTTTAAAAAAAAACCTATGTAATGAGATAAGTAAATAAGATATTAGTAAAAACTGACATTAAATTACCAGAAATCAACTCTCATCTAAATATAAATGCAAATATATGCATCCTAAGATAAACAAAGCTAAAACAATTCTAAAATGGCCTGAAAATCTAATCAGGTGATCCACAGATAAAAAAAAAAAAAATATACCTTCATTTTTTCAGGTTTTTTTTCTTCTTATTGGTGCTAACAAATCCTTTGTCCAAAAAAGTCAATTAATATGGGAGCACACCATTGCTATGTGTTGTTAAGGACCTCACTTTTATCAATGACTGACATGCTAGTTCTCTCTGCGAAGGTTTGAGTCTCAGCTCAGCCATTGTGGGTATGTGAGAAAGCCGGACATTAACTTCCTGTAAATCTACTAGTTGCCATGTATAGCCCAACTTGTGCTGAAAAAAAATGCATTAAACACAAAAACCCCAAACCGAAAGTTTGAAAACAATAATCAGCAAAAGGGATGGTTGCATTTGTGGGCAGTTGAAAGACAGCTACCATGGTGGCCATGTTGCGGGTTAGTCATTTTCATTTAGGACAAGCTAGACAACATAAGAACTCTTCTAATGAACACCATCATGTTAAAATGACTTTCTATATACACGGACTAGCAAAAACAAGATTTTTAAGATGGACACATCAGATCAGCATGATCTTGTTGTAGGGTTTAATGCCATTTTTCAACACACAATAGGCTATACATGGCGGCCAGTAATAATGGTGGAGGAAGAACCTAGGAAAATCCAAAGAAAGAACCACCGACCCACGAGAAGCTACTGGCAAGCTTTCTTACATATCCACATTGGCAGAATCTGTGACTCGAACCCAAGAAAACAGGTGAGATGGTAGTGATCCGTAACGGAGAGTGTTTTAGACCACTCGGCCACTCAGGGCCCCCTTCAGCATGATGTAGTAGTAGTCATAACAAGATTTTCAAGATGGCTGCTGTGGTGGCCTTATTGGGCATCAAATTATTCACACCAGTTTCATTTAGAACCAACTAGACATATGAAGTCATTTAGCATGACCATGCATTCAAGATTAGCTATAGCAATTTGAAAGAATGGCTGCCATGACAGCCACATTGTAATTCAGATCTGCACTATTATCATTTAGGCCCAAACTAGATTTCTTAAGTCTTATGCTGAAACCCCCTGTTGAAAAGACAATCCATTTAGTAGATAACATGATTTTAAAGATGCTAAGGTGGTGGCTGTATTGGATAAGATGATTTTAAAGATGCTAAGGTGGTGGCTGTATTGGATAAGATGATTTTAAAGATGCTAAGGTGGTGGCTGTATTGGATAAGATGATTTTAAAGATGCTAAGGTGGTGGCTGTATTGGATAAGATGATTTTAAAGATGCTAAGGTGGTGGCTGTATTGGATAAGATGATTTTAAAGATGCTAAGGTGGTGGCTGTATTGGATAAGATGATTTTAAAGATGCTAAGGTGGTGGCTGTATTGGATAAGATGATTTTAAAGATGCTAAGGTGGTGGCTGTATTGGATAGCATGATTTTAAAGATGCTAAGGTGGTGGCTGTATTGGATACGATGATTTTAAAGATGCTAAGGTGGTGGCTGTATTGGATAAGATGATTTTAAAGATGCTAAGGTGGTGGCTGTATTGGATAAGATGATTTTAAAGATGCTAAGGTGGTGGCTGTATTGGATAAGATGATTTTAAAGATGCTAAGGTGGTGGCTGTATTGGATACGATGATTTTAAAGATGCTAAGGTGGTGGCTGTATTGGATAAGATGATTTTAAAGATGCTAAGGTGGTGGCTGTATTGGATACGATGATTTTAAAGATGCTAAGGTGGTGGCTGTATTGGATAAGATGATTTTAAAGATGCTAAGGTGGTGGCTGTATTGGATAAGATGATTTTAAAGATGCTAAGGTGGTGGCTGTATTGGATAAGATGATTTTAAAGATGCTAAGGTGGTGGCTGTATTGGACAAGATGATTTTAAAGATGCTAAGGTGGTGGCTGTATTGGACAAGATGATTTTAAAGATGCTAAGGTGGTGGCTGTATTGGACAAGATGATTTTAAAGATGCTAAGGTGGTGGCTGTATTGGACAAGATGATTTTAAAGATGCTAAGGTGGTGGCTGTATTGGACAAGATGATTTTAAAGATGCTAAGGTGGTGGCTGTATTGGACAAGATGATTTTAAAGATGCTAAGGTGGTGGCTGTATTGGACAAGATGATTTTAAAGATGCTAAGGTGGTGGCTGTATTGGACAAGATGATTTTAAAGATGCTAAGGTGGTGGCTGTATTGGACAAGATGATTTTAAAGATGCTAAGGTGGTGGCTGTATTGGATACGATGATTTTAAAGATGCTAAGGTGGTGGCTGTATTGGATAACATGATTTTAAAGATGCTAAGGTGGTGGCTGTATTGGATAACATGATTTTAAAGATGCTAAGGTGGTGGCTGTATTGGATAACATGATTTTAAAGATGCTAAGGTGGTGGCTGTATTGGATAACATGATTTTAAAGATGCTAAGGTGGTGGCTGTATTGGATATGTGAGCTGTACCATTTTGATTATGACCAACTAGATATAAAATTAATGTGTGTGTACAGTTTCATGGTCATTCAGGAGGAGTAGCAATAACAAAGATGGATGGACTACTGATAACAGACAGACAATGGATGAAAGGCATAAGCTCTTCAGGTCTATGACTAGTTGAGTTTAGAATTCCTGTGATATTTTAATCAGGTTATCTATATACTTGAATTTCATGGCACAAAGTTTACTAGTTTGATGCCATCACAATTAAATTGTTACTGAATGGACAATTTCAAAATGATCTCTTCTACCATTACAGTGGTTGCATAATTAAAACAAATTTTAAGAGAGGTTTTGGTATATTCTGCATGTAGTAAATCCTTTTTTTCAATAAGCAAAGCGTTCCTACCTGATGGCAAACATCCACTGCTAAATTGATGAAGTCTGGTTTTAGAACTGCTTCTTTTGTCCTATGAAAAAAAATGTAGTTGTAACTTCAATGTAATATCTGTCATTATTGCATCATTTACCATTATGGGATGGATGTACAAGTTAATTCCATCCTTCAATTAGATTAAAAGTTTCTAAAGTCAGCATCAGAAAAAGCACATCCCCAGTCTGTACCTCACGAGTTCATGTGCAGTAGTCATCGTGTAAGGGAACTACGCTGCTTGTGGGACATCAGAGCTGTCTGGGAGGAGAGAATCTGGCAATAGCAACAAGTAGGTAAACATCAGTAAAACTAGTTCTACCCTCTCCACCCAAAAACTGTTTTAATACCTGCTGCTGTTGTCTTGCTGAATTTGTCCCTGAGAAGGGGCGGTGATTATCTCAACACTGGTAAACATATAAAATATTCTCCTTATTTTCCACTACTGTAAGTTGGCAACAGCTTTGGCCACTTTTTCTGCCACAACCATTGACACCTAAAAAAATATGCCTGCTATCTGGTGCACCAAGATTGAAGGCAGAGAGTATTGGTTTGCTGGATACAACTATAAGGTAACAAAAGCTTGAACTTCAAGTGCTTCAAACTACACAAATGAAATGTCTTCCCCCTCAGTGTGTTATCTAGCCAACAGAGCTGTCTTTCCTCTCAGTAAGGGACTGTCAAGTTCTTGATTGTGAGGACAATCCACCAGGAAATAGTGGTTGCTGAATATAAGCAAAGCCCTTAACAAGAAGAAAAATAACACTTCTTTTCTCCAATTAGAAGCACCCAATTAAAATCATAAAGCCCTAACTGGGCAAAAGAGTCATTCTTGATCATCACCAGCACAGATACAATTGAGACAAGATGCCTATAGGGACTGAAGCTCATGAAGAAAGCCATAAGCAACTTCCTGTAAAGACAGATCATGAAGCTTGCTCCTTTATCTCACACACATTAAAGACAGAAGGAAAACAGTTTAAAGGGTAAGATTCAAAAGAAGCATTACCCAGAGGTCTTGCTAGGATTTTATAACTCGAAGTCCAGGACTCCCATTTTGGTAAATATAGGAGTCCCAGCAGCTAATGTTGCAGTCCCATCCCAGACAATGTTGAACTTTGCAGATTAGAAGAACTTTTGGTGCCATCAAGTTTAATTTCCACATTCTTTATAACACTGCATGTACAAATGTGTCAGCCTATTCTACACGTCTGGTAATTCTGCACAACTATACGCCATTTCTGTAAACATTAAATCGCGTGTTGTTTTGGTTGAAAATTAATATTTTCATTGAAATGCCAGAAAGAGTCCAAAGTAATGTATTTCATTTCCATAGCCTGATGCATAAACATTACATATTTTCAAAGCCATGCACAGAATAGGCCGCCATATCTCCAGTCGTGGAAACATCAGGGCGATATCTCATTCGTTCAAACTTTGTATTATTTTTGAACATAATATTCTGGTGACAATTGCCACTTTTCAACTGGTAAGCATTACAGAATTTTATTTTCATCAGTTGAATTCGGTACTGGTTTTGCGCCAATATTGGTTACCTTAGATGCACAGAATAACCTGACAGCGGTGTAACTCTTGTTTAGTCTTTCAGGGTAAGACTGAATTTTGTGAATCCAAAGAATGCTCTTATTCCAAACACTAAGCCAAGCATCACACACTTTATTACACTTGGCTACTAATCCATGCAAACTGTCAGTTCTAGAAACTGCAGCACTCTTCTGAATCTCATTAAAATCTTTGTCAGTTTGCCTTTTAACCTTAAAATATACAGGCGGACGCTGTTGTCTCCAACTTGAATGATTCCTCCTAAAGAAATTTCTTTAATGTGGAAAGATTGATAATCCTCTGAAATTTTATGTCTTTTTTGGATACAAGAAATTCCAGGAGGTGGAGGTTGGACTGGAGAAAGATGTGCACCTCTTCCCACATTTGATTGATGGAACTAACAGAGGTTACATATGAACTTGTTGTCTGGACAGGTATAAGCAAAGATGCCAATTTAATACTATGCTGACGTTCTGCTGAGGTAGATTTGATATTCTCTGTCCCCTACTTTCTCCGCTTTGTTTCACTTAAACCTATTGTTCAAAAACACTTGCCTAAATTTTAACTTAATTGCAATCACTAATTAAATCACTGGCTTGGCAGAAACAGTTTAGTAGTTTTCAAGCAGCAATCATCAACATTAGTTGTTAAGTACAAAATGAATTAATCAAATTGGACTATTATAGCCTTTAAATAAAATTGAACTGTGTAAAAGTAAACCTCTGAAGTTTCATACTGGCATTTAGTATAGCATAGACCTGCCAACCCTGACAAGTCCGTCTAAGTAAGGCAGTTGAATTTCTCTTCTGTAAGTTTGACCAGTTTTCAGTAAGGTGCAATAAAATATCATAAACTGCTATTGTAAATCTGGAAAACGAAGCCTAATTAAAAGTTCGGTGTTAGTACGCATAGACTTTATTTACCAATAGTGCAGCTGCACAAAGTTTAGTTCCAAACTGTATGCAGCTCAGTGGCTTTTTGCTGTCTCTCAACTTGACATAATTCTTGGAAATTCTTTTTCCATTACACATGACAACAGCAATCATATTTACCATCATGCGTCATACTCAAATTGGCATGTGATGTCCAATAAACACGATTGTGTCCCTTCGAGGTTTTAGACACAAGAATCTGATTATTCATTTTAATTTTTCCTGTTTTGATTATTAACATTTTTTAAGAGGCTTAACATTTTTTAAGAGGCTTATCTTCTCTTTCGAATGCTTGATGCCATTTTAAAAAAATAAAAAATTCTATGATCAACAGTTTGATCATGTAGATGCTTCACTTGAACAAATAGGTGCAGTTTAAAGCATCTGATACGCTGCTGTACAGTTTGTCTGGTTCCCCGACCAATTTCACTACTTTTAATATGAAACCCAAATTAAAATCAAACACAGATGAACAAATTTTCTGGAGTTTTTGTTAATGATCGTAGTTTTAGTTTTTGTGCTGCAAGTCTGTATTTTAAGGGTAATTTTCGTAAAACTTGAGGCAAAATCATAAGAGTTGGCAGGTCTGATAGCAGACTTCCCTTCTGCTTTGTAACAGTGAGCATAAATGAACAATGCTATTAACCAATAAGACAAGGGTTTGTTGAGCCTATACTCAAAGCACTGCTGTAAAATATGATATCAAAGTCAACATGAGAGAGGCAGAATGTCATAGAAAGTATTGTATTTGCAACATAATAATTTATCCAATGTAGGAAGAAAATCAAAAAAAAGGGAATTTATTAGGAAACATAAGGAAATCGAAAAAAGTGGCATTAGGAAACATAATGAAATTAAAAAATGTAATCAAGACTTTAATACATTTTTTCTTACATACTGACCTTGACCTCCAACATTAATAGGGCAAGAGTGTATACCACATAATCATTGTTTGTGTTAGTTCATTAATTATTCATCCAAAGTATTTTTTTAATCCGTCCTGGGTTTAAGAAATAAAAGCAACTTGATACTAAAAACTTTAATTCAAACTTAATTTAACTGTCAACTTTACCAATAACTAACAGAGGACAAACATGCATATCACAAAATGCATGGCCTTATCTTCATAATGATTTGCCCCTAAGAGTAAGTAATTGTATCAAGGAGTAGGAAAAACAAATTTTAAACAAAACCTACATGCATATCTTCTATGATTTACTCAAAAGGTCATAAAGGTGAGCAAGCATGTTCTAGAATGAATCAATCATAACAATCAAGTAGAATGAGAACCCTTCAAGGAAATTTTAACAAATAAGAAAAATTTCACCAAAACTATATAAAAAAATTTGATGTAAGGTAAAATGGGCAAGCAAGCATGTTCTAGAATGAATCAATCACAACAAGTATTATGAGAATCCTTCAAGAAAATTTTAACAAATAAGAAAACGTTCACCAAAACTATATTACAAATTTTGACGCCAAGGTACAATGGCAAGTAAACAGGTTACAGATTGCACTGTCTTAACTTCATCATAACTTATGCCACTTTTGATTAGACTCTATCAATGAGTTTTGGAAGGATATGTAAATGAAAAACTGTAACCAAAATATTAACTTCAGATACCACTGTTGTTACTGTCTTTTGATTAGACTCTATCAATGAGTTTTGGAAGGATATGTAAATGAAAAACTGTAACTGCTTTTTGATTAGACTTTATCAATGAGTTTTGGAAGGATATGTAAATAAAAAACTGTAACCAAAATATTAACTTTGGATACCACCGTTGTTACTGCCTTGAGAAAAGTAACTGACACCTCACTAATGTGGGCATGATAATTAAAGTTGGAATTCAAGAACCCAGATGGTTTAAAGGTAGACATGCATGCCAGACAGTATAAAGGTAGACATACATGCCAGACAGCCTACTTCGGTTTCCAGTTTGCTGGAATTCAAGATACATAACTTCATAAAGCTTCTTCATGTGGCTCTGAAAATTACAAATAAAACTAGTGAAAACTTTTCTTATTTCGTTTTAAAAATTCAATACACTTTTATGATTTATATTTTTTTGTGTATTAGATGTTGACATATATTTGGTAGGGTTTATCTTCTAAATATTTTGCATTTCATTTTTTTAAAATACATTATTCAAACTTCATCTTTAGTTAGCATCAAATAACTACCATTGTGCTAAGGTCCAATAAAACACTGCATACATACATACATACATACATACATACATACATACATACATACATACATACATACATACACACACACATACATATACACACATACATATTTACATATAGGCATGGATGAACTATATTAAATGAAGAAAAATGAAAGTTGGATATTTATTTATCATAGAAAACAACACTAAGTAGAAATTTGGAATCCTCATCCTGGAATTCAATAATTTTGAAGAAAAAAAATCATTCTGTATAAAAGATTACTTTCAACAAATTGTTTTCTCAAACAACAAATTAAAATTATATACAACAAAATATTAACAAATGAAAATGTTGCAAATATCAAGTAGCAAATGAGCACAAAAGAACAATTTAAAAAACATGTCAAGTGAAATTTAAAGATTAATTTGATTTTTTCACAAATTTGGTTTGAATTTAATTAGGATAAATATCACTTTTTCTATTCAAACTAAAGCGTGTCAATGGACTGTCATGATGATGTCCATGGGTACTTCTGTGAAGTGCTTACACTGCAGCTCAACTGTCTTTATTTTGATAGCTGTTAAGAACTGAATAATAACATAATAACAGGCACAAATCAACTGTCTTCATCCGACAACAATATATCAAGCATTTAATATCACAGTAAATGTTCTTATTACATGATGTAGACATCAGAAGTTTTCTGATGAATCTGTGGATTGTCCTTTACAATTTGCAGTGATACATTTGAAAAAGACTTGTAAGTTCTACTAAATCTATATGGTTTTGCTTTTTTCATCTCTGTAATGGGGGTGAAGGTCATCCAAAATGTAATGTTCTGGCATGCAGCAAAGTAATTATTTGTACGAATCTAAAAGCTCTTATTACCAGAAAACTTTCTGTGAGGCCTAGTCAAGTAGTGCTTCTGACAAGCATTTTCAATAAAACTTGATCAAATTCTGTACAGTGATTTTTTTTAGAAGTCTTAAAGTACTTTTCTTGATAATGATCGCAATAACTGAAGACAGACTGCCATCATTTGTATTCAAGTGTGAAAGATTTTCATGCCAGAATGACTTTTGTCAAGTCTGGTTCAATTATGTTCAGTGGTTTCTGAAAAAAATGTTTCAAGTTTTTTTCTATTATTAGTAATGGTTGTTGTTGTTGTTGTAGGGTTTAATGCCATTTTTCAGCACATGATAGACTTTACATGGCTGCCAATATCATTGGTGGAGGAAGAAGATGGCAATAATCCGTAACGGAGAGCGCTTTAGACCACTCAGCCACTCGGTGCCTCTAATTAGTAATGGTGTCCATATTTAATTGTGGAAAGCCAAAATTTGCTCAAATTTTGGTCTGATTCTTTTCAGCAGATCGCAAGTTTGACAAAAGGCTTTTCTTCATTGTCATATTGACCATATCTGATTGCAGATCAGCACTGTATGTACAAACTATAAAGATCTTCATGCCATTTTAGCAGTTTTGGAGAAATTAAAAGTTGTTTCTATATATTGTAGTAATGGTGGCCATATTTGATGCAAGATCAGAATTACTGAACTGATTTCAAAGGTTTCGATACCAGAATGTTTATGACAAGTTTGGTCAAATATTGTTCAGTAATTCTGAGAAGTCATTAACATGTTTGACATTTTGAGTAATACGATTAAGATTGGCATTATTTGCAAAAATATAAATGGTCTTCATTTCAAGACACTCTCTGAAAAATGTCATCTGTGTTCAGCAGTTTTTAAGTAGTCACTAACACATTTTAAGTTTTATTTTTATCAACATTGGTCATATCTGAGGGCAGATTATCATTAATATAAATATCCAAGGCCTAAATGCCAAACTGTCCTGTGCCAAGATTGGTGGAAGCTGGTCTGGTGGTTTAAGAAGCTGCTGAAGAATTCTTGATGGATGATGGGCAAGTTTTTCTGCTTTTAAGAAAGGCAGTAAAATCTCATGACAATTTGAAAGGTCTTCATGCCAGAATCGATTTCTATCAACTGTGATTAAATTCTACTTGCCATTTTTGAGAAGCCCTTTAAAGGCTGTGTCTATGTTTAGTTGTGGTGGCCATATCTAATTATAGAGCAGCAGCATTTGTAAAAATTTAAAATGCCTTTATGCTCTGTGACAAGTATAATTAATAATGGTCTGTCAAGATGTTTTATAACAAATTGAAAACAGTAATTATTACTGGATGCCAGATAGGATACACCAGATGACAGACAAAGAATCATAAGTTCCTTTGACCTTCTGGTGAGATTGCAAGTACTACAAGAAATTATACAACTAACCAGCTGTCAATGTATTTGTGAACAGGATCGAGTTTCACTATCACAATGCCGTTATTACAAATCCCCTTGAGATAGTAATTGTATAATTTTACATCATGTCAGCACATTACTTGTTACATTGTGCCAATTAAAAGTAAACCCATCCCCTCCCCAAAGGAAAGCACTAAACATACACGGAAAAATGCCAAGGTGCTAAAATTCTGTAAAAGGTATACAAGCCAAAGTATAAAAGCATGTAAAATTCGATAAAACATATTGTACAAAGTCATAATTACATTCCAATCTCAAAGATACCGATGCTCTACTGGCAACAAATAATTTTCATGAAATCAAGATAAGATATCTTCATGTTAACTTTCTTCCTTTTGACAGTTGAGTTTTGAAATTCTCTCCGATATTCTTCATCAATGACAAAATTTTCAAATTAGCTTCTGTAATGGACATCTTGGATGTCAGATTGGCACTAAAGAATTTTACAAAGTCGAGTTAAGGTCTGTTAGGCAGAATAAAGTTATAGTTTCGGACACTAGTTTTCTTTATCAAATCACACTGACCCTGTCCTTTGACCTTCTGATACCAAAATCAAAAAGAGTTCATCCTTATCCAAAGTGCATGCTATCTATAGATTTTGATGACTGGACAGTAAAGAATGAAAGTAAATGGACTGAAAACTTACCCTGACCTCCAAATTATTTTATCCCATAATCAGTAGAGATCTTTCTTATCCCTAGCACTAACCATCTGTAATATTTGGTAGATGTGGATCGTGGAAAAGTCAAGTAATTGTGCATAAACCAGTTTTCTTCTTACAGTCATGATGACCTTGTCCCCTTCCCCATCTAAAATCAATATGGTTCTTCTTACCCCAAGTGCAAGCCAACCACAGCTTTAGGTAACTGGCATTGGTGGGAAACTAAAATTATTGTGTAAAAATGTATTTTTCTGCTTTTCAGTAAACTTAATCTTTGATATGTTGACCTTTCGATAGGATTCCTCCTCATCCAAAGTGCATGCCATCCACAAAGTTTTGTAGATTTACATGCTGTACAACTTATGCTACCATGCAGAAAAGTTAATGGACAGACAAACAGGGTCTTAGCATAATATATTCCGTCACAATGGCAAAAAAAAAAAATCAATTGTATATACTGATATAATGTTGACAATACAGCCTCTGTGGCATTCATTGAACTATAATTTTTTTTTTCTCGGTTAGTTCAAGAGATAAACTATCATGCTTTTTCACTTCTTCTGCATGGTTGCTAGTCCTTCAAGTGGTTGGAAAACATAACCAAACAACTGTATGGAATAATTCTTGACACCTTATGTCCAATATCATACATGTATATATG
Organism: Unio delphinus; assembly: GCA_029339505.1. Classification (NCBI taxonomy): domain Eukaryota; kingdom Metazoa; phylum Mollusca; class Bivalvia; order Unionida; family Unionidae; genus Unio; species Unio delphinus. The sequence goes on along the minus strand of JAQISU010000242.1, from coordinate 12,726,861 downwards.
TATGTGTGTGTGTTTGTCTGTATTTGTGTGTATATATATATATATATATATATATATATATATATATATATATATATATATATATATATATATATATATATATATATATTATAAAGACAGACAGACAGACAGAGACAGATATATACTACATTATCAATAATAATTATCAGAAAATACTTGAAAGAAAGGAGAGTGGAAGATTTGATAAGACAAAGAGCACAGAAATACAAACCATCCATTTTTCCCATCCTACTGCATATGCTCCAACCATATTCTGCTTTACCCCACCAGGATGATGGGAATAAATTTGAGCTTGAAAAAACTCTACCAGACCATCCTGGAAAAAGAATACAACAGTAAAATGGTCCACAAAGACAAATCCTCCCCCCCCCCCTTCTTAGCAGTACAGGTAACACACAGTATTTAAATATTTACACCCGATAAGGACACAACTCTGACAAAGGCATTATAACACTGTGGCAGATTACTCAAATGTCGTCTGTGTAGGCACATTATACATGAAGCCCAAGAAGCTCTCAGTTTGTTTTCAAGTTGACAATACATACAAGATCGTGAACCCATTTTAATACTTGCTCGGCGCCACGTAGAGTTCCAAAACTTCCGGTTGCCTGTTTCACCTTAATTCTTGTTTTTCCAAGTGAAACCCTTCGAATGAGCCAAGAGTTTGATACATACTCAATACCAAGCAACAGCGGTTGGTTATTTGAACTCCCTGTGATCTTGCCACACAAATGACATATGTTTAGTTGCAACCTTTAATAGTCTTCAAGAACTATATGATCAAAGTGTTACTTACAGACAGCCCATGCTAAATCTGTACATAACCAACTGCACATGACAGTGAAGTCAAGGAAAAGGAGTCAGATGATATTTTACACATACTAGATGATGATCAGATGAGAAATTTCTTTATCAGACAATGAGGACAATGAATTCTTGGACCAAATGACATTAGATAGTGACATTTATGGAATACTTTGAATCACAAAAAAGGGACTTAACATTCTTTGCTTATTTTTGCAATGTGTGGAATGCATTATGGGACATTTTGAATTGGATCATTCTTAACTTCTACAGCAGTATGTAATGGATTTATAATATAAATTTATCTCAAATTTCAAACGCTATGGATTTTAATGAATTATGCGAGGATGGACACATTGTAATTTGTCAATTTTTGTGTCAACTATTTCAATCAATAAATGTATTTTAAACTACTTTTTTATATATATTTTTTCTATCTTTAAAAACAGATCTCAACTTATAGGATGGTCAAAGAGATTGAATTTGTTTAATCCTAAAATGGGGGTGGGTGGGGTCAACTTGTAAGTAAATGTATACAGTATCTGATTCTGACAACTACTGACCAACAGGTTTCAATGACTGGGACATTTGGTCTTGGCATGTATTCTTACAACATTTCATCAGCTTTTTATTAGAATATAGCCAGCGTATTCCATCCTTAGTCAATGCACTTTTAACATTTTCGTCAGTCATTTTAGAATATATGCTAGAGTATACATGACTGGATCAAGCATACACACCTGTGGCTATGTCACTAGAAAAAAATCATGTAAAAAAAATACCAAACTTACTGAAAATTATGAAACCTTTTAATCCTAAGGATTGAAAAGCATACAATAAACTAATAACAAACACCAGGAACTTTGTATGGTTTATGTTTTTCCCCAGAAGGTTCAAAATCTAAAACTAAAACAAACTGGAATTAGAAAAAACAATTTTTTTTCTTCTAGTTCAGTTGTTTTTAAATAATATATAAAATAACGTTTTAATGCTAAATCTCCCATTTTTCTCTGTCATGAGAAAGCAACTTACAATGGCAAATGCTCGAGCAACATCTCTCTATTACTCAAAGTGCAAGTCATTCAAACAAAGTCAAGGTCAAGAAGGTCCTCAACAACAAAAGATCTTCTGCTGAGTCACAGTGATCCTGACCTTCAACCCTTTCGACTCCAAAATTATTTGGCTTTTGCAAACCTCAAGTGCAAGCCCTCCACAAACTTAACAAAGGTACTTACTCTTTTTCTTCTTTCAGTCACAATGTCCTTCACCTTTTGACAACAAAACCAATTATCGTCTTTGTTACCAACAGGTAATTTGTGCATAAACTTTGGTGATGATATAGGGTCAAGAACTGATTTTATTTTGTTGCAGAAATCATTTTCTGCTTTCCGTCACAGTAACCTTGTTCTTTGACTATTTGACATAAAAATCAACAGAACTTTTCTCTATTTCAAGTGCAAGCTATCTAAAAAATTTGGTAGTAGAATATTATGTAGAATCTAATTTCAGTTACCTTGACCTTTGAGCTTAAGACCCCAAAATATAGAGGCAGCTTCCTTACCCCAGGAGTGAGCTATAGACAGAGTTAGGGAAGTGTAGAGAACTGAAATTATTATGGAGACATGACTGATAAGAGATGGATGGACAAGTTTTTAACACTTGTTCCACCTTATAGTGGACAAATAAAAAGGGAAATATTTTTTTAAAAATCATTAGGACATAAAAACAATGATATGCATTTGTTGAACTGATGTCAATAAATGTCAGCCAAGGTTGAGGACAATTCAATCAAAAGATGTGAGGTTATTTAAGGTGAGTACCAAGACACTGTATTTTTACATACCATTCTTAAGTGAACAATGTCCCAATGACTGCATATACTTTATGAATTAACTAAATACAAAGAAAGTTTTATTACAGTAGGATTCATAATCAAGAAACTGAAGTACTTTTGTAAAAGTTTTATTGGCATCAAACTTAAATTTGACACCATCTTGGTCACACCAACCTACCTTCAACATTTCTGATGGTCTATTGTCCCACAGATACAGCATGTTGAGGAATATTTCCTCTCCCAGGCTGCACACCTGAACACGAGAGTTGGGTCCAACTGCATGAATGAAAGTGTTCAATGCATAAACCAAATGTTCCAATACTGCTGTTATCTTCTCTTGCCTGACATGTAAAAGTAGAAAGGCATTACATTTGCTAAACATCATTGTCAGGTTAACATCTTAAGCTATTATAATGAGCTTATACTTGGGGAATTTCAAGATCTAATGAGCTTAGAGTTGAGGAATTTTAAGATATTTTTAAGATATAATTGTGCTTATACTTGGGGAATTTCAAAAGATAATGAGTTTAGAGTTGAGGATTTTTAAGATATAATTGAGCTTATACTTGGGGGAATTTCATGATATAATGAGCTTAGAGTTATGGAATTTTAAGACATTTTTAAGATATAATTGTGCTTGGTGAATTTCAAGATCAAATGAGCTTAGAGTTGAGGAATTTTAAGATATTTTTAAGATATAATTGTGCTTGGTGAATTTCAAGATCTAATGAGCTTAGAGTTGTGGAATTTTAAGATATTTTTAAGATATAATTGCACTTATACGTGGGGAATTTCAAGATCTAATATAAAACTTATTTCAGTCAAAAATATCTCTTAGATTAATAATAAACTTTAATCTGAATAAGAATTTAAAAACAAGATCAATGATCCTCACTATCTCAGAAACTTGTGCCGTGTATCGATACAATTAATTATACACAGCATGTGATAGGATACATTATTGACATACATATTAACAAAGAGGTCTTTAAATCTGTCAGTGATTGGCAGTGTCCAATTATGTGGTTTACTTGTTGCATTTCCAGTATACAGATAACAATATACTTAGCATCAATTTAAAATGTATTCTCATCCTTGACAAAGAAACAAAAACACTTTCAAACAGACTACCTGTTAGTTTTCAGTGATTTGTTGTCAACATTTAGGCCAATATGGCTGTTCCATCTCAAGAGATGCAGAACTTGCCAGGTGTGCTGATCAAAGTATATTTACTTCTTAATTTCCGTTTTTTCATTCTTACTTATTCAGTTTATATTAACCCCAATAGGGAGTATAATTTTGTCACAAGATAGGTTTATGGCACACAATTCTAAATTGCTTGAAAAAAGAAATGAAAATTGTATTCCACTTTCAAAATTTATTATTTTAATTTGCTTGGTATTCTGTCTTTTCATTTAGCTGAAAGGGTGATTGATCGACAAGATAGATCTCTGATCTTCAGCAGCCATATTAGTGGTAATGTGGTATGTTGGACGATTTACTGTTGATTTATATGGTATTAAGAAGTTGAAATAAATTCACTGAATTTCAAGAAACTGTTACAAAACATACACATAAACAGAACACAAATCCAGCTTTCCGTTAGTGTCTATATTTTTAATTCACCTAATTTTGCCCTGGTGTATGTTGTTCAAATGGCTAATTTTGGTAGTTACATATTGCAGAAATTGCCCGGTTGCCCATCTAACAGGTAAAATGGACAGAATATCATCTGAAAGTGACCTTAATGGGAAGCATCTATTTTTGTCCATCCAGCATGTATATCAGACTGGTATTTAACACCATCAAGCAGTATCCATGAGTCAGGCATACATGTCCTATATACATGGAACAAAATACAACCTCATTTTTGCAATTATTTGATGATCCAAAACATATTTTGCAGAGTTTTCATTGCACACATTTTTGCAAAGCATAAAGAACATGCCGATTTATATAATATTTGAATTCAGAGATTTTTAATTGCAATGCAGCTTTAGCTAGTTTATCTCTCCTTTTAAAACCCTGACTAGGCAACATTCTGTACAGAATACGTTTTCTGGATTGTCTGACCATATAATGTTTCTGAAGGCTCTGAGGTATTAATGGATTATTAGTTTTAAGGCTTTAAAATACAAAGGGAATAAAAAACGATGATGTAATTTTGTTTCAATGTAGTTTGAAGATTTGAGTACTGCTCTAATTTCCCCCAATAAAAATAAGCCATTGAGAAGAATTAGCCATGGCAAGATTTGCGATACTGATGACGTCATTTTCATTTATAACCAACTAGACATGACAAGGCCTTTGGTGAAAACCCCATGGAAATATGACCATCCACCTGGAAGTAGCAACAATATGATTTTCAATATGGACAACACATGACCATATTGGGTGTCAGATTTGCCAACATTCATTTAATACCAACTAGCAGTCTTCTAGTGAAAAACACCATTTCATGCAACTTTAGAAGGACTAGCAGCAAGATTTTCAACATGGTAACCATGGTGGCCATTTTGAATATCAGATCAGCACCATTTTCATTTTGGACCAACGAGTCCTGATAAGATGTTTATGTTAACTCCATATCAATATGCCTTTCCACTCAAGGGAAGTAGAAATAACAAGATAGTTTTACACAAGTTTCAAGCAGGACCATTTACTGTTTATACATACTTCAGAAATGTACTGTATACATACATCACTATGCTAGTTAAAAATTGTCTCAGGTTAGAAATATGTAAGAAATTACAAACTGATAAATAAATGACTAAGTTTTGTGTTGTTTTTTTCCTTGCTGCTTTTTGCTTTTATAACTGGTGGGTGTACCAGCAAACAGGAGGGTGTGTGAATACTATGGTCAGGTAAGAAATTACCTCCTTAAATTACCTTCTCATGGCTTTTGAACTCGTAACTGCCACGTAATCAGCTGAATTTAAGAGCCAGTCCACCATACTGGGCCTATACTTTGTGCATCCTACAGCAATAGTGATTGTTTTTCTGTTTTTCACATACATCTAAACAGTATCTCCATCTCTAACATTTCTATTTACCACTTCCAATTCCAGCACCAATTCTATTGGAAACTGTGAATTATTATTGTATTGCTGGCACTGTCATAAACATTTGATTCCATTTTCAACAATAGTTATTTTTTGCCATCTTTTTATTTCAAATAATCTGGCAAAATGTTTTTCAATATTTTGTGCAAACTTGCCATTTCTCCTAACTGTGCACATATCAAAGCAGCCATCTTCTCGTGTACGGTTGGGTATATTATGTAAATTCTTTTCTAATTTCATTTCCACCTAGATAATGAGCTTTAAAGCAACAATATATAAAAGCTGGAGTTGTACATTTTAATTTCAGGCATGAAGTATGTAAGAACAAAATTCTGTTCAAGTTCATAGTCTGTAAAGGTCCAACTTATGGACAAAAAATATACAGTAATGAATATCTTCTACACAGCTGCAATAATACTGTGCATACTGACATTTTTAGTCTATATGTGTCAAATAGGCTCAAATTTATTGGGAAAAGGTTTTAAAAGTTTCAGGTTTGAAAGGAGCATAAGATTTATGTCTTCAGGTTTGAAAGGAGCACAAGATTTATGTCTGAAAGGCCATGAATTTGGTTGATAATTATTTCCTGAAATGGAGAGATGTCCTTGTGGAACGATTTCACACAGTGAAAAAACATTCACTGAAATTTATCTGCTTTTGTTTGTCCATTTCATACTCTAGTGACCCTGAAGCCTACCTCATCAGAGGTACAGGAAAATCACAGTGAAATGCATTTCATACTAGTGAACTTGAAACCTGCTTCATCAGAGGTACAGGAAAATCACAGTGAAATGCATTTCATACTCTAGTGACCTTGAAGCCTACCTCATCAGAGGTACAGGAAAATCACAGTGAAATGCATTTCATACTAGTGACCTTGAAACCTGCCTCATCATAAAAGTACAGGAAAATCACAGTGAGATGCATTTCATACTCTAGTGACCTTGAAGCCTGCCTCATCAGAGCAAACAAAGTGATTACCCTTATTTCTATACCAACCTGACTCTTGAAAAAACTTCTTTAAAGAAACTGTGCAAACGCCTGGGGCGGACATCACACTGTCTTGTGGCACCACTCACTAATGTCCTGATTACTCGTGCAAGGATAACACGATCTATGTTCACACCATCTAAGAACAGCTTACAATACATACCAAGAAGGTCTGAAATATAAAGTATAATGCTACAGTTCTAAGTTTACCATGACAGGACATTCTTTACAAAGAATATGAGGATTCAAAATAAAATACACTACTCCTTTTTGTGGCTAAAAGAAATTCTTGCTGTCATTTAATGATATAGTCATATACCTAACAAAGTTAGATACTTTATCAGCATTTAGGAACAATGCAACTGTCAATTAGAATTCTGAAGATAAAATATTACTGATATTTCCTGTGAAAACCATAATGGGCATGCTCATGAGGAGTAAATGTGACATTGTTTGCAATAATATGCTGGCTGTTGGCCAAGTTATATGACAACAAAGTTGGTTTTCAATAGGTAAACACAGTAATGTGTTAGCCATCATGTACTACATGTATAATTGATGATACAGAATGTATTAATTAACAGCAATTTAATGTCAAATGATGTTTTCACGATCAATATGTAATCATGAACATAATCTTGATATTACATGAAATTTAACATGACAGAGAAATCTAAATCATGCGCTCTGCCAAAATATGTTAGCACAGAGAAGGATTTATCGAAGATGTCAGATATAGGTATTTATATTTATGAAGTATACAAGGAAGAAAAAGTAATACATTTTGCTTCAAAAAAGAAAGTGTAAAAGTGGACGGATGGATGGATAGTAAATGGACAAAACATTTAAAATACTTAAGCTGAGCAATTATGAAAATTAACGATTACTGACCAACAGGCCTCACAGACCTACACTTTTTGGTCAAAGATATGTGCAGAAATATTATTTTTCTTTCTTACCATGACCAAGACTTCAAGTTTTTACAAACCAGAATCAATAAGAATACCTGCATATCATTATCAATTTACTTAACAAATGGCATGCAAGTATGTGAAAGGGTTGCTGGACTCTGTAAGTGTGAATAGATGAACAAACAGAAAAGGAGATTTTACTATTGTGCTTGCACATCTCAATATGGATTATAGTCTGATGTGTTAAATAGAAACATCATACTCACTGTGCCAGGTGTCTGAGGGCATGTCCACCCAATATTTGTGAGTGGTCAGGAGGTTTTTCAGGAGAACATTACTGTAGTCCAGACCATAAGCACTGCAGGTGTAAGGATCCTTCAGAATCTCTATGATATGGCTTAACACTGTGGAACTCTTCAGCCTTGGACCACCTGAATATATATATATATATATAACCCTACAGTTTATTCTTTGTAATATAGTAACCTATTGCAAATTGTAAGATAGGGCTAGTGTCTGTGCAAATCAAAGGAAATATGTTTATCAGCTGATCATTTACACCTAAAACTCAAACAACTGGCTGTTGAACTTTCATGGTCATACCATTGACAAGGAAATACAAAATACAAAAGCTACATGCTATTCATTTTCTTCTTCACAAAAAAAAGTCTAATTAGACATGACCAAATATGTATTCTGTAACATTCAAACCCTTTTTTTAAAAAAAAAATAGAAACAAAAGACAATAAACATTTCAAGGACTTTCAGTTAATCCACAAAAAAATACAAGTTTTTAGATGAGACATACAAACATATAACAGATTTAAATGGGACAAAGTAATGGATTTAAGAGGCATAGCAACAGATTTAAGGGTCATAGTAACAGATTTAAGGAGAATATTAACAGATTTAAGGAGAATAGTAACATATTTAAGGGGAAAAGTAACATTTAAGAAGGGATATTGCAAGATTTAAAGGATGTAGTTATAGATTTATGATGAGTTATAGTAAGAGATTTAACATTTATTGTAACATTTAAGAATGGACAGATTTAAGAAGGGATATATTAAAATATTTAAGTCATGATAACAGATTTAGCGTGGGACAGTGACAGATTTAAAAAGGACTATAACAAATTTAAGAAGGGAGGCATTACAACAGATAAATTGACCTATACTTTAACAGATTTAAGGGAAAATAGTAACAGATTTAAGATGGGACAAAACAGATTTAAGGGACATAGTAACAGATTTAAGATGGGACAAAACAGATTGAGTTACATGTAATAGCAAAGAAATATTCCATATTTTGATAAGGAAAATGTAGCTACTGCAAAAAGAAGCATGAACTAAAAATTTCAGCACACAATTTTGCAAGCTTGTTACTGTTAAATTCAAGGATGATTCTGGGTTGAAACAGATTGTCTTTATCATGCATGATTCTGGGCTTGACAGAATATCTTTACAATGCATGATTCTGTGTTGCAATAGGATGTTTTTATAATACATCATTTGTGCTGTAATGAAACATCTTTATAATACAGTCCTACCCGTTTTTTATTGACATCGCTTATATCGACAAGCCGCCTATGGCGAAAAAAAAAACAAAGTCCCAGTCCCTTGGTCTACTATTACTATCATATTGTTATGCTTATATCGACGTCAAGATAAAAGATCAACGTACATGTGGACAGAAGCCCTTGGTCCCAGCTTTAAGAAATCCTTTGTTTTCTAATCATTTATGTCGACAATCTGCCAGTTCCAACCCATACTTTGAACAACAATTAGTTGATCTTGCCGCCAGGCTTTTGATGCTGTTGTCGGATAAAAAAATAAACATAGCAGCACATTTTCACACCATTCTGCAGCTAGTTAAGTATTTAATCTTGCCGCCAATCTTGTGGGTCATGCTCTTCAGATGTACTCTTACAATGACAACATGTACATCTGTGGGTCTTTCAGCCACTGAATTTTCTGATCGTAAATATCAGCACATCTAAAAGGATCAATTGATGAACACAATTTCCCAATCAACAGATGGTCGAAGCAGGACTAGCAAGCCCTCAAATTTGCCGTCCAGGAAATTGATGTGTACAGAGGACTCCTGTATAAGTGATTTTCTGAATACCATATATAAAAATTGCGTGAAAATATGGATTACGCGTTTCCAAGACCTATGAAAGTGATAGTTGATTAAAACAATTTTTTTTGTTGCTGTGAAAGTTTCATTTTTAACTTTATTTACATTTACGATGACTACCAACAGCAGGGTAAAACGCAAATTAAATTTAGTCTCTGGAAACTATATATCTGGCTGTTAAGGAAGTTAAAGAAGAGGTCTGTGAAATTTTTTCACTTAAAAATAACACCCATTCATTTATGAAAGCTGCTGAGTCTATAAAGAAAGACTACGTTGAAGGTAACTGCGCTCCCCAAAGGAAGAAGCAAGACTGCTATATTTGAAGATGTGGAGGAAGCATCAAAATGGTTCAATGAAGCATTTGTAAAAAAAACTTAGTGTGGAGAACTTTGCTGCAACAAGTGGTTGGTTCAGTCGCTTTAATGTTCATCATAACATCGGATACAAAAGTATTTGTGGAGAATACATGTACTGTTGACAGTTTTTCACTTCCCTGTGAATAGCCCCATCCCCTTGGTAGCCTCAATAAGATGGAAACAGACTGACCAAAATCGATGCCAATTTAAGTACATGTACATGAAGCATGTAAATGACAACTATCCAACCATGTGCTAATGCTGACGTTGAATATCGTAATGTTTTTCGTATCAGGATGTGATCAATGCAATATTTTAATTTGGATTTTACAAAACAAAGGTAACTAAAATGTAATTTGTCAATATACAAATGTATTTCACAATGATTCTGTCTTCATGTACTCAAAATTTCCGTTGTTTCTCGGAGTGTAAATGCTATTCACTGACGACGGGTCACCCTTTGCTGACAAATTTTATCTTTTATCTTTGTTCAGCCCCCCCACACACTTATCTCAACATCCGCCTATGTCGACAGTATTTCCTCAGGCCCAAGGATGTCGACATAAATGGGTATGACTGTACATGATTCTGGGCTTTAATTGAAAATCTTTGTACTGATTCATTCTGGGTTGTAATATAATGTCTTTATAATTACTTTTTCATATGGTTACCTAAACTGGACATTCCCATGATATCTCATTAGGGCCTAACCGAGTAGATAATTTTTGCCAAGTACCGAATCCGAGTATTTGGATGTACTATTTGCCAGATCAGGGTACGAACCGAGTAGTAGGTGCGACCCTGGACAGTAATGTTTGTTTCATTATCGTATGTGAGGCTTAAACTTTTCGTGTACCGTATATATCAGCTATAAGATGAAATTTTTTTTTTATTAACTAAAATTATTATGTATAAAAAAAAAATTTTTTTTAAAGTTCGATATTTATTGAATTATTTTACTTGTAACCATTTGTGCGCGTATTATTTGCCTAGGCAAATACTTCCGAATAGTACCGAAAAACCGGATATTCGGCCGAAGCGAATGTCCGAGGCGATTTCCGGTTAGGCCCTATATCTCATTAGTCAGTTTAATAATTCCAATGCTTTTAATATGCATAACAATCACCATTTTCAATATTAGCAGTTATTTTACTAAATAAATATGGACATTTTCAGTTACAACAGTTACTTTACAAAAAAATGCCTTTCTGTAACAGCAGTTATTTTACTAAATAAAAATGTGCTTTTCTATAACAGCAGTTATGTAACTAAATATAAACAGGCCTTCTCTATAACAGCAGTTTTTTAAACTAAATATAAACGCATTTTCTTTAATAGCATTTATTTTACAGACGTAGACACCTGTTCACAGTAGTATACTGCACCCATTCACCATTTTTTCAAGTTTTTATCTTTAGTATCATGTTACCTGTCTCTATGGATTTAGTAGGGACAATCATGATGAAGAGTGCACCAAATTCATGTGAACTTGATCCAACTCCAACATCACTGCTGTTTGAGTGCTTAGATCCAATAGTGTCTTCACTAACTAATGTTTTTAATTCCTCTCTCATCTGGGGAATATGAATCATTTTTCAAAAATGCCATTATAAAGCCTCTGCTGAAGAAACCAACACTCGATCTTAACTATTTAAAGAACTACTGCCCAGTTTCTAATCTTTCATTCATGTAAAAAATATTAGAAAACATTCTAACCCAACTTGTATCTTATCTGAATTCAATTATCTATACTTTATTACATACCATTTAGCAATGTACAGTCTGCATATCGCCTTTTCCACAGTACCGAAATGACTCTTCTGAAAGTAGTTAATGAATTTTCTCTGCTTTGGATAGCGGAAAGATTACAGTCCTCATCCTCCTTGATTTGTCTGAAGCATTTGACACAATAGATCATATATTACTTCACCGTCTCCAGCATGTATTTGGCATTCACAATACTGCCTTACTGTGGTTCAAGTCCCACTTAGTCAACAGGACATAAATTGTATCTGCAAATGGAATACACTCCAGCCCAGTTGATCTATATTGTGGTGTTTCACAGGGGTCTGTTCTTGGACCTGTTCTCTTCATTCTATACACTCAGCCGCTCTCAAGTGTCATAGATTATCATCATCCAGTATCTCACCAAATGTACACTGATGACACCCAAATATACAAGTCTAGCCACTCAAATGAAGTTGATGCTACCATCCAAGGAGTAGAGAGGTGCATTTCTGATGTGAAATCATGGATGACATGTAACAAGCTGCAGACAAATGATGATAAAACTAAGGTCATTGTGATCACAACACAAAGACTTTCTCATTCACATCCTTTACCTCAAACATTAAATATCATAAACACCAACATTAAATTCAAGTCAGTATGAAACCAAGGTGTTATCTGAAAAGTACTCTCACATTGCACCAAAATGTCACAAACATATGCAAGGCTGCATATCTTGGGCTGAGACACATCAGCTCCATTTGCAAATATCTTTCAGTTGATGCCACTAAAACACTTGTGTGTTCATTAGTACTTTCAAGACTGGACTACTGTAACTCAATTCCGGATGGTTCATCTCAATATCTACTCCGGAAACTTCAAAAAGTTCAAAACACAGCTGCTCTGATTATCCTTAGAGTGCCACAATCAGAGAACACCTCCTTGCTGCTCTGTATCCTACACTTGCTATTTATTCAATCCAAAATCAAACACAAAATTTGTTCTCTGTGCTACATTCACTGACGGACTCCAGTCCAACATACCTATCTGGCCTCACCCATGTGTATACACCACTCTATCGATAACTCGCGCACATCAGGGTCCAAAAACATCGACTGCACTATAAGTGAGGCACAAGTTATTGAGGGACCTTTAATAACAAAAGGATCTATACAAAGGCAAAAGGGTGGGTGGGTGGCAGACTTTTAGTTTTTAATACTCACTTTATGATTAACTGTGAATAAATATCTCTTCATAAAGGTATAGTTTATTTTTTCCTCATAGAGTAACATTATTTTCAGGATAAATTACCGTATATTGAGGAGTGAATCGAAAACATTATTCCACATGGTTTCCATTTGATTAACACATGTACTGCTCGGCACATTGTGTATTAAGTCACGAATTTTTGTGCTGAATTGGATACATTCTTGTTTTATTGTTTTATCCAAATAAGACATATTTGTTTAATACAAAAGATCTACTCTCTATTCAAGAAACAATGTTGATCGACTGATTTATGTACAGTGTATAAATATGATTGCGGTAGAAGTAAAATGAAAAATTTGAAACAATGTAAATTACAACACAATAAAAAAGATCGACTCTCTATTCAAGAAACAATGTTGATCGATTGATTTATATACAGTGTATAAATTTGATTGCGGTAGAAGTAAAATGAAAAATTTGAAACAATGTAAATTACAACACGATAATATAAATGCTGGTTGTGATACGCTGGACAAATGACTCAGTTTATATTGCAGACAACAAGGAAAAGGCATTACTTTATTACATACCAATGCTGTGTTTTTATATTGCAGACAACAAGGAGAACGCATTACTTTATTACATACCAATGCCATGTTTTTATATTGCAGACAACAAAGAGAAGGCATTACTTTATTACAAACTAATGCCATGTTTTTATATTGCAGACAACAAAGAGAAGGCATTACTTTATTACAAACTAATGCCGTATTTTTATATTGCAGACAACAAGAAGGCATTACTTTATTACAAACTAATGCCATATTTTTATATTGCAGACAACAAGAAGGCATTACTTTATTACAAACTAATGCCATATTTTTATATTGCAGACAACAAGAAGGCATTACTTTATTACATATGCATGCAATGTTTTTATATTGCAGACAACAAGGATAAGGCATTACTTTATTACAAACTAATGCCTTGTTATTATATTGCAAAGAGAAGGCTTAATCTTAATTACATTTTAATTTATGTATAGAACATGTCTAACTCAGTATATGGCAACAAATTTTAATTTCATTTTCAAGCATTAACATTGGAAATATTTTTTTTTTCTTTAACAAATGTATACATACGTTTGTCTGCAACTCTGACAACAAGCTTGAACAATGCACTAATCTCCTGCTTTTTTTTCTCCCTGTTCAATTGAGTAGTAGAGGATTGACTTTCTCGTGCTTTCTGCAAAGCCTGGGTTTCCACATCTATATAGGCACAGACAGCCTACACAAAAAAAGAAAAATTATACTCTTTAAGAATGCAAAGGCAAGTAAGTTAAAAGTCCTGAATAAAACAACACTCTACAGCCCCTCCCCCCCTCCCCAACCACCAGATTTTTAATCAACATCACGTTTAATTATGCCCAACTAGGTAGCGTATAAAGCTTTTGGGTGAAAATCCCATGTCAATTTGACGTTCTGTTTAGGAGTAGCCAAATCAATAATTTCTACATGGCAGCCTGACAGATCAGCACAGTTTCAATATGGGACCAACTATATATTATAAGAAGTCTTTTGGCAAACACCCATGCTGAAACAAGTTTTGTTTGGGAGAAAGAAAAATAAGATTTTCAAGATGGCTGAAGTGGTGGTCATATAGAATTTAAGGGTGGCATGTATTTTTGTATTAGAGCAACTAGATATTACAAGGAGTCTTTTAGCGAAAATTTCATGCTGGAAAGACCATCGGTTCAGAAAGTGTAATGGCAAAAGGATTTTCAAGATGGCTACTATAGTGATAATACTGTAGTGGCACCATTTTCATTAAGACTACCAAGACTTTGGATGAATGTGTGTGTAAACTGTCATGGCAACCCACCCCCCCAATTTATGAGTAGTGACAAATTTTTTTTTATATCACATTCAAAGACAATGGACAACAGGCAATCCCATAGGCTATACATGTCCATAACAGGTAATCCCATAGGCTATACATGTCCATAACAGGTAATCCCATAGGCTATACATGTCCATAACAGGCAATCCCATAGGCTATACATGTCCATAACAGGTAATCCCATAGGCTATACATGTCCATAACAGGTAATCCCATAGGCTATACATGTCAATAACAGGTAGGGCTATAAATGTATTATTACAATTTGGTTGTCTGTTCATGCATGTAGACATGTTTTAATGTAATGGGCCTGAAATTGCTGCCCAGCTATCATCTCCTAACAGCCAAATGCAAAATCAGACAGCCAACTACACAGCTCCATCGATAACTTGCACGTTGATAACTTGCAAACCAGATTATAACACGGTGTCTGGCGTGGATCCCGATTTTTCCCCAAAGAAAAAATATATTTTAAAAATCTTTCAAAATATGCTGAACGTGAAAAAATTACGATATGAATTGGTAATTTAAACATTTATACATTTCTTGTTTTATCATCAAAAATGGTGATTAATGCTCACCAAGCTGTTCACAGGAAGATGTTTAAATGTTTTTCTATTTTAAAAAAGGAATTTAATTTAATTATTTGTTTGACATTGTAAGGTAATATTTTTTACTGGATTTAAAATTTTCCAGAAATTCAGTTTACTTTTGTTTTCCCTGTATTAATAATAATTTAACACTGTATCTAGTTTCTGACCTATGGTCTGGTAAACAACGTTTTAAAATATTTTTAAAAGTTCTTTTCCAAAGTAAGAATCATTTATTTCAGTTAAGGTCATACTGTGAGTACATGATAATTTTCATGAAACACTTTCATTTCTTCTGAAAGGTAGAACTCTTGACTCACATCAGGAATCTGTTTTGCATCTTAAGTTAGCCTTATACTTATCATTTTGTATAAAGTAGTCAGTGGGCTTTAAACTTTGACATGTTGTGTTGTTGTGACCAGTTTGGGTAGAGATTTTCTTTTCTTCAAATTATTGGAGTTAAAGTTATTATTTTCACTGGAAATACTAAAGTGCTCTAAATTAATTCTTGGACAAGGACATTAATAGAAATTTATAAAGAATTGAAAAACTGGAATAATATTTTCTGATTCAACAAAAGACAGTTGACACGGCCACACTTCGCTCACTAATAATGATGTCATTATCTTCCATTTTCGATTTCTTTGGGATTCTAGCTCAGGACATTTTATTACTAGGATTTCTATTTTTTAATTCTTTGATTATTTTTGGATCTGATTTGTAAAATCATAAGTTCTTTTTATCTCAATTTTCACTTATATTCTAGGGAAATAAATTGTAAAATTTACAAAGCTTGTTGTGAGGGGCTCCAAGTGGCCAAGTGGTCTAAAGCGCTCTTCGTTACGGATCACTGCCATCTGTATGCATGGGTTCGAGTCTCAGAGTTGGCCAATGTGGATATGTTAGAAAGTTTGCCAGTAGCTTCTCGTGGGTCAGTGATTCTTTCCAGGGGTTTTCCCGGTTCTTCCTCCACCATTAATACTGGCCATCATGTATAGCCTATTGTGTGCTGAAAAATAGCATTAAACACCACAACAAACAACAATACCTGTGTTTCATCCAAGTTAATGATTATATTGTTGGCAA
Source organism: Unio delphinus (assembly GCA_029339505.1). Taxonomy (NCBI): domain Eukaryota; kingdom Metazoa; phylum Mollusca; class Bivalvia; order Unionida; family Unionidae; genus Unio; species Unio delphinus. Next base: position 12,710,232 of record JAQISU010000242.1, on the reverse strand, counting down.
AATCGTCTTTTCTTCTGACTTTCACAATGTTCACTGAATGATTTTATTTTTTTTCCCTCATCCTCCAGAAGACTATGTCACATTAAAATCTGTTCCACTGTTTTAATTTATTTTCAAAATTTCCATGAATACAGGTAAAAATGAACCAAAGGTAAAATCCAGGTAAAAAGGAACCAAAGTTGGCATCCATATGTTGGCTGACTTGATGTTTAAAACAATAAATCAGCTCAATTTAAAGAATCCAGAGATGTCTTCCAAGGTTGGTTTACTTTGTAATACAACAGCCATTCTATCTGATATAGTATCAGTATGTTCAAACAACGAGTTTATTGCACCTCTGTCTGTTGTGTTTATTCACCACCCAGGCTTCTATTTGCTTGATATATGTTTTCATAATTGATACAAATGGGCATTGATATTTGCAGGGTCAATAGTGTACACAGTAATAACGTGCTTTAACAAAAAAAGATTGTCATTTGCACTAAACCTGAATATATTTTCAAATAATGATTTTTATTTGTGAGACACTGTCATATTGTTAACCTAGATTTAATAAAATCTTAGATATTTTGCACATTACACTGTAATATGCATACATCACAGGTGCCTCAAGCAAGTGGTTGATAAGATCTCTGTTTTGATTTTGTTGGATCCAATTTTCAGTCTGGTAACATATTTAAACCTTGGAGTACAACCAAACATGATTCATATCGCTATATTCACGTCAATGAATGATGTGTCATCATGTGTTATCTGATATAAGGGATATGTGTATGTGTGTGATTAGGATTTTTAACGTAAGCTTTAACAATTTTCAGTTATATCACTATGATGTTTGCAGTAAGGCAGTTTATAGTGATGTCTAGAACTGGGACATCATGCCGAAGACATGTAGCATGATGTCCCACTCCTACCCAGTCACATTATCGTGACACCAGGCCAACCAGTCCAAATACTAACCTCTTAATGCTGAGTGCCAAGCGAGACAGCTGGTAGTACCATTTTTTTATGTCTTTAGTATGACTCAGCTGGGGATTGAACCCATGACCTCCCACTTCTGTGGCAGACATTTTAACCACTAGGCCACCATAGCAGTGTTCGACATAAGGGATACACACTACAGTATCAATGCATATACAAAATATACGAGTTCACGGATATATTTTTTTAAAAAGAAATTGCTCATAATGAACAAAGAGGAATAAATGATAACAATATAAAGCTAGTTTCTTTCATTTTATTATCAAATAAGCATTTTGTTTACCTATGTTATTGCAATGTGCAGTGACAGGAGTGGCGTAGTGCAAATTCAACACAAATATTATTTTGTTTCCTAAGTCATGGGGCACATTACCAAAGTGAAAAGAACTTGTACTCCTTATCTACAGCTGATTTGAATGTAGAGAAAATGCATTGTGGGTATTGGGATGTCTGCTCTGGCTGTTAGTGAATAAGCATGTGCCAAGTGGGTGTACAGATGTATCCTCTGGCTTTTAGTGAATATACTTGCTTGTAAGTGGATATGAGAATGTTTACTCAGATTTTTAGTCAATTTCATACTGAAGAAAAGATAATCACTTTGAAAACATAATCCCAGGTAACACTCCTCCCAGACTGCTTCTGATCTGCATTTCTGTCAAGAGATTTCAACACGGGTGCCTTGCTCAGCAACTGTCGAAGCTTCTCTGCTGCTTTCTGAAAATATACCATGTTGGAATAGTACTAGAGAATGGTGGGAATTTATTTACTGAATAAAAATTGTCTTCCTCTCTTGTGACATTTACTCAGTGTATACTGCCAAGTAAACTATGTACATAACATAGTTTAGAAAATATCATAATAATACTGTCTGAAAAACCCAGTCTAATATACAATGCTGAAAACCTCAGTCTAATATACAATGCTGAAAACCTCAGTCTAATATACAATGCTGAAAACCCCAGTCTAATATACAATCCTGAAAAAACCAATTTAATAAACTATCCTGAAAAACCCAGTCTTATATACAATCCTGAAAGACCCAGTCTAATATACAATCCTGAAAAACCCAGTCTAATATACAATCCTGAAAATACCAATACCTGTACTACCAAGAAAACTGGGTGCATAACAGAATCAAGGATATATAAGTACGGCAAAGTAATCTAGATGCATGAAAAAATCTAGAATATAACAATATCTAGAAGTATTTCATCATTTGGAAATATCAATAATGCCAATTAAACTGGGTCCATTATGTTATCTACAAAATATTGATAATGCCGAGTATTATGTAACATATAAAATATTGATAATGCTCTATCAACTTTACACACTACTCAAGGTACAAGAGAAAAATACTGCCAGTAAAATGGGTCCATTTTAATAAATCGAAAATATAGCGATTCTTCCTGGTACACAAATTAATCTAGAATATATCATTACTACCCAGTTAACTGGATCAAATAATTATTCTAAAATATAGCATTACTATCCAGTAGACTCATTATATTTATTAATCTAGTTTATATCATTATTACCCAGTAAACTGGGTACATTAATTTATAATATATCAATGTAAGCCAGCAAACTGGGTACATTAATTTATAATATATCAATGTAAGCCAGCAAACTGGGTACATTAATTTATAATATATCAATGTAAGCCAGCAAACTGGGTACATTAATTTATAATATATCAATGTAAGCCAGCAAACTGGGTACATTAATTTATAATATATCAATGTAAGCCAGCAAACTGGGTACATTAATTTATAATATATCAATGTAAGCCAGCAAACTGGGTACATTAATTTATAATATATCAATGTAAGCCAGCAAACTGGGTACATTAATTTATAATATATCAATGTAAGCCAGCAAACTGGGTACATTAATTTATAATATATCAATGTAAGCCAGCAAACTGGGTACATTAATTTAAAATATATCAATGTAAGCCAGCAAACTGGGTAGATTAATTTAGACTATATCAATGTTAGCCAGCATTACCCATGTAAGAATGGAGAGCTTACCTGAAGAGGAGATGTGTAGTTTACCAAATCCCTAACAGAAAAGATCACCAAGTTTGTGTGTACTCCACCTCCCTAACCAAAGGGAGTAACACACTAATATGAAACTAAACCTTCCTAATGGGAGGGAGCAACACACTATTGTGGCATTTCACCTTCTTATCTGGAGAACTACGTCACTAATCAGAAAACATACTTGTGTGGTACTTATTTTGCTTATATGAAAAGAGAAACAAGCTTATACTATATACTCCACCTCCTTTTCTGGAAAGAGATGAACTTCATTTGTGAAAATAGTTATACCCACACATAAACAGAAGTCACTAATATTTAAAGCTGCACCGATGTCACTTTTTTCCGATTATGCCGATACCGCATATAGCCGATTATTAAAATTGCCCATACCGATTATTTCATTATCACAGTATATGCTCGCGTATAAGCTGAATAATTTAGCACAAAAAAAAGGCCTGAAATAAGAGGGTGGGGGTCGGCTTATCCGCGGACCAAAGTCTAAACTTTACCATTTTTAGGTCTTTTTATTGGCTACTGTAACGGATGTAAATCTTGGACATGAAACAATAGTTTTTTTCTATGTCCTAAGACATATACATGTTAAAAAAAAAGTAACTTTCGGTGACCCGACAATTATTAAACTGTTATAAAGAACTATCACTGATTTAAAAGAGAAAAGTTAATATTCATCTGCAAAGGGTTATCCGTCATCAGTGAGTAGCGTTTGCACTTTGAGAAAAAATTTTAATTTTGAGTACATGAACACAGAATCAATATGAAATACACTTGTATATTGACAAATTACATTCTGGTTACCTTTGTGTAATAAAATCCACAATAAAATATTGCAGCGATCACATCACATCCTGATACGAAAAACAGTACGATATTCAATGTCAGCATTAGCACATGGTTGGATTGTTGTTATTTACATGCTTCATTTAAATATACTTTCATTGGCCTAGATTTTGGTCAGTCTCTTCTCATCTTATTGAGGCTACCAAGGGGATGGTGCTATTCACAGGGAAATGAAAAGCTGTCAACAGTAAATGTATTCTCCACAAATACTTTTGTATCGGATGATATGACGAACATTAAAGCCACTGAACCAACCAATTGTTGAAGCGAAGTTCTCCACACTAAGTTTTTTCGCAAATGCTTCATTGAACTATTTTGTGCCTTCCTCTACTACTTCAAATGTAGCAGTCTTTTGCTTCTTCCTTTGGGGAGCATAGTTACCTTCAACGTAGTCTTTCTTTATAGACTCGGCAGCTTTCATCCTTCCTCAATGGGTGTTTTTTTTAAACAAAAAAATTTCACAACCTCTTTAACAGCCAGATATTTAGTTTCCAGAGAATGTAAATTTAATTTGCATTTTACACTGCTGTTGGTGGTCATTGTAAATTTAATTTAAAGTTAAAAACAAAACTTACACAGCAAAATAAACTTGCTTTAATCACCGATCACTTTCAAAGGTCTCAGAAAAGCAAAATCATGCATATTTGGATGCATTTTTTATATCTGGGATTCAGACAGAAACATATATACAGTACGCATAAATTTGCTGGACGGCAAGTTTAAGGGCTTGCTAGTCCTACTTCGACCACCTGTTGAGTGGGAAAATGTCTTAATCAATTGATCATTTTAACTGTTTGCAGAATGGTGTGAAAATGTGCTGCTATGTTTATTTTTTATCCGAAAACAGCATCAAAAGCTTGGCGGCAAGATCAACTAATTGTTGATCAAAGTATGGGTCGGAACACTATGTATGATGCCTAACTTAGTGCTTGGAATAAGACCTTATCTTGACCTGACAATTCACTCTCACTCTAATGGACAAACAAGGGTTACATGTCAGTGCTGTAAACAAGTTTGAAAATTAAACTCGAAGGCAACCGCTGTTTCTACTTGTCTGGAAATATAGCCATTTCAATTTGCTTCTGGTAGGGGACTGCAACGTTTACTGCTGGTAATCCTGAACTCCTAGTTTTAAAATCCTAGCTATACCTCTGAGCCTATTTTTAAAATGCAAGAATTGATCAGATATCACAACTTTTAAGTTGCCACAAGAAAACAGCTTTATAGGCCCAAAGAAAAGTCTAGGGTAGTTGATTTTTTTTTATCTGAACACGACTTTAAAGACTGGTGGCAAAATCAACTCACTTTTGAACAAAGTATGGATTGGCACAGGCAGCTTCACAACATAAATGATTAGAAACAAAGGATTTGTTCAAGCTGGCACCAAGGGCTTCTGTCGACAAGTATGTTTATTTTTTTATCTTTTTATGATTCAATTTATATTTTGGAAATTTGTTATTTTTTAAATTTGTTTACATCGCCACTGATTAATTATGCCGATACCGATTATTCAGACTGTTCTACTAATTGGCCAGATTATGAGTAAAGACGATTAATCGGTAGAGCTTTACTGATATTTCTTTCACATTCTCTGAACTTGACTTCAACAAATAACATTTGGTTATCACATGTCACACGGTTTCCAGTGTCATCCAAATATCTCTTCTGGTTCAAATGATCCACAAAGAACAAAGATTCACAATCAATCATTCTTAAAAAATAAATAACAAATTCTATCCAAAAGTATTACATTTACTTTTATTTTTTTGGGGGGGGGGGGGGGCACCAGACAGATGCCCCCCCCCCCCAAAAAAAAAATTTAAAAAATTTATATGTATGTGTGTTCCCACCGATTTTTTTAATGTTGTTTTTTATTTGTTCTTTACTTCTAAAGTCCCCAATTAGTTTTCCCCATCGGGGTTATATTATAGTTTGACAAGGGGTATTTTTTTTCCCTAGTGTCTTTTAAGTAGTCCTTTCTAGTTGGGATTTGATCTACCCACTCTAGAAAGCTACTTTTAATTTTGGTGACCATGGCTAGTGGTCTCTTTTATCCTGTTGTATGCTATGTGTATGGTGCTATTTGTGAGGTTGCTATAAAGTATATTATATACTTGTGTCTGTGTTAAGGATAGCCATATCTCTCTTCAAATCATACCAGTTGTCTTATTTTAGTATTATCTTCACCAATATGGAAGATAAAATTTAAAAGATTTAATTTAATAATTTTAATGATTTAATTTTAAAAAAAATTAAATTTATAATTTGGTATAAGTTGAGGTGCATTATTTTCAAATGATTAAGTGTTTCTCAATTTATCTAATTTATTATATGAGTAGGTCCGTTTTCCTTGAGACAGAAACTATACAAATTTATTTGGCTGTACAGTTCCTGTCTCAATTTGTCCGGCCTTTACTTATTTAATAGTATTAAGAAAAGGTCCAAAATTGTTTATATCCCTTAATTTGGGAGTCATGGCTATTACAGGAGATAGAAATGACAGATAAAGCATGGATTTAGAATCCAGAGAAGAGATCAAGTGTACTTTGTGAAGAGAAGAAAGAGTAAATTAAATTTTTAAATATTTGGGTGGTGTTTTCTAAACTCTTCCACAGGCCTGCTCACTTCGCATAGCTTCCTGTGATTTAGCCCTATGGCGTCCTCATTTGTACTTTCCCCCTCACAATAATAGTATTCATTTTTTTTTTTTTTTATTTTTTTTATTTTTTCCATAATTTAAAATTTAATTAATTTAATTTAAATTAATTTAAAATTTTTTTTCCCTAACCTTCATTATTGAACCACATCTTATAAGAGTATTCGTTATAAAGTCCATTATTTGTTTAACCAATTGTTTATTAAAGTTTCCATCCAGGAAGAGTAATTGGCGTCTGTCATATTTGTCTACCTTCATTATTTCAGTTATTAGTTTGATCCTTTCTTCCTTTGTTTTGTCGCATTCTGTAATTGTGTGATCTTTTGTATATGCATACATGTCACCCCCTGACGAGGAAAAAGTGTAATCCAAGTGGTCAAAAAGAGGAATCCAAGCAGAAAAAGAGTAATCCACATATAACATACTACAATTACAATTAACAATGAAGTATTTGCTTTTCTCGTCTTTTATCATTCATTAATGGTTCAAGTCTTCATATGTAGCACTTTTAGTTTTAGAAAGCAACAGATTGTCATGTTGCATTTCAAAACATTTTGTACCAGCTGAGGCCATGAATGTTTTGCATACCAGTAGAGCACTCAGTACTGGGTTACTTAGCCTGGACCTGAATTCAGTTTTATTTTTGTTAACAACACTGAACAATCTCTCACAGTCAGCATTAGAATGGTAAAGAACCAATATTCCTTTCATAACCTGACAAAGAAGAGGAAATTTATTTCTTCCAGTGATAGTCTTTTAGCTGGGAAATAAGGTGCCATTGCACATCAACTCTATCTGCATTAAGTATATTGTCAGGTAGAATCCCAACTTGATACTTCAGGAATTCTTCTTCCAGATGATCCAAGTTAGACAAGGGTGGCAATAGAAAGGGATATCTCTTGACAAAGAATCTAACACTTTTGAAGCTTTTTGACTGTCTTTCATTTACATAAGCAACTGAAGCATTTAACTCGGTAAATAACACCTCAGCATTTATAGTATTCAAGTCTGCACTTGAGCTCTGCTGTAAATAAGAAGTTACCTTAATATTAGAGTTCGTAAAGCGAGCTAATTCGATGTGTTTCCTTGTTTTCATGTGTTTTTCGACATCAAATTTACCACCATGACCAATGCTAAAATCGTTTCCACAGTCTGCAATGAGCATGATGCTATCCTAGAATGGAACGCTGTATTATGCCATTCATATATTCATCTTTGAATCTTTGGAGGACTCGTTGTTTTGCTTTTTCTGATCCATCTGCGAAATTCTTGGGGAAAAAAATGTGCTCTAACATACACAAAGACTAGAATCCATCTTAACATCTGAAGCCATTTAGCGCCAACGATTAGACGTCATGTGACGATGCCCTCGTCGTGTTTGGAGGATTGATTACATTTTGCTTTTGTTTATTATTGACTTTTTCTAACCCATCTGTGAAATTATTTAAGAGATATTTTTTGCACTCATAAATGCATTGAGAATTTTTTAATACTTTTTAGCGCAAAAAAAAACTTTTAGACTGGTTCTGCACTATACAAAATTAGAACAAAGAGTATGTGCATAATGATTTAAACAAAATAGAAACCAGTCTGTTCTCTCCTCACTAAGCCGCTATAAATAGAATATGAGGTTGAAAGTTTTAAAGTAACTTAGTAACATGATAGTTGCTATAAATAGAACATGAATATTAGGAAAGTCCACGGAAAAGTATACTCGTATATCGTAGTTATGTAGAAGCGGGGTATTTTTTAATTAAAAATAAAACAGTATGTAAAAAATAAAGTAATGCTAATAAAAACGGAAAAAAAAATTATTTTTTTTTTGCAAGATGGATATATCGAAAAAGCGTAATCTATAAACGTTAACGCGTAACGCGGAATTTAGTGGGAAAAAGTGTAATGATTACGCCAAACGCGTAATGGTTGGCATGTATGTATATGGGGCATTTTTGCATAGAGGGCTGCTAACTGGGGTCCTTATTAATCTTCGTTTAATTGTCACTTCGCCTGTTAGCCAGGCGTTGTGGAGGTACGTGTACATGATACTTTGCACCTTAAACGAGTTAATGCCGGACCAATGCCTTCAAACTCTTTCCTATTTAATAGATGGGTATTGTAATTGTATCTTAGATATAATTTGATTAGATCTTAATTCTAAAAGCCAGTCATATGTTTTGTCATTTCTCAGTACCCATAATTCTTTATTGTCCCTATACCTATATAAAATTTCTTTAATCCCCCTATATAAATGTGGTGCATCTATTTTTTTCACTAGTTTGTTGTTTGTGTATATTTCTTGTTTGTTTCGCATTCCAAATCCTAGCCAAAAAATGTATAATGCCTCCCATGGTTTTTGTGGTGTTGCGCTTAATCTTTTTAACCTATTTAAGATTGTTTTTAATTTTATTAAGGGGGGATTAGGTAAGGCTAAGCCCCCCATTAGTTTAGCTCTATATAAAGTTTCCTTATTTATGTAATGTGTTTTGTAATTCCATATGTAATCTATTATTTCATTATCAATTGTAGCAAGTGTTTTATTGGTTATGTCCACAGAGTTTATTTGGTATGTCAAATTAGAATACATATACGTTTTTGCAACCTGTGAACGTTCTATTAGACTAAGCGGCTTTAGTGCCCAGATATCTATTACTTCTTTTATTTTCTTTTAAACTTTTAAGCAGTTTTCTTTTTCTTCATTGGCCCCGAAGAAAATCCCCAGGGCTTTCACTCTATTTTTGATTAAGTGTGGGGGCAACCAGGGTGGTCCAGTTTCCTATTTTCAATATTTCCGTTTTGTCATGATTTATTTTCGATCCTGATGCTCTCCCAAAAGCCTCATATTCTTTTTGTAAGTGTTTAAAAGAATTTGGATCATTAATAAAGTTTGTACAATCACGTCTTGTAGCATTTTAAATTCCTCTTTTAAGTTAGGAATTTTTAATCCAATGATATTGGTACTGTTTCTGATTTTTATACTCAGAATTTCAATTGCTATTACATATAATAACATTGATAGTGGGCATCCTTGCCGTTGTATATTAATTTTTTGGGTTTTCGCCCCATTTACTTGTACATTTGCAGTTATTTCATTGTACATTATTTTAGTCCAATTCAGGAAATTTGTTCCAAAACCAAATTTTTCCAGTACTTTTTGTGTATAATTATGTTCTAATCTGTCGAAAGCTTTCTCCTGGTCGAAAAGTACCATAGCACATTTCAAGTTAGTTGTATTTATAAAGTCTATTATGGTCCTAATGTTAAGTATATTGTCATGTATGCTTCTATTTTTACCCCCGCATGTTTGATTAGTGTTTACTATGGTGTTTACTCCGTGCTTAATCCTATTAGCCAAAATTCTACTCAGTATTTTGTAATCTGTGTTTAGGAGGGAGATGGGGCTCCAATTTTTTAAGTCGGTTCTGTCCCCTTTCCCTTTGTATAATAGAGTAATCAAACCCTCCCGCATTGATTTGGTCATTTTGTCGTTTTTTAAATAAAATATTATTAAATAGTGTTTCTAAGATTGGTGCCACCTCACTTTGGAATTTCTTATAGAATTCCGCAGTGAGGCCATCTCTACCTGGTGATTTACCTTTTGCAAGTTCTTTTATTGTGGTTTTAACTTCCTCCACAGAAATGAGATCATCGCACCGTTTCTTGTGCTCTGATGATATCACCTAGCATTGTATTGAATTTAGATATTGCATGATTGTGTCTATGTTTTTAGAAGTATATAGTGTTGTATAATATTTGTGAATTTCATCCATAATTTCAGCTTCAGTTGTAATTTCAACCCCATTAGTGATTAGTGCATCAATTACCCTTTCACCTCCTTTCCTTTTTTCTTCCCTTTTATAAAGTTCTTGGCCCTGTTTGTATAAGTGGTGGAATTTACCCACCCTAATTTCCATTCCCCTTGTTTTATATTCTCTTAGCTTTTCTAACTGTATAGAGTAGCTCTCTTTATCCCGTAATGGTGTTGCGTCGTTATTTATTAATCTTTTTAATGCTACCTTCTGTATTTTTTGAATCCGATTACGTTTGGTTGAGTGATATATTGCTATTTGTTTAACTTTTCTTTTAAACTTATCCCAATCAGTAGCAATATCAGATATCTTTTTTCCCTCTTCGTTTGTAAGTATTTTAGGGATTTCCAATTTTATTTCATTTATTAATTGCTCATCATCCAGTATTGAGTTATTTAATCTCCATTCTCCAGATCCCCATCTATTATTTTTTATCACTATTTCCAGAGTTATTAATTTATGGTCCGAAATTTTATATTCTAAAATTTTAGCATTTTTATATTTTTTATGGTCAAAATCAAGTTACATAGAATTTGTCTATTCTACTTGATTTATTTATTCCTAATTTAACATAATCATGTGTATATTCCGTTCTTAATAAGTTCAGTCTTCTATACACATCTATTACTTTATATTGTTTTATTAATCTGCCCATAATGTCAGATGATGATAGATCATTAGTTGTTAGTTTTCCGGTTCGATCTATATTTTCACCTACCCAATTAAAATCCCCCACTATAATCAGGTGTTCGGCTGTGTATGTTTTTAAATATTTATTTAAATTCCCTAAGAAGTCGTAGTGACTTTCTCTATTTGCAGGAGCGTATATATTTAAGATATGTATCTTATTTAATTTTATGTGAATTACCCTTCCCTTTAAACTATTATCCTCTGTTATTCTTTCCCAATTTTGCCTAGTTTTATTTCTGATTATCGTCGCTACCCCCGCTTTACTATCATTTTGTTGTGCTTCACTAGTTACAACTATTGCATTCATTTTGGATTCAAGTTCTGCTATCATAGTATTTGTGAGTTTGTTGTGTGTTTCTTGTATTAGTATAATGTCCTGTTTTAATTTTATTAGTTGTGTAATTTTATCCTTATCTATTCCATTAGTGTTAATTGATGCGATATGGAAGTTCAGTTCTTCCATTTTCGGTTATCCAGGTGGCAATCTTTCATTAATTTATTATGTGTGGTAATTAAAATTCTATTACAAATTTCATCTATAATAATTTATTGTGATTCATTTGGGTGCATTGGTCCCCCGTCAGTCTCTGTGTCTTTTTTGTCTTGCAGGTTTGGTTCCTCTATCAGTTCGTTCGTTGTGTCAATAATGTCATTTGTTGCGTCATTTGTTAAGTCCGTTGATGTGTTGGTATAATCAATGATAGCTGTTCTCTGGTATAGTGGTCCAAGGTCAAAATCCGGGTCATAATCTTCCGATGATGTTTCCTTCGGAGATTCTTCTTTCTCCACTTTCCTCTTCCTTTCTCGTCTCTTAGTCTTTTCCGAAAGTTTTATTTTGGGAGGGGCCGCTCTGTTATTGTTTGTGATTCGTCGCTAGTTGATGAACTAGTTAACGTGTTGTTTTTTCGTTTGCGGAAAGGGGCCATTGGTGTAGAGGCTTTTTGCTCATTGCTGTTATTATCCCCCTCACTTTCCATTGGTTCGACTCCTAGTTCTTCCAGCACTTCATCGTTTTCGTCGATTGACAAACATTCAAACCTATTCCCTGTTTTCAAGGGAACTGCTGGAATTTCTCTCCTTGTCGTCTTCTTAGGGGTTACGAAACTGTCGTCTTGGGGGAGTATGGCTTCTTGTCTTTCTATTTGCTGTTCTTGTACTTGTTCTTGTACTTGTTCGTTCAACGTTTCTGGGCTTTGTTGTTGTTGTGGTATTGGTGGCTCCATCTCTTTTTGTGTTTTGACGGTGTCCGAAACATTTCCTTCACCTTGCTCTGTATTCCCAGCTACCTTCGCTGCATAAGAATTCAGATTTCTTTGTTTCTTGGGTGCTGGGCAAAATTTTGGCCCATGCCCCACCACTTTACAATTGGGGTAAGGGCGGTCTTTATTGCATCCTCTATACCATGTTCTACACAAAAACCCTAGTATGTAGAAGTAGGGTGGAATAGTTCTTGCTTGTTCCGCATCTATTTTGATTACAAGTTATAAACAATGATATTTAAGCAGGAAAACAAAATCAGTTCCAAAGCCACAACTAATCTATCATCGACATCAAACCTGTATCTGATTGTATGACTTCATAATAATTCTGACCTGTAATCTTACCATAACCTGGAACAGATGTTTTCCAAGGGTTCCAGACACAATGATGATGATTATATCGCATAATTATTCATTTTGCAATAACTACACAAGGACACCATCCATGCCTCAAAGAAAATTGAAAATTTATCTCCTCAAAAACAAGCCAATAAGAATTAATTCAAAATTATCCATTTTAGAAGAGATAAAAAAAAAAAAAAAAAAAGAACAGTGCCCTCTATAAGTATTATATTTACTTTTAAAGCAAGAAAAAAAGGAGATCACGGGACTCCATTATTGGGTAATTTATAATATTCTAATGGCTACGGACCTCCTACACAAGCACAATATCAAGCTCAATATAAACCACTTAAGCAAAATTTCATTTGCTTCAAAAGATCTACAAATTTACATAGATAGCTGGCTTTTTACAAATTTCTGTTTCATATAGAAATATAAAAAGAGATTACTATATACATCTATCACATGTAAATGGGATCCAGGTATTATTGTCAAGAAATGGCACTTGTGCAATCCAAATAAATAGGTTATTTGACTTAATTTTATCAATGTATGAATCATATTAGAAAACATTTCTTGCAAGGGATGTAACCAAATCTAACATAAAAAGGGAGGTCACTCAAAATATAGACATCTCCCCCCACCCACCCCTAAAAAATACCATTCTCTCAGACAAAATGATTTCAAGGAATATAAAAATTATGCATTAAAAGGACTGCTTGGTTCAGACAAAAATAAAACATGATTATTAGCCTCAGTACCAGTCATCATTATTTGCCTGAAATTTTATGAGACATCCATATTGGAACTTGAAGTTCTCTCCATGCTTGATTAAACAATTCCTATTCCAAGCTTATTTTGGTTATTGGACATAACCTTTACTTTAACTGAGGTGCTATTTTGGAAATGGAAATAAATTCAGTACCTTTTTTCTTTGGCTCAATATTCTTTCTTTTGTACCTTCCATTTTGTATTCAAATTTTGCCAAACCAAGAAAAATAGATATTTTATTAAACAGCCAGTGAAAATTTATTGCTTATGCCTTTTGGGTACAGAGCAGACATCATTTAATAAACATACAATGTGAGTGATGCAACAAATTAACCTTACCGATTATTTTATGATAACTGGAACAGGTTAAAGTTTGATCAAAATATCTCTAAGTGGTAAAAGGTGCCAATGAGAAATGAGTATTTTAGTAAGATTATCCAATATTGCGAACTTCATCTTTAAGCATCAGCTATGAGGTTATAATTGATGAATTGTCAAGATATATAAGAGAGAAAAGATCAAAGTTCATCATATGTGAAAAAAGTTATATGCACACACAAACAGAAGTCACTGATATTAATTTCATGTTCTCTGACCTTTACCTAAACTAAATAAAGTTTGGATATCACATGTCACTCTGTTTAGAGTATCATCCAAATATCTTCTCTGGTTCAAATGTTCAACACAGGACAAGGATGCCAGTCATAGCTGCATCTTCCATTCCAATGACCTTGACCATGAAGTGGGAAGATGTTTTTGGACTACAACACAATGGCCATGGTATTCAAGAAATATTCTAATCATCATACCAACTTGCATAAAGACTCATAATTTCTTCAACTGTCAGGAAGCCACGGGCATGTCAACAGAATTTATATGGATGAACTAATGCACAGAAAATATCATGAAAAAAAAAAAAAAAGGTCATATACAAGTTATAAACAATGATATTTAAGCAGGAAAACAAAATCAGTTCCAAAGCCACAACTAATCTATCATCGACATCAAACCTGTATCTGATTGTATGACTTCATAATAATTCTGACCTGTAATCTTACCATAACCTGGAAGAGATGTTTTCCAAGGGTTCCAGACACAATGATGATGATTATATTGCATAATTATTCATTTTGCAATAACTACACAAGGACACCATGCCTCAAAGAAAATTGAAAATTTATCTCCTCAAAAACAAGCCAATAAGAATTAATTCAAAATTATCCATTTTAGAAGAGATCAAAAAAAAAAAAAAAAAAAAAGAACAGTGCCCTCTATAAGTATTATATTTACTTTTAAAGCAAGAAAAAAAGGAGATCAAGGGACTCCATTATTGGGTAATTTATAATATTCTAATGGCTACGGACCTCCTACACAAACACAATATCAAGCTCAATATAAACCACTTAAGCAAAATTTCATTTGCTTCAAAAGATCTACAAATTTACATAGATAGCTGGCTTTTTACAAATTTCTATTTCATATAGAAATATAAAAAGAGATTACTATATACATCTATCACATGTAAATGGGATCCAGGTATTATTGTCAAGAAATGGCACTTGTGCAATCCAAATAAATAGGTTATTTGACTTAATTTTATCAATGTATGAATCATATTAGAAAACATTTCTTGCAAGGGATGTAACCAAATCTAACATAAAAAGGGAGGTCACTCAAAATATAGACATCTCCCCCCACCCACCCCTAAAAAATACCATTCTCTCAGACAAAATGATTTCAAGGAATATAAAAATTATGCATTAAAAGGACTGCTTGGTTCAGACAAAAATAAAACATGATTATTAGCCTCAGTACCAGTCATCATTATTTGCCTGAAATTTTATGAGACATCCATATTGGAACTTGAAGTTCTCTCCATGCTTGATTAAACAATTCCTATTCCAAGCTTATTTTGGTTATTGGACATAACCTTTACTTTAACTGAGGTGCTATTTTGGAAATGGAAATAAATTCAGTACCTTTTTTCTTTGGCTCAATATTGTTTCTTTTGTACCTTCCATTTTGTATTCAAATTTTGCCAAACCAAGAAAAATAGATATTTTATTAAACAGCCAGTGAAAAATTTCTTGCTTATGCCTTTTGGGTACAGAGCAGACATCATTTAATAAACATACAATGTGAGTGATGCAACAGATTAACCTTACCGATTATTTTATGATAACTGGAACAGGTTAAAGTTTGATCAAAATATCTCTAAGTGGTAAAAGGTGCCAATGAGAAATGAGTATTTTAGTAAGATTATCCAATATTGCGAACTTCATCTTTAAGCATCAGCTATGAGGTTATAATTGATGAATTGTCAAGATATATAAGAGAGAAAAGATCAAAGTTCATCATATGTGAAAAAAGTTATATGCACACACAAACAGAAGTCACTGATATTAATTTCATGTTCTCTGACCTTTACCTAAACTAAATAAAGTTTGGATATCACATGTCACTCTGTTTAGAGTATCATCCAAATATCTTCTCTGGTTCAAATGTTCAACACAGGACAAGGATGCCAGTCATAGCTGCATCTTCCATTCCAATGACCTTGACCATGAAGTGGGAAGATGTTTTTGGACTACAACACAATGGCCATGGTATTCAAGAAATATTCTAATCATCATACCAACTTGCATAAAGACTCATAATTTCTTCAACTGTCAGGAAGCCACGGGCATGTCAACAGAATTTATATGGATGAACTAATGCACAGAAAATATCATGAAAAGAAAAAAAAGGTCATATACAAGTTATAAACAATGATATTTAAGCAGGAGAACAAAATGAGTTCCAAAGCCACAACTAATCTATCATCGACATCAAACCTGTATCTCATTGTATGACTTCATAATAATTCTGACCTGTAATCTTACCATAACCTGGAAGAGATGTTTTCCAAGGGTTCCAGACACAATGATGATGATTATATCGCATAATTATTCATTTTGCAATAACTACACAAGGACACCATGCCTCAAAGAAAATTGAAAATTTATCTCCTCAAAAACAAGCCAATAAGAATTAATTCAAAATTATCCATTTTAGAAGATATCAAAAAAAAAAAAAAAGAACAGTGCCCTCTATAAGTATTATATTTACTTTTAAAGCAAGAAAAAAAGGAGATCAAGGGACTCCATTATTGGGTAATTTATAATATTCTAATGGCTACGGACCTCCTACACAAACACAATATCAAGCTCAATATAAACCACTTAAGCAAAATTTCATTTGCTTCAAAAGATCTACAAATTTACATAGATAGCTGGCTTTTTACAAATTTCTGTTTCATATAGAAATATAAAAAGAGATTACTATATACATCTATCACATGTAAATGGGATCCAGGTATTATTGTCAAGAAATGGCACTTGTGCAATCCAAATAAATAGGTTATTTGACTTAATTTTATCAATGTATGAATCATATTAGAAAACATTTCTTGCAAGGGATGTAACCAAATCTAACATAAAAAGGGAGGTCACTCAAAATATAGACATCTCCCCCCACCCACCCCTAAAAAATACCATTCTCTCAGACAAAATGATTTCAAGGAATATAAAAATTATGCATTAAAAGGACTGCTTGGTTCAGACAAAAATAAAACATGATTATTAGCCTCAGTACCAGTCATCATTATTTGCCTGAAATTTTATGAGACATCCATATTGGAACTTGAAGTTCTCTCCATGCTTGATTAAACAATTCCTATTCCAAGCTTATTTTGGTTATTGGACATAACCTTTACTTTAACTGAGGTGCTATTTTGGAAATGGAAATAAATTCAGTACCTTTTTTCTTTGGCTCAATATTGTTTCTTTTGTACCTTCCATTTTGTATTCAAATTTTGCCAAACCAAGAAAAATAGATATTTTATTAAACAGCCAGTGAAAATTTATTGCTTATGCCTTTTGGGTACAGAGCAGACATCATTTAATAAACATACAATGTGAGTGATGCAACAGATTAACCTTACCGATTATTTTATGATAACTGGAACAGGTTAAAGTTTGATCAAAATATCTCTAAGTGGTAAAAGGTGCCAATGAGAAATGAGTATTTTAGTAAGATTATCCAATATTGCGAACTTCATCTTTAAGCATCAGCTATGAGGTTATAATTGATGAATTGTCAAGATATATAAGAGAGAAAAGATCAAAGTTCATCATATGTGAAAAAAGTTATATGCACACACAAACAGAAGTCACTGATATTAATTTCATGTTCTCTGACCTTTACCTAAACTAAATAAAGTTTGGATATCACATGTCACTCTGTTTAGAGTATCATCCAAATATCTTCTCTGGTTCAAATGTTCAACACAGGACAAGGATGCCAGTCATAGCTGCATCTTCCATTCCAATGACCTTGACCATGAAGTGGGAAGATGTTTTTGGACTACAACACAATGGCCATGGTATTCAAGAAATATTCTAATCATCATACCAACTTGCATAAAGACTCATAATTTCTTCAACTGTCAGGAAGCCACGGGCATGTCAACAGAATTTATATGGATGAACTAATGCACAGAAAATATCATGAAAAAAAAAAAAAAAGGTCATATACAAGTTATAAACAATGATATTTAAGCAGGAAAACAAAATCAGTTCCAAAGCCACAACTAATCTATCATCGACATCAAACCTGTATCTGATTGTATGACTTCATAATAATTCTGACCTGTAATCTTACCATAACCTGGAACAGATGTTTTCCAAGGGTTCCAGACACAATGATGATGATTATATTGCATAATTATTCATTTTGCAATAACTACACAAGGACACCATGCCTCAAAGAAAATTGAAAATTTATCTCCTCAAAAACAAGCCAATAAGAATTAATTCAAAATTATCCATTTTAGAAGAGATCAAAAAAAAAAAAAAAAAAAAAGAACAGTGCCCTCTATAAGTATTATATTTACTTTTAAAGCAAGAAAAAAAGGAGATCAAGGGACTCCATTATTGGGTAATTTATAATATTCTAATGGCTACGGACCTCCTACACAAACACAATATCAAGCTCAATATAAACCACTTAAGCAAAATTTCATTTGCTTCAAAAGATCTACAAATTTACATAGATAGCTGGCTTTTTACAAATTTCTATTTCATATAGAAATATAAAAAGAGATTACTATATACATCTATCACATGTAAATGGGATCCAGGTATTATTGTCAAGAAATGGCACTTGTGCAATCCAAATAAATAGGTTATTTGACTTAATTTTATCAATGTATGAATCATATTAGAAAACATTTCTTGCAAGGGATGTAACCAAATCTAACATAAAAAGGGAGGTCACTCAAAATATAGACATCTCCCCCCACCCACCCCTAAAAAATACCATTCTCTCAGACAAAATGATTTCAAGGAATATAAAAATTATGCATTAAAAGGACTGCTTGGTTCAGACAAAAATAAAACATGATTATTAGCCTCAGTACCAGTCATCATTATTTGCCTGAAATTTTATGAGACATCCATATTGGAACTTGAAGTTCTCTCCATGCTTGATTAAACAATTCCTATTCCAAGCTTATTTTGGTTATTGGACATAACCTTTACTTTAACTGAGGTGCTATTTTGGAAATGGAAATAAATTCAGTACCTTTTTTCTTTGGCTCAATATTGTTTCTTTTGTACCTTCCATTTTGTATTCAAATTTTGCCAAACCAAGAAAAATAGATATTTTATTAAACAGCCAGTGAAAAATTTATTGCTTATGCCTTTTGGGTACAGAGCAGACATCATTTAATAAACATACAATGTGAGTGATGCAACAGATTAACCTTACCGATTATTTTATGATAACTGGAACAGGTTAAAGTTTGATCAAAATATCTCTAAGTGGTAAAAGGTGCCAATGAGAAATGAGTATTTTAGTAAGATTATCCAATATTGCGAACTTCATCTTTAAGCATCAGCTATGAGGTTATAATTGATGAATTGTCAAGATATATAAGAGAGAAAAGATCAAAGTTCATCATATGTGAAAAAAGTTATATGCACACACAAACAGAAGTCACTGATATTAATTTCATGTTCTCTGACCTTTACCTAAACTAAATAAAGTTTGGATATCACATGTCACTCTGTTTAGAGTATCATCCAAATATCTTCTCTGGTTCAAATGTTCAACACAGGACAAGGATGCCAGTCATAGCTGCATCTTCCATTCCAATGACCTTGACCATGAAGTGGGAAGATGTTTTTGGACTACAACACAATGGCCATGGTATTCAAGAAATATTCTAATCATCATACCAACTTGCATAAAGACTCATAATTTCTTCAACTGTCAGGAAGCCACGGGCATGTCAACAGAATTTATATGGATGAACTAATGCACAGAAAATATCATGAAAAGAAAAAAAAGGTCATATACAAGTTATAAACAATAATATTTAAGCAGGAGAACAAAATGAGTTCCAAAGCCACAACTAATCTATCATCGACATCAAACCTGTATCTCATTGTATGACTTCATAATAATTCTGACCTGTAATCTTACCATAACCTGGAAGAGATGTTTTCCAAGGGTTCCAGACACAATGATGATGATTATATCGCATAATTATTCATTTTGCAATAACTACACAAGGACACCATGCCTCAAAGAAAATTGAAAATTTATCTCCTCAAAAACAAGCCAATAAGAATTAATTCAAAATTATCCATTTTAGAAGATATCAAAAAAAAAAAAAAAGAACAGTGCCCTCTATAAGTATTATATTTACTTTTAAAGCAAGAAAAAAAGGAGATCAAGGGACTCCATTATTGGGTAATTTATAATATTCTAATGGCTACGGACCTCCTACACAAACACAATATCAAGCTCAATATAAACCACTTAAGCAAAATTTCATTTGCTTCAAAAGATCTACAAATTTACATAGATAGCTGGCTTTTTACAAATTTCTATTTCATATAGAAATATAAAAAGAGATTACTATATACATCTATCACATGTAAATGGGATCCAGGTATTATTGTCAAGAAATGGCACTTGTGCAATCCAAATAAATAGGTTATTTGACTTAATTTTATCAATGTATGAATCATATTAGAAAACATTTCTTGCAAGGGATGTAACCAAATCTAACATAAAAAGGGAGGTCACTCAAAATATAGACATCTCCCCCCACCCACCCCTAAAAAATACCATTCTCTCAGACAAAATGATTTCAAGGAATATAAAAATTATGCATTAAAAGGACTGCATGGTTCAGACAAAAATAAAACATGATTATTAGCCTCAGTACCAGTCATCATTATTTGCCTGAAATTTTATGAGACATCCATATTGGAACTTGAAGTTCTCTCCATGCTTGATTAAACAATTCCTATTCCAAGCTTATTTTGGTTATTGGACATAACCTTTACTTTAACTGAGGTGCTATTTTGGAAATGGAAATAAATTCAGTACCTTTTTTCTTTGGCTCAATATTGTTTCTTTCGTACCTTCCATTTTGTATTCAAATTTTGCCAAACCAAGAAAAATAGATATTTTATTAAACAGCCAGTGAAAAATTTATTGCTTATGCCTTTTGGGTACAGAGCAGACATCATTTAATAAACATACAATGTGAGCGATGCAACAGATTAACCTTACCGATTATTTTATGATAACTGGAACAGGTTAAAGTTTGATCAAAATATCTCTAAGTGGTAAAAGGTGCCAATGAGAAATGAGTATTTTAGTAAGATTATCCAATATTGCGAACTTCATCTTTAAGCATCAGCTATGAGGTTATAATTGATGAATTGTCAAGATATATAAGAGAGAAAAGATCAAAGTTCATCATATGTGAAAAAAGTTATATGCACACACAAACAGAAGTCACTGATATTAATTTCATGTTCTCTGACCTTTACCTAAACTAAATAAAGTTTGGATATCACATGTCACTCTGTTTAGAGTATCATCCAAATATCTTCTCTGGTTCAAATGTTCAACACAGGACAAGGATGCCAGTCATAGCTGCATCTTCCATTCCAATGACCTTGACCATGAAGTGGGAAGATGTTTTTGGACTACAACACAATGGCCATGGTATTCAAGAAATATTCTAATCATCATACCAACTTGCATAAAGACTCATAATTTCTTCAACTGTCAGGAAGCCACAAGCATGTCAACAGAATTTATATGGATGAACTAATGCACAGAAAATATCATGAAAAGAAAAAAAAGGTCATATACAAGTTATAAACAATGATATTTAAGCAGGAGAACAAAATGAGTTCCAAAGCCACAACTAATCTATCATCGACATCAAACCTGTATCTGATTGTATGACTTCATAATAATTCTGACCTGTAATCTTACCATAACCTGGAAGAGATGTTTTCCAAGGGTTCCAGACACAATGATGATGATTATATTGCATAATAATTCATTTTGCAATAACTACACAAGGACACCATGCCTCAAAGAAAATTGAAAATTTATCTCCTCAAAAACAAGCCAATAAGAATTAATTCAAAATTATCCATTTTAGAAGAGATCAAAAAAAAAAAAAAAGAACAGTGCCCTCTATAAGTATTATATTTACTTTTAAAGCAAGAAAAAAAGGAGATCAAGGGACTCCATTATTGGGTAATTTATAATATTCTAATGGCTACGGACCTCCTACACAAACACAATATCAAGCTCAATATAAACCACTTAAGCAAAATTTCATTTGCTTCAAAAGATCTACAAATTTACATAGATAGCTGGCTTTTTACAAATTTCTATTTCATATAGAAATATAAAAAGAGATTACTATATACATCTATCACATGTAAATGGGATCCAGGTATTATTGTCAAGAAATGGCACTTGTGCAATCCAAATAAATAGGTTATTTGACTTAATTTTATCAATGTATGAATCATATTAGAAAACATTTCTTGCAAGGGATGTAACCAAATCTAACATAAAAAGGGAGGTCACTCAAAATATAGACATCTCCCCCCACCCACCCCTAAAAAATACCATTCTCTCAGACAAAATGATTTCAAGGAATATAAAAATTATGCATTAAAAGGACTGCTTGGTTCAGACAAAAATAAAACATGATTATTAGCCTCAGTACCAGTCATCATTATTTGCCTGAAATTTTATGAGACATCCATATTGGAACTTGAAGTTCTCTCCATGCTTGATTAAACAATTCCTATTCCAAGCTTATTTTGGTTATTGGACATAACCTTTACTTTAACTGAGGTGCTATTTTGGAAATGGAAATAAATTCAGTACCTTTTTTCTTTGGCTCAATATTGTTTCTTTTGTACCTTCCATTTTGTATTCAAATTTTGCCAAACCAAGAAAAATAGATATTTTATTAAACAGCCAGTGAAAATTTCTTGCTTATGCCTTTTGGGTACAGAGCAGACATCATTTAATAAACATACAATGTGAGTGATGCAACAGATTAACCTTACCGATTATTTTATGATAACTGGAACAGGTTAAAGTTTGATCAAAATATCTCTAAGTGGTAAAAGGTGCCAATGAGAAATGAGTATTTTAGTAAGATTATCCAATATTGCGAACTTCATCTTTAAGCATCAGCTATGAGGTTATAATTGATGAATTGTCAAGATATATAAGAGAGAAAAGATCAAAGTTCATCATATGTGAAAAAAGTTATATGCACACACAAACAGAAGTCACTGATATTAATTTCATGTTCTCTGACCTTTACCTAAACTAAATAAAGTTTGGATATCACATGTCACTCTGTTTAGAGTATCATCCAAATATCTTCTCTGGTTCAAATGTTCAACACAGGACAAGGATGCCAGTCATAGCTGCATCTTCCATTCCAATGACCTTGACCATGAAGTGGGAAGATGTTTTTGGACTACAACACAATGGCCATGGTATTCAAGAAATATTCTAATCATCATACCAACTTGCATAAAGACTCATAATTTCTTCAACTGTCAGGAAGCCACGGGCATGTCAACAGAATTTATATGGATGAACTAATGCACAGAAAATATCATGAAAAGAAAAAAAAGGTCATATACAAGTTATAAACAATGATATTTAAGCAGGAGAACAAAATGAGTTCCAAAGCCACAACTAATCTATCATCGACATCAAACCTGTATCTCATTGTATGACTTCATAATAATTCTGACCTGTAATCTTACCATAACCTGGAAGAGATGTTTTCCAAGGGTTCCAGACACAATGATGATGATTATATCGCATAATTATTCATTTTGCAATAACTACACAAGGACACCATGCCTCAAAGAAAATTGAAAATTTATCTCCTCAAAAACAAGCCAATAAGAATTAATTCAAAATTATCCATTTTAGAAGTATCAAAAAAAAAAAAAAAAAAAAAGAACAGTGCCCTCAATAAGTATTATATTTACTTTTAAAGCAAGAAAAAAAGGAGATCAAGGGACTCCATTATTGGGTAATTTATAATATTCTAATGGCTACGGACCTCCTACACAAACACAATATCAAGCTCAATATAAACCACTTAAGCAAAATTTCATTTGCTTCAAAAGATCTACAAATTTACATAGATAGCTGGCTTTTTACAAATTTCTATTTCATATAGAAATATAAAAAGAGATTACTATATACATCTATCACATGTAAATGGGATCCAGGTATTATTGTCAAGAAATGGCACTTGTGCAATCCAAATAAATAGGTTATTTGACTTAATTTTATCAATGTATGAATCATATTAGAAAACATTTCTTGCAAGGGATGTAACCAAATCTAACATAAAAAGGGAGGTCACTCAAAATATAGACATCTCCCCCCACCCACCCCTAAAAAATACCATTCTCTCAGACAAAATGATTTCAAGGAATATAAAAATTATGCATTAAAAGGACTGCTTGGTTCAGACAAAAGTAAAACATGATTATTAGCCTCAATACCAGTCATCATTATTTGCCTGAAATTTTATGAGACATCCATAATGGAACTTGAAGTTCTCTCCATGCTTAATTAAACAATTCCTATTCCAAGCTTATTTTGATTATTGGACATAACCTTTACTTTAACTGAGGTGCTATTTTGGAAAAGGAAATAAATTCAGTACCTTTTTTCTTTGGCTCAATATTCTTTCTTTTGTACCTTCCATTTTGTATTCAAATTTTGCCAAACCAAGAAAAATAGATATTTTATTAAACAGCCAGTGAAAAATTTATTGCTTATGCCTTTTGGGTACAGAGCAGACATCATTTAATAAACATACAATGTGAGCGATGCAACAGATTAACCTTACCGATTATTTTATGATAACTGGAACAGGTTAAAGTTTGATCAAAATATCTCTAAGTGGTAAAAGGTGCCAATGAGAAATGAGTATTTTAGTAAGATTATCCAATATTGCGAACTTCATCTTTAAGCATCAGCTATGAGGTTATAATTGATGAATTGTCAAGATATATAAGAGAGAAAAGATCAAAGTTCATCATATGTGAAAAAAGTTATATGCACACACAAACAGAAGTCACTGATATTAATTTCATGTTCTCTGACCTTTACCTAAACTAAATAAAGTTTGGATATCACATGTCACTCTGTTTAGAGTATCATCCAAATATCTTCTCTGGTTCAAATGTTCAACACAGGACAAGGATGCCAGTCATAGCTGCATCTTCCATTCCAATGACCTTGACCATGAAGTGGGAAGATGTTTTTGGACTACAACACAATGGCCATGGTATTCAAGAAATATTCTAATCATCATACCAACTTGCATAAAGACTCATAATTTCTTCAACTGTCAGGAAGCCACAAGCATGTCAACAGAATTTATATGGATGAACTAATGCACAGAAAATATCATGAAAAGAAAAAAAAGGTCATATACAAGTTATAAACAATGATATTTAAGCAGGAGAACAAAATGAGTTCCAAAGCCACAACTAATCTATCATCGACATCAAACCTGTATCTGATTGTATGACTTCATAATAATTCTGACCTGTAATCTTACCATAACCTGGAAGAGATGTTTTCCAAGGGTTCCAGACACAATGATGATGATTATATTGCATAATAATTCATTTTGCAATAACTACACAAGGACACCATGCCTCAAAGAAAATTGAAAATTTATCTCCTCAAAAACAAGCCAATAAGAATTAATTCAAAATTATCCATTTTAGAAGAGATCAAAAAAAAAAAAAAAGAACAGTGCCCTCTATAAGTATTATATTTACTTTTAAAGCAAGAAAAAAAGGAGATCAAGGGACTCCATTATTGGGTAATTTATAATATTCTAATGGCTACGGACCTCCTACACAAACACAATATCAAGCTCAATATAAACCACTTAAGCAAAATTTCATTTGCTTCAAAAGATCTACAAATTTACATAGATAGCTGGCTTTTTACAAATTTCTATTTCATATAGAAATATAAAAAGAGATTACTATATACATCTATCACATGTAAATGGGATCCAGGTATTATTGTCAAGAAATGGCACTTGTGCAATCCAAATAAATAGGTTATTTGACTTAATTTTATCAATGTATGAATCATATTAGAAAACATTTCTTGCAAGGGATGTAACCAAATCTAACATAAAAAGGGAGGTCACTCAAAATATAGACATCTCCCCCCACCCACCCCTAAAAAATACCATTCTCTCAGACAAAATGATTTCAAGGAATATAAAAATTATGCATTAAAAGGACTGCTTGGTTCAGACAAAAATAAAACATGATTATTAGCCTCAGTACCAGTCATCATTATTTGCCTGAAATTTTATGAGACATCCATATTGGAACTTGAAGTTCTCTCCATGCTTGATTAAACAATTCCTATTCCAAGCTTATTTTGGTTATTGGACATAACCTTTACTTTAACTGAGGTGCTATTTTGGAAATGGAAATAAATTCAGTACCTTTTTTCTTTGGCTCAATATTGTTTCTTTTGTACCTTCCATTTTGTATTCAAATTTTGCCAAACCAAGAAAAATAGATATTTTATTAAACAGCCAGTGAAAATTTATTGCTTATGCCTTTTGGGTACAGAGCAGACATCATTTAATAAACATACAATGTGAGTGATGCAACAGATTAACCTTACCGATTATTTTATGATAACTGGAACAGGTTAAAGTTTGATCAAAATATCTCTAAGTGGTAAAAGGTGCCAATGAGAAATGAGTATTTTAGTAAGATTATCCAATATTGCGAACTTCATCTTTAAGCATCAGCTATGAGGTTATAATTGATGAATTGTCAAGATATATAAGAGAGAAAAGATCAAAGTTCATCATATGTGAAAAAAGTTATATGCACACACAAACAGAAGTCACTGATATTAATTTCATGTTCTCTGACCTTTACCTAAACTAAATAAAGTTTGGATATCACATGTCACTCTGTTTAGAGTATCATCCAAATATCTTCTCTGGTTCAAATGTTCAACACAGGACAAGGATGCCAGTCATAGCTGCATCTTCCATTCCAATGACCTTGACCATGAAGTGGGAAGATGTTTTTGGACTACAACACAATGGCCATGGTATTCAAGAAATATTCTAATCATCATACCAACTTGCATAAAGACTCATAATTTCTTCAACTGTCAGGAAGCCACGGGCATGTCAACAGAATTTATATGGATGAACTAATGCACAGAAAATATCATGAAAAGAAAAAAAAGGTCATATACAAGTTATAAACAATGATATTTAAGCAGGAGAACAAAATGAGTTCCAAAGCCACAACTAATCTATCATCGACATCAAACCTGTATCTCATTGTATGACTTCATAATAATTCTGACCTGTAATCTTACCATAACCTGGAAGAGATGTTTTCCAAGGGTTCCAGACACAATGATGATGATTATATCGCATAATTATTCATTTTGCAATAACTACACAAGGACACCATGCCTCAAAGAAAATTGAAAATTTATCTCCTCAAAAACAAGCCAATAAGAATTAATTCAAAATTATCCATTTTAGAAGTATCAAAAAAAAAAAAAAAAAAAAAGAACAGTGCCCTCAATAAGTATTATATTTACTTTTAAAGCAAGAAAAAAAGGAGATCAAGGGACTCCATTATTGGGTAATTTATAATATTCTAATGGCTACGGACCTCCTACACAAACACAATATCAAGCTCAATATAAACCACTTAAGCAAAATTTCATTTGCTTCAAAAGATCTACAAATTTACATAGATAGCTGGCTTTTTACAAATTTCTATTTCATATAGAAATATAAAAAGAGATTACTATATACATCTATCACATGTAAATGGGATCCAGGTATTATTGTCAAGAAATGGCACTTGTGCAATCCAAATAAATAGGTTATTTGACTTAATTTTATCAATGTATGAATCATATTAGAAAACATTTCTTGCAAGGGATGTAACCAAATCTAACATAAAAAGGGAGGTCACTCAAAATATAGACATCTCCCCCCACCCACCCCTAAAAAATACCATTCTCTCAGACAAAATGATTTCAAGGAATATAAAAATTATGCATTAAAAGGACTGCTTGGTTCAGACAAAAGTAAAACATGATTATTAGCCTCAATACCAGTCATCATTATTTGCCTGAAATTTTATGAGACATCCATAATGGAACTTGAAGTTCTCTCCATGCTTAATTAAACAATTCCTATTCCAAGCTTATTTTGATTATTGGACATAACCTTTACTTTAACTGAGGTGCTATTTTGGAAAAGGAAATAAATTCAGTACCTTTTTTCTTTGGCTCAATATTCTTTCTTTTGTACCTTCCATTTTGTATTCAAATTTTGCCAAACCAAGAAAAATAGATATTTTATTAAACAGCCAGTGAAAAATTTATTGCTTATGCCTTTTGGGTACAGAGCAGACACAGGGTTCGTACTCAACTATGACTGATAAATTCAAAGACTTTTCCCAAACTTTCAAAGACCACAAACAGAGATTTCCAAGACCTATTTTTGGTAACATTGTGTATACAGGTTATAAGAGAAAACAACGAATGCCAAATACCACAATATTTTTTACTGATTAAAGTCAAACTATACTTAATTGCCTAAAATTGCATTATAATGATCTAGAAAATAGGTTAACATTTGTTGTTTTTTTCTTCAGAAATATGTAACATACGTGTCAGATTTAATACAACATAAATTGTTCTCTTAAAAGACATCAGCACTGCTTTAAATGCATTATTTTATTTGCTTTTTTTTCTCTTTAATCATTTTGGAAAGAGATGCCACCACTGTCATCTTTTCTTCTGCTCTTCTCCTAAGAGCATTTGACTCTGTGACAAGCACAATGAGTCCTTTTAATTCTGCCTCTTCTGCTTTCTGTACAGAGGAAGCATGTAGGCTGGCAATGTCAGCGTCAAGACGCAGCTTTTTGGCTTTAAGTTCTTCCACTTCATCCAAGGCCAACTCCCGTTTCTTTCCTTTTGGGTTTTTCTTCTCATCCTTCTCCTCTGCTTTCTTCTTATCCAGATAGGCATGGTACTTGTGTCTTGCAGAGGAGGCATATGTCATCATTTCATTGCTAATGATGATTTCCAAAGGTCCACCAGCTTTTCTCATTGTGTCAATGATTAACCTTTGAGCTCTGAGGCTTTCTCTGCTGAGGTTCTCAACAGATACCTGTTTGTTGATAGAAAATCCTCTCTCTTGCCTGCCCATGTGATAACAACAACATTTTCTGGAGAACATTCCAAAGTTCAGCATATTCATTTCTTTTGGAAAGGACAGAATAAAACACTTCATCAAGTCTGTCATCTGTTCTACTGAAGCATTTCAATGGATGATTGTCCGATTGGATAACTTCATCCACTAATTTTCCGTACTGAGTTAATATTAAATCACATCGGGACTCTACTTCTCTTCCTGCCTCACACATAATTTTTAGGACCCTACGAAGTTTTGTTTCTCCCTTTTCCTTGTCTGATCCTGATTGCATAATTCCAGGGTCAGCCCAGGACATGTTTTCCCCATTTTTTGTAATAAACATCTTTAAATTTAATAATATTTCACGCACTTCAAAGTACTGGACAAAACAGGTTCTATATATAGCAACCTGTTTGTTTCGTTGAGGCTTTTTTTTTTTTTTTCTTTTTTTTTTACTCGCAATTCAAGAACAAGAACTCTTGTTTATCTCTAATATAGTGTACGCATGCGCACTTTGAAACTGTTTATCCGTGAATTTAATTTATTACAATGGATGTTTCTGTATTAAATCAAGGAATATTGTTATGTAGAACAAATTTTTCGAAAATGATTTTTGTTCCTCAAACGTGTTAAATAAACCGACGGTAGAAGTAAATTTAAACAGGCCCTCTTTTGCTATATCTCTCAAATCATCAAACTAAACGATCTTATTTTATACCCGACGAGTAATGAATTACCATTATTTTTCCAAAAACTACCAATTGCTTATACTTCTGCACCTTTGTTCCACTAAATGAACATGTAGTTACTAATTTGCAACCTACCTTTGGCATGACTTGTAAGGGCTCCTTCTCCCATTGAAGCCAAGTTGATCGTCTTTTTACACAGCGTACAAAACGCCTTTCGTTTGCATAACTTATTCTTTTGCAGCCATTCCTTGTACTTCTCTTGTTCAAGCCAGATATCGTTGAAAGAGCAAAGACCTGGCATTTTTAAACACTGAACTTGCAGACGATGTAAATCGAATGAAGAAATTTGGAATTCTCGAGCGTATAACTTTCGCGAACTTTCTACGTAGAATTAGTGTAATTAACATTTTGATTGGCTAAAACTGATGGACTCGTCCAGTCAAATTGAACAATTCGTCAAACGAAAGAAGCCAGGAAAACCAGCTGCATCCGAAGCTAACGACCTTGGGCAATTTTATTGGTGACTTCCTTTGATGAAGTGTGTAGCGGCACCGTATTGCTTTGATGAAGAGTGCATGTGTGATTGAAGTCGCCGCCGCAGCATACTTTGGATGGCCAAACAAAACAAAGCCTCTTTTGTTATTGCGGCGGCAATAAACTGAACGGGTCATAAAAAGAAAGAAACCAGGATAACTAGATTACATCTGAATCTAACAACCTCGGATAATTTTATTTGTGATTCTGGAAAGAAATTATTTTTTGGGGGGTTTATTTCAATTTTCAAAGACTTTCAAAGACCTCAGGGTAATATGCTCGATTTTCCCAAACTTTCAAGGCCTTGAAAACGCTACCTCATTTTTCCCAAACTTTCAAAGACCTTCAAAGACCGTACGAACCCTGAGACATCATTTAATAAACTTACAATGTGAGTGATGCAATGTAAAATGAACCTTACAGATTATTTTATGATAACTGGAACAGGTTAAAGTTTGATCAAAATATCTCTAAGTGGTAAAAGGTGCCAGTGAGAAATGAGTATTTTAGTAAGATTATCCAATATTGCGACCTTCATCTTTAAGCATCAGCTATGAGGTTATAATTGAT
Source organism: Unio delphinus (assembly GCA_029339505.1). Lineage (NCBI taxonomy): Eukaryota > Metazoa > Mollusca > Bivalvia > Unionida > Unionidae > Unio > Unio delphinus. The sequence goes on along the minus strand of JAQISU010000242.1, from coordinate 12,679,388 downwards.
GAATTGTCAAATATATAAGAGAGAAAAGATCAAAGTTCATCATATGTGAAAAAAGTTATATGCACGCACAAACAGAAGTCACTGATATTAATTTCATGTTCTCTGACCTTTACCAAAACTAAATAAAGTTTAGATATCGCATGTCACTCTGTTTCGAGTATCATCCAAATATCTTTTCTGGTTCAAATGTTCAACACAGGACAAGGATGCCAGTCATAGCTGCATCTTCCATTCCAATGACCTTGACCATGAAGTGGGAAGATGGTTTTGGACTACAACACAATGGCCATGGTATTCAAGAAATATTCTAATCCTCATACCAACTTGCATAAAGACTCATAATTTCTTCAACTGTCAGGAAGCCACGGGCATGTCAACAGAATTTATATGGATGAACTAATGCACAGAAAATATCATGAAAAGAAAAAAAGGTCATATACAAGTTATAAACAATGATATTTAAGCAGGAAAACAAAATGAGTTCCAAAGCCACAACTAATCTATCATCGACATCAAACCTGTATCTGATTGTATGACTTCACAATAATTCTGACCTGTAATCTTACCATAACCTGGAAGAGATGTTTTCCAAGGGTTCCAGACACAATGATGATGATTATTTCGCATAATTATTCATTTTGCAATAACTACACAAGGACACCATGCCTCAAAGGAAATTGAAAATTTATCTCCTCAAAAACAAGCCAATAAGAATTCAAAATTATCCATTTTATTAGAGATCAAAAAAAAAAAAAAAAAAAAAAAGAACAGTGCCCTCTATAAGTATTATATTTACTTTTAAAGCAAGAAAAAAAGGAGATCAAGGGACTCCATTATTGAGTAATTTATAATATTCTAATGGCTACGGACCTCCTACACAAACACAATATCAAGCTCAATATAAACCACTTAAGCAAAATTTAATTTGCTTCAAAAGATCTACAAATTTACATAGATAGCTGGCTTTTTACAAATTTCTATTTCATATAGAAATATAAAAAGAGATTACTATATACATCTATCACATGTAAATGGGATCCAGGTATTATTGTCAAGAAATGGCACTTGTGCAATCCAAATAAATAGGTTATTTGACTTAATTTTATCAATGTATGAATCATATTAGAAAACATTTCTTGCAAGGGATGTAACCAAATCTAACATAAAAAGGGAGGTCACTCAAAATATAGACATCTCCCCCCACCCACCCCTAAAAAATACCATTCTCTCAGAAAAAATGATTTCAAGGAATATAAAAATTATGCATTAAAAGGACTGCTTGGTTCAGACAAAAATAAAACATGATTATTAGCCTCAGTACCAGTCATCATTATTTGCCTGAAATTTTATGAGACATCCATATTGGAACTTGAAGTTCTCTCCATGCTTGATTAAACAATTCCTATTCCAAGCTTATTTTGGTTATTGGACATAACCTTTACTTTAACTGAGGTGCTATTTTGGAAATGGAAATAAATTCAGTACCTTTTTTCTTTGGCTCAATATTGTTTCTTTTGTACCTTCCATTTTGTATTCAAATTTTGCCAAACCAAGAAAAATAGATATTTTATTAAACAGCCAGTGAAAATTTATTGCTTATGCCTTTTGGGTACAGAGCAGACATCATTTAATAAACATACAATGTGAGTGATGCAACAGATTAACCTTACCGATTATTTTATGATAACTGGAACAGGTTAAAGTTTGATCAAAATATCTCTAAGTGGTAAAAGGTGCCAATGAGAAATGAGTATTTTAGTAAGATTATCCAATATTGCGAACTTCATCTTTAAGCATCAGCTATGAGGTTATAATTGATGAATTGTCAAGATATATAAGAGAGAAAAGATCAAAGTTCATCATATGTGAAAAAAGTTATATGCACACACAAACAGAAGTCACTGATATTAATTTCATGTTCTCTGACCTTTACCTAAACTAAATAAAGTTTGGATATCACATGTCACTCTGTTTAGAGTATCATCCAAATATCTTCTCTGGTTCAAATGTTCAACACAGGACAAGGATGCCAGTCATAGCTGCATCTTCCATTCCAATGACCTTGACCATGAAGTGGGAAGATGTTTTTGGACTACAACACAATGGCCATGGTATTCAAGAAATATTCTAATCATCATACCAACTTGCATAAAGACTCATAATTTCTTCAACTGTCAGGAAGCCACGGGCATGTCAACAGAATTTATATGGATGAACTAATGCACAGAAAATATCATGAAAAGAAAAAAAAGGTCATATACAAGTTATAAACAATGATATTTAAGCAGGAAAACAAAATGAGTTCCAAACCCACAACTAATATATCATCGACATCAAACCTGTATCTGATTGTATGACTTCATAATAATTCTGACCTGTAATCTTACCATAACCTGGAAGAGATGTTTTCCAAGGGTTCCAGACACAATGATGATGATTATATTGCATATGTTACGTGCTTAGGCTCGAATAAGCAGCAACACAGAAAGAGTGAAAACTAACAAGCTTGTATAACTTTAACAATGATTTATTAAGTACAATTATTTTCATAAAATAAATAAACTTACGGTTTTAGAAAATCAAATCCAACAAATATAGAATTCACAAAATAATCCACTAATGGAATTTCAAGTCCTGATAAATAAATGTTCTAATAGTTCCAGGTTCGAATCTTGACGATGTAATAATCCAAAATGGCTGACAATGTCACCTGATGCAGTTCTTGTTTTTAAATCATCCAGATGAAATTATGAAACATATGTCCTTTTCCAGATAAATAGAATAATTCTTCTTTTCCAACGAATTGACACAGTCCAGAACAAGATATTAAACTCAAACAGAAAATACACAACCAATAACTTACAATAAGCCCAAAATCTACTCTACTAAAGTTAGCTTCTAAAACACAACTATATATATTGTAATTCCCTCGTAAAGAAGAGGAATCATGTGATTTTCTAGAAATTGATAGAGGTTCATGGAAGGTCACTGCCTTCACTAAAAATTACATACTCTAGATTTTCTTACCCCTAAGAACTAAAAATAGAATGTTGTCCTTAAAATTAACCAATGAAATTAAGACCTGTTGACAATGTCCAAAGCAAGGTCAGGAACTAGACCACTGTAAGCCAAGGTCAAAACTTGTTTACAGTAAAGTCCAGGTCAACTGAATTTTCTAGAAAAATTTCCCATTTAATGAATAATAAATCCTAAATGACAAATTTGGATTTAACAATAAAAAATAAATAAAATTAAATCCAATAGCCGTAACACCTTCCCCCATAAAATAAAAAGAAAGGTTTATATGATAAAACTTTCTTTTTATCACAAACCAATTTACATCTGAGATTAAAAATTACATAATATAATGAATTATACACGGGAAAGAGTGTCTACAATTATTTTATCAAGAAATAGCCTCAACCTTTTAACTTGTCCATGTCCCACAAAATGTCCTAGGAAAGGCACACAATCACAACAGAACTCACTTTTAGACAAACTAATTGTCAAACATACATTAGTGAGTCTGTTAATGAATTATCGAATTGTTACTAGATGTTCTTTCCAGGTGTCGTTGTAGATGATGACGTCACAAATCTCTAGACCAGATATGAACACTTTTTTACGAGACGTTGAAATGGAATTTCTTTATCTTGGTCGAGTCCTTTTGGAGTCGCAATGTTGAGTTTTCCTTTGCTCTTTCCGTAGTGGGATCTGCCAAAATCCTTTCAGAAGGTCAGAATTTGGTGACGTACTTGGCATTCCCAATTTTATCAATAGAATAGTCACTTCTTGTTAATGGGAATGAATCTGTTTTTGTCACTCTGTTCACCTTCATATAATCAGTACACATACGGAGAGTTTTATCTGGTTTAGGAACAAATATGCATAGTGAACTCCAATCACTTTTACTGGGCTTGATAAAATCATTCTCCATCAAATATTGAATTTCCTTTTTCAAATATTCCTGTTTGAGTGGACTCGTCCTGCATGGAATTCTCAATCTCAACGTCATGAAAATTTTGTTTGTCCTTGTAAGAATATCTGGACATAAGTGCTCATATAATAATAACTTTCAGTTCATTTCTTTCTTGCACTTGCAACTGTGAAAGTTTCTGGTCTAGAATTTTTTCATAATTTCTAAATTCCAACAATTCGTAGCTCCAATATCAGTCGAATCCTGATGATATTCCTTCACTAAGAGGGACTGGTACAACTAAATTAATTACATATTTAACATGGCTATCTCTTTCAATATACTGGTACTTCTATAATTAATTTAGATCCCAGGAGCACTAATACTATAACTTAATTCATTTTCTTCTTAACTTTGTAAGGGCCGTAATATCTAATTTGAAGAAAAGTAAGAAGAATGAACAAGAGTAACACAACTCCATTATCATACTCAAAAGTTCTCTCCCTTTCAGTTCTATCAAACCTTAGTTTCATTTTTAACTTTAATTGATTACTTGACTTGGTCTTGGGTAGGGAATCCACACAATCTACCATAATTCCACTGAATGTTTCATCAAACATAGGAATAGGTTGCAGATGAGCCTTACGTATCTTCTGATTGGGTTTTCCTACCATTTGACAAGCATAACAAGATCTACAGTATTTGACAACATCACTTTTGATTTCTGGCCAATAGAAGTGAGTCAAGATCTTGTGATACATTTTATTAATCCCTAAATGACCAGCCAAAGGAGTTTCATGGGCCAGATTAAGTATTTCCTGTCTGTAAGGTTTTGGAACTACTATTTGATAGTTCACTGACCATTTATCACCAGCAGGTACCTCGGGAGGTCTCCATTTTCTCATAAGAATTCCATTTTTAATGAAATAACAGACAGGAACTTCAATAACTTCAGTCTCATTTATGACCCTTTGAAACAAACAGGAGATCTCAGGATCTTTTTCCTGTTCAACGACAAGTGACTGTCGTTTATCACCCTGATTAAGAGAATGAGTTATTAAAAGAGGATCACTATGATCAATACCTTCTGATTGATCTAAACCAAGAGTAAAAGTGATCTCATCAAAAACCTGACCTATACAAGTGCCAGTTGAAGGAATGCTGTCTTCTGTAACATCACACTCAAAATCATCACCCTGATTAGAATAAAGAGAATGAGTTGTCAAAAGAGGATCACTATGATCAATACCTTCTGATTGATCCAAACCAAGAGTAAAAGTGACCTCATTAAAAGCCTGACCTATACTAGTGTCAGATAAGGGAATACTGCCCTTTTCCACTTCATTCTCAAGAGCTTTCTTTGCCATAGCTCTAGTAACTGTACAAGCTTGAAATATACCAGGGATTTCTTTTTCAATTGGATCAACTTTCTGATCCAAATTAGGCTTGTCAGTTACAAGTGGATTAACCACAACCTTGTCTCCAGCTAAGTCGTTGCCTAGCAATAAATCTATTCCCTCAACAGGTAAAACCGAGACTGTTCCGATTGTCACAGGTCCTGACACTAAGTCTGATGACAAATTTACACAATGGAGAGGAACATTAACAAAGCAGCACTCTAACCCCTGAATAAGAACACTTTCATTAGAAGAAGACTTCTCAGATAAAAGCAAAGTACCTGATAATAAAACACTCTGAGAAGCTCCTGTGTCCCTTAAAATTTTAATAGGGGTGGGATTGGCTGAATCACCCAAAAGTGATACAGAACCCTTCGATATGAATGGTTCATAATTCTCCATATCAAAATCAGACTGGGATTTATTAGACCCAACAAATGTATTGCTTTCAATACATGACTGTGACCTTGACCTCTTGCAAATAAGAGCATTTGGAACTGGTCTATCTTGATTCTGTTGCCTATTTTTCAATTTGTAGCAATCAGAAATAACGTGTCCTTTTTTCTTGCAAAAGTTACACGTCGGAAGAGACAAGGATCTAGAATCAAACTTCTCTGAAGTCTGATTTTTGAAAGTTGTGTTAGTTTGAGTTTTAGAAGGGCTTGAATTAGGCGGAAATTCTTTTGTGCCAGAAAAATGTTGAGTAGAAGTCTTGTTAACAAAAGGAACTTTATGTGTCAAAGAATATTCGTCAGCAGCTCGAGCAGCATTTTCCAAGGTTTCAATCTGATGCTCATCAAGAGAAGTTTTAACATCATTATGGACACAGTTTTTAAACTCTTCAATTAATATAATTTCCTTGAGATTTTGATAATCTTCCTCAACCTTCTTGGCTAAACACCATCTATCAAACAACTGCTCTTTTTGTCTAGCAAATTCGACATGAGTTTGTCCAGGTTCTTTTCTGTAATTTCTAAATTTTTGCCTATAAGCTTCAGGGACTAACTCATAACCTCTTAAAATGCATTCTTTAACTACGTCATAATCACCACTTTGCTGAACAGACAGTGAAGTGTAAATCTCACTAGCCTTACCAGTAATTACACATTGTAGTAACTGAGTCCAATTCTCTCTTGGCCACTTTAAATTTTCTGCCACATTTTCAAAAAGAATAAAATATTTATCTACTTCTTTTTCTTTAAAAGGGGGCACTAATATAATATTCCTTGCTAAATCAAAATTTTGATTTGAAGTATGATGGTGATTCTCACTTGCCAGCTCTAATTCTTTCATTTTACACTGATATTCCCTTTCTTCCTTCTCTCGCTCTCTTTCAATTCACATCTGCTCTTTCTGTAATTCAAATTGTTTCTCTTTCTCCCTTTCCTGAAACTCCAGCTTCTTTAACTCTAATTCTCTCTCTCTCTCCTCTTTTTCTCTATCAATCTGCATTTGCTCTTTTTGTAATTCAATTTGTTTCTCTTTCTCCTCTCTCTCAATTCGCATTTGCCCTTTTTGTAATTCAATTTGTTTCTCTTTCTCCCTTTCCTGAAACTCCAGCTTCTTTAACTCTAATTCCATCTGGAATTTTAATTCTAATTCCTTTAGTTTAATGTCAGAGTCTGATGCAGACTTACTGACTGGAATCAAAGCACTTTGTTCCAAAACATCCTGTTCTACCAAATACTGGACCAAAATCTTTTTGATATCTTGTTTCGTTAAAGAAGCCTTCACTTCGGAAAGATCGTATTTCCTGGCAAGCTGAACCAACTCATCTTTTTAGAAAAGATCTAATTGCTCCTGGGTAGGATTAGAAAGAAATATTTCTACCTTAGATGTCATTTTGATACAAGCGTGTCAGTCTCACTAAAGATTTAAAATTCTCAAAAACTAGGGGAAATTCAAATTTAAATTCAAATTTATCTCAAATCTCAATCTCAATCCCGGACGAGCCTCCAATTTCTATGTTACGTGCTTAGGCTCGAATAAGCAGCAACAAAGAGTGAAAACTAACAAGCTTGTATAACTTTAACAATGATTTATTAAGTACAATTATTTTCATAAAATAAATAAACTTACGGTTTTAGAAAATCAAATCCAACAAATATAGAATTCACAAAATAATCCACTAATGGAATTTCAAGTCCTGATAAATAAATGTTCTAATAGTTCCAGGTTCGAATCTTGACGATGTAATAATCCAAAATGGCTGACAATGTCACCTGATGCAGTTCTTGTTTTTAAATCATCCAGATGAAATTATGAAACATATGTCCTTTTCCAGATAAATAGAATAATTCTTCTTTCCCAACGAATTGACACAGTCCAGAACAAGATATTAAACTCAAACAGAGAATACACAACCAATAACTTACAATAAGCCCAAAATCTACTCTACTAAAGTTAGCTTCTAAAACACAGCTATATATATTGTAATTCCCTCGTAAAGAAGAGGAATCATGTGATTTTCTAGAAATTGATAGAGGTTCATAGCAGGTCACTGCCTTCACTAAAAATCACATACTCTAGATTTTCTTACCCCTAAGAACTAAAAATAGAATGTTGTCCTTAAAATTATCCAATGAAATTGAAGACCTGTTGACAATGTCCACAGCAAGGCCAGGAACTAGACCACTGTAAGCCAAGGTCAAAACTTGTTTACAGTAAAGTCCAGGTCAACTGAATTTTCTAGAAAAATTTCCCATTTAATGAATAATAAATCCTAAATGACAAATTTGGATTTAACAATAAAAAATAAATAAAATTAAATCCAATAGCCGTAATACATAATTATTCATTTTGCAATAACTACACAAGGACACCATGCCTCAAAGAAAATTGAAAATTTATCTCCTCAAAAACAAGCCAATAAGAATTAATTCAAAATTATCCATTTTAGAAGAGATCAAAAAAAAAAAAAAAAGAACAGTGCCCTCTATAAGTATTATATTTACTTTTAAAGCAAGAAAAAAAAGGAGATCAAGGGACTCCATTATTGGGTAATTTATAATATTCTAATGGCTACGGACCTCCTACACAAACACAATATCAAGCTCAATATAAACCACTTAAGCAAAATTTCATTTGCTTCAAAAGATCTACAAATTTACATAGATAGCTGGCTTTTTACAAATTTCTATTTCATATAGAAATATAAAAAGAGATTACTATATACATCTATCACATGTAAATGGGATCCAGGTATTATTGTCAAGAAATGGCACTTGTGCAATCCAAATAAATAGGTTATTTGACTTAATTTTATCAATGTATGAATCATATTAGAAAACATTTCTTGCAAGGGATGTAACCAAATCTAACATAAAAAGGGAGGTCACTCAAAATATAGACACCTCCCCCCACCCACCCCTAAAAAAAAAACCATTCTCTCAGACAAAATGATTTCAAGGAATATAAAAATTATGCATTAAAAGGACTGCTTGGTTCAGACAAAAATAAAACATGATTATTAGCCTCAGTACCAGTCATCATTATTTGCCTGAAATTTTATGAGACATCCATATTGGAACTTGAAGTTCTCTCCATGCTTGATTAAACAATTCCTATTCCAAGCTTATTTTGGTTATTGGACATAACCTTTACTTTAACTGAGGTGCTATTTTGGAAATGGAAATAAATTCAGTACCTTTTTTCTTTGGCTCAATATTGTTTCTTTTGTACCGGCCTTTTGGGTACAGAGCAGACATCATTTAATAAACTTACAATGTGAGTGATGCAATGTAAAATGAACCTTACAGATTATTTTATGATAACTGGAACAGGTTAAAGTTTGATCAAAATGTCTCTAAGTGGTAAAAGGTGCCAATGAGAAATGAGTATTTTAGTAAGATTATCCAATATTGCGACCTTCATCTTTAAGCATCAGCTATGAGATTATAATTGATGAATTGTCAAGATATATAAGAGAGAAAAGATCAAAGTTCATCATATGTGGAAAAAAGGTTATATGCACGCACAAACAGAAGTCACTGATATTAATTTCATGTTCTCTGACCTTTACCTAACCTAAATAAAGTTTGGATATCACATGTCACTCTGTTTCGAGTATCATCCAAATATCTTCTCTGGTTCAAATGTTCAACACAGGACAAGGATGTTAGTCATAGCTGCATCTTCCATTCCAATGACCTTGACCATGAAGTGGGAAGATGGTTTTGGACTACAACACAATGGCCATGGTATTCAAGAAATATTCTAATCATCATACCAACTTGCATAAAGACTCATAATTTCTTCAACTGTCAGGAAGCCACGGGCATGTCAACAGAATTTATATGGATGAACTAATGCACAGAAAATATCATGAAAAGAAAAAAAAGGTCATATACAAGTTATAAACAATGATATTTAAGCAGGAAAACAAAATGAGTTCCAAAGCCACAACTAATCTATCATCGACATCAAACCTGTATCTGACTGTATGACTTCATAATAATTCTGACCTGTAATCTTACCATAACCTGGAAGAGATGTTTTCCAAGGGTTCCAGACACAATGATGATGATTATATCGCATAATTATTCATTTTGCAATAACTACACAAGGACACCATGCCTCAAAGAAAATTGAAAATTTATCTCCTCAAAAACAAGCCAATAAGAATTAATTCAAAATTATCCATTTTAGAAGAGATCAAAAAAAAAAAAAAAAAGAACAGTGCCCTCTATAAGTATTATATTTACTTTTAAAGCAAGAAAAAAAGGAGATCAAGGGACTCCATTATTGGATAATTTATAATATTCTAATGGCTACGGACCTCCTACACAAACACAATATCAAGCTCAATATAAACCACTTAAGCAAAATTTCATTTGCTTCAAAAGATCTACAAATTTACATAGATAGCTGGCTTTTTACAAATTTCTATTTCATATAGAAATATAAAAAGAGATTACTATATACATCTATCACATGTAAATGGGATCCAGGTATTATTGTCAAGAAATGGCACTTGTGCAATCCAAATAAATAGGTTATTTGACTTAATTTTATCAATGTATGAATCATATTAGAAAACATTTCTTGCAAGGGATGTAACCAAATCTAACATAAAAAGGGAGGTCACTCAAAATATAGACACCTCCCCCCACCCACCCCTAAAAAAAAAACCATTCTCTCAGACAAAATGATTTCAAGGAATATAAAAATTATGCATTAAAAGGACTGCTTGGTTCAGACAAAAATAAAACATGATTATTAGCCTCAGTACCAGACATCATTATTTGCCTGAAATTTTAGGAGACATCCATATTGGAACTTGAAGTTCTCTCCATGCTTGATTAAACAATTCCTATTCCAAGCTTATTTTGGTTATTGGACATAACCTTTACTTTAACTGAGGTGCTATTTTGGAAATGGAAATAAATTCAGTACCTTTTTTCTTTGGCTCAATATTGTTTCTTTTGTACCTTCCATTTTGTATTCAAATTTTGCCAAGCCAAGAAAAATAGATATTTTATTAAACAGCCAGTGAAATATTTATTGCTTATGCCTTTTGGGTACAGAGCAGACATCATTTAATAAACTTACTATGTGAGTGATGCAATGTAAAATGAAACTTACCGATTATTTTATGATAACTGGAACAGGTTAAAGTTTGATCAAAATATCTCTAAGTGGTAAAAGGTGCCAATGAGAATGAGTATTTTAGTAAGATTATCCAATATTGCGAACTTCATCTTTAAGCATCAGCTATGAGGTTATAATTGATGAATTGTCAAGATATATAAGAGAGAAAAGATCAAAGTTCATCATATGTGTAAAAAGTTATATGCACGCACAAACAGAAGTCACTGATATTAATTTCATGTTCTTTGACCTTTACCTAAACTAAATAAAGTTTGGATATCGCATGTCACTCTGTTTAGAGTATCATCCAAATATCTTCTCTGGTTCAAATGTTCAACACAGGACAAGGATGTCAGTCATAGCTGCATCTTCCATTCCAATGGCCATGGTATTCAAGAAATATTCTAATCATCATACCAACTTGCATAAAGACTCATAATTTCTTCAACTGTCAGGAAGCCACGGGCATGTCAACAGAATTTATATGGATGAACTAATGCACAGAAAATATCATGAAAAGAAAAAAAAGGTCATATACAAGTTATAAACAATGATATTTAAGCAGGAAAACAAAATGAGTTCCAAAGCCACAACTAATCTATCATCGACATCAAACCTGTATCTGACTGTATGACTTCATAATAATTCTGACCTGTAATCTTACCATAACCTGGAAGAGATGTTTTCCAAGGGTTCCAGACACAATGATGATGATTATATCGCATAATTATTCATTTTGCAATAACTACACAAGGACACCATGCCTCAAAGAAAATTGAAAATTTATCTCCTCAAAAACAAGCCAATAAGAATTAATTCAAAATTATCCATTTTAGAAGAGATCAAAAAAAAAAAAAAAAAAGAACAGTGCCCTCTATAAGTATTATATTTACTTTTAAAGCAAGAAAAAAAGGAGATCAAGGGACTCCATTATTGGGTAATTTATAATATTCTAATGGCTACGGACCTCCTACACAAACACAATATCAAGCTCAATATAAACCACTTAAGCAAAATTTCATTTGCTTCAAAAGATCTACAAATTTACATAGATAGCTGGCTTTTTACAAATTTCTATTTCATATAGAAATATAAAAAGAGATTACTATATACATCTATCACATGTAAATGGGATCCAGGTATTATTGTCAAGAAATGGCACTTGTGCAATCCAAATAAATAGGTTATTTGACTTAATTTTATCAATGTATGAATCATATTAGAAAACATTTCTTGCAAGGGATGTAACCAAATCTAACATAAAAAGGGAGGTCACTCAAAATATAGACATCTCCCCCCACCCACCCCTAAAAAAAAAACCATTCTCTCAGTCAAAATGATTTCAAGGAATATAAAAATTATGCATTAAAAGGACTGCTTGGTTCAGACAAAAATAAAACATGATTATTAGCCTCAGTACCAGACATCATTATTTGCCTGAAATTTTAGGAGACATCCATATTGGAACTTGAAGTTCTCTCCATGCTTGATTAAACAATTCCTATTCCAAGCTTATTTTGGTTATTGGACATAACCTTTACTTTAACTGAGGTGCTATTTTGGAAATGGAAATAAATTCAGTACCTTTTTTCTTTGGCTCAATATTGTTTCTTTTGTACCTTCCATTTTGTATTCAAATTTTGCCAAGCCAAGAAAAATAGATATTTTATTAAACAGCCAGTGAAATATTTATTGCTTATGCCTTTTGGGTACAGAGCAGACATCATTTAATAAACTTACTATGTGAGTGATGCAATGTAAAATGAACCTTACCGATAATTTTATGATAACTGGAACAGGTTAAAGTTTGATCAAAATATCTCTAAGTGGTAAAAGGTGCCAATGAGAATGAGTATTTTAGTAAGATTATCCAATATTGCGAACTTCATCTTTAAGCATCAGCTATGAGGTTATAATTGATGAATTGTCAAGATATATAAGAGAGAAAAGATCAAAGTTCATCATATGTGTAAAAAGTTATATGCACGCACAAACAGAAGTCACTGATATTAATTTCATGTTCTCTGACCTTTACCTAAACTAAATAAAGTTTGGATATCGCATGTCACTCTGTTTAGAGTATCATCCAAATATCTTCTCTGGTTCAAATGTTCAACACAGGACAAGGATGTCAGTCATAGCTGCATCTTCCATTCCAATGGCCATGGTATTCAAGAAATATTCTAATCATCATACCAACTTGCATAAAGACTCATAATTTCTTCAACTGTCAGGAAGCCACGGGCATGTCAACAGAATTTATATGGATGAACTAATGCACAGAAAATATCATGAAAAGAAAAAAAGGTCATATACAAGTTATAAACAATGATATTTAAGCAGGAAAACAAAATGAGTTCCAAAGCCACAACTAATCTATCATCGACATCAAACCTGTATCTGATTGTATGACTTCATAATAATTCTGACCTGTAATCTTACCATAACCTGGAAGAGATGTTTTCCAAGGGTTCCAGACACAATGATGATGATTATATCGCATAATTATTCATTTTGCAATAACTACTCAGGAAACCATGCCTCAAGCAACTACTCTAGCAAAATTTCATTCGTTTCCAAATCCTACATATTTATATAGAATGCTGGCATTTTTACAAATTTCTATTTCTTATAGAAATATAAAAAGAAATTTCCACATAAACCCATTACATGTAACCGAGTTAAATGTCTCATTGTCTAGAAATGGGACCTGTGCAATGCAAATAAATGTAATTTGAATAAAATGTATCAATGTTACAATCATACTAGAGAAGTTTTCTTGCAAGGGATGTCACCAAACAGAAATGGGATATAACTCACATATATACCCAAAACTTCTCTTGGTCACAAATATGGAATGTTGTTGTATTTAATGCCATTTTTCAGCACACAATAGGCTATACATGGCGGCCAGTATTAATGGTGGAGGAAAAACCCGGGAAAACCCTTGGAGAGAACCACCGACCCATGAGAAGCTATTGTCAAGCTTTCTCATATAACCACATTAGCCGAATCGCGACCTGAACCCATGTAGACAGGTGAGATAGCAGTGATCCGTAACGAAGAGGTCTTCAGACCACTCGTGGCCCTACTTAAAGGAATAAACATTTCCAATAGTTTCATCTAAATGTAGTTTGCAGTGTTCTTTCCAAGAAGACTTTCTCTTGTGGTGATATATGTATGCCATTTCCACATGTTGTCTGCAGCAGGTGCAGTATCTTAGCAAGGGAGAGGTAACAGCATTGGATACCTCTATTTTGAGTAATTAAACTATTATTTAATCGCAATACTTCATTCCGTTTTTGCTAGGTTAACTATTTTTAATCAGTGAATACATGCTACCAAGGAAAATTTAATCGATTGCAAAGTTCTATATATCTATATAAAATATAAGGTTTTTCAAAATTCACATTTTATATAGAAATATCAAAAAAAAAATCCAAAAAGCACAAATTATTTGACATTGTCAAGAAATGGTACTTGTAGGATGCAAAATAAATGTTCTTTGACTATATTTTATCAAGTTTGCACAAATATTACCCCCAAATATGCCTTCAAAAACCCATTACCAACATTAAGGGGGGGGGGGGGATAACTGAAAAATAGACCCTGAAGGAATAGGGCTATCAAACATAGCTTCTAGTCACATTACATACTTTGGCAAAGTTACAGTAAAATATCTTCCAATGTTATTCATTTGGACAAGACTAAGTTCATCTTCACATAGATATAGATTTATATATTTGAGGTGTGTAGTACTGCCACAGCATATTTTCTGCAGCAAATATCAAACTTCTGTAATAGACTGTTTAACCTGTATTTTCTGCCCAGTAAGTAATTCAGAAATTCCTAATTAATCATAACAAATTTATTGTATACCATTGTAACATCCCAAGCTTTTCTTTAGCACAAGGTCACTTTTGACTAGATGTCAACTTAAATCACATGACAGAAAGCGTTTAAAGTTTCAACGATTTAATTAACATTAGTAATGGAAATATTAACTGTGCAATATGCACGAATGGATCATGAATGAAATCCTAATGTTTCCGTCCAGAACTCTGAAATAGGTCCAAACGAATTGATAACACCCAAAATTCTTTGTTTACAAAAATGTGTTGTGTAAAAGTTAAGAATGTACTTAATAGAACAATCATTGAAATTTATTAATGAATTTCTTAGGGTAGAATACAACCCAAAACAAGTGAAATTATAGAACACATGAAAAACAATACGACTCAAACCCGTTTCCCAGCAAGACTAGTATTATCATGGTCTAATACTTTCAGGGATCGCTCTGGGCTTCGCCAATGTCGCAAATTGCGATTTTTTTCCCTTATTGGCGACAAAAATATCCCATCTAGCGATTTTTTTGGCGACAGACTTTTTGGTTATTTAATTTGTACATACAATCATGGATTTGGACTGAATAAATTAAATGGGAGAACGAAAGGAAGCCACAAACTTGACTAAGCAATGCATTGGAATTAATTTGTTACACAAACGATCCTGTGTTCGTATTGATCATCCCATCTTTACAGTACATTGTTACATCATAATCTGCTTATGCCGACATCTAGTCTGAGTACTGTATGCTGTGATACAGTCAATCATGCTACCGTACTATACCTACAACTGACCGACTTCTGAAGACGCGAATAGAACAGAAACAATTTAATTGAATGGCTAATCCTTCTGTTGTTTTTTTACATATACCAATACAATAGTTTTTCTGAACCTTCATAGAAAACAGATAACCTTTGAAGTACTGACTACGGTGTATAAATAGAAAGCAAATGGAAAAAAATCTAAATTATAATTATATCTGTCGCCAGTGCAACATTATCATGAGCAAACGCAAGTTAGACGTTGCGATTTCATTATCTCATCCTAAGTTACAAAAATTAACAGCGTTTGGATTTAGTGCAAATTCATCAGACAAAACAATCACTGAACCCAATGATAAACCTTGCAGTCCAACATCATCTACATGTAGCGCTTCAAGTGGAACACCACATTACGATGAACGGGGCAACAAGTCCCGAAAATTTCAAGACAGTTGGAAACTTGGGCGTCCGTGGCTCAGATATGATCCAAAGTTAAAACAGATGTTCTGTGATGTATGTATCAAGGCAAAGTTTGTAAATTCATTTACAACTGGCTGTGATATTTTGAAGAAGGAGTGCGTCACCAAACATGAATCCAGGCGGGGTAAGTAATATTTTTGCATTTTAATCATTGATCTTTTCCTTTTGCCATCAAACCCACAGAGACTTAAACTCCACAACAAGAAATAACAACAAAAAAAATAAAGTTTGCATAATTAAAAATAATTATTTATTTTTCAAAATACAGGAGTGAAAGAATCCATAAATTGGGTGTGAATTTATGCTTATATATACGGTCCAATATTGCCAGTTGTTAACTCATGTAAGTTTCATTCATGGGAATGGAGATCCTATTTTGCTTGTTGAAAAAATTTATACAGCATTCAGTGATCATTCTTGGGATTTAAGAAGCAATTCACTACAAGCTCTGGGAAGCTAGACTTAAAGAACGGGGAGGGGGGGGTGCATTTAATTATGGAATGCATGCAATCGACGGCCGCATTATACGTCAATTATCTTATATTGCAATGTACGATCATAGGGTTTTATTGTTATTAAAATGTCAACTAAAGTTGATAATGCATTTTTTTCTTCTTCAGGTAACAACAGTCATACATGTGCACAAACGGTGATGCGGGATGCCAGCACCATGGAAGCAGCGAAGATCACTGCCATTAGCAAAAGCAAAATTGCTATTATTAGTGCTAGGCGGAACACTTTCTTTGCGGCTTACTACAACCTGGCTAATACAATTGTCCCAAAGCTGCACCAGTTGTGTATCACACAGGTATTGAGAATATTATATTATAGCTTGTTAACAGTAATATTCTATGTATTTAAATGACAGTAACATAAGGAAAAAACACATGTATAACCTTAATATATTCAATGTGATATTACTGTAGTACACCGTGATTGTTGTATAAATGCCACTTTTTGTTAATCATATATATATATATATATATACAAACACACACACACACACACGGTCAGAACATGTATAATAATAAATGAAATATTTATGGCATACAAAATTAATGATTATTTCTATTTCAGGGCGCCACCCAACTCTCAGACCTCAAAGTAGATAAGCACACATCGTATGACGGTCACGGAAGCACCAGTGAGTTTCAGCAGTCGTTGGCTGATGTAATAGTTGATGAGATGGCTACCGAGGTCAAGGAATCTCGTGTTTACAGCGTCATGCTTGACGAGAGCACAGATGTTTCAGTACATCAGAATTTGATTGTTTATGTTAGGTACCTAACTAATTTGGCTGGCAGTGTTCAACCAGTGACTCAATTTCTAGGTATTCGTCAGCTTCAAACCGCAAATGCAGAATCTATATATTCAGAGTTGTTAGGTTTAATTCAGTCATTTGGTTTTAGTCTGGACAATCTGATTGGTGTATCAACGGATGGTGCTGCAGTCATGTTGGGTTGCAAGAGTGGTGTTGTTACAAGGTTGAAGGAGGCTACTAAAGGTTTGCTTGCAACTCACTGCATTGCACATCGGTTAGCTCTGGGTACAGGCGCTGCAGCTGACGAGGTTAGATACTTGGTTAAGTTTCAAGATATACTGAATAATATGTACAAGTATTTTGCCTATTCCCCTCGTAATATGTGTAGACTTGAGGCAATTAAGTCAGTGTTAGAGTCTTCTCACACTCGCTTGCATCAGGTATTCCACACAAGGTGGCTGAGTTTTGAAGGTAGTGTACAGGCAGTTGTTGATAATTTTCAAGCTCTAGTTAGTGTCTTCTTGGAAGACAACTCTGCAAAGGCTCTTGCAATGTATAAGCCCATTGCTTGTTTCAAATTTGTTTATACAGCACACTATATGGATGACACTCTCAGGCCTTTGGCAGTTCTGTGTCAAGCTTATCAGAGATCTGATATTGACTTTACCGAGGTTAATCCCCTTCTCCACTCCACTGTTGAGCTTCTTGAAAATCTGAGGTTAGAGTCTGGTAGTAACGTTTCTAGGTTTCTTTCTGAGATTCCAGCAGAACCAAGTTTAGATTCATCAGGTTTATGTACTTTTGAGTACAAAGGCCATACAATTAGTGATAATGCTAAGCAAAGGTCAGAGGCTGCATTGTCTTGTGCCAAATTTATAGATATTGTTATAGATAATCTAAAAGCAAGGTTCACGGAGGAGGGTGATTCGATAGTTTTGAGTGCTCTAACCAAGTTGTTTGATCCCTATTTGTATGGTTCACAGGCTATCAGTTCCATTCTTTCAGAGGTTTCAGGCATTGTTTCAGATTACTTGTCTACTTGTGGGTTAGGTAATCAGTCAGAGGTTAGTCAGGGCTTGGCTGGCTTTGTGGCTTATGCTAGGGTTCAAGTTCTCAGGAATGGTAAGGTGTATAGAGGTGTTAAGGATTTGATTCAGTTGGCAGTGAGATCCAGGACAATATACCCTTACGCATCTGCGGCTGCTGAGAGACTACTGGTGTCACCTGTCAGCACTGTTGACTGTGAACGAGGATTCAGTAAGATGAACCTCATAAAAACTGACATCAGAAATAAACTCGGCATCTCATCTCTCGAGAATTTAACGAGAATCAGCATGTACAGATATGAAAATTTTGACTTTGAAACTGCATTCAGCAAGTGGGCAGCCGTAAAATCGCGACGGATCTTCACGTAACACTTTGTAACATTTTGTTAATGCTTGTTGCAATTAAAGTATTCATTTAATTAATCCATCTTTTGTCATTTTCATTGCCTTTTACATTAATAGACTAAATTAACACTTGGAAAAATGTACACTACTTGTTATGGCGACACTTTTTGAAAATTGGCGACAAAATATTGATGTTGGCGATTTTTTTGGCGCCAGCTTTTTAAAAGCCAGGACCATCCCTGACTTTGAAATATAAATTTAGAATTGCTTTTCTTCTTTGATCCTCATCATCATCAGTCTCTTGACCTAGTGTGGTCATCTAGATGTGCTACTAAACATCTGACCAGTTCTTTCCACTTGCCTCAATAATGTACACAATGCCTGTTACGCTGTAAAACTTTCTGTGTTTTTCTCGATTTACCTCTCTCTTCTTTATAGCCAACTAAATGTCACGTTAAAATAATATAGAAATAATGAATACTCCCTATAGGAATAATACAATCAATGCTGTCTTCTATGAATGTTGAGTTATTTACCGTAACAACGTTACTGATATTTTAATGTATCTAACTGAATTTCCATATGCAGCAATAATACAACAGCATAATAATATTATATCACTCGAGTCAATATAGATGTACCGTATTTTTGCACATATAACGAGCACGTTATGCGCGTTTTTGCAATCAGCGCAAACCCACCCCCGTCGTGGTATATGCGTAAGCGTGTTTATCAGAGTTTTTTTTTCACAGCCAAAAGTGCATTGATGAATTTCGAGCAACCACCTTAATAAACCGGTCACAATAAAATATTTCTTTCATACACATACAGTATAAATGAGGTTTATTCAAATCTTTAAGTAGAAAATAAACAATTCGAAGTTGACACTGTGTTGCGCCGCTTGCGCGTCTGTACGTTATGGTATGTAATGAATATCTTATACATTAACTTGCATTATAAGAATATTATTCTTGTCTGTTTTTGTTTTCTATGGTTAAACGCCATTTTTCAGCACATTATAGGCAGCCAGTATTAATGGTGGAGGAAGAACCCGGAAAACCCCCGGAAAGAACCACCGACCCACGAGAAGCTACTGTCAAGCTTTTTCACGAAACTAAGTTAGCTGAATCTTAGACTTGAACCCATGCAGATAGGTGAGATGGCAGTGATCCATAACGGACAGTGCTTTAGACAACTTGGCCACTCGGTGCCCCATATATTTATTTCTTGTAATTACTATGTAGGACAAAAACCGATAATCAGTTTAAAATCGGATTTCTACAAATGATAATTTATTCTGGAAAGAAAAAAACCATAACGATATTAACATCCCTATACCGGCATGCGTGCATTCCAGCCAGAAATTAGCAGAAAGCAGTAAATACACATAGTTTCATAGCAGTTGCTATTTTGCCTCTGTTTACGCGAAAAATATTACAACATGGCATTTACGACTGTACTGGTAATACCGGTATTTAATACGAGCAGAAAGGGATAAAGGCGCAGGCGTTATATCGCTGGATGGTGAGCAAGAGACGATAAACAGCCTCGTAACGCATATTAGACGAGGCACCTCTGGCAGTCCTGCAATCCGGCAGGCCTGTGTTGGTTACCGCACAGTATATGCATGGGCGCACAATCCAAGATATTTTTTTACACAAAGACGGAATTTCCGCACGTTATCTGCATGTGCGCGTTCTACATGTAGGTGCATTATATGCGCGAAAATACAGTAGTCCATCAGTTACACAACGATACTGTAGTATAGCACTGTTAATTCTACAGAGACATCAATCTTCAACAGTGAAGAATATATTTTAAATTTATTTCATATCATTTGGAATATTATATTATCCGCAATAGTTTATATTGTTACAATGTGATTTCTATAGTAAGCATACCACGGTCATATTAGCTCTCTTATACACTGTTCTCTTTCTTTTGTACATATAGTTTCTGCCGGTCAGAACGCATCTGCCAGAATACAGCACAACACTGGTATTTATACCCTTGAGACCCACTGGTCATACGCAGTGATTGATGGGAAAAATCTTGGTCATAAGTGCATGAGGGAAACACACGAGTAATTTGAATGATACTTAACACGTTGAAAACGCTCAAAAGTATCATGGCGGGTGAATTGCAATTCGCACTTACACATACAAGTACTTTGGCAGGAAATTGATCTTGCGCCAGATGACAGATCACTCCGCCTACCAATTATGTAACATGGCAACCTGTTAACCTCCGACAAATATGCAGTATTTGCCACAGAGATATGTTTCAGTCTGAGTGATATGTTTATTAAAAATGATTTGTATTATTCTTAAAAATTTAAAATTACAAAGTTACATAAATTATACTGCAGTAGACAATATTTATATTTGTAGTTGAAGTTCATATAGTAATAACCTAAGTGTTAGATTTTAGTAAATAATAAAAATCAATTTCAAAGCTGCTTGAGAACTTATTTATGAAAATTGAAATTCCCTGCAAAATGATACTAATGTATTTAGTAAATAATCGTATCCTTATTTATTTTATCTGGCTTATGTGTATGCTGCCTTGAAAGTTAATTAAATAAAAGTTAATAACTAAATAATTACTGTTTAGTAGTATACTTTTTGTACATAATAATTTTAAGGTTATACTGAGTTTGTCAGACAGAATTTTGATCATTGATGTATGTTGATGTAAATATGTAAATGCATGCTTAATATATCAGACGATATTTATCTGAAACCACTGTTTTGGTATTCCTTATTATTACATGTCTATATCCCCATGAGAAAGTAAGAGTCACTCAAGTGTCTGAAAGATAGAGACGATAAAGTATTATTTTTTTAAACAATCAAACATTAAAATGTAAATTTTCAAACTTTAAAATAATACAGTATGGCATCCAGTCCATCCTATAGAAGGAAAATAATATACATCAAACCCACAAGTTATGTGGTTCTCCACCCATATTCTAGAAGCGTTTATTGTTATATAGTTCCAATTTTTATGAATTAAACGAATTTCCTGTAATATGATTGGATGTAAACGGTCACGTGATGTTGATCAGGAATTGTTTACACTTCGATAAATTCTGGGACTACTTTCGGTTTTTGAAATATAAATAAACATTACAGACACGTTATTGTGAAACGATTTTGTCATCTGTAAAATATATAATTCTGCAAATAAATATAAAATATAAATGTGTATTATGTTATTTTGTAAAGTATGAAGTTTCTGAATAAACGTAACTGTGACAGTAGTCACATTTCATTTCTCACTAGATCACCGAGTGGGTCTTGTTAAGTATTAACGCTGCTGAGAATGACATAAAATGTTACTCTTGTATAGAATTTATTTCATTGTTACCTTTATATAGTAAGGGATAGCATCATCTTGTTCATATTTCCATAAAAATTGGAAGTATTCACTGAAAAAATCCATAATGATTTCAGGTTTGATTGATATTTAATTTAGCACACTTGTTGAGTCGGTATCAGTTGTTATTATGTAAGGTCATGGTCATCTGATGTAACAGATGGGACTGACTAAAATTGAACAAGAATGTTGTCAGTAAACAAAATGTCTTAAAAACCACAGTAACCATTGCCTATGATGTAAAAGATGAAGTTTATGAATGAACGTAACTGTGGCTGTAGTCAATTTCTTCGTGTGATTCTGTACAGGTTATGTATTACGGGGCGGTGTGAAACGCCGAATGAAAGGTAACTACGCACTACATAAATTCGAATGCATTATTGATGGAATAAGTTAATTTGACGATAGAAATGATGAAATTGGAATTATAAGGATCAAATGATCATGGTTGGGTATTTATTGATGTGTAAATTTTACCTAATCACTCACAAAGTAAATAAAGTCCAAAGGACTTTATGTTAACTTTGTGAGCGATTAGGTAAAATTTACACATCAATAAATACCCAACCATGATCATTTAATCCTATAATAAATTTTTCAATTTCAGTTTCTTTTTTCTTCCTCAAGTCGTCGACAAGAAGTACTTTGTACATACATTTATGCAAACAAACATGTTATTGCCATCAATTGTTTCCATATTTAGCTGACCCCCAAAAAAGTCTGTATCAATCAAAGTTTTATCTATGCTTCGGGAAAGTAATAAATCTAATTCCTCCATTTAGACAATCTTAGTATCGACTGTCACAATTACGATGGCTCCCACTTACTTTTTTTACCCTTTTCGATGGAGAAATTAAAAAATCATTGAAAAATTGGTACATACTTCTCATACTCAATTCATTATTGCCACAAGCAGCTTGTCGGAGAAAAATGGCGGACGAAAGCAAGGCTTGAATGTTTGTCAAATTTACGTTTGCTGATTGGTTAATTGATAAGCATGATTGACAACTGGCGATATGTCAATTACTCTGCATTTGGTACAAAGATATTCAAATAAGGACTTAACTCTTTATCTCATAAAATGACTATACTATGCTAAACAGTGTTAGAGAATTTAAAAGAGATCAAAACACAATGACCAAAAAGACTGATTTGGGCCAACATTGACAACGGGACACAAACCAGTATGTGTCAATCACAATCACCCAAATTAACAATATATTAATAATCCAAAATATTACTAAACGAGATATTAAAACATTTTTACAGTTATTTTTTGTCCCTAGCAACCCTACAAGATCTTTATGTCTTCATGTATGTATTAAAATATATCCTATTTTGTTGATCATTGATATAGACATGAATCACTGAATGCTAATATTTAATGCTGAGAAATGTGAAAATATGTTTAAATGAGCCAAATACTACTTATATTTTATAACACCGGAATCAATCACAACCACGTTAAAATTTTTTATGACAAAATAATCCATTAATTATTTAAAACAGTTGAACTTGAAACAAAAATTTTGAATACAACAAAAGTTTTATATTTATGATCCTTTATTCGCACATTTGACATGCGGGGACCAAATAGGATGTGAAAGATATTCAGGCAAATTCAACTTCTGGGAAAAATTTCATATTTCAGTGTTATGTAAATGTGGAAAAAAACACATTGTCCTTGTAAGACTGCAAATTATTCAAAGATTTTCTGAAGAACAGCTGTTTGATGTGTAAATTTTACAATATTTATCATGTCTGCTAAATATTTTCTTATTTTGTTGAGTGTTTATTAATTACTGGCTCAATCTGCATCCCAAAGTCTCCCTGCCTATTAAATCATAGTGAAGCAAATAAACTGTATGTTACAGTGTCAACACCTGCCATTTTCATAAGCAAACTCTAATTCTAGCAAAGGATGTCTGCTATAGTGTTATAACCTCACAAGTTTTTAGATTATAATTTTTCCAACAATCAACATGCACAGAGCAACAAATTTATCTACTATAAGTACTGAGCATTTAACTTGGGGAAAGGGGGATAGCTGTGACTTTTGAGCAGACACATTGAATTATTTGCTCAAGATATTTTTTTGCAAAGAATATAATGGATATAATTTATGGTGTTATTTTGCTATAAATGACAACATCTTTTTCTTCAGCAACTGACATGGAAAATTATTTAAAAAGTAGCAGCCCCATACCCCAGAACATTAATTTGTTGGTACCTAATATCATTGTGGTACACTGTAGTACCTACTGCACTCTATTCACAGTATACTGCACTAAGAACTTTTTCTTATTATACAACTCATATATATATATATATATATATATATATATATATATATATATATATATATATATATATATGTATATATATATATATATATATATATATATATATATATATATATATATATATATATATATATATATATATATATATATATATATATATATATATTTATCTAAATGCCCCATGTTTCATTTAAGTATCTTCAGCAGTGTTCAACTTATGTGCTATAGAAAGGATACAAGTAAAAAAGAAAAAAAAACAATTACATTTTCTTATATGATCATGACCTTTAAAGCAGTGCTTAGCCAATTGAAATGGGTGGGGTTCAGCCAATTGAAATGGGTGAGGTTTAGCCATTTGAAATGGGTGGGGTTCAACCAAATGAAATGGGTTGGGGTTCAGCCAAATTAATGGGTGGGGTTCAGCCAAATGAAATGGGTGGGGTTCAGCCAAATGAATGGGTGGAGTACAGCCAAATGAAATGGGTTGGGTTCAGCCAAAATGAAATGGGTGGGTTTCAGCTAAAATGAAATGGGTGGGGGTCAGCCAAATGAATGGGCAGCCAAATGAAATGGGTGGGGTTCAGCCAAATGAAATGGGTTGGGTTCAGCCAAATGAAATGGGTGGGGTTCATCCAATTGAATGGGTGGGGTTCAGCCAAATGAAATGGGTGGGGTTCAGGGGAAACTTACCCTTAATCAACGGGGCCATTCAGGCGTTTAAATAAAACTATATACAAATCTAATACTTAGCCTAATAAATAGCTATAATTAATTAAAGGAAAGTTTAAGAACTGCTTTAAGGGTGTATTTGCAGATGTACAAGTTTCTCCATCTAAAATGCCCCTGGTCCCCCAATGCCTTAATCTAGCCTTAAGGCTTAGTTATGCAAAAGTTTATATTTTTCTTTTCAACTGATACATCAAACTAAGAAGGTAAGCTAAGACTCTTTCAATGAATAATTAGTTTGAAAAGAAATGAAATTAATATTAGCAATATACAGTAATGCCAGATGTGTTGCCATTGAACTTGATTTTAATAATGAATAAAAATTCTCTGGATAATGATGCAACAAAATGGAGGTCATGGGACACCATTAGAAGTTCATAAACTTTCATAATAGACCATTGTAAACCAAGATAAGTCAGAGAATAATCCAATGGCAGCGGACCTCCAATTTACTTTCGAATATGAGACCCAATATAAAGTACCCACAACACATTGAAGTTTAATGCTAGTTCCAATAATCTACATAGCATAACTTTTCATTAAATTTCTTTATTGTTCTGTAAAAGAGCTTTTAAATCTCATTTTAATAACTTATATAAAATAAAGATGAAGGTATTACTTTAAGAAAATATGAATAATTCTTTCAAATAAAAAATGTGTTTGAACTAAATTGAGATGTAGTAGAACCATAATGATAGAAAATGGTTGCAAGGGAAGTAACAAAAACCATTACTATCATAAATGGGAGGTTTTCAAGGGAGGTAATAAATCACTACTAGCATTTGTGAGAAGCAACTCTAAATAGATCAAAATGTTCCTAAATTCACAAAGAATATAAATAAATGAGCAATCTATCGATTAAAAAGGTGGTTAAGAGTTTATCACTTGATAAATTAAACAGTTAAATAGTTTTAATTCCTAAATAAAGTGACTCTTTCAATGAATAATTATTTTAAAAAGAAAACAAATTAATATTGGCAATATATAGCAATGCCACGTCTTGCCAATGAACCAGATTTTAATAGTTAATAAAATTTTCTCATCCCCATAGCAACAATCACTATTAAACAAACAAACAACTACCGGTTTATAATGACAAATAAGGCCTATGGCAGTCTTGAGTTCATGAATTTTATAGGATGAAAATGTTCGTTCAATCACAATTTTAACTAATGGCAGAAGACTTTCGAAAGTTGCTGCAGGAAGAAACAGAATGGGGGCTATTCACAGACACTATCATACTATGTCATGGATTGATGAAAGGCTGAGGCAGCCAAAATTATAGTTTCAAATAGCAAATGATTTCTAATTAATAACTGTTACTTTAAACAGACCAATTCTGAAAATTACCCAAAAGCTGTCTACTTCTTTCAAAGATAGATTAAAAAGAGACACAATAATTCCCCAAAAAAGGAACATGTTTTTCTTTTCATATAATTCTTGCCCAAAAAAGTAATGAAAACAAATATTGCAAAATGTTTTTTTCATGTAAAAGAGATAGAATGTTTGTTAAAACTTTTTTTCAAACTGAAAACAAATTAAAGATTTTATAAAATAAATAACATTATAATGTTGATGGTAACTGGTCAAGTTACCCTCAGAAAATTTTATGCTAATTACATGATTATCATTATAAATTACTGATCTGCCACATGAGTAGCTATTTACCATTATTTTGTTTACTAACATCTGAAACATTGAAGAATTGATGTGTTAAAATAAAACATATATCAAATGACATATCCAATGACATGATTTTTGTAAGAGCTTTTACCATATTCAGTAAAACCCACTTATATTGAGTGTTTTGGTCCGTTTCCATAAACATCCTTCTGTGTTATACTGATTTTTCTCATTTATCTTGAACTGTTAAGACGATAACCCCGTTTCAGACCAATTTAACATGTGTAACCCGCTTTGTTCAACAAAGTGCTAGTCAACCAATCAATGCATGGTTTATCATTTGAATGGAGTGGAGAAAATTATCTTGTAAACAATACCTTAGTGTAGGGAAATATAATGAATGTGCTTCTGACCTTTAAATAAGCTGCATTCAAATTGGATATTATCAAATGTCAATACCACAACAATATAGTTTGTCCCACAAAGCATAATGATTTTGATCTTATCTGTAAATGAGAAAATTAAGATCATTAAAATGTAGTTAAAAATACCTTCTTTGTTTTTTTCGCAAAATATTTAAAATGAATTCACATTTAGTTAAAGTGTTTCCATGCTTGGCGCGAGTGTAAGCCTTCAACTTCAGCATTGGCTAGATCACGTGACTCACATTAATCTATAAACAGACACCCATAAAATTCCAAACTAAACTGGACACCCACCCACCCACAACCCTTGGTTATTAATTTGTTTTGAACAGGAGTAAATAAAAGCACCATTGGTATTGCAATGCCATGATAACATATTCTTTAACACAAATGGTATCCCGAGTGGTGTAAAGTGCTTTCCGTTACGGATCACTGCCATCTCACCTCTGTCTGCATGGGTTTGAGTCTTAAATTCGGCTAATGTAGTTATGTGAGAAAGCTTGCCAGTAGCTTCTCGTGGGTCAGTGGTTCTTTCCGGGGGTTTTCCCAGGTTCTTCCTCCACCATTAATACTGGCTGCCATGTATAGCCTATCATGTGCTGAAAAATGGCATTAAACCCTACAACAACAACAACAACAACAACAACAACAAATGGTATGAAGCAGAAAGTGACTGATTGGATTAACATCTATTAAACAGAGAAGTGCTTTCATTTGTATTATTTCTATCAATGTCTTGTAATCCATAAAAGAGATTAGCCAACTTTCCTTCTGGTGCTCTGTTCTTACCAACAATCACTAATCAAAGTCCGGAGGGATGTGGCACTACAGCTGTATCAATGGTGCAAGTTGGCTTCATATGTCATTTGATGTTGAAACAGTTACAGACACATTTTACAGCTTGTTCAGTACATGAATATTGACAGCCTCATCTTTTTCAGTAAAGAGGCAAATTTTATCAGGAAAAGCACATTAACTGTAAAGGAACAAATCAACAAAAACAACTGATTTTTATGCACAAAATTAGTCAAGTTATATTTTGCTACCAGTCACAAGTTCTCTCTAACAAGAGAAAAAAAAACTAAAAAAAAAAAAACAACATATAGTTTGAACATGTAAATGTAATGAAATTGGCCTAGATTTTGGACAGCCCAAAAACAATGAGGCCACTAGTCAGATGAGGTTATTAACAGGGAAATAATAACAACTTTAAACCACTGACACTCTTGTTGTAAAAGAGTATGACTTGTTACTTTATCTCACTTAAAAGACCTTTAATCTTTTTTCTGTATACAGGCATGACTGCATGACTATTTTTATTGTGCATTAGAAATGTCATTTGTTTTTAGAAACAAAACTCATTTTTCGTACTTCATAATCATTGTCAACTAAGCCCTGATATCTTGAGACCGGGTTATTTTGACGATTTTTTTTTTTACATCCCTGACGTAATCAAGATAACCAGGTTTTTACTATTCATTATTAACAGCAAATGTAAAATTAATAATGAAGTCAAAACTCATAAAGTAAGTCCTTAAAGAACACTTCTCAATCTTTAATTCAAAATGACGTCCAATTTGGACAATTTGTGCAAACATAAATGTTGAAGAAATCGATGAATATCTAAGACAACAAGCTCACTCAACATTCACCTAGTATTGATTGCAATGGGCAGTAACTCTCATCTGCATTAAGGCAACTGCTAAGTTTCCATCCAAAGTGTGACAAATATCATAATCCATCACATTTTTCTTCAAGTCTCCCCATTGTGGAGACCAGAAATGTCTATGCATTGAAGAAACTGATCCTCCTGATACTGACTGAAAAGAATTTACAGGAATACAAGATACGACCATCTCTTCTACTCTTTTATCTTTTAATGCTGAAAATTTAAACATCTCTGATATTCTTGGGGAAACACCAACATAACTAATTTGGTAACCAATATATTTTCTACTGGTTAGGGGTAACATGTTCACAGTATAACTATCACTGCACAATACATGCTCTGTCATAGCCTTTGACCTTGAACCTGATATCATGCACAGAAAAAACTGAACTAGTCTCATACAATGTCGGAATATATCCAAAAGTTAGGTTCAGTTAAACTGAAAATCAACGCAACACTCATTAATGCCCCAAAGCAGCAATTTATCATAAATTTTTCTTCTAACTAAAGTCTGGAAGGAATTAAAGGATTTGTTTAAAAAGCTATCTGACATATCTGTGAAATTATCAAGATGCTAGGTTTAAACGTTGTTCAAATACAGTTTAGAATTAAGAGGTGCCACCCCTTTATTCAGTCAACTAAGATGCTTCTAGTTCCAACATTTTTCTGAATCAAAAAGGATTCCCTTAGTGACTAATAACATTCACACAAGACACAAACTGGAATGAAGAGACGGAAGCCTGCTCCTTTTTTTTTTGGCAGATCTGAAAAGGAAGGCATTCATTAAATAAAAATAAGACATGGGTGAATATTGGTGATCAACTGGGGTGCTGGATTATGTAGTGTGTACTTGGGCCGAAGATGAACCAACATAGTGTGGTGTTTTCTTCTTACGTTTTACAATGGTGATATCATCAAGTCTTGTGTGCCAGATTTCAAATGAAAAATCAGACAATTCAAGAATATTCACCATCAAAATCACATTGATTGGCACTTGTGGAAAATGGCAGGACATCAGTTCAAAGGAGAAATGACAAGGCTCATAATGAAATATCAATAGTATTTTGTTTTAATGGCACCTGATGATGTTTAGGACCAAACTAGGACCTAACCGGAAATCGCCTAGGACATTCGCTTCGGCCAAATATCCGGTTTTTTGGTACTATTCGAAAGTATTCGCCTCGGCTAATAATACCCGCAAAAATGGTTACAAGTAAAATAATTCAATAAATATCCAACTTTTTTTAAAAAAAGTTTTTTTAATACATAATAATTTTAGTTAATAATATAAATTTTCATCTTATAGGCGATATATACGGTATACAGTACACGAAAAGTTAAAACTTCGCATACGATAATGAAATAAAACAGTACTCTCTGGAGTCGCACCTACAACTCGGTTTGTGCCCGGATCCGGCAAATAGTACATCCAAATACTCGGATTCGGTACTCGGCAAAAATTATCTACTCGGTTAGGCCCAAGAACAAATATCTGGATTAAGTTTAAAAAACATTCCAGTTATATCACTATGATGCCTCAGTGTGGCAGTTTATAGTGATGTCCAGCACTGAGACATCATGCTGCAGACATGTAACATGATGTCTCACCCAGTCACACAATAATTAAGGCAGTAAATATTATTAAGTCAATAAGCCTGTTCATGTTGTCAGAATAGATAAGCCGATCCCCCCCCCTCATTCAAGGCTTTATTTTTTTGGCCCTGAATTATTCAGCTTATACATAAGTATATATGGTAAGTTTCTAAGCCTGTTCATGTAGTCAAAATAGGTGAGTTTTAAGAGCACTAATGAAATGAGGTCACAATATCCTAAAATCCTTGGGCTATTCATTCCACAAAGCTGGGCCCTGAAGCTGATCCATATGATTTCATTTTTACAGTGGAAACAATTAGAGTGCAATGGCCAGAAGAGGAGGCGAGTTCAGATAGGTATATTGGACTGGAGGCACTCAGTGAAATGTGGCATAGTGAACAAATTTTGTGTTTGATTTTGGATTAAATGGATAGCCAGTGAAGGTTACAGTATAGTGGAAGGTGTGCCCAGTTCTTTATGATCGAAGCAGCCATGTTTTGAACATTCTTAAGTTTCTGTAGTAGATTATTAACTTGTTCTTTGTAACTAAATATAAAGTCTGGTTAATATGCCATTAAATATGTACAAGTCACTGTGTTTATATGTTCAGTGGAGGATAAAATGCAAGCATGACCTATGACTTGACCCCAATATTAATTAGATCTGATTATCAAAACTCCTTCACAAAGGTATAAATATCTTGTTCATCATCAGATCTGCACAATTGTCACTCAAACCAATTAAATATTGTAAGAAGTGTTTTAGTAAATCTGTCATTGTGAAAACCAAAATTCATGCAGGTGGAGTAGTGAACATGTGTTGACATATTCAGCATTACACCAAAGATCCCAAGGACCGGGGACAGGGCATACCCGGGTGACACAAAACATTTTCAAGGGACAAAGGGAAAAAGTACAGAGTACGTAATAAACTAGTAATGCTAGATAAAATGAGATACTCTTGTTTGAGTTTTGCTACCTAAACATTGTTATCTGCACTGTACATACATTCTTTCTTCAAACACTTATATTATAGTACTAAACATTACATAAAATACTCAAGTAACTCGAGAAAACGTCTCTAAATATCTGGTTCAGCTCAAATGAGCTGCACAAATGAATTTTCTGTTCCAGATCTTATTCTTATTTAATGTTTGCTCATTATCTACCAGCATTACTATAATAAATCACATTTTTGGGGAACTGAAATTAATAACAGATTTATTTAAACAACAATTCTTGTATTTGCATAAATTTAGTTTCTTTTGTCATGAATGAATCCTTCATATAAATTATATCTTCATTGCTTTGATATTTGAATGTTACTTAAAATCTTAAAGAATGTCAAGCCTTTAGCAATTGCTAGTGTAAACATAGACTGGATGGGAGTGCACTAAAGAAAAGTAATGGTGGATTCTTAGTGTAAACATAGAATGGATGGGAGTGCACTAAAGAAAAGTAATGGTGGATTCTTAGTGTAAACATAGAATGGATGGGAGTGCACTAAAGAAAAGTAATGGTGGATTCTTAGTGTAAACATAGAATGGATGGGAGTGCACTAAAGAAAAGTAATGGTGGATTCTTAGTGTAAACATAGAATGGATGGGAGTGCACTAAAGAAAAGTAATGGTGGATTCTTCGGAGTCAAGAAACTAGCAAGAAAATGCTGGAAACCTGTGATTCCACCTCAAAGCACAACACTATGTTCAAGGTCAGATTATTTTCATTCAGAGACACTTATAAATTACTACAACTACATATAGAGCAAAGTGTTTAAGTAAAAAACAAACCCAGCTAATATGATCATCACAGTGGGTAGTGATAACAAAATTTTCAAGATTCCCAACAATAATCAGCACCATTCTTGTGTGTATTGATGCTTAGTTCAGTCGGTGAAGCTTCACCCATTTTCCAAGGGTTTACAAGTTCGATACCCTTCCAACTCAAGTTGATTGCCTCGGGGTGACCTTGAGAAAGGCACATAGCTCCCATTTCCTCAGCATGATATAACCAAAAATGTGATAAAGCTGCACAAAAAAATTCAAAAGTTTCAACATTCTTCCAAAATAACTATCTGTTTATCAAAATAACTATCTGACATTAACAGTTCTTTGAAATAATCAAGATGTTACAACTCAACGACAACAAATATTCAGTTTAAAATCAGGTGGTGCCAACTCTTAATTCAGCCACCAAAGTCGATCATAATTCTGTTTTTTTGGGAAGAAGTGGTCCAAATGTAGTGACATAATGCATTCTACAAGTTCCGTTAGTGACAACTCTAATAATAACATTCAAACATGGCAGACAAATTGATTCGAGTGGGAAGAAAGCCAGGTAGGCTTGTGTTTATAAGTGGATCTAAGAATTTTAAATTAAATTTGTGCACATACCATAAACAATATGCTTGACCTTCTACCTTCATTTTGTACACAATTTATTTATATCTGGAAAGAAGTAATCTAACATCACATAAGGATCACCTACCACATCCAACATATCATTGTGTTGGCTACTTCTAATTACTGTGGTGATGTTACCAAATCTGGTGTTCCAGCTTTTGACTGAAACTTATTGACCCACAAATGTTGATCAACATCAATATGTACATATGTTAAAAGCGACCATGTTTCTCAGCTCATGAGATCAAACAGGCATTTCAGAGAATAAATTGACCCTGATTCAGTGATTAATGTCATGTAATACAAATATATTGATATAACACACCTGGCAAATAACAAAAAAGGTATTGATGATTTATCATCGTTTGAGCCATGTAATCTCTCGTTTTTGTGGCACCCTACAATGATTAGAACCAATACCTTTCAAAATTAATTCATATTCAAGTGATTTGGTATATATGATTTTTGAATGTCAAAGCAGTATTGTGGCTTTAAAAAGTGTCATAAGAAGCAAACAAATAAAAATAACTAAGAGATCTTCTTTACCCTTGTACACACTTAGAGAGCATAAAAAGATAAACGTACATGCATCATTAAAATTGGCCAGTGGGACAGCAATTATCCTCAGGGACCTATTTCATGATGAAGTTCTAAACTCACCCGAACACACCCAATCAAATGCAAGTCATATAATTAATATGCCTGGACCTTGTTATATATTGACCCATCTGAGATGGGTCAATATATATATAACCCATTCCAAGTTTGAGCAATATATGACCCATTCCAAGTTTGAGCAATATATGACCCATTCCAAGTTTGAGCAATATATGACCCATTCCAAGTTTGAGCAATATATGACCCATTCCAAGTTTGAGCAACATATAACCCATTTCAAGTTTGAGCAAAATCAGATCAGAAATATGACCTTCTGAGTGATAATACACAATTAATGATGAAAAGACTAAGAATGCATAAGCTACAGTGGCCTGACAAACAGTTGAGCTAAAAATACCTTTCTATCATTGGCCTTTTCTGAACAGAGATCTCTGCAGCATGAAAAAAGGTCTTGAAGTTGATCCATGCTGATCAGTGCTGAATTTGTCAAGACTGAGAAACTGAAGAACTGTTTGTTGAATCATGTCCTGTACGAAGCAAAAAAATACAAAAAAGGGGTTAATCAAGAAAGAAAGAAAAAAGTCATTATAAAAGGTCTTCATTGTCATAAATCAATTTCAAATAAAGAAGAGGTCTCTGTACCACCTGTTATTTTACAAATCCAATTTGGGTATATGAGAAATCTTGCCAGTAGCTTCTAGTGGGTCAGTGGTTCTCTCCTGGGTTTTCCCCGTGTTCATACTCCACCGTTTATAGTGACCGCCATGTATAGCCTATCTTGCGCTGAAAAATGCAGTTAAACCCTACAATAATAATAATAATAATAATAATAATAATGAGGACTTTGTATAGCGCCTAATCTTACGAAGCTCTAAGCGCTTTACACCATCAATAATGATATGACTACACTACAGAAAAACAAATGACAAAAACAATTAAATTCGAAAACATAAAAACATGCTGAAAACATACAAGATAAAAACAATTATTAGGTCTCTAAGTTTGTCCTTGCAGTCGAAAAAGGTGAGTTTTAAGAGCACTCTTAAAAGGGACCACTGTGTCTTTGTGTCTAATTTCAATGGGCAATTCGTTCCACAGGACTTCGTTTTCACAGTGGGCACGATAAGCATATGATTGTCAGAAGCAGAGCAGAAGTATCTTGCTGGTGTATACACATGGGTGAGGCCGGATAGGTATGTTGGACTGGAGTCTGTCAGTGAAACATAGCACAGAGAACAAATTTTGTGTTTGATTCTGTATCGAACTGATAGCCAGTGTAGGGTAGGTATGTTGGACTGGTGGTGTTTTCGAGACAAAACGTTTTCTGAACTGTAGAGAGATTAATTTTGATATTGTCAAGGCTGCATGATGTTCCGATGCCAAATGAAGGTATGGCATTTGGTTTAATTTCATATAAAGTTTTGTATTTTGGTTGAAAAATGGCTGAAAAAGCTGGGTTCAGAGGATTTGATTGTAATTTGAAAGCGTACTGTGCAGAAAGCATTTCTCTGTGATGCGATAAAGGTGGTTCATTCACTTACGCGAGAAGGCTTTCACATGGAGATGTCTTAAATGCTCCCAGAGTGAGTCTTATTCCCTGATGATAAATTGGGTCAAGCATTTTCAAATAAGACTTCCTAGATGAACCATAAACAACGTATCCATAGTCTAGTACGGAGCGGATAAATGTTCTATACAAATTGAGGACTTTTTTTTATCAGCACCCCAGTCAGTGTGAGCAATAACTTTACGTAGATTTAAAACTTTTAAGCATTTAGCTTTCAAATTCTTGATGTGTGGACTAAAAGTCAGTTTTCTGTCAAAGATAATACCCAAAAACTTTGTTTCCTCAACAACTGAAATAAGTGGTCCGTCCAGCATGAGCTTAGAGTCATCATGATGTCTTCACAACCGACAGAAATGCTTGCATACTGTTTTCGATTTTGAAAATTTGAAACCGTTATTACTGGCCCAATGTTGTATCTTGTTGATATTTTGTTGCAGTTGCCTTTACAAATTAAAAAATGGTCAACATATAATGAGCAATCCACACCGGGAGATAAACATTTGGTGATGCTATTGATTTTTATATTAAATAGCGTCACAGATAAAATACTGCCCTGGGGCACACCCATCTCTTGCTGGTGCATATCAGAGAGGGTAGAGCCCACACGTACTTTGAATTCTCTGTCGGAGAGAAAATTTGATATGAAAGATGGTTGACGGCCTTTTAGACCCAGATCATGCAGGTCATTTAGTATCCCGTACTTCCATGTTATGTCATAGGCCTTTTCTAAATCAAAGAAGACTGCTACTAAATGTTCCTTATTGATAAATGCATCACGAATAAATGTTTCCAGTCTAACCAGATGATCGCTAGTACTACGACCAGAACGGAAGCCACTTTGGAAAGGAGATATTAAATTGTTACTTTCAAAATACCATACAAGCCGAGAATTAATCATTCATTCCATTGTTTTGCACACACAGCTTGTCAGTGCAATGGCTCGATAGCTGTTAGGATCATCGATATTTTTGCCTGGTTTGGGAGTTGGTATTACTGTTGCTTCTTTCCAGCTCTTAGGTGCATTACCAGCAATCCATAAATCATTAAAGATTTTCAGAAGTAATGTCAGAGACGATTCTGGAGGTGTTTTTAGAACTGGTAATGTACTTTGTCAGGCCCAGCAGATGTATCATGGGCCTTGTCTAAAGCCTCCCTAATCTCCAATAGTGAAAACAGCTGGTTATAGCTTTCAGAGTTGTTTGATGTGAATTTTAAACGTAACTTTTTGAGATTTTGCTCTTCGAAAGCAAAAAATATTTGCAAGAATATTTGCTATGTCACATTTCGAACTAAAATTGCTATTGTTTGTTTTCAGGTGTCGAATAGAATTGTGTTTCCTCTTTCCATTTACTTTTCAAATAGTATCCCAAACTTGTTCCATTGAGGAACGAGAGTTTAAAGAAGAAATATATTTCTTCCAGGATGAATGTTTACATTCTTTGATTGTGCGTAGAGTTTTAGCCCGGGTAATACGATATTTGTTTACATTTTCGGGAATTGGACGATTGTTGAATTGTTTTAATGCTTCTCGGCATCGTCTCATGGCTTCTTTGCATTCCTTGGTTACCCAAGGCTTTTGCGGTTTCTTACTGTTACTTATATAGCAGTACTAATAGGTTATAGAAATTTCTGAGACAGAAGTGGGGGAAGCAATGATAAATATGGGCAACTGGGACAGCATCATAAAATAATGTTAAGCTGGGTGTGAGAACATATCAATAGCAAGTCAAGTTTTGAATTTCAGAAATCTTTTACAAGTCTAGGTAGGGACCCAGAGTGGCCAAGTGGTCTAAAGTGCTCTCCGTTATGGATCACTGCCATCTCATCGCTGCTTGCGTGAATTCGAGTCTCAGATTCGGCCAATGTGGATATGTAAGAAAGCTTACCAGTAGCTTCTCGTGGGTTGGTGGTTCTTTACTGGAATTTTCCCGGGTTCTTCCTCCACCATTAATATTGGTCGTCATGTATAGTCATTCATGTTCTGAAAAATGGTGTTAAACCCTACACATACCCACATTGCAAAATCCGAGACTTGAACCCATGCAGACAGAGGTCTGATGGCAGTGATTCATAATGGAGAGCGTTTTAGACAACTCGGGGTACACTCTCAACTTTCGTCAATATTTGCAACATTCAAGATATTTTCACGTTCTGGAAAAAAATTATCATTTCTCCAGACTTTTTCCCCAAGAAATGACAATTGGACTCTACTGTCTTATTTTAATTACACTTGGTGTTCTGCCTTTCCTACATTTGATTTCAAATTACTAGTGAAAGTAGGTTCACCTGTTTGCCATCTGTTGTTGTCCCTCCAGCATGTACATTGGCCTCCTATTCAACATCATTTTTTAGTTCAAAATCACTTACTTATTACAACTATTAAACTTAAACTAAGCAACAGAAAGAAGCAAAACCAACAAATTTAGTAAAATTCAAGAATTTATTTCTCAAGAATAAAAAATGAAAATTCAAAAGTCACAGTATTATCCCACATAATACTAAATGTTCTAATACTAGTCCAAAAGTACTGTAATACTGTGTTATGGACCAATAGTCTAGATGCATCACAATGATATAGTTCAGAATATCTTCCAATGAACCATTTTAATCAATGATTCCACTCAAAATATATCTGAAAAAAAACTCCATCTCTGATCAAGGTTTTCCAAAGATTGACATGAAACAGGAGTGAACAATTATTTACCTAACCTCTTTATATACAAACTGCCAACTGATCAATGACATGATACCCTTTCTGAAAAACAAATGGAAATTTCCACCAACTCGCAATTTAAATCCTTTATCTTAAACTGTAGCCCATACTTTAAACATGCATTTGTAAAGCTTCCTTCATACTATCACATACCTGGATGCAACATGCCAATCAATTTACTTTAGCAACCATTTACATCAAGCAAAAAAACCTAGATGTGTAAACAATTGCCTACTTGAACAGAGACCTGACATTAAAAACAAAATAACTCTACTGGCCACATTATATTTTCAGAGTTTAACAGTTAAATATAAACTTTATACAAAGCACAGTACATATTTTTGATGCAGGACTTTATTCTAATTTGCAGTTCTTACACATCATTGCTCTCCAAGAACTCAAGTTTGTACCTGTTTTGTGCAATTCTGCATTTATGCATCCTGGTATATTCTCTGCAGCTATGTGCTACTCTATTTTTGTTTTAAGAGGACTAGTTGCAGGGCTGATCAAATCCCATAGCCCTAACACATCATATCCTTGATTATACCCTTCTCCAAGTATACCCTTACATCCTCTATCTTACATACTGGTTGTTGTTGTAGGTTTTAATGCCATTTTTCAGCACATGATAGGCTACCAGTACACATGGCGGCAAGCATTAATAAAAGCTACTGGCATACATACTGGTGGTCATTAAATGTTGCATTTGAGCAGATTCTCTAACAACTTGACTGCATATTGTGTTAAGGGACTAAATTACTAGCAAAACAAAACAAGCAAAACAAATTTGGCATGATTAATTAGTCAGTGGTGTGATTAGCTGCCGGTATCCCGTGATTTACCCCCACCCAAAAATAATAATCATATGCTGTTAGCTCCCACCTATATTCAGTAGATCAATAAACATTATTGAAGACCAAAACTATTTTATTTAAACTATTTTTGCGGAAAACCCTTGTGCTGTGAAATTAATGAACACAATGGTTAGCAGTGCTTTAAGCAGATTTGTTGTAATGTGTTTACTCAAACCAAGTTTTCACAAATGACTCACTATTATTTGCAGCCAACAAGTCAGTTTAATGAAATATTTAACAATATTTATGGTGGCTATGAACCAATTAAATAAGGAAAATAATTCTTGAATTTTTAATTGATTGAACAAAGGATTGAGTGTGATATTGGATTTGAAGCAGAACAATTACACTAACGAGCTGCTACAAAAGTACAAGTCACATGGGTCATGCATGTACATTTACCCATTTTAAATTAAATATACATTGTTCTTTTAAAATTTAACATTAATTTTCTTTGACAAAAGTCTATTCAATCCAGATTAGTGAATACTCTGCACCTTATGATCAGGGATGTACTGGAAGTGGGGGTACATTTGCCCCACCCCATTATCTTCGTGTGCATGTAGCTGTAGCCTATACATGTCACACACACACAGGCAGAATCAAGCTTTGCCGCCACCACCCAAAACAACTGGAAATGACATCCCTGCTTATCAACATGAAACCTCCAGACGAAAATTATCTATTGCCTGGACTTTTATAATGCTGGCCTTGTACTAAACTTGGGGCAAAATAAGAGCACACTGAGCAGAGTTGTCACAATCATGATTAGTATGAATGTGTAGCTTTCAGTTTGACATCACTGCACACAACATTCAATCAGTATTGTATTGGATTACACGTTTAAGTTCATTTTGTCCAAAAATATCTACATACGTTTAACAATGATTTTGATGTATGCACCTCTCAGGGTGTCTAAATAATGACCTTACAAAGGAATATAGATGTATATGAATCAAAATGAAATGAATACTTTCCACTTCATGGTACGGAGAATCAAATTCTAGAAAATTACACAGAAATAGTTGGTGTTGAATGCCTACATGACCCGTGTGACTTGTACTAAAATCACATTTAAAAGAAAAAGCACAGGCGTTCAATACAAACTTGATGCTGAGGGGACAAAAATAATCTGAAGGGAAAAAAATCATACAGTGACAAAAATATTTTGTTTTGCCCACATGACCCATTCTTGCACTATATGATATGATAGTCTATGTTTCATGTCAGAACGGATCATGGAGGTAATCTAAGGTATTTTTGTTACTGTACGATTTTTTCCCTTCAAATTATTGTTCTTTTTTATTTCTCGACATCAAGCTCGCCTCGAGCACCTGTGGAAAAAATACGGGCATTTGAGAAGTAGCCATCATTAGAGCTGTACCGATTAATCGTCCGTACGCGTAATCGGGCCGATTATTAGCACAATCTGTATAATCGGGTATCGGCAAAAATAATCGGTGCCGATGCAAATGATTTTTTTAAATAACCAATTTTTCCTGATAAAAGTTGTATATACAGTCGCGTTTTGACTGACCGTAACTTAATCCTTTGTAACACTAGAGTTCGGGATATATGCAGTATGCAAACAAGTTGCTCATTAACTAAAACTACTGTATAGTCGAATAACCATATATCGAGATAAACACATCGAACCATCAATTAATCTTTTGTAACAAAGAGATTGCTCTATTAAAGTATTTAAAAAGAATTTATCTTGCTGCCAGTTGTGCGAAATTTTCAACTCCAGCGTCCGGTAACATTTGTAAACTGCAGTAAACCAGACTAAAGTACATGTCGCTAACCGCCATTGTAGTGCCAAAGTCATGTGAATAGCCAGTAAGATTAACATCAAAGGGAGTAATGATGGATATATACACAGTCAATTTTGAGGTTTGTGTTTTTTCTTTATCTTTATGAAAACTCGCAAAACACCGATAGTCCTTATGTCCCAGTGAGAAATTGTTTGAAAGGGCTTCAGTGTAGGTTTGAGTACGTCGTCTGTCTTTCAGTTAATCCGTAATGCCTGGAGGGTGAACGAACTCATTGTCTTTAATACTAGAAAGTGAGAATCATTTCCGGATTTTTTAAAATTATTTTTTATTTCTTTTCTTAGTGTTTCATCAAGCCACCATCTGGCAGAAGGGGCGGTCTCTCATAAGTCATATTAGGTTTTACTGTACCTTTGAAGCACCGACATATGCTAAACAAATAAAACAATTCTATATCAATGTTTTACAATTATCTGATGTTGCCGCATCAATAACGAGTATTTGTTGTTGTCAAAGCAAGCCGATGACCTTTGCTCATAGAAAGTCGGCAATAAACTCAAAAGTATTGCCTCAATTTACATAGTGATTAGAACATATTTATTGTGCCGTGAAACTTTCCTGTTTGTGAATATCACATATATTGAAAATGCGTAACTCATGAGAGGTGATTCGTAGTAATGAAACAACTATTACAGTTTTGCTGAAATTTTATCTGAAAGAATACACTTTGGTCGAAACAACGAATAAAGCAAAATCTGCAACTAATATATTTGGGAATAAAAAAGGATTTAAGTGACGCTATGCACACTTTGCACTGCGTAAGTACTGCACATTATAGTATATGGTCTCCCTGGTAAACTCGACCGACCCGCGAATTATGAAGGCTGTGTTTTACATTTATGCAATTTCGTGTTGTGGAAATCAGAAAATATGCACATGCAAAATAATCGGTCTCGTAATCGGTATCGGCAATTTTGATAATCGGCTATACGCGGTATCGGCATAATCGGCAAAAAGTGACATCGGTACAGCTCTAGCCATCATGCATGCCAATGCAGAATCATTATTGATTGGTAATAACTAATAATGAGATTCTGATAAGTCAAACTCAATTAAAGTGAAGAAATAAAACCTAAGACTGTCAATAAGTGCAAAGTAACTATTTATCAGAAGAGACACAAGCCTGAATCTGTTGCAAATTGTCAAATCGCGAGATTTTCAGTTGCATCTGGGTTATTTAGGGTTGAATTTATGTATTCAAAAGGAAAGATGTTTTCCAGTTATTGCAAACATTATCTCAAACTGGCACAGGTTAAAATTCAACCAGAATAGTATTGAACTATAATCAAGTGTCAAATACTTATAGCCATAACGGTGATCAACTGTAGCCAGCGAAATAGATTTAAAAAAAACAAATTTGCACTATGAAAACCAAAGTGACAGTACCTGCGCATTGTTAATATTTAATTCACTTTTCAAAAAATGAAGTGTTTTGAGAATGTCATTTCATTTTAGTATGACATTTTGATTATTGCAGAATAACAACTTATAAACAGTTCACGTGTTTTCAAAAATGGCGGATTCCGGGAAATCTCATCAAACAATAAAGTCAAAAGAAAGTGAGCATTGAAGTAAGTACTTCACACTTAGTTTGCCTTTAAAACATTATGTTCATGGACAATCTCAATAAATGTATTAGATCTGATATAATATATTTTTTATTAAATTATATAAAATAAAATAACATTTGAGTATAAGGTAATAAAATATTGAATCGTTGTTTCAAGTACTTTTGACAGCATGATACGTAATTGCGCATGCTCAAACCGTGTAACTACAAAGCGTGTAGCAACTTACATACCATTGGGACTCAAAACAATCCCGTTATAACGGAAGAGGCGGCTAGACACATTAAATTGTATAAAAATGACTAGTTACAGGGTAAGTATGTAAAATTTTTGGAAGACGGCAATGTATATTGAAAGAATACAGCCTTTCGCCGTGTTCTGACAACGAATACAAATTATAGAAACGTTAACACCGCATTGGAAACCGCTTGTTGTGAGATTCATATTTTCTCTTTCCGCCCATTTGACAGGACTAGACTTGGCTATAAACTTGTATACTTGCACATAGAATTTTGAATTATGACCTATGTTTTGTTGTTTTTTTAAATCAGAAACATTGTTTTCATTCTATTATATTTGACATGTGCTCTTGCGCCACCTTAGGTCATAGTGTGTGCCTATAAATGTCAAAACGTATGGACTGTGGTAAAAGTCATACACGTCATGTATGTGTCCAACATCGGATATTTCAGTAATGATTGTAATTTTTTACGAATTTTATTCTACATACCTTTAAAGGACAAATGTTCATTTTGTTTGGATCTACACACATTCATATTTATCGGAAGGTCATTATTTACACGCCATGAGAAATACATACGGCAAAATCACTGTTGAAGTTTTCAATTGGTTGTAATTGATTAAATTTTTATTCTTTTGTATAGTGGGGCTCGATTTATTCTGTTCTATATATCTGCTCAGATTCCTGCTTATTCTGCCTGTAAATTTACTCAAAATTGGCGAATTATATCGAGGGCAGTCATCTAGGTAACGAAAGGAGGTGGGAAATATAATAACATTATATACACCACCCAATAACAACACCCAAATATACAAGTCTAGCCACCCAACTGAAGTTGATGCTACCATCCAAGGAGTAGATAGGTGCATTTCTGATGTAAAATCATAAACGACATGTAACAAGCTGCAGATGAATTGAATGATGGTAAAACTGAGGCCATTCTGATCACAACACAAAGACTTTATCATTCACATCCTTTACCTCAAACAATAAATATCAGCAACACCAACATTAAATTCACACAGTCAATATGAAACCTAGGTGTTACTCTAGACAGTACTCTCACATTGCACCAACATGTCATGAGCATATGCAAGACTGCATATCTTGATCCGAGACACATCAACTTTATTCGCAAATATCTTTCATTTGATGCCACTACAGTAAAACCTGTCTTAAGAGACCACCTGTTATGGGAGACCAAAATGTCGTTGCACAGATTTATTTGATTATATTG
Source organism: Unio delphinus (assembly GCA_029339505.1). Taxonomy (NCBI): domain Eukaryota; kingdom Metazoa; phylum Mollusca; class Bivalvia; order Unionida; family Unionidae; genus Unio; species Unio delphinus. The sequence continues at coordinate 12,635,999 of JAQISU010000242.1, read as the reverse complement.
TGTTATGACCTGGTATTAGAGAACACCTATCTTGAGAGACCAATTTTTTTTGGCAGAAGGGGTGGTCTTTCAAGACAGGTTCTACTGTATAACACTTGTGTGTTCATTAGTACTTTCAAAACTGGACTATTGTAACTTAATTCTGTCCGGTTCATCACAGTATCTACTCCAGAAACTTCAAAAAGTTCAAAACACAGCTGCTCGGATCATCTTTAGAGTACTGTACCATGATCAGAACATACCTCCCCAATGCTCTTTACCCTACACTGGCTATCAATTCGAGCAAGAATTAAACTCAAAATTTATTCTCTTTGCTACATTTCACTGATGGACTCCAGTCCAACATACCTATCTGGCCTCACCTATGTGTACACACCAGCAAGATACTTACTCTTCTTCTGACAATCATATACTCATTGTTCCCACTATGAAAACAAAGTCATATGGACAACATTCTTTTGCATACCAGAGCCCAGCAATGTGGAACAATTGCCCATTGAAATTAGACTCGTGCTCTTAAAACTCACCTTTTTTGACTGCAACACTTAAAGACCTAATAATGTTTCCTACCTTAAATATTTTCAGACTTTTTTTTAGTTTTCCAATTTCATGTTTTTGTTTTTCTGTAGTCATATAATTATAGATGTTGTAAAGCACTTAGAGCTTCTAAAGATGAGATGCTTTACAAGCCCTCATTATTATTATTATTATTATTATTATTATTATTATATTCAAATTAAATATTATTAATTGTTGTTTTAAAATTTAACTAAAGTTAATTATGTAATGACCGTTGAATGGTCTGCAGGTTAATTATCATAAAATAAATTCCAAACATAAAATATTAATCACTTTGGTTTTTTACATTAGTAGCTTGGTATTAAACAGGGTCAAGAAAAGAGGATGTTGGACCTTTCATGAGAAATACAGGATAGTACAGATTTGTTTTTTAAGAACTGCTGGTTTTATTGTGGCATCACATTGCACAACATTCAATCTAGTTTGCATTGGGTCTCACCTTAGACTGCCCTTGACCAAATATGTTTGCATAATAATTTTGCTATATGTAATTCTCAGGACTTTTTAATTGAATAATTGACATATTAAAGTATGTATAATCAAGTTCATAAAAATTACACTCGTTGCTGAAATAGTCTGTTCAGAATACCCACATGACCTATATGATTTTTGCTATAGTCTGAGTTTCCTATGGACCATCCCATATTAGATTTTAGATAATTTGACATTTTTGTTAGGGTGTGGATTGATTTTATTATTGCATTTAGTTCTCTGCAAGGGTGGATTCTGAAATTAGTTTTAGTGATGCTAGGGTAGTGTTTGTGAGCACAGTGCCTCATTACAAATCAATTTAAGAACATTGGTTAGTGGATTGAAGGTTTGTCTGAGGTCCATACCAATAACAAGAGAACACAAGGGTCCTCTTATTTATGATGGAAAGGTGCGTTCAGAATACCAAGCTATATACTAACACATTGCAGTCTATAATATTTACTGCCGAAAATGATTGTTCTCAAATTATCTTTCCATTATGGGTGAAATTCAAACTATCTGAATGCTAGTGGTAGCTCCTGACCAACTATCTGAATGCTAATGGTAGCTACTGACCCGGTACTTGATTGGTCTCCAGAATCAGCCAACAAGTCTTGAATTTTTTCCCAGTATGTCATTAATTGAATGAGGTATGCTATGATGTTATCTAAATTGATAAGTGCATGCAAATAAACATCAGCCCAAGGTAAGAAAAACACATGGAGTTCTTTATAATCCTTGCTAGATGATCTCCATGCATTTTGTTACCTTCGGGTGATGTTCTTTTCCTTGCATGCGTCAGTAACCAATGGATCCAGAGGTGTTCTGTTCTGTTAGGGATTAATACCAAAATATGACTCTTCTGAATGATTTCATGCCATGGGTCAAAAGAAGTGGGATCTTGCTTATAATATGAGAGGTTATATATCCATGTGCCAGGAAGAGTTAAGATTCTAACTATCAAGGATGGCCTTTGAAAAAGAAATACTCTCCCATACATTTTGCATTATCATTATTTTCCTTTACCCTGCTTGGTGCTTCAGGGACCCATACAATCTTAATTTGACCACCAGTTTTGATGCCAGGATTTGGTTTTTTTTTCTCAGTCTGAAAACCAATTCTGACACCAAGGGGATTTTTGACTCTCAGTCCTCTATCCTTATCCATCAAATAACATTGGTCCAAGGACAGAGCCCTGTTGTACTCCACCATTAATACTTTTACTTTCAGAAAGTTGATCATTTAAAGATGCCTTTTGCACTGTCAATTAAGTAAGAAGCAAACCAGTTTAGAGAGATTTCATTACATTCATAGATTTTCAGTTTTTCAAACAAACTTGCATGGTCTGCAAGATCAAAAAATAGCTATACAAAATCAACCATAATAGTTCAAACCATTTCTCCTTTATCTAATGCTTTTAGTCATGTACCAGTCATAATTATAAGTGTAGTTTCGTACAAATGATTCTTACTAAAGCCTTATTGATTATTATGAATATGATCATAAGTCTTCAAATAGTTAGGAAAAGAATCATGTACATGTTTTTTCTAGTAATTTGGAAGGACAAGGATATAAATGTATATTATTTATTTATCTCATCTTTTTTTTTCTTCTAGCTTTATGTAGTGTGTTACATTAGCAGTTTTCCTGTGTAAATTTCTCAGATCTGATACTTTCAGTCTTAAGCTATACTCTGTACTCTAGCAGGTGCAGCTAACTTTAGCATCTTTGGTCCAGTCCTATAAAGTCCTGTATCTTTACAGTCATCCACTTATAATTATCTTTCAACACAAATTCATTTCAGGAATTTCAAACGTTATATTGTTAAGGAGCTTTTACTACAAACTTTTTAAGTTACTGCTACTAAAATGTATTTGGGGTGGGGTAAAGTCATTTTTTTATGTAACATATGCCTTCTACTTTTGCAAAGATATTCTACTCACACATTAATTAGCTTCCTCTAAAAGAAAGCATTTTATTAGAAGCAAGTAAGAATTACATAATTAAAATTTGTTTTACCAATAATAAAAACCCCACATACTTTGTAGTACTGTTCCATGTTTTATTTCAGGGTGCAGATTCAAAAAGAGAAGAATTTCGAAAGTATCTTGAAAAAGCTGGAGTGCTAGATGCTCTTACAAAAGGTAAATATTTTTTGTTTTCTTAAAAAATTATGCTTAGTTTTCCTGTTTAAATTTAAAATTACAGGAATGCGGTTGACAAGTGAATGATATTATTACAAGATCTTCTCATTTTTTTAATCTTAATTAAAGGCGGAAGAGTTTTACTTGCCACTTACAGAAGTTTGAAATATGCCGCACATTGGTGTCACTTGAATTTCTGATAACTGCAATCCTAAGAAGACCCTAGATGTATCACAAGACATCCATCATACCTAGACATTGATGTGCTTGTCCAATTTGTTTGGAATAAATTCACTTGATTCAGTGTAACAATTACTGAATTAGATATTGCCCACTAGTATACTTAGCTTTTATTGCTGTTACACACCTATAAAAGTGATTCAGAAAACAAAGACCTAATACAGATCATCATCATCATCAGTCTCTTGACCAGTTGTGGTCGTTGAGGCACTGTGCTGCTGAACATCTGATTAGTTTCCTCCACTTCTCTCAATCATGTGCCTATGCCTGTATCTCTGCAAAACTTTTCCTGGTCCATTCTGTGATGTCAATCAACTTTTTTTCTCTCAACCTCTCCAGGAACCCTGGATCGACTGTTGGCTTAAGTGACATGGTCATACCATTTCAGCTTTCTCTTTTTAACAGAGGTAAGGTGGCCATCATAAAGGCTGACTTTGTGCCTGAGGGTGTTACACACTTCTTTATTTGTGATGTGGTCCATGTAAGAGATGCCAAGGATGGTTCTGTAGCATCTAATTTCAAGTGCCTGGATTCTTCGTTGTAATTATGCTGTCATGGTCCAGACCTCACATGAATACAAAAAGATTGAAATGATTAGTGCTATCAATGATCTGTTTTTAGTTTTCAGACAGATATTCTTGTCTCTCCAGATGGGTCTTAGCGTTGACATAGCTGCTGTTGTTTGTGCTGCTCATGACAAAATTTCTGCTCTTTATCCCTCTTTGATGATTATGAAACCAAGATATTTGAACTGGCCCACTGTTTCCAGTTCCTGTCCTCGTAGTTTAATCTTGGCTGAGATTTGTTTGCCATTATTTGTCATCAGCTTTGTCTTCTCAGTGCTTATCTCCACGTCAAATCTTAAAGATGTTTCATCCAAGTTCTTCACTAAGGTCTTCTTCACTGCCTGCCAGCCCATCAATGTCATCTGCAAAGCGGAGTTTGATAATGTTATGCCCTCCAATGCTGACTGTCCCACAGTGGTTTTCCAGTGCTTCGCTCATGATGTGCTCTAAGTAGATGTTGAAAAGCCTTGATGTACTCCAACTGTTGTCTTGACCCAGTCCCATACATAACCTTGAGCAATAGCTGCACTGGTAGCCTTGGCATACAGCTGCTTGATGGTACTGGTCAATTTTTGACCCATGTTTTACTTCATCATTGTGGCCCAAATACCTCATGCCACACTCCATCAAAAGCCTTTTTGAAATCTATGAACACATGATCTTTCAACATATAACCTTTTGTAATTAATATGTTCTGTTCTCTTAACCCACCTCATCACCACCAGCTGCCCCTACCATCACCTTCATGCATAGAGTCTTTACAGTGCAGACTAGTTTTTCATTTATTTGCTTTGCTAAATTTCAGTATTTTATGCATTCCATTTTTGTAATCTACTGCATATGATGAAAGTTTGTGGTAATTGTCTAATTCAATGTAAATTTACAAGATGCAGTAAATGGAAGTGGATGAGAAGTTTATGAATTTGCCTATAATAAATGTACCTGTATATCCTGAGAACAATCTGTCCATCCTTCAATCTGGCACATAATCTTGTTAGGGGGCCTCGAGTGGCCGAGTGCTTTAAAGTGCTGTCCATTACGGATCAGTGCCATCTCACCTCTGTCTGCGTTGGTTCAAGTCTCAGATTCGGCCAATGTGGTTATGTGAGAAAGCTTGCCAGTAGCTTCTCGTGGGTCGGTGGTTCTTTCTGGGGTTTTCCAGGTTCTTCCTCCACCAATAATACTGGCTGCCATGTATAGCCTATTGTATGCTGAAAAATGGTGTTAAATCCTACAAAAAACAAACATAATCTTGTTAGTACAATTACAAGTCCCAAGTTTTTTTTATGGGTTGCCTTTAAGCGTCATAATAACAGTGGTCATTGCCTAAAGATTCTCGTATAGAAAAATCAGTGACAGAATTGTATGAATGCAACTAGGCATACAAATTTAAGCACATTATCACTGAAATTCAGTAAATGTTATGAAGATGTGGACAAATTAGTGTTCTCCTGGAATTTTCATCAGACCTATTGTCCTGTTTTTAATTGGGGCAGTATGTAGTGTGCACCATAATTTTGAGAAAACAACTGGTCTAACAGTTTCTATGGATCACCATTAAATTTTGTGTATGTTTATGGTTGTCATTTGAAGATGTACATGTACACAATTTCTGCCTTCACATAGTTTTTGCCCTTTTTACCTTGCAACCAAATTCAGGATATGACAGGATCGCATAATTACCATTTGTCCTGCTGTTTTTGATTGATCACTCTGACACTTGGTATATATTATGATAATAATGGAAGATGTGCATGTCAGCATATCACAATGCCCATGCCATATTGGCTATTGTTATTGCTGTTTTAAATTTGGAACTGGATATAGTGTATAAAAGAGAACTTTTCTTTTAATACTGCTAGTCTCACAGTTTTTAATAGATTGCCATGAAATTTTGAACTACTTTATGTTTTCATGAGATTGCGTTGAAACTGAACTGTTTTTTTTTTAAAGATTTGCCATGAAACTTTTAAACTATTCTCAGTTTTCAGCTGATTGCCTTGAAACTTTGAACTTGTTTTCCATAGATTTCTATGAAACTTTGAACTACTGTTTTCAGTAGATTGCCATGAAATTTTGAACTTCTCTGTTTTCCATAAATTTCTTTGAAACTTTGAACTACTCTCAGTTTTTAATCGATTGCCATGAAACTTTGAACTGCATATATTAAGTTTTCAGTAGATTGTCTTGAAACTTTAATCTTCTCAGTTTTCAATAGATTGCTATGAAATTTTGAACTACTTTTAGTTTTCAATAGATTGCTATGACATTTTGAACTACTTTTAGTTTATGAGATTGTCTTGAAACTGAACTACTCTGTTTTTCAAAAGATTTTGCTATGAAGCTTTGAACTATTGTAATTTTTCAGTAGATTGCCTTGAAACTTTGAACTTCTGTTTTCCATAAATTTCTATGAAACTTTGAACTACTGTTTTCATTCAGATGCCATTAAACTTTGAACCACTCAGTTTTCAGTTGATTGCCATGAAACTTTAAACTATTTTCCATAAATTTCTTTGAAACTTTGAACTATACCGTTTTCAATCAGATGCCATGAAACTTTGAACCACTCAGTTTTCAGTAGATTGTCTTAATTTTGAACCTTTCACAATTTTCAATAGATTGCTGTGAAACTTTGAATGAGTACGACCATCTTCAGAACAGAAATATGGCTGTCAAAAAATTGTTTGAGATTGAGTTACAAGACATAATCTTTGTGAACACAACTTGTTTTGCAGTTATTGCATCACTGCTAAACTTGGCATATATCACAGTCATCATCTAAAGACTTACATATTAACTGAACTCTGTGCTCTCATGATTGACTATTTCAGTTTAAGCTTCTTGTAGTGTATGACATCATTTTGTAAATGCAGACTAGTCTGCTAAGACTTAAAGGTTTTTTTGGGGATTGCTGTGAAACTTAGTTGATAGTATGGCTATCATCAGACATTCATGTTGATCAATCTTAGAACTTTTCATATGTGACCTTTTTTAAAACAGTTTTACTATAGACTCCTCTCCATGATGATGGAGGAGGTGGGGATATATATATGCATGAGCAAATTGTTCATCATTTCACTTGCTTTATAATTAGTGTATTGCAAATCAGTCAGATAAAATACAAATAAATGTATCTTTGATTAGTTTATGTCATAACTACATTTTATAATTGTACACTAAAAAAATATCTGTTGATTATTTGCTATACTAGTGAATTTGGAAAAGCTTGTGATAGTATGTAGTATGCCATCCATCATTTATTCTTTAGCACACATTTGTTATTAGTCCTACTAAGAAGATTACAATAAACCAAATAAAATATTCCCACAAGAGTGACTTTCTTAAAAATGTTGTTGTTGGTATTCTGTTGGAATGGATAGAATAGGGTTTTGACTTACCAGCTTCTTATGGTATGTTGTTATTAGTATTCTATTGCAATGGATAGAATAGAGTTTTTATGGTATGGTGTTATTAGTATTCTATTGCAATGGATAGAATAGAGTTTTGACTTACAAGCTTCTTATATTGTTGGTCTTATTGAAATGTTTGTTTGAAACGTAAAGCTTCTAATTTGGCTGACATGCCAGCCATCTTTAAAATATTATCTGGAATGCATTCACAAAATTATTTCTTGTGCTGTCCTGTTGATCATAAATGAAATTGGTACCGCCCCTCGGGTGGCTTAAGTGGTTAGAGCATTTACCTTGGATGTGAACGATTGCGTGTTTGAACCCCAGTTGAGTCATATCTGATACTTATAAAAATGGTTGTAACGGCTGCCTTGCTAGGCACTCAGCATTAAGAGGTGGTAGGACTGGTCTGCCTGGTGTCAGGATAATGAGACTGGGTGGGCATGGTACTACATGTGTACGGCATGATGCCCTAGTACTGGACATCACTATAAACTGCCACACTACAGACATCATAGCAGTATGGCTTGTGAAATTGTTGTTGTTGTTGTTATATGGTTTAATGCCATTTTTCTGCACAAGATAGGCTATGCATGACAGCCAGTAATAATGGTGGAGGAATAACCTGGGACACCCCTGGAAAGAACCACTGACTCATGAGAAGCTACTGGCAAGCTTTCTCACATACCCACACTGGCTGAGCCCAAGACTCTAACCTATGCAGACAGAGGTGAGATGGCAGTGATCTGTAGCAGTGAGCACTTTAGACCACTCTGCCACTTGGGCCCCCACTCCACCCCACCCCACACACACACAAAATTGGTACCAATAAGACATACAATGCATGTGGTCATCTTAAAAATCATTTATCATTAATTATTACAAAATGAGTGCCTGTATTAACCTTGGTGTTTTACTAAAAGACTAATTATTAGGGTACAGGTGATGCCTGCTGTATATACATTCAATTTACACAACTCAGATACATATTATATTATTAATTTGCATGCAAATTATGCATAAATAATCATTACTTGTGTACTTGAAGTTATAATTTTGCACCTGAACATCCTTAATTTCCAATTGGAAAATGACTTTGATTTATGACAATTCAATTGATGCCATAACCTCAGGAACACATCTGTGATATAAATCAAACGTCACCTGTATATACAGTACACATGCATGAAAGTCAGATCCACCTGGAAACAGTGTTGATCCTGAAATTCAGTTGAATAATTCACCAGCAGCTCAAGGTTAATGTTTCTTTTTCTGATTAGTCCTAACAAGCTGCTATTACCCAGATACATTATGCAGTCACAGATCTCTTTATATGCAGTGGCAAGGGTCTCTAATATAAATGAGAGTTGGCCAGAAATGAAAATAATGACAGACATGCAAATTAACAACTTGACATAAGTGGAGCCAATCCTTAAAATCCTACTGAAAGAATCGCTATGTTCCCATTTAAACACTTCTCACCATATGTAGTTGGTTTGAAATGAAATGATGCCAAAGTAGCTGCATTTGTTACAGCCGCTTTCTAAATGAATTTTGATACCAATATGTTTCTGTTGTTTAGTTTTGTATTTCTTTTAAAGATGTTTCATTCTCACTGTCTGTTGTTCTTTCAGTACTAAAATTATTCTGACCCAAAAATCCCAAGATCCAAAATAGCTGTCTTTATACTTACATTATATTTCAAAAGTCTTTGTTTGGCTACTTACGAACAAATGGTCATAATGACTGAGGGTTTTCACTAAAAACGTTATAGCTATATGGAGCTAAATCTGAATGAAATTGATGCTATCTGTCCTCCAACACATTATTATTTTGTCAGTCTGAATGAAATTGATGCTTATCTGTCCTCCAACACAATATTATCGTGTCAGTCTGAAAAAATCTAGTTATTACTACTAGTTTTGAACAAAGGTTGACATTGACAAAGGGTTTTTACTAATATATATTTTGCAATATGTGAAAGATCATGAAAACCAGACATAACTAACATTGGGACAGAGTCAGGGCACATTGCTTGCATTATTGGGTTTTATATATCATTTTGAATACATTGTCAGACTTAAATGATATTTTACCTGGCTTTGTATTTAGCAAGTTAGTGCTGACATTGATGTTTAGGTCATAGGTCTTGAGAGTCTGATTTTTTTTTAATGTACTGGCTTGTGAGCAAGATGATAGAAACAGTATGAGTGGATTTTTATCATATTTATTTTTAATATAGTTTTTAAAAAATGCTTGAAATTATACTAGTCACTATCTTACGTGTTCACCAAAAATATATATTTGTTATCGATTTAACCAACTAAGCATTGTAGTCTATCTGGACAGTGCCTGAGACAAGTTCACCGAACTTTATCCATGATATCAGGTTCAAAGTCAAAGGCCATGACAAGCAGTTTTGTGTTGCACTTATATGTGTCTCATGAACAGGTTGGCTTGAATGCAAGAAACAACCTTTATTACTAAATTTCACATACGTTTTAAGAATATATGAGATGGTTTCAAAACTAAGCATTTAAAAAGGACAGAAAACTGACTTGTAATGCAATCCTGGACATTCTCTTCAACCTGTGGAGCATTAGTTCTCATGAGGGACTCTTTAATTCTGTAATCCAGCTGTTTTGAAATAATCATTCAGAGTAAAAGATATAGATATCATTATCACATAAATAGTTTAATATTATTACATTATTTCAGTTGAAGCCATACTGTCATGAAATAGAAAATAATTAGCTGAAATGAAAATGAGCCTTGATGTTTTTTGCTTTTAGGATTGCATAAATTTTCAACATGTTAAAAGAAAGTATTGTAGTGTTTCTTGATTTATGTAGTGTCAGTATTTTTATGATTTCAGTATTGGTTGGGTTATATGAGGAGCCAGAGAAACCAAACAATGCCTTAGAGTATCCTTTATCAAGTCTGAAGATTACAGGAATAAAGGATAATGTAATGGTTTCCCAATTCTTTTCAGAGAGACTGGATATTACTTTTTTCTCTCTAACAACATTGTTTTTATTACACAACAGACATCTTAGCCTTGCATGAAAAGACTTGAAAGACCAAATTTATGGATGCCTACCTGTCATGCAAGATGCATTGATTAGGTATGTTATTTAATGTGATGACCTTTAACGAGAGACCACCTAAAATAAGCTTATACTTTTTTTTGATCTATCAAGGTAGGTATAACAATTCGAGAAAAAAAATCAATGGAAACATATCAATGTTCCTTAAATAAATATGAGTTCATTATGGTTGTAACAAAACAGCTGTATGTATCAAGACTATAAAGTTATATCTACAATATTTGTTGTTGTAGTCTAGTTTACTTTTTATCACTGCACTTATGAAGAAAGATTGGATTATGTGATACAGCCCACCTAGATGTGCATATATGTGCACACATGTATATTCTCCCAATATCCCACAATTCCTAATATTTTATTCAAGAGAGGAGGTTCGAGTCTAAGATTCGGCTAATGTAGTTATGTGAGAAAGCTTGCCAGTAGCTTCTTGTAGGATGGTGGTTCTTTCCGGGGTTTTCCCGGGTTCTTCCTCCACTAATAAAACTGGCTGCCATGTATAGCCTATCATGTGCTGAAAAATGGCGTTAAACCCTAAAAACAAAAACAAACAATCAAGAGAGGGGCTTGAAACCTTGGGATATAATTGGGAATATTCTTTGGTTTCTGAATTTTGATCTATTCCAGGGAATGTAGGTTTGGTACACTTTTGCATCTACTGGGGTAGAAATACAAATTTAAAGAGCACAACTCAACATATATGGCATGGCAGCTAATTTCTTCAATGTGAAAGCCCAGTAAGGCAAGGAAAAATCAATTTAAAAATGATAATTTTATAAGTTTAATAATAGTTAATATATTTTCCATCAATAAACATTTAATAATTAAATTTACCATAGTTTGAGTGTTTGGTGGTAGTTTTGAGTAAATAGAACTTGCATTAATCCAGAGCTATTAGCCATTAATCAGTCAGAACTATCAACCCCCCAAGATAAATACTTAAAGAACGTTAATCTTTTGTCAACACACCAGCATATGATAGTGGTTTCTGTTGTTGTTGTCGTGTTTAATGCCATTTTTCAGCACACAGTAGGCTATGATTGGATTGCTCTCTTATTCTGGGACACTAAGTATTATGTCAGTGCTAGATTTTTAATATTCATCTATTGGTAAACCCCTTGATGTATTTTTGTTCAGTCTTGTGATGAATCATTTTAGAGCCACGAAGATTCATTCAGTCAAGTATTTTGCCTTAACCAGCATAACAGTTTTCTCAAACAGCATTTGGGGGCCGCAGGTCCAGAGACAGCGGATGTAGAAGCTCTAAAGCTTGAGGTGTCAGAACTCAGGCAGAAAATGGCTGTGTTACAGGAGCAGAATGATGAACTCAGAGCAAAGGTGAAGAATATTACTGTCACTATTTTTTTAATGAGTTTCCAGTTTTGCAGGATTTCATTCTTGCAGCAAACCATGAATTTAAAGAACCATTGAATAATGAGAATTATATGAAAGGAAAAGGATACTTTCTGCAATCCATAATTTGAAGTAGTCCTAAATTAAAATGGTTCTTCTCAGACATCCAGTATGGTCACAAAAGAGGCAGTCTTGTAAATCCTGTGATTTCTGCTCAGACTTTCATAAAAGATGATCATTTTCCACATATGGTTTTCACCAGATGGCTTCTTATATCTGGTAGGTCCTAAATGAAGATGATTCTACTAGGACACCCAAAATGGCCATCTTCAATATCTTGTCACCACACATTCTGAACAGAAAGTTACACTTGTAATCATGAAACTATGTGAGGGATACATATATCACACAATTAGCCCTCTGTGATATTACTTTACTGACTTTGGTTACATTTTGTTTTAACTGTTCATGTTTAAAACATTATATTAGATAACTACATAGGTCTAGTTTTTGCATTTATGTCATTTGGCCACATGGGTTTTTGCATGCTACATCAGTTAAACCTTAAAGCATGGAAAACAATACAGCTCTTAAATAGATCTTAAATGGATGAATGTTGGAAGGTGTGATCATCTGGTGGGTCATTTCTACCTGATTTTAAGATACCACAGTTTTTAACTTATCAATGTCTCATGATGATTGAATTAAATGTTCTTATTTTAATTATTCTTTATTAAAAGATACATTCTCAGACAACTTTAATCTCACACATGCTAATATGTGTCCTTTAAACATGTGCATCGGTTTTCTTGTAATAAATACTTAACACATTTCTTCATATTACTTAGTTTCTTCTAAACATTGCAAGTATTTGTTACAAAATTCCATATACATATATCTGCAAAATATCAGAATAGCTTGATGACTATTCCATAGAAGGAACCTCTGTCCATAAAGGACATGTCTCATCCTTGATTATTCTTAATAAGTAGTTTTCTTATCATTTATTAACAGTTCATTGTTGTTGTTTTTTTTCTCCAGCTGCAGCAACATGAACCACCAGCAGAGGAGCAGGCTCCCGAGAGTTAATTTTATTATGAAACTCTAGCCATCAAAATTTTTCATTTCTTACAATTCCCCATTCAGCACAGACAAACTAGCAAACATCAGAACACATCAAGGTTAAAATGTGTACATATCATGTATCTTAATAATATTTTGTGACCATTTGCTGTTTAGCAGTCAATAAAACTGAACACTTTTATAGCATCATTTGTACTTGATTTGCACATTATTTTGTATAGAACTGACAGTGACAGCCTCAACTGATTTTATGTCAAAACTTCCTCTTTTTTTATATATGAAATGACAGTTAATCTGTACCTGTATGGCTTGAGCCTTTCATTATACAAACATTTGTTAAGTTTTCTCTGTCAAAATTGCAGCCTGATCTCTTAATCTGACACAACAATTTGTCACTCACATTCAGGTACCTTGCACTTTCAAAAATTTCAATATGATTTACCCCATGACATGATCCCATGAATATGTACATCCATGTTTATGGATCTAATGACATCAGATAATAAGTTCAGTCATTTCCTGATTTAATTTGTAAGCATATGCAAAATTAAACTCTTAATTTTGACAGTTCACATTCTTATTTTTTTAAATTATTATATTGTCCTCTATATATAGTCCATTTGACTCCTTTTAAAACTATTTTTTACAAACATTTTTGTAAAATTTCAGTCTTTTAAATCATCATAGGTCTTGTGGACACTTCTATTGACATAGAAAACTGAAACATAAATTTAAATTATTTCAAAAGTATTCTGTGTGCTCTGTTGAAATTATACCCTTTTTGGAAAATCAGTGACATAGCAACCATCCAGCCCTTCCAACAATGCATTTTTTCAGGGCTTGGGGAGGGTGGGCTGCTGGCCCAGTTAGGACACCAAATTCCCTTTCTTTTTTTTAAACTAGCTTTATTTGGAGGAGGACCAGAATTTCTTGCGCGCATCACTGTGGAGGACTTGAATTTAAGGTTTTAACAAAACCAAGTGTGGTGATTGGGGGTGGGGAAGACTTGCACTTACGGTAATATAGAAACATAGATTCTGGGGTGTAAAGTAAGAGGTCTTTGTCATGGCAAGTCTAATAAGAAATATATTGTTATATAATTGATGTAATAATAGCGTGTTTATAATGCAGATCTATTTTAGGTGCAGAACAGTAACAATGCTATATGCATACACCTACCTGCATGTGGTAAAGGTTTACATTGCTTGGAAATGGACATAGCCCATGGAGCACATTTTGACAATTTAGATATAGATCACAAAGAATAACAGTTCAAGTTGAAGTGTGACAAAATTTAAAACTTCTTGTTTAGTTACATGTACCTATTTGACCAATCACAGTGGTACTAAGGTTTTGTTATACTTGGATTTTAAATAAAAGTGGGAAAATCGATTTTAATGGAGATCAGACTTTTATATATCAACAAATATATGCATCCTGTTCCTATATTAGACAGATACTGTTTATATTATTAGTCTACTTGTTGGTTACCAGTTTTTTTCCTTCTGCACAATGACTCTAGTTTTTCCCCATCAACAGTTACCAAACTTTGTGAATGGTTTGTACTTGCAGTAAGGAAGAAACTATTGATTTCAGGGTTGAAGATTAAAAGTCAAGTTCACTAACAGAAAAAAATAAAAACATTTTTTTTTTTTAAATAATACCAAGAACCCATGGCTATGTACCTTGATCAAAGTTTGTGAAGAGCTTGCAGTCTATTTATTTAGGAGTTAATGTCAGGGTCATTTGTTTGAAAGAAAATTGGTTTTGCAGGATAAATTTTGATTAGAATAAATTTTTTGACCATGGTGGATGGCTTACATTTAGGATAATAAAAGTGCTGCAGACACTTAGGTCTAAAGGTCAGAGGTCATGGTAAATAGGGGTTAAGCAATCCATCAATGCGTCAATACTTTTACCATATCTGTATAAAAATAAATACAAGAAATGAAGAATTTATATAACATTACACTACCCTGTACTTTAATTTTTATGCAGTCATAAATGAATATTATTTGTTGTTTTATTCTTAATTCTAAATTCATTTGAAACAGCTGGCACAGGAATTAATTTTTGTCAGTAAAAGATAAAAATAACTACAGACTAATATCCCCGACTCACCAATTCAATGCTAATTTTTTTATCTAGTCTGCATCATCAGCATAAAGGAGACATTGCATACAATTTCCTCAGGTATAATTGAAATACTTTGTCATTGTGTAATAATCACTTTTACATGAAGTTTTACTGTTACTTTTGGATCTTATCCACTTGGGTCAGATATGCAGTGTCGTCATGCAGTAAAGATCTGTAGTTAATATTTTTTATCCATGCATAAATGCTTTTAAATTTTGTGTGTATGATGTTGATTTGCAATCCAGAATGACTGCCATTACAAAATTAAAGGGAAGAAAACAGTAAACCAATTCGTTTTTAATACTGCTAAAACTCTTGATCATATTTAGTAGGAAGCATCTTTGTAGCCTTTCATGTTTGTACAAAATATGCAGATCTGCAGTAAACTAGATCTGCCAATAAGCGAGTAGTTACAGAAAACCTCAACCCATCCCAGAAAAATAAAATGTTAATACATTGTTTTTTCCATAAATTGGGAAACTGAATCAATAATCTGACAAAACTATAACAACATATGCAACACAAGACACATGGTAAGAGATGGGTGGATACCAAGTTGTATGAAGATATTTCAAATTGTTATGGAGAAATTGACCAGACAAGAGCATGACAGCTGGATATCAATAGTTTGTAATAAAAATAGAGGCGAGTCCAATTTTCACAGGATACAGTGATTTGTCATGAATTAGAAGCATACAAAGTTTCATGACAGAAGTACTGAAGGGATGAGGTGTTAAGTTAACAAGAGTGTGATGGAAAAAGGGACAAACGTAATAACTCCAGTATATCCCCCTCCCCAACATTGCTGATGGGAGAGGTAAAATATTATTTACACAGATATAACAACCTTTCAATTCCAGACTAAAACTTCTAAAAAGAGTTAGATATTTGTTTTTTTAAGAAACAAAAGAAAATATTGAATATAAGACAATTCAGTTTTTGTACAAATAAGCCTCTTCTGCCATCAGATATCAAATAAAAAAAACTGTCAAGAACAGTCTATATAATTTGTAGCAATTGGGACAGAAAGCATTCTTATAACCCTGATCATTTACCAACTGCACTTGCATTATGCAAACTTGGGCTGCATTTAATACTTGTGCATTCAATTTCACTCTAAACAATATTGCTAATTTTGTCACTTTGGATTATCATTCACTGAACACACGATTAATACATAAATTAATCTGTAGCACAATCATTTTAAAATTGGTTTCTGACTGGCTATTAAGACAGTATGCATAATTAATTTCCTTCTAACTTTTGGGCAAAGTTTTAAACTTCTTGACTGGTGCTGTAAACAATATAACAATGTTTTCTTACAGAGTATAAAGAATATGCAACCATTATCAGCATTTACCAGTGACTGTATTAATATAGCTTATTGAAGCAAGACTGTAGGCTCAGCAAGTAACCACTGATAATAAGCATGTATGTTCGCCTACATTCGGTCCAGGTAGATAATGGCAAAGTTATTCTAATTATAATGTCATGTGTATATGTGTACTTCTATATACATCCAGGAAGAATAAAGGCGGTTGTCTTATTATGTTTTGTTGGATTTACTTCCCCTTTTAGAGCAATGCTTTAATGACAATAACTTCATAAACCACAGGATTTCGGAATTTCTAGCAAAAGAGATGTATCATTGCACACTTGAAATAAATGAGCCGTTCTACTTCGATAAAAATAGTTGTGAACATGAAATCTACGAGTTATAACTCTAAAATTTCATAATTTTTATACTTAGAGATCATCCGTTATCGGTCGTGCGTCAGGTTGTATGCAACGTTGTTTACTCCAAAGAATTCGCTCAGCACGTTGATGCTGTATAATGTTAGCAATTAATATATATATATTCCTTGGCAATCAATATTTTGTTTCAATTATAATGCAGACGTTTAATTTGTTCCAGGAAATAAAAATATTTCTTTAAAACCGTCGCAATGAACTTAATCTATTCATTTATATTTTTTATAAATTAATACATATTCTCAATTAGACGGATTTTTTTTTTTTTTTCTTTTTCGGCAGTGGGAGATCGCATAAAACTATTGGAAAGGTACTAATGCTATTATATAATGAGAGCCCAGTGGTTCGAAGCGCCCGGGGTTAACGTTATTTAGTGGCGCGCCAACCGTAATAAAGGGAAAAATTAGTTCCCATCCCTCAAATTTTGTTAAAATCACATTCGTTACGCTAAGATGGTGAAATACTTTGAAAATTTCAGTTGCAGAGATATAATGGTCTTCACACACACATACACACTCCTTTCGACTGGAATCCGATGGCAATTGCCAACTATCGCACTGCCTCTTTTTGCTACTCTAGTAGTAAAGGGGGGCTGTATAGCGACAATGAAAAATACATTACAGACACCACCATCATTGGCGCATAAGGCGACAATAAGAATTTGCCTGTATACGGACAAGGGAAAGTCTAGTTGTTGTATAGGGTGAAGACCAATGGAACATATGATGTGATGTCACGGTACTGGAGAATGGCAACAATGTTACAAGGGTCTATTCTAGGCACATGTATAAATATGTTGTACATACATATATTGATAACCATCATTATATCACGTCTCAAATATAAAATCGACTAAATAACGTTTAAAGGCAAAGGTGTGGACCTGTAAAGCGCCTTTGAGTTTCTTGTACTGCCTCTCCTCTCGTCTTCTTTTCCGCCATTTTCTTATCTTTTCCATATCATTTCTTTTTTTTTTTTTTTCCTCTTTCTCGTTCTCTCACTTTTTTCCCTCCATTTTTATCTTTTTCTATCTTCTAATCTTTTCTTATGCAAGTGAAATATTGTACGGTGATCTTGTTCTGAGAGGTTCGTTGTTGCAGGGCACTTTGGAGATCGGTTAGGTAACACGATATTGTTTCCTGTTGTAGGGAGTCCTCTAGCACCGTGGTTGTTGCTTTTTTGTGTCTTTAGAGGTGAATGAGGTGATTGTTAGTTTTGCTTGTTCAACTCCTGTATGTCGGCGGGCTGTTTGTGGTGCTTGACCTTGATTCGTTTTAAGAGGGGCGCAACAATTAGGTGTTGTTGGTTTATTTTTGCTGGAGTCTTTTTGGTTCGAAGTGGTGCTTAAGCGCTCTTGAATTTTCTTGGCGCCTTTGTTCATTCATGATGTTTCTAGGCCCTCTCTCTCTCTCTCTCTCTCTCTCTCTCTCTCTCTCTCTCTCTCTCTCATAGTAGGGGCATTTACTAGCGGATGGTTTAAGCTGTCTTAAAACAGGTGCTAAGACGCGCATGGTAGCGGCACTTGGAGGAAAAATGACCCATCTGTTACAGTTGTTGCAATATCAGGGCTTATTTATGTATTTCTCTAGCTTGTTGATTCCAGGAAGAACCAAGGCTTTTTTTATGCCCCGACGATTCATTAATGTTGAGATTCGCTTCACAGGTTATATGGTGATATTCTAAATCATATTTAATATCGGCAGCTGTTTTACACCTCAGTTTTACTGTGATCTTCAGGATGGCTTTGACGACACAGTTTGTGATTTGTTGAGTGGAGCTTTTTCTGGTATCAGGTATTGTCTCTGCTTGATGGATGTTTGTTACAATTTTGTTGTTATCCTTGGGCGGGGGGGGGGGGGGGGTAGATTACGGCTACGAATAGCGAGACCCACAAGGAGTAATACACACCGAATGTAAAGTGAAAGGATTGACTCTCAATTATCACACCAGTCGAGTGGTGAACTTTAACGTGCTACAAGAAGCCTTACAGTCTGGACAGGATGAAACTTTTAAAGTGACCACCCACGAACCGCACTAGATCGTCCGTTTACCCACACACCAAATCGACAGCCGACCTTTGGATAAAGTCTATCAAATTGTGTACAAGAAGAGAGTACGACTTCCCAATCACTTCACTTTACCTTACGGTCACGTCGAGATTGGACAGCATATAAAAAGGGGTACTGTCCAAGACCAATAGTTCATTTGTAACTACAACGACCACACTAGATCGTCCGTTTACCCACACACCAAATCGACAGCCGACCTTTGGATAAAGTCTATCAAATTGTGTACAAGAAGAGAGTACGACTTCCCAATCACTTCACTTTACCTTACGGTCACGTCGAGATTGGACAGCATATAAAAAGGGGTACTGTCCAAGACCAATAGTTCATTTGTAACTACAACGACCAAGCGACACAAGATGAATACGTTTAAATAGACATCATTGATGTTCGGGGATTGTAAAACAAATGTACCTTCCCCGAGTGTGAAAAGTACTGGATGGATAAGACCCATGCATTGCAACGGAAGTTGTCCGGAAGGAAACTGTAAGTGTCCATGCGGTTACCATTACGACTGCAGTGATGCCACACGATGTTACCTCAGCGACTCAGCCTACTACCCTTATATCTACCATGAAAAGTAATGCTGTACGTGTCAAACCTGAAGGATGCGAAAGCGGTGCCACACGTTATCGTGAACTCCTAGGAATTTCACCGTACCTGCATCGAACTGAAGCTAGGAGAGTCGAATATTCGTTCCTACGAGCTTACCTGAATACTGTCACCTTAAAAGTCGATTCCAAACCTTCAAAGAGAAATGGCCAAAATATCTGCCTGGACCAACTCCTGAAGAATTAGCCAGAGCCGGATTTTTCTACTTGGGCGAAGGGGATAAAGTCAAGTGATTCAGTTGTGGTGTGTCAATTTACGAGTGGGAACAGAAGGATTCCGCTTACCTGGAACATGCTCGATGGTCTCCGAATTGTCACTACCTACCTTTAGTGGGACCTTAGTGATTCAAAGTGACAATACTGTACCATGTCGTTTAAGAATCCAATTTGGCTAGGATTCAAACCTAGACCAGTATATAAGCGCTCTCTAAAAATAATATTCAAGGATTACCATACGAATTGCAAGATAAGATCTACAAGTAAGTTTGGCAGGGACTTGCTAAAGAAAAATCTCAATTGGTGACTGTAGAACTTTTGTGTCGTGAAATTCACAAGAGGAAAGTGACAAAAGTCAATAAACGTGTCAGATTTCTCTGGAACAAGTGTACCTTTTTCCGCAGAATGCAATTTAGACCGTTTACATCTGAAGATTTTTTGATCATTCTTGACCGTTACCCTGAATGGCAGTGGTCCGAAATTACACACCATTTTAATCACTTTCGCTTTTGGAGAAGATTTTAAATAATTCTGTGCAGAATATACACTTATGGTCTTCGACATAAAGAAGTATAAAATAGAACTACCATGCTACAACCTTTATCACTTGTGATCAAAGATATTCCGTGGAAGGATATCGATGAGAAGATTCACACGGTGGAGGATTATCAACACTTATTACGAGAACTGTGTCCCATCAATTGGGGTCGACGTGTAGTGTGTGTTTTATTGACTTGCTTTCTGGGATTTCGTTTACCTGTAGATTCATTGTGGACACTTTACGAACAATACCTACATAGACAGTATGGGGACTCCTTTAAATGTCCACGAGAGACTCATTCTGTTAAAAGCCTTACGCTTTCATCTGGATACGTCTCGACCTCTACAGGAAAGAAAGATTCGTCAACTTTTACGTACGGAAGAGGTGTACGATGATGTGTGTGTAGCTTGTGATTTACACCCTCATTGGACAGATGTACGTGACTGGAAAAGTTGGGGTTTTGAGGCTTGGACAAAAGAAGTATCCCATTATGCTCAAGCGTTGTGATCGTAAAATCCATCGTCGAGTGAAAAAAGTCACTTTTAAACCTGTGTTAGTGACAGTGCCAGAAGAAGAAGAAGATTGTCACCGAGGACAATCACTCTTTTCAAGACAGGACTGTCATGGACATTCCCGAAAGACCATTCCGAGAAAACACCTATGTGACTGTACCCAATGTATAGACTACAAGAACATTACACACTACTTCTAGGACACCTTGGTTACCAAAACGATGTTGTACAGAGACTTGTTTATATACCACTTTGATTGTTACCATGTATATTTTATTCCTGTACTTATCCATTTGGCTTTTATGTATTTTTGTTTATCGTGTTGTTCCAATTTAAACATGAATTGAAATAAACGTGTCCTGAAAAAAGTAATAAAAAAAACTATTGTCTTGTCTGTTTTTGTGTTAATAGTGTCATACCCTACACTACTATGGCTACCTCTTCTATTTCTACTCCTTCCTCCTCGACATTCAAAGTCATTGACGAACACTTACATCATGCTAGTTGGGAGGCTTTGTATATTCGTCATCCTTTTAACATGGTAATTGCTGGATCGAGCGGTAAAGGCAAAACCGAATTTGTCAAACGTTTGATCGAACATAAACATCATTTGATCGATCGTTCACCTCAACGCATCGTGTGGTGTTACAAAGAGTGGCAATCGGCATACAGCCTCTTGCAAGAAAGTCAAGGTGATTCCAATGCGTTTGTGGAAGGCATTCCTAGCGAAGACAACGGATTCGTGTCTGACCCCAGTCAAACTCATTTGGTCATTTTCGACAACATGTTAGGAGAAGACTAAGAAGAAATTAAACTGTGGTTTACGCGTAAAGGGCATCCTCGTAATGCCTGTGTCATTTATATATTACACAAAATTTGTTTCAACAAAGTAAAGCCCATCGTACCATTAGTCTCAATGCTCATTACATGGTCTTGTTTAAAAGCCCTAGAGATAAATCGCAAGTGCAAGTCTTAGCCAAACAGTCAGGAACACCTTGCCTGACTCATGCGTACGATGATGCCACTCAAACTCCACACGCCTATTTACTCGTGGATTTAAAACCCAACACCCCCTCCCCCCGATTATTTGCGATTTCATACCCATTTGTTTCACGACTGGTGCCAAGAATGAGGACCTGTCGTGTAGACTTCCTCGTCGTCGACATAACAATGACAACAACTAACAACTAAAAAAATCTATTAAAACCGCAGTCACTTTGACCTTGTCTGATACATCGTCAACACGACGTCCCTTCAGTCTCATCCTCCCATCAAATTGATTCGTGCCTTGTACGGTATCAGTCGCGAAAAAAAAAATCCACAAATACGTGCTCACGTCTTAGATGCCAGTGTCAAAGAAGTCTTACGATAGTTTACGGTGACAGCACGTCAATTACTGCAAGGCATCAATCACATTCCACATCAAACCAAAAGCTTTTTTGACAGAAACAAAGTAGCCGATCCTCGCATCGACACTCAAACCAAAAAGCAAATCATTTTAAAACCTGGAGGTAGCGGTTCTCTAGGAGGTGTCATCATTCGTTCCCTTTTAAAATGGGATCCAAATGCTCCCAAAGATCAACCCAAGAAAAAGCCAAACGAACCCCCAAGAAAAAGAACAATGGTGTCAAGACCAGTTCTTCCTAATTTGATGGAACATTAGAAATCTGCGTCTCCCAAAATGTCTCCTCCACCGGTTACACCCTCATCCTCATTAGCGGCAGTGGCAGCTGCTCACAAAGTACCTGCCCCCAAAGTCAAAGTCCAAGAAAGATCTTGTATGTGAAAGAGTTTACTGGATTTGTTCAAACAAGAACTGTCCCGATTTAGTCCGTTAAGAACGCCTTCACGGAGTGTGTTACCTGTCATGAAGTGGATACGACGGAAAGATAATCAGTGGCGTCGCATTCCAGTATAAAAATGACTTGAGGACAACAGATAAGATTGTCACTTTTTTGTCGAAGCGCTAGTTGCAAAAAGAAGATAAAAGGGTGTGTGTACCAAGACATTGACGTCAGTGAATTTGTCGAACGAAGAAGCAAATATGTCACCCCGCAGAAAACAATCTTATTCACCCAAAAGGAAAGAAAAGGAAAGGACTTCCTCCTCGTTTAACCAAACATGGAAACATGTTGTCGGTCTTGTTCAAGGCCTCTCCGCCCATGCGGAAACAAATTATTAAAACTGCCTCCAAAAATGTCATCGATACCGTGTGCGACTGTTGTTTGAATGTCTTGAAAGGTACGTTTGTCTCCACATCAGAAAAAAAGCTTAGCCAAACATCGACACGTTCTTCGTCGAATGGTCAAAAGAAAATACCCATCCGTGAAAAAAAAAAAATGTTGTTACAACGCGGCGGAATTTCACCCATTCTCGCTCCTTTGTTGGCAGGAATAGCGCAACGTATGCTAACCGACGCAATGTCAAGTATAACAATATGATACAAGGGATGAATCAACGAATCGCTCAAGGGATGGGTAGAAATATGTATGATCCTTCCAGAAGATAAAAGGGCCCTATGGAGCACCACGATCTCAGAGGTAACCTTTGGAAGCCAATGGAAGGACGAAAACTGACTTTGGTCCCTTACAAACGATGGATGGAATACCATCGTTGGCAAGAACAACGAACCCCACATTTACCACCCAATCCTCATTTTGACCGAGATGTCCCAATTACAACACGAATTGCATTCGCTGATGAATCGCAAAGATTTGTCCGAAACAGAAAAATCGCAAAAGTACGGTCAGCTCTTGTAACGACTGCAACTCTTTCATCGGAAAGCTGTAGAACAAACAGCTCTACCCACTCTGACCGATTTGAAAGGTCTGATGAATAGTCCATTGCCATCACAATCTGCAGCAGACAAGACAGACGTAACTCCACAATTACCCAAGGAAGAGGAAGAAACTCATGACATCTTTCAAACACCCATTACCACTCCCATTCCTAGTAAGATTGCAGCTTCCTTGTTGACCCCTTCTCTCATTCTCCCACGAGAAGAACTCAAAACTTGGGTTAAAAAGATGATGACCACTCCTCCTTCGAAAGAAGTGAAAAAGAAAGAAAGGAAACCAGAATTGAGAAAAGAAAAGAAGACCAAAGCTATCCAATTACCTCCACCACCACCACCAGTTCCCTCGACGTTGACTCCTGTGGCACATCGGACACGTAAAACCGTTTCCAAACAACTACGATTTCGCCCCACCCAAGGCAGTATCATCGAAGAGTGGGTACCTTATTAACAAAACCATGGAGAAGGTGTTAGCCAGCAGGTTACGGAGTCGTTCAGAAATTGTATCGTGTTGCTAAAACTCACCTGAAAAGCTCCGTTTACCTGAAGTACAACGATGGCTACAAGAACAAGCCACGTACACTTTACACAAACCCTTTCGACGAAGTGGAAGGCATCGATCATCAATGGCAAGCCGATTTAGCCGATGTCTCTCATTTAGCCACCTACAATCGGGGCTACAAATATTTGTTTTGTGTCATCGACGTCTTTTCTAAATTTGCTTGGGTCGTACCATTGACTTCCAAATCGAACGGAGAGTTAGTACGAGCCATGCAACTGGTGTTGAAACAAAGTGGTCGTCACCCTCTTCGATGGCAAACCGAAAAGGGCACCGAATTTCTGAACCAAGCTTTCCAACGAGAATTAAAGAAACGTGACATTCATTTCTTTACCACCGAAAATCCTGAAACCAAAGCTTGCATCGTGGAACGTTTTCAACGCACCTTGAAATAACGCATGTGGAAATATTTTACGCATCAACACACTTTCAAGTACATTAATGTATTATCGCAGTTAGTCTGAGCATACAACCAATTTTACCATAGAAGCAGTGGACTTGCCCCCCCCCCCCCCCGCCAAGATGTTCCTTTCTACAACAAAGTGATTGTTTTTGAGCGTCTGTTTGGTACGTCCCGGACGATGGCTGTCCCCAAGAAAGGTGGGGTGTTAACCACTGGAGATTGGGTTCGCATTGGCAAAACCAAACGCAATTTCGACAAAGGTTTCTTACCCAACTGGACCACCGAATTGTTTCGTGTTACTGGACGAGAGCGTCAAGCCTGAAAAAAATGTTACCTTTGAGTTCAATAAAGTGGCTCGTCGCCTAATCATCAACTTTTCAGAGGATAAAATTATGGCCATTACCTTTTGTCCTGAATTGTATGATATTTTGGGTGCAGACTTCAAGTTGGTCAAGAAAAAAGAAATACCAGCTATGACCAGTAACTTGGATTTTGCGAAATATTTTCGATTCCCTGTAGAAATGAACCAAGGACTGAACTTGATTTTTGTGTACTCCGATGTGGTGGAGTACAACGTGGTAGGACACACCTCTGTGCCGTTACTGCGTGTCATTCCTTACAAAGTGGATTCTGCCATGATCGCTGACAAGGAAGGTGGAAATACTTATCATGTTCACCGCGAATTTTTACATCCTCATTATGCCCGTCAGTAAGTCGTATTTCGACAGTGTCAACGTTACTATAAAAGGAGATCTGGGACAAAATATTCCATTTACCAAAGGGAAAGTCACAGTGAAACTCCATTTTCAAAAACGATTTCGAACAATTGAAAAGTTATGTATCCTGTGTACCGAGGAGT
Organism: Unio delphinus; assembly: GCA_029339505.1. Lineage (NCBI taxonomy): Eukaryota > Metazoa > Mollusca > Bivalvia > Unionida > Unionidae > Unio > Unio delphinus. The sequence continues at coordinate 12,610,597 of JAQISU010000242.1, read as the reverse complement.
CGCTCGACAACGAGGACATGGTTTAGGAGATATGTTTCAATCTGCCTTTCCTTCAGTGATCCCTGTTTTGAAACCGATGATGACACGAGGATTGAACGCCTTAAAAGATGCCACATTGACTCATGGCAAAGAATTTATTAAAAACTACATCATTAGCAAACAAGACCCAAAAGAAGCTTTCTTGAGAACAGGCAAAAATGTCTTGCTTCAAACGGGTAAAAAGATTTTGAGCCGACGAGAAAGTCCTATAAATGCCGTGAGCGGTACCAAGTCTGGTATTCCTGCTTCCTTGAGGACACAGCAAGGACAAGGCAGATAGCGACGACGAAGACACCCTTCCAAAAGTCTTCATACCTCTAAAGCTAGAAAGAATAAGAAGAAAAGAACCGTTCGAGACTTAGACATTTTTGATTATTAAAACAACTCATAGAGACTGAAAAGAAAATAATACACCAATAATCTTGTGCTTGTTCCAAGTCAGAACTGGATCTATTTGCCATGCCACCTACTATGATGACCATGCAAGAAGCCCAATGGGTTGAATTTCATCCCGTCTCCTCTTTGGCGGATTCAGCTCCCATCGAGTTTGAAATCAAAGGGCAACCCGAAGATTACATTGATCTGAACAGCAGTTACTTGTATTTGAAAGTAAAAGTAATCAAAACGGACAACTCCGTTCCGGGATCCGATGCTCGAGTAGCTCACGTCATCAATTTCATGCACTCCTTGTTCAGCGATGTGGATTTATACATGAATAACAAACTGGTCAGCAGTAGCATGGATACTTACCCTTACCGAGCGTACCACGAAAATCTCTTGACGTACTGAAAGGAAGCCAAGAACACTCATCTAGATGCTTGCGTGGTATGGAAACCTGACACAGCATGCGCGAATAAGTTTGACGACACAGAATTGACAGCAGATGACAATCCTCACAATGTGGCTTTTAACGACCGTCGAAAGAAAATTCTGCAACGACGTAGTTTAGAACTGTTCGATCGATTGCATTTGGAAGTGGTTTCAAAAGAAGTATTTGTTGAACGGTGTGGATATTCGCTTAAGACTGAATCGTAGCAGTACTGCTTTCCATTTGATGGCTCATGTCAACGAATACAAAACCATTATCCAAGAAGCCAGGTTATATGTCCTTCGTGTCAAGCTTTGAGCAGAACGACAGCCAAGTATCCGATACGACGTGTGTGTAGCGTTTGCAAAGGTTGGGGTGGGGTACTTCCAATATATTAATTAAAATATTTATGGAGGTTCCACCTGGCTCGTGAATTTATAAGTTAAATTAAAGACGAAAGAGATGTACAGCTCTGAGCCCCCAGTCAGCACTGCCGACGGTTAAATTATATATATAACACGAAGATGAAATTCAAATGAAACAATTTAATAAAGCCTATAAATTTAAATGATACACAATCATTCGTCCTCCAAGTGAAAGCCTATTTCATCTCATGATTTTCAGTGTGAGTTCGATTTTCCACCTGGCCTTTGGTTGTACTCACCTATTTATTCGATCCTCAAACTCCTCCTGGATTTCACCCCTCCTGACTTCTCTCCTTCTTCCTCTTCCTTCCGTTTCTCTATCGAGACTATTGGGACCACCTTCACTGTTCTGTCCCCTGAAGCTTCCTCTCCAGATTTCCCTCTTTCCTTCTCTTTCTTCCGTCTCTAACGGAGACACTGGGACCACTATCACTAGTCTATCCCTCGAAGCTTACTGTGATAATCACAAGGCGTTAACATAGGGTTTATCGAATCTCACCTCACACTAAATCATCAATTAACCATCAGGTAAGGCTATTACTTTTTAGGTCACGCATACATACACATCAAAATTTTCACACACTCTTACAGGGAAACAATGGCGTAATAACACGATATCATACATATATCAATACATCGTATTTCATCAGTATATCTAATATATATATATATATATATATATATATATATATATATATATATATATATATATATATATATATATATATATAATCTCATTGTACTTACAATATTACAACAACCAGACGTATGTCTGTACACTACACTCCCACAAGCGTACAAAAATATTGAAAATATTCATATTACTAATTTCTCACAGTGCAACCATTTCAAAGATACCATTCAATTTCTAATATGGCATTGATAATGTGCTATTATACTATAAAATAGTGAATTATAATAATATTAATTCTTACGACGGCTAGCAAGCAATATGATTCTTTACAAATATGAACTCATTCTTCAAAATATACAAACATATCAACATGACAAAATAATTATTCCTACTACGATTTTAGTAATAATACGTATATATACAATCTACAATTAAATGCAGTCGCAGACAGCAAAGATCGAACAAATAGCTCACTGACATTTTTAGAAGCTACACTTAGAATTCTGTTCCTAAGGTTTTCTCGCCAATTAACGTATGGCCGAACGGAGTTCCAATTCACGGGTAAGTTATCTGTAACGAACTATGGCAACTAACGCTCACTGGCAGGTTTAAAGATATTATACTTTAAAAAAAATCAGGGTCCCACCCCTATCTCGATTCTGATTGGGTAGCGCTGGGGCCCTATCCACTCGACTAATTCAATCTGGCGGTCAGTCAGCGTATCCAGAAGATAAGGCACGCCCACTCCTTCTGGCAGCTTCTTTGATGTACAAAACATCATTCCAGCCCAAGGTGATAATTACACTTCTGACGGCCTTGGTCTGCTTCCTATCCTAGCTAACTTACGTAAGGGATGGTGTTAGCCTGTGGTCAAGTTTAACAATAAACAGTGGCTTGTCCGACTTACTTGATTACACATGGTTCTAATTTTATTTTGGGTCTGGCAAAACGCCACATCGTGGAAGTAAAAACTTTCACCATTGCCACTGGACTCCGATCCAAGATCGAAGATCATCTGTTCCAAGGGCAGTTGCCCAAACGTTTATTCATTGGTATCGTTAGCAATGCAGCCCTCAACGGTAATCACAGTGAAATTCATTTCCAGTTTAAGCACTGCAAAGTATCCAAAATCGGAGTCAGTCGCGATGTCAAAACTTTGTGTACCCTACCTTTCGAACCAACTTTACCCAGAAGAATTACTTGAGGTCGTACTGTCGCTGTACGAAGCCACAGGACAGTTAGGAACCGACACCAGTCACGGCATTTCCTACGACGATTATTCAGAAGGTTACACGTTGTGGGCTTTTGATTTCACTCCAGACCAAGGCAGTGACGAGGGACATTTCCACCCTATAAAATCTGGGCAACTGCGTGTGGAACTTCAGTTTGAAGAATCTCTTACCGAAACGGTGAATGTCATTCTGATTGCCGAATTTGATAATACCATAGAAATCAACAGTTTGAGAGAAGCCATTCTAGACTATTAGAAACTATGGAAGACCCTTGTCCATCTTTGAATAGTGGAGAACCGGTGGAAATGGAATGGAAGGTTAGAGAGAAAGCAGACCCTCAAGACAAAAGAGAAGAAGTAGTGATAATGCAGTCCAGATGGCCAAAACAGGAACAACAGTTAGTCACCTGTTTTGCCAATCACTTGGAGTATACAATGAGGGACATGATCAAGAAAGATTGTTATGGATGTCGAAACGATCATCCCAGTCAAATTCAACACGATAAATGATGATGAGTCAAGAAGAAAAATTGGACGAGTATCTGAACGAAGCTTGGAGTCTCATCTCCTTTTCCGCTGCCAAACACCACATCATGACTAGACGTGAAAACCATTTTTCACTAGTCACCATTTGGTGCCATTGCACCTCTAGCTTTGCATCTTCCGATTGGCTGATAGGGTTCAGTGTGTGGTTGTACTATTTCCACTCACCTAGGTCTTTCATTCATGTCGATAGCCACTCAATACGGACGCGACATGACCAAATTAAATAGCATACTATGTATACATAAACGCCCGTGGGGACGTGCCACCATTCCGTCCCTACGGGAACAATTAAATCACTACTATATTATTGGTAGTGTAAAACAGTGAATATATGACCCTCCGTGGCTGGCTTCACTTTAATTCAACTATTCGATTCCAGTCTGACCATCCATTGTATGACTCATCCTCCAATGAAGATGTGCTCAAGACTAGCCAAGCTGAACGAAGCTTACATCAATCTGCATCGTATCAGATAAAATCTGATGCCAAAGCCTGAAGAGATAGAGAATGTTAGAATGTTGCAAGTGACGGAAGACCTCATAGAAGAACTCTTCGGAGAGGAAATTCAGAAAGAAAAAGAAGAATGGACTGAGAAGTATAGACTTCAGAAGCAGAGAGAGAGAGAGAGAGAGAGAGAGAGAGAGAGAGAGAGAGAGAGAGAGAGAGAGAGAGAGAGAACAGCAGCAGCAACAACAGCAGCAGGAACCAGACAGAGGTTTTGTCGACTGTCGGGCGGACATGAAAGAGTTCTCCTTCTCTTTCCGAAGAAGCAGAACCTATCCTGTTGCCAATCGAGGACGCAGTCTTAGACAATAAAAGATTGCCATAACTCCTCGTGCACAAAAAACAGGGCTACTCAATACTCTCGAAAAGAAATAATAATTCAATTTGATAATGGTATGTGAGGAAGTTAGAAACATAGAAGTGCGTCTACAATCACAGTCTCTTATTACTTTTGTTAGAAGTGCCTCTATAAACACAACGTATTTTATAGTAAATTGTTAAATTTATAATTTATGTTTGTAAAATAAAAAGTGAGCGAGTGTCTCTTTTAAGTCCGCGTGTTTTGGTGATGATAGCAAGCAAGCAAGTTGTATTTTTCATAGTTATCACCGTCCACGAAGGGACATTTGGACAACTTTTATATCCAGCATATCGCTGGACATTTATTACCCTTACCATATGTGTAAAAACACACTTATCATTTGGGGCGTTATACCGAATTACTAATAAGTAACTATCGGTATAAATGGAAGCCCTGGGGCAGGTAGGCAAGACCCATCCACACCTACCCCCATCAACTTCGTCGGCAGGTCAGCAGGAAGAGGCAAAGGAGGAAAGGTCCCGGAAATTAATTCATCGTCGTCCCACACGCAGAGGCAGCCGAACATACACCCAGACCCCAACAAAGAAACACGAGGCGCCAAAGTACCACACCCTTGTTATTATAATTGCAACCCCATAGGACATGTGTCAAAAGTGGAAGTGCTATACTATGTTGTGTTGTGGATTGTTTTAATGTTATTTATTGTATTACATTACTATTGCAACATTGTGTTGCGGAGGTCTGATAGTCCTGGATTAAGACTACCTTATATATTCTAAGAGGGTCATAATGTGAGTGTGTGCATTTGTTGTCCATGGAGTTGCAATCCCTTTTGATTTATTTCAAATTTAATCCAGTTTTACTAATGGAGTCCCTGTACCAATCATGTGTAAGCCACCTGTGCAATTGTGTCAAGATATATAAGTTACGAATTTCCTAACGCTTATCACTATGCCCCTAAGTAAGTACATAGTGTACTGTACAAATCTCCACCATCCTACTGGCAAAAATCCCTTCACGAAGAACGAAATTCACCCTAAGAAAAAACAAAATACCTACACTAGGGTGTCAGAGTGACTATGTAGTTTGTTCTTGTTAGGTTGTTTTAAGTTATAAATTTGGTAGGGGTAATGTATGTTGTTGATCACAGGGATGTTTTCCTTCACGTCCGCGATTGTCCCATTTATAGAGAAGCAAACAAATCTCAAATATGATCATTTCGGATCACACCCAACCAAATTTATAACTTAAATAACCTAACCTGAACAAACTTGCATAGTCACTCTGACAAACTAGTGTAGGTATTTGGTTTTTTCTTAGGGTGAATTTCCCTCTTCGAGAAGGGATTTTCACCGGCCAGTAGTAGGATGGTGGCGATTTATACAGTACACTATGTACTTACTTAGGGGAATAGTGATAAGTGTTAGGAAATTCTGTAACTCATATATTTTGACACAATTGCACAGGTGGCTTACACACGATTGGTGTAGGGCATCCACTAGTATAACTGGATTAAATTTGGAATAAATCAAAGGGACTGCAACCTCATGGACAACACATGCATTCACTTACATATATGACCTTATTAGAAAATATAAGGTAGTCTTAATCCAGGACTATGAGACCCCCGCAACACAATGTTGCAATAGTAATTAAATACAATAAATAACATTAAAACAATTCACAACACAACATATTATAGCACTTCCACTTTGGTACATGTCCTATGGGGTTGCAATTATCTCCTACGGTGTGGCTCCTCGTGTTTCTTTGTTTTTGGGTACGGTTGTATGTGCAGCTGCCTCTGCGTGTGTGACGACGATGAATTGATTCCCGGGACCCTTTCCTCCTTTGCCTCTTCCTGCTGACCTGCCGATGAAGTTGATTGGAGTAGGTGTGGATGGGTCTTGCCTACCTCACTCTGGGCCTCCATTTATATCGATAGTTACTTTTTAGTAATTCAGTATAACGCCCCAAATGATAAGTGTATTATTACACATATGTTAAGGGTAAATAAATGTCCAGCGATATGCTGGATATAAAAGTTGTCCAAATGTCCCTTTGTGGACGGTGATAACTTTAAAAATACAACTTGCTTGCTTCCAGTCTGGGAAGAAGGAAAGATGAAGAAACAGGGAAGAAGGAAGTAGGAAGAAAGTGGGAAAGAGAAAAGGGAAAAGAAGAGAAAAAGAAGAAGGAAAAAATGAAATAACACCAATCACACCCCACACCAACTTTAATTTTATTTTTTTTATATTTCCTTCCCAGGGTTCTCATTTGGTACGAGAACCCTTTTAGAACAATCTCTTTCTCGAAATCTAACTTGATCAATTTTGACCACCGCTCAAAATTAACAAGCTAAAGTACCTAACAGTGACTACACTCATTTATGTCGCTAAGACATTTTAGCAATTAAATTTGTTAAGGACCTACAACATGTACACTATGTACTAGAAATATTTATTGATAGGAAAGATGAAAAATTTGATTTCATATAATTGTACAGGTGGCTTACACATTATTGGTATTTTTTCGGTCCATAGTAAAACCGGACTAGATTAGAAATAAGTGCGACCCGGGCGTTTCAAGCGTAAACAATGGCAACATCCAGGAGTGTGGAGAAACAGAACAAGGCTAACCGGAATTTTCGACGAAAACACGGCTGGTCCATTGGACTTTATCTACTTTTACGTAACACGGGTTCTGATTAGATTTTGGAAATCTTGATTTCAAACTCTGCCTATTCTCACACTGATGTAAAGTACAACTTAACTATTTGGCAATTCACTAATTACACAGATACTTAATACTTCATTTTAGAAGTAATAAGATATCAAACCGATTGGATTCTGTCTTTAACTAGAGTGACACAATTTGACAAACTAGCTTTCCTAAACCGGGTGCCATCCTGCTTTGCCGTGACCAGACTTGTTACTCTAAGGCGAGACTGCCAGTGAACGCGGGTGCCGGGGAGACTGCGACAACACAGCCTAGTGTAGTCAAAGTTACCTTTGGTTCCGACCAATTAAATAGCCCGACCCTCGGGCATTAACTGGTCGTGAAAGCACTTAGTTGCACATGCGACCTTAATTCATATAATTGAATTGAATTGAGTCTGGCTACCTATCGTTGGCACATCAACCCAAAGAAGATGACCAGACTATAAAAATTTATAGAACTTCAGATGCACCTGGATAATGCTAGACGTCTCCTGGACGAGCTGGCTATGGAGGTCGTAGCAGAACAGGCCAGGATTGAAGAAGAGGAGGAGAGAAACAAGAAAGAAGAGGAGAAGGAAATGAAAATAAAAATCTTGCCTCACCTTATCATGAGACAGAGTAGTAAAGTGACACCTATGGTGAGGACACCTCCACAGACACCACAACCACAACAACCACAAGAACCGCTACCAGTACAGGTGAATGTGGATATTCTTCATATCAAATAATGCTTCGGCTAACAAAACAAAAAACAAGACCCAGACAAGTTACTTATATGGCAATGGAATTGCACAGGGATAAATAAAAACCATGGAGAACTAATCGCAGCAATCCACGGAACCATCACCAAGCCCAAGATCATCTGTCTTCAAGAAACTCTTTTTAAGGAAACCTGTACAAACATTCCTAAAAAAAAAACTGGCTATCAAACTACATTCTTAAAACACAGAAGTACCGGCAAAAAAGGAGAAGGCCTAGCCATATATGTACATGACACCATCACAGACGCAGTAGAAGAAGTTATTAATGTGAACTCAACAGAAACACCAATTGAATTTCAAAAACATTTCTTCACATTAGCAACCATAACAATACATCTGTACAACATATATTATCCAGGACAAAATAGCCAAAACAACAACCAACTTTTTCAACAAATATTCAATAAAAGGGGCACAAACACTATTATCTGCGGCGACTTCAATGCACATCACACAGAATGGGGTAGTGACCGCACAGATACGAGAGGGAAAAACATCATAAAATACATAACAGAAAAACAACTAGAACTTTTGAAGAACGGAACTCCCACACGTCTAGACCCCAGCCAAGGCAAACTCTCTGCCATTGACCTCACCATTGCGACGCCTAGCCTGGCTGTAATTACCTAATGGGAAGTGATGCAACATTCTACATTAGGCAGCGACCACTTCCCCCTATGTACCACCATATACGTCTCGTGCCCAACGGAGCAACAAAAAACACAACAAAGATGGAAACTCAAAATGCAAACTGGAACAGCTTTAAAGACCAACTTAAATTAATAAACCTTGCAGAAATCCGAGATGAGGATACAAATAAATATTACGACGATTCATACAAATTATAAACGAAGCGGCAAATAAGAGAATACCCAAAACAACAGGTTTCCATTATAAACAGACTGCAATCCCCTGGTGGACAGAAAATTGCAGAATTGCCATTCGGAAGGGAAAAAAGCCATAAATCGCTGTAAACACACAAAAACCGCCTCTAACTTTCTTATATACAAACAAACAGAAATCAACACTAGGACGGAAATAAATGAGGCAAAAAAGGACTCATGGAGAAGATACTGCACAACGCTCAATAATAAAACAAATACTAAAGAAATATGGAATAAAATAAAAGCCATGAAAGGCAAAACACCCACAACAGCGCCGAAAATCCAGGGAACAAAAAACAAGATGGAAGTAGCAGAGAAGTTAGCCCTACACTTCGCTAACTCCAGCAGCGATAACAATCACAAACACGAGTTCTTACAGCAAAAATCAACATTAGAAAAAGAATTCCCCCACATTTCCAAAGATCGAGACAACAGAGAATCGCCACTGAATGACCCTTTTAATCTGAAAAAATGGAGACAAGCCCTCAGCAAAAAACAAAGTACATCACCAGGAGAGGATAACCTAGGCTAAGAAATATACAAACAATTACCACCCAATATCCAGAGCATTACCGTAGACTTAATAAATCTGATATGGAGAACAGGTCGCATCCCCACACTATGGAAGCGAGCCATAATCATAGCCATCCCAAAACCAGGGAAAGACCCTACTAATGTAACCTCCTACAGACCTATTTCACTAACAAATACAATCTGTAAGGTAATGGAAACAATGGTCAACAATAGATTAAAACACCATCTAGAACAAAATCAACTACTGGCTGAAACCCAAAGTGGATTTAGGAATCAACGATCTACACTTGATCAATTAATCCGTCTGAAAGCCAACATCAAATTAGTATTTAATGCCAAAAGGAAAAGAGATAGACACCTAATAGCAATATTTCTAGACCTAGAGAAAGCCTTCGACCTAGTCTGGACCAATGGCCTCATCTCTCAACTCAACCAATTTGGCATAACAAGAAGAATGCACCCTGGATAGCAAACTTCATTACGGGAAGAACCTTTAAAACCAGAGTAAGAGAGGCCTTGTCCCAAACATAAATCACCGGATAATGGAACCCCCCAAGGAAGTGTGATTAGCCGAACCCTATTCAATCTAATGGTCAACAGTCTAACCAACTATCTCAAAAAATTGCTCAGTTGATCTGTCACAAATTGCCGATGACAGTATTATCTGGAAAGCAGGAACCCCCAATAGTCAAAAGAACATCACTCAAATTCAGAAAGGACTAGACATCATCGGAACATGGGCTAACAACTGGGGTTTCAAAATATCCCAAATAAAAACAGTTGCCATGCTCTTCTCCCCCAACTAACAAACAACCTAAATACCCTAAACTATATATACAGAATCAGCCCATCCAATTCCAAAACGAGATCCACTTCCTGGGAATACTACTAAATGAAACAATCAACTGGAAACCACACCTACAACAAACTATACAAAAATGTCAAAAAGATCTAAACATACTTAAAAACATCAAAGGTACTATATGGGGAGCTGATCAGCAAACTATGCTAATGATTTACACATCTTTAATCCGAGATAGACTATGGCTGCCAGATCTATTCCTCAGCCAACAAGAAAACACTTAGACAACTAGACAGCATCCAATATAGAGCACTTAGACTCGGCACCGGTGCATTACCGAACACCTCCCTACAAATCCTCGCATGTTAACCACCATTACACCTGAGAAGAGAAGAAAACATTCTTAGATACGCCTGTAGAATCTCAATACATAAGGAGATCAATCCCACCAGAAACATAATAAGTAAATGTCAAACCACCTTTAGCTCAAGACTGGTACCACATCCTCCAGCAGCTAACAAAATACACACACTCTGCAAAGAACTCAATCAAAGAGAACTCCAAGCAGAACAACTACTTATCAAGGACCCCACACCTTGGACAAATAACCAACCTAAGATCAACCTAACGGCACTCCAACTGGTACATAAGCGCGACAACCCCAATATCACATTAACACAAGTACAAAGCCTCGTCAACAACAATTATGATGAATATGTAAAAATCTATACTGACGGCTCAAAATCTAAAGAACTACATAGAATGGCTGCAACGGTAGTGATCCCAGAACATCAGACCACATTTACGACAAGACTACCGGATGACTGTTCCATATATACCGCGGAATTCTGGGCCATCAACCGAGCCCTAAAATGCATAGTAACACAAAATCAAAAACAGTACGTCATCATAACAGACTCACTTAGTGTACTTGAAAGTATTGAGACAAGTAATTCCAAAAGTAGACAAAACCTGCTAGAGGACACTATGCTGACCATCAGGGAAGCAGATAAATCACACCAAACCATACACTTCTTGTGGGTGCCATCTCACATCAATTTGCCTGGAAATGAAAAAGCAGACCAAGCAGCAAAAAGCAGTCTGATGAAAGACCAAATTGAACCCGTAAAGTACAACACTCAGGAACTATATAGTCAAGTCAGGGACATAGTTAATAATAAATGGCAACAACAATGGGAAAACTCCACAAAGGGTAGACATCTATACCAACTACAAAAAGAGGTCACTAGAACCCAACGTTTACCAAAAAGCCTGGCAGCCATTGATATTAAAATCATCAACAGAATCAGAACAGGTAAAACACTACTAAACGGCAGCTTTATGAAACATATAAGTACAGGACCCACGCCGGATAAATGTCCACACTGTCCAGAAACTGAAACATTGGAACATGTATTCAACATATGTCACAAATACCATCGACAACGTACCGTCCTCCAACTACAACAAAGAAAACTTGACTCAGTTACATCATTCCCCCAAATTCTAGATAAAAGGTATAACAAAAACGTAAATACTACCTATATAAATATACTTAATTACCTAAAATCAATAGACATAAAACACAAAATATAAATATCAAAACAACCAAATAAATAAAAAAAACATAAACATAGCCATAGAGTTAATATTTATCAATCAAGGGGCCAGAGCAGATAATAACATCGCTAGCTCAAAAGCAGACCCACGTAACAATGCCTTAAATAAACAGACAAAAAATAAATATTATAACTACCAAATAAATAAATAATTAACGAGGCCATATCGGTTAAAGGGGCCAGAGCGGATAGTAATACCGCTAGCTTAAAAAAGCAGAACCACTTAACATTACCCTAAAATAAATATATAAAATAAAAGAGAAAAGGGGAAAGGAAGGGAAAGGGGGGGGGGATAATATAAACATTGTAATGAGAGGAAAAAAGGAAGAAAGGGGAGAAAGGGAAGAAGGAGAAGGAGGAAAAAGAGAACATTACACTAAGTAGTGGCACAATGTAGGTACAGTAAAACTAGTCAACCGACAAGTGGCAAGATAAATACAAGTGTGATGAGAACACCGGGATCAAATAGTGATAGTTCAAGAAAACATAACAGCAACCAACCGACAAGAAAAAGTAAAAGGAAATGGAAAAGAAGGATGGAAGAAGGAAAAAGAAAGAAAGAGGGAAGAAGGGAGTAGGAAGAAAGTGGGAAAGAGAAAAGGGAAAAGAAAAGAAAAAGAAGGAAGAAGTGAAATAACACCAAACAAACCCACTCCAACTCTAATTTTTTTCTTTCTTTTTTTTCCCCCCAGGGTTCTCATTTGGTACGAGAACCCTTTTCGAACAATCTCTTTCTCGAAATCTAACTTGATCAATTTTGACCACCGCTCAAAATTAACAAGCTAAAATACCTAACAGTGACTACACTCATTTATGTCGCTAAGACATTTTAGCAATTAAATTTGTTAAGGACCTACAACATGTACACTATGTACTAGAAATATTTATTGATAGGAAAGATGAAAAATTATATGACTATATGGATTTGATATAATTGCACAGGTGGCTTACACATTATTGGTATTTTTTCTGTCCATAGTAAAACTGGACTAGATTAGAAATAAGTGCGACCCGGGCGTTTCAAGCGTAAACAATGGCAACATCCAGGAGTGTGAAGAAACAGAACAAGGCTAACCGGAATTTTCGACGAAAACATGGCTGATGCGTTTGACTTTATCTACTTTTACGTAACACGGGTTCTGATTAGATTTTGGAAATCTTGATTTCAAGCTCGGCCTATTCTCACACTGATGTAAAGTACAACTAACCTATTTGGCAATTCACTAATTACACAGATACTTAATACTTCATTTTAGAAGTAATAAGATATCAAACCGATTGGATTCTGTCTTTAACTAGAGTGACACAATTTGACAAACTAGCTTTCCTAAACCGGGTGCCATCCTGCTTTGCCGTGACCAGTCATGTTACTCTAAGGCGAGACTGCCAGTGAACGCGGGTGCCGGGGAGACTGCGACAACACAGCCTAGTGTAGTCAAAGTTACCTTTGGTCCCGACCAATTAAATAGCCCGACCATTGGGCATTAACTGGTCGTGAAAGCACATACTTGCGCATGCGACCTTAATTCATATAATTGAACTGAATTGAATTTGAGCTATTCAATTTTGAACACATCAAGATGGCCATCGACTTGTTCAACCAACTCCGAGACAGCTGGTTTTGGATAATTGATGCAGAATATGTGGTGGAAAGACTTGAGAAAGAATTTCAGTGTAGCCTGGAGTTTGTAGCCAATTTGAAATTAACGAGAGATCTGTTAGAAGGTATGATAGAGGACGAAGCCATTAAATTAAGAAGACTTATTAAAACAAAATATGTAAGAGTAGGGAGCTTGAAGGAGGCACTTGATAATGTCATCAAAGTCAGGTGCTTTCTAGAAGAAACATTAAACTTGATAGAGTTGGCATATGTGAAGCGTGGACTAGACCGGCTAAAGAAAGCGGAAGCAATGATGAGAAAAGTGATGGAAGAAGAGGTGATCACGATTAAAGATAACTGGACAAAGGAGAGAAAGGAACAAGACAACAAAAAGAAGAGTACTTTGATCAACTAAATCAGAGATGGGTTAAAGTCATTGAAAAGTTTAGAACTATGGGACATCCTGACTGGATTCCCGAGGACGAAAAGAAGAAGGAAATATTTGGAAAAATCAAAAGGTGGTGGAACAACGGCAGTAAATAAAAGAAGAAGTACCCAAAGGCCTTTTTCAAGGCCACTCATATACCTCGAAAAGATATTTGCTTTCTTTGCCTCAATTTCCCTTGTCGCTAGACAGTCCCACCATGTTAAATTTCCCTTGACGCTAGATAGTTCCAAACAATATTCCCCATGTTAAATTTCCCTTGTCGCCAGATAGTCCCACCATGTTAAATTCCCCTTGTCGCTAGATAGTCCCACCATGTTAAATTTTCCTTGTCGCTAGATAGTCCCACCATGTTAAATTTCCCTTGTCGCTAGATAGTCCCACCATGTTAAATTCCCCTTGTCGCTAGATAGTCCCACCATGTTAAATTCCCCTTGTCGCCAGGGTATCCCAAGCCCTTTTTGACTGGATTTTCCATTGTCGCCAGGGTATCCCACATTACTACTAATTTCTCCTTCTTGCTTGTTAGGTATATCGTGAGCTTCGGAGCATGATAGCTATTGAAGGGTCTTTCGCGCTGTTGTTGTTGCATCTTCCGTTGTTTAGTGGTGTTGTTCCTTGTGGGGTTCAGTAGTGCCAATCGTGTGTTGCATTTGCTCCCTTTCGGTTTTGATTAAGGGATGTCAGTGGTGCTTACTTTGGTTAGGTTGGTGTTTTCTTTGGTATGGTGTTTGGGCTCATTGGTCTGTGACCATGTGTGGTATGTGAGTCTTGGGGTGGGAGTAGAAGGATTTGTTTTCTTAATTCGTTGTTGCCCATTCACTGGCTGTTTCCCTGACTGGGGACTCCTTCGCTTTATGTTTCAAGACGGACGCGATAGAGAATATCCATATGGTTTTTGTTAGGTCAGAATACTATGGTAGCTGATCTTTATGATGAATGATAGAGAGAAGTAAAAGAGCATGTGTATGTATAAATATTGAAAACAAACGACAGAAATGTCTTTTTCAAAACACAACATTTTTTTATTAAAATAACTAACAACCAACATTTAGCAATAAAACATATATATATATATATATATATATATATATATATATATATATATATATATATATATATATATATATATATATATTTACAAGGTTGACAACATTGTGAATTCAAGCTAGATTTCCAATGATGGAATTCATTGGGCCATTGATGTAAACTACATTCCTAGCTAAAGACAACATATAGCCATAATGATTAAGAAACTATTGATCTGCTTTGCCATCGATTTTAGAAGAGTGACGATCAAAAAATTCACAAAATGTTCTAAATAATATCTAAGACTGTGTTGATGAAGAAAATATACATAATATTGTCCACACATCATGGAATATGTACCTTGTAATTTAATTTTATTGAATCGTGTCGTCTAGGCATTTCGTCTCATTAAGTCGATGATGTCGTCTTCCAAAGGTGGTAATCAATACGAATCAAAATACTCAACATAACCATCTTCAGGGAAGTAGACGGCTACCCAGTGGAGTCATGCATGTGAGATGACTGTTGTCCGTGTTGATGACATAAGCTTGATGGTTTTCAGATTTGCGATGAGGTAGTTCATCTATAGCACACAAAAAAAAGATTCCAATTAGCAACATAAGGACTGTTGTTCAAAATGTCATAAAGCTCCTAGGTATTCATGTTTGTGTTGTTTTTTCTTCTTCTTGTTTTCTGCATATCAGAAATTAATTAAATCCGAACACTTTGCTTAAAGATATTTGAAAAGTAACCATTTATTCGCCGCGTCTCCGTACTCTGAGCTAAGAGAGCTTCGATGTGATGGATCACTACAGCAATCAGTGAAGGAGAAGAATGATCACACAACTCGTTAGAAAATCATTTTCGAAATGGAGTTTCACAGTGACTTTTCTTTTGGAGAATGGAATATTTTGTCCCAGATCTCGTTTTTATAGAAATGTTGACAGTGTCGAAATAAGACATACTAACGGGCAAATAATGAGGATGTAGAAATTCCCGGTGAACTTAATAGGTGTTTCCACCTTCCTCGTCAGTGATTGTGATAGAATCCACTTTGAAAGCAATGAAGGCAGTAACGGTACGGAGGTGTATCCCACCACGTTGTACTCCACCACATCGTTTTAAACAAAGATCAAATCGAGTCATTCGTTCAGTGCTACAGGGGATCCAAAAGCCCTGTTAAACTACATCATATTGTTGTTGATCTTCAGGCTCAAATTCTGTGCTAATAAATATGGATGTCCATCCAGAATGTTAAACAAACTACCATTAAACCCGATGGACAAAGTTTCGGTATCCCGAAATCTCATCAGTAGACGGCGAGCCATTTTATGGTAATCAACCTTAACAATTTTGTGGCTATGTTCAGGACACTGCCAAACCCATCCTTGAACCTGTCAGCAATTCCGTTCACGAGATGCTAACCTCTAAAATAATAGCCTGCCGGTGTAACAAGACAACTGAATGGAATTTCGGGATTCATAACGGACCACTTTTAACGATTATATAAATACAATATTTAATAATAAATGACTTGAATGAGCAATTAATTATCAATACCTGCGTGTATATTTAATCAAAATATTGGATTAATCAAAAAAAAAAAGAATCCACAACTGTAATAATGAAAAATACAATTAAATTACTCTACAAAAATACAAACACAAGGGGTGAATGATTCACAGTGGTTACAAAATGGAAAGATGGATATAGTTTACCCAGTTAGCAAACAATGTAGAATTTTACATATGTAGTAAAATGAATCCACTCATAGTAAAATTACGCAAACAAAAAGGACAGATATACAACTTATCTTTAGAGTCCCGAAAGATACAATTGCTTTTGCGAACCCCAAAATTAGCATAAGGCTACAAGATTATATGTAAGGAGATACCCTCCGTCATTAGCACACTTTATTTCAGCTCCACGGCTGCTACAGTTCAGCTTGCACCACGTCGACCTCGATCACTCCGATAACTTGGAACGCTCGAGTCTCTCCAGCCACTCTGGACACTCCAGACAGCTCTACACATTCCTGAAAAACCGGACTCTCTAGACTCTAGACAACACCGGACAGAGTCTGGACAGCTGGAAACATCAAACACCGTGTACTATACATGAAAACGTAATAACGTTATAGAACAGCAGAACAATTTTGAACCTTGATATAAATACAATGTTTCATAATGAATCGCTTGAATGAGCAATTAATTATGAATACGTATACGTACGTGTATATTTGATCCAAATATTAGATTTTGAACATAATAACGAACAAATGTAATAAAGAAAAATACAAACAATTTGCTCTACAAAAGACAAACATAAAGGCGTAAATGATTCACAGTGACTAAACAATGGAAAGACGGATATAGTTTACTCAGCTAGCAAACAATGTAGAATTTTACTTATGTAGTAAAATGAATTCACTCATAGTGAAATTGTGCAAATGAAATAGGATATATATATATATATATATATATATATATATATATATATATATATATATATATATATATATATATATATATATATATATATATATTATCATTTCAGTATGTAAATATACAATGGGTTTTACGACCCCCAAACGTTCAGCTTTATAGCTTCTACGAATAACTCCTATGGTTGGCATTACAGCTTATAGCATTAGCCACTCTGGATAGCTAAGACGGCTCCACACTTCCCATATGCTCTGGACACTAGAGTCTGTACATTACCGGACAACACAGGACACTTAAGCAACTAACATCACTGGACACTGCACATTCCCCACTCTCCAGATAATGTACAGCTCCACAACTTGGACACTCCATATACTAGACAGCTCTACAGTGGGGACACTCCAGAGACTGGACAACACCAGATACTGGACAATACCGGACAACACCGGACACTGAACATTTCCAGACACTGGGCAGCTGAAAACATATCTAATACCGTGTCCTATATATACGACACTGGCATCAAAAAGTAACAACGTTATACACGGTAAGTTATACAGATAATATTACTGACGCAATGATTACAAAACAACAAGTTCAGAAGTAAACCTAAACCTGTTCGATAAGAATCCTACTGTACTAAACATTTCTTAAAAATGAAGCCTTATATTACTATTATTAATCCATCACTAAGTCGCAAACAAGAAAATGTAAAGGTGTGCATTATACTGCGTAAACTAAAACAACAATACATAAAAAAAATTGATGTGGTAGTATAATCGTAGTGATATCGTATATACAATATATTAATAAACTTCCATACCTCTACAACTGGAGATGTGGAAGTCTATATAGTAGACCGCTGACTGACAATAATATCCGTAATGTAAAGAACTTTACATACGGCGAGGTATTTATACACATATATTGTCTGTGGACTGAAGCCTTTAGGTTCTTCTCATCGAAAGCACTTCGCACGTGCGGCATAGGATGGAGTGAATTTACTATTTTGAAACACGACACAATTTACTTTAATTACCCTCGGGTATCGTTGTACACCAACAACGAAACTTGAGTACATGTACTTAATAAATAAAACGGTTTATACAATTCCGTGATAGCCGGAATTTTCAAAGTATAAATGTTTAATAATGGATTGCTTGCTGACTTTGTGTCACCTGAAAACCCGATTTTATTAATCTCTTATTGCAATTGGACGTTCAGGATTTTAACCTGGAAAGTGTTTTGATTTTTAGTGATGTTGTTTATTTGCGTACGGTAAATCATTTCCACCAAGGACACTTCATATCGGGCTTCGTGATCCAATTGATAGACCTGAGTTAATTTGGCTCTGTAACAACACAAAGTATTGTTGGGAAACACTTGCATGGTATTATCACTGGGTAACGTTAAGTAAAATTGGTTGATATTCATAATTCCATAATACGGCTATCCGAGGGGTCACTCGAAGTCAGATGAGTGTTTAAAAGAGGATTGATGTGTTGATTAATGTTGAGGAAATTGCTCTTGGGAGCCTGACTGACGATATACATAAGACGTCCGTTGTTACCGTTAGAGGCGTATTTCATGGATTGATTAGGAAGAAGGTAACCGATGCAACTGCTCAATAAAACTGTCCACAATTGTTTGTCTCATTGTTGCAAACTGAATTTGGCAATGGCAGCACTGATAACACAATACATCAAAAAGATTTAGCAGGAAAAGACGATTTCCGTGTTTTTGCACCCGTTCTCCAAATCAGGATTGGAGGGTAAATGTAGTGTTTGTTGTTCTGGCCAACGATGGTATTCCATCCATCGTTTGTTAGGTGCTAAAGTCAGTTTTCGTCCTTCCACTCGCTTCCAAAGGGCACGTCTAAGATCGTTGTGATCCTAAGGTCCCTTTTGTCTTCTCATCATTCTTACCTTCTGAAGCGGGTAAAAGATTTCCTACAAGTGCCAACACAAGGGCTGCTAATGCTTTGACAAAATGTGCCCCTAAAATCATGGGTAAAAATCCTTCGCGTTGCAACTTTTTTTTCTTTTTTCGAATGGGTATATTTTTCTGTACCATTTGGCAAAGAACGTGTCGATGTTTGGCTAAGCATTTTTGTTTCTGATGTGGAGACAAGGGTATCATGCCTTTCAAGACATTCAAACAACATTCGAAATCGGTATAGATGACATCTTTGGAGGCAGTTTGAATGATTTGTTGTCGCATGGGAAGAGAGGCTTTGGACGGGAACGGACACCACGTCCCCATGTTTGGTTACAAAAGAAGGTAGTCCTTTCCTTTTCTTTCCTTTGGTGAGTAAAAGAGGTTTTCTAGGGTTGACATCTTTGTTTGTTCGCTCCAAAAATTACACTGACGTCGATGATTTGACACACGCCCTTTTCTCATTTTATTTGGACTATTGCTTCGTCAAAAAAGGTGAGGATGATTCTTCCAAAATCGAATCCTTTTCGAAAATGGTCATCAAAGAACTAACTTTCCCTTTGGTGACTTCTCCTTTTCTTTGGACGACTGCGTCCTTTTAGGGGATGACGTCGCTGTTTAGCAAAGCGTTTTTTGGGGATGACGGAACTTTTTCCTTCTCCTTGTTGGATAGTAGAACGTCGATGGGGACATTGTGCATGTCTTTAAGGGTGCATCTTTGGGTGCTCAGAAACACAGAAACACTTTTTCACATCGTTTATTACAAACCTTTTTTTAGATTGGAATGCGCCGCCACTGATTGTCTATGCGTCGTATCAACTTGATGACAGGTAACACACGTCATGAAAGGGTTCGCATCGAACTAAATCGGGACAGTTCTTATTTGGGCAAATCCAGCAAACTCTGTAACATGCCCGATCGTTTTTGGAATTTGACTTCTGGGGCAGGTACTTTCTGAGCAGCTGTCACTGCCACTAAAGAGGAGGAGGGTGTCACTGCTGAACATTTGGGGAGACGCCATTTTTTCCATTGTCTCATCAACTGCGAAAGAACGGGTGCAAAACTGGGTTGGTCTGGCATCACCAGCAATGGAGAAGTGGAAGAACCTGAGACTACTGGAGACGCGGTCAATGTCATTGCAGGTCGTGATTTGCGAATGTAAGGTTGCGTCCTTGATAAAGAAATAGGAGAGGTAGCCATAGTAGTTTAGGGGGTGTCACTTTTGACACGATAACAGATAAGACAAGAGTTTTTATGCATTTTTTTCAGGACATGTTTATTTCAAAACATGTTTAAAATGGAACAACACGAAATACAAAATTACATAAAGCCAAATGGATAAGTACACCAATAAAATACACATAACAGCGATCAAAGTGGAATATAAACAAGTTTCAGTACAACATATTTTTTGGCAACCAAGGTGTCCTAGAGGTAGTTTGTAATGTTCTTACAGTCTCAACATTGGGCGCAGTCACACAGGTGTCCTCCGGAAATGGTCTTTCGGGTATGTTCATGACAGTTCTATCCTGAAAGGAGTTATTGTCCTCGGTGACAGATTCTTCTCCTGTTACTAACTCAGGTTTAAAAGTGACTTTTTTGACTGTACGTTGGATTTTAGGATCACAACGCTTGAGCATAATGGGCTACTTCTTTAGTCCAGGCCTCAAAACCTCGACTTTTCTAGTCACGTACATCTGTCCAGTGAGGGTTTAAAAATCACAAGCTACAAACACATTATCGTACACATCTTCAGTACCTAAAAGTTGACGATTTTTTTTCCCTCGTAGAGGTCGAGAAGTATCCAGATGAAAACGGAATGCTTTAAGCAGAAGGTATCTCGTGGACATTTCATGGAGCCACCATAATGTCTTTGTAGGTATTGTTCGTAAAGTGTCCACAAGAAATTTACGGTTAAACGAAATCACAGAAAGCAAGTCACTAAGACACACACTACACGTCGACCCCAACTTTTGGACACAGTTTTCGTAATAAGTGTTGGTAATCTTCCACCGTTTGAATATTATCATTGATTACCTTCCACGGAATCTGTTGTATCACAAATGATAAAGGTTGTGGCATGGTAGCACGTTTGCTTACTTCTTCTCAAAGGCAATAAGTGTACATTCTGCACAGAGATGATCGTACTTCAGTGGTGAATCTAATGGTTTTGTCACTAAATCACACGTCACACTCCGTTCAGAAGTTTCCTCCCCAACTACGTTTACGTTGTGAAAAAGATTTAGGTAATCCTCTAACTATTCTTCCGGAATTCTTTACAGTATGTTTTACCTAGTAATTAAAAAGAATGAGTCAAACACAAAAATATCCTTCTAGCTCACGTCCAGTTGAACCAGGTCTGACCACTGAACACTTTCATCTGAGCCAGACCTCTTATAGCATTCGTACCTGAATGGTTTAAACAATGGTGATGTAACGGATACAATTGTTCTTTGCATTTCTCTTGTATGTTGACCAGCTCTCGGTAAATGCGTTCTCTCAACTCCACAGGCAAACCAAGAATGTTATCGTGTAAAGTATCCATTCAGTGTCCAACAAGAACCAGAACTCGATAGGTCGTGGCCAATTGCCTCGTTTATATTTCTGCCAAAAATGGTGTCCTCCTATAATCAGTCTTTGGAAAAAGGCATATTTTAAAAATGGAGAAATTACTTTGAATTTGCGTTTCACTTGTATTTTGACCAACTTTGGGCAAATAGGTTCTCTCAACTCCACAGGCAAACCACGAATGTTCTACTGTAAGGTATCCATCCAGAGATTACTAAGGTCCCACTAAAGGCAGGTAGTGACAATTCCGGGATCATCGAACATGCTCTAGGTAAGCGGAACCTTTCTGTTCGACTCATAATGTGACATACCGCAACTGAAGCACTTGATTTTATCACCTTCGCCCAAGGAGAAAAATCCGGCTCTGGCTAATTATTCGTGGGTAGGTCCAGCATATATTGTGGTCACTTTCCTTTGAAGGTTTGGAATCGATTTTCAAAGTCACAGTATTCAGGCAAACGCCCACGGAACAAATATTCATCTTTCACGGGTTCATTTCTATGAGGGTACGGTGAAGTCCGCAGAAGTTTACTTACAGTTGCGTGACATCCGTAGAGTAGTATCCGCGTGGTCTCATCCAGTAAAGAGTCCACGATAACGTGTGGCATCGCTTTTGCGTGAATAAGGTTTGACACGCACAGCATCACTTTCCATGCAAAGTTCTCATGATGTGAAGCTGAATCACTAAGGTCACAGCGTATGGCATACCTGCAGTTGTAAGGTAATGGATCGCACCAGTCGGATACGCAGTTATAATGGTAACCGAATGAACACTTGCAATTTCCTAACGGACAACTTCGATCGCAATGCCTGGGTCTTATCCATCCACTACTAGTCATACTAGGGGAAGGTGATTGTTGAACTTTAATGATGTTTGTATTCATCTTTCTCGTTTGTTCTTTGTAAAAACAATAAAATATCGGTCTTAGATGGTGTCCCTTTTTATATGCTGACCAATATTGACGTGTCCGTACGGCAAAGTGAAGTGGTTGGGATGCCGCAATCTTTTCTGGCACACAATTTGATAGACTTTTCCAAAGGCCACCTGACAATTTGGTGTGTTTGCAAACGTTGAATCTTGTGCGCTTCGTTAGTGGTCACTTTAAAATGTTCATCCTGTGCCGACTGCAAGGCTTCTTGTAGCACGTCAAAGTTCACCACTCAACTGGGACGTTAATTGAGAGTAAATTCTTTCACTTTACTTTCGGTGTGCATTTCTTCTTGTGTGTCTCGATATTCGTAGCCGTAAATTTTAAAACAAAATAAACAAACAAATAATAACAAATAAGTTGATTTTATTAAAACAGCCCATAAAATAAGTATAGGAACCTACTCTCAATCCTATTACCTTCTCTAACTTTCCTCTCAATACAGCCTCATTGACAGTAAGTAATAATTACCAAATACGTGTCAAATTCTAAAGTCAGAAAACCAAACATTAAATATAAGTAGATGGTCTGACACCAGACTATCATAAAATTATGTCCCGATATTATGGTCCCAATTTAGACAGTATGATAATAAATAATAATAATGAGGACTTTGTATAGCGCCTAATCTTTAGAAGCTCTAAGCGCTTTACACCATCTATAATGATATAACTATTCTACAGAAAAAACAAATGAAAAAAACAATGAAATTGGAAAACATAAAAACATGCTGAAAACATATTAGATATATAACATTATTTGGTCTCAAGTATGTCCCTGCAGTCGAAAAGGGTGAGTTTTAAGAGCACGTTAAGAGTCTTTGTGTCCAATTTCAATGGGCAATTCGTTCCACATTGCCGGGTCCTGGTATGCAAAGGAACGTTGTCCATATGACCTCATTTTCATAGTGGGAACAATGAGTAGACGATTTTCAGAAGAAGAGCGTAAGTATCTTGCTGGTGTATACACATGGGTGAGGCCGGATAGGCATGTTGGACTGGAGTCTGTTAGTGTAATATAGCACAGAGAACAAATTTTGTGTTTGATTCTGTATCGAATTGATAGCCAGTGTAGGGTACAGATCAGTGGTGAGGTGTGTTCTGATCGAGGTACTCTAAAGATGATCCGTGTAGCTGTGTTTTCAACTTTTTGAAGTTTCTGGAGTAGATATTGTGAGGAACCAGACAGAATTGAGTTACAATAGTCCAGTCTTGAAAGTACTAATGAACACACAAGTGTTTTAGTGGCATCAACCGAAAGATATTTACGAATGGAACTGATGCGTCTCAGTTCAAGATATTTTTCCTTGTATATGTTCATGACATGTTGGTGCAATATGAGAGTACTGTCTAGAGTAACACCTAGGTTTCGTATTGACTGTTAGAATTTAATGTTGGTGTTGCTGATATTTATTGTCTGAGGTAAAGGATGTGAATGAGAAAGTCTTTGTGTTGTGATCACAATAGCTTCAGTTTTACCATCATTCATCTGCAGCTTGTTACCTGTCATCCATGATTTCACATAAAAAATGCACCTATCTACTCCATGGATAGTAGCATCAACTTCAGTTGGGTGGCTAGACTTGTATATTTGGGTGTCATCAGCGAACAATTGGTAAT
Source organism: Unio delphinus (assembly GCA_029339505.1). Classification (NCBI taxonomy): domain Eukaryota; kingdom Metazoa; phylum Mollusca; class Bivalvia; order Unionida; family Unionidae; genus Unio; species Unio delphinus. Next base: position 12,586,199 of record JAQISU010000242.1, on the reverse strand, counting down.
TGGTAAAGTATAAGGTAGCCTAAAAGCGCAAGACTACCAGGCCCCGCAGAACAAGGCTGCAATTAAATTTTATCTAACTTTAGGCATACAGACCACCAACTCAATTATAATGGCTGAAGCGTATGGGGCTGTATACTCTATTAACTCAAAACAGCACAGAGTTCATCCAATTGAGGGGGTGGCTGGGGGTGGATAAAGGGACATCACCGTTGGAATAACCAGAAGAAAAAAAACATCAGGGGAGAAACAACTTAAAGGAACCCAGAACAAAGGGAAATGATGGCTGGTCCGAGGGAACAACCATATGCTTGGACACCATGAGAACAAGATAGCAGCCTGACATTAAGGGCTACTCGAACAGACAAGAAAATTCAACACAGAAAAAAATCAGATTGCTTTCATTGCCTGGTTTACAAGGTCCTCATTTGGTATGAGAACCCTTTTCGAACAATCTATTTCACGAAACCTGACTTGATCAAGATCATTTTTTTTTGCACACCGCTCATAATTAACAAGCTATTTTTACCAAACAGTGACTATGCTTATTTATGTTGTATAGACATCGTAGTATTCAAACTTGTTAGGGACTTAATACATGTACACTTTGTACTAGAAATACTGGAAAGTTAAGACAGTTAAACAAATTTGACGACTTCATTGATTTGATTTAATTGCATAGGTGGCTCACACATTATTCGTATTTTCCTGTCTATTAGTAATAACTGGACAAGATTTGAATTAAGCAAGGAATCGCGATGTTGCGGGCTGTACGACATCCTTGGACTTAATGGTACCTCTCTTTTATTGCCACAACTCGGATAGCTCCAAAATGGCGGATATGTGAAACTAATTTCCAATACCTCCACTTGTGCCATTAACACGCATAATTGGCTGTTAGGGTTGAGTGTGTGTTGGTTCTATTCCCACTAACCCAGGGTCCTCCATTCAGGTCGATGGTTACTTAATAGCAACCCCGACCTGACGACCAAATTAAATAGTACTCATTGAGTACATAAATGCCTGGGAGAAGCGGCACCATTCCTCCCCCCCCCCCCCTCCTCCGGAGTAATTAAATATCCAGCTTTGCTGGAAACTTAAAACAGTGCTACATGCCCCTAGTGGACGATACAGCACTATAATTCAACTTCGTCATTATCACTGCACTCCTTCACCTGTTATCGTCACAAGATGTGTACAAACGAAGCATCGTCTACCCTCGTTTCATCAATGCACTTCCACCCAAACTATCCCATGTATGTCAGCTCATCATGAACAATCACTCCAATGACTGAAATAGTCCTTTGGAAAAGAAAGACATACGTTGAGAGACAAGACTTTTTAAAGTGGGTACTTATCTACGGACCAGAAGTTAGACCAAGTCTGAGGCAGAGAAGAAGATCCGTGAGATGCCCTCTGTGTTAACATAATGATGTTAACATAAAACTCAACGGTTCTTTTCAGGGCAACTCAAAGGTTTTGAAAAGATTTGCTTTCTATACCGCAACCCACAATAATAATGTGAAATGTTTGTCCCTGCATATTATTGTATCATGTATGTGTTATATCACCCTATAAATATTGTGAATATATCTCTACTCCAAACTGAGGTCAACCCGGTGCACAGATATTTCTACCTTTGTTGCATCATTGTTGCAAATCTTCAGTATCGTGACGTAACCTTCACCTCGTCCATTCCTATGGTCCTCATACAAAAAATAACCTACATTCAACTTTCCCTAGTCGCATATACAGCCCCAATAGTCCCCATGTTAAATCCCCCTTGTCAAAAAATAGTCCCATGGTCATGCTTAAACATTTGTCGCCAAACAGCACTAGGGTGTGTGTGTGTGTCTGTAATATATTTTCCCATTGTTCACAAACAGCCCAACTATACTACTTCCCCCTCATGGCCGAACTGGACGAGAAACCTAACGTGGCAGAACTAAAAATGCCTTAGAGAAACTGTTCTAAGGTAAAGCCGCATTGAAGGATGGCATCGCAGCAGAAGTCATCAAGTGCGGCTTCAGCGTGCTTCTCACACACCTGCGCGACTTCCTCTGGCAGTGCTGGGATAAGGGTACAGTGTCTCAGGGCATGATAGACGCCAACATCATAACGTTGTACAAGAACAAAGGTGACATAAGTGACTCAAACAACTACAGGGGCATATCCCTTCCCAGCGTCGTGAGTAAAGTCTTCGCACACATCATCATGAACAGAATACAGACGCTTGCTGACAGAGTGTATCCAGAGTCGCAGTGCAGGTTCCGCGCAGAGATGTCCACAATCGACGTGATCTTCTACGTCAGGGAACTGCAGGATAAATGCAAAGAACAACAAAAAAACCTCTTCCTGGCCTTGATAGACCTCACCGAGGTGTTTAATCTGGTCAGCAGCGACGGACTCTTCGCAATCCTGACGAAAATTGGACGCCCTCCAAAGCTGCTATGCATGATCCTGTCCTTCCAAGATTACATGAAAGGCACAGTACAGAACGATGGCTCAACGTCAGACCCCTTCAACATCCGCAGTCCAGTACACAAGCATGCATTTGGGACGTCCACAGAAGGGATCAGACAGTATACTTTTCAACCTGGCACGACTAAAGGCAAAGAGCGAAGTATATGAAGCGACCATCAGGGACATGTTCTTCGCAGATGATGCAGCCCTAGCAACTCATACATAAGCTGGATTATAGCACCTGAAGAACTGCTTTGCTAAAGCGTGTGGTGAGTTTGAGCTGACCATCAGCCAAAAGAAAATAAATGTAATTGTTCAGAAAACGGACCCCACAAGCATTATCATCAGCAACTAAGAACTTGAGATAGTTCACATTTCTCGGCTCTACTAACACCAACAACATATCGCTTGATGATGAGCTCTACATGCGGATTGAAAAGGTATCAACAACTCTCTCCAGGCTGTCGCAAAGAGTGTGAAACAGCAGTATGCTGACTCTGAACACTAAGATCACCGTGTACTGTGACTGCGTGCGAAGCACTCTCCTGTGTGCCAGTGAAACCTGGACTCTGCACGTCTCACAAGAGAAAAGACTAAGCACATTTCACAAGCGATGTCTCCTATGCATACTCGGGATCACTTGGAATGATCAAGTAACAAACAACAAGGTGATTGAACGTGCCAAGATTCTCAGCATGATCACATTTTTCAGCCAACGTCGTATTAGATGGGTTTGCCATGTATGTCGGATGGATGACGGACGGATCCCCAAAGAGCTTCTTTATTCTGATCTTGCCTCTGGCAAAAGAATGATCGGACGGCCACATCTCCGCTTCAAAAATGTCAACACCTGGTCGGAGATTGCTCAAGACAGTCTCAGCTAACAACATGCTCTGATCACTGGTTTGAAAGCTGGCTAGGACAAGCTACACTTGCTAGCTGATGAAACGCGATCTCGGTGGAATAAGAAGCAGCTCCAACATAAACCAGACTCAAGTTTCAAGTGTAGCAAGGACTGCCACTCCCGCGTTGGGCTACATAGCCACTACAAACGCTGAACAAGCACCAGCCGGAACATCTCTCATGTGCGCACTTCCGTCGTCTCTCGAGACTAACGGGTGCTATTAACAACAACAACATTATGTTTTCTATTCTTATAAACTATCGACCCGTTTTCCCTTTACCGTTTTAATATTAACATTCCCGTTTGTCCCAATAAACTGTCGACCTCTTTTATCCCCCCTTTACCATTTTAGCACTGATATTACAGTTTCGCCTTTATACACGCTTTGACCCTATAAACCCGTTTGACCCCATAATGCCAAAGTTAAACCGATGTTCAATGTTACCATATTATTTCTTTAATTTACAAATAGTTTTTTCTTATTCATGTGAAGTAAATGCAGAGGCGTAGCTGGGGTACATGGGGGTACATATGTCCCCGGGCGCGAAGGTACTGGGGCTTCGAAATGAGGCTTACATCGTTACATTATCATAAGTAAACAAGGGTAATTAATCGGTCACATGATCGCTGGGGCGCCAATTTTATAGTTCGTCCCCGGGCGCAAAATATCATACCTACGCCTCTGAGTAAATGTAAAAAGCCTAACGCATATATTCATTTGGCATTGTGTTGACTGTCGGCTACTTCGAAACCCTAGCGTAGAAGTAAAAAAAAAAAAAAACGCTTGTACGATATTATAAATATGTACGATAAAGTTAAAGAGAAGTGTAATTTTCTTTTTAGAAAGGTGAAAAGGTTTAGAAGTGTTGATTTATATTTGTAAGCTTTGATTCACGCTAAACCGACCAACCAATCATCATACTGTGGCAATCGACGTCGTAACAGAGTTCAAGTTTGGATTTGTTACTTCTCTGCAAAGATTTCTCCCCAACACCGCCATTATTTCACTTCCGGGTCAATGGGGGCGCTTTCAAACCGTTACAATTTTATCCGACTGATGAGGAAAGGATGGGGAAATACAACACGATGTAGAAATTTGAAGGGATCGGGTGTGATGAGGGGTAAGTAAATGTATGCTAGAAATGTAAAGCAACTGGACAATTAGATCTGAATTGTGTATTTCCCAGCGATTTTGTTTCCAAACTAAATAGTATGCACGAAGCGAGGGCTGTTCCCAGGCATAACCGTATTTTGAGGTCAAGCTCTCTGACGCTTATTGATTGCATACGCGCATCGTGATAGGGTTTCTGTAAATATCACTTTTGCACAGATTTAGGACGTTAAGTCGGCCATTCTGAAGTTTTTGGAAATTATGTGTGAACCAAATATGGCATGTAAATGTATTCCACAATAATCCGCGGCGCGTTTCGCAGCGCTAGCGTGAAAGCATACTCACGCTTATTTCAATGGGCCTAATCCGTTATCTTTCCTGATATCATTATTTCTCACCGATATTTAGAGCGTGGATTCCAGTTTTAATAGCATTTTTAGATGCTAGGACAATTATAGTTATATATTGCATTTTATTAAGAGGGGATGGCGGTCGTTTAGTTACACTTGTGTGTATATTCAGTGGATATAGGGAGACAGACGATTGCATATCGATAAACCTTATGGCTAAGTCAGGAATGCACGCCGATAGTAAACTGTCTTCTCAGCAGTGATTAAACGGGAGTGAAAAGAAGCTCGGTTATAAATAACAGCCAGTAGTTAAATATAGACAGTCCTAAGGTTTAGGGTTACTACTGTTTTTTTTTTTTAAAAAATTATATATAATGTTTATAATTTTTAATACATATCCATTCACTCAAATGTCAAAACCATTTTATATGATAATGTTAATTGCATACACGTGCATGTCATTTGCAGAATGCATACTTAGATGCTGTGTTATCAAAAACTTAAGCATTCTGTAATATGCCAGCCATACATAAAATCATATTAAAAAGTTATTTTTGAATGATGATATTTCTAAATTTGTATGCCATTGCCAAACTTGATCCAATATTGGTTCTTAAATGTTCAGAGTTGACAGGAAGAAAAAAAGAATAAATTCTCAGTCAATGCATCCAATGCATAAATATAACATTGACTTTTGTGTCTGATTCATAGGCACTCAAACATTTTGTCATCAATAGCTTGACTAGTATTAATAACTTAAATGTTATAGGTTTTGGGGTTGCCTCTATGATGGGACCGTCACCCAAGCTTATTCTTAGTGGCTGTCAGTATGCTTTTATGTTTATTTGTAGAGTAAAATTTTAAGTGTTAAGATTCGGCTAATATCTGGCGGGCATGGGGATGTAGACTACCCGATAAACCCTCATAGATATAATGAGGCAGGCAATCATAGCTTGGTATATGTGCACATATATCAGTTCATGCCAACCAAAAGTAAAAGTGTGGTTTGTATGTTCCTAAAATATTAATAATTATGTTATATCTCAAGGTGTACAGATTGTGTATAGTTTGAGTTGTTATTGAACTGTAGATTTATTTATTTTATTGACATTGGTTTTTATTTAACAGCATAATGTGACCGAATAACTGCTTCGGAAAGCAGGTCTATTTTGGGGCAAAATCTAAAATAGTCTCTAATTAACACTCAGTGAGAACATTAATAGAGACTATTATTTTTTTTTAAAAATGAGAGATTAATATTAGAAATAGGTTAGGTTAAGAAGAAATTGTTTAATGTGATCATGTTTTCATGATAATATTGTTAATATAAGGAATCTTTGATTCAAATCGAGTAAGCTCCTTCACCTCCCAAAATTAGAACTACTACTGTATATATCCAACATTGTATGTGGGCATTTTAAAGAAAGTATATTATTTGTTTCATCATTATTTCTTATTTGCTTAAGCAAAAATGTATTGATTATGTTGCAACTGATTTGTTGGCCATGTATGATATACTAAAGGCCTAGAATTAAAAATAGATATCTTTTGAGCTCAAAAACAAAAGAGATTGAAAAATGCACTATTCCTTTTTACTATTTACAAATCTATCTACAAAATACTGACTGATGACAATTGTAATTTTACGAGCCTGGGGCTAATGGTTGGTCTACCAATAAATTTGATCCCTGTACTAGACTGGTCCATAATTTTTAAAGATCAGCTTTCATTATCTCTTTACAGGTGTTCAGATCACCTCAGTGAATAATGTAAAGATGCAATGCTAATTCTAGACAATTGTCAGCAGGTCTTTCAGTATCTGTTGTTAAATACAGAAGGACACTACTCTGCTTAGTTAAATGTATATATCATGGTTCTAATTATTTGAAAAATTTATGTTTATAGGATATATAAAGAGAAAAATTTTGCGGTTTTTCTAATTTCATTTTTTTTATTTGCTATGGATGTGTATTGTGATATGCAATATTTATGCATTGTTTCAATACAGTTTCACTTCTGTTGTAATTATTCACAAATGAGAAAATTCTGACTTTAGTTAATACAATTGCAGTGTTCACCAGCATTGTTAAATTTAGAGAATTTATTTAAAATGCAACTTTTTTGTCCTGATTAACATGTTAGTAAGTTTTTTATAGCTTACAGCGGACACAATGTATATGTATAATCAAGCAGTTGATACGGTGCATTCTCTACATAGTTAGTTAATCTTGTCAGTGTTTCATTTGCTCCATCTTTTTTCTCTCAGTTAATTGGAATTCATTGTGAAAGGTATTCCAATTTCTTGGAATATATCTGAACATTGAGGTTAAAGGTTCTTAGGATCATGCCAATGTCATTTTTAACTGTTCTGTTTATGTACATGAATGGGGAAAAAAAAATCAATAATAGAGACTACATACTGCCTGGACATGTGCTCAGCCAACACCAGCTGTATCTTGTTCATGTTTGTTTACATGGTTACTGATCTTTAAATTTTTTTTTTACAGGCAATAAGTAAACTAAACTTAGCCATTAGTCATCAGCACATGTAAACGCTAATCTGAAAGAAATATTGTGCATGTATTAATCATTACACTTCTTGTGGAAAATAGATCATGCAGTGTTATGTTATATAAAACCTGAGATATGAAAATTGGATCAAATGTACTTACTAGAAACCTTCAGCAGATTTAATTGACCTTGCACTCTTTTTTTTTTTTGTGTTATTGCTTCTTGGTTCATATCTCATCCACTTAACCCCACCCCTAATGAGGGAGTAAATTATAGATATGCATACTTTAAAAAAAAACTACCTCAGATCATGTTTTAAATTTGAAAGGCTTTGTTTCATATGCTGATGTGCATTACTAAATTATACAATTAATAAATTGATGATTGTGTAGTTAGTTTTGTAACAGGTAAGAAATAACAGCAGTGGTATCTTGGAAAGCATTAGACTACTTTTAAGAAGATTAACCAGTCTTACGACTCCATCAGATCTCTTTGATCTCCACAGATTGGAACTTTAACACTTTTTTTCCCTTCACATTTGTACAAATGATGCCAATTGATTGACATATGATGCATTGTGGCATTAAGGGTTTTATATAAATGACGCTCGTCCAATATAAAATATAGCCACTTTTGCAAAAAAAAACAGTCTTTTAAGCGACTAGACTTCTCAAAAATGACTTTAAAGAATTAGACTAAATTTGACAGATAGCACACTGTTTTAAAACAAACTTTGTTTTGTAGAAATAATGCTCATCACCCATCAAATACAGCTGGCTATTACTAAAAATAGTAACATTTCTAATAACATCTTCAAAATGAAGAACTGGGGAGAAAATTGTACAAAGTGTATATGCCAAGTGCTTGTGCATTTATCTGTAAGGCAGATGTCAGCCAGGTGAGCAATTTCAGGTTCACATGGGCCTGAGAGATCAACCTGGCATGTAGGGTTTTCAGGTTGTACATATCAGCCATTAAATGTGGCTGCCATTACAAACAATAATCCTTTGAAGGGACAAATGTTCTACCAAGAATTCCACAGCAAGTCTGTTTCTTCTGTTTTACTCTTTAACTGCTGAGTACATGTATTTAAACCATTTCTGATATTACTGTACCAAATTATGTAAACAATATATTTTCATACATGTCAGAGTTAACATGTTCACAAGATACCTTGAGTGACAGTGCACAATCCGTCTTATGGCCATGGATGATATCATCATTATCATGGATTGAAAATCACTGAACTTGTCTGTTAAAGTTTTTTAATATTGTTGAGAAACAGTATATGGTTATTTACACTGCTTCACTCTAGCTATCCATGAAATATATACACAAACTAAGTTTACAAGTCAGAGTGTATAACTAAAATCTTAAGTCAAGAATTTCATCTTAAAATTAATATCAGAGTGCAGAATGGTCTAAATATTAGAGTAATTCATGTGACTGTGTTCCTGAGTGCAGTAAGCACTAATATGTAATCAGAGACCTTTGGCTTGATCCCTTGGTCTAATAGGTCTGTTTTTTTAAAAATTTCTTTAAAAAGTGTATATACGGTCTTTCCTTTTTCATTAAAACCAATTAAACATTGCAAGAAGTGTTGTAAAAACCCTATGTGATTGCCATCATTCATGTAGATTTCAAGATGGCTACTATAGCGCTGTACTGATGAGTACCATTTTCATTTCAAATAAGCTACCTATAATGCTAGTCAAAAGTCCATCAAAGCAGCCATTTTGGAAATTAGACATTATATTTGCAAGGTAGCATTTTATGTAAATGTTGGAATGTCCATCGATTTAGAAGTAATTATTGTGTGACTATTCAAGTTTTAGGTCAGATTATTACAATGAAGACACTAAGTTGAGTATATTTACATATGATTAAAGATTCTACACTGTACTTGTGCATATTGGATTATTAACACAATGATGTGCAGAGTTTAAAAAACTGATATAATGAAAAATGGAAAAATTTTATTATGTAATTTAAAATGAATAGTCAACAGTAATAAATTAATTAAAATTAAACAAACTGGGGCAAATATGTCCCCAGTGATTAATCACTCAAAGAATGATATGTGAATTTAAAAACTATGATTTTGTTGCACTGAAATGGTAATAACTAGTTTCATATAAAAATAGTGATAAATGAATTCAAACAAGTTTTCAGTCACATAGCGATAAATGATTTCATATAAATTGGGACATATCTTGTGGTGTTTAGTTCACAACCACAAGGTATTTTCAGCCCCACTGTTTTTATGTGGATGGTCAATGAGCCACCATGAATGCAGGGCCTCAGCTAGACATTGCATTTGGCAACAAATCCAAAAGAATTCTGAAAGTGGTAATATTTTATACTGATTGGCAAAAGTTGCTGGCAACAAAGTTTTATACAGTAAATTTTTAATTTTTCATTGACATCAGCGACTGGAGCTACTTAATACCTGTTTTCACTGTATATTATACGTCAGTCAGTGGATCATGTCAGTAAATGATAAATAAGACGTTATTCAAACATGATTGCAGACAACTTGCATGCTGCCAGTCAGTTTTGCGAAGCAATTAAATATAATTAGTAGGAAATAAGGAATGACCAGGAGTTACACTCAATTGTGGAATGGGTTGGCAAAAATATTTGGTGTCATTTGCATGTATAATGTTTTACAGATTATTTACTTGCTTTCAAAATATGGCAGCCATATCTGTTCAAGGAAATTCTGTATACTTTGTACAGATTTAAAGGAATCGATGCCAGGATGTTTTCTGTCAGATTTGGTCATATTTAGTATGTAGATGTGTAAGGCTTTTCTAGTAGCCATATAAGGCTTTGAAGGAATCATGGTACTAATTCAGTTCCCAAAATATACCTATGCAAATCCCATGATATCAAAAATTCAATAATTTTAAATTTCTGAGTGCTCATGATCAAACTAATATTAATCAGTATAGATGAAACCTGGATGTCAGCTGTGTGGAGAAAAGGATATGAGCAGCAGCATTTTCTGGACATTACTTGTGTTTGAAACGTGCTTTTAATTCCACACCAAAGAGTCATTGCTAATTTCAGTAATGAGTGTTCCAAATTGAAGAAAGTTAAAAGATTGAAATTCCATCAAAAAAACAATATCTCTATTTTATTTAGTTACAGCTAGGATAAGCTCTCAAAAGATTCTTTTTCTTAAAAAATAACTTTGTTAACTATTCCTGGCCAGCCAAACCCATATATACTCTATTTTATGTTCACCTATTTCCAGGCTGGTTCCCATTTTTCATGTAATTAGTATTGTGAGTCCTGAAAGAATGGGTAAGTGCCTTGGTGTGTCTTTGGGTATGGTACTTACCTTCCAATTCAACAGTATGATGTAGCTGTAATGTACTCAAAGTGTAGTTAAAGTCAGCTGACAACAAACAACACATATAAATGAAAGGGTTTGGGATGTATTGCAATAGTATTTCAGTTAAATAAGACTCATCAGCCATAAAAAGTTGCTTTCATTTATCAAAATTGTAGAATAAAAATGTCTCATTGTAACTGCCAACTATGAAAAAGTTAAGCTAGCTATGCTTGTTTTGCACATAACATACCAGAGACGGGTGAGCTACACAATGAATTGCTTACTGACAATTCTTCACTCCAAGAGATGAAGCATGCACATCAAATAGATAGTACATTGTTTTGGCATGAAAACGACAGCTAAATAATAGACATGGGTAAGCATTGCATAATTAAAATTAGTTTTGTACACCCCCCCCCCCCCCAAAAAAAATTTTTTTTTAAGGGATTATTGTGAATTCACTTAGATACATTTTGGATTATGTCATTGTGATGCATTAAGACTCTTGGCACATCAACACTACAGGCTATTAGTGTTGTTCCGATTATCGATTATAATCGATCATCAGTTGGTTGAGCAGATAATCGATTGTGAACTCCATAATCGATTGTGTGTAAAGGGAGACTACTTTTTAGGTGTATGCAAAGCACAAAGGTTAGTAAAACTCCCAGCCACTAAAGTTGACCTGAAATTTATTAATTCCCTTCACAAATGCAAATATGAAGCCTTATGAGTCATAATTAAGAACATATAGTCATTAATACATGGTCAAGTTGTTAAATTGTTGAGTTAATAAATTTAAACACATTTTGTTGGTTTGTTTCAGTTAAATTGCAACATCTTTTGTAGTATTTATAAATAATGACAAACAAGAAAATTATGTCCTTGTATACTTTATTTATATTTTAGACACATCACATATGAACGAAAGAATTTTGGGTGATTGTAGCAGTATTTCAGTTACATTTGCCTGATCAGCCATAAAAAGTTGCATTCATTTAACAAAGTTGTAGAAAAAATATAACACAATGTAATATTATTGTCAGGTTAAAGTATACATGTCATTAATTTAAAAGAGATTATTCCTGTACATTTATAAACATATTGAACTCTTGATCAAAGATATAATTGTTTAACAAAAATTTAAAAATTTCTTAGTAACCGATTCTAATCGGTGATCAGTTGGTTAAGGGGGACCAATTATTGATTATGAATTTCTGACCGATTCCCATCACTACAGGCTATTGGTAAATCAGCACATTCAAAACTGAACACATTCTGAATACCATTGTAATTAGATCAGATTACACTAATTTACAAACTTCTTTTAAATTTCACCTTATAAAGGGAAATAATATTTTACATAACATGTATTAAATTTTACCTAACTTATTGGTTTTTAATTTTTTTTTTTCTGCTACTTAGTTTAATACCATAGAGTTCTAGCACTTAGTTCCAGCAATTTTCACAGCAGGTCAGTTCCAGTTTTGTGTGTGTGGTAGTTAGTAATGACCATTTTGTAGTTCTGTCTGTACATTGTCATTTCATTTTATTGCATCATGACTGAACCTTCACCAAATATTTAAGAGACATGTAAGAAATGGTGAACAATCAAAGCTACGGTAATTGAAAAAAGTAAAATATTTTTCTGCCACAATTGGGTTCTAAATCACAGACAGGACTAAAAATGTGTGGTTGGCTCACACTTTTAGTAGGAAAAAGTCTATTTATTTTGGCCTAAAGCTGTCCAAATTGTAAAACAAACTTCTACTGGATAGTATATATCTTAATGTCATTTGGTACAATGCCCAAGGATTCATCCTCATTGTCTGATAAAGTTCTGAAATCCTCCATCGGTGTCTAGTAAATATCATTTTGGTCTAGCCATAAATATCACCTGGGTCCGTTTCCTTGGCCATTCTGTAATATGTACATGCTTATTTGGAGACTGAGCTTGAGCTTTGTAACTAACACTTTGATCTGACAGTTTGTGAAATCTATTCAGGTTTCAGTTGTGCTGCAAGATCAAATAACCAATCTATTACTTGCCACTGTACCACACAGTTTAAAGAATTGTCACATGGTAAAACAAGCTATGATGTCAGTTATTGACTGGAAGAGACAGACCTCTGGTTGGCACTGAAAAAAGTACATGTATTTGTGGATCAATCAAATGGATTGCCATTATGAAAAGAAAGGGTGCTGCCTTTAAAAACACCGACATAAAACATGTATCTAGTAAATGGGTACCCTATGGCACATTGTATTAAATGGGTTATTCTCAAGGGGCTGGTACCTGAGTTCCCAGATACCTGTTGGCATATTGTTTTTTGACACTAAAGGTCAAGGCAATTATGACTGAAGGACTTGTGGTTTTAATTCAGTTCCCATAGTAAACTCATGGAAACACTATGATATTAATTAATAATTCAATAACTTTAAATTTCTGAGTGCTTATGATAAAACCAATATTTATCAGTATAGATGAAACATGGATGTCAACTTCTGTGTAAAGGAAAGGATATGAGCCGCAGCATTTTCTGGACCTACATGTGTTTGAAACATGTGCTTTCAGTTCTGCACCTGAAAGAAAACAAATGGTTTCTGAACCAATATTTCATGTGTATGATATTTAACTTTACCAATGTTTGTAGATGATTTGTGTATGAAAGATTGCTTTTGTTTGGGGCATTGTTTCTCTTTACCCTCATTTGCGCTTCAGAGACTCCAGGATTTTTAATTTTGACCCCCAGTTTTCATACCAAAGTTTGCTTTTTACTCAGTGTGACCCCCATTTTTGACACCAAGGAGATTTTTGACTCTCACTCTTGCACCCCTAGGGGATAAACTGAACTTTGGGGTCATAAGGTTAAAGCTCAATGGAGGTGTGATGTAATATTTATTTTGCATAATAAATTAACTTCTATATCACATACCATTACCAAGGTATGTAGAGGACTTGGGATTGAAGAAACCTATTGATTTTGGTATCAAAAGGTCACTTAGTGTAATAAAGAAAGCTATATTGGAGTCTGACTGTCATGGTAAGACATTTATAAAAATAAAAAAAAAGTAGGTCTGAGTGGTCTTAAGCGCTCACTGTTACGGATGTCTGCGATCTCATCTCTTCTGCCTGGGTTTGGGTCTGTGGCTCAGCCAATGTGGGTATGTGAGAAAAGCTTGCTGGTATCATTTCATGGGTCGGTGGTTCTTACTGGGGTTCCCCCCCCCTCCCCCGTTTCTTCCTCCACCATTAATACTGGCTGCCATTAAATTGATTAATAGCCTATCTTGTGATGAAAAATGGTGTTAAACTCTATAACAACAACAGCTAGTTAATAAATGTTGTTTTGCACAATTACTTTACTTTAAGACCACGTATCTTGACCAAACATTTAGACTGACACTCGATGGTCAATAATCTCTAGAATTCACTGCATCCTCCCTTCAGATTGTACTTACATAGATGACTATTAGATATGTAAGCGGGGGGGGGGGGGAGATAATGTGCCACTGTACTCTTTCCCCAGACCTGGGCATTATTAAATTATCTATATTCTCATATAAAACATGTAACCCGCTCTCAAAATGTGACAATTAAAAAGACTCAAACCACAGATGAAACTCTCCATGGCTGTTCCAAATATTGAAAGGTCACTGACAGACAGGGGGTAATTTGGTTATCAAAGACCATTAATATTGTTAATATTGGATTCCTTGCCAAGGCAGTGAAATGAATCTGCCATACCAAAGTCAAGAAGATGTTTACATGATCAAACTGTTAAGATTGGAAGGGTTACACTTTAATTGGGGCATCTGCCATATGTGTGGGTACCTAAACAGATTAAACTATACATTAGCCACACACCACACTTAAAGCCATTTGAAACAATTGAAGAAGGAATGCAACTTCAAATATTTGTAGCAGATGGGTGAATTCTGTCCAGTGCTTCTCAGCTGTTTATCCTGCTAGGAACACTTCAGAACCTTATATAGTTCCTTACATGAGGATGGGGTGTAATGAATCCACTAGAAGCAGCTAAGTGAAGAGTGATGGTATATATTACCACTAAATGTAGTTCTATGCTGTTTACAAAGGATAGACTTGGTTTGAAGACCCCTTCCACTGGATTTAGTTCTATGCTGTTTACAAAGGATAGAACCAATTTGAAGACCAGTTAAGGCAGGTGTGTTCAATCTGCAGGTCACATTCAGCCCAGTCCTTCAAGGCTTCACAGTGTGCCACCTGCAACCATGTAGGAAATCTTTTGAAAATATGTATTTTAATTAATCAGGATAATTGGTGAAAAGGAACTGTTATTGCTCATGCAGCCTGCTACCTTTAAGCATTTATCTAATTTGGCCCCTCTGCCAGAAAAAGGTTGGACTCCCCTTCGTTATGGTATATATTACCACTGGATATAGTTCTGTGCAGTTTACAATGCATAGACGCATTTTGAAAACCCATTATGATATATATTAACACTCGATATAAATCTATGCAGTTTGAAAAGAATAGACCTATTATGAGACTGAACAGACTGATTCTTCTTGAAAAACAAAAGGTTTTTTATATATATAATTCAGTACCTCCTATAGCTACTTAGAAGAGGTTTGGTGAAGCCCACATGAAATTACCTGAAAATATACGATATTTTATACCACTGCTTATTTACTGTATATGAGCTGAGGACATGATCAATCAAGATTCTTTTTCTGACTGATTATTTTCATAGCTGTTGGATTCCAATTTGGATTAAAATAATTAGTAGATGATATGACATTGTACAGGTAAAAATTCATAAAGGTTATGAATGATAGAAATTCATTTACCAGTATGTTTTATTTTGCTGATCATTGTCCATCGTGATTGTAAAGAAATAATCATCAAAAAGGGGGGGGGGGTATGTGTGAATAAGTGCATGTGAAGGTGTCATTATCCATCAATAAACTTGATACATTGGAC
Source organism: Unio delphinus (assembly GCA_029339505.1). Classification (NCBI taxonomy): domain Eukaryota; kingdom Metazoa; phylum Mollusca; class Bivalvia; order Unionida; family Unionidae; genus Unio; species Unio delphinus. Next base: position 12,570,557 of record JAQISU010000242.1, on the reverse strand, counting down.
TTTGCCTATCATGTATCTGTCTGTAGTACAGAACCTGCTCTCTTTACAAATGAGGTCTAACTATAACTAGGTTATGCCCTCATTCATTAGTCCAGTTAGTAATGAATTCCTAGAGAGGATGAGCAGTTGTCAATAAATTTATTTCAAGTAGACATGAGAGTTTCTTACACAAACTAGCACAGTAGCCCCTGATCTAGAACATACTGCAAACCAATGTTAAGCTGTAATGATGGTTGAATTTTACTGTAAGTAAGTAAAAATGATGAATATTATTTATTTTTTTGTCCACCCAAATGATCACCTTATCCATCTTCATTATCCAGTATGATCATATAGACTATACTTTTTTCTTGATCTGTCTCTCGGTCTAGTTGAGTTTTGTATTTCGGTCAGTTTCACACAAAGTTCCTAATGCCTATTGCCTGGGACAAATAAAATTTCACTTTGGCATAAAATATCGTGGTCGAGATTTCCATTTGGGCAAAAGGTAGCTTCCTATTTCTTATATTGTACATGAAAAATGTGCATAAAATGTGCTGTAATATGTAAGATGCTCTTGAAGTGAACATTATAATCTTGAATGGAAATATTTTTGTCATTCACTTTTAATTGCATATCAGTAAAGCAAGGAAAGTAAAAGTCAAACTGACAAGTAAAATCTGAATTTTACATGACCCTGGACAAGGAAAACTCAAGACAGTTTAGAAGGCCTGGCTGTTTTGTGTCATATATGTTACTTGAACATATTTAGAGTTGTTGGATTTCTTACTAGATGGCATTAAGGTCTTCCATAATTTGGGTATACCTCTGAATACTGTGTAATTAATGTACAGTGATTGAACTGACTCAATAAATTTCAGAGAAAAGGCATATATTATATAATCCCATTCACCTGTTGTCCATTTGTTTGTAATCAAGATAGAAGATCCATAATTGGGAGTGGTTGAATGGTTTGGCAATTTTTATGCAGCTTTTTTAGGAGAGAGTGCTAGATGGTAGTGGTGCTTTTGCATATATGTATTTAAAAGGGCACCCAGTGTTTATGAGGCCAGCATGTCTGGGAATTCCTATCTATGATCATTGACCCAAATTGGGAAGGGGCAGCAAAATAACAACCTTGAACCATGCCTTAGGGGCATCAATTTGTAGCTTCAGTGTCATAACTTATGCCCATTATGATATACTACCTGCAAGTATTCAAATATGAATTTGAGCATGATGGAACTGACTTTTAATGTGCATCACTTCCTACCCTCCCCCCTTCTGAACTTAGACCCTAGGTTATAATATTTGGATACTATAAATAAATTGGCCTCTATGTCTGTTCTTATTCAGGGACTTTGCCTTGCAGCACATATTTTGCAGGGAGGTGAATGGTTTCCAACAGAGATTGGGGGAATATACTTTATACAAGCATTCCAGTTTTGTTTCTTCCAAGTTGGTTACCAGAGTGATGTCAAAATGAAGTTGCACACAAGAATAGGTTTAGGACTAGAGGCCATATTATTTGTGAAATATTAAAAGGTACAAAACATGTGAGCATATTTTTCATAAGATTGTCAACATGTGATTTGGTTATTTTCAGTATAATTGCAAACTAAACAAGATTGTTTCTGAAATAAAAATCAGAATTGTCCTGAAGACAAAATTAATCTACATACTTGTGAATTAATGATACATACGTGTAATTACACAGGTGATTGGTTTGCAGATCATTTACTTTGTACTCTGTTTTCATGTGATCATGCATTATGTTTGTCACCTGCACAAACAGGAGTCATAGAGTCAAACAGCATGTGTAAATTCCTCCATTGCACATGCCATATAAGCAGTCTTTAATGTCATGCTCTATGATGTAAATGTATAAAATCAGGTCACATACTGGATCTGACCTGGGGTTGATAGGTCTTCATGCCCTCTGGAAACCCCTTGAAAGACCACATCATCTGTCAACAGATGTAAGTCATTACAGGTCATGTTGCTATATAATCAGTCAATCATTGCATTAAGAAAGGGATGGTAAATGACAGATTGTACTGTAGTATTACTTTCGGTGATGTTTGTATTGCTTTGTATCAACTATGTTCAAATGTTTAACAACATATTTTTAAAGTCACATAATTATCCACACCACTTCCTTCATTCAAGTAAATTCTTCAATGTTCATGCAATCCAAATTATGCACTCTCATTTTAATGCCATTTACAATAAAGAAATTATAGCAGTCAGTTTGTGCTGTGATGCACATGCAGCTTGTTTGCTCAACAAATTACCCACCTGACCCCTGGCGCCGTGTTTACTGAGCAGGAGCTAGTAGTCTACTGCCAAGCTCTGTAGCATCAAAGTCATGTATGATGCACTAAAGTGGGTGGTATTATAGAAAAGTAGACAGATTTAGCTCTACATCGATACCAAATAATCTGGACGTTTTAGTTGCATTATAAAATTTAAAGGGAAAAACCTAATTTTTTTGGACCAATTTATTTCCAGCCAAAATTTGTCCATATTTGGAATCTGATTTTTTTCTCTCCAGGTTTTAGACTTTTGGGCCTCAGATCTAAGGCAGGCTGGTTTGAACTGCACACAGGTGATCCTTTGCAAAAAGTGCGATAACGTGGGCATTTGGAATAATGAGTGGTCTCCATATGAAAATGATGGGTCCATCAAGCAAAGAAAAGAAAAGAACTTCAACTTTTTGAAGCAAAATAACCAATGAAAACAATGTTTTTAACACAACTAGGCTATGGGCTAATGGAAAATTTATTTCATACTTGCTTTTCATGCAAAAACCGCAAAAATCTCCAGGGTTAATGTGTTAATTTGTTTGAAATAATCATTACTTACAAATTTTAAGTATTTTTTGCCAGAGAATTCCCTTAGTTTTACAATAATTATCCTATGGAAAAATTAGTTTTGGTTCATGCCAATTTCAATTTACGCCACAACCTTGGAACTGCATCAGTGGTATAAATGCAGCTTCACCTGTAGTTCAAAAGTGTGCGCCCTTGATTTGCTGATTTGTTTTTTTGCCTTCATCATGGTATATTGTGTTTTACAAATTTTTGCTCAATTTACCAGCCAGTTAGCTATACGTGTATGTGTAAACCAGTTGAAGTTAATACAATTTTCAGACTGACCATTTGCTTATTGTTTTGGTCAAATGTTACATTTGTGGTAGATTTTTGGGCAGTGATTTATTATACTATTTGCTTATTGTTTTGGTCAAATGTTACATTTGTGGTAGATTTTTGGGCAGTGATTTATTATACTATTTTAACAGGTTCCTAAGGCTAAAGTTAGTGATACTAGCACTACACAAATGACTGTCCAAATACTGATGGGTGGTGTTCATTGGAAACCAATTTTCCATCAAGAACAGTGATTTTGACCATGGGATCATATGTGATTTTGTTTTCCTTGGCCTATGAAAACTGTCAATCCAAGAGTTCTTCATTCTCACTATTTTTTGTATTCAGTGTCATAGATCTTTGCAACTGATGTTTTGTGCAGTTTAAGCAGGCACTTTGCATACCAGGATTAGATTTTATCTTACAGAATAGTAAACCCAGGTTGGTGCTTGAATTGTGCATACTTTGTAGATGTATATGGTATTACTACTGGTACTATTGCAAGTCAATCAGAAGGGAACCACATTTGTCTGCAGGTGCTTCATAGGAAGCTGGCAGAATTTTAAGTAGAACAGTGGAGCAGACTGTACTCACCTATAGCACTGTAGACTGGTACAAGAATGCTCCCACTAAATGGAATTTTGCTGTACACACCCACATTGAAGAACAGCTTAGTATACCTTTCAGTTTAGGATGAATTTACAGTTAAGGGAGTACATCTAATTTATTTACCCTCTTGTTATCTATTGTGTACAACAAATGTCTCAGACATTCTTGTCTGCAACACATGTTTCAGACATCACTGAATATTTTGATAATGAAATTTCATTTTGTCAAATGACCATTTATGAATTGGCACCAGTGAGTCCCAGTTTATGTGTGTAAGCTGTCAGACCTGGTCCCCAGAGGATTATCAAAAGAAGTGGATAAGGGCTTTCTATTGTAGCTGAAAGTCAGGTAAAACACATGCCTGCTTCAGGCTTATGCTATATCCATAGGAATGATTTAAGTATGGACATCTGGATATTTATGGGTTCTGACCTTCATATTCATTTAAAGAATGAAGAAATCTCAACACAGGAGTCAAAAGGTGATAAAATGTTATTTGGACAATAATGATAAGTTGGAAGTCAGAGTGTATTTATTATATTGTAAAGATGGAATTTGTGGAAATCCTGCAATAGCTGCTTATTACTGTGCTGACAAATTAAAGCATCATTTCATCAAGCCCATATACCACCTGAATGAAATAGGAATCTTATTTTATTTTTTTCTAACTAATAAACCATACAGTTGTAACAAATTAGTATTGACAAAATGGGCCTCCATTTCTAGCATTGCTTGCTCGTGTGATCCCCAAATCTTATGCCCTTCATTTTCATTGCTGAGACAATTGGGTTAAGTACCTTGTCCAAGGACACCACAGTAGCTGACCTTGGCTGATTCAGTGGTAGGATTCAAACCTGCATCCTTTCAGTTCTATCTCTGGTACACTAAGCACTAGACCATGATGGAGATTTGTACAGTGAAATCACATTATTGAACTGTTGGGTTAGGTTTTGTTTGTACCATGAGTACATACATGCCAACCATTACGCTTTTGGCGTAATCATTACGCTTTTTGTCACTAAATTACGTGTTATGCTTAAACGTATATGGATTACGCTTTTTCGGTATATCCACCTCCCCAAAAAAATCAATTATTTTTTTTCTCGTTATTATTAAAATTCCATTAATCCCACAGACCGTATTTTAGAAAAGACGGCTTTTACGTAACTACAATATAAGAGTACGCTAGACCATGGACTTTCGTAACAGTATCATGTTCTATTTATAGCTAACCTGGTTCTACTGTTGACCTCGATTCTATTTATAGAATCAGCATGCGATGTGAGGAGATAGCAGACTGGTTTTCCAAATTTAATCTTTACTCGCAGATTCCATATTCTAATTTATATTTGTTGCAGAACCAGTCTTAATATATTTTAGCGCTTAAAAAGTATATTTTATTTTACTCTCTGACTTTATGTGAGCAAAAATATCCCCTTTCAAAAATTTCCCAGATAAATTAGAAAAAGGCAATCGAAAACCTCCGAAACAAAATATAACAGAATCCTCTAAATATTAAGGAAAAAAAAAAAAAAAAAAAGAGTACAGCATCACGTGACATCTATTTCCGGCCGTGTCGAAAGAATTTTAAAATTTAGCGCTAAACGTCTTCAGAAGGTTTCTAGTCGATGTGTGTAAAGCTAAAAGTGCTACATATGAAAACTTGAAACAGTAAAGAATGAGAAGGACAAATAATCGTTGTTTATTGAAATTTTAGCATGTTATATGTGGATTACGCTTTTTCTGCCTGGATTCCGCTTTTTGACCACTTGGATTACGCCATTTCCTCGTCAGGGGTTGGCATGTATGTGAGTAGATGGGAACAGTCATGTGGGTACATCATCAGGCCAGTCTAAATGCTGATAATAGTGCACATTTAGCTCTGTCTAACAATTGTTCTTGTATAGGGAACCAGCACTGCAAACTATGGGCTGAGAATGTGAAGGTGGAGGGCAAAAATAACTGGTCTTTACAAGAGGAATTCCTTTCTATAATATCTAGTTCAACTGTTACATTTCGTGCAACTGGAGGGGGTTACAGATTGGATGTGTTTCAGATCTGAAGATCAAATAGGAATGCTGAATAAGACATTATAACTCAAAACTGTAACAACAGCAGGTCTTCTCCTTAGCTGCAAAACTGATTTGTAACAAGTTGTAACATTTTAGCCATATAGCCTAAAACACTTTTTTTGTTATAAATGTTTCATTGACTAAATTTGGTACCCATGTTTGAGGTTCAGAAAATAAAGAGATGGCTGTACTACATGTAATATATAAGACTTTTGCAATATATTTCACCAGCAAACTTTGTTTCAATCATACAAATTTAATTTTGACAAGTTACTTCAGGCCCAAATCTAGCCAACAGAGAAACAAGTTTTGACTCAAACTTATGTAACAAATCCTGCTTTGTGACAAGATGAAATTTAAGATTAATCAAAAGGTTAAAGTCCAGAATTTTAGGATATTTTGGTGATATAGAGATCTGGCCCTGTATTAACAAAACCCCTTAAATGTGCACTCAAAAACTCTATTTTAAATGCTCAGTAATGAAATAATGAATTTGTATACAGAGGATTAAATGCTACATTCTGTTTATAATCATGTGAAGTATGTAATTTGTTTGTAGCATTAATGTTTCTCAATGTTTATTCAATAGACTACTTTGTAGCAATATTGGATTTTGATTGGCAGTAGTAGTATCATAATAGGGGTTCTAGGCCATGTTTACCTAACGTGACTCCCAACCCAGAACCCTTTCTGCATTTCCTATGAACTTTCCCCACGGGGTATTTTTTACCCATGTGTATCCATGATTGTAGCCTGCATGAGTTCATTGCAAGTTCACATCAGAGGCCATGAATAGTTGAAGTTTCTCAGGGAGTAAGTTGTCTTGCCTATAAATAGCATTATTTACTAAAATGGTAGAATCTTATGTTGGGGGTCAATCTAGCCAGACAACATATAATTAGAATGTAAATATTGACTGCTCCTCTTACCTAGTGGTTAGAGTGTCCACCTCGGATGCTGGAGTTTGAACACCAGCCGAGTCATACCAAAGACTTGTACAAACGGTATTAACAGTTGCTTTGCTAGGGACTCAGCATTAAGAGGTTAGTGATATGAGTGGTAGGCCTGGTGTCAGGTAATGTGACTGCGTGGGACATAATGCCACATGTCCGGCATGATGCCCCAGTGGTACTTCACTTTAAACTGTCATGCTGCAGACATCATAGTGTTATGACTCAAATTGTTAAAGCTACATTAAATATCTAAAAACACATACAACCCCACTCTGTCAGGCCTCCTCAGTTTAGCACATTATACTTTTCTTTCAACTTACTATATTGATTGCCTAGAGGTTATTTACACTTATTTAATGTGAACATGTTGGAATAGAAATTGCACCTTCAGAGTGTAAATGTCTCACTGAGTTCTACATTGAATTTTTAGGCATTGACGGTGATGTTGGGTTTAGTATAGGGCTTTCCAGGGGCCATCTGATGCAGGATGTCAGTCTTCTTGATACAGATGGTGAGACAAGCTTGTGCAGGACCTGGAGAACTTGTCAGTACTGTGTTGCAGGATGGCTTATGAGCCAGCGTTGAGGGTGCAGTCATCAGCAAATAAGAAGTCTCTGATTGTGTCTGTTGTAACCTTGATTTTTGCTTGAAGCCTCCTGGGATTGAACAGTTTTCCATCTGTATGGTACTTGATGCCAACTCCAACATCTCTGTCTCAGTAAACATTTGTCAACATGGGGGAAAACTGAACTGAGAGACTGAACAGTGTCAGTGCCAGAACACAACCCTGCTTGATGCCATTGGTTACTGAGAATGGCTCAGATGTCTCGTCATGGTCCTGGACTCATGCCTGCATGCCATCTTGGAAATGCTGCAGCATACATATATATTTTCTTGGGCATCCAAACATGGCCATAACGTTCCACAAGCCTTCTCTGCTGACAGTCTTAAAGGCCATTGTCAAGTCAGTGTTGATGGAGATAATGTCAGCATTTTGCACTTGACATTTCTCTTGTAAATGCGCCCGGCAAACACCATGTCAATAGTCCCAAATTCTTTCTAGAATCCACACTGGCTTTCTGGCAGTTCTCTTTGTGCTTATGCAGGTTGATTATGGAAGCAGCTTTGAATTTATGGGAGATTCTCTCTTGCTGCCACATCAGTAAAACAGTTGGTGGAGCTTTTAAATCAGGGTTGTGCCCCCTTCCTTGTAGACTTCAGTAGGGATGGAGTCTGAACCAGGGACTTTGCCACTGGCCAGCAGACGTATTGCTTCCTGTGTTTTTAGTAAGGTTGGAGGGATTTGATGGGTAACTGGGAGAGATGACTGATGGTTTTATCATTGATGGATGAAGGGCGATTCAGGATGCTGTCAAAGTGTTCAGTCCATCATTGAAGAATCTTCTTTGTCAGGAATTAGTATGTTCCCATCTGTGCTGAGAAGGGGAGATGATCAAGAGGATGCATGTTCACACATTTCTTTCAGGGTGTTGTAGAAGTTCTTCATGTCATACCTGTCTGCATAACACTGTTTCGGCTTTATTGCTCAGCTATGTGTCTCACGTCTAATGGAGTTTCTGCTGTACAGTTCTGCATGTATTGTTTTATGCATCTTTCATGGAGATGGACTTGTTGAGGTAGGTTTGATGGAGGTGGTGTTTATCATTGAGCAACCAGCATGATTTCTCATCAAACCAGTCTTGGTGCTTTCTGGTTTAGGGTCCTAGCATTTCCATAGCTGTGCTGTAGACCAGTTCTCTGAATGTCTCCTAGTCGGTCTCAACATTCTGATTGTCCAGAGGGTGGATTTCAGAAATTTTTCCAGGGCATCCATGAGTATAGTACATTTATGAGCACTCTTTCCCAGCAGACGTCTTTTGAGCTGTATAAAGATGTTGAGCTTAGTGATGATGAGGTGGTAGTCTGTCAGTAGTCAGCATGTTTCAAGGACTTCATCACACACACATTCTGCCTCTTCCTGATAATGACGTAGTCAATGAGATGCCAGTGCTTAGAGTAAGGGTGCATCCATGGCGTCCTGTAGACAGTAGACTTATTGGCGATCAGCAGTTCATGCTTGGCGCAAGTCTTGAGCAAAAGGAGGCTATTGCTGTTACAGTGACCCACTCTGTGCTCTACTAGCTAGCACTTCATCCCAAGCAATGTGATCACAGCATACTCTTGCATGGAAGTAGACAAGAATAACGAGCTTCTCTGCCATTGGAACATCAGCAATGACGGAGTGAAGATCTTACGGGTTGGTCATGGTTGGAGTGTAGCAACTGATGATGGTAAGGTGCTTTCTTCCAGATGAAAGGGAGTTTCATGGTCATGAGTATGTTATTTACTCCCTTGGTAGGTCTAGCCAGTTTGCCAGTCAGTGCCGTCTTTGCTGCAAAGCCGATACGAACTTCACGATGCTTTTTACTTCCACTGCTGCTCTGAAAGAAAGAGTATCCAGAGCCCCTTTTACAGATTTTAGTGATGGGAATCGGTCAGAAATTCATAATCGATAATCGGTTCCCCTTAACCAACTGATCATCGATTATAATCGGTTACTAAGAGCAAATTTTAATTTTTGTTACACAGTTATATCTTTGATCAAGAATTCAATATGTTTATAAATATACAGGAGTAATCTATTTTAATGACATGTTTACTTTAACCTGACAATAATATTACAAAATTACATTGTGTTACTTTTGTTCTACATATTTGTTAAATGAATGCAACTTTTTATGGCTGATCAGTCATATGTAACTGGAATACTGCTACAATCCCCCAAAATTCTTTTGTTTATATGTGATGTGTCTATAATTTAAAGTATAGAAGGACATGATTTTCTTGTTTGTAATTGTTTATAAATGCTACAAAAGATGTTGCAATTTAACTTAAACAAACAAAATGTGTTTAAATTTTATTAACTCAACAATTTAACAACTTGAACATGTAATAATGACTAATGTTCCAAATAATGAATCGTAAGAATTTTTATTTGTAGTTGTGAAACTATTACTAAATTTCAGGTCAACTTTAGTGTCTGGGAGTTTTACTAACCTTTGTGCTTTGCATGCACCTAAAAAGTTGTCTCCCTTTACACACAATGGATTATGGAGTTTCACAATCGATAATCTTATCGGTTTGCTCAATCAACTGATGATCGATTATAATCGATAATCGGAACAACACTAACAGATTTCCACCTTTTCCTGCAAGCGGGGTCTTGCTCAAGGCAGCAATTTTCACGATGTGATGATAATGCAACGGATGAAAGAGTTTTATCTCGAGTACAATTTAACAATGTTGTGAATAAAATTTAGGTTTGAATGCATTTTCTGAGATTTTGAATGGTTGAAAAGGTGTCCCACAACTTATGACTGAAAAAAAAAACATGTGTCCCAGATCATACAGTACACAAAAAATTACTTTACATTATTTTATGGTGTGTGTGTGTGTGTGTGTGATGTGGATTTTTAACGTAGCTTTAACACTTTTCCAGTCATATTGCTATGATGTTTGCAGTGTGACAGTTTATTGTGATATCTAGCAAATCATGCATTGAAGAAAAAATAAGAAAACTGCAGTTTTTACATTAAATTGCATGTACACAATAGATACACAAACCTTATATGAAAACTGATGGTGGCTGTATAAACTTTAACATTAGCATCAAGACACATGTGTATGTTTTTCATATTTGCATGTACAGGTGCAAATACAGGTAAAATGATAAGCTATAATTATATTTCATCGCTAGTTTTTATTTAATGGAAAAGTTAAAATATTTATGAGAAATATATTCTTTAGCAGTTCAACCATGTACATGATTGTAATGTCTGTCACAATGTTAAATCTAAATTGTGAAAATCACAGGTAAAGAAAAGGTAACAGTTTTGTAAACATCCACTCCATGAATTCAGACGTAAGTTTAGACCACCAGAGTCAGTAATAAATGTTCATGACAAGTTTTTAACTGTTATTTATTCTAGTATCATCAAAACTGGTGAATAAACTTAAGTAAATGCTTCAATTTTTTTCTCTCAATCATTGGATGGATCTTTTGTAAAGGGTCACTATGATTGTTCTCGTTGTCTGCCAGGTATAAATTACTTTGAATAGCTAGAAATCTATCCCATACTTATTTTTTGCTGAAGTGTTGATATCACATCATCAGATAAAATTTATATACCAAACCCAAAGCTGAAATCAATGCAAAAAAGAGTTTTAGATGTTCAGGTGTGAAAGGCTGCCCTTTCTTCATACGACTGTTCTCATTAGAGTCTGCCCCTTGATCTCTGATATGCATAATGATTTGTTTGATCTACTATCAGATGCAATAATTCATCATTAATAAAAGTCTTATATAATCCATAGGTTCAGTATTCACCATCTCTACATTTAATTTTTAATTACAAGCGAAGGGGGAGGGGGTGACAGGCGTGCTATTTTTATACGTCGAGCGAGCATGCACATGAGACTCCAGTTCCATGTCAATAATGGGCTCAAAATCACTCAGGGATATTTCCATCAACACATTGCCAGCTCCAATAATTTCATCCTCATATTCTTCAAAATCATTATCATCATCACTATCAGAAGCCAGTATTTGGGTGTAAGAAATCGCCATCATATTCAGCGTCAACCATTTTAATTTTTTCCAGGTACCACATGCTCAAACACAAGTATTTGTAAAACTTCTTTGCTAAATGCATAGTAATGTGCAACAGAATGCTTGTTCCGTGTCTTTATAAACCAGTCAAATATAGTTTTACAAGCATTCATGGCTAGTTGAAGTAATAGGATGTGTACATTGTTGCTTACCTAGAAAATTACTTTAAGTCATGACAAGTGCTACGAGGCATCAACTAACAGCAGGACTATTGTCATGACTAGCACTTTTAAGGTTAATGCTCAGCGTCGAGTGAGACAGCTGATGTACCATTTTTGTAAGTCTTTCATATGACTTGGCCGGAGATCATACCCATCTGCGGATGATGCTCTAATCATTAGACCACTGGTGCGGTAAATTATTTTATGGTGTACCAACAAATATGGTGACCCATTATATATGGTAAATATGATAATAATGGGGCAAGTGTATCAGTCTTCTTGCTATTATACATAATGGTCTTAAAATGACAGTATGACATTCAACATGGCCACCATATTGACAATCTGTTGTTCTTGGTACTCAGATTGACAGAGGATTTTAGTGAAAACATTTCTTATTATCTGTCTTAAATGAATATGGTGATGATTTGATATACAATATGGTTATTGATTGCAGCAGCCATTTTGAAAATCTTGCAATATCTTCTCCTGAAGACTTGAAAGTCACAATGACGTAGTTTTCATGACAAGACTAAAACCCAGTATGGCCAACATTACGTTGATCTAAAAAAAAGTTGATATCATTTCATATTTAAAACTGATTGTCTTATTGACATAAGGTTTCACACAAAAAATAAAATAATTTTTGCATGCATTTGGTCTTAAATCATAATTGTTCTGACATAGTGAGTATCATAGTCATTTTTGTGGCCATCGGGAAAATGTTATCTCCATTCCACATGAATGAGATGGAGATATCTGTTGGGTACTTCACTAAATGAATTCTTATGATGACTTGATTGTCCACAATGAAAGTGTAAAGGAGACTTCTAATTTCATTGCCATGGTGGTCATCTTGAAAAATCCTGTTGTTGCTGTATCTTTTGAAATGACAAGTCATTAGCAGTATGGAAAAGTTTTTATGACATCTTGTGCATGGTCCTGGGTGAAATTGGTGCAAATCAGATCTCCAGCATGGTGACCATGGTAGCTACTTCTGAAAATGCCTCCTGAAATTTGTGGGTCCTAAATCAAAATGGTGTTCAGTGATGGCCATTTTGAAAACACCGCTTAAACGGATGACACATTGAAATAGTGTTTTTCTTCTCCAAAACAGTTTTGTCATGTGGTTGATTGTGAAATGAAACAATGACAATGTAACCTTTCAAATTTAAAAATCTCTTAACATTCTTTCGAGTGGATGGCCATATCAGCCTTCAAAACTACCCACATAAAGCTCTTCTTTCTTGTGATATATGGTTTTCTATTTACATGATGTTGATCTAACCTACAAACTGGCTGCCTCGACAGTCATTTTGAAATTTGTATATGGCAACTTCTAAATGAATAATCTTATCAACAAGTGGTTTTGACTAAAATACTTTAATATGGTTTTCATCTAATGCCCATCATGGCCATGTCAGAAATCTTCTTATTACTACCATATTTTCGCGTATATAAGACACGTCTTATACAAAATTTTACGTACCCAGGGTGCGTCTTATATTAATGGGCGTCTTATCTAAGTATTTTTAATACGAACGAACGGTACATTGTGTGATATTGCAGGACGATTATTATGGTCGATGTTCACGTTTCACGATTTTCATTTCTAGCTGTAAAAACAATTGGGTAAGTGTTCACAATATAATAGACTGTTACTAAATAGTGTTTGACTTGATCAAAAATCAATGTGCCTTATTGGTCTATTCATCTTCATTTTCATCGTCATCAGTTTCGGCTTCAAATCCATCGAAACTTGAATCAATTTCACTGTCATCGTGGTGGAATAACTCCATAACTGATGTTAATTGATCCTCATTGGTGTCAGTGGTATCGGATGCAGCTGAGTCGTCGTTCAAAGAACTGATATAGCTAGCCGGTTTGGGAATTATCCCACACTTTCTGAAGCCATTGATGATTGTCGTAATTTCACTTTCTCCCATGCCGTATATGATTTTCGCTTCGGCATCGTGACAATTTTATAAATTTTATAAATGCTAAGCAAATTGATCACTCATTTATATATAACAAGAGACTTTTCCCACGTTTATATATGGCAACCGCATACATCGGGTGTTTATTGGTCTATGTACTAATCCCACCCGCTGAAGACTTGGCCTAGCGGATCAATGAAGCTGCCTTTACATCCGGCGTTTATTGTTCTAGAATATAGATACTATGTACTAAACCCACCCGCTATTGGCCTTTGATCTCAACTAAAAATGGTAATGAAGCCTTGTTTACATCCGACGGGTGATGTAACATTGGACAAATTTTCATTTATGATAAAGGAAAGGTAACCACTGGAGATAAATTGCTCAGTTTGGCAGATGGCTATGCCATGTGTGTCTTATATTTGTGGGCATCTTATTTAAAATATTTTTTACACAAATCGTCAAAACACGCGTCTTATATATGGGTGCGTCTTAAATGCGCGAAAATACGGTACTGGTAGTCATCTTAAATGAATGGCGGCATTGACATGGGGTTATAAATTAATTCTTCTTCTTAAATGAATGGCGGCATTGACATGGGGTTATAAATAAATTCTTCTTAAATGAATGGCGGCATTGACATGGGATTATAAATAAATTCTTCTTCTTAAATGAATGGCGGCGTTGATACTCACCAGATAAAAAGAAAAAAAGTACAGGACTTAATTTCAGATTAAGATTGGAAGTTCAGTTTCTTCCACTGACCTTTAATGCAGATGATACTAAACTGTCTGAGATGGGTAAAACCAAAACAGTACTTGAAAATAACTTACAAGATGCTCTCAAACAGACTTCAAGTTTGGTGCAAAGAAAACAGTATGATCATAAATACAGAAAAAAATTAAAGCCATACTAGTTACAAGGCAAAACAAAACGAGCAAGGCTGTATAGTGACCTTAATATGACCTGTTGTATTTCTGTTTCTAGATAGCAATCTTACAATGGTCTATTCACATTAAACACATTTCAAAAATGGTTAATTCTTATATTTGGCTACTGAGGAAAATCAAAACATACATTCCTCTTCAGTATAGGGTTATCTTTTATAAAAGTTACATTCTGCCATATCAGGACTATTGTAATGTAATTTCAGGTATTCCCTCAAATTCTAGATCAATGTATAGACGATTTCCAGGATGCAATGAATAATATAAAGATTTTAACAATACATGAAAAAATATTTCTTAAAAAAGCCAATTGATGTATAAAGTATCCAGAAAAGCCATTGCTGTCTATATAAGCAATATCCTTCACCAAATAAATGCTAATGGTACTCCAAATTTAAGGTCCATAAGAAGACAATAATTACATTATACCAAGGCCAAAGAAGGAATTGTTTTAAAAAAAAGTTTACAATATACTGGTCCACTGGTATGGAACAACATTATTTCCCAGTGACACAAGCAACATTCCCTCTAAGCGAATGGTAGGTGTGCGCGCAGTGCTCGCTGCACTGCACAAGCATTACGGAGATGAGCAAAATTTAACGTTGGAATGAGCAGAATTTGACAATTCAGCTGCATGGGGATGCCTGAGCAGCTGCGTGCGCGCATGCACGCATTTCTTCTTTTCATAATCAGTGTCTCAAATGGATGAAATCTTTCGGCAATTAAATAGTTCTGGTAAAATAAACACCGCTTGCTTTTCTGTAATTTGGAATATTTTCACAGTGGAATATTTCAATGCAGGATAATATTTAATATATTTATATATGTTTATGTGTTCACAGATGCCTGTGCATATGTTCCAGGCTTGATACTTTTTTTTTCAAAATCACTTAATTATTTAGTTTAAAGACAGATTCTTCATGTTGTATATACTGTATATATTGTACAAAACAGATAGAAGGCCTCAAGGTAGATTAGTTCTGTAACGAATTGAGTTACTTTTCTCTGAATAAAGTCTTTATTATTATTATTATTATTATTATTATTATTATTATTATTATTATTTTGGAATACTATACATTCTTTTTCATCAGGGACTCTTTTCTTTTTTTTTTTTCAATAATACTTTTTTGTCTTGTGGAAAGCTGCTGTGGATATTTGTTGTTTAGCTGTGAAATAAGTTGTAATATGCCCATCACTTTCACATGTCTCTTCTGTCTGTTATTGCAATTACATACATACTAATATTAGAAGTTTGTACATCATACAAGAACAAAAGCACATCATATAAAGAGGTTTTGCACATTATATAAAGAGGGTTTCACATATAAAAACAAAGACACATCATATAAAGAGATTTTCACATATAAGGACAAAGGCACATCATATGAAGAGGTTTTGCACATTATATAAAGAGGTTTTCACTTATAAGGACAAAGGCACATCATATAAAGAGGTTTTCACATATAAGGACAAAGGCACATCATATAAAGAGGTTTTCACATATAAGGACAAAGGCACATCATATAAAGAGGTTTTCACATATAAGGACAAAGGCACATCATTTAAAGAGGTTTTGCACATTATATAAAGAGGTTTTCACATATAAGGACAAAGGCACATCATATAAAGAGGTTTTCACATATAAGGACAAAGGCACATCATATAAAGAGGTTTTCACATATAAGGACAAAGGCACATCATATAAAGAGGTTTTCACATATAAGGAGAAAGGCACATCATTTAAAGAGGTTTTCACATATAAGGACAAAGGCACATCATATAAAGAGGTTTTGCACATTATATAAACAGGGTTTCACATATAAGGACAAAGGCACATCATATAAAGAGGTTTTCACATATAAGGACAAAGGCACATCATATAAAGAGGTTTTGCACATTATATAAAGAGGGTTTCACATATAAGAACAAAGCACATCATATAAAGAGGTTTTCACATATAAGGACAAAGGCAAATCATATAAAGAGGTTTTCACATATAAGGACAAAGGCACATCATATAAAGAGGTTTTCACATATAAGGACAAAGGCACATCATATAAAGAGGTTTTGCACATTATATAAAGAGGTTTTCACATATAAGGACAAAGGCACATCATGTAAAGAGGTTTTCACATATAAGGACAAAGGCACATCATATAAAGAGGTTTTGCACATTATATAAAGAGGGTTTCACATATAAGAACAAAGGCACATCATATAAAGAGGTTTTCACATATAAGGACAAAGGCACATCATATAAAGAGGTTTTCACATATAAGGACAAAGGCACGTCATTTAAAGAGGTTTTGCACATCATATAAAGAGGTTTTCACATCTTATAATAAAAATAATCATTTTAAGACAGCTGTGGTATTCCATACATATGGATCACTTTTTGTGTTTGCTGGGCATGTTACCCATATGCCATTCAGAAGCCTTTTATCACTCCTATGGACCATTGATTTTGATTATTGTGTGTTGTACAGAACTCTTTTAGAATGCATTGACCTCAAATATTGACAATTAATTTCATTAATGTGTTTCACAGGTTTCATTTAGATGATATTCTCCAGTAATATGGACCATTGAGTCTGTTGACATCACATGCTTCACAGATCTTATTCAGAAGTCATTTACCAATAATATGGACCATTGATTTTGTTTACTGTGTTTGTTACACAGATTTCATTCAGAAGTCATTTACCAATAATATGGACCATTGATTTTGTTTACTGTGTTTGTTACACAGATTTCATTCAGAAGTCATTCACCAATAATATGGACCATCAATTATGTTGACTTGATGTATTATTAATATCTCATTCAGAAGTCATTCATCTGTAATATGGACAATTGATCATGTTGACATATGACCTTACACAGATCTCATTCAGAAGTAAGACACCAACAATATGGACCATTTATATCATTTACTTGTGTGTTAATGAACTCATTGAGAAAAAGTTAACTGCTGTGGACCATTGATTGCATTTATGGTATGTATTGCTTGGATCTTATGGACCATTGATTGCATTTATGGTATGCATTGCTTGGATCTTATGAACCATTGATTGCATTTATGGTATGTATTGCTTGGATCTTATGGACCATTGATTGCACTGACTGACAAAGTTACACAGATGTGGTTCAGAAACCATTTACCATTAATGTGAATCATCCATTTCATTTACTGTTTCACAGATGTTCAGAAACTCTTCATCAGTAATATGGAGCATTGATTTCATGAACTGTATGTGCTACCCAGATGTCATCAGATACCACTCAATAATATGGACCATTGATTTGCATTTACTGTATATATTACAAAAATGGAAAGTGTTGCTACTTTTGAATGACACTTTATTTTATTTTATGATAATCTTTTTTGAAAGTATAATTAAACCTGTCTTGAAAGACCATTGCTGTGAGGGACCACCTGTCTTGAGAGATCTGAATGGCAAAAGGAGTGATCTTTCAAGACAGATTGTAGTATACTGCCATATCAGACTATGCAACTATTTAAGCTGTGTTTGTTTTGGGGTGGATTACTTTCAGTAAAGTAATAATTAGTCATAATTGCTGCAGTTAGTTCTACTTGAGAAAGTTCTTGTCAGTAATATGGTAGTTAATTATTATTATCATATGGATAAATGTTTAAATCACTGCAGTAGGTAGTTTTTGTTAATAGGTAATCATGCAGCCTTTTAAAAGTGACCTCAGCTGTTGGATTCAGGGTTATGAATTTCCACACATGTCTGCAGGCAAATACATTTATTAACATAATCATTTATTGGTATTCCTGAGTTCATTCATGTCCAACACCATGGTGACTATAATGTCATCTTACCTGGTACTTACAGTATATACTTCCTTAGGAGTCCAACTGTAAACTGTACAACCCATATTTGCAGGTGTTCTATGTGCCAGCAAATCTGTTCCTGTGCAGTTTGTTAAGATTAATCATTAGAACAGACAGCACAGACCTTAATCTGTAGGTGTGGTATGCAATGGCAGATCATGTTCACTGTCTGCAGTTTGACTAAAAGCAAGTATATATGGTATAAATTTATCTATAATATCAAGTTGTACACACCTTGGAACAAACTTGCCAGAACACCTGTTTGCTAGTGTAATAAAAGCTGTAGTACTGACAATTCATGTTGTTAATATGCAAAAATTAATATGTCACATAAGTTGGGAATATTTAATTGAGGTTGGAGCTAGATAATATAAAGGTGAACTGTAATCAAAATGTCCATACTATTCTGGTTCTTGGGTTTGATATATTTGTGTCTTGCCTATTTTCATAAATGGGAGACATATAGCAGCTTGATGTTGTTAGTTTTTGCATTAACATAGTAAGGTTATCATTTTTTTGGCATGATGGCAAGGATGACATTGTTCGTTGCCTTGACTTCATAATGTTATATTTTTTGTGTGTGTTTTATTTTTTTTGCAAGGCCATAGCTCCAGAAAGGATAAGACAAATGGATTTACCTCTCTTTTGTTAGCCTGAATTTTAGTTCCATTATTATACCTAAAACTTTTTACATCTTTCCGATTTTGACTTGAAAATTCTCATTTGGGAAGAGATTATGGTTGGAGATTTCGATAACATTTATGATGTTGCTCAATAATTCCTTTGAAGCTGCAATGCTGCCCACAATGTGCAGAATGTAGTATTTGCCAAATCATATGAATGATATTGAATCTTGAAAGATATTGGTCCTAAACATCATTGGGTGCCATAAAACTTGATAATATTGATAGATGACTTAGCGTTTCATTACATTATGAGCCATGTAATTTTTCCCTCAAACTGAGAAACCCTGAACTTTTCATGTGTGTATGAATCAATCTGATGTTGATCAGCAACAACATCAGTGGGTCAACTGATTTCAGTTGAAAGCTGGAACACAAGATTTGATGATGTCACCTTTGGAATCCTAAGAAGCCCACTCTGTCAGATGGTAAGTGGTGTTTATGTGATATGTTATTCTCAGTTTGCATTTGATATGATGCAGTACTTGGTCTAGCATTAACAAGTAATTTTTCTTTAAAGGCTTAGCTGACATATATTATCTTTTGTTAGTCCTTGTAATATGCTTACCAATAAATATGGAAATCAGCAACAGCTGGTTTGACTTAACTAACATTCAGCTTTCAAAGTATTCCAACACCCCAGTTGATCACCAATTTTCACCGGAGTCTTAATTTTTTTTCAAATGCTTACAATTCCTTCTCAAATCCTGTGAAAGAAAGGATGTTATCGTTTCCTTTCGAAACAATTTGTCTGCCACATGCCATTGTTCTTATTAGATTAGTCACTATTTGTTGTTGTTGTTGTAGGGTTTAACATCATTTCTCAGCACACGATAGGCAATACATGGTGGCCAGTAATAATGGTGGAGGAAGAACCTGGGAAAATCCACGACCCACGAGAAGCTACTGGCAAGCTTTCTCACATATCCACATTGGCCGAATCTGAGACTCGAACCCACACAGACAGAGGTGTCAGAATTTGTCAAAATGGATCACATTTCTACTTTTGGAGCACTCCTGAAAGAGGACAGAATTATGAGTGACTTTATTTTGTAGAAACCTGGTCCATAATGTAATGACCATTGCTAGAATCACAATGACACTACTTTCAGTCTTATCAATATTTTAAAATTAATAACTATGGGGTATGTTAAATGAATATGAAATACAGTGCTTCACTTAAAAGTATAGCAGTTATAATTATCTCTAATTTCTATGCACTGGCAACTAGCAGCCAATCCTGGCAACCAATTTTTACATGTGTAACCTAATTTTGAGGTACATGTTCATTCTGTAAAATGGCTTTGAAAAGTGTTGTATGAGTGTAATGTTTAGTTTACCTGCTGCACATATATTCTTGATGTGATTTAGACAAAATAATATATAAACCAGGAAGAAAAGCATCCATGCATCATTGTCTGCCATTTTGAATTAGTGTGAGAGTTTCATATTTGGAGATTCTACATTTTTGCATTTATAGTTATTCTGTCCATTGATAATGGGATACTGATAAGTAAGTAAGTAAGTAAATAATTTGTAATGATTGCAATGTATGCTTATGCTTATGCAATAATAGCAGTTGTCTACATCAAGCAAATCGAGACTTAAATTATCATCATAAAATTTAAGTTCACATGTCCTTATTCTTTTTCATAGGCGAGCGATACAGTATTCATAAACTTATTGTTATGTATTGTGTGTGTTTATAATGTTGACATTGTATACCATTCAAACTGTAATGTGTACATTGCATTATTACTTGGCAGACCATTCAAGACTGATTGCCTACATGGTTTACAGTACCTGTAGCGATTGGTTGAATTGTGTCATGTGATGTCCAGAGAAGGTTATATATACATGTGTAGGTGCACTGTCATTGTTGGTGACATAGTTCATGAGTACAGTCAGTGCCAGAATTCAAAGTGACAGAAAAGCACTGTCATGTTAGTACATTTGGATCTTTAAAAATATAGCATATTGCAATATCAAATAAACTAGAATAATATATTTATTCCAAAAATAGAATGTTACAACAAGACCTGAAAGCTCCCCCTTCTCCTAATCCAGTTTACTATATTAAGAGTTACTAGTTCTACACAATAACTAATTTTCTGATTTATTTGATTATTTATTTTACATGTCATTAAATATTGTTAAATTGTTCTCGACTTTATGTTGGAACATAATGTGTCTGTTTGCTTGGGTGGTCTCAATTGACCTTCATGAGCAGCAGAGGAGGTGAACAGACCAACTTTTTAGTCGTCAACGATGCTTCCTTCTAGTTAATATTTACTAGGAAGTCCTAATTTGTCAAATAAACCCTTCTAGTTAATATTTACTAGGAAGTCTTAATTTGTCAAATAAACCCTTCTAATAAATATCAAGAGAAGGGTCCATTTGGTAAAAAAAAAGACGCCATTTAGTTGACGTTCACCTCCTCGGCTGCTAATGCGCTAACTAAATATTTGATCAAGTCCGACACGATATCTTGTCCGAGGGTCTGATAAATTTATCGTCACAAATCCGTGTGGGATTGTCTGAGCGTGGCTAAAGAAATTTCTAAATCGATTATGATCCATATCACCACCGCACCAAGTTTGCCAAATATTTCTAAGAGTATGAGTATCAACTCCGTTAAATACACACAGCATATTGCAGTTATCTCTGATCACTTTTGGTATTTGAGTGTAACGTTGAGTGATATATATCACATCGGTGTTTTTATGTCTGCCTCTGGAAAATATTCTAGCAGGATTCTTTTGATTATCTAACATGATATCATCATATACGACTAAATTGTTAATACTTCCATCAATATCATCAATATTCGGTGCCTCTTCGATATCGGTTATAAACTCAATAACACCATCGCCGTTAATTTCTTGCGCGGCATCATTAAAATCCTTTAATACTTCATAACATCGTTGATCGTCTACACTCGGAGCAATCATGTACAATTTATCCCACTTCATCCATCTCGTTATCAAATTAAGTAGCAATTGTGTTTTACCACTTCCAGATGGTCCGATGATAATCGCGCGAATAGAATTTGGTAACATTGCATGGTGTCTAATAGGTTCCCGTCGTCGAGTAGCTGAATAATCAATTACATTCATAACTGTTATATATAAATTATGGATCTATATTGTGTGAAGTGTAGGACGCGTACTGGCACAAATGACTTGACGACGATTACAACGAAAAATAATCGATCAGCGCTTTCTGGTAAATGCGTACAATGTAGTACGAAAAAATTTAGATTTACTTCCACGAAACCTTTAAAAAAAAACGAGGAGGTGATATTGCAGCCAAATTGACAAAACTCCCAGGAACACCGTGGGCAAAGTATCCAGGAGAAAAGCACCTTCCAGGATATAGCTACTGTGGACCGGGAACACGATTAGATATCAGACTTGATGATCAAAATAAGCCCCGACCCGGCGAGTATCCAATAAACGCTATTGATAAGGCGTGTCATGCTCATGATGTCGCTTATAAAAGCAGCAATCTTCAACATAGACATCTCGCAGATGTAAAATTAATTCATGCGTTAAATGCTATTCCTGATAAATCCTTCAAAGAAAAATTGGCTTCGTGGTTGGTAAAATCTGCTATGAAGGGTAAATTGATGTTAGGTGCTGGTAATTGAAAATGCTAGCATTTTAATATGGAATCTATTTATTATTCTCCGAGAGGATACTGGAGAGGTTACGCAGCAATCAATAAACTAGCTAGTGCATCAAAGGTGAAAAAAACTACAGCGGCAAACTGGTTATCTAAACAGGCAATATGGCAAATTTATCTACCAGCGCCTAAACAAATTAACTATTCGCATTTTGATGTTACAACACCTAATGAAGTTCATCAAGCTGATATACTATTTCTGCCGCATGACAACGGTTACAAATACGCGTTAACGTTAGTTGATATTGCAAGTCGATACAAAGAAGCAGAACCGTTAAGGACAAAATCATCTACTGAAGTAGCTTCTGCATTTGAGAGGATTTATCGACGAGGTCCTCTGCGCTGGCCAAATCTGTTACAAGTTGATCCTGGCAAGGAATTTCAAGGTGTTGTTACATCTACGATGAATCATCATAATGTCGCCATCAGATGAGGACACACTGCGCTACATCGCGATCAGGCAATTGTTGAACGGTTTAATAAAACCCTTGCTGAGCGGTTATTCGGATATCAATACGCAAAGGAATTCATCCAGGATAAACGATCCCGTGAATGGGTCAAGAGATTACCAGCTGTGATTACCGCAATCAATAATGAGATTACTAGAACAATTAATATGAAACCTGTCAACGCTATTAAGAAGGCGTCTATCAAAATGGAAATCCAAGGAATTTCACAAAAAGATTTCAAAGAACCAATTCTTGGTAGTAATGTCATTGTAAGGTACTTATATGAACCAGGAGAGCTTGAGGGTGGTAAAAAAAGAGCTACTGATCCTATTTGGAGCGTCACTACGCATAAAATATCCGGCATAACACGATCAACTGGTAGACCTCCAATCTATAGACTGGATTCAACTGCTCCTCAGCGGGGTTTTACACGCGAACAATTACAAGTGATTCCTGAGGATACTCAATTACCACCGCGTGGTCTTAATTAGCACCCAGGGTGCTGTCACCCCGGCGTCTATTACACTCAAGACAGGTCAACATCACATTGTTTCTGACATGACCGAGATTGTTATCTTTTCTATCTACGGTGAATTGGCGAGGATCTTTATCCGACCAATTCCAACTCATTATACAATTACAACTCGCGCAGTGATTGTTCTGTTGTTGCTTTAGTGTCTTAATTAATTCAGCATCAATGTCAAATTCTCTTTTATTTTTTTTATCCTGTTGTTTATAACCAGAGAGTTTTTTTCTGATTATATTATCATCTGTGTGTATATTACTTATTGTATTGTCATTATCATTAACCACAATTCTTCGAAGTTGGTTTATTCGCCGTACTCTGGATACTGCGAGATAAACTAAATTTGACCACTCAATATGATTATCTACTATCCAAAGAGTTGTATCGGATATAGTCAATCCCTGTGAAGAGTGTATTGTTGCTGCATAACCTAACGTCCATGGGGATTTATCAGCACCTAATGCATCTTTAACGACGCTGATATCAACCAACACAATATCATTTAATACTAAATTCTGCTTTTGTTGTTGTCCAGGAATGTCAACGTCGATATTCTGCTTTCGTGTATCCTTAGGTCTATAACAGAGTGGTACTGGAAGCGTTGCAAATTTTTCTTTATGTAGCGCAAACAACTTCATCTGAAGTGCGTCTCTGACTATTTTTCTACTCGCGATTATTAAATCATTTGGCTTCCACATTTCCCAAAAATCATTCATGGGAGTTTCTGAAATTATTTCACGCGCTATTTCACATTGGATTTTATCCGGTTGTAATCTAATTAGCGCTTTGAATTCTCGTAATTGTTCATCAAGTGATCTATGGTCGGTATTAATCTCTTCATAATAATCTACAAATCCTTTTAACCATTCATGTGGAGATCCACCAACAAATGGCTGCGGTTGGCCGTGATCCCCGCACATGACGACTTTTGTGTTTTTTGTCAACAACCATGATAGAAATGTCTGTAATACTGTCAACGATATAGTACATACTTCATCAATGATTATTACATCAGGAATAAATTTATCGCCCATTCGATCAGGAGTCCAATTATCGCCTTTCCATCGAAAGAAGCTGTGATAGGTACAAGCTTTTACTCCACGCGCTATCATCTCTCTGGCGAGTCTGTGAGTTGGTGTTAACACAATCATGTTAGAAACGCTAGCGTTTCTACGGAATAATTCGATTGCACGAGTTGTCTTTCCTGATCCACCACAGCCGTTTAAATAAACTGTCTTGTATCTACAAATCGGATCGGATACGGGCGGTGCAGTAGAAAATTCTGATTGAATCTCTGAGATATTATGGTTACTTTTCAAGTATTTATCATCCATAGCAACGTCTGCGGATTTACAATACTCATGTAGTGTTTCTTTTTTAAACCTCCAATTTCCCCACGCTTCCTTAGGATCTGTGAATTTAGCTACATCTGATTTGTATTTCTCATGGATATACATCGAATCAGTAGCTACTCTAACCGCGGTATTAGGAAATCTATTTATCATCGAGAATAGATTAATACAAGAATAGGCTAGCATAGAACTTCTCAATTGTGTGTATTGACAACTTTTTCCATCACAGTAGGTAACAACCGTACCTAATTTCTTACCATTTCGAAGGACATCATCTACCCAAACATTATTAGTTCCGCTCGCAGATTTGTAAGCTTCCTCATCTAATTCCCCTGATAGAAAAGCGTTCTTACGGGTTACAAATTTCCCTTTTTTTATTAAATCAGATATTATGAAATTGTATTCTTCATCGTCTATGATTAATCTAGAAGAGTATTTTGCATTATCAAATCTTCCACCTTGAGTGAATTTACCGATTATTTTTCGTCCGAGATCTTTAGCCTCTCTATTACTACCTTCGAATAATTTCTTAGACCAATCTATGATTTGTTCCTCGCTGAAATTCTTCGAATTTCCATCTAGAAATTGTTTTCGTTGTTCGTTAATTATTTTTTCTAGATCAGGTTTTGGTAACCAAACATCTTTCTGAGCGTTATAACAAATAATCGCTTCACTGACAATTAACGATATTAGCATACCACAATCGATCATATATCGCAATAGCACAATTGGCATCCACGCTTTTTCATACATATGTCTACCAAGCCAAAGATAACTACACGGATGTAACCCTGTAGCTAATTCGAATGATATCACACGAGCGAACCCGGTTAAATCAAAATCAGGCAATGGACCATTAATCGCAACACGAGTCATTTCATGTGTGGGATGTCCAAATCGTTTAAAATATTCAGAGCATTCTCCATATCCGAGAAAACTTCCAGGATAACACGCGGATATATCAATTGAAATCATACCATCACGTGAGTATTTCGTATTCCACAATCCTCCATGACCAAATTCGACGCAACTCAACTTCACATCCTCCAGAAAATCACTTCGTGTTGGACGCCATGAATTCTTTTCTCGTGCGAAGTGAGCTACCACTGATGGAATTGTGAAGCTATCCGTAAGTAGTTTTTCTGTAGAAATGCTAGTGTTTCCTTCTAAATACTCATTAGCGATTTTTCTCATTCTAGTATCTAATTCTTCAGTTCGATATAATTCACCATTTGGTTTTACAAACTGATCAAATCCTATTTCCGGATCCTCATTACTCCTGAGTAACCATACTGACACAGGGTCGTCTTTGGTTAACGCGTGAATAGCATCAAATAATTTCTCTTCATAGAAATCATCCCTAGAAAATTCTTTAGGGATATATCGAACAGTTCTTTCTCGTGGAAATATATTTACC
Organism: Unio delphinus; assembly: GCA_029339505.1. Classification (NCBI taxonomy): domain Eukaryota; kingdom Metazoa; phylum Mollusca; class Bivalvia; order Unionida; family Unionidae; genus Unio; species Unio delphinus. The sequence continues at coordinate 12,544,108 of JAQISU010000242.1, read as the reverse complement.
GCGGGTGTCCACGCGTGTTTGTTATGATCAATAATTTCAATTGGAGCTCCTCGCGATTGATATTTCGGTTCGTATAATACTTCTCCGGTTATTGTCGCTACCGATATTGGAAATTTTAATAATGCTTCTAATTTAGCTATATCGGAAATCGTTGCCCCGCGTTGTTTCACTGTCAATTCCCATTCGGTTATTTTGTTTCTTCGTAGATCAGTTAATTTGTTTCCCCGGGATGCATTTGTAAAGTGTTCTATTAACCGTGTTGCTACACAATTAAGTGGCAAAGCCATTGCCGATGAAAACATCGGAGCTAGCTTTGCAATATTAGGATTATTATTTATTGGATATAACCCATACACAACTGCTGTTACAGGGTAAGATTTCTCATAGTATGGTTTGTCAATTCCAGTTAGAATTCCTGGTTTGGAATCTCTACTCACAATAACAGTTTTTTTATCCTTAAGGATTGGGTCAAATTTATCTCTGATAATCCATTCACCTTCCTCTTCGATAATGAATTTTATTCTAAAAAAATACCTCCGTAGAAATTGCTTTGCAATTTCGCCAAGGTGTGAAAGTATCACAGCTGCTCTTATATCATTCATAGTAGCATCAATTACAGGTACATTGACATCTTCATCAATAATTCGAAATGTCGACCACGTATGAGATGCTCCATCACGCTTAAACTCATTAAAACAGTCGCTGATTTTACTCAATAGTGGTTTATCATCTACTAGACTTTTAGGTATATCAGAGATTCTATCGAGATTAAATCTAACATTTTTCCAAGGCTTAATTTTCGATAATCTCTTGAACTCCTTCATATTATAATTAAAACAAGTATTTAAATAAGAAAATTTTATATAATGAATCATTGCAAATGGCTTATGATTGGATCAAAGACTCCGTGTAACAAATCATGTAGAAATGAATTCTGTGGGTATCATATGCAGAGTGTGAGAAACGGTTCGGAGGGGCCTTTACCATGCTTGCATTGTGGGGTAGGTGTAAGAGGCAAGTCGCAGTTATGCATTAATTGCGGGGGTAAGCGTTATAGAGAGTTAAAACGTTATTATGACAAGCGAAGAATCAAAAATCCTGACGACGTCAATGACGTTGCCAATGACAAAATCATAAAAACTGCTCAAGATTACTTAGGCAGATTTGCCAATGTTATAATTCAGCCAATTAACGAATTAGACAAATAGATATATTATATATACAAATGAGCCAAGAATTTCAAAGACATCCTGTTATTAAAAATTACGAAGCTTCTCGTGATGGTGTTGTTAGACACAGTAAAAATAGGAAATCTGTTGGACGGGATAATGGTATAGGGTATTTGACGTTTAGTGCTGGAGGGAAAATGTATCTCAATCACCGTTTCGTTTATGAAGTGTATAATGGATTAATCAAGGATGGTTTTGTTATTGATACTGGTACTTGTAAATCAATTGGGAAGAGACCAGTAAGATCGTTTAATACTGAAAATAACAAGGAAATGGTATTTCAATCAATGTCAGAAGCTGGTAAGTATTTCGATATTACCTCCTCCTCGGTACAAAAAGTAGCAGATGGAATTTATAAGACCGCTTTTTCAAAGTGTTTAAAAAACAAAATTCGGTTTGTTTATGTATAATTTGCATTGGAAATTGCTTCGTGAAATTGTGAAAGAATTTTCATTGAAAATCTTCAATTTTGCAATTTCACATGGGAGATAACTCCGTTAGGTATAACGCGTGTGACAAATCATCAACGACAGAGTTACGGATCTTAAACATGGAAACGCTAGCGTTTCTAACATTGATTTTGATTGGTTAGTTTCGCTATTATGAAATCTGAACAAAACACAATCAATTTTGTCTTTTTTCAAGTATTAACAGAACTGTTTTATAAACACGTCGTATTTAAACATTTTTTTTAATGTCTGTTTCAAGTATTATATGTGTTTTCAACGTTGTCAGTGATCGCTAATAAACAAACAAATAATTACAATCACTACACCTATTTTATATCACCTCGTCGTAATGAGTGTATATATACAAATTCGTCTTTATTATAATTGGGCATTTAGCCGAAATTCAAGTGTAAACAAAACCACACCGTCACACGTGGTATGAACGTTATTATTGACATTCAAAACCAAAGTTTCGATTTTGCGGTTTTGTTTACACTTGAATGTAGAATAGCCCGCGTCATCCATTGTCATTGAAATCAATTCATTGTATATACCATTGTCATTGTTCACCTATAATCTATTGTTGTACCGTCGTCATTGTCATTGAAATCAATTCATTCATTGTTCACCTATAATCTATTGTTGTACCGTCGTCATTGTCATTGAAATCAATTCATTCATTGTTCACCTATAATCTATTGTTGTACCGTCGTCATTGTCATTGAAATCAATTCATTCATTGTTCACCTATAATCTATTGTTATATGTTTGTCGGTTGTAACCGTTGAGCGCTGCTTGATGTATAAAACACCAAGGGGGTTCAAATGGTGAATTGTGCCGTCTTCATTCATTATATATAATCATAATCACCTATAATCGCATTAAGCTTCTGGGTATACTAAGATGATCAACACCTTAGTGTATCCAGAATTCATTTTGAAAATACTTTGTATTTGAAATACTTTGTATTTGAAATAATTTGTATTTGAAATACTTTGCATTTAAACAAATATATTTTTATATATATATGAATATTGAAAATCTCAAATTGATTATTATTGAAATCAACAAGTTGAAGGATGAAAATGTAAAATTATGTTCAGGTTTGGATTGTGATCAAATTATGACTGATTTCGAGGATATACAATTTGCAGAACAGACAGGAAAATATGTCCTATCTAAGAAATATTTTTTAATTAAGAATATCCAAAAGCTTATACGTGAGAGCTTAGTCAATACTGAAGATGTTAATGTCTTCGTACCATTATGTAGCATCGTTGAACGTGTACGTAAGCAATTAGGATTAGAATATGAACAAAAGAGACTTATTAATTGTAAAGTGAGACAATTAAAAATGTTAATGGAAAACTCTGAAGGTGATGAACCCCACGCGTAGAGAGCCTCCTTTGTTTGTATAACCAGTACGGTATGAGGAAGTAAAATTATGTGTGACTCAGTACAATAACAAGGAAGTATTAAAATGATTTACATTTTTTAGTTAGTGATTTCTTTCGAAATGATTTGGATTTGAAAATCCAAAGGATTTTTATTTGACAATTAGTAATACTCTTTTAATAATGGTAGGAGAATCATTAACAACGAGATTAGCTAGAGAAAAACTTGAAGCTCTTAAGAAAATATTACCCCTTCGTGATAGAATCCGTGAAAAACTTCAACAACGGCAATCAATGGCCACCGACTTCACAGAGGATACAGAACAACTCTTCAAACCTATTGTTAGTGCAACTGAGGGTGTGAAAACAGCAATCTCTAAACAAGAAAGCGCGCAGAAAGAGTCCTTTCTCCCTGTGTTAGAGAAAATATCAAAACGAACTAAACAAACGAAAAAGTCATTACAAACACTTCCTGGTGATATAATAACTACTGCAAGACGACAAGAAGAACAACAACGAGAACTTCAGGAAGAAATTGAACGATTAGGTGATGTTGATATTTCCTCACTAGAAATGCAAGCATTTCCACCTGAAGAATTTCAAGAACAACAACAAGAAGAACCTGAAGAACAACCACAAGAAGAAGAAGAGGGAGCTGTTTCAAAGGGGGATTATTCTCCTGAAAATATATTTACAGTTGATGCGTTAAATAAAATCAGAAATATCCCAACACTCAATGGTTTAGCTAAATTTACCAATAACAACATTAAAAAAGCGAAGAGAGATGAGTATTTAATAGACGACGCGGCTAAAAAATTTATAAACAGTAAAGACCTTTGGGCAAATAAGGTGTTTTTAGCAAACCGCGGGAAAAATAAAATCAACAAAAAAATAAAACCTGATTATGACCAATTTCTAGCTATGGTAAAGGGGATCACAGTACCACCACCAGTATACACAGCAGACCCAATCCCTGATGAAATACAAATAATGGCAGAGGCTGATTCCCAGAGTAAAACTCCAGAGTTGGAAACTCTGAAGGGTGCAACTGGTATCACTAAAAAATCTAAAGAATTTTCAAAAACAGGCAGTGGCTTAGTTGGAAACTCTAGTGTAACATGTCCCGGCAATATTCTCGGTGATATAGCACGATTAGAAATACTTGTAGGAGGAAAACGAGCCGGGAATAACTCACTGGAAATAATTAATGAAGCAGCTGATATCTGTAGGAGGTTATTTCAAGGTGGTATCATGGATATTGCAACATATAGAGATTTCATTGAAGAGTTAGCCGAAAATTCTTCGAATTTCTACGGTTATCATAGTGACTAATGTCACTGGAAATCCTACGGATTTTGCGATTAGATAATTGGAAATGCTAAAGCATTTCTATATAGAGAATGATCATACACTACAACCATGATAAACCAACTAGTGTCTACGTGGTAAACTCACGATTACCAAAATACCGAGTATACTATGGAGATGGTCTCGGTAATACTATAATGGGATTATTTTCAAGAATGGCTCCGAAAGTGGCTCCATTTGCAAAACAGGCAGCAATGAAAGCAATTGATGTTATCCGAGATAAGGGTATTAACACTGTTGGTGATCTTGCTAGTAAGGCGTTTTCAGCCGCTCGGGATAAACTAACAGCGCTAGTTCGACGTAGAAATTTTTCAAAACCTGGAAATGCTAGCATTAGAAACACTAGTGTCGGAATGACTTCACTGCCATCTACTGCAGTAATGCCTACACAGGTTAGTAAAATAATAAATAACGCCGTGGATAAAAAACTACAGTCGTTAATGACTAACGCCCAGGATAATATAACAGCAAATATGATAGCCGGAAGTGGGCTTTCGGGAAGTGGTTTTAAGAAGATTCGCCGGAAACGTTAGAAATATTTATTTGAACAGGATTTCCAATTATGATAGTTATTGTAGAAACACTAGTGTTTCTAATGCTAGCATTAGAAATATTTGTGTCAGAATCACTTGTGATTCTATTTATTTGAATAGGATGCTCAGTTGTTATGGTTATTGTAGAAACACTAGTGTTTCTAATGCTAGCATTAGAAATATTTGTGTCAGAATCACTTGTGTCAGAATCACTTGTGATTCTACTAACGCTATCTTCATTATCAGATATTTTCATCATCATTATTAAAATACACCCAACTAAATATTTATTTTTATATTATAAAATATTTATTTTTTGCTAATTTTGTTAGATTTTTTACTTTTTTTACTCATTTTTCTAGTGTTTTTACTCATTTTTCTAGTGTTTTTATGCAATTCATCGACAAAATTTCATGAAAATCGAGGATGAAAATCCCAGGAATTCATTTAGAGAAAATCGATTTTGATCAGATTTTTTATCCTGTGAGGCTAAAAATATGTTGTTTCATCGAATTTTCGATGTTTTTTTTATTGATTTTGTATTGTTTTTTGGCTAATCCGTCGACATAATTTCATGAAAATCGATTTTCTCTAAATGAATTCCTTGGGTTTTCAATTCAAAATTCCTTCAGAATTCTTTCAGAATTTTTGATTTAGACCATCGGATATATAATAAAAAATGTTCAAACAGAACCCTGATGTTGCATTTGACATGGAAGCCCCAGTGCTTAAAGATACTTCTGTACGTGATTATCAATTTTTTGCTTATCACGCAGTACAACCTGATCTTCGTGGAAGAATTGAACTTCAGGTTCATGATACCAGTAAATACTTTTTACCCGCTGAAGCTTTTATTGAAGTCGAAGGTGAACTTTTACAGCATGATGATACACCATATGCAGCTAATATCCAAGTTGGTTTTGTCAATAATGGTATCATGGCATTATTTGAAAGTGCTAGATATCTCATTGATGGAAAAGAAATCGAATCTATTGAACGTGAAGTTGATGTAGCAACAACAATACTAGGGCTAGCAAGATACTCCGATGATTATACTAGATCGGCTGGTCCATCTATGATGTTTGCAAAAGATGTTAAAAATACAGCGGGTAAAAATCCATTTCTTATAAGACAACCAATGGATCGTGCTGCTAATCCTGTTAATTTTATTGCTGGTGCTGCTGGTGGTATCGAGGATATGATTATAAATAATGATGAGAATTTCAATCTAGGAGCTGCAACAAGAATAGCAACATTACAAGGAGTTCGCAGACAATTTTCATGTGCGATTCCGCTCCATCACATATTTGGATTTTGTAGAAACGTCAGAAAGGTTATTTATGGAGTAAAGCATACTGTAGCACTAGTGAGAAAGGGTACTGATAATAATGCAATCTGGCGTATTGGTGGTGCTGCGGGTAGAGTAAATTTATCAAAACTATCACTGTGGATGCCAGTGTTGACTCCATCATTGTCAGTAGAACCGCGGTTGCTATCATTTATGGATCAAGGGGGAAAGAGATTATTAAGCTGGTTGACAACGTCCACAGATACCATGGATTCTAATATTGATGGTACATTTACATGGCATTTGGCAGCACGACAGGGTGTTTCAGCTCCACGGCATATATTTGTTGCTCTACAGGATATTACGAGATTAAACAATCAAGAAAGAAGTCATATGATATTTGATAAACTTGGGTGTAGTGAAGTCTCGCTGAAAATAAACGGACAACAAGAACCAGCAGAGGATATACAACTTAATTATGAAAATAATCATATTGCACGTGTTTATCATCGATTGCTATCATTTATGGGACGTGATCAAAATGTAGATACTGGTCTACAAATATCACAATTGGATTTTAAAAGTCTGTATCCGATTTATTACTTTTCGTTGGAACATCTTGACTTGATGAAACAGTCCGTAGTTGATATACACTTCCGAGCTCGTGTAACCCGTCCGACTGGTCCAGCAGTTGGTGGGGTTGCTCCCCTCCTTATCACGAATTATAGAGCAGTTGCTGTTATTCTTAGTGATAAATCAATGATACTCGAAGGTGTTGGTGGACGAATGAGACTAGTAGATGCACCAGTTGAAAATCTATAATTGAATTTAGAATCGCTTGCGATTTAGAATCAATCTATTTTGTATAATGTCGTATAGTAATATCAATGTTACGTTGACACCTGGTCAGCTAAAAAAATTACAATCCAAATCAGCTAAACAATGCGGAACCACAATAACGCTGAAACCTAATCAAATGAATGGCGGAGGAAATAAACTATCGCTGACGAAAACTCAAACTAATCATTTTAATAAAGCGCTGAAAGAAAAAAAAGGAGTTCAGGTTACTCTTTCTACGAGCGCGATCCGTAATATGGAAAAGACTGGTGGTATATTCCCGTTGTTAGGGTTGATTCCAGGGTTGATTGCCGCAGCAGCCCCAGCGGTAGCGAAGGCAGCAGCGTTAGGAGCCATTGGTACCGCAGCAGGAATGGCGTTGAAAAAGGCAACTGGAAAGGGGTATAAAAAAAAAGGAAAGGGTCTAAGACTACCAGGAACCCCGAGTTCATGGTACAGCGGAAAGGGTCTTCGAATTCCAGGAACGATATAGTTCGGGAATCTGCGATTCCTATGTCCAATTTTGATTTAATTGATACCGCTAAAAAATTAAAAATAAAAAATTTCAGAGGGGTTTTTATGAGAGATCAGTTACCGGCACAACCAAATGATGTTGAAACCGGTATTATTAATTTAGATAACAGCGATGGACCTGGAACACATTGGGTTTGTTACGCAATTGATCCACGTGGGATTATTTATTTTGACTCATATGGATTAGCGCCGCCGAAAGAATTTATGCGTTATATTAAGAAATTTAAAAGATTTCCAATTTTTTATTCTACACTACCAACACAAACGTTGAATGACCCACCAATATGCGGTCGAGAAGTATTAAATGTCCTTAATGCTATTTCGAAAGAATCTTTAAAACCACCTCATGTAGTGGTAAATGAGTATACTAGCGGTAGAAACGCTAGCGTTTCTCGGATTAGAAATCCATAGGATTTGAATAATAAAAAGATTTCTATAATAATGATTGATATTTGGGGACGACCTTTATCATCGCTGAAAAAACCTGATAGTGGAGTTGAAACCGTTGATAACAAGGATGTTAAAAAACTAATCGAAGATGAAATATCCGAAATATTAAACCTAGCAAATGTTGATCCTGGTGAAATAGTTGTATTTCAAGATCGTCAGGGTAAGTTGAAAAGTAGTAATATCTCTCTTAATGATATTTTGGTTAAACAACGAGACGCAGCAGAGGATACTATCGCGTTATTTTCTGATGGGGGTAAACTCAAACCAGGTGTACTTGTTTCAACAATTACGGATAAATTAGCAACATATGATAACACGGTGAATTCATTAAAATCGCTTAATGATAAATATGACGATCATATAGTTGCATTTGATCAGTTTACTGCATTACAAAGAAATATAGTTGACAAAATTGACAAACCCATACTAGAATTTTTTGGAAATCCACCAGTAACCACACCAAAACTCACCACAATAAAAGATTCTATATTAGAACTAGCAACTCTTCAATCCGAATATGAAAAACACACGAAACTATTTATGACGTTTCGTAAAAACCTCATGGATAAGTTTATTGGGAGCCCATTTGATAAAATTGAAATAACACTTCCCGATATTAAAAAATACATCGATGAACTTAAAACGACCACTAATAACATCTTAACTGATGCAATAAGGATGATAAGCGTCATTGAAAAAGTAAAAATTCCTCATAAGAGCACCAACAATATCGTATACACGATTCAACACATATCATATACGTGGACTCCCACAGACAATATTTTAACCGTAACCGCAGCAGTCAAGGGTATTTATCGATTAACAATAATATCACCGATTAAATCTCAGTTTGAAATATCATCAAGTAGTTCATTTGGAGTCAATACGATATCAACGATCATCGACAAGGATACAATTGAACAATTCAAGATAACGAATACAGATAAAAATCTAGCCAAGGCTTCAATAACGTGCTACGTAGAATTCGTAGTGGATTTAAGTAAACAATTAAATTGATTTAAAAATTCTTTCACGATTCAAAATTACAAAGTAATTTGTAATTGAAAATGCTAACGCTTTTAAAATAAAATGACTCCATCATCGAATCAGTATCGCTATGATCAAGTCAAAGAGTTTCAAACTAAACTCAGTTCTCTCTGTGAAGAATATCAAATAAAAATCAAAAAATACAAACGAAGAATAACCACAGTTGATATCACCGTGTACTCGGTGTCAGGAGTAATCACTGCTGCTGGAATAATACTATCTTCGGTTACAATGATTGCTCCGGTCGTAGTTCCAATCGCTATTTCCGCAGTGGCTACAATTGCTGGTATATTAACTGGAATCACAAAAAAACTATCATCGTGTAGCCAGAGTAAACTACATGATTATTTAATTAAATATCATATTGCATCTGCCGGTTACTCGCAATTATCCTCGTTGATATCATCGTCGTTGGATGACACAACAATATCAGATAGCGAATTTTCAACGATGGCTCAATTGTATAAATCAACAATGCTGAAATTAGAGCAGAATAATAATAATAATGTCGTCGCAAGAACTACTTCAACAAATAGTAACAAATACAACACCAGTGAAAACAAGCACGATATCAATAACCTCAACACGTCCCGAATTTAGTGTTAATTTTCCAATTCCTGTTCCCGTGAGCGAGATCGCACTAGCAAAACTACGAGTGTATCATAGCTGGCCTAATATTAGATCGGTAGCATTTGGTGGTCAACAACCGAATAATTCCTTGGTATTTGCAAACAAGAATCGTGAAGACGGAACACCAGATTGGCAGGTTGTTTCTATACCAACTGGGTCATATCAAATCGAACAGATCAATGCTGAATTTCAACGCAGAATAAAATCTCTCACCGGAAAAGAATCAAAAATCGCTATAACAGTTCACGAACCAACATTATCATCCGCTATCGAGATAAATACAGAAGGATACGTTGTAGATATTTATCAGAGTTCTATAAGATCAGTGTTAGGATGGCCTGAATTACCACCGGATAACTCGCGAGAAAATTCGAAGGATTTTCCACCCGAACCTAAGAAATCCGATTATATCACCAACAAAATAAAACCCGTCAATGAAGCCAAAAATTATCAAGATTATACCCCCGATAAGTTCATAAATAAAAAAGTTTTTCATTCAATCTACCTCCCTCTCATCAACGGAAATTTCACAGTAATGAATAATGATTTTTCACGACTGCTAATATCTATTAAATCCGGCTCTCTCACCAAGGATGAATTTATCAACGTCGTAGAAACGGGTAATAAAATCATCGACGATATGAAAATATTTCACTCGATAATTATTCAAGAAGTATTAAATGAAGAGATATTACATGATAAATTTGCGGATCTATACAATATTAATAAAACGGAGATTAAAGATTTTAAAATCCCTGGATATAATCCGGATAAACTAAAGAAACAACTTGACGATGCTATTAATATTGGGTTCAAAAGAATCCACGATAATTGGAAAAAATCGAAGAATCCCCCAGCAAATATTCTGACATATAATAATGATCCAGAAGGCGGCGGTAGACATATTGCTCCGAACAATGTGAATATTTCAACAGTGATTGCGCTCAATTTAGTATGTGATGTTATCGAAGGAAATTATCAAATAAATCTCGAACAATCAAATCAAGCTCAGCAAGGATATATTTTATATTCATTTGCACCAACGGCTCCTCCAGGATTTCTAATTATTGAAGACCCAACTAATCTAGTCTATATGCGATGTCATAATAATTTGTTAACGAGAATTAATTTCAAACTCACTGACCAATCTAATAATCTGATTGATTTACGAGGTGAGGTTTTACAAATTAGTTTGTTTGTGAAATCTTAAGGACTTGATCAAATATTTAGTTAGTAAAAATCGAAGATTTTCATAGCAGCCGAGGAGGTGAACGTCAACTAAATGGCGTCTTTTTTTTTACCCGAAAACTCCACGAATTTTCCAAGCATCGTAGCAGCAAAGGGGATGGTGACAACAAAAATGGCGTCGTTTTTTTTTTAATTTTATTTTGATGAATGGAGGCTTATATTAAGCATTTTCGAGAAAGCCTCAGTTTGCTAAATCGACGCCTGTAAAAGTTGGTCTGTTCACATTCTCTGCATTTTGTTAGATATTTTCGGTTTCCGTAGAAGCCTTATTTTTGCTTGAAAACTTGGTCTGTTCACCTCCTCTGCTGCTTCATGATGCATATTTTCATGTATTGATTTTTCCCGAACTTTGGAAATACCACTAATTTTGCTTGGATCAGGTCTTATTTCAATTCTGGATTTTCTATTTAGAGTTGCTTCTGTATCATGAACTTCATCTGAGATATGGAATCAGTAGAGTATATATCCAGGTAATATGAATCCTGATTCTTCAGTATTTTGATGACTGGCAGATCTACAATTTTCAGGTTCAGTTCGTTCATCCGGATCTGTTCTCCTGTTGGTCCACAGTAAGTCAGTTTGGTCGGAACTCACTCCGTCTCGGTACTTTGTTTACAGTGAGAAAAATTTCTTCACAATCCAGAACTTGTCTGTGAGTAATTTTTCTGGGTAATTGGATGATTCATCCTTTCAATTCAACAACCTAGAAATGAATGCTATTTCAAGCTTTGCATCATCAGAGTAATGGGTTGATGTGTAATGCTCAGCTGATACAGCATGTTTTAATTGTAGCGCATCTCCAGCATTAAGAAGACACATTTCATTTCTCATTCTATGGGAGGTACATAACCTTCTCCATTGAGCTACCCCGGAGAACATCACCCTCTGAGTTGGTCATATTCCAGGGAGGACAAATGTTTTGGCAAACAATCAGTACATATCAGGAAATCAATTTCTCATAGAATGGACCCATAACTGCTACACAAGAGTCCTTTTTCTCACTAGGAGTTATGCCTCTACTTGTATCTATTTCTTTTTCTCATGTCATCGCATCCTACTCATGGAAATGTAAAAATAAACATATTGAATGATAATACAGTGAACAAAAGTCAGTAGGACTCTTTTTGTCAATAAAGTCAATTTTTGTGAATTGTCATGAAGTTGACTCATATTTTGTAAAGATTGTATTACATTTTTTTAAAAACATCTTGGTCACCAGCTATTGTATATAATGTACTTGGGAATTTCGTCAAAAGGCATAACATATTTGACATAATACTTTAACTGTGCACTGGCTAATATTATTCTTTAGTTAAATTTCATGATGTTAGAGCACATCATAACAAGTGTATATCGACAATGTCATAAGCTGTCTTTATCATATACATGTCATACCAGACAAGTTAACTCCATTCATCCATTCTGGGAGCTCTCCAATTGGGAGGTGCATTTTCTATTCAAGCATGTTCACATTGAAGACAATATGTAACTTGTAAGTAACCTCTAGGCAGTCAGGATGAAAGGTTGCAAGAAAAGTATAATGTAATAAAATGAATAAATAGGCTTGACAGAGTGGGTGGAGTGGGGTTGTATGTGTTTTTAGATATTTAAAGTAGCTTTGAATTATGTTGCAATGATGTCTACAGTATTGCACTTAAGAGTGATGTCTAGCACTGGGGCATCATGCCACATACATGTGTCATCATGTCCCACTCAGTCACACCTGACACCAGGCCAACCAGTCCTAACACTAACCTTTTATCAATGCTGAGTTTCTAGCGAGGCAGCTGTTGTTCAGTTTTATATAACTCTTTGGTATGAATGACCTTGCTGGGATTTGAACCCACCAACCTCCTGCATCTGAGGTGGATTCTCTAACCACTTACCCAACCAGAGCTGGCTGGAGTGGGATTGGACTGGAAAGTTACAAAGAGGCAAAAATATGAAAAAGAAGTCATGCTTTGAAAATAATCAGCATAACCCTAAATAGTAGCATGTTATAAAGTGAATTAAATGCTTGAACATATTTATATTTTCCGGCTCAACTGGGTGTTTGTGTAGAGATTATTTAAAAAATATAAATACATGTATTACTAAATATTGACTGATTGTGGACAACATATTTTGGTTACAGTATTTTTCTTAAATATGATCCATTCTCTGTAGGGTTTTCCCAACTGCTTGACCAGTTTCATTACACTTCATCAAGCTCATTAAACTGTAAGACTTTTGAGAACTCTGACATCAGTCCTTCAATACCAGAGGTCACTTGAACAACTTTGTCATTCCCTTGCCTACAACAATTGAAAGCACAAACATACAGAAAATGAAAAAGAAAAAGAGGTTAAATGTTGGTAATGGATATTTCTTGAAACTAATCACCAGGATGTTTGGTAAAGGCAATTAGTGGTATGAAAGAAATAAGAGGGTATTGTTCTTACTCATAGTAGCTGTGAGCAGAAAATGATAGCTGTGATGGAGAAGTGTTCTTAGGTCATGTGTGTGTGGGTTGATGGGATGGGAGATGTTTTAATATGAGGAAAAAGAAATTTTAAAAAAAACTGTAATATGATGTGGTTGTTTTTGTTGTAAATTTGTTAAAAAATTTCCTTATTTCCTGTTCTGAAATCATTATGTATGAGTGGGTACAAAGTACATATGTGCCAAAAATAGTTGAATGCTTTTACTGCCTGGTTTACAGTCTCAGGTGTAGACAAGGGTTGTACTGGATAAAATCTACTGTACTTCCCAACATTCAAGTTACTCAAATACACAAGGAACCTTTTTTGTTGCATGTTTGTTTGAAGGACACAGTAGTGGCCCTTTGGTCAGAATTATTTGCCAGAAGATTGTACTGTTGAAGTGATTTTGCTCTTCATCTACATTATAATTTATACAGTAAAGTGTGTTTATTCAACAGTAAATTGAGTTTGCTCTAGATCTACATTATAATTTGTTGTTATATGGTTCAATCCATTTTTCAGCACAAGATAGGCTATAAATGGTGGCCATTTTTAATGGTGGAGGAAAAACCATGAAAAACCACAGAATGAACTACTGACCCACGGCAAGCAACCGGCAAGCTTTCTCACGTACCCACATTGGCTGAGCCGAACACTCAAAACCATGCAGACAGCGGTGAGATGAGCAGTTTGGGCCACTCGGGCCACTTTGTACAGTGAAACTGAGTTTGCTCTAGATCTACATTGTAATTTGTACAGTGAACTGAGTTTGCTCTAGATCTACATTGTAATTTGTACAGTGAACTGAGTTTACTCTAGATCTACATTGTAATCTTACTGTTATAGAAGTAAATCTTGTGTGTCATGAGAGAGAGAGAGAGAGAGAGAGAGAGAGAGAGAGAGAGAGAGAGATTAGTAGGTGTACACTCAGACCTGGTTTAGTTACCAATATGGCAATGATGTATAAAGGTCAAGTGCATTTGTCTCATGCATTTATAAGCCAATAAATAGTCTGCTAGGCCACCTGTGCACAGTGACTGCATTTAAGTGGTCCCCTTGGTACTGTATATATTCATGCAGAAGTTGGATCAAGCTGCAAACAACATAAGTTGTGTCCTAATTTGAATTGAATATGGGTTTATGTTGCTTGTTATTCTGATGGTGCATTATGTAACAGCAGATCAGGGTCATTTGCAGTTTAAGCCATCTTGCACATTTAGTACTGTCTTTAGTTGCTTATAAATCATAAAACTGCAAACAACACTAATACTGCTATAGCATAATATGTTAGCAGATCAAGGCTTATGATCAGACCTTTATCTTCCAGCACATTATTTGATGGCAGATCTTGGTCTGTGTATTTTGGTCTTATCTTATAAGCTAGTATGTCCAGTGAAGTACACAGTGAAACCAGGGTGAAATGACACGCCTGTGCCTTGTATCTACATATGACACACAACTTACCATTTCAAACATCCACAGACATATAAACTGAAGGTATGGTCATTTTTGGAAGGATTGGTAATCTGGAGCTATTTCGTGGTGTCAAAATATAAGTTGTATTTCCAGTATGCAGATTACAATCAGACATAGATGTATTATCTATTCATATGCCAGTTTCATATTTGACTAGATAATACTTCCAAACAGATTATGGGCTAGTTGTTGGTGATTCAAATTCAACCTATTTGGCCATTTCAGGACATGGCTTGGTCACCATGTCCTTTGTTTTTGTATTGCATAAATGCTTTAAAATTGTCTTATTATCAATTTAATGTCTTTGCTTAAATGTTGAAAGCACTATATTATTATCTTAAAAACAGAATAAATAGTGTAATTTCCTTATTATCTTGAAAGGAAACATTCCAAACTTGTTCCCATGTAATAACCAATTTATGAGGAATGTCTCTGTTGCTTTGTATCTAATTAGATCAAGTTTAGATGCCTGCACTTATAGTAGGTGTATGTCATGCAGTGAATAAGCTTCATTCAGTTCTGATTGGTGGTTATTATTTAACTTAGACTGGAACATGAAATTTTCATTATATACTTATATTAATATGTCTGCATAAATTACTCATATTTTAAATGATGCTAATTGGTAAGTGTGGCCAATCAGTGATAAGAGACCATTGATTAAACTGTAATTTGCAAGTTTCTGTAATCTGTGATTGGAAAGATTTTTTTTAATACTGTACTTTTACTTTGAAGAAACATTTATGATAAATCAAGCTATACAAGTTTTCATCAGGCATGCTCAGTGATCTAAAACTTTTTTTCAATCTAGATTCACGTTCCTAATATTTTTAAAAAAAACCTGCAAAACAAAATTAAATACTGTAAATTCATTTATTTTGGTGAGCATTGTAAAAATGTTGTTATTCTTGGGGATTGTAAAAGGGTTCATATTGTTGTGTATTGCAAAAGGGTTCATATTGTTGTGGATTGTGAAAGAGTTCATATTGTTGTGGATTGTAAAAGGATTAACACTGTTGTGGATTGTAAAAGAGTTCATATTGTTGTGGATTGTAAAAGGATTAATACTGTTGTGGATTGTAAAAGGATTAACACTGTTGTGGATTGTAAAAGAGTTCATATTGTTTCCTTGGAAGGATCGCTGTTGGAGGGCAACTAAAAAATCTGGTACTCAGTGACAGATGTGGAATTTGCAAAAATTGATGACATAAAGCATTATATAGGATTCTTGGAAGATTTGTTTTCTTGACTTAAATACCTTAAACGTATTTTATGTCATAGTTTTAAAAAATGTTCCGGGGTAAGAATTTTAGTAGTTTTGGTTGCCATTGTATTTTTATTTTAAGTAAGAATGGTAATATTGTAGACCTAAATGATCTTGTTTTTGAAATTCTAAATGGTAATTTGATCAAAGGTTTTACTGTAATGATTAGACAAAATGTAAACTTTGTCTATATCTTGTCTTTCAAATTATGCAATGTTTTTTTTTTTGGTGGTGAATTTATGTAGGTAACTGTGGTAGAACAATTCAAGCTTTGGCCTTGTACATGATTTATGGAGGTGATGACAAATATTTAAAGTTGAACTTTGATCCTTGCATGTGGTTTCTAGCTGCTGCATAGTCTTATTTGGTCGATTTTAATCATCTGATATTAGTCATTGATTTGGATCCTTATATTATAATGTGATTGGTAAGAAAAGTTAACATCCTGAAAAGCCAGTACTAGTATCCTTCCTGGGGGAAAAAACACTCCTTTCTTTTAGTTTTATCTGATTATTGCATAATGGGATACATGTTCTATTTTGCTCATGTCTATATTTATCTGACTTCCTACTCAATTGGGTTCTATGTGCATCTATTACTTATGTTACCATAAAGAAATTGGTATTTGAGTTTTGTGTATTGCCACAATTTAGACTGAAAGTGTTGTGAGTCTTGTATTCTCAATTCATATGTGAGGATAGAATATTTTCAGTCATGAGTGAGTGAATGAAGTGTAAAATTGAGGTAAAGGTAACCTTCTAAACTTTATGATTTCATTTATAGTGTTTTTTATTTTATTTTTATTTTCTTCCATTCTTTGTCATTCATTCTTAATACCCACTGCATATTAATCCCATTATTTTTTTTCCACCCTTAGCAAATGTTGAGAGATTAAGTATTTATTTTGTATTTGTTATGATTTTCAAATATTTTTCAATAATGTATTGTCACTATTGTGTATGGATTATAAAACAGTTTGGAATTTTAAAAAAGTATTATTTGGGGTATCAGAAATTTGAATGTGTGAACATCAATGAAAACCTTAATGGTTCCAATCTATGTATATATGATACAGAAATGCAGCATGTTCTGGGAGTGGATGTTCCACCCCAGTATTGTGTAGATAATGAAGTGGGGTTATATCACCTCAGGATTCATGGACAAGACAATATATTCTGGGATAAGCCATGTGTAGTGACCTTCGTCCATCCAAAGCTACTATCATATGATGAGAATGATTTATTTGTAGATACAAATTTGTAGTCCATTGATATTATGACAGTTGGATTAAACCAACAAATTCAGTCCAAATGGTTTTAATCAGATGAACAAGATATGCCTAATGGAGATGGGCAATATTTTGACCATTATTCAGTTTGATTACTGATGTTACAAGTAGATGCAAAACTTTAATGTTTACATGGGCCTGAATTGACCGTGATGGGACCTGAGTTGGCAGATCTGTGAAAGTTTTGTTATACATGACTTCCTCTATAATTCGCACACAACAGGGTCTAAAAACATCAACTTCACTGTAAGTGATCGTGCAAATTACCGAGGGACCTATTAACAATATAAAATATTAAAAAAAGGAAATGAAAATTGACAGTGGGATATGAACATAGAGCTGGAGGATGGCAAGTTACATTGTTGAATACATCACATTAACGAATCAACATAGTATTTTCACTATAGGACTAATTACTACCTGTATTTGATACATAAATTAGGGTCAAGTCAAATGTTACTGCCTGCATCTTTGTTTGATTTGGTTTTCTGCGTTTGACACCATTTTTCAGCATAGGATAAGCTATACATTGAAGTCAATACAAATATCTTTGGTGGTGGGAAAACCCTTCAAAGACCCACTAACCTAGATAAACCATCCAGCAAGTTTTCTTAAATTCCCACACTTTGGCTTAGCTGATAATCAAAGTCAATGAACAGATTAAATAAAGCGTACTCTTTATCTTTATTCTTAGGACATAGATTTTTTTTCTTTAATTTATAGAAAATATTTGTGTTATCATTTAAATATACATTCAGCCATGAAATAAAAAAAATCCTGTTATTTACATTGTCAATTCATCCCAATAAATGTTTCTGTCATATACACTGTTAGTTCATCCCAAAAATTGTTTCTGTCATGTACACTGTCAATTCATTCCAATAAATGTTTCAAGATTTGAAGATTCAGTCTCATAATAATAGTCTTAGGACAGTTTTGGACTGAAGTATTCATGCCTTTTGTCTTGCCTGCAGTAACATGGTGATAATAGTCCTCCCACATACTGTATATAGACAGATACATATATTATGTGTGAAATATTTCGCATACAGTTCATTTGATCATTATGACATTTGCTTACCGGGTACATGTGACAAAAGTTATTTCTTTAGTTTCATAATGTTAGTAGGCAATTATCACATACCTGCCACACTACCAGGCAGTGCTAGTAGATTTTGTGGATTCAGAAACTTCAGAAGTGTTTGAGGTCCCAAGTGGTGGTGGTGGTGTCAATGCACATAATTTCAAAGTGTTTGAGGTTCCAAGTGGTGTTGGTGTCATGGTGGTGGTGTCCATGCACATAATTTCAAAGTGTTTGAGGTCCCAAGTGGTGGTGGTATCAATGCATATAAAAAGCAATATTATCCATTCTTTTCATATAAGCTTATTGAAAATTACTTTAATTCAGATTTAATATTTTAAAAAAAATCTGTTTTCTTTTTAAAAAAGCATTTACAACCCTTACTAAACAAAGTATAGTTAGTTGGTAGATTTAGTAATGTTCAGTACCATCACCACAAAAACAAACACACATATTAACACTCACATAATCACAAATAGACTTACATTAACGAAAAAAATACCAAGCTTTTGTCTTTAAAATCCATTGAACAGCTGAATATTTTATAAATTAGTTGCAGTTTTCCATGATCGCATTAGTTAAGTGGAGGGTTCAAGGTAATACAAGGGTCAAGTGTTGTCCTAATGTTTGCCATAAATTGATTAATACTAGGTAATCTAATACTGTTGTTCAGACTTCGATGAAGATCTTGTTGAATTTTTCTTGGCATATAAAATGATCTTTATAAATATAAATTGCTGTGTGTCAAATGTACTTGATGGTGTTGCCATGTAAAATGCGTTGTGTGCATAAATAAAATACTCCTCACTAGCTGACATGTACATGTCAAACTTTTTTTTTGAAATTTAGCTTTGCTGGTCTTGGCTCACGTTGCAGATCCATAACAGATTCAAAACTGCATTTCAAGATTATGGTTTAAAAAACAAATCAGACTTGTACTCTATTCAGAGTTCAGAAATTTGCATTTTATATATGGAGTGAAATCCAAGTATAAAGACGGCTAATAATAATCATGAATTTGTCTTTAACCCTTTGAACCCTAATCTCCCCCATATTACGGCACCCTAACCCGAGCCGCCCCGACAAATTTTGACAATTCTATAGCGAATCTAGCGAATAACATAACACAGGCCGGTATACCGACCTGCTGGGTTATGACGGTAGATAGCGAGGCCGGTATATCGGGTTCAAAGGGTTTATAAAGATGATTTTAACATTCTCATTCATTGCAGTAATTTGTAGTAATTTTTCTTGAACGTGCATCCTTTTCATTTACTTACAGTTTAAAATGAATTGGGTTGTTTCACTTTACCCATGCAAATGAACCTAAGAGACTTAACGACACTAGTCTTTAAAGGATTTAACACGGCTTTATTCTAACTCATCATAGCCAGTTAAGTAATCTGTGCTGTGGTGGTTGCTTACAGTTATATTTGTGACCACCTTGCCTTCACAGCCGTATAAACGGTCAAGAATAGTTTTACATGGGCTCTAAGCAGGACTGTTTGTACAGATTACATGCTAGGGAATTGTATAATGGGTAAAATATCTCCATCTTTCTTTCTGCTTCTCTGTATGAAGTCCGTCTAAAATAAATGACAAGAACTGCTAGTGCTGTCTGTAGATGCATTACATTTATTCCGCTGGTTGATTAGGATGAGTGGTCTGAAAACTTTGCATGCAGGCATGTTTTTGATGTAGCTGGCATGTATATGCCACAGATTTTTTGATGATCATCTTTGGTACGTGTGACTATGCTGTGGAATTGATGATATTTGGTGCGGTATCATATCGTCTGCAAGTTTAAGTTTGTTTTGTTTTCTGAATTCAAAATTACAATATCAGTGTGTTTTTCAATTGCTTCAACTATCCTGATAATGCTGGCATTAATGGATGTTTTGCAAGGGGCACACTTAATTTTTACAATGATGAAAATGCATGAGTATTTATATATTACAAATCAGAAGTGAATTTCAGAATAAATATACCAATTAAACAAAACAGTTTTTGATAATTGAACAGATTACCAATTTAACAATATATTTCGGGTGATTGAATGGCATGGTGATCAGTCATTATTGTGATAAAAAGGTGGTGATCAATTGTTTTATGGTTATATGTCATAGATCCATGATATGTCAGTGCCTGAATATATGTGTTCACCCATTCAGTCTTTGTGGTCTCCCTGTCAGCCTATGTGTTCACCCAATCAGTCTTTGTAGTCCCAATGTCAGCCGATGTGGTTACCCTATCAAAATCTGTGAAATCTCGTGTCTTTGTGGTCACCTCGCCAAGTCCATGTGTTTAGCCTGTTTGATTTCATATTTGTAGTCACCGTGTCCGCTGACATGTACATGGTTATCCAGTCAAGAGTCTGTGTGGTCTATCTATCAGTCTCTGATAATTTCTGTCTGTCAGTCACCAGCAGTGGGTATCATTTTCTAGAGGCAACATCGCCATGATCATATCATGTGAGAGGTCAATCAAGCTGGGGTTTATTCTCGAGTGAATGATTGTAGGTTTTAAGCAGATTTTTCTTACGGTAATTGTGCAGAAAAATCAACAGAATGCATTAAGACAGTGCATCATGTTTTCAAGTCACATGTTTATTTGTTGGTGAAAACCCTCCTATATTTGGAAAATACCTCCTTTATTGAAACAGGAAGAAGTTTGCCCTATACACCCCTGAGACAAGACCTAATGTTTATAGCAGCGACACACATGTAAAGTCACAAGTTAGAGAATTTTTTTAAAAAAAGTTTTTTTATCACACTGTCTCATTTCTTGAGATTAGTTTTTCTGAGACTAGGACACTTCTTTTAATAATAATTTGTTGAACGAACATTGACAACAGCTCAAACCAGTCATCACTTTCTGTACATCCATAAATAATCTGCCCATCCACAACTGGAAGTAATGTCAAAGTGGATGTGTTTAGATCAAGCCCATTCTCTTCCCAAATTGAACATTGATCCAGTGCAAGGGACGTGTGTGTCTCTTGTTGTCACATAACTTATATCTAGTGAAAGTAAACCGAAAATACAGTTTGTTCATTTTGTATCAGTACACTTGTATAAAAATAATTTTGTTCTTTAGATCTGACAGAATTTATTCATATATCAAGGAATCTCTTTTAGATCTCATATTCTGGGACTATGAAACAAATCACAGGTATTCACCTTCATTTCATAAATGACAGTAAAGTGGCAAGACATAAATAATAGTTGTCTTTGCCATTAGATGTCAGTATTAATTTTTTTCCACTTAGCTTCTTTCCAAGGACAATGTTGCATTGAACTAAGTTTGTACAGACATCTTGAAGGTTGCTTTCTATGCTGCCAACAGTGTTTTCTCCATGCTGTGCCCTTGTACACTTTTTCACAGCAAAATTTGCAAGGGCACATGTAAACAACAGCAACATGGTGTAACAAAGTTGCACAGAAGTAGACATTGTATCAATTACCGTACTAGTTTGTGCTTAGTGCCCCAGTTATATGGCAGATACAATAAAGTAATCAAGATGCTTGATTTTATCTCTTCGGCAATATTGTAAGATTCCCATTGATTTAATCGCTTTGCACTGATAGAGCTCTTTGGAAGCAAATTGTAAAGAATATCACACATTAAGTCATTGAAAGTGATACAATCTGATGGTCTGATATAAATTCAATTATTTAGTGGCTACGAAATAACTGAATTGAAATAGTTGTTGATGATATGTGGACTTTACAAGCATCTGATACCATGTTTGCTTGGTCGGAGGCAGAAGATGCTCCAAGTAGTCCCAGAGAGAACTGGTTACCCATGGCTAATAGATATGGTTACCCATGGCTAATAGATATGGTTACCCATGGCTAACGCTAATAGATATGGTTACCCATGGCTAATAGATATGGTTACCATTACTGGGATTGATAGTTTGACCAAAGACTTGTTAAGAATACACACACAAAAAGTAAATGGAACAATCTCACCATATTTATATCCCATATAGAAAGGTTGACTTTACAATGAGGAAATCAATATCTGATTTCATTTTGTTAACAGTATAGTAGTTCTAAAGAAAAAAAGACCCATTTTGGAGTCATTGTATTATTTTTTTTTTTGTCAACAGTATTTTTTATTTTAATATAATGTATCTGTATTGAATAAGAACATGTGCTATTGGAACAACAATTTTATATTTCCATCAATAAAATAATACAATGAGCTTGGTTTTTTGTTACAAGTAGGATAAGCTCATAAAAGATTCCTTTTTACAAAATCTTATTTTCATTTTCACAAATCCTTGCCATTTCTAGACTAGTTCTCATTCTTCTGTATATTAGTACCTCATGTCCGGTATTCTTACTTGATTAACTTGACAGACCTATGCATAGTAGCAGAATGCATAAGTAAATAGTGTGCAAAGCTTGTTTAAGATTACTTTAGTGAATATTACATTAAATTTTAATTTCATGTACACCAGCAATAACATCGGAGCATTTTAAGCAGCATTTGAGCTTCATTGCCGAAAATCAGAAAAATGTTCTTGAAAAATCTATTTGACCAAGAGGTACCTTTTTTTTACTATAATTTTTTTTCCCTTAAATTTAAGACTGAAATATATTATTAGCCTTGTCACATTTTGCACACAAAAAAAATGAGTAAAAGTTGAAAGTGACCATATGTGTGTTCATTCATCATTGCAGAAAAGGAGATTTGAATGACAGAAATTACCTGAAATACCTCCAGAACACATACTATTCAACCAAAGCATGGTAGGCATAAACCAATTTAAATACAAAATATCAAGTTCCAAAACATTAACGGAATGAAACTGATAGAAAACAAACTCGTGAGATGTCATCAACATGCAGTAAAGTGGTAAAGACCTAAGTGATAGTATCTGAAACATAGTGTTTATTATTGCAATTAGGAAATATCACATTACTAACCAAAATAATACTATAAATGGTAAATTATATAAATGATATGTATCTGATTGCACAGATATGTACCAATCTGTCAATTAGGAAATATCACATTGCTTACCGAAATAACACTATAAATGGTAAATTGTATAAATGTTATGTATCTGATTGCACAGATATATACCAATCTGCCAATTAGGAAATATCACATTGCTTACCAAAATAACACTATAAATGGTAAATTATATAAATGTTATGTATCTGATTGCACAGATATGTACCAATCTGTCAATTAGGAAATATCACATTGCTTACCAAAATAACACTATAAATGGTAAATTGTATAAATGTTATATTTCTGATTGCACAGATATGTACCAATCTACCAATTAGGAAATATCACATTGCTTATCAAAATAACACTATAAATGGTAAATTGTATAAATGTTGTGTATCTGATTGCACAGATATGTACCAATCTGTCAATTAGGAAATATCACATTGCTTACCAAAATAACACTATAAATGTAAATTGTATAAATGTTATATATCTGACCAATCTGCCAATTAGGAAATAAATTGTTGCTTACCAAAATAACACTATAAATGTAAATTGTAATGTTTTATATCTGATTGCACAGATATGTACCAATCTGCCAAGCACTCTATCTACATGCATTGTCACTTCTACATACTCCACACACTGCACCCTCTCCCCTTCATGGCAACAGTTCCCATAACCTGAAAGAGTGTTTGATATCACACTGAATGGCACTCTGATATATATATAAAAGGTATTCACTTTGCTTATTATCCATAAATAATAGACCCATAATTTTGCATTTATGGTAAAATGTATATTTATTTGTGTACCCACTGTAGGGTTGTTGTTGTTCTCACTAGGACTATTGGTACATGTACTAACTCAGCTCCAATACTCAGCCTATGTAAACATGATGCTATTAAAATTCATGGACATTAAATTTCTGAGCTGGATCAACATGTGTTTTAAGCATGTGCTTTCCCTTTTGCACTAAAGATTCAGGTGCTAATTTTGTGAACAAATTTTCTGAGTTCATGTCTGTAATTGTAAATGGACTGAAATTCCATGAATAAAACATTGTCTCTCCCCCCCATTACAACTATATATAGGATCAACTCCCAAAAGATTCTTTTTAATTAAATATTAACTTCATTATCAACCAATCCTGGCCAGCCAGTCATGTATACTCTTATTTTATCTCCACCTATTTCTATACTGTTTTCCCATTCTTCCATGCCATTAGTACAGTGAGTCCTATATCAAAAGAGCTACTGAGACTGGTTGCTAGGCAGAAAACTAGAGCATCATCATGGCTGACTGCATAAACTAACAGTAAAAGGACAGTTACAGTTATTTGTATTATATAATTATTTATTGCAACAAATCCAGCTTTCCTTATTAAACTATAATATTCAGAAATTGGACTACCGGTATATTGGACTGAAAAATACAAAATGGATGATTCACACATTTTTATATATAACTATTGTTCATTATCAAGAAATATAAAGAATGTTAGAATTTTATGTGATATTTCAGATATTTCTTTCTTGCAAGAATTGTGCCAACTCGACAGTGAGATTTGACTGTCTCTCATTCATACACAAGTTTTATGAATGGGGGGAATCGCCAATTGAACCTTCAAATGATATCATACAGGTAGACCTTGTGCTGTGTCAGGGTACTATACTATAGATATCTTTCAGGTATTAATAGAACACCTCAATGATCCCAGATTAATAGGTATTACTATCAAGACGGGATTCCTCTATGCTTTTTGTCAATTTCAATTTACCTTGTGATCTTGCGGACAATTTGGGATAATTTGTTAATTATTTGGGGAAGATTAATTGTAGTGTAGTGTAGTAAATGATAATACTCTAAAATATTTATGAAATACGAGATTGGAATATACACTCAAATCCACTGGAGATGAACTTTGCCTATTTGGTGATAAATATGGTTTTATCATATCAAACT
The DNA here is from genome assembly GCA_029339505.1 of Unio delphinus. Classification (NCBI taxonomy): domain Eukaryota; kingdom Metazoa; phylum Mollusca; class Bivalvia; order Unionida; family Unionidae; genus Unio; species Unio delphinus. The sequence continues at coordinate 12,518,594 of JAQISU010000242.1, read as the reverse complement.
TAAAACTAATAGTAGACTACAAAACAAATTTTATTTATGTCAATAATTTGCACAATAGTCTCTTGGTTGGATCATTGTGTCTCTACACAATCTGCTCATTCTGCTATAAGTGATGTGAATAATGCATATCTTCCTACTTTAATGACTATTATAATCTATTTCTTTGATTTGATTCTTGCCCCATTAAACTCTTAAACTTGAAATTCAACATTAATTAGTCTGACCTTACTGGTGATGAAAAACTGAATTATACTATGACATCTGCATTCTTATTAAACAAGATTGAGATCCCACATTGTCTGTAATGACCATGGCTGTGCTAATCAGGTGAATACTAGACCATGATGATTCCCTGTATATCCAATGAGCTCGATGTGGAAGCAGCACTATTGATGCCACTTAATAGGCACTCTATCTCGTTCTTCATTCAGATGATTTGGAAGAGATCTGGTCCTTTGATGAGGCAGTAAACAAAGTGTACTACTTTGTACCTTTAGACTTGTTCCTGAAATCATCAAATGCACAGTTCAAGAAGATCTGGAGCTCAAAAGAACAGAATCTCTTGATTCTTCCTCAGTCCTTCATGATTGAGGAAATCTCTCGGGTTCTACAGGCCAGGACATTGCTCAGCATCAAAGTGTGTGGTCCATTCCTCACTCTTGTGAGACCTATATCTCTGGCACAAGGTATATTTTCTGAAGTGACATATTAAACATCCCCAATCAGAGGCTGGATCATCTTAGTTGGGTATATCAGCTTGAGCTGGGGCATGCCTTCCCATATAGGCAATTGAAGCTGTTGGACAGATATTAGTCAGCATAACTTCTTATGCTGACCTTGCATTGTAGCATGTGCTGGAAGCTGTGGCCAAATCCTCGTGGCATGCACATTGTTTCAATGACTTCATCAGCAGAGCATGTGTACATTTTTGGTGATGTTGCATCAGACTCTTCAGAAGTCTTGTTTACCTGTTGTAAAGATCTTCTGAGAGCTACTCTTTTGGAAGTTGACAGAGTTCTTGTTCCCATTATAGATTCCCAAGATCTGAAGAATCATCAGCATAAATCCTTTAGAACTAATCCTGGCTCATCACTATCAGCTAGGACATTTGGCAATGTGATATATCTTCAATGACATTGGTCATTCACAAAGTTCTTTAAACTTAACACAGCCCAAGTCTAGTCCACAGCTGCATTCAGAATCACCTCTACACCCAGTGTCTTAACCCAAGTTATGGGAATAGTAGCAGCAAATATATGATTACGGTTACTGGGAACTCCAGTTCTCCAGTATATCAACAACTGGTTTGCCCACATTGTTATAGGCGCTGTCCATCCATCAGGGTCTGTTCTGTTGCTGGACTAGAATAACTTGTTTTATTTTTACCCATTCTTGAAAAGGCTGAGTTCATTTCATCTATGTACTGTACTTCATTTATGTTGGGATGAACTTCGGCATGAACCAGAACTTAGTTCAAGATAGATTAAATCCTGCAACTTTTAGACACGTACGAGCAAAGACATCATTTTCTGCTTTTTGCTGCCTATCCCTGCAAACCTCAAATATTGGTCAGTATTTTATGGGCTCTTTCAGCAAATGGTCAATCACTTTGAATCTCCAACATAAAAGAGGCATACATTTCCCTTCTCTTCGCATGGAGGTCTGGAGCCTCCTTAGCTGGGCAATCTCAGAGAATATCCCCCTCCAAGTTCACATTTCTGGACATCACACTCATTACTGTTTTTACTCACTTTGACAAGATGGAGTAAGCTTTATGCCTTGTTGGCTAGGATTTTAGCAAAAACATAAGTTACTTTCATTAGTCCAACTACCCACAGAGATCCCCAATATAAACTGAATCTGTGCTGAGGATGATCAGGAGAGGTTTTATGACCATATAAGGCACTATGATTCTATTGTCTCCAAAGGGAAGAAGGAAGGGCAGGTCAAGTCTTTTCATTTCTTTGTTATTATTTTAGTATCCACTATCTCATAATGGATTTTCACTATCATCAATAGGGCTTGTCAGTCCCTTACCTGTATATAATTTTATCAAATTAAACATCTAAGAGGTTTGAACCTTCACTGCCTCATGACAACAACAATAATAATAATAATAATGACTTTATTTCAAGAGAAAATTAATTTGATCAGGCGACCAATCTTCGACAAGGCCTTCTTGTACTACAATCTCATTTGTACACAAATAAATAAATATATATATATATATATATATATATATATATATATATATATTGGTTCAAGAAAAGCAAAACTTTTTATGGAACTCGATACATGTATCTTGTTCTAGATGGATCATATAGGTGTACATTTTTAATAAATTTAAAGTTACATTTAAGATGATCAAGAACCATGTCATGTAAAGATTCATAGACAAGTAAACTGTTTTAAAACAGTTCTCTGCTGAAATGGAAGCCATTTGAGGTTCTTAAAAAGATATTTGCTTATAATAAAAATAATCCTTTGAACTTCTTTTGTATGACATGCTTAGAAATAAATATCCAGGTTGATTTTTAATTGGTTTTTTTTTCTTCTTATCATTAGCTAAGGAAAACTAACATGCATATGTGTTTGTACATTTCATTGCAGACAGGACAGATTCAGAGTGTAACTGTTTGTGAGGAGCTATGATTGGATACAGTGGAGGTGTTTTCAAGCCTGTCTTTAACTAGGAGCATGCTTTGAATACTTTTCCTGCAGCTGCTTCCCTAGATGATGGAACCTGTTGGATTATTTGACCATGTTGCGTAATGTGTTTGGTGGATGTGTGTCTGACCGAAGTGCAGAGGCAATGCGTCAACATAAGTAATTCGTTTGCTCACTTGTTGTACAATTTTTTTTCTTTGGGGAGGGGAAACCAAAGTCTCACTGTTTTTGTCTATCATGTTTCCTGTAAAGATAGTTTATTTTCATTGATTATAATGTGGTCACAATATAGTAGTCCAGATGCAATGTGAATTGCAACTCATTTTGGAATTAACAGTTGGTTATAAAAGCACCTAATGAAAATGCATTCACACCAACACACACTTGATTAGTTGTAGAGATGGAAGATACTTGCATACAAATGTAATTGATTTAAGGGGGTTAAGCAAGATTTACTAAACTTATTTGATATTAAAAGCTATTCGAGTTCAATTTTGATTTTTAAAAAATAGGTATTTCTGTGATTTACCTGTTCCAAAGATATAGATTTTTTAATATGGTTACAAATGCAAAATAGAGAATGAAAAATGTATGCACATAATTGTTATCTTTGTAATTTTCTTTCCAGAATAAAGTTTGGAGCTCCTTTACCCATTACCTTGAAGCATGGATATATACCAGATCCTCTCATGGTAATAGAATAATTCTGCATCGCGGTCTGTTGATGAAGACACCTTTACTAATATGACATTAGAATGGTGGTTAAGAACACCAACACATTTTTGTTACACATGTGATGAAGCATAGGTTAAATTAGGCAGTCTGATTAAAAATCAGATCTCCACTCTCCTGGGTAAGTATCAGATAGTGACTGCTTGTGGGTGGGGGTCATGATCTGGTTACCTTTGAGTTAGCCAATGAAAATATAGCTTTCAGAAATTTGAAAGTGAATCATATTGATAGGAGCACATTGATGGTCTTCAGCTAGTCTGCTCAATATTTCAAATGCGAAGATATAAAGCTTCGTCTGATTGGCTGCAAAAAGTAGCGATTAAGGTTATAACACAGTTCACCAGAACATGAACCCAAAGTGGTCACTGTCAGATCTTCAGGTTGGACAGTGAAGATCTGATTTTAATCAGATTGTTAAATTAGGAATCATTGTTATGCCATTAGTAGTCTTTTGTCTGAACAGGATTTAATTCATTGTTATGCCCATGGCAGTGATTTGCCTGGACAGAATTCATTAGGAATCACTGTTATGCTAAAAGCAGTGCTTTGCCTCAACAGAATTAATTAGGAATAACTTTTATGCCCATTGAAGTGCTTTGCCTCGACAATAATAATTGAACTCATTGTTATGCCCATTGAAGTGCTTTGCCTCGACAGAGTTAATTAGGAATCAGTGTTTTGCCCATACAGTGCTTTGCCTCAAAATATATAATTAGGAATCACTATTAAGCCCATGGCAGTGCTTTGCCTCAACAGAATTAATTAGGAATAACTGTTATGCCCATTGAAGTGCTTTACCTTGACAATATTAATTGAAATCATTGTTATGCCAATGGCGGTGATTTGCCTCAAAATATATAATTAGGAATCACTGTTATGCCCATAAACAATATTAAGAAAGCTTTTACATCCACAACATTCCCACGTTAATCTGTGTTGTGATAACTTATAAACCAGTTAATGCTTATAATAAGTTGTGTGGTTCTCCTTTCTACAAATTTTGGAAATGAAAATAATGGAAATAATTACAATATCACACCTTATCTTTCTGGACATTCAGTATTCACACGTTTAAATGTTAAAATGTCCAGTTATCTATTATTATTAATGTGCAATAACTGTGTTTATTCAGTGGCATGTATTTATAATTTTGCTAAAATATCAACTAAATTTGTGAAAAACACACATTTTACATATTTTGAAATCGTGTCATTTTACTTTCAGTAAATTGTTATAGATTCAGAAAATCTTCCCAACCATTTTTTTCTTCTCCAAATGATGTGAATTTCTCCCACTGACCAGTCCATTCTAGGATAGACCCAAGGAATAAAAATGATAATATGTGAATTTATCAGCATATAAACATTTATACTAAACAAAACTGCACAATATTCTTACTTAACTTTTTCTGTAAAGAGATCTATCTGCCAACATAATAGGGCAATGTTTGGGCAAAGATGGAGATGTGAATTTAGATAAGTCAGAATTGACAATGTTTTAAACTGACACTTGACACAGATGGTTTATTAAACCTTTGGGTCAGTTGTGATTTAATTCTAGCTACGCTACATCTTGTGCCATGTCATCATCATCATATTCATCAATCCCTTAACCCTAGAGGTCGTTGGGGCACCACAGTTGCTTTACAACCCATTCTTTCCATCTTGTGGTAACATCCCATTTAGAAGTTTTGAATCCATCTGATTTGATCGTCCATGTTTCACAGCTTACAAAAAGTTGGATATCATAATCGAGTGCATTGGCCATATTTTGGAACCAAAATCAATGGTGTTTTCTTTCCATATTGTTTGGGCAATCCTGCAAAGTAGTTCTGGTTAGGAGCCATCATCTGTGATAATTGATCCCATGTACTTGAAGCTTGTGACTCTTTCCAGCTTCTGTCCACTGACCTTTATTTCTGCATTAATGCCATTGGTGTTGCTCGTCATCAGTATGGTGCTTTCTGTGCTAATTTACATACCGTATTTTCATGCATATAACGTGTGCGGCACGGTATATGCGTAAGCGCGTTATCCCCGTTTGTTTTTTTTACAGCCAAAAGCGCATCAATGAATTTTGAGCAACCACCCTAATAAACTGGTGACAATTAATAAAAGATTTCTTTCATACACATATAGTATAAATGAGGTTTCAAATCTTTAAGTAGAAAATAATTCAAAGTTGACACCATGTTGCACTGCTTGTGCATCTGTACATTATGGTATGTAACGAATATCTTTTATCCGCACGAGGCATACACTAACTGGCATTATAAGAATATATTTCTTGTAATTTCTACGTAGGACAAAAACCAATAATCGGTTTAAAATCAAATTTCTACAAACAGTAATCGGTTTTGAAAAAAAAAATTATTTTAAAATCCCTATACCGGCATGCGTGCATTCCAGCCGGAAATTAGTGGAAACCATTAAATACAGTTTTATAGCAGTTGCTATTTGGCCTCTGTTTATGCGAAAAATATTACAACTTGGCATTTATGACTGTACTGGTAATACCGGTATTTATTACAAGCAGAAAGGGATAAAGGCACTGGTGTTAAATCGCTGGATGGTGAGCGAGAGACAATAAACAGCCTCGTAATGCATATCAGATGAGGCACCTCTGGCAGGCATGTCTTAGTTACCACGCGGTGTATGCATGGGCGCACAATTGAAGATATTTTTTTACACAAAGACAGATTTTCCATGCATTATCTGCGTGTGTGCGTTATACACATAGGCGCATTATATGTGCAAAAATACGGTACTGTGGAGGTTGTGTCAAGGCACTCAATCAAGTCAGTTCTTTTTCATCTCCTGGTAAGCCGTCAATATCATGTGCCATATATGAAGGGTTTAATGTCATGATGAAGTTTTCTTTGCTTTGAATGACTAGCATTGATTTCACTGTCAACATCTAGCATTGCCACTTTTACACTATGTCATGATGAAGTTTTCTTTGCTTTGAATGACTAGCATTGATTTCACTGTCAACATCTAGCATTGCCACTTTTTCACAATGTCATGATGAAGTTTTCTTTGCTTTGAATGACTAGCATTGATTTCACTGTCAACATCTAGCATTACCACATTTACACTATGTCATGATGAAGTTTTCTTTACTTTGAATGACTAGCATTGGTTTCACTTTCGACATCTAGTATTACCACTTTTACACTATGTCATGATGAAGTTTTCTTTGCTTTGAATGACTAGCATTGATTTCACTGTCAACATCTAGCATTGCCAACACTATTACGTCATTATGGGGTTCAATCACGTTCTAATGATGTGCAGGTATTGTTGGAAGAGTAACTTATGCTTCCTCTCTGGTAACACCATTGTACAGTCTCAGAAGAAACTGAGCAATGAATTTAAAAAATGACATTGATTCTTTGCATCAGTCTGAAGTTTGGCAGTTTGATTTAATCTGAAGATGGAATATTCTCTAGTCATTTGATGCAGCAATTCTGGCATATTTGGAGCATGATATACATGCTTTAGAAGGGTTGAATAAAAAAAAATTAAAAAAACTCATGAACATATGTTCATGGTTTAATTTGGTGTCTAAAATGAAACAGGCTGATAATAGTGGAATATTCAGTTTAAAAAAGGTCAGACCTTAGAGCTCTCAACCACAAAGGTTATCATAGATGTGTTGCCAGGAGAAATATAAAATAGAAAAATGTGGAACACTTATTTTGTAGCATGGTGTTGGCTGGCATCATTGCAGTGTAGACAATTATTGGTATCAGTTGATATTAGTTAATGAATGTAAAATTGACATCGAAAAAAATAATAAATTGGCAAAAAAATCATTCCACAGTGTTTATTACATTTACCTGCTTCTAACCCTCAAATTTGGTTTGATTAGGTGGGAATGAGTAACATTCCATGGTATTGGAAGAATTTTATCTGTAGATAGTAACATGAATGCCCAGCATTACTCAACAATCATATCTGGCCTGTAATTAGATGCCATTTTCCCACAAAGCAATACATATTCCAAGATGACAATAAACCTATTTAGACCACATAGTTTAGATTGAATGTAAATGTGTTGGCTGGCACAGGGTCTGGATATAAACATCATGGAAAATGTCGGGCATAGACTCAAACATGAAACTGCAAAAATTATGTTGCAAGATGCAGCTCAAAATAATAACAGGTAATTAAAACTTTGTGGACTTTACTGCATCAGTGTTATATACATAATCTATTAAAATCAATTCCACAGCATGAGAGAAGTACATATCAAATTGTCAGATCACGAAGTATTAAGGTATGTATTTTCAATTCAATTTTACATTCAGTTGACAACAAATAGCCATATTGTACTGGTCTCATAAAAAAGATACATGTGTGCAAGCGTGTGTATGTATGTATGTGCATACATACATTCATACATACATACATACATACATACATACATACATACATACATACATTAAAAATTAAATGTTAATTATTTGGCAGTCCACCGTTTTACTGATGTCTAAAGTTTTATTCCTTAAATTTGAGGGGGTTTTTTTTATATCAGATTTGGGCATATATTGTTACTGTTATTTGTCTATTGTTCCTTCGGTCCATCCATCAAGTCTTGGTTGATTTTAGTATTTTGATCTGTTTTCAGGCTCTGTGGTTTGGCAACCTTTCCTATGAACACATTTCTAACTCATTCTTTTGTGTGCATGATTTGCAGCAGTAATATTTTTATTTAACAATTAGCAGTCATCATAAAATAAAATTAAAGTCATTATAACTTTAATCCTTCTGAAAAGAAATATAATTTTTCATTGAGGACATATTTCAAAATTTTCCATTATTTTTTTTATACCTATGTGTACATTGCGGATACCATAGGGTTTACATTTTGCCCTTGTGCTGTTTCCACTTCTGAAAAAAATCTCGGTGTAGTTTAACCAGAGAATGTAAAATTTCAATGTAGGGAAAAGTTCAGAAAGATTGATTGAAACTGGGACCAGAACTTGTGCAGAATATTTACACTATAAACAAGACAATGATGGCTTTTTGTTTTTAAAATGCAAAATTTATGACATTTAATTTTGCAAAAGTTGTCTGATACTGGATGGTGTTGAAACATTTTTTTTTGAAAGCTTTCCATCTCATCTGAAGGAATTACATTATTTCAGTTGGTAGAGGAACAAATTTGTGATTCAAGCGGGGGTAGGGTTGATACTTGTGACGGTCAGCTTGGGTCAGTTCCTCAACGTCTCTTTGGAAATGGTACTTACTTAGCTTATTTCCTCAGGATAATATCGCCATTATTGTGTTAAAAGTACTATTAATGCCAGCAAACAAAGAACCTGACATTTCCCTTTGTATTGTAAAACAAAAAAATATCAGGATCATTTTCTGGATCAGTCAGAATTTGAGATTCACTGAGGTGGCATATGCATTCAAGCAAACAAAAGGGAACGTGAATGAAACTAGGGCCAGAATTGATGCAAGACAGTTGTCTGGATAGTCTAAATTCGGAATTGATTTATCTGGCAGATATATTCCAGTAGCCAAAACAAAGTACCTGCAAGAATTACTTCCCATTCATCTGGTTTTAAAGATACTTAGGCTAATGCTGCAAGATACTGTGTAACAATTTAAAGTATGTTTTGCTTTTGAGAATATAATAACAGATTCAATTTTAGGAACATTTCTAGATGAAGTGATCTATTTATTATCTTTAAAAAAATATTCATTTATCCATTCTCTTGCAGGACTTACTGGTTTATATGGCAAGGGAAGGTATCAATACAGTGGATTTGTTTCGTCGGCCTGGCAATCCCAGTGACACTCGGCGAGTCGTTAAAAGACTATCAGAGGGCAAACCAGTCATATTCTCCAACTATAGTTTCTATACATTAGCCTCTGTTATCAAGGTAAAGGTACAAAGATACTAGCTATGCATCCTTCAACATTGGAACAATAATTTTAAGAATAAAAATATACATTTTGTATGTTCCAGTTTTTGAGCAGTAGAATGTATTAAAGAATATGAATTTTATGTGTAAGAGTTTGCCTTATTTTGTGAAGTCTGCCTTGTCGAAAAACAAATCCTAGATCAGGGTCAGTTTTGATCTTAAATTTAGAATAATCTTAATGTTAATTTTAGAAAAAACGTTTTTTTGCAAATTTAATGGTGGGATAAACAAATAAGGATAAACAAATGAAAGGGATTGGTTTTGGATGGTTTCTATATTGCATAGATAGAACACATTAATTATTGTGTTACTTTTCTTTATTCAGTTTGTAAAAAATAAAAATAAAATCTGAATTTTCAAAAGCTGTAGATTTTAGCTTTAAAACTATGTACAAAGGCAGTATTAAAAACTATTTTTTTGTCCCATCACCAGTAGAATCACATGTATGTCCAAGACAAGTGAACATAATAATTGTAGGTAACCCAAGAAATCAGTTCATTATTTATAGGTCACATGCTTTTCTTTGTAAATAAAATTTACAACTTTTAGTAGACGTATGGTATGTAGACAATCTTCATATAAAGGCCATGTATGAGGATCAGTGTTAATAATTCATTAGTCTTTCAACAACATGAATATAAATATTTACAGATCGTCACATTGATCAAAGTTTTCCCAGGCAAATTAGTTTTTTTGTATGATAAGTCTGACACACTTTGCATCAAATAAAAGCTGGGCCATATATGAAATTAAAGAGGCCCAGAGTGTTGGGCTATCTGATATTTTAGAGCAAGCTGGTTTATGTCATTTAAACATGTCGTGATATGGTCAGGGAATGCAGAACAAAAAATTTGAAGATGGTATTTCACTGTATAAAGAATCAAATTATGAGAAAATGGCATACAGATCTAAAAATAAGTATAAAAACTATCAAGATTTGCAGTTTTCAAAAGGGAGACACTAATTTTAGAATGGTACAGTGTGACCTACTGGTGATTATCACCTGTTCACTGCATTTTGCAGTTTCATCCCTCCTCCAATCCAAAGTTGGATTGTTTCTATATCTGGCTTAGGTTTATATTATCATCTATGCATTTGTTCACAAAATGTTTAACTTTTTTAAATAGCAAACTGTTGGATGTTTCTGAAAATTCAGTGATAATAACTATTTTCTGTTTTGCTGGGAATAAAATAAGAAAACGTTTATGCTGTCAATAGTATGCTATTTAACATACGAGAATGTTTCAGAATGCATAAAATTTACAATAATTATGTTTCAAAGTATTACACATAATTATTGCATATACATGCATTACAAATGATTGCTGCAAATATATGCTTTACAAACTGTACATATAATCAGTGCATATGCATGCATTACAAATATTACACATGATCAGTGCATATGCAAGCATTACAAATATTACACATGATCAGTGCATATGCATGCATTACAAAACTATACACATAATCAATGCATATGCATGCATTACAAATATTACACATGATCACTGCATATGCATGCATTACAAATATTACACACAATCAGTGCATATGCTGGCATTACAAATATTACACATGATCACTGCATATGCATGCATTACAAATATTACACATGATCACTGCATATGCATGCATTACAAATATTACACACAGTGCATATGCTGGCATTACAAATATTACACATGATCAGTGCATATGCTGGCATTACAAATATTACACATGATCAGTGCATATGCATGCATTACAAAACTATACACATAATCAATGCATATGCATGCATTACAAATATTACACATGATCACTGCATATGCATGCATTACAAATATTACACACAATCAGTGCATATGCTGGCATTACAAATATTACACATGATCACTGCATATGCATGCATTACAAATATTACACATGATCACTGCATATGCATGCATTACAAATATTAGACATGATCATACATGCATTACAAATATTACACATGATCACTGCATATGCATGCATTACAAATATTACACATGATCACTGCATATGCATGCATTACAAATATTACACATGATCACTGCATATGCATGCATTACAAATATTACACATGATCATACATGCATTACAAATATTACACATAATCAGAGCTTATGCATGTATTACAAATGTTAGTTTAACATTAACAACTCTGATTATTAATAGTTTGTATAAGATGTTGAAATTTATTTACATGCCCAATTTTACAGTACTGGCATGATGGTCTTTCATTTTTGTACAAATAATGCTTATCCACCATCAAGTATGGCTACCATTATGAAATTTAAAAACCAATTAGTTACCTTTCTTTCCAAAAACATCTTAACAGATCATGACAAAGTTTGACAGAGTATAGTGCCATCAAAGTAAGCCTTTCTATTTTGTATTATGCTGATATGTCTGCCATTACTAAATCATCCTTTAACCAGCTTCTCAACCCCACCCTTATATAAAACAAAATATGACCAGATATTGACAGAAGGGATCCTGGTATGAAGACTGAAGTTTGTACACTTATAAAAAAATATATAAAGGAAACAACCTGTCATTAGCTGTTTTTCAGTTTCATACACATGGTACAGAACAGCTCCAATTATTAAGAAACAGAAAGACTTTTAAAATGACTTTTTTATGAACTGTCCAATAGGATTTTACCAAATCAGACATAAAGTGTCATGCTATAAAGGCTTTTTAGGACATGGATGCAAATGATGCTGGTTGACTTTTCAAAATGGCCAACATTACTGAAACAGAAAGCCAAATGATATTGCTTGACTATTCAGAATGACCAGCATTACTGAAAGACAAATGATGCAGGTTGACTATTAAATATGGACAGCTTTACTTGAAACAGAAAGACAAATGTTGCTAGTTGACTATTCAGTATGGCCGTCATCACTCAATGACAAATGATGCTTGTTGATTATTCAGTATGGCCATCATCACTCAATGACAAATGATGCTACTTGACTATTCAGTATGGCCATCATCACTCAGTGGCAAATGATGCTACTTGACTATTCAGTATGGCCATCATCACTCAGTGGCAAATGGTGCTAGTTGACTATGCAATATGGCCATCATCACTCATTGGCAAATGATGCTGTTGACTATTCAGATGGCCATCATTACTCAGTGGCAAATGATGCTGGTTGACTATTCAATATGGCCATCATCACTCAGTGGCAAATGGTGCTTGTTGATTATTCAGTATGGCCATCATCACTCAATGACAAATGATGATAGTTGACTATTCAGATGGCCATCATCACTCAGTGGCAAATGATGCTGGTTGACTATTCAATATGGCCAGCTTGAAACAGAAAGACAAATGTTGCTAGTTGACTATTCATTATGGCCATCATCACCCAATGACAAATTATGCTAGTTGACTATTCAGATGGCCATCATCACTCAGTGGCAAATGATGCTGGTTGACAATATATTCAATATGGCCAGCTTGAAACAGAAAGACAAATGCTGCTAGTTGACTATTCAGTATGGCCATCATCACCCAATGACAAATTATGCTAGTTGACTATTCAGTATGGCCATCATCACTCAGTGGCAAATGATGCTGGTTGACTATTCAATATGGCCAGCTTGAAACAGAAAGACAAATGTTGCTAGTTGACTATTCAGTATGACCAACTTCACTCAGTGGCAAATTATGCAAGTTGACTATTCAGTATGGCCATCATCACTCAATTACAAATGATGCTTGTTGACTATTCAGTATGGCCATCATCATTCAATGACGAATTATGCTAGTTGACTATTCAGTATGGCCATCATCACTCAATGGCAAATGGTGCTAGTTGACTATGCAATATGGCCATCATCACTCAATGGCAAATGATGCTTGGTGACTATTCAATATGGCCATCATCACCCAATGACAAATTATGCTATTTGACTATTCAGTATGGCCATCATCATTCAATGACGAATTATGCTAGTTGACTATTCAGTATGGCCATCATCACTCAATGACAAATGATGCTAGTTGACTATTCAGTATGGCTATCATCACTGAATGACAAATGATGCTAGTTGACTATTCAGTATCGCCATCATCACTGAGTGGCAAAGGATGCTAGTTGACTATTCAGTATGGCTGGCCATCTTCACTCAGTGGCAAATGATGCTAGTTGACTATTCAGTATGGCCAACTTCACTCAATGTCAAATGATGCTAGTTGACTATTCAGTATGACCATTTTCACTCAGTGACAAATGATGCATGTTGATTATTCATTATGGCTGGCCATCATCACTCAATGACAAATTATGCTAGTTGACTATTCAGTATGGCCATCATCACTCAATGTCAAATGATGCTAGTTGACTATTCGGTATGGATATCATCACTCCTAACAAATGATACTAGATGACTATTCAGTATGGCCTGCTTTACTTGAAACAGAAAGACAAATGTTGCTAGTTGACTATTCAGTATGACTAGCATTTCTCAAAACAGAAAGACAATTGCAAAACTACTTATATCAGAATTGCATCAAATGACTGGAATCATTCTTGTATGAAATTTTTTAAAATAGTACAAATGATGCAGATCTGTGGTTCAATATGGCTGCTATTACTGAAAAATAAATTAACCTTGAAATTGAAAATCACAACAGCTTAACAGGAAATTAGAGAGCAGGCTGATTTGATCAAAATTAGACAGAAAGCAGGCTGGTTTGTCCAGATTGAACAGAAAGCATACTGATTTGAAGAAACAGATGGAAATCAGGCTGGTTTGACACAACTAGATAGTAAAATCAGACCAAATATGACAGAAAGCAGGCTGGATTGACACAATTAGATAGTAAAATCAGACCAAATATGACAGAAAGCAGGCTGGTTTGATACAATTAGATAGTAAAATCAGACCAAATATGACAGAAAGCAGGCTGGTTTGACACAATTAGATAGTAAAATCAGACCAAATATGACAGAAAGCAGGCTGGATTGACACAATTAGATAGTAAAATCAGACCAAAGATGACAGAAAGCATGCTGGATTGACACAACTAGATAGTAAAATCAGACCAAAGATGACAGAAAGCAGGCTGGATTGACACAATTAGATAGTAAAATCAGACCAAAGATGACAGAAAGCAGGCTGGATTGACACAATTAGATAGTAAGATCAGACCAAAGATGACAGAAAGCATGCTCGGTTGACCAAATTGGATCGAATGCAGGCTGGTTTGACCAAACTGGATATAAAACAGGCTGTGTTTTTTGTTTGTTTAACCAAATTGGATAGAAAGCATGCTGGTTTGATCAAATTGGACAGAAAACAGACTGGTTTGACCAAATTGGATAGAATGCATGGTGGTATGACCAAATTGGACAGAAAACAGGCTGGTTTGACCAAATTGAAGAGAAAGTAGACTGGTTTGACCAAATTGGACAGAAAACAGGCTGGTTTAAGGTTCTTTAAAAGTACACAAATGATAATGATTAAATATAGCTAAAAATAGTAACAACAGAAACATTCAGGAAACTTTTTCTCATAATTAGTGAGACAATTTGAAGATATTTTGATTAAAAGCATCTTCCTAGCTCAGATTTCTTGGCCAATCACCCTTGCATTTGGGGTTTTAATAAAAAAAGGGTGCAAAAATGCATGCAATACAGCATTATTATACTTTTCTCATCTTTTCTTTGGAAATTAGGGAAATATGTCTAAGATATTTGTGCACTTTGGACATATTGTTTGGTAGTTCCATTTGTGTTCCAAGCATTAATCTTTACACCTTTTCCTCGCACCCCCACTAGAAATTCCTGTTGACAATTCCTGGGGGAGTTTTCGGTGAAAACGGAGAGGAACAGTTGCTGCAAGTGTTGTCTGTTGGGCACAAGATGGAGCAGTATGATGCTATTAGTGAGTAAGTAATAATTTATTTGCAACATTTTTTATTTTATGGCAAATAAACTAGTTATGGTAGCTTATACAGTGACTTGGTCCTGATGTTTGACAAAAGCCTGAAAAAGTGAAAGAAACCAATTTCGTTGGGTGGCATCTACATTCCCCTGCATATGCTAGAAATGGGATTGAACCCAAGACTATAGATAATATATAATGAACACATTGCAATGAACACATTGCAACTTTGTATTCTATCAAGTACATTAGCACTTTGATTTCCAGAAATTGATTTAATACCAACACAGGTTTCTCAACAGCGAATACAGTGAGTATCTCATTTATTTACTATCGGAATGAATCCAGACTAAATGAGGAAACTATTTAAAAATTTTCTTTGGAAGCATTCTTTTTTACTTTTTCTAATGATTGATATGAATATTAAGTGGCACAAATATACTGATATTCTCATTCAGGACATTATTGTCTTCTGAGCTTCCCTGCAGCAAGTTACTTCTATGATACCCACTGTTGTTTTTCTATTTTAGTCATGCACACAAGCTTCTCTTATTGACAAAATATAAAACATTTGATATATGTAACTATACCTTCACACTTGCATTTAAAATGCATTGTTCTTTTTAACCTTCATAGAGTCATGTTATTTTATGTCTGTCATTAGACTACTCCTGTGGCCTAGTCGTTAGAGCATCCACCTTGGAAGCGGGAGGTCATAGGTTCAAACCTCATCTGAGTCATACCAAAGACTAACAAAAATGGTACTAACAGCTATCTCACTAGATGCTCAGCTTTAAGAGGTTAGTGTAAGGACTGGTCGGCCTGGTGTCAGGATAATGTGACCGGGTGGGACATAATGCTACATGTCTGCTGCATGATGCCCTAGTGCTAGACATCACTATAAACTGCCACACTGCAGACATCATAGCGATATGGCTGAAGCATTGTTAAAAAGCCACATTAAAAATCCTAATCACTCAATCACTGTCTGCCATTATGGTGGAACATGTAATGCTACGACCAAGTCTGTCCATTAACTTTTGTATTCCACACTTCAAATTAAGTTCTACAGCATTTTCCTCAGTTAATCTCTTATGTATTGCTTACGTTTAGGATAGGGAAGAAACCTAGAAATTTGAAGGTCAAAATGTCAAAGATCAAGATAACTAAAAGAAGAAAAATTGTTTCTAGACATGAACTAAAAAGTTCTCTTCATATGCCAAAATGTGGTGGACAGCTTCCAGTTGGTATAAGGAAGAATCCTATCAATATTTGGTCAAAAGGTTGAAGGTCAATGTCATTATGAATGAAGGAAAATAAATGGTTTCTGCACAGTAACTCTAGTTTTCCACCATCTAAAGTCACCAAACTGTGTGAATGGCTTGCTCTTGGGTAAGGAAGTATATTTAAGGTCAAAAGTCAAGGTTACAGTGCATGAAAGAATGCTAATGGTTTCCACACAATAACATTAGTTCTACATAAGCAAAGATCAAAACCAAATGTTGCCTATTTACAAAATGTACATGCACTTTCTGATTAAGCCTAATCTTGTTTATTAGAAATAGAGAGTTCATTGCAAAGAAAATTACACAACATGCTCAGTGGTCATTGTTGGGATTTAACCTAAATGGAGTCATTGTGGATATAAATATTGTGAATATTTAAACTTGAAGGAGAATGGTATATATTTTAATATTAGTAGTTTCCATTTGTAAATTTGACTTGCACTTCACATCAACTTGTAGGCTGGCAAATTAAATAAAAGCTTAGCGTATACTATTCTGTATAATATAAGCTTAGCATATACTATTCTGTATAATACAAGCTTAGTGTATACTATTCTGTATAATACAAGCTTAGTGTATACTATTCTGTGTAATACAAAGTTAGCGTATACTATTCTGTGTAATACAAGCTTATCTCACCTCATTTCATCTATCCAATTTTATCGTCTTAGTTCCCTTGGTTAGGTGTCCGACGTTTTCTGGCAGTCAGCAAGACCAGTCTCCAGGCATCACGATTTTGAGGATCGATTTTGGTCATCTTCCATGTCTTGCGGTCATGATCGATTGTTTGCTTCCAAGTTTTCTTGGGTCGGCCAGCTTTCCTTCGGCTTTCCACCTCCACATTTCTACACTTGTTAATCCAAGCATTGCTTCTCTCTACATGGCCAAAGCAGCATAACCGTTTGGCCCTTAGGAGTTCCTCAATCTTTGGTAGTTGCAGCTTTTCCAGTAGGGTATATGACCTGATATGCTGGGTCTGGTCTGGCTTGACATTACAAATCCATCTGATCATGGCTCTGTCATTGCATTGTAGACGGGCGAGTGAGGACTGGGTGAGTGCCCAACACTCACTGCCATATAGCATCACGCTCCTAATACTGCTGCTATATACCTTTCCCCTGGTTGTGAGGGGGACAACTCTTGATGTTAGTACAGATAATAATTCACGAAACTTACCCCATGCTGACTTTACCCTTATGGTTGAACTGAGTTCACATCCACCTCCAGAGTGTAATCATCTACTTTCACTTCATTGTAAGGTCGGCCCTCAAGTGGGCGTGCCTGCCCCAGACACCTCTTACACTTGTAGTTTGGGTCTGGTACCCGTTTTTCACACAAGCCACTACACTTTTTGTGCACCCATAGGGCACATAGGCTGCATTGTATGGCATTGGACCTTACACCATTCCTGCACACAGCACATGGGTACTGACCGGAATCTTTCAGTGGTTGTAATTCTGAGCCACTAACCATCACTTTTGTCTTTGACAGATTCACTCTCAATCCTTTGGCTTCCATACCACTTTTCCACATTTTCAGCTTCTCCAGTAATAGTCCCATAGTCTCTGCTATGATGACCAGATCATCTGCATACAATAACTCCCATGGGCATCCTGTCCGGAACTCTCTGGAGAGGGCTTTAAGGACAATGATGAATAGCAGGGGGCTGATGACTGATCCCTGATGGACTCCGACTTTTACACTGAAGTCATCACTGTATGTGTCATTCACCCGTACTCTGCTCCTGACATTAGTGTACATGCATTGTACCAGTCGGATGAGCCATTCCTCTACACGAAGTTTCCGCATTGCCCACCATAGCACATCCCTGGGAACCCTGTCGAAAGCTTTCTCCAAGTCCACAAATGCCATGTAGAGTCTTCTGTCTGCACCAACATACTTCTCCTCCTGCATCTGACGCAAGATGAATATCGCATCAGTTGTGCCCCTTCCAGGTATGAATCCAAATTGCATTTCATTGATGTTAACTTGCTGTCTGATGATACTGTCTGCCACTCGCTCAATAACCTTCATTGCTTGCTCCAAAAGTTTCAGGCCTCTGTAGTTGCCTCTAAGCCAGGCGTCATCTTTGCCCTTATAGCAGTTGATGATATAGCTCTCTCCCCAGCTCTCTGGCACAAGCTCTTCTCTTATGATGGCATTTGCTAGGTCTGACATGATCTGACTGCCTTCATTTCCTGCTGCTTTCATCATTTCTGCCACAATACCAGAAGGTCTTGCTGCCTTACCATTTTTCATTTTCTTTAATGACTTTTCTATCATGTCTAGGCTGATTTCTATTGGTGGGCCTTGCACCGGTTGTTCTTTTGTTAGGTGGTCAGGGTTCCAAGAGAATTCAATATTGAGCAATGATTCGTAGTGTTGTTGTCAGGCCCTATGTTTGGCTTTATTGTCTAAAGAAAGCTGACCCTCATCATCTATTATGCATTTTTCACCTAGAACATCCTGATTCTCCCTCCTCATCTGCTTTGCAACCTTGAATATATCACTACCTTTAGGGTCAATGTGGCTGAACTTGGCTGTAGCAGCAGATTGCTTGGCTACGAAAACAACTTTTTTAGCAGCACTTTTCGCCTGTGCGTACTCCTCTCTGCTGCCACCCTTCTTTCAGGCCTTATACTATTCTGTATAATACAAGCTTAGCATATACTATTCTGTGTAATAGAAGCTTAGTGTATACTATTCTTTATAATACAAGCTTAGCGTATACTATTCTGTGTAATACAAGCTCAGCGTATACTATTCTGTATATTAGAAGCTTAGCGTATACTATTCTGTATAAAACAAGCTTAGCGTATACTATTCTGTGTAATGGAAGCTTAGTGTATACTATTCTGTATAATACAAGCTTAGCATATACTATTCTGTATAAAACAAACTTAGCGTATACTATTCTGTGTAATACAAGCTCAGCGTATACTATTCTGTATAAAACAAACTTAGCGTATACTATTCTGTGTAATACAAGCTCAGCGTATACTATTCTGTATAAAACAAACTTAGCGTATACTATTCTGTGTAATACAAGCTCAGCGTATACTATTCTGTATAAAACAAACTTAGTGTATACTATTCTGTATAAAACAAGCTTAGCATATACTATTCTGTATAAAACAAACTTAGCATATACTATTCTGTGTAATACAAGCTTAGCGTATACTATTCTGTGTAATACAAGCTCAGCGTATACTATTCTGTATAATAGAATCTTAGCATATACTATTCTGTGTAATAGAAGCTTAGCGTATACTATTCTGTGTAATACAAGCTCAGCGTATACTATTCTGTATAAAACAAACTTAGCGTATACTATTCTGTGTAATACAAGCTCAGCGTATACTATTCTGTATAAAACAAACTTAGCGTATACTATTCTGTGTAATACAAGCTTAGCATATACTATTCTGTGTAATACAAGCTTAGCGTATTCTATTCTGTTCACAGTACTCTTGATAGCAATTTTTTTGAGTAAACTAGGCAAATGTTTCACTTATCCAGAGCCTGAGTGAAAGGTTAAGAATGTTGGAAGGTTTACCCCCCCCCCCCCCCCCCCCCCAGCAGGTTTAAATATATTATCCCTTGTTTGTAATGTGTGATGAGAATGAAAGTATTTATAAATAATCCTGTCTGTGTTTTGTAGAAGGCAAAACATTGTTTTCACAGTGGTGTCTATCTAATTTAAAGGCATACAACCTAAGCTTTTCGACTTTTTTGTTCTAGCAAATGCATGTTATTATGAAAAGTATAGTAGAAATAATGAGTAATTACAGGTCATTCAGTTTCAAAAAATGTACAACTGTAAGTTTAAACAATGAAAATGTAACGATTTTCTGTACGGATTGCTAATTAATTATGCATAAGCGGAATTTACCGATCTTCTCCGAAGTCGCAGTTTCACGAGACGCGCATCAACAAATATGGAAGTCTAGGTAAGCATCTGTTGATGTAATTATTGCCTTATTCTTCGTATTTCTTCGTCTGTCCTTTTCCTTAGTTCTTTATAGTCACCCACAATATATGTATTGTTTATAGATTTCTCATTACATATGATAAATTACAAGAAGTAGGCAAAAAAAGTCAATGTGATGGAAAATCATGACAATAAGAGGTTCCTTTAAGGGGCCATTCTTGAAAGTGTTTGTGAGATTGTGTTACATTGTAAGATAAACTAACTAAAAATATGATAATTTGTATCATTGTAATCAGAACAGCTATTAAAAGGTCTCGCTAAAGTCGCGTCTTAGGTTCAGAACAAAGTTGATTGTCTTGTGCATTTGCATTACCACCTCACACTCACGTATCCGGTAGTCGATGTGATTTGCGCATTTGTTTGTATATTTACACTTTTGCTTAATTGCATAACACAAAAATTAATATTTTCCCACGTAACATTTAATGCATTTATTTTATTTGGAATGTTTTTTTACTGCCAATTTTTTTTAAATTTCTGCAGGACTTCAACCTGGTTGTTTTAGATGAAGTTGTGCTCCTTGTTGCACAGAGATATATGCAAGATGACCTGGCAGCAGAAGAAGATGATGATTACAACCGGGGGAAAAGGCATATTGCTAATAGGCAGTTTTTTATGGACTAAAGGGATACCTATGTACTGGCAACAGCATATGTCATTCCAAGATGTTGTGTATGGCGTATAATGGATAAATAATTTTTTCCAGTACCATGGCTTTACTCAAGGAAGACTTTGGTGTGATCTATCCAATGATATGATGTGTGAATATTATAATTTATTTTGATTTTAAGTTGTATAAAGCATTTCTTTTGTAGTATGCAATTTTTATTTTGCATGAACAAGTTTTGTTAAACAATTTTTTTAGCTACCTACCCACTAAACAATGATTATATATATGGCTATGTTTTAAAAGCAACTATGAGGAGACTATTAAAAACATAGGATGAATTGAAGTTGACTAGCATCGTCTTGGGATGCAAAGGATGTAAAGAACAAAAGTACACTGGTGAGCATGATTTTAATCGTGCATATACAGTAACACATTAAGTTAAATGATAAATAACGCATATTCATATTGAGTTGAGAAAGCAAAACTTGTTGCAAAGTTTCATGAATACAGATTGGCTTGTAAATATCAACAGAACTACAAACACTAGGATACTATTCTATCCAGCTACTGCTCATTAATTTTAATTACATGTAAAACAAAATGGCTCTGGAAACAGAATAAGGTTTTTTAAGACTAAAATACTAGTTCATCAAAAGCAACCTTGAATGCTTATATCACATATGTGCATCATCAGCCGTCTTATTACAACTAAATCAAATATACTTGCCACCATTTAAAAGCATCCTATTTTCATTTTTTTAAAATGTGTTCATTTACCATAGAAATAATTAAACCCTTTATATGAATACCCAGATTAATGTACACAACTGCATACACTGTAAAACTAACTGTTATATATTATGAAATGTACTAAACTTATATAAGTACAAATGTGCATGTACAGACATAACTTTAATTCAAGAGTACAGTAAAGCAAAAAAAACTGAAGGATATAATCTAAGAATAATTATGGCATATATAGAGGTTTTCCGTGTTATTTAGGTTGGGTGGGGTGCTTCCACTATTATTTAAATTATTACAAAAGCCTCCAGTCAGTGGTGCCGACAGTTAAATTAACGAATACACAAAATGTGAAAGTCAAATAAACAACAATTTAATATATCATTAAAAAACAGTCATCTCTCAAATGAGATTCAAATAAAAACCCTATCACTCGTCTTTAAAAAATCGACCAAATTATGGCCTTTTTTATCATCTTATTAGTGTAATAGATTATCCTCCTGTCCTGTGTTCCTACTCATTTGTATGATCTTTATTTGGACTGGTAGTACGATTCCCTCGGTCCGTCTAACTTCTGCCTCCGTTCTTCCTTTTTCTTTGTCTCCCAGAGACTTTTATATGAGAAACTAGTGTACCATTACTATAAAAGATTGATTACAGACATCCCATTCCAAAGTACTAGACAGTTCTATAGAAATTACATTGATGTTTTTGTATCCTGTGCTTGGTTTCTATGCTTTTGACACACGTGATTACCATTTACTCAAATGCCAAACTTTAGGACATCACCTAAACAAACTACTGCAGAGAAAAAAATATTGAAATAAAGCCCACCCCCACCACATGCATACATGCCAACCATTACGCTTTTGGCGTAATCATTACGCTTTTTGTCACTAAATTACGTGTTACGCTTAAACGTATATGGATTACGCTTTTTCGGTATATCCACCTCCCCAAAAAAATCAATTTTTTTTTCTTCTCGTTATTATTAAAATTCCATTAATCCCACAGACCGTATTTTAGAAAAGACGGCTTTTACGTAACTACAATATAAGAGTACGCTAGACCATGGACTTTCGTAACAGTATCATGTTCTATTTATAGCTAACCTGGTTCTACTGTTGACCTCGATTCTATTTATAGAATCAGCATGCGATGTGAGGAGATAGCAGACTGGTTTTCCAAATTTAATCTTTACTCGCAGATTCCATATTCTAATTTATATTTGTTGCAGAACCAGTCTAAATATATTTTAGCGCTTAAAAAGTATATTTTATTTTACTCTCTGACTTTATGTGAGCAAAAATATCCCCTTTCAAAAATTTCCTAGATAAATTAGAAAAAGGCAATCGAAAACCTCCGAAACAAAATATAACAGAATCCTCTAAATATTAAGAAAAAGAGTACAGCATCACGTGACATCTATTTCCGGCCGTGTCGAAATAATTTTAAAATTTAGCGCTAAACGTCTTCAGAAGGTTTCTAGTCGATGTGTGTAAAGCTAAAAGTGCTACATATGAAAACTTGAAACAGTAAAGGATGAGAAGGACAAATAATCGTTGTTTATTGAAATTTTAGCATGTTATATGTGGATTACGCTTTTTCTGCCTGGATTCCGCTTTTTGACCACTTGGATTACGCCATTTCCTCGTCAGGGGTTGGCATGTATGCACATGTATGTTTCCTATTGCATTTCTTTTAAAATTAGGGTTGCTAGGCACACACACACACACACACACACTGAATAGTAGATATAATGTACGAAGTACAATGCAAAACTTGCTCAGATATGCATATCAAATTCAGGAATGCAGGGGTCATGTTACCAGGTGAAGAGACTTTGCCCTCTTGATTTTTCAGACGTAAAATGACTGGTTGTACTTTATACCTTCCTTGATGTACCCATTAAGTTCTGGCAGCGTTGTAACCCTTGGCAAAATGTATTTATGCATTGTTGATACCAATTAGCCTACACAGACAAACAAACTTTTACACATTCACAGGGGTGTTTTAGTTGCTAACTGACCATTAACCTTGTTTGCAGCAATATATCACCGCTCGAATTCATGAAATCGGGCCTACTTTACAGTGATGAAAATATACCAAATCCTGTTTCAAAATTATAACACTGTGTGTGATTTTGATTTTTAACATACCTTGAACAATTTTTCAGTCATATTGCTATGATGTTTGCAGTGTGGCAGTTTATAGTGATGTCTAGCACTGAGGCATAATGCCGCAGACATGTAGCATGACATCCCACCCAGTTACATTATCCTGACAGTAGGACGACCAGTCCATACACTAACCTCTTAATGCTGAGTACCCAATGAGGCAGCTGTTAATACCATTTTTATGTCCTTGGTATGACTTGGCCAGGGATCAAGGCCTCCATAACCTTTTGCATCTGCGGTGGATGCTCTTACCACTAGGTCACTGGAACGGTCAACACCAGTATGTAAATAGTAATTTGTTGTTAACAAATATAATCGGTAAAGATCATTTCTAACTCATTTCTTTTTTTTAAAAAAAATACAACAGAAGTTAACAGCATTGAAACTGTATGTGAACCTGTAATGGCAGACATCGCTGCACCTGTGATAAACCACTTCATTACATTGTATTCTTAAAAAATTGGGCAAAAAAATTCAGCAAAATATATAATTTAATTAAAACAAAGTCTTAAATATTTTGTGTTAGAAGATTTAGCCTAAATAGTGTGTGTAGCTAAATTAAGATGCACTCACATGGCACAACACAAGTTCTTTGATGGGTTTTGTTGGAAAAAAGGATCCAGTTCAGTTACATATCAATTTTAATGCTTCAGTGTGTTGTCTATTGATAGGTACAGTAATGTTTAGCGGGAGCAATGAAATCAAGATGAAGAGTATGGATTGAAGTCATTTACTCCAATGTACATTTTTTCTTCTTCAAAGTATGCTTGAAATCGTTCTGACTGTAATTTTACACAAAACATTTAGAAAATAAAATTTTTAAAAGGTACTTTATTATGCAATAATACCGACTTGCAATTACATGATTTTAATCTTGTTACTCCTATAAGATTAAATGAATTACAGTGTATAGTTTCTGCACTTGTATGCCTTTAAATATATTGATTCAGATGCAGAGAACTATTTAAAATTTATAAATCCCCATAAATCTGTTTTGATGAAAATGCCAATGTACAGTAGCATTATACAGGCAGAGAATAATCAACTCATTCCACCCTTACAATTTTTTTCCTTGTCACCTGAAATGGGGGTAGGGAATGCATTTGTGGGCTAATTTTGAATACATTGAAATAAACATCTGCTTCCAAACATTTTTTGCTTAGATATATGCCTAGGTGTGCTAGAAACATTTGGCATCTGCATAAGGGTAAAAGTTAGATTTTTTTCTTCTTCTGATCCATCATTTTCCTCCTGGCCACTTTTTACTTCCAATCCCCAATTTATCCTACCGTATTTACCGTATGTTTTCGGACTGAAACAAATAATTACTTTTTTTGTTGTCCGAATACATATTAAATTCTTTGATTAGGTGTCCGAAAACATACAAGTGAAGATAGAATTATGCCGCCCTTCCCCGTCCGTAACGAAGTTACCGTTAGCTCACATGACAACGTGCTGCCATGAAGTAAAACAAGTATTTTTCTAACACCACGGAAAGGATAATTAATGAAAAATTCGCATTACTTGCCTATTTTGTCAATTTGATTCATGTCCATCCACCAGAAAACAAAGCCATACATGTATTAGAGCCACGATTGTGTACGTGTTTTCCGAAAGAACCGCCATATTAACATAGTAATCTTGCAATCCAGTTTAACCTTCTGCTAATGATCATTAAAATCTACATTACAAACGCACGCAAGCTTTATTTCTGTGTAATTAAGATATTAATACAAACTAAATAAAAAGATTTTGGAGTTATAATTCTTAAGATATTTTGGGCAGAAACATTTTAGTATCGCGAGTCGAAACACCGGTACATGTATGATGGCTATTCTTAGAGCACCAAGGGTGAGAGGCTCCAAATGGGGTGAGTGTTGTATGTACGCCTACGAAGGGTAAAAATAAAAAGCAATTTGCAATATACGAGTCGGCGTGATTAATATGTTGATATTTGTTTTAAATAAAGGTGATGCATTTGTTGTGGTTCTCTCTTCTTTTTTTCCCACCTAGCCGAGGGTAGATTAAAATGAGCAAAGCTTGCCGGCTGGAAATGATCTACTGCTCGAAGATTGTAGTGATGCATGTCAGAGATTTCAAAGTGTCTGGTTGTAATTGTTAATAATATAACTGGTGGGATTTCTTTGACAGATGTGTTCGGAAATAAAAGGCAGCCATCTGGATTTTATTAAAAGAGCACACGATGTACCTAACATTTAGCACCCACAATCAAATATATCGTCTACCAAGAGGTTTATTACCTGTAGAACAATAACTATGTTTAAACCTTTGTATATAATGCCTCAGGGATAAGGGGTTTGTTTTGTTGGACAATGCCAATGAATTTTACTAATCCATACCGACTCTGATGTATTGTTTAATGATATAAAGCAGGGGTCATGGTTTCTAATCAAAGCCATAACTGTCACACCTGTATGAAGTGGTTTCGTGTGTAACAATGTCTATACTGTTAACCAATCATATTTTTGTTAGCTGAATCAAACTATTAAAATAAAAAGTATAAATAAAATACCCACCACATACAAAAGTTAGTATACTGGATAGCTATCGTTGTGAAACATAATATTGTTAGTACTGTAATAAATTTGATGAATAAGTTTATCATACATTATGCAACAAGTGAGGAGGCACTGCCTAGTTCTTGGAGGGACTCGCCCTTGCCAAAATCGTCTCCAAAGAGACCAGTAGGCCGTCCACAGAAGCGACTTCGAATTAATGATTCTGAGGAAGCATCACAAAAACAACCGCCTACGAAGAAAGCTGCTCTAGATGACGAGTCTGATCAAAATAAAATAGCACGCGTGTATCATCGTATGTTGTCATATATGTGACGCGATCAAAATGTCGATACCGGTCTGCAAATATCACAATATGATTTGAGAAATCTATATCCGATCTGTTACTTTTCATTGGAACATCTTGATTTAACAAGACAATCCGTTGTTGATATACACTTTAGAGCTCGTGTAACATGTCCGACTAATGCAGCAGGTGTTGTCACTATCCCGAATTACATGTAATTAATAATTTTAAATTATATATTAGTTCATGGACATTCATGATCGCATTAAATAATTGGTGACCAAATGAAGCGAACTTTGTATCAGTTAAATTAACGGCAAACACGCTGTAAATTTTACATTAAAACGACGAAGCAGATCATCCAAGATTGTGTCCGAAAACATAAATTGTAGAAACAATTATAGCGGAGCAACGTCCGAAAACTTACAAGGCATTTAAATATGATTTTTCCCGAAAAAAAACGGTGTCGGAAAACATACAGTGTCCGAAAACATACGGTAAATACGGTACTTTTGCAAATGTTCACCTGTCTCTGTATAACTCAGACCAGTGTGAATTAGATTGCAAGCAAAAATGTATAACATCCGGAAACAAAATCTTGATTCCAACAATGGGCATGTGCGCAAAAATCGGGCAAAGCTTGACCACTCCCTCCCTGTACACATGCATACTTTTTTTTTTACATACACCACATCTGTGTACATGTGATTGCCCTCCCCATTCTGTAGAACAGCCTATATTTAATCCACACAGAAAAGATCAAGGATTAATAATATTATGTATTTAATATAACAGTCCACCAATGTTGAATGTCTGGCTGCATCAAAGAAATAAGCTGCATAACTTTAAAAAGTTGGTCTATTGTCCACTAAAACTCAAACACCAACTGAACCCAGTCAAGCAGGTTACATATTAGACAAATTACTATTGAGGTATATGTGTACATACATTATCAGTAGACCACCCACACCCATACACAAGCATATGCATTTGAGTAAACCCCGCTTGCCCTCACCATGTGTACTAAACGGACAAACCATAACTATGGCCTTAGTGTGGTTTGTATTTATAATACGATGTATTCATTTTCTTTCTGTGATAACCAGTATATCTTCATTATTTCAATTATGCATCAATACTATATTTAAGATAAATTGTAATTACACATTTTTTACTTTTTTGATAATACACAGAAAAGAAAGCTTTTGTGGGAGCAACTTTCTGGTTCATACACAATTACCATCCACAAATACCAATACAATACTATACATTACTTTTAGTTTAGTTACATATATCATGCATGTATCATAATGGTTGTTTTTAAGTATATTTAACACAAACTCTCTGTTTCTGATGTTTTCCTTTCACTGCCATTCATAACTAATATAGCAAGGGAAAATAAATGTTTCATTAGACACAATAATTTGATATACTTATCAAATAATAGTATGCATAAAATATACTTAACTGTATTACATTACTTCAATTTACAATCATCACCATTTATATTATATATAATATTTCTTATTTAAAAAAACAGTAGTGACTGCTTGCCTCTAAATAAAGTCTTACGGTTGCTTGCGAAAATGAAGATGATCATTAAATCCCCTTTGGTAGCCTCAAAAACAGCAGTATATATATATGTCATGGCGTACATGCGGGTTTCAAACATTTAGCGATATTGTTGCAGGGCTATGGCATCAAGCTAAATGGAATAATGCCAGTATATATAAAATATGTTATTTTATGAGTTTTGAGAAAGAATTAACAATACAGAAATAAAATAGCGGTATAAAAAACTTGACTGTTCATTGCAAAATTGAGACTCACCTATCCAGCAAGAATTTGGTGACCTCTGGATTAGTTTTCAGGCTCAAAATGGACTTCTTTTTATTCCATCATTCATGCTGGTCACCAATACATATGCGTGTGCTGCCATAATTTGCCCAGAGAGCTTTTTTCCCCCCCCTCCTTTCATAATCTAAGTCTTCGCATTCGATATAGATGCGAACGCCATTATTTTTGTAAACACGTGTTTGTGCATGGCTAAAATTCTTAATCTTCGGGAGAGGTCAACATTATTTATAATTTTTATTAAAAAAACAGTAGTGACTGCTTGCTTGTAAATAAAGTCTTCTGGTTGTGTGCGAAATGAAGATGATCATTATTTCCCCTTGGTAGCCTAAAAAATAGTAGCGGTATCTGTCATGTTGTACATGCGGGTTTCAGCGATATTGTTGCAGGAATGTGACATTTTATTTCAAGCTAAATGGAATAATTCCAGTTTATATAAAATATGTTTTTTTGAAAGTTTTGATAAAGAGTTAACAATACAGAAATAAAATAGCGGTATAAAAACTTGACTGTTCATTGCAAAATTGCGACTCGCCTATCCAGCAAGAATTTGATGACCTCGCGATTAGTTTTCAGGCTGAAAGTGGACTTCTTTTTATTCCATCGTTCATGCTGGTCACCAATACATATGCGTATGCTGCCATAATTTGCCCAGGGAGATTTTTTACCCCCTCCTTTCAGAATCTGTAAGTTTTGGCTTTCGATCTATATTTATAGTCGCGTACGCCATTATGTTTTTAAACACGTGGTTGCGCATGACTAAAATTCTTAATCTTCGGAAGAGGTCAACTTAGAGGTTACATGAATATAGGCGTGGCAAATAGTGAATTTTTGTCTGCCAGACAATAATGAAAAATCGCGTATTTTATCACAAAATTTCCGATACTAGCCTGATTTTGGCCTCAGTAACAGCCGGAATCGTAATTTTTCAACTAAATAAGTAATCACAAACTGATAAAAGAAATATATAATTTCATTCGTTTTTACTTAGGTTGTATGCCTTTAAAGTTTGACTCAATATTTTCCCAGTGCATTATTAGACAATCTAGATGCTTAATACACAAAGGCCTACATGGGGTTCATTTATAATTTAAGTGATACGTTTTTAAGGTTTAAGGACAAGATTGAAATAAATTAGAATCCGAAATTTCGTTCTATTTTCAGGTTTATCCATTCATTGTCACCACCTCACCAGCAGTTATTATCATTGTTGTTCGGGATATGGTTTACAATGGTTCACAATTCAGAGAAAAATTACATGTCCACAGAAGCATTATCACGTAGTGTGGCAGGAAGTATGTTTCACACATGTGCAATGGATCCTGCCAAAGTGGAAAAAGCTAGTAGAATAATGCAGCTTCTTATTGACAATTTTGGTGTGGCAAGGATGTTTGGTCAGACAAATATTGAATACTTTGCAAAGACAACACGTACAGAAATTCATGTTAGAGAGATGTTTAGGTATCAGTATCAATACCCACCAGAGGATATTCTACCTCGTAAGTACATACATCAAGACTTGGTACATTACTAAATTTATCAAACTAATTGCATGATGTAACATGCTGCAAAATGCCTGCAGGACCTAACATATTGCATTACTAAAAAGATTTCTTAATTGTCCAGCTCATCTTTGGCAGAAGCATGACATAACGATTTCTTTGGTGTTTGTGTATATTTTTTCTGTCCATATTTATGTTCATCAATCCAAGTTATTCCAAGCACTAAAATAACTTGAATGTTCCGGTTTTTGTTTAATCAAGTAAAAGGTGGTCTGGAAATAAAAGGGGTAATTTTTATGCATCTCAGTGATATTGACATGTGACGTAAAGTTCTCTTTCATTGCCATGCAGTACTTATAACTGGATGATAAATGATGGTAAACAGGATGGTATATTTTAACGAATGTATATTGTTCGTGTTTTATTTATGTCATGCATGAGTTTGAAGTTTGTTAAATTCAAACTGTTTATTAAATACCCTATATACTTACCTATAGGTTCCCTCCACCCCTATTTTAGGTCTGCAAAAGCTATTTTTACTTTGACCCTCATGTAAGGTGAGGTGTACTTTGCACATCAAAGCCATATATAGCAAGCGACTTTTCATCAGTGATTCAAAATTGTACTTTGGAAGAATTAAAGGGACCAAACTGGATGTTTAGATAAATGGAGAAAATAAAGACAAAACCCATGTAAAATAAATAAAGTTATATTACTGAATGTAATATGTAAAAAATAAATCGACAGCTTATATTGCTTGACATAGGTCACATACTAGTATAGAAATAGTAGTCGATAGTGATCATAATATCCTATAATATATTAATTTCTCACATCTTTAACATAAACACTGAAAAAAAAGTTTACACATTTGTGATTCACATTATCTTGTAATATGTTAATTTCTCACATCTTACACATAAACACTGAAAGAAAATTCCACACATTTGTGTAAATGTCACAATCTAACGGTATATGGTACAAGAACTCATCTTGGTCACATGATCAGATCCAGATTCCTAGTCTTTTCTTTCGTTTGTGGGTATTTATGTGGAGACTGAGTTTGCGCTTTGTTAGTGATTCTTTGAGCATACATTCAGTGAAATCTATTAAATAATATGCCACAACTGATCAGGTGTCAACTGTACAGCATACATTCAGTGAAATCTATGAAAGTATATGCCACAACTGATCAGGTGTCAACTGTACAGCATACATTCAGTGAAATCTATTAAAGAACATGCCACAACTGATCAGGTGTCAACTGTACAGCATACATTCAGTGAAATCTATTAAATAATATGCCACAACTGATCAGGTGTCAACTGTACAGCATACATTCAGTGAAATCTATTAAAGAATATGCCACAACTGATCAGGTGTCAACTGTACAGCATACATTCAGTGAAATCTATTAAATAATATGCCACAACTGATCAGGTGTCAACTGTACAGCATACATTCAGTGAAATCTATTAAAGTATATGCCACAACTGATCAGGTGTCAACTGTACAGCATACATTCAGTGAAATCTATTAAAGAACATGCCACAACTGATCAGGTGTCAACTGTACAGCATACATTCAGTGAAATCTATTAAAGAACATGCCACAACTGATCAGGTGTCAACTGTACAGCATACATTCAGTGAAATCTATTAAAGAACATGCCACAACTGATCAGGTGTCAACTGTACAGCATACATTCAGTGAAATCTATTAAAGAATATGCCACAACTGATCAGGTGTCAACTGTACAGCAGGATTACAGAGAGTTCAGATCAACTCTTTTAATTGAATATTGGACTCGGCTTGGAACTGATTTGTGGCTTGATCCAAGGGTTGTCATAAAGTGGGTACTGCCTTCACCAGCTAAGAAATTACAGTCAGATAATTGGAGCTGTAGAATTCTAATTGGCACTGAATCAGTATTACGTTTGTAATTTGATCAAGGGATTGTCTACTGGGAAATCAGTGTAGTGCTGTGTTTAGAAGCTAAGGGCTTTGCACTGGAAGATAACTTTGGACATAGAAAATGAAAATTAGATCAGGCATATCAAATACACAAATATAAATCAAATCATAACTTTTAATAGATTTTTAAAAAAAAGCAGCATAGTGGTTACAATGTCTGCCTTGTGAGAGGTTGCGATATGACTGAAAAATTGTTAAAGCTATGTGAAAAATCCAAATCACACACACACACACACACACACACACACACACTAAAAGAAGTACACTGTTTATTCAGCAAAGCACAGAATATAATACAAATACAGGTTCTTTGGACCTGAAAAGTTTGAAAACAAACTGCATGTCTTTAACTGTTTGTGTGGTTGAGATTATAGGCAGTAGTGCAACCACTAATGCATACATATCATGGTCAATTGAAAATAGTGGACAAGGCTTGGTTGTTGCTCACATCTCAAGAATTTTCATGCAGATCCTTCTTAGTTAGACATGTAACTTTGTAGAGATTTGTCTAATCCTTATTTGTGATGTGTGTGTGTGTATATATATATATATATATATATATATATATATATATTAGTTAACCTCCCTTAACATGCATTGTACTGCTTCAATTATCCATACCAAATGGACATTTTAGTAGTGGCTCATAGTGGGGGCAGCATCTAGTTGGACACAGTTGTTTCTGGAAGGATAGAGAGCATTGTCAGCTTTTACATATATCTTAAGATGGTGTATAATGTGGTTTTTTGTTGTTGTGCTGTACCATTTTTAAAAAACATTTCACCACAAAAGTTGATTCACAGTTATCACGAAATGGTGGTAGGGATTAGATGGCAAATACATCTCATCATAAAACTCCTGATCGGTTAAATTACAGGAGAATATTCACACATTGTGGAATGCTGGATTCATTTTCAAGCTGTCTTCATAGTTCCCATGCTATTTTTAAATCGGGGGGAAAAAGTCAGGAGAAATGATGATTTTTGTCATTTGACGCCCGAAACAATCACATATTTGAGTTGTAACTAAACTGATCAGGAATTAAGTTTATCGAGCTCTAACCAGAATATTTGGAGGGTGCAGTATAGATCATTTGGGTGCATGCAGTAAACATATGCTGAGTCAAAACAAGTGCTCAGTTTATTAGATTTGTCTAATAGACTTTTATTTTTAAAGTCAGCTCGATATCCGTATCTTTCATTACATAGAAGGTATTGTTACGTGCTTAGGCTCGAATAAGCAGCAACACAGAAAGAGTGAAAACTAACAAGCTTGTATAACTTTAACAATGATTTTATTAAGTACAATTATTTGAATAAAACAATTGAACTTACAGTTTTAGAGAATCAAATCCAACAAATATAGAATTCACAAAATAATCCACTAATAGAATTGCAAGTCCTGATAAATAAATGTTCTAATAGTTCCAGGTTCGAATCTTGACGATGTAATCCAAAATGGCTGACAATGTCACGTGGTACAGTTCTTGTTTTTAAATCATCCAGATGAAATTATGAAACATATGTCCTTTTCCAGATAAATAGAATAATTCTTCTTTTCCAACGAATTGACATAGTCCAGAACAAGATATTAAACTCAATACACAACTTCTTTAAAATAAGCCCAATTTATATTCTACTACTGTCAGCTTCTAAAATACAGCTATATATATTGTTTCTCTGAAGTAAACAAGTGATCATGCTCTTTTCTAGAAATTGATAGAAGGTCATGGAAGGTCACAGAAAGAGACTATCTTACTAAAAATAACATACTCTAGATTTTTCTTACCCCTAAGAACTAAAAATAGAATGTTGTCCCTAAAATTAACCAATGAAATTGAAGACCTGTTTACAATGTTCAAAGCAAGGTCAGGAACTAGACCACTGTAAGCCAAGGTCAAAACTTGTTTACAGTCTAA
Source organism: Unio delphinus (assembly GCA_029339505.1). Lineage (NCBI taxonomy): Eukaryota > Metazoa > Mollusca > Bivalvia > Unionida > Unionidae > Unio > Unio delphinus. The sequence continues at coordinate 12,484,474 of JAQISU010000242.1, read as the reverse complement.
GTCAGCCTATTTACAGAAAGTGATTAAGCTGAACTTTCTAGAACAATTTCCCAATTAATGAATATTAAATCTTAAATAATAAATTTGGGTTTAACAATTAAAAAAATAAATAAATTAAATCCAATAGCCGTAACAGTATGAAAACCAGTCTAGCATCACAAGAGACCAACATGGTCATGGCAAAGTGTGGCCGCTTACTGGATGGCCAAGCAAGCTTAAACATTGTTAGATCGAGTTATACATAGATGAAATTGATTGCAAATTACTTACTTTTCTTAGAAATTCTGAGGATTAAATCATTATTTCTTTAATCTGTTGAGAGACAAGATAAAACTGACGTTGATGAAATGTTACCTGGTATTCAGAATTTGCATTGCTAGTCACATGAGTAAACAAATCTAACAACCAAAATTTTCAGATGGTGTAGAGAAGAAAAAAATATTTTTGTAATGAAAGGCGCATGCTGGTTGTAATAAAAGTACAAAAATGAAAGAACACAAAATTCTCCATATTTATATATTCTGAGAATAACTTTTGGAGTTTTTTTGTATCACATGACTACCATGTTGACATTTTTCTCTCTGCTGATAAATGAGACTGTCAAGATTGCTGGATTTTACAAAAAGTATCTGACTTTCATTTAATATAATTGAATTTTTTTTTCAACAACATTACAAAAGAGTTTGTTGTTGATATCACGTGACTATTGGATTTCCGATGTTGTTTGAGATTTGTGAAGTCATGTGACTACTAATGCAAATGGCGAGTACAGGGTCAGGATTCATCTATGCAGTAGTTTTGTCTAGTCAGTTAGCGGGATTAAATAAAGAAAATAAATCATTTTCCTGTCGATTTCATGCAGGTATGAGTCAATATAACATAAGTTAAAATTTTCTAGGCCCACTGGTAAGTGACTACCATTTGTCAATACGCATGGTGGCGGAAACTTCCAAATTTTCGATATGCAATTGCAAAGACCCAACACCCTTACCTAAATGTCAAAATATGAAAATTGGGGTGGGAATATTCAGAGGAAACCCAAATTAGAAAACAGACTGCTATTTGTTTTAAGCCAAATTTTTAGCCTAGTATTATATATTTAAAAGTGAGACGAGCTCCTGTATCAGTACAGGTTTGAAGACTGGTTTAACAAATTACAAGAAAGACCAGTTGATTTTATAGAAAATTAAGTCCTTGTTTATTCGTCAGTATATAATTTTGAAGCTCTTTTGTCAAAATTTAAATCAACCTGTTTGTGTTTGACATTTTTTTAACCAGAACACATTTTAATTATTTGCGTGTGTTGTTTTTTTTATATATATAGGGAATGTTTACTTTCTATAAGAAGTATAGATGTATATATTGCTATAGACTTCTTTTGAAAGGAATCAGAACTAATTTATGTCCATTATGTTGTTCCCATTTGGCAACATAATAAAAGGCAGCAAAATAATAAAGTTAGAATTTTATTCGGTACATTGAAATTACTTAAAATGCCAGTTCATAGGAAGAGAATCAGACTTGTTTAGTGTATGACATTTTGTGGTTTTGTACATGATCATCTTTTCTGATTTAAATGTTTTGGAGAGTCTTGAAAGAGAAACATCTATAGATTTAGAAAATGCATGTTTTACAATCTAAAATGTTCTTTAATTCCATTCAGTAATGGTCATATGCGAACCTTGAAAAAATTAATTTCATCCCGGAAAAATTCTAGAAATTACCTGGAAATTTATCTTTTGAAAAGTTAGGGGACCATGCTTACTTGTACCTAAAAATACAAAATTTCATGGAATAGTAGTTTTCAAAATCTGGATTTTTCCTTCATAGTTATTTAAAATACTGGGAAAATATTACTTGCCCAACAGAATGTCCAACTTATTTTGATTTGTTGTATGATTGATTTCACTATCACTGCTGCTTATTGATAGTGTTCAAAACACACTAACATTCAAATAATCCAAATGCTAACATAATAGCAATTAAGATAATACCATCGGTCACCACAACATAACCCCTAAGCCATTGCTGTCAGATATTCACATAGGACAGTGGAGATCAAATTTTAATTAGATTGCTTTAATCATGTTTGATTTATGAAATTTCTTATTTTCAGGATGTACAGTAGAACCTGTCTTGAAAGACCACCTTTACTGAAAATGTGGTCTCTTCAGACAGGTGGTCTCACATAGCAGTGGTCTTTCAAGACAGGTTTTACTGTACATGATACTGTAATTTACTATTATTCTTAGGTAACCATTTTTCTTGGATTTTGTAGTTGCTACAATGCATACAAAATTTCCCTAGGATCTGAATTTCATGGATTTTGTTACTACAATTCACAAATTTCACATTATTCTTGGGATCCCATTTTCATGGATTTTTTAATTCTTGAAATTCTGATGTTTTTTTTATTGTTCTTAGGATCCCAGTATCTTGGATTTTGTACTTGTTAAAATTCACAAATTTAAAGATGTGATGAACCATGATCCCTATATGGAAACTAATGGAATCCCCATCTCCATTATATGGAATCCCAATCCTCATTCTATAAATTTAAGTTCTGTTGGAAACAGTTGGATTCTCTATTCCTACTTTATGTTTGATTAATTTCTTATTACTCTGGACAATTACTTGGAACAGTGGTTGAAGTCCAGTTTTGTCCTATTTGTATTTGTCACTCTCTGTAGCAAGCACATCATGGTGAAATCTGACTATCCCTCCTGCTAATTTACTTGGGTATTTACCCCCTTTCACTGCCCCTCTTTTTCCTTCCTCTTATTGGTAGGTCAGTAGTACTTGCATGATCAAATCTGATTCAGCATAATTTCAGCTAGTATTGGTACTCTAATTGATACTATTATTGACTTCATTATGTAATTAATTTGATCTGTATCTAATATACTTGACTTCAAGAGTACCACTTGATATGCAGGAAGCCCTACATTGAGTGCTTGACCCAGATTTCATTTGCTGGCAGACATTTGTACAAATATATATTATTAAAACTACTTTAGGATCAAGTTAAACAGCAAGTTAAGTTCACTTCCAGTTATTTTTTTCTTTCTCTTGTTTTCATTGCCATATACATGTAGTTCGTATATAACAATTACATCTTGATTGTAAGTCTTATTCTGGATTAGAAAAATTCCTTGTCTGGCATTCCACAACGGTTTAAAAATTTGGCAATTAAAAGTTTCATGTTACATGCTTATGATTTTAGGAAAAGTATAACAGTATATAATGGTTTTAAGTTTTAATGCATAAAAGGCTTTCAGGTTCATTGAAAGGATGCCATTTTGTCATCAAATTTGGCCAGTATTTTACCTGACATAAAGGCTTTTCAAATTTGAGCAAATTAGACACCTTTGCCATCAGATAAGGTTTCTGTGACTTAAAAAAGAATTTTTTTCAAACAATGACCAAAAACTAGAAACAGAATTTTACCATATTTGACAGAAAGTACCATGGATTGAAAACCTTTCATATTCTTACAAATAGTGCCAACCCTATTACTAAGGAAACCACCAACCAACCCCAATTTAAATGACCTTTTTTCTCCGAAACCACTCAGCTTAAGTTTACTAAATATTCTAGCCTGTGGAGTTTTCAACTTACACAAATGATGCCATTTTACCATCTAATATGTTATTAGAAGTAAAAATCTTAAAATTGCACTTAAAATAAAACAGAGCAATTTTGACAGAAATATTCTAAAATTAAGTGCTCAACAATTTTACAAATTATGCTGATCTGTTATCAGATATGCTGCTACTAAAAACAATGAACTGCTCAGCTTGACTAAAATGGACAGAAATTGTCTTATCATGAATTGAGTCAAATGTAGATCCATTATCAAATATAGCCATTGTAAAAAAAAAATAGAAAAACTTTTAAATACCATGGTATCAAAGCTCACCAAAAAAAGTGCCTGCTCAACAGAATTTTACAATGTTAGACTCAAAGTATTGTTGCATAATTTTCTTTCAGTTCTGGACAAGTATTGCTGATGTGCTGTCCTATGCGAATAAATATTTTTAAAAATAGAAAGAAACTTGGAAACAATTTATATAAATATGCATTTAGCAACATAGGAAGAAATTTTTAAGGGAGGTATCCTATTGATGCAGATTTAATTGCTCTTGGATATGGCTATGAGGCAGATGTCTGCCAGATGAGTGAGTTCAGCACAACTTTAGGCTCTTGTTTTCAGATCAGTTGTTAAAGTTCTTGATTGCAATGGTTCCTCACTGTATATCCTGTCTTCTAAAAATGTTATGGATATGGTCATGGATCCATTAAAATGTTATTGATATGATCATGGTTAACATTAAAATGTTGTGGATATGGTCATGGTTCCATTTAAATGTTATTGATATCATGGTTAACATTAAAATGTTGTGGATATGGTCATGGTTCCATTAAAATGTTATGGATATGGTCATGGTTAACATTAAAATGTTATTGATATCATGGTTAACATTAAAATGTTGTGGATATGGTCATGGTTCCATTGAAATGTTATGGATATGGTCATGGTTAACATTAAAATGTTATTGATATCATGGTTAACATTGAAATGTTATGGATATGGTCATGGTTCCATTGAAATGTTATGGATATGGTCATGGTTAAGATTAAAATGTTATGGATATGGTCATGGTTCCATTGAAATGTTATGGATATGGTCATGGTTAACATTAAAATGTTATGGATATGGTCATGGCTCCATTAAAATGTTGTGGATATGGTCATGGTTCTCATTAAAATGTTATGGATATGGTCATGGCTCCATTGAAATGTTATGGATATGGTCATGGTTAACATTAAAATGTTATGGATATGGTCATGGTTCCATTGAAATGTTATGGATATGGTCATGGCTCCATTGAAATGTTGTGGATATGGTCATGGTTAACATTAAAATGTTGTGGATATGGTCATGGTTAACATTAAAATGTTATGGATATGGTCATGGTTCCATTGAAATGTTATGGATATGGTCATGGTTAACATTAAAATGTTATGGATATGGTCATGGCTCCATTAAAATGTTGTGGATATGGTCATGGTTCTCATTAAAATGTTATGGATATGGTCATGGCTCCATTGAAATGTTATGGATATGGTCATGGTTCCATTGAAATGTTATTGATATGGTCATGGCTCCATTGAAATGTTGTGGATATGGTCATGGTTAACATTAAAATGTTATGGATATGGTCATGGTTCCATTGAAATGTTATGGATATGGTCATGGTTAACATTGAAATGTTGTGGATATGGTCATGGTTAACATTAAAATGTTGTGGATATGGTCATGGTTAACATTAAAATGTTGTGGATATGGTCATGGATTCCATTAAATGTTATGGATATGGTCATGGTTCCCATTAAAATGTTGTTGATATAGTAATGATTTCCATTAAAATGTTATGCACATGGTCATGGATTCCATTAAAATGTTATGGATATGGTCATGGTTCTCATTAAAATGTTATGAATATGGTCATGGTTCCCATTAAAATGTTGTTGATATAGTAATGATTCATATTAAAATGTTGTGGATATGTTCATGGTTAACATTAAAATGTTAGGAATATAGTCATGATTCCCATTAAAATGTTGTTGATATAGTAATAATTCCCATTAAAATGTTGTGGATATGGTCATGGTTAACATTAAAATGTTAGGAATATGGTCATGATTCCCATTAAAATGTTGTTGATGTAGTAATAATTCCCATTAAAATGTTGTGATATGGTCATGGTTCCCATTAAATGTTATTGATATGGTCATGGTTCACAGCTGCACGGATCATCTTTAAAGTACCTCGATCAGAGCACACCTCACCACTGCTCTGTACCCTACACTGGCTATGGATTCGATACAGAATCAAACACTAAATTTGTTCTCTGTGCTATGTTTCAATGACAGACTCCAGTCACACATACCTATCCAGCCTCACCCATGTGTATACACCAGCTGGATCCTTGCGCTCTTCTTCTGATAATTGTATACTCATTGTTCTCAAGGTGAAAACAAAGTCATATGGACAATGTTCGTTTGCACACCAGGGCCCGGCGACGTGGAACGAATTGCCCATTGAAATTAGACACAAAGACAGTGGTCCCTTTTAAGAGTGCTCTTACGACTCACCTGTTTTGACTGCAGGGACAAACATAGCGACCTAATCATGTTTTATATCTTATATGTTTTCAGCATGTTTTTATGTTTTCCAATTTCATTGTTTTTGTCATTTGTTGTTCTGTAGTGTAGTCATATCATTATTGATGGTGTAAAGCGTTTAGAGCTTCGAAAGATTAGGCGCTATACAAAGTCCTCATTATTATTATTATTATTATTATTATTATTATTATTATTATTATTATGGTTCCATTAAAATGTTATGGATATGGTCATGGTTCCCATTAAAATGTTGTGGATATGGTCATGGTTCACATTTAAATATTACGGATATGGTCATGATTCCCATTAAAATGTTGATATAGTAATGATTCCCATTAAAATGTTGTGGATATGGTCATGGTTAACATTAAAATGTTACGGATATGGTCATGATTCCCATTAAAATGTTGATATAGTAATGATTTCCATTAAAATGTTATGGATATGGTCATGGTTCTCATTAAAATGTTATGGATATGGTCATGGTTCCCATTAAAATGTTATGGATATGGTCATTGTTAACATTAAAATGTTATGATATGGTCATTGTTAACATTGAAATGTTATGGATATGGTCATGGTTAACATTAAAATGTTATGGATATGGTCATTGTTAACATTAAAATGTTATGGATATGGTCATGGTTAACATTAAAATGTTATGGATATGGTCATGGTTAACATTAAAATGTTATGGATATGGTCATGGTTCCATTTAAATGTTATGGATATGGTCATGGTTAACATTAAAATGTTATGGATATGGTCATGGTTAACATTAAAATGTTATGGATATGGTCATGGTTCCATTAAAATGTTATGGATATGGTCATGGTTAACATTAAAATGTTATGGATATGGTCATGGTTAACATTAAAATGTTATGGATATGGTCATGGTTAACATTAAAATGTTATGGATATGGTCATGGTTGACATTAAAATGTTATGGATATCGTCATGGTTCCATTAAAATGTTATGGACATGGTCATGGTTAACATTAAAATGTTATGGATATGGTCATGGTTAACATTAAAATGTTATGGATATGGTCATGGTTAACATTAAAATGTTATGGATATGGTCATGGTTCTCATTAAAATGTTATGGATATGGTCATGGTTAACATTAAAATGTTATGGATATGGTCATGGTTCCATTAAAATGTTATGGATATGGTCATGGTTAAGATTAAAATGTTATGGATATGGTCATGGTTCCATTAAAATGTTATGGATATGGTCATGGTTATGGATATGGTCATGGTTAAGATGGTTCATGGTTCCATTAAAATGTTATGGATATGGTCATGGTTAAGATTAAAATGTTATGGATATGGTCATGGTTCCATTAAAATGTTATGATATGGTCATGGTTAACATTAAAATGTTATGGATATGGTCATGGTTAACATTAAAATGTTATGGATATGGTCATGGTTCTCATTAAAATGTTATGGATATGGTCATGGTTCCATTAAATTGTTATGATATGGTCATGGTTAACATTAAAATGTTATGGATATGGTCATGGTTAACATTAAAATGTTATGGATATGGTCATGGTTAACATTAAAATGTTATGGATATGGTCATGGTTCCATTAAAATGTTATGGATATGGTCATGGTTAACATTAAAATGTTATGGATATGGTCATGGTTCCATTGAAATGTTATGGATATGGTCATGGTTCCATTAAATGTTATGATATGGTCATGGTTAACATTAAAATGTTATGGATATGGTCATGGTTAACATTAAAATGTTATGGATATGGTCATGGTTAACATTAAAATGTTATGGATATGGTCATGGTTCCATTAAATTGTTATGATATGGTCATGGTTAACATTAAAATGTTATGGATATGGTCATGGTTAACATTAAAATGTTATGGATATGGTCATGGTTCCATTAAAATGTTATGGATATGGTCATGGTTAACATTAAAATGTTATGGATATGGTCATGGTTCCATTGAAATGTTATGGATATGGTCATGGTTCCATTAAATGTTATGATATGGTCATGGTTAACATTAAAATGTTATGGATATGGTCATGGTTCTCATTAAAATGTTATGGATATGGTCATGGTTAACATTAAAATGTTATGATATGGTCATTGTTAACATTAAAATGTTATGGATATGGTCATGGTTAACATTAAAATGTTATGGATATGGTCATGGTTCTCATTAAAATGTTATGGATATGGTCATGGTTCTGATTAAAATGTTATGGATATGGTCATGGTTAACATTAAAATGTTATGATATGGTCATTGTTAACATTAAAATGTTATGATATGGTCATTGTTAACATTAAAATGTTATGGATATGGTCATGGTTAACATTAAAATGGTATGGATAGGGTCATGGTTAACATTAAAATGTTATGGATATGGTCATGGTTCTCATTAAAATGTTATGGATATGGTCATGGTTCTCATTAAAATGTTATGGATATGGTCATGGTTAACATTAAAATGTTATGGATATGGTCATGGTTAACATTAAAATGTTATGGATATGGTCATTGTTAACATTAAAATGTTATGGATATGGTCATGGTTAACATTAAAATGTTATGGATATGGTCATGGTTTTAATTAAAATGTTATGGATATGGTCATGGTTCTCATTAAAATGTTATGGATATGGTCATGGTTAACATTAAAATGTTATTGATATGGTCATGGTTAACATTAAAATGTTATTGATATGGTCATGGTTCTCATTAAAATGTTATGGATATGGTCATGGTTCTCATTAAAATGTTATGGATATGGTCATGGTTCCCATTCAATTGTTGTGGATATGGTCATGGTTAAGATTAAAATGTTATGGATATGGTCATTGTTAACATTAAAATGTCATAATTGCTAGCAATTTTTTTAACTTTAAAGTAGCATTTATGATTCACTTTCCCATCATTAAATATATTCTGTGTTTTATTAATTTCTTAGGACATATTGTTTCCCATCATTAAATATATTCTGTGTGTTTTATTAATTTCTTAGGACATATTGTTTCCCATCATTAAATATATTCTGTGTGTTTTATTAATTTCTTAGGACATATTGTTTCCCATCATTAAATATATTCTGTGTTTTATTAATTTCTTAGGACATATTGTTTCCCATTATTAAATATATTCTGTGTTTTATTAATTTCTTAGGACATATTGTTTCCCATCATTAAATATATTCTGTGTGTTTTATTAATTTCTTAGGACATATTGTTTCCCATCATTAAATATATTCTGTGTGTTTTATTAATTTCTTAGGACATATTGTTTCCCATCATTAAATATATTCTGTGTGTTTTATTAATTTCTTAGGACATATTGTTTCCCATCATTAAATATATTCTGTGTGTTTTATTAATTTCTTAGGACATATTGTTTCCCATCATTAAATATATTCTGTGTGTTTTATTAATTTCTTAGGACATATTGTTTCCCATCATTAAATATATTCTGTGTTTTATTAATTTCTTAGGACATATTGTTTCCCATCATTAAATATATTCTGTGTTTTATTAATTTCTTAGGACATATTGTTTCCCATCATTAAATATATTCTGTGTTTTATTAATTTCTTAGGACATATTGTTTCCCATCATAAAATATATTCTGTGTTTTATTAATTTCTTAGGACATATTGTTCAGTACAAGGTCCTATAACAAGCTGTTAAGGGTTTGGATGAGCAGCATTAGAATGAGGGAAGTCTACTTCCATGCTGCATTAGTTAGAAGTCCTTTGGCTAAATTAACTGGGTCTGTACTTTTATGTTTTAGATACAGACAACATAAGACAGTAGGATTTTAAAACAGATTGTCTTTTTTTTTTTCTATTTATAACTGCAGATTGAATGATATTTATTCACTAGTCGATGTCTATTTATTCACAGATGTAGGGTAGGTAGCAATTAAGCCTTCAATGTATATAACAAACATACAATGGAGACAATACAAACTTCACATCTGATGCAAATATCATCCATGGTTATAAATTATCCACAATCCTTGTCAAAACTAAGACTTCAGTGTGATAGCCAGTTTATAATTCTTGTATAAGAAATGTAGGATTGAATATAGAGTTATATTCAACAAGTATTACTACATGCTAAAGAGAATTGTACAACTGTTCACAATGAAGACTTCTGATAAGAATGCTAAGATAAATGAGAATAGGACATGGTTAGTAATGCATGCCAAAATGCATTACATGTTCTATTATAGGGAATACTTTTATATTTTCATTCACTTCACTGATCTACCTGCTTACATATACATGCTACAGAGTATTTTGAGATGACCCCTACAAAAGCATTTTACTGCACATAGTAATGTACCATGTCAGGATGTACGCTGTAAACTTAAACCGCAATACAATATATAAAAGATATATGCATATATGTCCAATGTAACACAATCTACATAGTAAGAAAATTTCAAAGGCACAGTTGCACTCACATTCAAGGACTATTCTGAAACTGAAACTTTCCATAGGAAATCCCACTCCTACCCCAACTTGTTTCTAAAAGGGGGAATTTTCTAAATCTTAGGGGGACTACCCAAGAAAGTAAAGTTAATACTTTTAAAGATGATGCATAGTCTTTGCCCCTTCAGAATTTAGGATCTATCCTTCAGTTGCCTGTCCTAGAATATATCCTACCCATTATTGAGACATAATTTATTACATGTCCTATAATAGACCCTACCCATTATTGAGACATAATTTATTACATGTCCTATAATAGACCCTACCCATTATTGAGACATAATTTATTACATGTCCTATAATAGATCTTTCCCATTATTGAGACACAATTTATTACATGTCCTAATATAGACCCTACCCATTATTGAGACATAATTTATTACATGTCCTAATATAGACCCTACCCATTATTGAGACATAATTTATTACATGTCCTATAATAGATCTTTCCCATTATTGAGACACAATTTATTACATGTCCTAATATAGACCCTACCCATTATTGAGACATAATTTATTACATGTCCTATAATAGACCTTTCCCATTATTGAGACATAATTTATTACATGTCCTATAATAGACCTTTCCCATTATTGAGACACAATTTATTACACCCATTATGGAGACATGATTTATTGCATGTGCTATTGAAGACCCTACCCGTTATTGAGACATATTTTCTTACCTGTTGTAGAATAGACCCTACCCATTATTGAGACATAATTTATTGCATGTCCATTAAAAGACTCCTCCCATTATTGAGACATTATTTATTAATTGTCCTATAAAAGACCTTTCCCATTATTGAGACATTACTTAGTACATGTTTTAGAATAGACCCTACCCATTATTGAAACATAATTACATGTCCTATAATAGACCCTTCCCATTATTGAGACATTATTTAGTACATGTTCTAGAATAGACCCTATCCATTACAGATACAAAATTTATTTCATTTCTCAGATGATCAGAAATTGTGTGTTATTGCAGTATATACTCATACATCAAACTGCTTAAAGCATAAACAGATTGCCATCATGCAGCATGTCAGAAATCAGGGATGTTTAAGTAACATTGTTTGCCATCATGCAGCATGTCAGAAATCAGGGATGTTTAACATTGTTTGTCATAAGAAAAACCGAGAGCATAGACCCAGATCCATTATCATACATTACATGTCAACAGATCAGGGGAAAGTCTACTTTTTTTCATTGGTCGAATCAACAACATAGACTCAGGTTGCCATCACACAATTTGCCATGCAGATCAGAGTCTTCACTATTTTATCATAAGTTGAATAGTATATCCCCAGATCTGCCATCACAAAATCCAGGTTCTCTCTAAGCGAATGGTAGATGTGCATGCAATGCTCGCTGCATTGTGCATGCATTACGGAGACATGCAAACTTTAATGTTGGATTGACAATTCAGCTGTGCAGGGATGTATGAGCAGCTGCATGTGTGCACACGCGCAGCTTAGAGGGAACGTTGCACACAATATGATATCAGATTAGGGTCTACACTATTTTGTAATTAATTGAATAGCATATCCCCAGGATCTGCCATCAGACAATATGCCAGCAGGTTAGGGTCAACACTATTTTATAATGAGTTGAATAGCATAGCCCCAGGATCTGCCATCAGACAATATGCCAGCAGGTTAGGGTCAACACTATTTTGTAATGAGTTGAAAAGCATACCCAGGATCTGCCATCACACAATATGCCAGCAGATTAGGGTCAACACTATTTTATAATGAGTTGAAAAGCATACCCAGGATCTGCCATCACACAATATGCCAGCATTAGGGTTTACAGTGTTTGTCAAAAGACAGATCTAGATCTTCTGGCATATTGTGTGTTGAAGCATCTTTGTGTTTACTTTTTGTATTTGTGTGCCTTTTACAGTGGCATATTTTGAAGTATATTTAGGATTCTGCTGAGTTGCTGAGGGTGTTCACTTATCAATTTTAGGTATTTTTTCACATACCTTCATGACTGTATTAGAAACATGACATGGTCCTCCAACACATTTTTTTCTTGACTCTTAGAAGCTGATACTACTCTCTTTTTTTATGCCAGTCCTTGGGAATGTAGCAAGGGAGAAATCATTGTCACTAATTTGCAGATCAGCATATCATACCATGGGAGCTAATTAATCCATGTGTTTCTTATCTAATACAAGTAGCCTCTCTTTAACAATTGTGGTCTGAATGTGCTTTTAATTTGCATACATGTTTCTTACTTACAATGACTTTAATCGTTGAAACTACAATATATCTTAAACATTCAATTTCATTTAAAGAATTGTCAAAATAATTTTAAAAATATCAATTATGATATAAAGCTGTTAACCTTCCACCCTTCCATGATTAAATGTTGTATCCAGTTTTTCTGCATGTGAATTGTATATTATTTGACACCTTGTTTGTCTGTATATTTCTGTTAATGTTAAAATGCATGCCATTTTTGTTTGTTTTTTGTTTCTTTTGCATGATTAGTCAAGGAAGCTGCTCGGGGTTTTGCTCTTTTTATTTTGAGCGAGGGAATTAAGTCTGGCTTTGATCCCAAAATACATGGTAAGAGCAGAATGCCTGATATGAGCCTTATACATTAGCAGGATCTTGCTTTGCCTCTGTTTCTTTAGTTCATATTTTATAAGAGAAAAATATGCCACTTTCATTGCTACAATCTTTGTTGCAAGGATTTTTCTACGGGGAAATTTAAATCGGGCTTGGGTTTATTAGTTTGGAGTAGGAAAAAGGCAATTTTGATATTTTGAACATTTTTCAGGGGTAAATGATGAAAATGAGTAGCACTTCATAATTGTAAAAAAAAATGTTTTTTTTTTAAGGACACATATTCATCAGTCCCGAAGGACCTGTTTAAAAATCCTCTTATTCATAAAATCTTATGCATTGAGTTACCTTTATTATCCCTATCTGCCACCCCCACCCACCCCATTAAATTAGGAGGGACATGTTGCTTAAGCAGGCTTGTCAATCTTTCTTTCCTACTTTATCTCCAGAATCCTTGAACACTATGAAATATCTTCCTGCAATTGCGATGCTTTTGTATTATAGTTAGAGATTTTTGTCCTGTAAGGAGTGTAATGTCGTCGGCATTTTGAAGAGATATTAACATTTTATTACAAGTTGTTTTCACATATCAATTCACTATGTTCTCATTCTGGTAATATCTCCAGAACCATTTGATTTTATGGTACATGGTACAGGTATGTGTTGGTATGATTAAAAAGAGTTTTGTCCCATATAAGATAAGGCTTTGTCAGACCAGGCAAACCTCTTGTCCTTCATCTATCTGTCTATTAAAACCAGTTTACTATTGCTACTTAGAGGATTGCCATGAGGCTTTACCCTCACATTTATTCCAAGGTCTGGTTGATCTTAAATGAAAATTATGCAGCTTTGCCATCCATTATGGCTGCCATAGCAGCCATCTTGAAAATCTTGATATAACGATTCCTCCTGAATGAATAGTATCAGGATGGAAGTTTTCACTAAGAGACTTCTCACTTTGACCAGGTGAAAATTGTAATTATATGACATTTTTTTACTGCTGAAGTGGAAGTTATCTTGAAAATATTGTTATTGCTACTCCTTCTGAACAGAAATTGACATCAACATGAGGTTTCACCAGAAGACTTATTATGATGTCAAATTCGTGCTAAATGAAAATGGTTCCCTTCAGACATCCAACATGGCTGCCACAGTGGCAATCTTGAAAAGTGTGTTATTTCTGCTCTCTTTAAACTTATTTGTTACTACTCCTCAGCAAAAGGTCATATCAGCATGGGGTCATCACAAGATGACTTCTTATTATGTCTAGTTAATTGTAAATGAAAATGGTCACCACAGTAGCCGTCTTGAGAATCTTGTAGTTGCTACTCCTTCCGAAAAGATGGTTGTATCATCATTAATTTTGTCAAGAAACTTTATGTTGATGCTTATTTAATGCATGGCTAGATATACTGAATTTTCTGAGGGAAATCTTTGTAAATTCATTTGAGTGAAGTAATGTTTTCTCACTTTCAGTGAATAGACAATGATAACATTATGGCCAAGAAAGATATTCTTAGGTGCTTGCATGGTTGAGTGAAAAGTATGACCACTTCTCATCAAAGATGAACCAAGTTCTTATCCAACAAGATTCTTTTATCAGAATGTGCTGTTTTACTTTGAATTGAATGATAATTGTTAATGTTTATATTTTCTGTGCAAATATTCACCAAATACAACAGAACATAAATGGTAAACTGCTAACATCATGTGGGATCCAGTAAGAAATTTGCTTCTGCGATCTGTTGTAAATAATGCTAGCCAATATATTTGAGCATAAAATGAAAAGAAAATTTGCTTGCTATGAGTGAATAACATATATATTTCATCTCATTGGTTAAAATTTTTGCTTGTGGGCAAGATTTATACCTACTCAATGAAATATATCGATTTTTCATTTGATTCAAGCCAAAGTCCCCACTCTAAATGGTCCTAAATGGATATGGTGCTGATCTGGTATCCATTATAGCCATCTCACCTCTGTCTGTTGGGTTCATGTCTCAGATCCAGCCAATGTAGTTATGTGAGAAAGCTTGCCAGTAGCTTCTCGTGGGTCAGTGGTTCTTTCTCGTGGTTTTCCTGGGTTCTTCTTCCACTATTAATACTGGCTGCCATGTATAGCCTATCGTGTGCTGAAAAATGGCGTTAAACCCAACAACTACTACAACAACAACTGTCATAAAAATCTTGTTATTGCAACTCTTCCTAACTGGAAAAATGGGACATGGAATTTTCACCAGTAGACTAATTATGAAATAGTTGGTCCTGAATACATGTATAATTCTTTTTTTAAAATAGGAAAAAGAGTAAAGGTTAATATCAAACTATGCCTATACATCTATCTGGCTTTTGCATGTAAAACTAGTTCTGAAAGATAGAAAGGGAGAGAGTGGTATATTGAGACAATGGTATAAAATATTATTTTGAGTCAAACATGGTTTATACTGCATGGCTGAAGATTTATAGTTACCCTTGCTTGCTTTGAAGAATGTTGGAGAATTCCCTATCCTGCTTGTTTATATATGTACTTTATGAGGATGTCCCATCTTGTATACATGTACTTTTTTAGGACTCCACATCTTCCTTGTTTATACTTGGGGACACCCTATCTTGTTTATACATGTACTTTATGAGGTCTACATATCTTGCTTGTTTATCTATGTACATGTACTTGAATACATGCAGGTTTTATATGTGTGCTCTCACACTTTGATTATGTTGAAGACTTAAGACTTTATGATTATGTGTGGTGTAATCTGTAACCAGATCTTCATATTGAACTATTGCATGAGGAAATAAGGACAACGATTGGAATGAAAAATACTCTATAGTTTATTATTTTGATTGCATACTCTTTTACAAAGTTGATTGGGCATCCAATATGGATGTTCAATCCATAATTCTTTATAACACACACATATGTTTTCAGTGAGATCACATGCATCAGTATTTTAAGATGCACCAAAAATGAAACCTATGAGTAAATCCCAGCATGTAAGTTCTACTGGTCATAGATCAAAAGAGATTAATAGATGGCCTGTTGTCCATCTTTCAGTACAAGTTTATTATCATTTTACCTCCTAAAAAGATTGGAAGGTTGTCATGAAGCTTTATACACTTACATTTACTGCAGTGTGAAAATGTTGTTACTCAGATATCACTTATATCCACCACCATCTTGAAAATGTTGTTATCACTACCTTAACTAAATGGATGGTCATTTTAAAATGGGCTTTGAACTAAAGGGCTTCTTATGAAGTTTACTTGGTCTTTAATAAATGGTGGCGATTTAAATTTCATTATGGCCACCATGGTAGCCATGTTGAAAACCTTGTAACTACTACTGTAAAGTCTTAAACAACATGGCATTTTGACCAGAATGCTTTTTCGAATGTCTTGGTCCTAAGCAAAAAGAATGTCACCTCGACATCAAATATGGCCATCACAGCAGCCATCTTGAAAATCTTGTTATTGATGTTCCTCATGAATGAATTTCAAGATCAAAATAAGACTTTCACTAGAAAAAAAATCTTACAATGTCTTGTTGATCTGAAATTAAAATAGTGACATTCTGATGTCCAATATGGGCATCATAGCAACCATCTTGAAAATTTTATTATGACTCCCCCCAGGAGCAGAAAGTCATATATCTACATGGACTTTTCACCAGAAGACTTCTTATAATGTTTAGTTTGTATTAAATGAAAATGTTGCCACTCTGACATCCAACGTGACCACCACAGTAGCTAGCTTTGAAGTGTTGTTGTTGCTACTTCTCTTGAAGTAATATTGGTACCAGTCTAACCATGATCATACAAATCTTATTATTGCATGGAAAGTCATACTGACATCAGGTTTCCATTGGAAGACTTCTGACGTTTAGTTGGTCCCAAAGAAAATGGTGCCAATCTGACCTCCAATATTGCAGTTATCAAGGGTGCCAGGGGCCCTGAGTGGCAGAGTGGTCTAAAACGCTCTTCATTACGGATCGATGCCATCTCACTTCTATCTGCGTGGGTTAGAGTCTAAGATTCAGCTAATGTGGGTAATGTGAGAAAGCTTGCCACTAGCTTTTCATGGGTCAGTGGTTCTTTCTGTGGATTTTCCTGGGTTCTTCCTCCACCAATAATACTGGCTGCCATGTATAGCCTGTTGTGTGCTGAAAAATGGCTTTAAACCCCATGACAACGACAATCAAGGATGCCATGTTAATGGATGTATTGAACATGACGTGACCAGAGAAAAATTACTTGTTACAAACTTAAAACCACATTGCATTTTTCCGTTGAACAGCATTCTGTCTAGGTCTTGAAACTCACCTATCTCATCTTCTGTTTATGTATCGGTAACCCTTACATAGCATCATCCAGGGAAGAAACGTCCACATTCACCATGATGAGGTATTGAAAATGGAGTAGAATGCTTTTATGTGACTTCACCAAATGATAATTTGATGCTCGGTTAGTCTCCAACTAAGAATGAACTAGATGAGTATGCCATATCAATCCTCATTGACTCCAAAAGTTGGAGGTAGAAATGACTCAGTTTACACCACTTTTTAGGCCTTTCTTAGTTGCATGAGGAGCAGACCCATGTCATGTGATAAGATGGTAAATATAATGGATGGAAATCAGACATTCATGGGAGGTTACATATTCATTTTGTACATACGTGTTTGTATTTTACTTTCTTCGCTATATTTCTAGCATCTTTGATCACCTGGCTAAAAAAAATGATAGGAGTACCATGTGGTGACTTGTTTCAAGCTGTTCAATAATGAAATCTTTACATATTTCTGATGTAGTTAATTATTTTAACGGTCTATTGCATTTTATGACACCTCATTTCATTAAGTTATTGCTTTGCCAGTAGGGCCTAACCGGAAATCGCCTCGGACATTCGCTTCGGCCAAATATCCGGTTTTTTCGGTACTATTCATAATTATTCGCCTCTGCAAATAATATGTGCACAAATGTTTACAAGATAAATAATTCAAAAAATATCGAACTTTAAAAAAGTTTTTTAATACACAATAATTTTAGTTAATAATAAAAAATTTCATCTTATAGGTGTTATATACGGTATATGGTACACGAAAAGTTTAAGCTTCGCATATGATAATGAAACAAACGGTACTCTCCGGAGTTGCACCTACTACTTGATTCGTGCCAGGATCTGGCAAATAGTATATCCAAATACTCGGATTCGGTACTCGGTGAAAAATATCTGTTCGGTTAGGCCCTATTTGCCAGCATATTACAGAAAATACATTCTGATATTAAATACTTACATACTCCTTTAAGGGGAAAGAAGACTATATAGAAATTATAAAGCATACCATACTTGTTGCTTATCAGCCAAATCAAACTGCAAGCACAGTGATCTTTATCTGCCATTGCATAATATACCTGCATATCAGGGTCTGTGTTGTTTGTTCAACTGATTACTTTTAACAAACTGCACAGACCTAGATCTTGTGGCATATTATGCACCAGAAGATCTGGGTCTGTTTAGTTTGCACTTGGACTTGACTTATAAGCATGTACAGATGGCAGCCAGTTTTAATACAGTTATCCATTTGAAAGAATACAAGTAATCAAGTTTTAAAACCAGCCTGATCACAGCATATACTGTCTATTTTTGTGAGCATAAATGTTTATGCTTTTATGGGTTTTTTAATTTTCGGGGTTCTTTGGGTATCTATTTTCATGGATAAGTGCAAAATGTCATTTTTTTGTACTTCAGTTTATGGAATGAGGAAGAATTTCTGTTGTTTCCATAGAAAAATAATTCCAAACATGGGTTTTAAATGTTGACTTATTAAATTTCAGTGGTTGCAGGTTTAACAATGTACTGGTATTAATTTTAGCAGTGCAAAAAGCGATGCTTTCTATCATTAGCCATATACGCGGTATCACTATGTGACCTGTGTTCTTTTCAGCTGTTTCAGAGGACATCTTTAATGATATCAACATTACTCAGTTGCATCCTCCTCCACGGCAACATGAGCATGAGCATGAGGGGGGAGCAAGTCCTGGACCCGACACTCCCCAAGTCTCTGCCAAAGTTTACTTGACCCCAGAAGGGCCATATGTGGACTCTCAGAGAATGGCCACTTCCACTGTCTCGGTTCCAGAAGTTTCTCTTGTACCATCACCAGAAGTGAGCAAGGTTAGTAATCAGGATTTTCTTGGTTATTTTGGGCTATGATCAATCTGTATTTTTCTAGATATATACATAGATAAGTCTGTCTTCTAACAAAGCTGTCAACATAAAACATTTTCTGATTTGTCAAATGACGAAATGTAGAAACTTTTAATGTAGCTTTTTTTTCTAATTGGTGGAATTTAAATTTTGCACAGTAAAATCCACAATATATTTTGTCAGAAACTTTTACTTATTTGTGATGTCAAGACTTTTACAGTGACCTATACCATAAAGAAATTATAATAAAAAAAATAAGAAGATAATAACTCCATGCTATTTTGTGGGCAGATTCCTTCATAGTGCATCATAGTAAGAATACAATTCCAGAGTTTGAAGGTTTTAGGACATTATTGAAGGCTTTATCATTTTAAATTTTGTATAGAAAAAATAATTCATAATTTTAATTTTAATAATCCTTTAGTGTGCAGTGACAGTCTGACATTTTCCAGTATGGAGATTAAATAGTTTAATTTTTGTTATCACTCCTGGACATAAAAATGAATATTTAATGAATAACTTACTTCATTTTAGCGGGAAAATATGAAAAAGTTTTTTTCCCTTCTGAGTGATACAGTAAGTACACCTATTGAATTATCCCATAGAAAAAATCTTGTTGTCCATACCCTATATACTCACTTATAAGTTGAGTTAAACTGCACACAACAAAGATCCTGATCTGCTGTAGCATAATGCACTTTGTTCTACTGATTACTCCTGACAAATGCAAATCTGGTCTGTGCTGTTTGCAGTTATACTTGACTAATAAGCGAGTACAGGTGGTATTTTCACATACAAAGTTACATGAGACTAATCTCTTCTCACTGTCTCACAGTCACATTGGACTAGTCCTGGGCAACCTGTCTCACAGACACATTGGACTAGTCCTGGGCAACCTGTCTCACAGACACATTGGACTAGTCCTGGGCAACCTGTCTCACAGACACATTGGACTAGTCCTGGGCAACCTGTCTCACAGACACATTGGACTAGTCCTGGGCAACCTGTCTCACAGACACATTGGACTAGTCCTTGGCATCAAGCTTTATAATTCATACAGTTCTGAACATATAGACTATGTTGTAAGATGGTATCTTGTCGTAAAATTACACAATGATGTAACATAAATGTGACATCAGAATTTCAGTGACATCTTGTTTCTTATAGTAAAATCTGTATTTTGTATCATCAGTTTTTTATATTTGAATCATGAGACAAGTTTTAGATTTTATTTGTGTAACTGAAGAAAACATTACTTCCCTTCCAAATGATCTTCTATTTTAGAGTTTTAGACATAAGATTATGTCATTGTTCATTGTCTCAAACATAAGTTAATCTTAGAGGTGCTTATATGCCTATATCTTTGTAAATAAAAACAGATGGTGAACTTCATACAGACATTGCACATATTAGTGAAATTATATTCTTTTTGATTAAATTTATTTCAGAGACCCAAATCAATGGAGGATAGTCTGAATGAAGTCCATACTCAGACCCAAACAAAAAGCCTTAGTCGATATAATTCTATAAAACGTAAGCAGCTTGAGCGGTTACGTCAGCGCTCTAACTGGTTTCTAGGACCAAATTATAGTCCCGTGGTGACAGTACGCACACCCACGGAACCTGAACCAATCCGAAAAAATGAACATTCAGGGAACTCTGTTACTAAAGCTTCTTCAGAAGGTGCTGTGTTGGATGTGTTTTCTGATACAGATAGTGTGTTTACAGATCATACTAGTCGTAGTGAATCCCCAGCATCAGAACCTGTTCGTACTAATTCATCATCCACAAGGATACAAAGGGACATAATTCATAGTGACACACTGGGGGATGTTTCACCAAAAGAAACAGATGAAGATGGCCCTTCAACAGATTTACCTGATGAACAAATGACAGAGACAGAAGTCTGTTATTTTACAGTAGAACATAAATATGGGGAGCCCAAAAGTTCCTAGCATTTGTACTTTGTATTGATGTGATGGTTTTGACAATGTAAAAAGGTATTGATTGTGTTAACATTGTCCTTGTTATGTTTTGTTGTCATTATTTGAATAACTACTTTATACAGTTGTTACTTGATACTTCAGTTTTTTTTAAAGTAGAAAATCTTCTTGCAGTGTCAATAAATGATTCACTAATCAAATGTTACTAAAGTAGATTTTGAAACTATAATCAGGGATTGAAGATTTCTAAAATTACCTACAAGTCTGGAATCAATATTTTCATTAAATGATGCCAGAAAATATTTATTTATTTTACCTTTCATGTTCTGTGTGAACTTCTTGACTAGTGAAAAGAAAAGTTTGACTTGCTCATGTACAGCTTGACATTGAATTGCTAAATGATAACAATTTATGGAGATTTTTCATGAATATGATAATCAGTTTCATGACTTAAAAAAGTGCTGGATTGTGAAAGAAAAGTGTAATGTTCCATTTTGATAACATGCCCTTCGACCTTTATCACTAAAACTAGTTCCTAACTTTCAGAATGGTAGTCCTAGCAAACAAACAAAACATACATAGTGGTTTCTTCTTTATCTGATTTTCTTTTACATGACTGTATGAAATGTATTTTGTTTTAATTATGACAATATGACTTAAACTGAAACTATTTTTATATTTTTAACAGGAAAAAAAAATTGATTCCATTATGATTCAATTAATTAATCTTTAGTAAATTCAGATTAGCACAATTACAGCCATGTACTTAACAAACATTTTTCTTCTCACAAGATAGCCCTGATTGGCTGAGTGGTCTAAAGCGCTCACCATTACAGATCACTGCCATCTCACCTCTGCCTGCGTGGTTTCGAGTCTCAGTCTTGGCCAATGTGGATATGTGAGAAAGCTTGTCAGTAGCTTCTCATGGGTTGGTGGTTCTTTTCAGGTTTTTTTCTCCACCATTTGTACTGGCGGCAATGTATAGCCTATCTTGTGCTGAAATATAGTGTTAAACCCTATGACAACAACAGTTCTCCTCACAGGTTTCTTACAGTTAATGAAGTTTTTTTTAAGGATGCTTCTTAAAAAAAAATCCAGTGTTCTTGTTTCATACTGTTGATAGCAACTATAATGTTTTTAAATTGAAAATTGTAAATCTTTTATTGGGATATTAGTTTGATGAATTCAATGACTTTATTTACTGTTTTAAAAAAAGTGTAATTGGCATGATTTTAATATGGTTGACTATTTGTAAATTTGTTACCTTTTTATATATCACGTATTTATAGATAATTGGATATGTAGTTTCTGATTTCTCAGATAAAATATTTCATCCAGCCGACAGATCAGTTAGAATAACCTATTTATTACATCCTCTGATTTTCTAATTAGCATCAATTAAGAGGTCTCTTTGACATTAGTTTCAGCAAAACCTTACAAATATTCATATAAATATGATCTTTCTTTTCTTTTATTCTTGGTATGCATAAATATTAAATATTCTCGGCAATTCGAATTACATATTACCGGTATATGACCTTAACATCAAATTTGATGATGATGTATACAGGAAAATATTTTCTATAGCCTTCTTATGTTAAGTCTATGAGGCTGAATTGGAGTATATTATGTAAAATGCTTTGGTCTATGTTGATTGTATATTGAGAACACCTCAGACAATTTTAAACTGTGGTAATATAGGGTTTCATGTTTTCTTTTGCTAATACACAAGAAAAGAGTTATAGTACAAGGGTTCATAATCTTCTCCAACTGCTTCAGCAAACATTTTTATTCTTACATGGTCAGTTACTAGGTACATACATTACATACCAAATACATTAAATATCTCTAGTCTCAGGCGGCACATGAAATTGTAGTGATTGAGTATAGCTGACATTACAAAATTGCATCATGTTAAGCCAGTCAAAACCAACACGATCACATAACAAGATATTAAGGTGATGATACATTGTATTCAGGTTGAATTGATGATTTCCTGTGCTCCATCTATTTACCACCAGCTTTCAGTTAATTGTTTATTTGAAACTCCAAATTCAAATCAGGCTATGTTGAAAACATATATTTTAAAAAAATAGTGTTGACTGTGTTTGATTTTTTTATGGTGTCAAAACTAATGTGTTGGCTAAGATTGATGTAAAGGAATGAAGTGTTAAACTTGGCTTTGTTTGATTCATTACCTTGTCAAAAGAATTGTGGTGGCCATGTTTAATTCATCCTATAGTGGAAAGATGTGTCGGTCTTGGCTTTGTTTGATTCATTATCTTATCAAAAGAGTAATGTTGGCTGTTTGATTCATTACCTTGTAAAAAAAATTGTGGTGGCCATGTTTGATTCATTATGCAGTAGAAAGAAGTGTCGAATTTGGCTTTGTTTGATTCAGTATCTTATGAAAAGAATAATGTTGGCTTTGTTTCATTCATTAGCTTATCAAAAGAATTGTTCTGAGCTTGGCCAAGAGCTAGAGTAGGTTACTGATAGTTCTTTACCTGAGTACAGAAGTGAGATTGTTATAAATATGTTATTTTTATCCAGTTTCTTGAACTTAAGCTATCAACAGAAAATGTATCCCAATGGAAATTGTCAATGTTTCGTAAGAAATACTGTGAGTTCTTTGAGAATGCTTGACTAATGAGTGTGAATTATCATCAGGTAATTCATCGGTTTCAGTCAGACCAACAAATTGCTTCATTAAACAATTAATTAAAGATTCTTTTTCTTGTTTGGCACTTCTTTACCTTAATATTTACCAATTAAGTCAATGAGATCATCTTTGTCATACTTAATCTTGACCAATTAAGTCAATGAAATCATTTTTGTCATACTTTTAAAATTGAATTGTATAGTTATTTATTTTACCATTTAGTTAGATAGTTGTTATATGAGACAATTGTCAAAACCACCACAAAATAAATATTTGCTCAGTGTAAAGCTTTGACAGATTGATGTTCTTTGACAGATTGATGTTCTTTGTTAGATTTACGTTTCGTGTTGATGGAATTTAAAATCCATATAATTGTTTTATTATTACTATTGCATGTGCTGTGAGTTGTGTGTAAGATAGCATGAATAAGAGAATTCTTTTTTGTCTTGTATAAATTTTTTATACTTTTCA
Source organism: Unio delphinus (assembly GCA_029339505.1). NCBI lineage: Eukaryota > Metazoa > Mollusca > Bivalvia > Unionida > Unionidae > Unio > Unio delphinus. The sequence goes on along the minus strand of JAQISU010000242.1, from coordinate 12,459,915 downwards.
ATACTTAAAACTCATTACTACAAACTCATAACTGCAAAATCTTAATAAGTTATGATATTCACTTTCTAACATAGAGCATGAGAGATTGTGAAAGACATCAGTATTTTTTGTTGTTCATTTTTAATTGAATGAACTTTTTAAAGCCTGAAAGACTTAAACATTTAATGCAAAATTTGCATTTAGTTTAAATTTAATTATTGTCTTATCAAGCCATTTACACTCGTACATGAATATTCACTTACAATCATATAAATGTTCATTTATGCTTGCATATGAATAATCAATCATTCACATTTTTTAAAATATGGTCTCCATTACTTCGTTGAATATTCAGTTTCAACTTGAGTATAGTTCTGATTTATAGGCTTGCTAGAGCATACAGTTTGACATTTTAAAGTTTTTCACAATATTGATTTTGAAAGTCACTTGAGGACAGCCTTCAATTATGAATCCATTTATACTTTAAGAACTGTGGTGTTAAGAGAGTGTATATCCCACACATTCAGGTTACATCAACAGATATATACGAAACTCATTTTGATTTTTTGAAAACATTTTTATCATGTGGCTTTTTCAAGCAAAATCACTTTTCCAGACTGAAATTGCTCTGACAAAAACAAATTCACACAAATTTGTTCATCACCAGTTAGATACTTTTCCTGTATGTAATCACTTTAGTATTATATTGTTTACAGCTAAGTTGATCAAAAAGTTTCAGGTTGAAAACAACTGATGATGAAATCGGTTAGGGTTATTGCCTGCTGACCTTTTCCCTGAAGTCACTGGCATCTGCTAGTGGAAAATATTTTTGCATTTTATAGAAAATGTGGAGAATACCTTCTGATAAGAACTCACAAAAATATATAATTTGGTAGTAAATCAAATGTTCATCAGTTGCATTTCTTCAAAAATACATTACCCAATCATAATACCATAGGAGAACTATACTGACTCAAAAATCTGGTTCTCCCAGATACTATTTTTAGCTAAATGGAGGTAAAAGTCTGTTGACCTATGTGGTGGTCAGACAGAGTGATCTCCCCTAAGGTATAAGGCTCGGTAGCAAAGCCGAAAAATATCTCAGTTACTACTTCTATTCATTCCAAGAAGCATGCCCTGATCAAGAGAAACCTCACAAAAGCCAGAATCTATATAGATGATATACCACTAAAAGTAGGAAGAGTTTGTTACTTCCAAAGAAAGTATACTCCATACGTATTTCCATTTTTTTTTCTCTTTTAGTCATGGCAAAGTTCTGCCTTTATTAGTTGCTAACACTTTGTCATCGTCACATATTTAGGTATTTACACAGGAAGCCAAAGCGACTTCACATTCAGTTAAGAGAAGCTCAAACAATGCAGTGCAGAACAAAGACTGCATGCTGATTTATTCCTCAGTGTGAATCGTTATGGGGACAAGTGAGATAATTCAACTTACCGGTACCTTTCAGCCACAAAGCACAAAACATTGAAATGCTCTGAAAACAGCTCTGGCACCCATGTCACTACCACAGCATTTTTGGAACTCCCTCTGCCTTGCCTCCTTGGTGTCCAACTTGATTCCTCTAGCAAAACAATGAGGGACAGAGCTAACAGCCAAGTTCCCTCGTAGATACGGACAGGTTAGATGGTTATACCATAACCCATCCCAACTGATGATCCTAATAAAATCCTCGTCTTATGGCCTTTTTTCCTTGTGACCAGCCTAGGCCATATAGTATGGATCATGATGGGCCAAATATCTATATTATTGGCTCAGTCAATAATGGCCTAGCTTATGGTCATCCAACCCGACATGCAGGAACCAGACTGACTCTCATACCACCATGAGACTCGTTTGGTATGATGTCATTAGTAGTTCCTCATGCCTCAATAGAAGTTGCTTCACAATTTCTCTACTCTCTGCCATGAGAAGAGCATCTTTACTCAGCGACAGTGTTGAAGTCACAGTTTCTGATTCTGGACATTCTACAAGTTTAGTGAGTGACAGCAGACCTCATCATTCTTTTCCAGTCTCCAGCTAAGTCTCAAGCATTAACAGGGGACCTTAGTCTCACCGCACACAACCAAGATGATGTTGATTGTTCTACTGTACTATCATATATTCTACAGTATAGGATGGCACAAGAAGATTTATCCTTCCATGCCTCTGTTGAGGATGTTTTCTGCCACCAGAATTATGTCCTCCTCCTCCCACTCCATCAACAACCTAGACCAGAACTCCAGCATATCTTGATCTTAAGACAGAACATTAGAGTCTGACTTCAATAGTCTGGGAGAGTTACAGATCTTCTTTTCCTCCTCCATCATCAATTCATAGGCTGTATCGCTGCTTTGTTATTCACACAGCCACACTCCATATGTATGGACCAGATGCCCTTTGATGACACTTGGCAGTTAGTGAGCAAATTCATTGCCATGACTTTGTTGCTAGACTTTCATTCTCTCTGGCAATCTTCCAGCTATCTCCAAATACCTCAGGGCATGTATGGAAGTTGGTCTTGAGAATGGCTTCAGTACTATACAGAGCCACTCAACACACTTTGGTCAATGCGGTAGCTGTAAGTGCAATTGATGGATGCAATTTGATGCCCTCTGCCTGCACTTTCCTGAATGACCACTATACAGCTAAGCTAAGAGCACAGCCTTTATCATCAAACTATCTGTTTAACATCCAGATTGCTGAAGTCTGCAAATAAGCCATCAAGAAGACATATTTCCCTCCCTCCATCAACCTCATCATCGATACGATTGTATGGGAAGTCAACAAAAGGACCCAAGGGCCACTTACAGGACACAGACCTCTAAAAGTCATCCTACTGAAGCTCCATCCCCATTCTCTAACTTTTGTCTCTGAGATCTGTCATCCCAGAGGACCCAATTTGACCTATATCCACAGCTCATCAGGTTACCCTTTGATATTGATCAACAGCTTAGATATGGCTTCATGACTTTCGCTGGATTTGCACAGGAAAGATTTGTTCCATTTGAAGCCATGCCCAGAGAGAGGGGTTCCCCTCCAGATGGGTTACCTAGAAGCTATTTCTCATACCTTTGAGGACTGGAGATGTTATTTCTAAGGTAAGGGGATATAACTCCCTCCACCTTTTACCTATTCTCCTGAGGTATTATTATGATCAGAACATGTATTTGAAGAAGAAACCAGTTTTTCCTAGTAATCTGTTTTTTGAGGATACTTGTCCAATCATAATGTGCAAACACCCTCCCCGCAGTCACATCCATTGAAAGCGGGCCTTCCACTCCATTATTAACTGAGGAATTTTCTTGTAAGCAATGGGAGACCACTCTGTCTGACCACCAAATAGGTTTGTAGACGTTTTTAGCTCCTATAGCAAAATGTAGTATCAGGGAGGGCTGGATTTGCAAGGTAGTGGTAGTTCTCCCAAGATATAACGATTGGAATAAATTCTCAAAAGAAACATTTTACAAGGAAAAATTGGTTTCTTGATGTTTAATATTTTACAGAACAGCAACACAAGAACATTATTTAGGACCTTGGCAATTGAAGTATCTTGCACAAGGACTCGCTAAAGCAGCTTCACTTAAAATTAGATTAATTGGAAAATGATTATGAGCGATATCCATAACATAAAATTTCATTTTGCAGCCTTTTATGGTACCAAATAATAAAAGTGACAAGGTTAGTGTTTTTTATGATAGAACTTTTAAATAACTTGTGAAATCCTATCACCAGCCTAGAATCTAATCCAGTTAAATCAATGCCTTTATCAGCAACAGATCTTGCCTAAAATATAAAAAAAATGTCACCATCTTCACATGTGTTCATGCATTAAATAGGCACAAAATTCATTATCTCCATATATTTAGTAGTAAATAGTGTTTTCTTTGAAATATTCATGGACGGATCATTAAACACCAAATACAGTTAAATGTGAAGATTATAATTTTATAATGTGCACAATAATTGTGTTGATTGCAGGAAGAAATTGACCCAAGACACATTCCATTGTGAACTCCATTGAACTGGAAAGCCTGCAGGAAAACAAAGTATATACATATTAAATAAGTTTGTACTCCATTTAGATTATTGTAACAATTATTATTATATGCTCATTTTTTTCTATGTTATTTTTACATTGTCAGAATTATTCATTATTTTTCAATATTGCATTTGTGCACACCTCATAATGTCTGGTAATAAGAATGGAAAAAAAATATAATTACAGTTTTACATCCTGAAATTCATCAAAATGAGCCATTTTGAAATTGTATTGTAATTTCTGCTATATTCCAAGTGCATTTACATCCTCCTTACTGCACTCACAATGGGTGCCCATAGTGGCCAAGTGGTCTAAAGCACTCTCCTTTTACAGACCACTGCCGTCTCACCTCTGTCTGTGTGGGTTCGAGTCGCAGATTTGGCCAATGTGGGTATGTGAGAAAGCTTGCCAGTAGCTTATCATGGGTCAGTGGTTCTTTCTGGGGGTTTTCCCTGGGTTCTTTCTCTACCATTAATACTGGCTGATATGTATAGTCTATCGTGTGCTGAAAAATGGCATTAAACAACAATGGCGCTCAAAAATGAAATATTATATTCCATAGCATCTTTTTGATAATTGCAATTGAAAGACTTAATATTTTCCCCACATTATGATTTTAAACAGTCAATGATAGAACAGAAACAAACTTGCAGATGTCTCGTGCTGCTCCGTCATCACTGAAATACAATGTACCTAATATAGAATTGGCACATATAAATCTAGTCCATAATGATGAAATTTTGTAGCTATGACAAAAATATTGAAATCTATTCATTCCAGATCAAATAGAAAAGTTGTTGCAGTGTGCATTCATTCACAATATGACTCCAAATGTCAGCTTTAAAAAAAACAAAATGCCATTTTCTTTTGAAAGTTATGTTTAGCGTGCAACTTAATTAAAATTTATCTGGGTGGAGTTATGTGCACATTAATAATGTTATATAATGATGAATCTGCGCTTGTGTATTTAGTTTGGAATATGGCATACATTCAGTTATTTTGTGTATTTAGTTTGGAATATGGCATACATTCAGTTATTTTGTTTCTTGTAGTGTAATTTTGTTTATATAATTAAGCCTTAGGTAGAATAAGAAAATGAGCATATAATATAAAGGTTAGTGGATTTGTATGGGAAAATATGAACTCAATTTGTCGGATATACTGCACTCCCAAGGTTGTGCATTATTCCATCCAAAAAACCTGTTGACATTTTCCCATACAAATGCACTAACCTATAACTATCCTTTAAAATAGGTGTAGGAATATTAATGATAAATGAGTAAAAAGCCCCCAAAAGTAAAATATGTGATGAAATTAGCTTTAAAAATTGGAATTGTGTCTGATAGTCAAAAGTATTAATTTTCCATATACTATTTGGGTCCTGTCTTCTTAACATTTGTTAAGTTTACTATGAAGTTTGGTCTCAATATTTAGCATTAATGAAAATTTTAAATACAGAAGCTGTATCATACATCAAAATGAGAAGCAAAAAGACCCCACTGGTTTCACTAATTAATTTATGATTTGCTAATTGGTGATTTACATTGTATGAATAATGAGCACATTTTACTTTGCAAAATTAAAGATATTTGTGAGAAGACTCATTAAAGGTATTGGACTCCACTAAGTTTTTTCGATTCTAGGCATGCTCAGTAATGTAACAAACCATGTATGGTTGGATATTGGTAACTGTATATAATTTTGAAAAGTTAGTAAAACATTTTTGTCATTATATAAGTGTTTATTATAATATGATGCAAAATTTAGATGCTGTTAAAACCAAGTTTGTTGAACACAAACATGAAAGTGACTTTTCTTACAATTCGTCAGTGGGATGCACAGTATTGCACTATTTGTGTAAATGCTTTTTTTATATTATTTCAATTTTGTTGAAATTTCTTCAGTTTAGAAATTATACAAAATCCATTAAACATTGACTACTTGAATGTTTATGTGGTTACAAATAGTTATGTAAATGATCCACTTTGCAGAAAGATGCAGTTTTGTATTTATTTTGGTTATGTTAAGGAAAGCACCAACTGAAATAAGTACATTTGATACAATCATATAATAACCATTTGATACAATCATATAATAACCATTTGATACATTTATATAATAACCATTATGCAAAACCCAGACTAGTCATCAACCAGAATACCTCTTACTCCTTCGGAAAAGAAATAAATCCTGCAATTTGTCTTTTCATCATAGTACTTTTAAAAAGCGAGCAATGCTTTAACATGATCTGTATGAGGTTCAGGGGAGATAATCTAATCTAGTTCAAGTTAAGTTTTACATATCAATTCACTGATGCTGCCAGGGCATGTGATTGTGCAAATCAGGCAGAATTAGGAGGACTATGCACACTTGGATGGCAGAGATGCACAATAACTTTCACAACTTACAGTTGCAGATATGAAAATGTACTGTACACAGTTTAGATTTTCTTACAGTTGGGGAGATCAAAATGTACTCTACACAGTTTAGATTTTCTTACAGTCGCAGATATGAAAATGTACTCTACACAGTTTAGATTTTCTTTTTGACCTTTCACCCTTAAATTGCTTGTGATGACAGTCACATCAGTAGAGGTATCATGGCGCTTGTTGTGATATTTTTTTTCAGGTAGGCAACTGTTTAGACATCTAGGTTTTTCATCTTGACATGACTGGTTGTTAAGCTATATTTGAATGACATTGGACCATGGAGCAAGCATTCAGCCATAGTTTGAAAATATGAGCTACCTTGAAAACCCAATATGGCTGATTCCCATCGTAGTTCATCTCAACATGACAATTCTTTCCACTTATATTGGCTGATGATCTGGCAATGACAGGTATTATTCTAAAATTATGAAGACTATTGGAGCTGAGAATGTGTTAAAGAGAGACTAATCAGCTTTCATATTGCATATATACGATCAGGTGAACAAATAAGATATAAAAATAAACTTAAGTAAAGATCAGTATACCAGTCTGAGCTTTGATGGATGTTAAAACCCCTATGCACTATTAAGGACCTGATGAGGAATCAAGCATACTAGTCATTAAAGAACCAATTCAATAAAGTTAAACTGCCCTTTCAGTCAGGTCACTTTGAATGTGGGGAGTGTCAGCATCGAGCAATATTCACACAGACAGGAAACAGATTGAGCTCAGAAAAAATCAATAAATTAATGCCTATACAACTACCTGCAGCATCTTTCAGTGATTTTGATTCAGAAGAGCTCAAACAGTGGAGAGATATTGACATGTTAAGTAAATATTAAACTATCTTCTTTTTTCCTCCTTTTTTTTTTTATTCTTACACACACACACACCCCCATTTTGTTGACAAGGGGGAAGCTCACTCCTTTAAATAAAATGCTCATATAGCATGTGTGCTAATTGTAATATGAGATGCATTAAATACTTGTTTATATTTTTAATCTTTTTTATTATTTGCAGTATGCTCCTAGAATTTCATTTCAGAATTCTGTGCAAATATCTGTCTCCAATTCCAACTCAGGTTGATGCATCAAAAGTTCAGTTTTAGTGTGCAATATGCCAGCATAATCTCCCATGTAGAGCTAAAAGTCCATTTGTATATCTTACTCCGTGGAATATGCCAGCATAATCCCCCATGTAGAGCTAAAAGTCCATTTGTATATCTTACTCAGTGGTTTTCGTCTTAGATTTCTGTGTATGATGAAGAAATATGCCTTATGGCTTTCATAGTTTTCGGTTTACAATACAGAAAGATATGTAATGTAATGAAATATGCTTTCAGGCTTTCATAGTTTTCGGTTTACAATGCAGAAAGATACCTAATGTAATGAAATATGCTTTCAGACTGTCATAGCATGCTTTTATTGGGAGATTTTATGACCTAAATATTGTACAGAATGATGTGTGCTCAGTTTTGAATCCATTGTTCATTTTAAATTGACCAATACATGGCGTCTTTTGCAGTCATTTAAGTTTTTAGCCACAGTTTACTATTTGAACCTTTTATTCTTCAAATCCCAATTTTATTTGCATATTGTGTCAGTTCATGCCACAACAGTTTCCTTCATTCTCTATGAAATATATCCCTATTTTAGTATTGTTGTACCCTGTTTTAGAATTGTTGTACCCTATTTTAGAATTTGTTGTACCCTATTTTTAAATTTGTTGTACACATTTTTAGAATTTGTTGTAAACTATTTTTGTTGCTAATACTTGCTACATCAAAATTTATTCTTTTGTTATTGTCAGAAAAAAAAAGAAAGAAAAAAGCCAGCCACAGAAATATTTAGTTAATATGCCTATTCATTATTAATGCAACTGTGCATTTATACATTATGATATATAAATAATTGGTGGACAAGATAGTTCCTAATTTAGATTTTAAAATGCATGGCATAAATTATTTACTTTTATTGCTGTAATCTTGTTTCAAGTAGATGTAACAATGCTTGGATGTATTTCATTTTATTCATTATATTTTGTTGTGCATTCCAGAAAGCCAGTTAACCTAGTTTCTTCCATCAGACACAGATAATAATACACTACTCTTAACTGAATACAGTTTTCTTGACTTAAATTGTTCTGTCTTTCATTTAATTTAAATCACCAATTACAGTACCTTCTGGATACTTAATCACGGCACTGTAGTATCAGCACACACACTATGATTCTAAAGTCATAGAAACTCAAGAGAAAGGTCTTGCTTGATTTTCTGAGTATGAATAAATGCCAGGTCCAAATGTATGCAATTTGTAATTTATTTAATTTTTTTAAATTAATAAATCCTATACTTGCATAATCATGACAGTTTCTACTTTTTGCCAACATAAAATAATGTACATTATAAACAAAATAGCAGTGGCACTGAATCTTTTTTGTTTTATGAATTTATTAACAGTTAAACTATATTATTATTATATTTTTATTTTTTCATGGAAAAGTGTGCTTTTATCATAATGTAAATAAGTTTGTTTGACTTTTTTTTTTACATCTTACACTGGTAGTTGTAATGTATATTTCAATGTAACATTATAAGTCAGGTCAAACCACAACTTGAAGAATTTCATTTGAGAAGAATCATTGCACCTATTATAAGTACTTATTATAAACTCATTTTGACACATCCACTCACAGACATGCATACATACACACATGTGCAGACACATTAATACACAACCCATTCATGAATAAAATGCATGAAACTGATAGTACCGTATTTTGGTGTGTATAACGCGCACCGATGTATAACGCGTACCCCTATTTTCGACCCAAAATAAGTGGAAAAAACGTAGTTCTGCCATATAACACGCATGTGATATAATGTATTTTAAAATCGTGACTACCGGTATTTCGCTCCGTTTTCATAGTGCAACAACAGTTGGTCATTTTAGATAGTGAATGAAAAAAGTGGCAATATTGATATTGTATCTTTCCGATTTTATTGTTGGCCCTTAAAAGGGCCCTTTAAAGGTTCGTCTAGTTGACGCAATCTGTTGCATCAAATCCCTCAAATTCCTCTTCGTCGTCATCGCTTTCGAAAAGTCGCTGTATGTCCTCGTCTGTCATCATTCCTGGTGTTGCAGCATAATAACTTTCATCATCATCTTTGTCCTCGCTCTCTGAGTGGTCTTCATGCTTGGCATTGTCCTCCCACAAGATGTCATCCTCTGTGCCATCCATTTTATTTGAGATGCAGTACTTTTTGAAGGCATGGATGATGATACTTGGATCTAGCTTGGACTATGCATCCGCTATCCACTGGCAGACGTCAGTCAGCTCGGGTTTCCTCATGTTTCCACACGGTGTAAATGTGTGTTGGTCACCAGCATATTGAATCCATAATACAAATATTTCCATCGAAAATATCCACACACGGATGTAAAATATTCAATAATTTTGTCACAGATCATTATGTGACTGAATTCAATGAAAAGAAAATAGCAAAAATTACGTAACGGGTGTACGTAATGAATGATGAAATAGTACATGTCCGTAGATTAAATAATGGAAGCTAAAGTGTATTCTTATAATAACTACATGTACATCTCAGGATCTTTCTGTCTCTGAATTCAGTCATTGTAAATTTCAGCACATTTTTCCCATCCAAGCTGCTAGTCAAAGTCCTTTGAACTTGCCGCCCAGCTATTGCGTCATGTTCTTTTGATGTACTCTAATAAATACAGCAGGCAGAACTGGCTGTATTTTAACCACCGAGTCAATGAAGCACTGATCACCATTAAAAACACCGAGCTGAATCAATTAAATTCTGCTCACCGAGACAAAGCATTGTAACATAGTTGAGCGCATCAAAGCTTACCTGGCGCCGATTACTGTGAAAAGACCACACCGAGTCAATGAAGCATTGAAGCCATTGATCACTGTATAATCGCAAAGATATCTCAAATACTATGATTTAAGATGAGAAATAAAACTAAGTAACAAGCTTATTTTCCAATGAGGAACAAAATGTTTTCCAACTTCATACATTATTTTGTTCCACAATGTATCAGTGTTCCCGTAAGAAAGAACCCGTAGTTGCAAAAAATATGTCCCCTACAGATGCTCTGATGAGAACATTAACACTAGTTGAATTCTACACATATTATATTTCAATTCAACCAATAATAAATGAAGAAAAATTCGATTAGATCAACAGTTATAGAATACGGTACTGAACATTTACGGAACAAGTACGGTAATCCACACAGTGGTATTTGTTCCGCTCCAATGCGGGACTTCGCACAGCTTTTGAACAAGTTGCCAGTCGTTATGTACATGTATTTCCGGCCGAGGCACAGAACAAAACTTGACACAGTGATGTGAAATGAAACCAGTTTATTAACATAAGCAATCAAAGAACAAGACTATTTGCAAGCATTATTTATTTCTTTAATACGGCTAGTACCGGTAAACATTTTAGTTACAATGCAATGTACAATGGATTTAATATTTCACAAGTAGTGAATGTGATACATGTAGCCAGCTATAGTGCCTTCATCCTCTTCAGATCGACCTGGAAAAAAACTTTTTTAGTTCTTGTATACAACGTGCACCCCCGGCTTAAGATAAGAAAATTAGGTAAAAAAAGTGCGCGTTATACACACCAAAATACGGTATTTATTTGCACAAGTAATTACTTATTCCTGTTAAGATTATTTGCCAGTATTTACATCTCATCATGCTAAGTTTGGAATTTAGAACCAGTATTTGAAACAATAAGGAAATATGACTCACTAAAATGTTTTCTTTTTTTATATGCCCTACTATCAATGTGGAAGGATACTCATGTTCCATGAACACATTCCCACATTGAAAAAAGTATTTGTTTCATGAACACAGACCAAAACTATGAATGTGAAAGGGTGTTTGTGTTAAATGAACAGGCCCACAATGAATGTGGATGGAAGGGTGTTCTGTTCCATGAACACAATCACACTATGAATATGGAAGGGTATTTGTTCCATGACAACAGCCCCACTATGAATATGTAAGGGCATTTATGTTCAATGAACACAGCACCACATTGAATGTGGAAGAGTATTCATATTCCATGAATAAATGTCCACTATGAATGTGGAAGGGTATTTGTTCCATGACAACAGCCCCACTATGAATATGTAAGGGCATTTATGTTCAATGAACACAGCACCACATTGAATGTGGAAGTGTGGAAGAGTATTCATATTCCATGAATAAATGTCCACTATGAATGTGGAAGGGTATTTGTTCCATGACAACAGCCCCACTATGAATATGTAAGGGCATTTATGTTCAATGAACACAGCACCACATTGAATGTGGAAGAGTATTCATATTCCATGAATAAATGTCCACTATGAATGTGGAAGGGTATTTGTTCCATGACAACAGCCCCACTATGAATATGTAAGGGCATTTATGTTCAATGAACACAGCACCACATTGAATGTGGAAGAGTATTCATATTCCATGAATAAATGTCCACTATGAATGTGAAAGGGCATTTGTTCCATGACAACAGCCCCACTATGAATATGTAAGGGCATTTATGTTCAATGAACACAGCACCACATTGAATGTGGAAGAGTATTCATATTCCATGAATAAATGTCCACTATGAATGTGGAAGGGTATTTGTTCCTTGAGCTCAGTCCCACTTTGAATGTGGAAGGGTATTTGTTCCTTGAGCACAGTTCCACTATGAATGTGGAAGGGTATTTGTTCCTTGAGCACAGTTCCACTTTGAATGTGGAAGGGTATTTGTTCCTTGAGCAAAGTCCCACTATGAACGTGGAAGGGTATTTGTTCCTTGAGCAAAGTCCCACTATGAACGTGGAAGGGTATTTGTTCCTTGAGCAAAGTCCCACTTTGAATGTGGAAGGGTATTTGTTCCTTGAGCACAGTTCCACTATGAATGTGGAAGGGTATTTGTTCCTTGAGCACAGTTCCACTATGAATGTGGAAGGGTATTTGTTCCTTAAGCAAAGTCCCACTATGAACGTGGAAGGGTATTTGTTCCTTGAGCAAAGTCCCACTATGAATGTGGAAGGGTATTTGTTCCTTGAGCAAAGTCCCACTATGAACGTGCCACAATGAATGTGGAATTAAGTGCCGCTATGAATGTGGAAGGATATTCATGTTCATGAACACATATTGCTTTGAATACATTCATTAATAAGATTCTTTGTTCCAAGTGGAAACAAAAACTTCCAAATTTAAAGTGCCGAGGGCCAAATTGTGGAGTAAAATTTCCTGTTCTTTATACTAGGTCTTATAAAGTCAAGAGAATGTGTTGGAATTAAATAGAGCATTTGAATGATTGAACTGCTCAAGGTTTATTGTACCAATTTGTTGGTGCAGTCACAGCCGCCTGTAAATTTGAACACTACCAGTAAAAGTACTTTTTTCTTCATGGAGGTCATAAAGCATTTGCGGGGTTTTCCCAGTGTAAACAGAAGAGACAAAAATATTATCTTGTCATCAGCAGTAGAAGAGAATACTAGTAGTTTGACATCAGTAGCAGAAGAGACAAGTTTATTTTTGACATTTATAGTGGACAAGACCAAGACTCCTGTTTTTCTTTTGAATTAGTGAGTTTGCCATGACATGCTTACAGTAATATTATCATAAATATAAATATTACATCTAATGTAATGTCATGTAGACATTCAATACTATTTCAGCAAGATGGGGTTTTTAAAAAGAATTTGATTTCACCTACCTTTAACCGACAATTACTTTATTTCAATCCTCATACATCTACATTACTTTATTTCAATCCTCGTACATCTACATTACTTTATTTCAATCCTTGTACATCTACATTACTTTATTTCAATCCTCGTACATCCACATTTCATTGACATGCCTCAAGAAATACATAAAAGTAAAATCACTGTTTACATATGTGAACATTACTTGACAAGATCAGTGCCAAGTTGCGATCCAGTACAAACCAGATTCAATGTTGCATACTGTAAGGTCATAATTTTATTTTCAGTCATTTATTCTTAACACACTCAGTATCTTGGATCTTATTACATGTTTCCTTGGGTGCATTTCAAGTAGGGTAGGTCAAGCATACCAATGATCAGTCATTGTGATCTAATTTCACACTTTGATGACATGTAATTTCAACCTGAATAATTACATTCTTGTTATTTTTTCCCCCATTTAAATTACTCATGACAATTATTTGGTTGCATCTAAAGACAAATGAATTTAACCATACTAGAAATATGTCCGTTCTTTATAATTTGCATGTTTGAGGGACTTCCATTTCTTACATGGTTAGTGTCTTGGACCCTTTTATTCATACACTTGTAAATATTGATATTTAGATACATCTCAGTGAAAGTAACTGAACTAGGTAACCAAGCGCTTGTACTGTTTTGCTGATCTTTACAACATCTGCTGTATGGACAATGGCCTCGATAGCACATTGACAGATTTTCATTTCCCTAAAGAAAACCTCATTTCCCTACTTGCAGCCTCACTGATTTGACCTGAACATGTATCCATTGAGTAGTTCGAATCTTGCCTCTGTCTGGTTTCAGTTGGAATAACCATAACACTGCATACACATGTAGTTATTGTAACAATGTATATCATAATTAAAACAAGAATGAATTGTTGATTAGAGATGTTTATTGATAATTAAATATAATTGTGTCCACAATCGTCAGTTAATTGGAAATTGTCATTTATCTTTGCAAAAGCTGCAGAAAAATATTGACCTGAATAAATATGGTCTTGTACAGTGACAAAATTTCTCTCACACACGCTTGTGTGCATGAACTAAAACATGTTTTTAAGTTCTTTATATTTTTTATTGTAATTTGAAAATGAGGTTGCTCTAAGAATACAAGTTGCACTTAGTTTTTTTTTACAACGTGGATTCATATCGTTGCGTAAATCTACAAGTAGGTCTCTGCTTTTTTTTCTGACATTGAACAGAAGAAAAAATAGGGGAGACGTACTTGTTGGTCTAGTTGGTGTGTACAATTTACCAATAAATACCCATACATGTTCTTAATCATTTTGCCAACATTACACAGATACAAAGAAGTATGCTCTAAATGTAGATGAGCTTGCACGCTGAGACGTTGTGCTCTCTCTCTCTCTAAAAACAAATAAAAAATCTTTGAGTACTTTTATTTTTATTGTACATGTAATTGGATTCTTGAGTTGAGAGCAAAATGAGACAGAAAATGTATGTTTATTTTGTACCATTTGGTTGAAAAGTAGCACATAATCCATAGAACTTGTTCAGGTATGATCCTTTTACTTTTTTGTTCATGGTCAGTACCACAAAGTGGTAATTTTACATATAATTTTATTGTACACTAAAATTAACAATTATTTTTTCATGTACAAAATATTACATGAAATATGGTACATGTAAAATGAGTAAAACATGACTGTACAAGTTAAATGGTTTGTGAGACAATTTAAGTTTACACTGGGCCTGCAAGTTATGTGACACTCTACAACTGGATTATTCCCATTACAAATTTGAACCCTCGTAACAGTATTGCAGTAGTTGTGCATACTCTCCACCACATGAAGGATGTCATGTTTTCCTCCAGTGGATAAACCGCAAGCATTTTAGACTCGGATCAGATTAAGCACAATGGGCTGGTGATGTCGAGTAGCATTATATATCAAGATCTGAATCTTGGCTGTTTGCTGGGGGTGGGTGGATTATATTCTAGACTGTTATATAATGAGATCCAAGTCTCAGCTCTTTGCTTGGGTGGGTGGGTTACATTCTAGACTGTTATATAACAAGATCAAAGTCTCAGCTCTTGGGTGGGTGGGTTATATTTTAAACTCTATTATATAACGAGATCCAAGTCTAGACTCTGTTATATAATGAGATCCAAGTCTCGGCTGTTTGCTTGGGTGGGTGGGTTATATTCTAGAATCTGTTATATTTCAAGATCCAAGTCTCAGCTGTTTGCTGTTGTGGGAATATTGTTATGTATGTTTAATTTATAGTGTATGCTTAAATTTAGGAGAATGATTACATTGCTAGGTTTGAGTAGTGATTATAAGTTGTACAGAATTTCAAGGTCAGTCTTTCCAGTTAAACTTTGTTTTCTCTTGGAAATCATCACATTCAGTTATGTTATAGGTCAAGTGAAAATGTGTATAAATAGGGATTTGATAAATAATTCATTCCTGTTTTATGTCAGTCTGAGGCAATCCTGTTTTAACAGAATTTACAGTTTTGTTTAGCCAGAATTCAAAAGATATTATTTATTTAAATTATTCATTCGAATTACCAAAGTGCTCATTAACTGTTAGACTAACACTTAAGAATTATTGTGAACTCAAAGACATGGATTGCATCATTTGGTACATCAGGACATTCAAGAGTATTTAAATTTTGGAATATTCTATATTTTTTGGACTTGTGATAGGACATTTAAGAGATTATTTGGGATTTAATTCACATACTGTGTCTCTTGAGTATTACTTTGTATTAGAGATTACGCTTTAATATTTATTTTCACTTTTTATTTCTGTTACATATTTTAAGACCTAGAGTCATAGCAATATTCTACTGAGATCAAGCAGTGTTATATAACAAGATACAGGTGTTGTCTCTTTGCTGTTGGGGCATATTCTAAATGAGCACAAATAGCATGTGCTAGTACTTCCTATCACCAGTGCCATGAGTGTAACACCTATAGCAATACAAATAGCCCCCTAAACTCAAGTGTAACACCTATAGCAATACAGATAACCCCTAAACTCAAGTGTAACACCTATAGCAATACAAATAGCACCCTAAACTCAAGTGCCACAGCTACAGCAATACAGATAGCCCCTAAACTCAAGTGCCACAGCTACAGCAATACAGATAGCCCCTAAACAAGTGCCACAGCTACAGCAATACAGATAGCCCCCTAAACTCAAGTGCCACAGCTACAGCAATACAGATAGCCCCTAAACTCAAATGTCACAGCTATAGCAATACAAATAGCCCCCTAAACTCAATTGCCACAGCAATACAGACAGCCCCCTACACTCACGTGTCACAGTTATAACAATATAAAAAGCCCTATCAATGAATGGTAATTGTGCCAATAATTTTGTTTCTTTTGGCATGTATGACATCATTTGGGATGAGAGGTTTGCAAATTTTTAGCTTAAATTTAATGCAGTACTTATTGCATACTATACATTATAAATACAAACTGTTGTAAGAACTTTACACCAGTAAAGCAAAGTGTATTCTTTGCTATTAGACTACCAATGAACATTTTCTGAAAACTGAATGAACTTAATGCATTTTTTAAATGATGTTTGTATCCTAAATTTTAAGTGCAGAAATTATGTTGATGTTTTGTTGTTTTTTTTTATAACTTGAAATAAATAATTCTACATTTTAAAATTCCCTTTAGCGTCTTTTGTCATGACTGCAAAAGTGAAGAATGAAGGGTATGAAGACTAATTTACATTATGGGTTATATTTTTAAAAAAATCAGTGGGTTAAACTTTTCACTAAATAACTTTCTATATTGGTTTTGAAAAATAATGTAATACTGATAATTACTTAGTAAAATGATGATACTTAAAATAGGGGCCTCGAGTGGTTTAAAGTGCTCTCCATTACAGATTACTGCCATCTCACCTCTGTCTGCGTGGGTTCAAGTCTAAGATTTGGCCAATGTTGGTATATGAGAAAGCTTGCCAGTAGATTCTTGTGGGTCGATTTTTCTTTCCCGGGTTTTTGCCAGGTTCTACCTCCACCATTAACACTTGCCACCATGTATAGCCTATCGTGTGCTGAAAAATTGCGTTAAACCCTACAACAACAACATCCTTAAAATAACTCAGGAAAGTGATGATACTAATATTACTTAGTAAAATGATGATAGTACTAATGACTCAATTGATGATATTGATAGTGACCCAGTAAAGTGATAATACTATTGTCTCAATTTTAACAACATCCTTCTACAAGCTATCATGGCTATTATATTTGTTCTAGGCACTCTCATCTGTCATGAAATGAATATGACAAATGCCATTTTCAGTCAAGACAACAAAGTAGAATTTCGAGAAAGAATATAACATACAATAGACCATTAGATCTTTATTTAAAAAAACACTTGATCTTTCTTCATACAATAAACCCATAGATCTATATTTCGTACAATAAACCATTAGATCTTTATTTCATACAATAAACCATTAGATCTTTATTTTTAAAAAAACAGACAGATAGATCTTTCTTCATACAATAAAACATTAGATCTTTATTTCATACAATAAACCAATAGATCTTTATTTCATACAAACAAACAATTAGATCTTTATTTCATACAAATAAACAATTAGATCTTTCTTCATACAATAAACCCTTAGATCGTTTTTTAATACAATAGACCATTAGATCTATATTTCATACAACAGACCATTAGGTCTTTATTTCATACAACAGACCTATAGATCTTTAATTCATACAACAGAACTTCTTTGCATATAACATACATGCCAACCCCTGACGAGGAAATGGCGTAATCCAAGTGGTCAAAAAGCGGAATCCAGGCAGAAAAAGCGTAATCCACATATAACATGCTAAAATTTCAATAAACAACGATTATTTGTCCTTCTCATCCTTTACTGTTTCAAGTTTTCATATGTAGCACTTTTAGCTTTACACACATCGACTAGAAACCTTCTGAAGACGTTTAGCGCTAAATTTTAAAATTCTTTCGACACGGCCGGAAATAGATGTCACGTGATGCTGTACTCTTTTTCTTAATATTTAGAGGATTCTGTTATATTTTGTTTCGGAGGTTTTCGATTGCCTTTTTCTAATTTATCTGGGAAATTTTTGAAAGGGGATATTTTTGCTCACATAAAGTCAGAGAGTAAAATAAAATATACTTTTTAAGCGCTAAAATATATTTAGACTGGTTCTGCAACAAATATAAATTAGAATAAGGAATCTGCGAGTAAAGATTAAATTTGGAAAACCAGTCTGCTATCTCCTCACATCGCATGCTGATTCTATAAATAGAATCGAGGTCAACAGTAGAACCAGGTTAGCTATAAATAGAACATGACACTGTTACGAAAGTCCATGGTCTAGCGTACTCTTATATTGTAGTTACGTAAAAGCCGTCTTTTCTAAAATACGGTCTGTGGGATTAATGGAATTTTAATAATAACGAGAAAAAAAATAATTGATTTTTTGGGGGAGGTGGATATACCGAAAAAGCGTAATCCATATACGTTTAAGCGTAACACGTAATTTAGTGACAAAAAGCGTAATGATTACGCCAAAAGCGTAATGGTTGACATGTATGCATATAATAAACCATAAGATTTTTTATTTCAGCCGATGTATAACGGCCTACAAATGCTTTGTTGATATTAGTGATGGATGAAACTGACAATTGTTCTACCATATCTTACTGACATTAAAGCCAGGTTATCAAAAGTTGGCATAACTTGATAAAGTTGATGTGTACAAATTTATACAAAGTAAACGAATTTTGAATATTTTAAGATCACCTGTTATCTGCTGTTAGTTTTCATGTTATTTAAATAGCTCACAGATGTAAACAGGCATCAGCAGATGGCACTGAAAATAATCCAATAAATGAAATAATGGTAACTGCTGCCCCCCAGACCCTGAATAATGATCTTCAATTGGTACAGTAAAACCTGCCTTGAGAAACCAACCCTTTGCCCCCTGGACCCTGAATAATGATCTTCAATTGGTACAGTAAAACCTGCCTCGAGAAACCAACCCTTTGCCCCCTGGACCCTGAATAATGATCTTCAACTTGGTACAGTAAAACCTGCCTCGAGAAACCAACCCTTTGCCCCCTGGATCCTGAATAATGATCTTCAACTGGTACAGTAAAACCTGCCCCGAGAAACTAACCCTTTGCCCCCTGGACCCTGAATAATGATCTTCAACTTGGTACAGTAAAACCTGCCTCGAGAAACCAACCCTTTGCCCCCTGGACCCTGAATAATGATCTTCAACTTGGTACAGTAAAACCTGCCTCAAGAAACTAACCCTTTGCCCCCTGGATCCTGAATAATGATCTTCAACTGGTACAGTAAAACCTGCCCCGAGAAACCAACCCTTTGCTCCCTGGACCCTGAATAATGATCTTCAACTTGGTACAGTAAAACCTGCCTCGAGAAACCAACCCTTTGCCCCCTGGATCCTGAATAATGATCTTCAACTGGTACAGTAAAACCTGCCCCGAGAAACCAACCCTTTGCTCCCTGGACCCTGAATAATGATCTTCAACTTGGTATAGTAAAACTTGCCCCGAGAAACCAACCCTTTGCCCCCTGGATCCTGAATAATGATCTTCAACTGGTACAGTAAAACCTGCCCCGAGAAACCAACCCTTTGCTCCCTGGACCCTGAATAATGATCTTCAACTGGTACAGTAAAACCTGCCCCGAGAAACCAACCCTTTGTCAACAAACAATATAAGATCTAGACACACATGTCTCAAAAAAGAGATTAAAATATTTTCTGCAATAAACATTAAAATCTCTCAAGAAAGGTGGTCTCCCTTAACAGTGGTGTTGTGAAGTCTGGGTCTTAAATTAAAATCATTTATGACAAAGTTTTTTATATTGATTGGTGACTAGAGAAGATATGTATGATCTCCTAGCACTGTTTGTCAATTAGACAGAATAATATATCATACAGCCTCCATGTATATAAGTATATTGCCTAATTTCTGTAAGATTCTGGTACTTTTTGTTTAAATCCCAAGAGACCATTGGAAAATAATGCTATCATTACTGATGACAAAATATCACATAACCAAGATACTTAGTTCATAGTTAATGTAGATATTTAAACTTACACAATTCAATAACACTACAGTGGTACCTCGGGTTACGAATGCCTCAGGTCACGAACAATTCGGGTTACGAACAACAAATTCGAAAAATTTTGTCTCGGGGTAACGAACAGTGCCTTGGGTTACGAACGAAAGCGAGAGAGAGAGAGAGCAAGGTTTAACGTTGGAGACAAATGATCGCGTACAGTACAAACGAAGGCCACGCAGTACTAACATCACTTAGTGCTAGCCTAGTTTTGCACACGTGCGCAGCCTCGCTTTCATTGGCCTTACTACACAGAAGTAAAAGTAGCAGTTGTCCGATGATGAGGAGCCAGTGACCGTTTCAACTGCCAGGATTAAAGAAATTTGCAGCAAGTGGGCAGACGTCGAAGACTTCATTGTGAACCATCATCCAAACAAACTTGTTGCTAACAGGGCTGTAAACCTGATGAATGATAACGCGATGGCCCACTTCAGAAAGATTCTCCAGCAAAGGAAGCGACAAATTTCCCTTGATAGTTTCTTGGTGCAGAAAGATTCCCAGTTGGCTGCCAAGAAACAGCGACAAGAAACTCCTGAAACTAATGATTCAGAATAGCAAACAAAGTGACAAATTTCCCATGATCGTTTTCTTGGTGAGAAAGATGGACTAAATCTTTTTTTATTTTACATTTAATTTATTTGGTTGTTTTCTTTCTCTTTATTTAATACGTGAAGTACACATATTCTTTGCATTTTGTCAGGTAAATGACCAGATGTTAATAAAAAAGAAAATTTCTTTCATCTTGAAACGGATTGTCTCTATTTCATTGATTTCAATGTTTCGGGTTACGAACGTTTCGGGTTACGAACCGAGTTCTGGAACGAATTAAGTTCATAACCCGAGGTACCACTGTACTTGTTTCTTACCAAAAATGCAGATCTTGTAACTTCGACAACATCATGGGCATAAATTGTAACATACAAATGAAGAATAAATTAAAAAAATTGTTAGTTTCAAACATATATATATATCTGCTTTGTTGACTAGAGAACATGATACACTCTGAATGTCCTATTGTTAAGCACCAGTTTGAAATATTTTGAATAATTGCCGACTCCTTTTCGTACTTCATCACAAAACCGCAGAACACTACTCCTTACTAAACCTGGTTCTGTCTTGCCATTGTCTGGTATCTGAAATACAGAAGGTTCAAAAAGGTCAATCTTGCTGACAGTTGAATATCAGATATAAAAGATTTAAAATTCTTTGAAAAAGTATGTTAACTAATACAGCTGGACTAACAATGTATTTCAGCATAGAGGTCTAAAGGCAAACTCGACACAGTCTAAGTTGTATATCTCTCCAGTTTTCACACAAAATACCTTGAAAAACTAAAACTGATAACTACAAACCTTGATAACATGAAAGCTCTGTTATCTTGAATAAGTAAATTAATATCAGTTTCAGTAAACAATATAATTTATAGAAGATGATGGTAGAGACATAGATTTATTTATCAATCTGCCATTTCTGCAAATACACTGGGGCTAGCTTTCAGCAAGGTATTATGGGTACGACTGGTTCTCGTTTGAAAACATTTTTATTACTATTGGGGACAAAATAGTAAAGGTATAACATTGTATGAGTTTTAACTATCATGTCTTGCAAAAATTATAAACTAAACTTTCAGCAAGCATTTTTGATGCATGTACAAATGCACAGATTTAATTTCATGATAATCCACTGCTTTAAAGAAACAATATAGTAAGAACATGATGGAAGATATTTGTTAAAAACCTGAGGCAGCCTAGGGGTCTATTCTTTCTCAAGTGTTCCAGCAATTTTATAATCTGTTTACATTATTAGCTGATACATATAAAACTTAATCACTTAATTTAAAGATAAAACAAAACATCCCCATCTGAGTTTTCTTGCAATGTCTAAAGTAAATCTAAATATAGTTATGGATGCTATGATTTCATTTGCTTTCTGGGCTATCATTTGTTGTGGCTATATAAAATTCATTAATAGGGAATCATGACCTATTATTTTCACAGACTGGTTACTCAACAATGCATGTTTTTTTTTTTAGCAAAATCCAATACAAATTGATATGCCATTAACAAAAGTGAACAAAGTGTGCATTGTCATCTGTAGACAGACTGTCATACTTCCTGTATGCTGTAAGCAGTCATGTACTGTCACTAGTGCATAGACTGTCATACTTCCTGTATGCTGTAAGCAACCATGCACTGTCACTAGTGCATAGACTCTGTCATACTTCCTGTATGCTGTAAGCAACCATGCACTTTCACTAGTGTATAGACCCTGTCATACTTCCTGTATGCTGTAAGCAACCATGCACTATCACCTGTGGTCCTACTCCCAGTGTACTGTGAACAGTCATGCATTGTGACTTGTAGACAAACCCTGTCATGCTCACAATACTCAGTAAGCAGTCATAAACTGTCATCTAGAAAGACCATGTCATACAATAGACAGTAAGCAGTCATAAACTGTCATCTAGATAGACCCTGTCATACAATACACAGTAAGCAGTCATAAACTGTCATGTGGATAGACCCTGTCATACACTACACAGTAAGCAGTCATGCACTGTCATCTAGATAGACCCTGTCATACAATACACAGTAAGCAGTCATGTACTGTCATCTGGATAGACCCTGTCATACACTACACAGTAAGCAGTCATGCACTGTCATCTAGATAGACCCTGTCATACAATACACAGCAAACAGTCATGCACTGTCATCTGGATAGACCCTGTCATACAATACACAGTAAGCAGTCATAAACTGTCATCTAGATAGACCCTGTCATACAATACACAGTAAGCAGTCATAAACTGTCATCTAGATAGACCCTGTTGTACTCACAGTGTGCTGTGAGCAGTCATGTACTGTCATTTGTATATAGATATGTGATGTTCATTTTTCTCCTGAGATGCTCACATGTATGACAAAGCCCTGGATAAACCCATGCACAACAACAACAACTTTAAGCAACACATACCTCTCCATTATCCATATCTAATAGATCTGGTAGTCGGCACCCTGTAGATGGTGCTAAACAAATACTGTCCTCCAGAATGATGTAATTGGTGTTGTACTTCATCAGAATCGCATAAACATCCTCTGGTGTCCTTCTGGCATACATCTGATATAGCTGTTTGGATAAGACACATGGATATTTTACAATACACGTGTCCACTAAACATGAATTTTAAGAAAACGATGAATTTCATGTTTTGCAAGGTTTTGGTGTTGGAGACATATATGTGAGTTAATCCATGAAAAAATAAATTCATTTGAAATGAACACAAAATGTAAACTTATTTTTATCAAGTAGGTATACTCTCCAGTATTTTAAAAAAATACTTCACCAAATTACAACTGGCAACAAAAAACCTAGAAAACACAAAAGCTCAGATATTTTGAGCTGGTAAATTAATTTCATTTCTATTCATAAGCATGCTTTGTAGCTGATGGCATAAAGAGAAATTTGTGCAACAAAAAGCCATTTTTGCAAGTCACTGTGGGTAATCTTTTGCAAAGAAATTGTGTACTAATTGGTAATTTTTGTAAGTCAAAAGGGGTGATTTTTTGCTTTATAAAATGCAAACATTTCCAAATAATAACCAAAATTGATTGTGTAAAGTTGAAAATAATGACTTGTAAAGATTGAATCAATTTGTAATGCAGTTTCCACTGCATAGACTGTTACCAGTCATCCTTCTAACTGAAGCGGAAATTCTTTTATCTGCTTATAACAGATGAGCTTTCATGTCGAGACAGTTTCTAGCCATCAACTTTAAATTGGTATTCATTATTTTTTCAAAAATCTTGAATACCTACTAAAATTTTAAAATTTGATGTGGTTCAACTATTTGGCAGCCATGAAATTTGAATGATCCACTATTAGCTGAAAATTCTAATATTTAAAAAAGTACAACCAATTTTCAATGTAAAAATATAAGAATGTAAGAACAAGTTGTTTCACAGTAATAACAAGCAATATAAAGTAAATGTTCGTCAAAACTCAATAAAATATACACAAATTCATAAAAACAAAAAAAGTTAAAATATTCATCAAAATTCTTTATTCAAATGTTTATTACCCAGATATGAAAATATTCATCAATATTCCCCCAAATATGAAGATATTCAATATAAAAAACTCCCATAAATACAAAAATATTCATCAAAATTCCCCCAAATATGAAAATATTCATCAAAACTCCCCCAAATATGAAAATATTCAATAAAAAAAACACCCATAAATATGAAAATATTCATCAAAATTCCCTCAAATATGAAAATATTCAATAAAAAAACTCCCCAAATATGAAAATATTCATCAAAATTCCCCCTAAATATGAAAATAATCATCAAAATTCCCCCAAATATGAAAATATTCAATAAAAAAACACCCATAAATATGAAGATATTCATCAAAATTCCCTCAAATATGAAAATATTCAATAAAAAAACTCCCCAAATATGAAAATACTCATCAAAATTCCCCCTAAATATGAAAATAATCATCAAAATTCCCCCAAATATAAAAATATTCATCAATATTCCCCCAAATATGAAGATATTCAATATAAAAAACTCCCATAAATACAAAAATATTCATCAAAATTCCCCCAAATATGAAAATATTCATCCAAACTCCCCCAAATATGAAAATATTCAATAAAAAAAACACCCATAAATATGAAGATATTCATCAAAATTCCCTCAAATATGAAAATATTCAATAAAAAAACTCCCCAAATATGAAAATATTCATCAAAATTCCCCCTAAATATGAAAATAATCATCAAAATTCCCCCAAATATGAAAATATTCAATAAAAAAACACCCATAAATATGAAGATATTCATCAAAATTCCCTCAAATATGAAAATATTCAATAAAAAACTCCCCCAAATATGAAAATATTCATCAAAATTCCCCCCAAATATGAAAATATTCATCAAACCAACCCCCCCATAATGAAAATGTTCATCAGAACTCAACCAAAACATGTATAAAAATAAAAAATAAAATGGGTTGACAGCATGTGATGTGTTTGGAGGCTCATAGTGAAGCTGTCAAGTTATGTCAAGTTATTCATGAATGGACAATGTCCAAAGGTCTCAACTTTTTCTTTAAAATGTAGATGCAGAACAAAATTTAGCAAGGCACACTAATTACAACATACTTGTTTAATATCATTAAAAAATATTTAATTTCTTAAACAAAACAATATTGACTGTGTTGTTTGGTTTTGCAATGGATCCAGTGAATGAAGTGTCCATTACTTTACTGACCTCTTTAGTTCTGAGTCTCAGGTGCTTATCTTCGTAGTGAGGGTGGTTGGTGATTGGTCGACCAGTGCACAGCTTCACTCCAGCCAACAGCTGCATACTGCCAGTAAATGAAGCTCCTTTAGGAGTTTCTTTTCTGGAGAAAAAAGATCTTTCAAGTGAAAAATACTTTTCAACTGAATCAATACATTATGAATTGTAAATTACAAGATATGAATTTGAGACAACAATGACATATTTATACTGAATATAACTTACAAACATTTTCTGTTGCTATTATACTGTCTCAGCTCTATTCACATATATTTAATGACACCGAAATTAATAAAGACTGACGGTTTTAGCAAATAATATGATAAAACAAATTCATGTCTTCTGATCAGATATGTAATAATTGTTTTGTTTGTTTGTTTGATTAGGATTTTTAACGTAGCTTTTAACAATTTTTCAGTCATATCGCTACGATGTCTGCTGTGAGGCAGTTTATAGTGATGTCTAGCACTGAGGCATCATGCCGCAGACATGTAGCATGATGTCCCACCCAGTCACATTATCCTGACACCAGGCCGACCAGTCCTAACACTAACCTCTTAATGCTGAGCGTCAAGCGAGGCAGCTGTTAGTACCATTTTTGTAAGTCTTTGGTATGACTCGGCCGGGGATCGAACCCACGACCTCCCGCTTCCGCGGCGAACGCTCTAACCACTAGGCCACCGGAGCGGTTGTAATAATTGTACTTTCAATACATAAAGAACATAATACATAAGAATCGTACATATTCGGGGGGGGGGGGGGAGGGAGGGAGGGGGATGGGATCTTAGTACTCAAGTAGTGTCTTCAATTTTAGACATGTAATTGAGTGTGTGTTTTGAATTTTTAATGTAGCTTTAACAGTTTGTCAGTCATGTCACTACCATGTCTACAGTGTGACAGTTTATAGTGATGTTTAGCACTGGAGCATCATGCCAGACATGTAGCACCATGTCCCACCCAGTCACATTATCCTGACACCAGTCCGACCAATCCTAACACTAACCTCTTAATGCTGAACGCCTAGCGAAGCAACTTCTTCTATCATATTTATAAGTCACTGGTATGACTTGACTGGGGTTCATACCCATCACCTCTCACATCCGAGGTGGATGTTCTAACCACTAGGCCACTGAAGGTGACATGTAATTAAATATACATATATGCAAATAGCCAGAACACTTTATCATGGAGTTTCTCAATAATAAAAAAGCATATTGATGGATAGTAGATAGAAATAAAGACAAAGAGATGGAACTTCTATTTGTTGAGTCATAAAACCAAGATAAATCAATAAAACCAAGATAAATTAATAAAATATGATCATACAATGAGTGACTTATCTGTACACTAAATATTGCCAAACATTTGTTCAAAAAAGACCTTTGTGTCTGAATGGAAAATATCTAAAGAGATGTGCCATGCTATTCATGTTTCATACAAATGAATTCAAATTCATCAATCTATCACGAAATGGAGTCAATAACATTGACAGATAAAACCAAACTGTAAAGAACTATAACTTTAAATGTCAGCCACTAAATCAAATAACACATTTACCCGTACTTCTGAATTAAAGCAACATCTGTAGAAATGAAATTGGTTTAAACAGTATTTATTTACAGAAGTCATCTTGGAAAGTACATTGAGATATGGAGAAGTCATCTTGGAAAGTACATTGAGATATGGAGAAGTCATCATGGAAAGTACATTGAGATATGGAGAAGTCATCTTGGAAAGTACATTGAGATATGGAGAAGTCATCTTGGAAAGTTCATTGAGATATGGAGAAGTCATCTTGGAAAGTACATTCAGATATGGAGAAGTCATCTTGGAAAGTACATTCAGATATGGAGAAGTCATCTTGGAAAGTACATTCAGATATGGAGAAGTCATCTTGGAAAGTTCATTGAGATATGGAGAAGTCATCTTGGAAAGTTCATTGAGATATGGAGAAGTCATCTTGGAAAGTGCATTGAGATATGGAGAAGTACATTGAGATATGGAGAAGTACATTGAGATATGGAGAAGTGCATTGAGATATGGAGAAGTACATTGAGATATGGAGAAGTACATTGAGATATGGAGAAGTGCATTGAGATATGGAGAAGTACATTGAGATATGGAGAAGTACATTGAGATATGGAGAAGTACATTGAGATATGGAGAAGTACATTGAGATATGGAGAAGTGCATTGAGATATGGAGAAGTGCATTGAGATATGGAGAAGTACATTGAGATATGGAGAAGTACATTGAGATATGGAGAAGCAAGCTTAAGTTTATTTAAATCTTTGTCCTCCTCATTAACAATAATATTCACTTTTATGATATGGCTGATGTGATTAATATTACAAGCATTCAAACATGCTATTGATGTATTAAAAGAAAATTATATATACATTATTGTAATAATGTCAGACAGTAACTTACAATCATTTACAGCAGTTACTGTATACATGTACATGCAATTCAACAAGTGAAAAAGAAAACAGTTTTAGCTTACATTGATGGAGTTGGGATGGGGGTGGGAATAGATAAATGAAATTAACTTCAGGTGTGTGGTATATATTTATAATTAACAAAATAGGTACCATAGATATAACAGCTTAAAGTGTTGAGATTAAGCAAACCTTCAAGTTGTAATTATATACTTATAATAATAATAATAATAATAATAATAATAATAATAATAATAATAATAATAATAACAATAATTATTATAACAATAACAATAATAATAATAACAACAACAACAACAACAACAACAATAATAATAATAATAATAATAATAATAATAATAATAATAATAATAATGAGGACTTTGTATAGCACCTAATCTTTAGAAGCTCTAAGCGCTTTACAACATCTTTAATGATATGACTACGCTACAGAAAAACAAATAACAAAAACCATGAAATTGTAAAACATAAAACATGCTGAAAACATATAAGATACAAAATATTATTAGGTCTCAAAGTTTGTTTCTGCAGTCGAAAAATGTGAGTTTTAAGAGCATTCTTAAAAAGGGACCTCTATGTCTTTGTGTCTAATTTCGATGGGCAATTCATTCCACATCCCTGGGCCCTGGTATGCAAAAGAACGTTGTCCATATGACTTCGTTTTTTTAGTGGGAACAATGAGTATATGATTGTCAGAAAAGGAGCGTAAGTATCTTGCTGGTGTATACAACACATGGGTGAGGCCGGATATGTATGTTGTGCTGGAGTCTGTCAGTGAAACATAGCACAGAGAACAATTGTGTTTGATTCTGTATCGAATTGATAGCCAGTGTAAGGTATAAAGCAGTGGTGAGGTGTGCTTTGACCGAGGAACTCCAAAGATGATCCGAGCAGCTGTGTTTGGAAGTTTCTGGAGTAGATATTGAGAAGAAAAAGACAGAATTGAGTTACAATAGTCCAGTCTTGAAAGTACTAATGAACACACAAGTGTTTTAGTGGCATCAACTGAAAGATATTTGCGAATGGAACTGATGTGCATCAGTTCAAGATATGCAGCCTTGCATTTGTTTGTGACATTTTGGTGCAATGTGAGAGTACTTTTCTGATAACACCTTGGTTTCATACTGACTGTGAATTTAATGGTGGTGTTGATGATATTTATTGTCTGAGGTAACAGATGTGAATGAGAAAGTCTTTGTGTAGTGATCAGAATAATTTTATATATAATATATTTATAATAACAAAATAAGTACCAGAGATATAACAGCTTAAAGTGTTGAGATCAAGCAAACCTTGTAATTATATAATAATAATAATAATAATAATAATAATAATAATAATAATAATAATAACAATAATAATAATAATAATAATAATTATAATAACAAAATAAGTACCAGAGATATAACAGCTTAAAGTGTTGCGATCAAGCAAACCTTCTAGTTGTAATTTATGCATATGGACCATCTGAAAATTTCCTTGTCGAACTAAACTGATTGTGAAGGGTTACCCATTAATAACAGAGTTATATCTGTAATATGGGGCATAATTCCATTGGTTCGGTTTCAATAATATATTTTGAAGATACTAAGAGAAAATGCTTTGCAGTGCAGTTTCTAGTGTACCATATGAACATATGTTGCTAATCTAAGATTAAAATGTAGTTTGAAAAGATTACCATTTAATATAAAAAAAATCATCAAGTCAAAGTGTTATGTACACAGTCTGAGCTAGCTTTTCTCCCTGATAGTAACACACTGGGAGTTTCTCTAGATTCAAACTTAGGTGTAATTTAAATGAGTGCAACAAAGAGTTGTTTGAAAATTTTCAAAGAAAGAATATTCAATTCTGCATGAGACTTTGGAAAAATGAACTTTGGTACTGATTTGTCTTTGCAAAGGGTGTTTGACATTTTTTCCATTATGAAGTTGTCTCCATTAGTTACCAACTGGACACCTGTGTGTGTGTGTGTGTGTGTGTGTGTGTGTGTGTGTGTGTGTGTGTGTGTGTGTGTGTGTGTGTGAAATAAAAGCTCATATATATCACATAGATCATGGAGCCATACCATACCATAATACATTTTTTAAAAACGTTGTCATTCTAAGTTTGTAGTGCTTTGAAATGAGAGATCGGTCCAAAAAAATAAGAAATCCCCTTTTGGTTCAGTCCATCTTTAACTAGCAAATAAAAAAGTAAAACTTTAACATGAAACATAATATAAAAATTTTAAATCTGAGCCTAATATTCAGTGTTGAAGGATGTACAGACTTTTGGATGGACTCGCACACATATCTTAAAGTGATCACTTTGTCAATCTTCTGCCATGAACATCTAAACAAAAGCAAAAATTACAATGCTTGCTGGGAAAATAACTTACATGATCCATTCCATCAATTCAACGGTATCTGGGTCCCAGAATTCCTTCAAATCTTCTAGCTCTTTCAGAACAGTTGGCAAAGCCTAAACAATGAAATTATGGTGTACAGTTGAGGTACAAATAAACATTTATTTCTTTCAAGAAAAATGCAGTGTCCCCCTTCTTAAACTGCACCCTCCCACCCAATCTGTGGCCATCTGCTTTAAACAGCCAGAATCCTATGGTACCAACACGTTCGAGTTTAAAAGTACCACTCAAGGATGGCCACCCCTTTAATGCAGGCAGTAGCTGGCAAATTAGCACACACTCTGTTAAATCTATCTCTCACAGAGAGAAATCTCACTAATATTTGCACATTATGGCATCAGTTTACCAGACAGTAAAATGGTATGTTGACTTCTCTTAGATTATGAAATGTACTTAACTGGGTACTAGGCTGGAAAAAAAGTTACACGTTACAGGATCACTTCTTTCTGTAAACACTGAGCATCCCATATGATAACTACAAATTGCCATCCCATATGATAACTACAAATTGCCATCCCATGTGATAACTACAAATTGCCATCCCATGTGATAACTACAAATTGCCATCCCATATGATAACTACAAACTGCCATCCCATGTGATAACTACAAATTGCCATCCCATGTGATAACTACAAATTGCCATCCCATATGATAACTACAAATTGCCATCCCATATGATAACTACAAATTGTCATCCCATATGATAACTACAAATTGCCATCCCATATGATAACTACAAATTGCCAATGAAGGAATAAGTTGTTGCAAAATGTCATCACACATTCTCAGTCAAGAACAAAATGTGAAATCAATTCAACTAAACCAAATGGGTTGGGGTGAGCTCTTTTGATCTGATTTCAAACAGATTTAATAAACATTACCAGTACACACTGAACTGCAGAGAGTGGGAAAACAAAATCAACAGATGTAGAGGATAGCTACTGCCCAGATTTTACGTAAAGGTGGTTTTGTACCACAATCAATCATAATTCATAATTTTCTTAAAATAAGTGATATTTCATTATATTAAGTCCATAACCTGATAATATACCTTTGATTTTAAATGAAAATATTAAATATTATAAAATTAGTTAAGCCTTTCCAAGATTATATATATATATATATATATATATATATATATATATATATATATATATATATATATATATATATATATATATATATATATATATATATATATTCATTCCCGTTGCTAGATAGGCAACCCCTTTTACAAAGCCACTTTCTTGCTATAGAAGGGGTGTCCTTACAAGACAGGGTCGATTGTATGATACAGCCTCCCAAGAATAGGACTATGATACAACATTACAGAATATGACTATTATACAACCTCCCATAATATGACTATGATACAACCTCCCATAATATGACTATGGTACAACCTCACATAATATGACTATGATACAACCTTCCATAATATGACTATGATACAGCCTCCCATAATATGACTATGATACAAGATCCCAGAATATGACTAGATACAACATCCCATAATATAACTATGATACAAGATCCCAACATATGACTATAATACAAGATCCCATAATATGACTATGATACAACCTCCCATAATATGACTATGATACAACTTTCCATAATATGACTATGATACAACCTCTCATAATATGAATATGATACAACCTCCCATAATATGACTATGATACAAGATCCCAGAAGATGATTATGATACAACCTCTCATAATATGACTATGATACAACATCCCATAATATAACTATGATACAAGATCCCAGAATATGACTATGATACAACATCCCATAATATAACTATGATACAAGATCCCATAATATGACTATGATACAAGATCCCAGAATATGACTATGATACAACTTCCCATAATATGACTATGATACATGATCCCAGAATATGACTATGATACAACATCCCATAATATAACTATGATACAAGATCCCATAATATGACTATGATACAAGATCCCATAATATGACTATGATACAACCTCCCATAATATGACTATGATACAACCTCCCATAATATGACTATGATACAACCTCCCATAATATGACTATGATACAACCTCTCATAATATGACTATGATACAACCTCCCATAATATGACTATGATACAAGATCCCAGAATATGATTATGATACAACCTCCCATAATATGACTATGATGCAACCTCCCATAATATGACTATGATACAATATCCCAGAATATGAATATGATACAACCTCCCAGAATATGACTGATACAACCTACCATAATATGACTATGATACAGCCTCCCATAATATGACTATGATACAACCTCCCATGATATGACTATGATACAAGATCCCAGAATATGACTATGATACAACCTCCCATAATATGACTATGATACAACCTCCCAGAATATGACTATGATACAATATCCCAGAATATGACTATGATACAACCTCTCAGAATATTACTGATACAACTTCCTTGAATCTGACAACAGTAAAACAGACCTAAATAATTAAGATGTAACCTCCCTGAATATGGCTCTACTTCTTTGATATGAAATGCAATAAAACAATCAGAAAGTAAAAATTGGATTTTTTTTATTGACAAGGCCCATTATGTATAGGACAGTTCAAATTTATTTGAAAATGATAAAACAGTAGTGATGGTAACTAAGAAGAAATGCCTACATACATTCACATCTGTAAAGTCAAACACACTAAATCACAAAGAAAAAGCCATTTACCTTTACAAATATAAAATATTTTTTTTAATGTACTGAGATGGGGCTTGATTCAATTTACTTTTGTGCATTGTTTTCAAAATACTATCTCAGTATATGGTCATACCTATATTTATAACATGTATAAAGCTGGTGGTTTTAACTGGTAAAAATAGGAACAAATTCCTAACTGATATATCAATAAGGCTGGATATAAGTGACTCTTTCTACAAACTCAGGTAGTTATTTTAATTTTTATGCAGGTTATCTTTGTTGTAGGTTTTATCATTAATATTTGTTAAAGTTACCAAAATTCTGATAACCATATCTTCACACAGGTTACTGGCAAGTACACAAGTTATGTTCTGATGCAGTGATCTATAAATACAATGAATCAACTTACAATGGCAAATAGTAATCCCAGCACTATCAGGGTGGCAAAATGACGAATAACATGAATCTGCAAGAAAAATGTACTTAAATTAAACATCTATTTTAATATTATAGTAAATCAAGTTTCCTACAACTAGCTCCCTGATCTCATACACTCTGTACTTTTGCAAACATCACATTATGCAATTCTGTTTTTAAAAAAGTATTCTAATTGTAGCTGGTTATATTTTAGCAATTATGGATCTAGACTGCTTACAATAATTATGTGATAAACATGGACACAACTGATTCTATTCAATTTCCCTCTGAAACCACACAAATTTCACAACTGCTACAAATTCATGACATTTGATAAAATAATAGTTTTGTTAATATAAGTTAAGGTAATTTAATCCTGCGAGTATTCCATGGAAGTAATCTATAATAAAAGACTTTCACAATTTAAAACAAAAGGTTATTGTTTATCTCTTGTATTATATCTACATCTCACAAATATCTCAGTAATTTAGAAAAGCATAAAATGAAGGTCACAGTAACTTTGTTTTATTGTAAGGGTGTAGTATCACAGACATGTAGTGAATTATCAAGTATTATGATTGGAACATACACAGCATAAAAAAATAAGCTTTAAAAATAAAATTTCAACAAGTCACTAAAACATGAAGTACTGTATAAGTAACAAAGACCTCATTTTTCAATAAGGATGAAGAGCTGATCAAGATGCTTCCACTTCCATTTTCAAAATCCTAGCTTTAAAAGTATGGCATGCCAAAACTTGTATGCTTTAACAGTATGGCATGCCAAAACTTGTATGCTTTAACAGTATGGCATGCCAAAACTTATATGCTCATGAGCTAAGTACAAAACTAGAAATAAAATATGTCATGATAAGCTACTTTTGTGTAAGAGTTTGGAAGCAACAGATCAATAGCATCATCAGTTTTATGATTCAAGTGAACAGTACCTTAGAAAAGAACATCAACTACAAAATTTAGCCCAAGTCTGTGAAGCATAAAATATGGACCATATTGACATATAAAATAAAAGAGTAGTGTTCATCAAAATGCATCCCCTCACAAAGTTTCACAATTGTTCATTATTTATGCAAAATAAACCTTAGTACATAAGATTGTACATAGATAGTATGCAAAATAAAAAATATGTGGTAAGATTAAGATGCATTCTCTCACAAAGTTTCATGATTTCAGGTATAACAGTATTATCAAGGGGTTAACAACCTATGTGACCATGAGCTATATACAGGCTAAAGCACAATCCAATAAAATGTGAAACATAGGTCATAGCAACCTTCTTTCGCTGTCCGTTTCTACTACTAGCAGAGATGCATACAATCAAGTACATAATGCTGGAAAACAATGATATGCACTAGTCCATGTTACAAGTGAGTTGCAAATGTTACTCAATTGAGTCTTTGTTATACAATACACAGTATACTTCTCCACTCCACTGTTCACACTTTTACTGAATAATGATGCATAAATGATGCAAGCCTGATACTAAAATGGATGAAAAACATGAAAATATTGTTTTATTACAGATCTGCTTAGATAAACATATACCAATTGCTTGAAACTTGAGAAACTACAGATACACACATAACCCTTGATTTCTATCTAATATTCAGTCAAACCATCAGTAATCTAGGTGTTGTAAGTTTCCTTTTCAAATAGCTATAACACATCTTTATGAGTTAGATAAGGGAGAAGTTGAGAGTCAGAGAATGTCAAAATTTATGACTTTTGCCTGGTCAGACATTGTTATGCTTGCCTCAGATCACCAGTATTTTCATGACTGTGCAGCTTTGTTAATACACAGCCATACCAAAGACACCAGTATTTTCATGACTGTGCAGCTTTGTTAATACATTGTCATACCAATTACACTAGTATTTTCATGACTGCAGCTCTGATAATATTAATATACTGTCATACCAAAGACACCAGTATTTTCATGATTGTGCAGCTTTGTTAATACATTCTTACACCAAAGACAACAGTATTTTCATGATTGTGCAGCTTGTTAATACACTGTCATACCAAAGACACCTGTATTTTCATGAATGTGCAGCTTTGTTAATATACTTGTCATACCAAAGACACCTGTATTTTCATGAATGTGCAGCTTTGTTAATACACTGTCATACCAAAGACACCAGCAGATATTAAGCCAGGTATGTAATTATTTTTTCACAAGAAAAATGTCAGTACCATATTTAATCACTTATAAGCTGAGTCAAAATGCCAATAATAAAGATCCTGATATGCCAAAGCACAATGTACATGCAGCTCAGGGTCTATGTTTTTTGTTCTACTGAACTCCTAAAATACTGCAAAGACTCAGATCTGCAGGTGCAATATTTGATAACAGATCTGGGTCTGTGCAGTTTGTAGTTGGACTTGTATCATAAGCAAGAAAGAAAAATTCCAACTATACAAAAATAACTAAATGATTTATTCTGGTCAAAGTTACACATGCATGTCATAAAAGAGAAGACTGCTGATTGGCCAGAATATATGGAGCATTTCTAGTTCATTACCCCAACTAAATTTTGACCAATCAGAATATGTCCCAACATTATCTGCTTTATAAAGAGATTACAAATGCATGCATTCTGTGAAATATGGTAGGATTTGGCTGAGACACTTAAAATACTCATTTGATAAGTAAGATGACAACATGTTTCTTTTGGACAGTAATAATGAACTTACAGAAAGATCTGCAGGCTATTTCCCCTGGGCATGACATTGTATCAATAAATGCCAGTTACCATGGCAACTATAACACTGCCTGACCAGATGAAAAATTACTCAAATTCAGACATTCTTTATCTCTTAATTTCCCAATGGGCTAACTTGTAAATACATGTATGTGAAAGCTCACTTAAAGGGAAACTTTATGCACATCAAATCAACACTTATACATGTACTATCGAAAAGTCACAATAAATGCTAACATCATTCAATGTGTTCATAATATTGATCTATTTAATTACCAAGGTAACTATGTAAAAGAAAGCCATCATTTCTTTTGTGATGTGTTCTTGATTGACAAGAAGTATGCAATGGTTATTTATAATTGACACATGTTAAGTGATATTGAACTTCACTTGTT
The DNA here is from genome assembly GCA_029339505.1 of Unio delphinus. NCBI lineage: Eukaryota > Metazoa > Mollusca > Bivalvia > Unionida > Unionidae > Unio > Unio delphinus. The sequence continues at coordinate 12,423,135 of JAQISU010000242.1, read as the reverse complement.
AAGGGTTGAAAATGTGGCCATACTTATTCTCAAGGTGCAAATCTACATTTAGGCATAGTAATGCTCATGCAGTGAAGTTTTACTCAGTCCAACCAAATTATATCTGATCAAATGAAAAGGATGAGTGGTTTTCTTACTGACCTAGTTTGGTGATTTTTACTTGAACAATACTTGAGATTGAATCAAAGTTAGTGAAGCATGAAATACGAGTCACAGTTATGTACCTCTGTGACAAAAAATAACTTTAGCCAATAAATGTAAAATATAGGTCACAGGAACCTTCTTTAGTTGTAACGCTTAACTAAAAATCAAAGATGCAAATAATTAATGATTGTAGCATGAACAGAGCCTGAGAAATAAACATCAAAGTAACCAAAGTCAGTTAAGCATAAAATATGGGTCACAATGACCTACTTTTGCAATGCGGGTGTATAACACATCTAAAAATCATCCTCTCACAAAGTTGCATGATTCCTATTCATAAAGCATGTAATGAACTAGAGCTAACTGAAAGAAAAATAACCAAAATGTACATGTACACCGTTAACCACCCACCTTAGTGCAAACTTGATTTGAAAGCCCTTCAAAAATTATGCCTGTGACCGTGGGAAAATAGAATGACCATGCTTTTATCTGTAACTCTCCTTTACTTTGTTTGTTTTGTTTGTTTTTTATGGTTTAACGCCATTTTTCAGCACAATATAGGCTATACATGGCGGCAAGTATTAATGTCCATCATTAAAGAACCCCGAAACCCCACAGAAAGAACCACCGACCCATGAGAAGCTACCGGCAAGCTTTTGCCCACATTGGCCGAATCTGAGACTTGAACCCACACTGACAGAGGTGAGATGGCGGTGATCCATAACGGACAGTGCTTTAGACCACTTGGCCACCTTTACTTTGTAGGGGTGAATGAGAAATGAACATACAAAAATTAACATGCTAGGTCTTTTACGCAAAATACCAGTATCCATATTTCCAGCACTGTTAGCAAAAAGGTAAAGACTAAGCTTTGGAACCTAATGGTAAGCCTATCAAGTTTTGGTGACATATCTTACACAGCAACATTCATGGGTCATGTAGGTATAGTTTTTTCTTATCTACCCTGTCAAATGAGATGTGAACACCTACTGACTGTTATGATTATGCACCGACTTGCTGTCTGATGAGTCAAAAAACAGATTTGGTAGATAATCAATCAGTTGTCAAGCTTTGCTGACGAATCAAAAAACAGATTTGGTAGGTAATCAATCAGTTCTCATGCAGGCTAACACATCAAAAAACAGATTTGGTAGGTAATCAATCAGTTCTCATGCAGGCTAACACATCAAAAAACAGATTTGGTAGGTAATCAATCAGTTCTAATGCAGGCTAACACATCAAAAATCAGATTTGGTAGGTAATCAGTTGTGAAGCCTCGCAGACAAATCAAAAAGGCAAATTTGGTAGGTAATCCATCAGGGGTCAAGCCTCGCTGACTAATCAAAAAACAGATTTGGTAGGTAATCAATCAGTTCTCATGCAGGCTAACACATCAAAAAACAGATTTGACAGGTAATCAGTTGTGAAGCCTCACCTGTCTAACACCATGTCAGGTATTATCTCAGACCAAATAGTCTATCAGATCCAATAAGAGGCAACTTTTCTTAATGAGACGAGTTTGGACTGACCCTTGACCCTCTTTAAACACATTAACCCCTAGCGCCATGTTTACGGGGCATGATGTAGTAGCATACTTCCAAGATCTGTAGCGTCAAGGTCATGCATGATACACTAAAGTGTATGATATTATAGAAAGGTAGACAGATTTAGCTCTACAAAGATATCAAATAATCTGGACATTTTAGTTGCACTACAAAATAGAGGGAAAAACCTAATTTTTTGGGACCCATTTTGTTTCCACCCAAAATTTGCCCATGGTCAGAATCTGATTTTGTGTAAAGAATTTAGACTTTATGGCCTCAGATCTAAGGCAGACTGGTCTGAAGTGCACACAGACTGGTGAACCTGTGCAAAAGGTAGGATAAGGTGGACTTTTTGATTTAAGAGTCTTCTCCATGCGAAAATTATGGGTCCATTAAGCAAGACAAAACAAAAAAAGAAAAAGAACTCCAACCTTTCACCTTTTGCTTATGCGCCAGCATACTAACCGATGGAAAAATTGCATTTTTAGCACAACTAGACATTGGGCTAACAGAAAATTGCAGCAAAAACCTCCAGGGGTTAATGTATTAACAGTGGACAGGGGTCATACTACATGGCAAAGTGGGTGACTAAGTTGACCAACAAAAAAAACTTTGCCCCCTTGAGTAGTTACTGTGTCGTAGCCACAGGCAAAACATATTGATACAACGTTACTGAAAACATTTGCACATTTTTCATGTGTTTTAATCAACCATTAACACTTTTCCCCACCTATAACAACAGTCATCAGCATCCAATTTCTGCAAAGTTATCATTTTATGATGAAAACATACAAACTTGTGTTTCAGAACTCAAAACATCAATATCTAAACAACAATTGTGTTTTAAGAATAAAATCAGTGAAATATATTTCTAAATATATTTTTTGAAGATTTTATGTGCCATGCTTGAACTAATTTAGTCATAAATTCAATTTTAAACTTAAGTGAACATGCCAACAGCTTTATTCCTGTACCTAGGAGATACCTCTCCAATAGACACTCTGTTTTAGTAATTGATTCGGCACATAATACAATTCATGGACAGCAAAGTATAAATATTATGTGATAAAAAAAAATTGCCCAAAAATAACCATTTTCAGGTCAGAAATATATGGAACAATCCTTTGTTGTGGAATTTAAGAACCACTGTAAAGTCAAGCTTACTGTTTTCTTGACTCATTCTTGTGAAAATATGAATAAAGCAGTGAAGCAAATAATATCTAACCAACCCAAAATGTTATTATTAGATAATCAAATACTATAAACTTATTATTCTATTGATGGATTATTGTGCTAAAGCTAGAAAGGGTAAAAGTAAATGTTCATATTAAGAAAATCAGTTTCTAAAAAAAGACGCACCCACATGGTAAGTCTGGCACCATATTTCTTTTCAGCTGTATTCAATTGAAAACAAGAATGTAGTTCATTCATACAATGATTTAATATTTCAATTTTTTAAAATAAAATTTAAAAAGATTAAAAATAAAAAATATTCTCAAGTGGCAGTTGTGTAAGTATTTTGACCTATTTGTAATTATAAGGTATAAGTTTGCTGTGCTCTTTTGAAGCCAAATCAAATGCAAATATCATTCCATCCAAACATGCAGTTTCAGTACACTAAATGAGAATATCATACATTCATACTTAAAAAAATGTGTTTATAATATATATATATATATATATATATATATATATATATATATATATATATATATATATATATATATATATATGTACTACACAGAGAAAGTTTTACTTGTAGATTAACTACTGCTTAAAACCAAGATTAAATGCAAATATGTGAAATGAGAAACAGAGGACGTGGTTCAAAACAAGAGGACACACATGCACACACAGAGACACACACACTTTGTCTTTCTTACTTTGCTCCAATTTCTTACAGTTCAGCTCTCAATTCTCTCTTTTATCCAAAAGGAGAAGTCACTTCTCTCTAAGATTCAAGTCTAACTTGACCCCTGAGCTCAGTCATACACAATTTAATTTATGTACATGTAGTTGTATATATGTATTTATGTATATGTATTTGTATATATGTATTTGTGTATATGTATATGTATTTGTGTATATGTATTTATGAAGTGTATTGTTATTGGCAAGAGTAATAGACACAGACATTGTAATTTCTTTAAAGAGTGAAAGAAAATAAGATTAGCATATATACTCACAAGTCGAGTCAAACTACAAACAACAAAGATCCTCATCTGCCATTGCACATTGTCAGATCTGGGTCTGTACAGTTTGCATTGTGACTCATAAGCAAGTATATATGGTAATCACAAAAATGCTATATATAGCTTGAAACAAAAAATGGATACTAAGAATAACTTACCAATGTGCCTTGAACTTTGAAATATGAGAGCAAACTTTTCCACATCTTGTAATCGCTGACACCAACTGCTGCCAATATACACATATATGGGGTCCAAAGGTACTTCATTCTCAGAGTTGACATTGCCAGGGCACCAAAAAACACAACCTGAACTGCCATAGACATTTACAGTGAGTGTATAGTTCAAGTATGGACAAACCTAATACAAACAAGAAGCCCAGGTGGACCTGATATCACTCACTTAAGTAACTGACACATTCCAGCATATGAATGCAAAACCAAAGATATACTGAAACTGTATATGGAAAGATGTATCTATAACACTATAATATGCCTTGCCTATATATATATATTATTAGTGATCTAATGATCTATCTTCTTTCCTAGGCAGCAATAATACATACATACATATATCCATCCATACATCCATCCATCCATCCATACATACATACATACATACATACATACATACATACATACATACATACATACATACATACACACACACATACATACATACATACAATGGCCAAGTGGTTTAAAGCGCTTTCCGTTACAGATCACTGCCATCTCACCTCTGTTTGCGTGGGCTCAAGTCTAAGATTCGGCTAATGTAGTTATGTGAGAAAGCTTGCCAGCAGCTTCTTGTGAGTCATGGTTCTTTCCAGGGATTTTCCCAGGTTCTTCCTCCACCAATAATAATGGCCGCCATGTTAAGGAGTGCGCTTTAGACCACTCGGGGCCCCCCTAAGAAATTGTAATGCACTGAATAGAATTTGGTTAAATTCTGTTGCAGATTTGGTTTGGAAGTCATTCAGATTTTATTTGAAATGGTGGCTATATATGATGGCAGATCAGCATCAACAGAAAAAACGTAAAAGGACTTTATGTCAGAATGCTTTGGCCAAGTTATATTGAGGGGTTTCTGTGAGAAAGTTGTTATGAAGGTATTCTACTTTTAGTAGCTGCTGTCATATTTGATGGCTAATTGACATAATCTGAAAAAATCTGAATCGGATTCTTGTCAGAATGATTTCCTTCCAATATGTAGTCAAATTCTATTAAGTTGTTCTTGAGAAGTTGTATGTAACAAATGTCGATGGGCGACACACAATGCATGAAGCATGACACATGATGGATTAAGTATAGCTCTCATGATTAAATCTCATTTGTCTCAAAAACTGAGTAAATCTATTAAATTTTCACTGAAAAATGTCAAATAAAATTAAAATAATTAAAAAATATATAATTTTTTAAGAGTAAGGACTTTTTTTTACATTCACTGACATTATACAAATACACTCTACTTTCTACATGATATCGGAAACAGAATGTGAACAGCAAATTTCAATAGTGGAAATGATGTACATCTTGTACTATGTAGTGTCAGTCAGGCTTACTGATAGTATTCTGCAGCATTAAAAATCTAAATAAGTCAAAACCTAACATTTTTGTGCACTTTGAGGCATTTATTTTTGGGAAGACATTCTACACATCTACACAGACAATGCAAGCTACTCAAGATGAGGTAGATTTAGTTACCAGCATGGAAGGCAAGATCGGGCCGACTTGTCAAAAGATGAGTCTGCTTGGTAGTCGGATGGTCTTTAAGACCCACTTCATGACTGTGATTGCTATAAAGTGGTAAAAATAAAACAAATCATTATTTCTGCAGTATACCTGTTTTTTGTTCTGTAAAGTTTTTAGCATATATCTATTTCTCTGATGACAGGAGATGGGCAGCCTAGTAAATCTAGCAAAATGTGCATGGTGAACTTATTATCAGAAAAAGGCATCTTTGGGGCATGCACTTATCACCAAACATAGGCTTATTATCAAGCACGGGCTTATAACAGAACCTAGATACTGCAAAAAAACAAACCCAGACTTATCATCAGACATGGGCTTATCATCAGTGAAGAATTTATTAATAGGAATGAGTTCATCAACAAGAATGGGATTTTCATCAAGCATGGGTTTGACCACAAAGTATGGATTTATCAAAAAATATGTGCTTGTCATTAGATATGCAGTGATGCTCCAAGGAGTTGACTGTACAGGGGGACTTCCCCCCTTGTATTAAAAATAAGGGGAGTAGAACAAAAATGAGGGGGAGGAGGAACATAGTTACCTAACACTTCATATCCATTTTCTTTCTTCCTGATCCACTCTTTTAAAAGATGTTGTCTCTAATTGCATAAACATTAATCTGCTGATTGTTTCTGAATGAAATCTGTTCCCTTATCTGTGTATGAATATTGTTCTGTACAAAGAACTACCTTACAGTCTGCTGTCTGAAGGGTTTTGTGTACAATTTTCTACATTTTGGGTACTTTTGCTCCTAAACAAAGATTTTTCACTAAAATAAACTCTACCCAATTTCAGATTTCTTGAATTAGCACTCAGATGACTACTATTACAGATTTACCATTCTATAATGCTGCATTGCTTTAGTCTACTTTTCAAACACAGGTATTAAGTTCAACTAAATATCTTTATTTCTTAATTTCATGTTTATATTTTAAGTTATTAAACTTATTATTAACCTTTCTGCATGGGCTGTATGGTCATGTAACACTTTCTAAATTGTAACAAGAAAAGAAATAAAAAATTCACTTTTAAATTCTCTTCTTAGTCTGCTGAAATGGGGTGGGGGTGGTGACCATCCATTGTCATTTTTTTGTCCCTCCAACATCTAAATCAGATTCTTGATGCAAGGTTCAAACTACAACCAAATGGGGGCCCAATCTGACAATCAAATTTAGTTTACCATCCATTTATGTAAAACCGAAGAAACAAAATATGTAAACAGTTACAAAAAAGCCTGTCATGACAGGAACAACAATATTTGTACTGGCTTGACTTTTGTCACAACAAGCACTTTAAACATGAATGGCTGAATAAAACTGCAAAGTGCATTTCCATATGATTGAATTAGTACTAATTTTGTGCAAATCACATGATTACATACCCTGGGAACATCTCTGGACATGGGCTTATTATCATCATACTTGGACTTGTCACAAGACATGAACTTATCATTTTACATGGACTTGTCATTAGCCATGGGCTTATCACCAAGCACAGGCTTATCATCTAACATGGATGCATCATAATATATGTGTTTGCCATCAGATATGTGCTTATCATCAAGCATTGGCTATCAACAGGCATGGGCTTATTATCAGGCACAGGCTTATCATCAGGCATGGGCTTATGGGCTTATGATCAGACATTGGCTTATCATCAGGCTTGAGCTTATAATGAGAAATGGACTTATCAAAATAAATGGCCTTATGGGTTTATCATTAGGCATGGACTTGTCATCATACATGGGTATTTGGGCTTATCATCAGACATGGGCTCATCACTTAGAATGGGCTTATGATCAGACATGGACTTGTGGGCTTATCATTAGGCATGGACTTGTCATCATACATGGGTATTTGGGCTTATCATCAGACATGGGCTCATCACTTGGCATGGACTTATGATCAGACATGGACTTATGGGCTTATCATTAGGCATGGACTTTCAAGATGTCTTATGTGATGACCATATTGGCTGTCCAAGTCACCTTGTTTTCATTTAGATCCAACTAGACCATCAGCTTTAGATGTATGTAACGTTTCATAGAAATCGTCCTAATATTGTATCTACTGGGTTGTTAGTCCATCTGCAAACAGCACAAACCCAAATCTACCATCATATCTGATCTGGGTCTGTGAAGTTTGTTAGCTATAATCAGTAGATTTGCAAGTGCATTATGCTATGGATGATCAGGATCTTTGTTGTTAGCAGTTTGATTCAACTTATAAGCAAGTATATATGGTAGTTTAGAAAGAGTAATGGTAACAAATGTGCTAATGGATGGGCAACAGAAAATGTACGTTGGATGATAAATAAAACATAACAAGCCTGCCAATAAGCTCTTCTGGTTTAAAACTGCTTACAACAGTCACAATCACCCAAAGATCAATTGATTGATCCTTCCTTCACAATCACCCAAAGATCAATTGACTGATCCTCCCTTCACAATCACCCAAAGATCAATTGACTGATCCTTCCTTCACAATCACCCAAAGATCAATTGATTGATCCTTCCTTCACAATCACCCAAAGATCAATTGACTGATCCTCCCTTCACAATCACCCAAAGATCAATTGACTGATCCTTCCTTCACAATCACCCAAAGATCAATTGATTGATCCTTCCTTTCAATCACCCAAAGATCAATTGATTGATCCTTCCTTCACAACTACCCAAAGATCATTTGATTGATCCTTCCTTCACAATCACCCAAAGATCAATTGATTGATCCTTTCTTCACAATCACCCAAGATCAATTGATTGATCCTTCCTTCACAATTATCCAAAGATCATTTGATTGATCCTTCCTTCACAATCACCCAAATATCAATTGATTGATCCTTCCTTCACAATCACCCAAGATCAATTGATTGATCTTTCCTTCACACTCACCCAAAGATCAATTGATTGATTGTTCACAATTACCCAAAAATCAATTGATTGATCCTTCCTTCACAATTTAATAGAGTGGCAAGTCTTCACATGTGCAAGGACTAATATAAACATCAAATGTAAATTACAGACTTATTTAACTGGTATCCCAAGATTTAATGACTGCTGTTACAAGCATGATATAAAGCATGTCCTGTCATATTTAAACTGTTAAGACATTTGGATGAGAAAATATATTTGTAACTGGGACAAAATTACTTTGAACAAAAACAATGTTTACACAAATATATGCAAAAGTTAATCTTTCAACATTGATAAATGCCATGTGACTGGTTAAAATAACATGGCAGAATCTCATCCAAAATTCAACCTTTTATCCAACAATATAGTTTTCAAACTTGTTTCTGAATGGTTTTCTCTAAAATTAACACATGTGCACAACACCATTTCTGTATGTTCTCCTAAACTGCTTACCTCCAGTTTTGCATAACTGCAATAAACAGTATCACAAGAAGAACTACATGTGTCACAAGATACAGGGGAAATACTACTAGCTTTGTCATCCTCTCGTAGGTGTCAAATGTGAGGAAATCAAATGCATCGATGCACAGATACAGTCTTGAATCAAAATCTCTGAAAGAGAAAAAAAAAACTTAGGATGCAAAAGAGCTTTTTTTTGGCTTATGGCTTTATACATATGCCTAAATACATTTTTGATAATGATACAATAAACTGAAAACGATATTTTAATTATATTGTTACGTGTATTTGATTTGGGTCATTTATTTTTTATTATTTTCAATTGTTTGTTTGTCAGATTCAAATTTGACATTTTAAGTTTAAGATTCATTCATTGGGAGATATTATTTTTAGAAAGTGGGATGACATGTACTCTTAAGAATAAACACCAGGTGTTGACCTCATTTTTGACCTGGCTTCATAGTTGTAAATAAGCTTATAAAATGATTGGTTGATTCCAAGGACATTATTGAGCTTTGTTATAAACATCTTTCTATTTTTAGTTGGGTTATACGGTGTGTGATTTTTTGAATGTAAATTTGTTCTAAAAGATTCTAGATCATGTGACCCCTTTCTTGTTTACGTAAAAACAGGTATATAAATTATGTTTTGGAGTGAACTATTTAGTAGAACTTGGGCTGTTAGAATATTAAGTTGTGTCATTTTGAGTTATTTTAAATTACCTTGTATTGGAAATTATTTCAATCTGTTTGGACCAAGAGGAATTATTTTGTTATTTACCTAGAATAGAATTGTGCTCATAGAATTTTATTACCAAGAACTGACTTCATCACATGACATCATCTTCCATCTTGGATACTTCGCTGGGATTCGGACTTGGAATTATTTGGATATTTTATTACCAGGACTTTTGCAATTTCTCTAGTGGATTTATAATTTAAATTATTTTTGGATTAATTCTGGAATTGATTCTTAAAACCGTAAATTTATTTTTCATTTCTGGAAAATATTTGTGCTCAATAAATTGTTTATTAAGTTTTTACAAGCTTGTTATTTTCACTCTTTCTATGTTACTGTTTATTTGAGCCTAAGCACGTAACAATATTTTAAAATTATCTAACTACAATTAAGAATAACATGAAAACCTGTAAACTTAAAATTCTTAAGAATAATTTTAAAGTAAAAAAAGAATTTAAGTACAAATTCATTATTTTTGCGATTATATAATTTGTGAGTTTAAAAAACCAAAATTTAAAATTGGACAAAATTCATAATACTATTTAATTACTACTGAATTACTGTAACTAACTGAAGTACTATCACTAAGTAAAGACTGCAACAAAATGAAGTACTATCACTAAGTAATTTACTAATACTGAATTACTGTAACTAACTGAAGTATTATCACTAAGTAATTTACTAATACTGAATTACTGTAACTAACTGAAGAGCTATCACTAAGTAATTTTTTACTATTACTTAATGAATTATTATTACTAACTAAATTACTATTACTAAATGAATCACTATTACCAACTGATTTACTAATACTATTTAATTATTATTACTAAATGAATTATTACTGACTTACTATTAATGACTAATTACTATCACTAAATGAATTACATTTACTAATAGACTAATTCTAATTAATTGCTAAAACTAATTGAACTATTACTAACTGAATTTCTAATACCAATTTAATTAATATTACTTATTAATTGACTATTACTGATTAACCTTTACCGGTTGAATTACAATTACTAGCTGAATCATTATTACTAAGTGAATTATTATTACTAAATGAGTTACTACTATTAGTTGCTATTACTAACTGAATACTAATTGATTTACTAAAACTAACTGAATTAATATTAATAAATAAATTACTGTTACTAGTTGATTTACTATTACTAATTACAATCAATGGAGTAGAACTGATCTTTAAAACAAATACACAATACACTTACCTTGCTTGACCAATCCCAAACTTGTTTAGTATGAATTTAAAAATGTGTTCATCAGCTTCAACATTCAAAAGAATCTGAAAATTGAAACCAAGATACACACTAATGATTTTGCATGGGTTTTCCAAAAGTTTCATTCTTACCATAAATTTAAGTTAAATCTAAATATGAAAAATAGCATATTAAATTCAAAATTAGACTTTTAAGTATTTGTTGGTTATATAAATATGATGTATAAAAAAGATGAAAGTTAATTATATTTTTTAAATCTATGTGCTTAATACATATTACTACAAGTGCTTGCCAATCAAGCAGCTTTCTCACTTGGAATGTAAACATGGCTGCATAAAATATAAAGTAGTTATAAACACTTATTACCTCACTGTATCTAGGTTTCAGAAGAGAAATTATTTCTTTCTTACCTTAATGGCAATATTTAAAAGCACCATTAGAACTAATGCTGTGATGCTGTACAGGAAGACTCTGAAGATACGTCCAGGAATACTGCAAGGTTGCAAGGTATCTCCCTGTCAATTAGAACAATTAGAATGTTTAATAATCTTAGGAACTGCTATGGTGGCCTAGTGATTTGAGTGTCTGCCTCAAATGTGGGAGGTCACAGGTTCAAACTCCAGCCGAGTCATACTAAAGACATTAATATGGTACTAAGCACAGTCATACCAAAGACATAAAAATGGTACTAACAGCTGCCTTGCTAGATGCTCAACATTAAAAGGTTAGTGCTAGGACTGATCAGCCTGGTGTCAGGATAATATGACTGGGTGGGACATCATTCTACATTTCTGCAGCATAATGTCCCACTGCTACACATCACTATAAACTGACACACTGCAGATGGCGATATGATTAAAATATTGTTAAAGCTGCATTTAAAATTAAAATCACACATATGCACATAAACATCTCAGGACTAATAAGAGACCCTTTTATCTAGCAATAAGTCCACATTTGCTATGACTCATCCTACTGCATGTTAAGTATTTGGAAAAGTCCATATTTCCAATGATGTATTAAGTGTTTGAAAAAGTCCACATTTTATATGTACCTTCCCACTGCATATTAAGTATTTGGAAAGTTGTGATGGGTGAGGTCTGAGATAATCTGCTTCAGAAAACATTGAATTTGCAGAAATCATTTGGTAGCAGCATAAGGTCATTGCTTCATTTCAATGCTTAGCAAAATTTTCAACACTTACTTGCCTGAAATAAACAAGGGAATGTTTGTCTTTTCAGATAAACCAATCAAAACATCATATGTAAGCTTAACAAGTCAATGCTTGAGTTCTTATTAACAGATTCTAAAGCTGATGCGGACTTGAAAATAATGCATATATAGTGAATGTTTTTCTTGAAATATCTTCAATTTTACAAATATAATTTGGGTCAGTGGTTCCTCTCGGGATTTTCCATGGTGTCTCCTCCACAAGTTATACTGGCCACCATGTATAGCCTATCTTGTGCTGATAAATGGTGTTAACAACAACAACAAATTATTATAATTTTTAATACAGTATTTCATCCAAAAAAACTTAAAAAGAAGCATCTTCATTTTTTATTATAGTACCCATAACTCTATACTATACTATACTATACTATACTATACTATACTATACTATACTATACTATACTATACTATACTATACTATATAATATAATATACTACAATACAAGACAAGACAATATACACAATACAATACAATACAATACAATATAATATAATATAATATAATATAATATAATATAATATAATATAATATAATATAATATAATACAAGACAATACAATATACACAAGACAAGACAAGATGAGACAATATAATATAATATAATATAATATAATATAATATAATATAATATAATATAATATAATATAATATAATATAATATAATATAATATAATATAATATATACAATATAATATAATATAATATAATATAATATAATATAATATAATATAATATAATATAATATAATATAATATAATATAATCTAACATAGAATAATATAATATAACATAGAATAATATAATATAATATATACAATACAATATACTACAATATACTACAATATAATATAATATACTACAATATAATATAATATAATATAATATAATATAATATAATACAAGAAAGACAATATAATATAATATAATATAATATAATATAATGTAATGTAATGTAATGTAATATAATATAATATAATATAATATAATATAATATAATATAATATAATATAATATAATATAATATAATATAATATAATATAATATAATATAATATAATATAAAACAATATAAAACAATATATACAATATAATATACTACAATATAACTACAATATACTACAATATTATTCAATATAATATAATATAATATAATATAATATAATATAATATAATATAATATAATATAATATAATATAATATAATATAATATAATATAATACAATACAATACAATACAATAGTATAGTATAGTATAGTATAGTATAGTATAGTATAGTATAGTATAGTATAGTATAGTATAGTATAGTATAGTATAGTATAGTATAGTATAGTATAGTATAGTATGACATAACATAACATAACATAACATAACATAACATAATATAATATAATATAATATAATATAACATAAGTAAAACTTCCATTAAACATACCCAGCTGGAAGCAAAGATTTTGGTCATTGTATATGTGGCCAGTATAATATCCCAATCAACATGTTCTCTGAAGTTGTGCAAGAGTTACATCTGTATGCAATAGTTCAAAGGCCAGTGTAGGAAAAAATGTATTATTCTAATTCAAATGCTTTAGAAAGATCAGATATCAAATATGAACAAATATGTCTCAAATTAGAGTAAACTGGAATTTTAAAAAGAAAAAAGGAATTACTTGTAAAGGAAGATCACTAGTTTTCTGATGACCTCTAACCTATTGTAAATGGATAAAATTTTGATGCATTTCATGGAATTTTCAGACTGGTCTATCATGTTTGATCAGTATTCTTAAGACCAAAATATATGGCCAATCTGCAGAAAAAGTTGGGTCAAAGCAAGTCCATTTATGGAAGTTTCACTTTATAGATCTTATAACTTGTGGATATATTAAAAAATCAGTAAAATTCTTCAACTGGATGGACATGAGAGGCAAAGAAACAGAGAGACTTACTCTGAAGTACATGAGTAGAAAAGTGACTGGTATGAAACTCATGACAAGGGATCCAAGGATCATTTTATTTGCAAACTGCAGCAGACATACCAAAAACAGAGACACTGCTTGAGACATTAATACCACACGAACCTGAAATACATTGAAAATGTTATCAGCATGGTGAGCCATGACAGAACATAAAAACGAACATCATATGCAATACTTTGAATTGGTCTTTTTCACAACATAAGGCAGTGGTTCATACAAAATAGAATGAAATACAAATCAAGAAAAGAAATTTTTACAAGTCAACCACTGAGCAAATTACAAAAGTTTTTCAAATAAAACATTTAACGTTTCAAATGATTGTCCTCCAAATTACTAACCTGAAGATACTATATATAGAATCAGGAATGCTTTGTAACCTTAATCTAGAGGAATGGAAAGCAATTGTTCCACATAATTATTACCATGCCTGACCCACATACTATCCCATTCCCATGATGAAGATTTATCTATAGTAAATACAAAATGCAAATCTCTTCCATAAATAACAAGAGTGGAATGAATTGTTAACATCTGATAATGATGACTAAATTTTAAAGCAATACACTAAAAACAGCAATAAGAGTCTCATTTACAAAATTCTGTAATACACTGCATCATGATGTACAAGAAATAGGGAAATACAACAAAAACAAATCACAAATATTTATCAATACGTGCATCTTGTGATGAAGACATTACTATGTACCAAGTTACATAGCAATCCATAACAAAAAATGCAAGGCAAACTGCAAGACTACTAGAGTTAAAGGTATTGAGTTAAGCACTGCATTTTAAGTTTCAACACATAAAGGGCAATAACTCAAACCAAAACTGCAGAAGCAAAGTGATTCGTCAACATCTTCAGACAATGGGCATAATATTTGTTAAGTTTCACAGCAATCAAAGATGGTTGGACAAGTTGTATTAACAAGATAGTCATATACTGTAATAATTTAAAAGATAAGAATGGCAATAACATAAATTGCATGAGCAAAGTGAATTGATGACATGCACAGTTTCATGTGATGACCGTAACAATTAACAAATTTCATTGCAATCCATTAAAAACTGGTGGATTAGTTGCAATAACAAGACCTGGATAGATAGAATGACAGACGGAGGAACTCAATACTTTTTGCTGCAAGGTTTAATAATAAATACAAACTTTACAGATGGAGAAAACAAAAGTTCTAAATCTGACAGGCTTGATAATACTGGCATATTATAAAATATGTCATGCATTCGAAGTAAAATAGTTTCTTACACTCATTTTACCACATAATTAACTGAAATAAACTTTCTGGAGAACGGAACATCACTTCAACTTTATTTCATCATTACTTCAAATCTACGCCTAACCTTCTTACTTGGCCCTTACCTTATGTGGTGGTACCATGTCAAGGATCCAGACACCAAACAAAGCAAATGCCTGGAGGAGCATAATAAACTGGTTAAACTGCCAGCACAGGTTGAAGAAAAAGGTACTTATGGCTATTAAAGAGATGGCAAGTTTCTGAAAATGAGAAAATAAAAAATAAAAATGAAAGAATTATTTCTGAATTGGTCACCAAGTTAGAATATAGAGACAAAAATCTATAATAAAATGTTGGAAATGTTGCCATCATGACATCATACAGATCCATGGAAACAAAGAAACAAAAATATATACATTACTGTCTATTTGTCAACAGATAACTCCATGTGAGACAGGTATATCAGTCCAATATTATGAGGTTATGAGGGTCATAATTAAAGTTTTGTTATGGCGTGATATATTGGTTTAATTGTGATAAAAACTACAGTTATGCACCTCTAATCACACAATTAGTACTACTGTGTGGAAGAAAACTACAAAATAAACTATTTTCAATCCTTCTTTAGCAACTATTTACATAATGTATTCTGGTTTGAGCTATAAAACCTTTTAGATACAAGTCACATGAATACTTCCAAGTCTTTCATAATGTAGAAATAATTAAGTATCTTACATTCCAAGTCTTTCAAAATGTAGAAAATAATTAGTGAAAGCAGATATAATTAAGTATCTCACATTCCAAGTCTTTCACAATGTAGAAATAATTGAGTATCGCAGTCAACTGTAAACCCCATTTAGCATCACTGTAAATTGTTACTGCTTACTGTTATGTATATTTAATTTGCATTGTTTTTTTAACAAATTTTTTAGTTTCATTATATTTTATGGGTAATGTAAAATTGTATCTAGCAGCTGACCTCCGAAATCAGTGACAGTTTTGTAAACAATTTTCTTTACCTTTTTCTGACTGAAGGATACATAATATGATCATTAAAATGGTCTAAGCCAAGGGCATGGTACTTACCATGTTTTATTATAACTTTAGTTGTTGTAGGGTTTGATGCCAGCTTTCTCACATAACTACATGAACCGAATCTTAGACTCGAACCCACGCAGACAGAGGTGAGATGGAAGTGATCCATAACTGAAAGCGCTTTAGACCACTCGGCCACTTGGGGCTCGATAAATATTTGGTACATTCAAGAGTAAAATATTCCATTACCGTATATACTCGCGTATAAGCCCGTTCGCGTATAAGCCGACCCCCCCAAACTGAATTGGTAAAAGTGGTATAAAGTGCATGACCCGCGTATAAGCCGACTCATAATTTTTATACAAACGGTACATCACAAGATGCACAAAGTGAGTTCTGAATACGTTTATTTAGGTAAATCACATTATTAAATAAAATAAAAGAAAGAGATCTAGTTTATATTTTGAAATAAAAACAATTCTGAAGTGTTAAGTCTTAATGGAAATTTAATTAATCCTCATTCTAAAATCATGAATTATTAAAAGTTCGATCACGTTTAGAATCCTTCAAAATCGGGCTCTGTATCAGACTCGCCAAACAGTTCACGAAACTCGGCTTCTGTTACGGGCGTGCTTTCATCATATACGTTGTCCCCCCCCCCCCCCCGTACTCGCTTCTCGTTTACAACAAATTCGCGTGCTGCATTCATTCATTCATTCACTGCCTGTCACTCCTATCAGGGTATGGGCCGCCAACTACAGATCTCCAGAGTCCTCTGTCCTGGGCCATTTTTTCTAGCTGGTTCCAGGTGTAGCCCATCTTGGTGGTGTCAGCCTGGAGGTTGCGTCGCCAGGTGTTTCTTTGACGGCCTCTCTTCCGCTTGCCTTGTGGGTTCCACCTCAGCGCCTGCCTGGTGATACTGGTTGGCGGTTTTCGTAGGGTGTGCCCTATCCAGCCCCATCTCTTCTTCCTGATTTCTTCTTCAGCAGGAAGTTGGGAGGTCCTTTCCCAAAGATTGGCATTGCTGATGGTGTCAGGCCAGCGGATCCGGAAAATCCTTCTGAGGCAGCTGTTGATGAAGGTCTGGACTTTCCTGATGGTGGTCATGGTCGTCCTCCAGGTCTCTGCTCCATACAGTAAGACTGACTTCACGTTGGAGTTGAACAGTCGGATCTTGGTGGTCAAGGACAGCTCTTTGGAGGTCCAGATATTCTTGAGCTGGATGAAGGCGGCTCTTGCTTTGCCGATCCTTGCCTTGACGTCTGCGTCTGTACCGCCCTGCTGGTCAATGATGCTACCCAGGTAGGTGAAGGACTGCACTTCTTGAATGCTGCATCATAAGCAGACCGCTTTCTTTTACTTCCAACACTATTCATTTTATCCGATTGAATTGAACATAAACTTCTACAGAAATTAAACTGAAATAATTTCTTTCAGTAGTAGTATACTATTTATATACCTTATCCTGTAATTATTTCTATGTGTGGTTGGTTTTCAATTTGTATTTGATAATTATTTATCATTGTTATTTGTGTTGTGTTTTTTAAACTACGGGTAGTGTGATTCAATCGATCAAACTATGATTGGTTTCAGCGTGGACATTATTCAAGTATTGTGACAGTTTATAACTTTGAGCAGAAACCATGTCCACTACCATATCTCATTAAACAATACATCTGAGAGTTGGCATCTATTAGTTAAGTCATTGGCATTGTGCAACAAAACAAACCTATTATCCCCGAGGCATTTACCGCAGATTAAGCATATGGTAGCTATTGTACAACAATCTTCTGCTAACAAACCACTTTGCTTTACAAACAACTAAATAATAGTTGTATATAAACTGTGGCTCCTGATTACTTCTAAAACACCTGTCAAAGAAATCCAACAAATTATATTGTTTTACAATTATTCACGCTGACTCGTATATTGCATTGTTATTTACCGTTCCTAAGCGTGCGCGCAACAAAACCCTATGGAGCCTCTCGCTATTGTTTCTCGAAGACTGTCATACATGTATTTCTACTCTCGATCAAAATGTTTGTCGTATATACCTTCAGTATCGTAATTCTTTTATTTCTTTTTACGTAGATTCTTTTCATATTTACACTGAAATAGGCTAGCGTGCATTTCTACGAAACCGTAGAGTTTAATTATTACTGATTAGCTGAGGGATAAATACTTGACCAGAGATTATTAATATGGCAGTTCTTATGGAAAATACACGTATTTCCGTAGTTCAAATAACACGTATGGCTGTATACCTTCAGTATCGTAATTCTTTTATCTTTTTTCACGTAGATTCTTTTCATATTTACACTGAAATAAACTAGCGTGCATTTTCGTAGAATTTAATGATTACTGCTTAGCTGAGGGTTAAATACTTGAATAGAGATTACTAATATGGCGGTTCTTTTGGAAAATACACGTATTTGCGTGGTTCAAATAACACGTATGGCTGTATTTTCTGGTGGATGGACATCTGTCAAATAGACGTCAAGTACGTTAAAAACATGTTTTTCATTCATTATCCTACCACTTATGTTAGAAAAAAAAATATTTGTTTTACTTCACGTCAGAACAAATCTTATCAGCCATGTGGCATCATTAGGCATGTGATCTCATATTCGGCGATCGACGGAAACAATAAATATTGGAAATCGAGGGGAAAAAGCATTATAAATTTCAGGTTTGGAACTTGACCCGCAGATAAGCCGACCCCCCTTCTTCCAGGCCTTATTTTTGTCCTAAATTTCTCGGCTTATACGCGAGTATATACGGGTAAGTAATATTCTTTTTTAGAAAATGCTAATTGTGATCTAGGTCAGGTAGAAGTATACAATTTTATAAATGAGAAAAGTTATTTATTCCTGCTAAAACATCTGAAGTAATAATCAGTCTCACTATTGTGTCCAGTATTCTATTTGGGCTGGATATTATCTAATTAAAGTATTTATTCACTGGAAATAGTGCTTATCTAAAATAATATTCTTGGAAAAAGAGACTTGGATTTATAATGAAATTCAAACAAGGCTATATTTTTGGATATTATTATCGAAATTTAACAAAAGACTATTGGCACATCATTACTATTCAAGCCATCACAGGCACATCAACACTTCAATGTTGGATTTATTCTGAAACACAAATAAAGTTTGTACCAAACTTTAATCATTAGGACCTGTGTTATTAATTTTATGATTATTTGGGATTTAATTTGTAATACCATAAGCTATTATTTTAATATATATTTTACTTTGTATTAAAAGGCAATAAAATGTTTGTAGAATTTTACAAAACATGGGTTTTCACTCTTTTCTGTTACTTTGTTACAGATATTGAGTCATAACACTTACTGTTTAGTATTACACTGTAAATTGTTACAGCTTACACCATTTATATCTCACTGTAAATTATTACTGTTTATTCCACATAGTATATTACTCTAAATTATTATTACTTACTCAATTTAGTATCTCAATGTAAATCATTACTGCTTACTCCATTTAGTGTCTCATTGTAAATCATTACTGCTTACTCCATTTAGTGTCTCACTGTAAATCATTACTGCTTACTCCATTTAGTGTCTCACTGTAAATCATTACTGCTTACTCCATTTAGTGTCTCACTAAATCGTTATTTACTGCTTACTCCATTTAGCATCTCACTGTAAATCGTTACTGCTTACTCTATTCAGTATCTCACTGTAAATTACTATACTTACTGGTAACCCTCTACATTAAAAGGGACAAATGATTTTTTTCAATTATAGAGTTGATGTACTTCCTTGTCGTGAGAAAGCATGCCAGTAGCTTCTCGTGGGTCGGTGGTTCTTTCTGGTTTTATTTTGGGTGGGGGGGTTCTTCCTCCACCAATAATACTGGCCGCCATGTATAGCCTATCATGTGCTAAAAAATGGCGTTAAACCTTAAAACAACAACAACTTCCTTGTCATGAGACCTGAAATTTGGACTTAAACATGTTCCAAAAAATTGTGGCAATTTGACAAAAAGGTACATAAAGACTCACCATCAACATTGTTATTTGTTATTTAACACATTAACTGAACCAAATTAAAAGATAAAGCTGAAACATGAATTTAACTTGACAAGACTTATTTAACTAATATTTGTTTCTTAAAGTATTGCCACTAGAAGGCAAAACCAACATTTTCATGGAGCGATATATTTCAATACAATTATTTATAATATATTTAAAATTTACACAATATGTGATTTCTTGTGAATCTGTGAAGTTGCTTCAAAATTTCAGTGCAATAACCTCCATTTTCCATGCTAAAACAAGCAATATCAAGGTTAAATTACCAAACAATAAAACAAGCAATATCAAAGTTAAATTACCAAACAATAAAACAAGCAATATCAAGGTTAAATTACCAAACAATAAAACAAGCAATATCAAGGTTAAATTACCAAACAATAAAACAAGCAATATCAAGGTTAAATTACCAAACAATAAAACAAGCAATATCAAGGTTAAATTACCAAACAATAAAACAAGCAATATCAAGGTTAAATTACCAAACAATAAAACAAGCAATATCAAGGTTAAATTACCAAACAATAAAACAAGCAATATCAAGGTTAAATTACCAAACAATAAAACAAGCAGTATCAAGGTTAAATTACCAAACAATAAAACAAGCTATATCAAGGTTAAATTACCAATTTTGATCACAACTGTATTCATGTTGAGCAAACACATAGCCATTTTGGGGGTATTTCTGTACAGAAAAAATGGGATGCACACCTGCCTTCGCATTTTAAGCATGTCTATAAATCATCCAAGCACATCAAAATAAAGTAGGCATGTACTGTTACAGTGTTTTCATGAAAAGTCTAATACAACTGACCATTCCACAGAAGTAGCCATCCAATGATTTTTATGATGGTCACAAAGGCAGCCATGGTGGTTGTCATATCAACATAATTTTATTATAAGACCAACTACATGTTACAAGAAGTGTTTTGTTAAGATACCCTTGATGATATAACCATCTATTCAGAAGTAGTCACAATTTCATTACAACTGATATGGGAGATATATTGGAATACCTGACACTCATTTTAATTCACACCTACCAATATACTGTAAAAAGACTTTCAGTGAAATCCCTATGTCGATATGAAAACCATTTGTTCAAAAATAGTAATAACAAGATTTTCAAGATATCTAGCATAATGACCATGTATGATGTTAGACTGGCACAATTTTCATTTTAGACCATCTATGTTATAAAAAGTCTTCTAGTGAAATCAATCTGACCATCTGAGCAAGAGCAGGTTTTCAAGATGGCTGCCATGGTTGTCATTTTTATGTTAGCTTAGCAACATGTTTATTATCTAAATGTCATAAGAATTCTTTGCTGAAAACCCCATTATAACAAGATTATCTCTTCAAAAGGAATTGTAATCCCAATATTTTCAAGATGGTCACCATATCTTGCCTGTTAAGTGCTACCATTCCCATTTAGCCCCATCTACACATTATAAGAAATCTTTTTGTAAAATTCCCATTCAGATATGACCATCAATCCAAGATAAGAAGACCACAATAATGGCTATATAGTCAACTAGTCATCAGGATATAACTAGTCATCAAGATATAACTAGACATCAGGATATAACTAGTCATCTGGATATAACTAGTCATCAAAAAATAACTAGTCATCAGGATATAACTAGTCATCAGGATATAACTAGTCATCAGGATATAACTAGTCATCTGGATATAACTAGTCATCAGGAAACAAATAGTCATCAGGATATAACTAGTCATCAGGATGTAACTAGGCATCAGGATATAACTAGACATCATGATATAACTAGACATCAGGATATAACTAGCCATCAGGATATAACTAGACATCAGGATATAACTAGTCATTAGGATATTACTAATCATCAGGATATTACTAGTCATCAGCATATAACCAGACATCAGGATATAACTAGACAATAGGATATAACTAGTCATCAGGATATAACAAGTCATCAGGAAATAACTAGTCATCATGATATAACTAGACATCAGGATATAACTAGACATCAGGATATAACTAGACATCAGGATGTAGACATCAGGATATAACTAGTCATCCAGATTTAACTAGTCATCCAGATATAACTAGTCAACATGATATAACTAGACATCAGGATATAACTAGACATCAGGATTTAACTAGTCATCAGGAAATAACTAGTCATCAGGATATAACTAGACATCAGGATATATCTAGTCATCAGGATTTAACTAGACATCAGGATATAACTAGTCATCATGATATAACTAGACATCAGGATATAACTAGACAATAGAATATAACTAGTCAACAGGAAATTACTAGTCATCATGATATAACTAGACATCAGGATATAACTAGACATCAGGATATTACTAGTCATCAGGATATTACTAGTCATCAGGATATAACTAGACATCATGATATAATTAGTCTTCAGGATATAACTAGTCATTAGAATATAACTAGACATCAGGATGTAATTAGTTATCTGTATTACCTTACTCCAAAAACTAGCAGTTTAGGACGAGTAGCAAGAACAAACAACTATGCCAAGCTTCATTACCTTCCTCCAAGTACTAGTAGTTTTGGAGGAATATCAATAACAAACAAATCATAAGAATATGACAGATATAAGCACATTGCATAAGTTCTTAGTCTTTGATGAGAGCTAAAATAAAAATGTTACATGCAACCAAGGGAGAAAAAATAATTTTGTTCCACAGGACAAAAGAAAAGAAAAAAATAAAGTGATTTATTTGGTATTAATACTAGTTGCTCCTTGTATTATACAATCTATAAACATATTTTCTCTGTTGTAAAATCATTAAAACATTTATTTACATTAATTTTGTCATTTTATTTGAAATTATTTGGAAGAAATATAACACTTAATTCTGAGAAAATTATAAGTAAACTAACTGTTCTACCTATAAGAGTGAAACAGAATCAAATAACAAATTTTGATGTTCTGCATACTGACTGGTTTAGATTCTGAGATCCTGGGTTTGAAGAAGAAGGATATGGCAGCTATCTGAACCCACAGGAAAGGGAGAGAAAAACTCTCTCTGAGTGGGATGACATACTCCACTCTCGTGGTATCCAGCCTGAAAATACAAATAATGGTAAATGGAAAATCATGATTCCATGATCAAGCTGATACAATCTACAAAACCTGGGGAAGTAAAATTTTAATGTTACTTCTTGCCCATAATCTTAAATATAACTTGGAAAAAAATCCATATTTCTGTATAATTTCATGAAAACTCTCATTATGGGTAAGTGGGCCATTTAAGAATTTGTCAAGAGAAAAGATAAAAACAGACATGATGCTCATCAAATGGCCTTTACAGCAGTAAAATAGAAATATCTGGATATGATGTCTATCAAGTGTCCTTTACACTACTAAATAGAAATATCTGGATATGATGTGTGACGATTTTACCCCAACCCCTTGTATGTAGGTATAAGTAACTATAACTTGTGATTCTGACTGGCCTTGTACATGTATAAATTGTATGTCTGCCTGACCCAGCTGTGATGTTCAAATTGTTCTAAAAGTTAGCTAATCCCCTTACGTAAGATGGTCTTTGTTAGCTCTCGAGGGGAGAGGAGACTGTGTCCATCGCGGACGGGTGACGTAACCACATCAAAGGACAGGACAGCGTCAAATAAGAAGACTGTAACAATTGATAGACACACAGACAGACATTCGGATGATTGACAGTCGAACGACTGACCAGAGTCGATCGCCCTCCAATCGAAATGCGCTGAGGGTGGGCACTTGATTGGAATCTGCGATAATAATTCATGTTTAGTAAGAATTCGTCAGTTGCTACAAGAATTGAGAAGAGAGTAGAACTCCGTACGACCTGACGAAAATTGGTGGCAGACTCAGATTTTAGAAATCAAGGGAATCTTAAGATAGCTTCAAAGGAAGCTTTCGGGTGACGTTGAGAGAATTTCGGGTGACGTTGAGACAAATTCCGGGTGACGTTGAGAGAATTTCGGGTGACGTTGAGAGAATTTCGGGTGACGTTGAAGAGAATTCTGGGGAAATTTCGGGTGACGTTGAGAGAATTCCGGATGACGTGGAAAGAATTCCGAGTGAATTTGAGAGATACCGAGTGAATTTCGGGTGACCTCAAGAGATACCGTAGAAGAGGAAACGGAAGTAGAGATAGAAGAGGAAACGGAAGTAGAGATAGAAGAGGAAACGGAAGTAGAGATAGAAGAGGAAACGGAAGTAGAGGAATCGGAAGGAGAGAAAGACGAAAGGAGACTTATTTAGATGAGTAACACTCAAGAAGGGAAAATATTCCTCACACTGAAATCAAATGATGATCTAGGGATCATTGGGTCAAGAGTGACATTGATTGCTTAATATCTTTAAAATTTTCATTTATTAAATTGTTGTTTAAATTTCATCTTTGTATTTCCTTTAATTTAACTGTCGGCATTGCTGACTGGGGGCTCGTAGCCATATATAATATATTGTCCAGAAGTAAACATTCTGAAAGCGGACCAGGGGAACTTCCTCATAATTCTGTAAAGTCTATAGGAAGAACCCCACCCCTACTAAACGACACTTCACATGATGTCTATCAAGTGTCCTTTACACTACTAAATAGAAATATCTGGATATGATGTCTATCAAGTGTCCTTTACACTACTAAATAGAAATATCTGGATATGATGTCTATCAAGTGTCCTTTACACTACTAAATAGAAATATCTGGATATGATGTCTATCAAGTGTCCTTTACACTACTAAATAGAAATATCTGGATATGGTGTCTATCAAGTGTCCTTTACACTACTAAATAGAAATATCTGGACATGATGTCTATCAAGTGTCGTTGACACTACTGAAGTAGAAATATCTGGACATGATGTCTATCAAGTGTCGTTGACACTACTAAAGTAGAACTGTACACAATGTCCATCAAATGTCCTTTAAACTCTTGAAGGAGAACTGTACACAATGTGTATCAAATGTCCTTTAAACTCTTGAAGGAGAACTGTACACAATATCTATCAAATGTCCTTTAAACTCATGAAGGAGAACTGTACACAATGTCTATCAAATGTCCTTTAAACTACTGAAGGAGTACTGTACACAACGTCTATCAAATGTCCTTTAAACTCTTGAAGGAGAACTGTACACAACGTCTATCAAATGTCCTTTACACTACTGAAGGAAACTGTACAAGATGTCAATCAAATGGCCCCTGAGAGTACTGAAGTAGAAGCATAAGAAGTCGACATCAGGTTAGAGATAAACATAGTGAGTTTTGCAGAGTAAAGCCCAGTTTGACTAATACTGATGACCATACCAGAATTGTGGAAAAATCTGCAAATCTGACATTTCATATGATATAATGAATCCGTGAGGTAAAGTTCATGTTTGAAGAACCCCATCGATTTTCTTGGAAATGAGTCACAGAAATAAGAAATAAGGAAAGTACTCTTATTCTAGTTTTACACAGCAGTCATCTTTTTAAGAATGTTCTCAAATTTACATAGTGAGATCATAATAGAAATGACCCAAACAAATTATTTGATTGCTTTATTTTAATTTTATTATTTTCAAAAACAGTCTAATCCATATATAGGCCAGAATATAACATAATTTGATGAAAAAAGCTCAATGATTACACCAAAAGTGTAATGGTTTGCATGCATGTGGTTACCAATAAAATGTAATATAAAGATCAGCACAAAACATATTTGGGAATTTTTTTTCTTCAATTTTACAAATTCTGTGGTAAAGTAGAAAATCACAAAAATTAACACTTGCTGAAAGTTACAAAGTGGAACAATTCAAGACCCAGTGTGCCAGAAATGCAAAACTTAAATTTCCATAGTATTCAATGATACATTCATGAAAATTTAACAATGCACAAATTCAACCATAAATGGTAATTATGTCCACCTGTCCTGAAAAATATGCAAATATTCTACATTGACAACAAATCTTATTAAAAAGCCAAAATATTTAACTCAAAAACAAATTTCCATAAAAAGTATGATCAGCAAGGAATACCTGTTAAATACGTAAAATGCAGCACTTAGTACCCCAGCTAGCCAGGAATTGCTCAGCATCCAGGCTGTAGCAAATAGTGCCCATATCAACATCGCATGCAGGGCAAATACACTGTTGATGTAGAAATATATCGGCTCAAGCAGGGTCTGAAAAATAACATTTAAACTTGTTAAACAGTCAAGCCAAAGACTTCTTTGAGTGGATAATTGTGTATAAAGCACTGAACACACACACACACACACACACACACACACACACACACACACACACACACACACACACACACACACATATTGGAATGGAAAGATAGATGGATGTTGAAACATGATTTTCTTGACCTGGTAGATGCATGTATGTTATAATATGATTTTCTTGACCTGGTAGATGCATGTATGTTATAACATGATTTGCTTGGCCTGGTAGATGGATAGATGTTATAATATGATTTGCTTGGCCTGGTAGATGCATGTATGTTATAATATGATTTTCTTGACCTGGTAGATGCATGTATGTTATAATATGATTTGCTTGGCCTGGTAGATGGATAGATGTTACAACATGATTTGCTTGGCCTGGCATGATTGATTGATGTTATATCATGATTTGCTTGGCCTGGCATGATTGATTGATGTTATAACATTATTTATTTGGCCTTAAGGGAGGCATACACAAATCATAGAATAAATTAACCCAAATTAAATCAAGACAGTACAAAATATGAAAAGAATAGAAAGACAAATAATCATTTACAGCAAGTTCACATTTAGCAAATTTTATAAAATTAAAAGCTCTAAGACTAGAGACTGAATGCTAATATAAATTATCCATATATCCTTTCTGATTATAATCCCAATATGCCATGTTTACACATCATAAAGCAGTACACTAACTCCAAGCTCTCTGCGCATGTATGTGATTTGGATTTTTAATGTAGTTTTAAAAAGTTTCAGTCAAACTACAATGTCTGCAGTGTGGCAATTTATAATAATGTCTGTTGTTCATCCGTCGATTCGACGAGGACCACTCTAGTCATCAAAGAGCTGGATGAGCAGGTTCTATTATGTGCATACGCAGGTGGCTGATGAGACCAATCCTTGCACAGAATGTTTGTTTGCATAAGGGACAGGGGATGAGTGGGACATCTCCAGGGCGGTTGATGGCACATGCTTTTCTGGCTTGCCTCTCAGCTCTGCAGCTGCTGTCCTGCTATATTTGCAAACCTGGGAGTCTTTGTGCACAGAGGAACACCAAGTGACTCGATCACTCGCTGTTTGCTCCCAGGAATCAGGGTTTATGTTGTATGCTTTCAATGCAGCTTTCAGATTGTCTTTGAATCATTTCTTCTGACCTCCATGGGATCGCTGTACTTGTTGCAACTTGCCATAGAAAAGTCGACTGTGGTCTGGCATGCGTACAACATGTTCCACTCAGCGTAGCTGGTGTCATGGAATTGTGTATGACTGGTATCAATATGTATATGTGGTCAAAAATGTACTCGGGTTTCACTAGCGCATACAGCATCGCCTGAGGGTGGTTTATTTTTTATCAGCTCATTATTTCGAAATACTGAGCGCTACTTAACCCATGCAGCATGTGCAAATTGCCTGCAGTTTAAACCTAAGTACTTAGCTGCACATATCTGTCACAGCTGGTGTATATTATAGAGTAAATTCTCTGTAAACATTACATTACGAGTCTTCTCAGGAAGCTTACCAGTTTACGGGAGTAGAATCTTCAGCTGTAGAGGTATTTAAATTTAAGATTGTATTCTTATCGCTATTCATTTTATATGACAGAATGGTTTCAATATATCAGATGTTTTTGAATTTATTCTAAATTCTACAGAGTAAATACGTAGGTTATACAGCACCATGATATTAGAAATACTATAGTCTGCTTCAAGAGAGCTATTTGTTGTAAATGAAAAGACAAATTGAATTTAATTATACGCTGCATGCATTGAACGTTTAATGTAAATGGGTAACTAATTCATGTGCACGCATGCGCAACATATGTGCATGTAGAAGTACTTAACCGTGTCATATGTATTACTTGGTTTAGTTGTTTTAATTTTAGCTGCCTTGTCTATAGTTGGGTGCTGCCTTATATATGCCTTATATATTTAGTTGGGTGATGTGAAGTCGCAGAACTCTGTGTGGTTTCTTGTGATGTATACGATGTGTCTCTTGACGTTGGTTCGGAAAAGTGTACTGGTGTTCTCAATGCAAGGGACCAAGGCTTCACGACCATCAGGTCTGTGTTAAATGTGATGGCTCTTGAGGGATCCTTCAAACAGACAGGGAGGAGCGGACCATGCGTGGTGATTCCTTGACCTATGACTAGAGTGGGTGGAACCGGATATACATCTTGGACGTCAAATGGGCTCCACGATAGTTATATAATATGCGTTCCATGCTACTGCTATTGCCATCTGAGCAAAAATATCACCAGTTTCATATTAAAATCGTCATATGAACAATAAATTCATAATTCCACGTTTACATATCGAAATTGTTATATGAATGATATAATCAAAATTACAGGCATTTACATCTCAGTCTCATTATATAAGCAATATATTCATAAATTCATACATATACTTATATTTGTTGATTGGGTGATAAGACGTTATTCATGTTAGTTTCAAATTCCTTTCGTTAAAATCATCCTTTGAGTTTTTTTTGTTGAGTTACTTGTTGTTGATAGTTCCATGTTAGGAACTTTATCATTTTCCTTATATTTTGTTTATAATGGTGTCAGATTTGTTTATATTTAAATTGCATTCAGAAATAAACATCTTATTAACACAGTTGCTTTTGGTGTCTTCACTAATCCAGTCCCAACCAGGCTTCAGCCTGTGACAACTGGCACTACATCAGGATGGTGTGGATACTGGGAGACCTGCTTAGGCGAGTACCTCAGTGTCTGGAACCTTGTCCTGCCACTTGATATTCATGATTTTCCTGAGACTTGTGGTGTGAAAGTGGTTCAGCTTCCTGGCATGGCATTGGTACACTGTCCATGTTTTGAACGTGTAAAGTAGTATTGGGAGCACCTGTAGACCTTTAGTTTGGTCTGGATGCTATGCCTCTTCTATTCTAGACATTTGCATACAATCTGCCGAAAGTTGCACTGACTCTGGCAATGTGAAGGTTCACCTCATCATCAATAATGACACTCTGTGTCAGTATGCTGCCAAGGTAGGTGAAGTGGTTCAGTTACATTGAGTTTTTGGCAGTTGATGGTGATGTTGGGGTCAACATAGGGCTTCCCAGGGGTCGCCTGATACAGGACTTCATTCTTCTTGGTACTGATGGTGAGATCAAAGCATTTGGAGGAGCTGGAGAACTTGTCAACGCTGCATTGCAGGTCAATTTCAGAACCAGCATTGAGGGCGCAGCCATCAGCAAATAAGAAATCCCTGATGGTGTCTGTCATACCCTAGGTTTTTGCTTGAAGCTTCCTGGGGTTGAAGAGTTTTCCATCTGTATAATACCTGCTGCTGACTCCAAACTCCCCATCTCTGAAGCATTAGTCAGCATGGCGAAAAACAATAAACTGAACATTATCAGTGCCAGATTACAACCCTGCTTGATGCCATTGGTTGCTGGGAATGGCTCAGATGTTTCTCCATTGTCCTGGACTCGTGCCTACATGCCATCATGGAAATGCTGCACCATGGATATAAATTTTCTCGGGCATCCATACTTGCCCATTACCTTCCATAAGCCTTCTCTGCTGACAGTATCAAAGGCCTTTGTCAAGTTGATGTAGAAAAGGTCAGCGTTTTGCTCTTGACATTTCACTTGTAGCTGCCTCACAGCAAACACCATGTCGATAGTCCCATGTTCTTTTAGAAACCAAACTGGCTTTCTGGCATTGGTAACTGGTCAAGGTGCATAGTGAGGCAGTAAGTATCTTACCTGCAGCTGAGAGTAAGAACATACCCCAGTGGATGTTGCAGTCCAGGTGGTTCCCTTTGTTCACTGGAGTAGGGTCACCATCAGCCCCGGTAAGCTGGCTAGGGAAGTTTAATGCAGGCAATGTCTAGCCCTTTCTTTATGCCTGGGATGCGAGCAGTCATTCCTGAAGAGGGCTGCTCAGTCGCTCAGAGGGCTGCCAAACTCTACTGCTGCTCCTTGTCAGTGGTCAATGATCCTAATGGCCTGAGCTGCTTGCCAGAGTACCCACACCTGCTGCTGTCACCACAGCATTTAAGTGGGTAATGAGATGGAATGGGTGGATGACTTGCATAGTGACTTTGCTGTGAGTGAGCAATGTCGAGACAGCCAGAGATGGAGTTGAATGCAGTGGATGACCAGGATGTCCTATACGTCTAGCCGAGCTCTTAGCGCTAAATGGTGCTTTGCTGGGAATCGCCTTTCTGTCTGTTAATTAGCTGGTGGTTCCTCCGTGCAGGCTGATGAATCCAGTCTTCACATGCTAGGCAGGCAAAGCCTAACTCACAGAGGGTTTAAAACCCGTCAGCTACCCCTAGCCTGGTTTTACAAAACACACTGTAATGCTCTATGTAAGACCTTAATTGGAGATCTGAACATTTTACAATACACACTGTAATGCACAATGTAAGACCTTAATTGGAGATCTGAACATTTTACAAATAAAACTGTATTGTAATATGTAAGACATTAATTGGAGATCTCAACATTTTACACAAAAACTGTATTACAATATGTAAGACTTTAATTGGAGATCTTTACATTTTACAAAACACACTGTAACACACTATGCAAGACCTAATTGGAGATCTGAACATTTTAGAAAAAAAACTGTATTACAATATGTAAGACTTTAATTGGAGATCTGAACATTTTACAAAACACACTGTAACACACTATGTAAGACCTAATTGGAGATCTGAACATTTTAGAAAAAAAACTGTATTGTAATATGTAAGACTTTAATTGGAGATCTGAACATTTTACAAAACACACTGTAACACACTATGCAAGACCTAATTGGAGATCTGAACATTTTAGAAAAAAAACTGTATTGTAATATGCAAGACCTTAATTGGAGATCTGAACATGTTTAAAACAGACTGTGATGCACTATGTAAGACCTTCATTGAAGATCTGAACATCTTACTAAAAAAACCTGTAATGCACTATGTTAAGACCTAATTGGAGATCTGAACATTTTACAAAACACTGTGATGCATTATGTAAGACCTTAACTGGAGATCTGAACATTTTACAAAACACACTGTTGACATGAAAATGGACAAATCAAAAAGTTTTCCATATACATGTACATTGTATTATCATAAAACATACTTTAAAAAATATGGTTTTCAGGAAACCCTAGTGAATCATGATTAATGATTCCCAGTAAAGATTCATTATCAATATCATGATCATCAATCAGTTATTAAATCATTGGAGATAATTCCCTGAGTCATCATGGCAAATCACCGTGCCTTTCTATTTTATCTCTGGCCCTGGCCACATACCAAGACAGTGTTCTAGCAGTCATAACCCAAAATTTCATCACATACATTATTTGTCCTCCTGCTAGATTTTGCTCAAAATAACTTAACAAAAATGCCATGGTCAACATTTCCTTCCCTAGATCAAAGCAATGCCATGGTCAACATTTCCTTCCCTAGATCAAAGCAATGCCATGGTCAACATTTCCTTCCCTAGATCAAAGCAATGCCATGGTCAACATTTCCTTCCCTAGATCAAAGCAATGCCATGGTCAACATTTCCTTCCGTAGATCAAAGCAATGCCATGGTCAACATTTCTTTCCCTAGATCAAAGCAATGCCATGGTCAACATTTCCTTCCGTAGATCAAAGCAATGCCATGGTCAACATTTCCTTCCCTAGATCAAAGCAATGCCATGGTCAACATTTCCTTCCGTAGATCAAAGCAATGCCATGGTCAACATTTCCTTCCCTAGATCAAAGCAATGCCATGGTCAACATTTCCTTCCCTAGATCAAAGCAATGCCATGGTCAACATTTCCTTCCCTAGATCAAAGCAATGCCATGGTCAACATTTCCTTCCCTAGATCAAAGCAATGCCATGGCCATGGTCAACATTTCCTTCCCTAGATCAAAGCAATGCCATGGCCATGGTCAACATTTCCTTCCGTAGATCAAAGCAATGCCATGGTCAACATTTCCTTCCCTAGATCAAAGCAATGCCATGGTCAACATTTCCTTCCCTAGATCAAAGCAATGCCATGGTCGACATTTCCTTCCCTAGATCAAAGCAATGCCATGGTCAACATTTCCTTCCCTAGATCAAAGCAATGCCATGGTCAACATTTCCTTCCCTAGATCAAAGCAATGCCATGGTCAACATTTCCTTCCCTAGATCAAAGCAATGACATGAAATAGTGTGACCCTGACCTTACGGTCAAAAGTTTCATAGTGTATTTTTCAGAATTAATCCTAAGCATGAAACCATCAACCAGTAGTTTAGGGAACATAAGCAATAAAGAAGCCAATGGGCATCTTGGTACTCAGCCATTAATAATAAAATGAGCCATAGAGAACCCATGTAAGTTTTCTGCCAGTGTTGTAAAGGTCTACCTCTTCCTGTAAATAATTTACCACAGCTTGTTTTTCCATATCACAACTCCTTCACTGAACCGTGAGTGTGGTACAGTGGTAAGAAACAGGGTGCTTGTTTAATCTTGCTGTGTTATGCTGCAACCCTGAATAGATTTTGCCAAACTGTATGACCAAAGTGTGAGTTACAAAGCTCAGTATCTAACTTATCATTGACAGTGGGGCCAATAAAAGATAGTCATATGATATTAATGATGACATGACAGTTTACTAGATGATGATGGAGGATTTCACAAGTTTATCAGAAAATAAGGATAAATTCTTGGACTTTGTACCACTTGATATTTATAGGATATTACGAATTAAAAAATGTTGACTTAACTTCAGGTATGTACACATTAAATACAATTCCCTTTGACAGGGTAACTGATTCTTAGGATTTAGGGGTATCTGGAAGAAGTTCCTACAATTCTGACAGCTTTAAAAACAAATGAAAAAAACTTTCATCAAAACCTAAGCACAAAATTTTCTACGACAGAGGCAGTGCCTACAAAGTAAAAATGTTGAGAGACCATGTTGCAAAATAACTGTCTAAGCTTCATAATTATTAATGCAAGTATGATGAAAATGCATCAACAGATTTAGTAAACAGAAGCTAATGAAAAACAATAACCTTAATGTAAACTTGTATGACAGTGACCTTGGTGCAAGACTGATCCGGTGGCCTAGTGGTTAGAGTGTCTGCCTCAGAAGCAGGAGGTCTTGCTACATGTCTGCGGCATGATGCCCCAGTGATAGACATCTTCAAAAAAATGCCACACTACAGACACTATACTGACATCACTGAAAGTTTTTAAAACTACATTAAAAGTCCTAATCACACACACACTTTGATGCTATGGAAGAAGCTGTGATTGAGCTTGATGTAGAAAAAGTCTCAGCTTAAAAATCTTCCTGCCATGTATTAGCCAATCAAACATTAGCTGATGAAAAGCTGTAATTAAAACCATAAGGCCAAAGAGAAAATGTGTGTTTCTAATTGTACTGGTCTTAAAATTAGGGTAGGTAGGTTAGTTTAATATATTTTTTTTAACATTATATACATAACAGCGATGTCTAGCATTACTTTTACACTGAAGACAATTTAGATTCAAATATTTGGATGAACCCATGAAGAAATTCAGTTATGAAAATGCATTCAACATTCTATTCAAATAACATGTATATGTAAATACCAAAAGTAACCCTTCTATAGCACTGTATCTTTCTATACCACATTTTATTTTCTGGTGCTGAGATCACTCCAAGGGCTTAATGGTTAGAGCATTTGCCTCGGATGCTTGAAGTCATGGGTTCAAACACTGCTGAGTCATGCCAAAGACATAAAAATGTACTAACAGCTGCCTCACTAGGTGCTCAGCATTAGGAGGTTATTGTTAAGACTGATCAGCCTGGTGACAGGATAATGTGACTGGGTGGGACATCATGCTACATGTCTGAGGCATGATGCCCCAGTAATAGACATCACTATAAGATATCACACTGGTGACATTGTAGCGATGATTGAAAAATTGCTTTTAAAAAATGTTAAAAATCCAAATTGCACACACGCACACACACACACACATAAATATTTGCTGGTGACAAGTCTGTATGAAATCATTATTCCTGCCTTCTCCATTTGGAATTGTCCTCCCTTGGTGCTGTCTGGTAGAGCAAACTGTCTGATCTTAAGTATGGTACTAAACTTCACCAAATAACACTACTGGAAAACAGTTTCCTTCTGGGAAAGCAATAACAGAATAATAATATGTTTAGAAAACTTGATGTCTAATTCATGTAAATTGAATTAAGTATGTCTTAATCTAGCTGCTTACCTTGATTGGCAACAATCTATATAGAATACTGAGCATCACCTCCTGGTAGATATTCATCCTTTCCAAAACATTGATTGTACTTGGGTGTTCTGTCAGATTATCATGGGTCAACTCGTACAAACCTAAAATCAGGAGATAAAAAAGGGATGTACTTTGATTTTTATTCGTACAAACCTAAACACAGGAGATAAAAAAGGGATGTACTTTGATTTTTATTCGTACAAACCTAAACACAGGAGATAAAAAAGGGATGTACTTTTATTTTTATTCGTACAAACCTAAACACAGGAGATAAAAAAGGATGTAATTTGATTTTTATTTGTATAAACCTAAAAACAGGAGATAAAAAAAGGGATTTACTTTGATTTTCATTCAAACATACCTAAAAACAGGAGATAAAAAGGGATGTACTTTGATTTTTATTCATACAAACCTAAAAACAGGAGATAAAAAAGTGATGTACTTTGATTTTCATTCGTCAAGTACCAATCTACATGAGCTCACTGATTACTAAATTTAGATGAACAATGGTCCGTCTGTGAAGACAATACAACCTACTTGCCAAATATGCAAATTTTCATACCAATCCAAAAACTATATACCAACAAAAATAAACAGTATTTAAGATAAGGTAACACTTAATATTATAGTCATCAGAGTAATACATTAATCTAGTCATCAGAGTAACACTTATTATTATAGTCATCAGAGTAACACTTATTATTAGTCATCAGAGTAACACTATCATAGTCATCAGAGTAATACATTAATATAGTCATCAGAGTAACACTTATTGTTATAGTCATCATAGTAATACATTATTATAGTCATCAGAGTAATACTTATTATTATAGTCATCAGAGTAATACATTAATATAGTCATCAGAGTAACACTTATTGTTAGTCACCATAGTAATTCATTATTATAGTCATCAGAGTAATACATATTATTAGTCATCAGAGTAATACTTATTATAGTCATCAGAGTAGCACATATTATAGTCATCAGAGTAACACTATCATAGTCATCAGAGTAATACATTAATATAGTCATCAGAGTAACACTTATTGTTAGTCACCATAGTAATACATTATTATAGTTATCAGAGTAATACATATTATTATAGCCATCAGAGTAACACTTATTATTAAAGACATCAGAGTAAAACATTATTATAGTCATCAGAGTAACACATTATTATAGTCATCAGATTAACACTTATTATTAGTCATCAGAGTAATACATATTATTATAGTCATCAGAGTAACACTTATTATTAGTCATCAGAGAAAACCATTATTATAGCCATCAGAGTAACACTTATTATTAATCAGAGTAATACATATTATTATAGTCATCAGAGTAACACTTATTATTAGTCATCAGAGTAACACTATTATTACAGCCATCAGAGTAATATATATTATTATAGTCATCAGAGTAAAACATTATTATAGTCGAGTAACACTTATTATTAGTCATCATAGCAACACTTATTACAGTCATCAGAGTAACACTTATTATTAGTCATCAGAGTAATACTTATTATTAGTCATCAGAATAACACTTATTATTAGTCATCAGTCACACTTATTATTAGTCATCAGAATAACACCTACTACAGTCATCAGAGTAACACATTATTAGTCATCACAGTAACACTTATTACAGTCATCAGAGTAACACTTACTACTATAATCAAACAAATAACACTTGTTACTAGAGTCAATCAAATAGCACTTATTATCAAAGTCGTTCAAATAACACTAACTAAAGTTAATCAAATAACACTTATTACTAAAGCCAATCAAATAACATCTTATCATAGTCAACTGAATAACATTTATTATCTAAGTCAATCCATTAACACTTATTACTAAAGTCAACATATAACACCTATCATAGTCAACTGAATAACACTTATTTTCAAAATCAATTTTTAAAAAACACTTATTACTAAAGTCCGTCAAATAAGACGTATCATAGTCAACTGCATTATCAAAGGCAATCAAATAATACAAATTATCAAAGTTAATTGAATAACACATATTATCAAAGTCAATAAATTAATATAGTCAACTGTCATAAATTATATCCATCCCTTATTATCCATCAAGGCATTCTGTTCCATGCTCTAATGGCATTTTTCATATTTAAAAAAATGAGCAAATAAAAACTTACAATTTTATATCCTTTAATATTTCATTTTTTTAAAAACTGGATCAAACATTTATATCCTGGAATCTAGTATAACACATTCCAATGCTAATTTGTTTTCATAATTTTGTTCTGACCTAAATCTAAATATTTCTGACTATTTCAAGAAAACTTATCATTTCAATCAAAGGAAAGAAATGTTTCGATCTGACCAAAGCTTAAACCACAGTTGGAGTTATTTTAACTTTAACAACATATAGTTTCCTTTCGGTCCTGTTTAAAGCAATATATCCCACAATCCAACACGCATAAAAATAACATTATCTAATAATCAGACAGCATGAATCTATTGGCTGTAGGTGAGAAGCTGAGGAAATGCAATAAAGGTTTGCTGATATGTTGGAACTATCAACTAAGTATGGCATATAGTGAAAATTACAACCCTCTTTCCCCAAGTGCCCAAATGTGATTATGTAATAATTTACTTCAAGCCAAAAAGTGAATTGGTCAGAAGTTCTTTGGAATTTCTGTTATACAATTAATATTACATATGGCCAACAAATCATTCATCCAGGCAATATATATATATATATATATATATATATATATATATATATATATATATATATATATATATATATATATATATATATATATATATATATTGATATTGTTACGTGCTTAGGCTCGAATAAGCAGCAACACAGAAAGAGTGAAAACTAACAAGCTTGTATAACTTTAACAATGAATTTATTAAGTACAATTATTTAAATAAAACAATTGAACTTACAGTTTTAGAGAATCAAATCCAACAAATATAGAATTCACAAAATAATCCACTAATAGAATTGCAAGTCCTGATAAATAAATGTTCTAATAGTTCCAGGTTCGAATCTTGACGATGTAATAATCCAAAATGGCTGACAATGTCACGTGATGCAGTTCTTGTTTTTAAATCATCCAGATGAAATTATGAAACATATGTCCTTTTCCAGATAAATAGAATAATTCTTCTTTTCCAACGAATTAACACAGTCCAGAACAAGATATTAAACTCTAACAGAAAATACACAACTTCTTTAAAATAAGCCCAAATTATATTCTACTAAAGTTAGCTTCTAAAACACAGCTATATATATTGTTTTTCTGAAGTAAACAAGTAATCACGCGCTTTTCTAGAAATTGATAGAAGGTCAGAGGAGGTGTTTACCTTCACCTAGTCACGTAATAATGAAATATTCTAGAAGGAAATCATTCACTTCCCACCCTCAATAAAAGTGTTGTCCTTGAAATTGACCAATAGATTTAGAGGCTTGTTGACAATGTCTAAAGCAAGGTCAGGATTTAGGTCAAACAAGCCAAGGTCAGCCTGTTTATCAGTAAAGTACAAGTCAACTGAATTTTCTAGAAAAATTTCCCATTTAATGAATAATAAATCCTAAATGACAATTTTAGATTTAATAATTAAAAATAAATAAAATTAAATCCAATAGCCGTAACAATATATATATATATATATATATATATATATATATATATATATATATATATATATATACCTCCTTAGGATTATGGATAGAGTTTTTCTATAGACTTAATGAATGATTTCAGTGATAAAGTGGATAATTGAGTTTTACTGTAGACTTACTGTATGACTTCAGTGAACCTTTTAAATTTGCAATCACACTCACTTAGGTCACATCCAACTGTAAACACAGCTCAGCTATCATACACTATGCAAGCATATACTATACTATTCTGTTTTACTGACTAATCCAAACAAATGGCATATACAGATCTGCTGGTGAATAGCAAGCTGACAGATCTGGGTCGCTACTCTTTGAAGTTGGATCTAATTTATATGCAAAATATAGAGTCACTGCATGTTAATTTCATCATCTTCAGTTGTCAATCGTGTCCAACGATGACAGTAGTTGTGCAGTCCATGGTGACTATGCATGTGGCTCCAGAGTTGAGCAGGATGTTACAGGTTGGGCATGGAAAGTCAGTCAGCATTTTGGTCTGGGATGCTGTGATGTGTTGTTTTTCTCTCATGGCTGTGAGTCATTGAAGGTGGTCATTCTCCAATCATGAATTTTATAACTGATAACATCTCTGTTACTACAACGTTTGTGATGACTCTGTACAAAGCAGACAGGTCCTTGCCTGAGACTTCCAGATTACTGGGTTAGATTCTGCACCATTTCAGGTTACACTTAGGTTTTCTTTGTATGTTTTCCTGGGGTGCCCTTATTTCCACCTTCCCTACTTGAGTTCATCATAGAAGAGCTGTCTCAGTATTCTGGTCTTCTCAATCCAAATGACGTAACAAGACCATCTGAGCTGGGCTTTCAAGAGCAGTGCCTCAATATTAGAAACATTGGCCCTGTAGAGGACTTTAAGTTGGACATCTCGTCTTGCCATTGGATGTGCATGATTGAACGTAGTGGGCAAACATGGAGCTGTCTCAGTATTCTGGTCTTCTCAATCCAAATGATGTAACAAGACCATCTGAGCTGGGCTTTCAAGAGCAGTGCCTCAATATTAGAAACATTGGCCCTGTAGAGGACTTTAAGTTGGACATCTCGTCTTGCCATTGGATGTGCATGATTGAACGTAGTGGGCAAACATGGAATTGCTTGAACTGCTTCACATGCCTGCAGTATACAGTCCAGGTTTCTCAGCTATAAAGTAAGGAGGTGAGGATTACAGCTTTATAGATTTTGATCTTGGTGGACATTCAACTGTCTTTTTCTTTTAAAGGGCTCTAACACAAAGTTTTCCTTGGGCTTGGCTTGCATTCCAGATCCTGACTGTAATTTCATTGTACAGCGACCCAACTAAAGACATTGTGCTTCCCAGGTATATAAAACTCTCCATTTTCTTCAATTGTCACCATTCCAATCTTTATGGTGGGTTGTGGTGGGCTTGTGTAAGGAGTTGGCTGAAGGAGTACCTCTGTTTTATCCAGGTTTATAGTCAGACCAAACAGCTGAATGACTCAGAAAACTTATTCACAATGGTCTGTAGGTGGTTATCCTTGTGTGCACAGTAATCTTCAATAGAGCTTTGAGAAGTAGTCTTTCCAGTGTCTTTGTTCTTGCAGAGAGCAGATGCAAGTCAAACTAGGGTCCATCAAGGTGATATTTTATTCTGGGTCCAATGCATAGGTCCTTCACTGCAAATAGTAGGACTTGGGTGAAAAAGCGGTTGAATAGGACTGGCACAAACAAATGGCCCTGCTTCACTCCAGTTGAGACACCAAAGTGCTCTGAGTACTTCCCATTGGCAAAGATCTCTCCTGTCATGTCATCAAGTAACAACTAGATAAAAATGGTGAACATTCTGGGCTAGTAAAGTTTTCCACAGGGCTTCTCTATTTACAGACGTGAAAGTGTTGGAGAGGTCGATGAACACGATGTAGTGATTTATGTGCTGCTCATTGCATTTCTCCTATATCTGCCCCACAGTGAAGATCATGTTGACTGTGTAGTGGCTTTGATGGAATCCACACTGTGATACAGGTAGCAGTTCCTCTAAAATGATTGTGACAAGTCTGTTCTGGATGGTGTGGGTGAGAATCTTCCATGCAATGTAGAACAGTGAGCTTTCTCTATAGCTGCTGCAGTCAGCTCTAGCACATTTATTCTAGAATGAGATAATGATAGCATCTTGTAGATCTGAAGGCATCTCTTCATCATTGCAGTGGCTGGTGAGGATGTTATGGAAAGCTGCAAATGCTTCTATGCCAAGAGTCTTGAACTGCAAGGATTCCAGCTTTACCTGGTGATGTGCCACAGTTCATCTGTTTAATAGCCTTTCACACCTCCTCCTCCTCTGTTGAAGGCAACTCCAACTCTTTGCAGACTGGTCTCTGATGGATTTCTTGCAGCTGGCTAAGTCTTCCTTCCATCTTGCCTTTATCCCTTCTATGTCTTTGATGGTTGTGGTGCCATCTTCTGAGATTAGAAGGGGTGGATCCTGATCTGGAAGGGCCAACATCAACTTTAATGGCATTAAAGAACATTTCGGAGTTCTTCATTCCAGCATATTATTGGATTTTATCACCATTGTTTCCCCACCACTGATCCTGGATTTTGCAAAGTTCCTGTTGAACCCTTACCTGTCTCTCTTGGAGATGGGATTTTGATATGTCTGCCACTCAGAGTATGCCTTGTTTTTTTTTTCAATCATGATCTTGATGTCCTCATCATACTCAGCAAAACAATCATGGTGGACTATTGTCCTGTGACCCAGGACAGACTTGGCTGTTTCCATACTATATGCCAGAAATGACACTTTATGTATAGACATCAAGTTGAAATAAATAACACTTTATGTATAGACATCAAGTTGAATGATACAAAATAAATGACACCTTATGTATAGACATCAAGTTCTATGACAAAAAATCAACACACACAAGCCAGCCATACCTTATGCCAGAATTGACATACTCTGTACAGACATCAAGTTGTATGACATAAAATCAACACACACAAGTAAGCAATAGTAGATGGCCAAGAACTAACAGTGTACAGATATCAAACTGTGTGATTTAAAAATCATTACACAGATATGTATGCCATACCAGATGCCAGAACTAAAACTCTGTATAGAGATAAAGTTTTATAACAAAAAGTACTCTGTAAATGAAGATGTTATTGCTGTGAACATAACTGATCAAGGGATGATATAATTGATGTCTGTATATGTTGATGCTGATGTTGCAGCCCTGAACATGACTGCACAATGGCTGGCACAGGACTGAAGTTTTTACATATGTTGACCCTTTCAGTGCATCTCATGAAAAGGATGGACAGCCATCAGCATGATATAACTGTAACAAAAGCCCTAAAATGTGACTGACACTGTACTAGCTGAAAAGAAATGGATGGCCAACGGTATGATATAACTGTAACAAGAGCCCTAAATGTGACTGACACTGTACTAGCTGAAAAGAATTTTAGGGAAACCAAAAATAAAACTGTTCCTTCTGTCTAACTGCTAAGTGCTGAAACCATCTCTGATATTATTGTGCAATAAACAGATTTTTATGTTTTAACTGCTGTGGATGCCATATTGGAAGTCAGAATGGCACTATTTTCATTTTATTATACCTCATGTCAATACCTGATCATTCATTTGGAGGAGTAGTGATAACATAATTTTCAAGATGGCCACCATGATTGATTGTCTGATGAGCATGATCTATACACCATAAGATATCTTCTGGTGAAAACCATGTAAAAATGACTTTCCATTCAGTAGGAGTAGCAAGATTTTAAAAATAGCTGCCATAGCAAAACGTAATCCATGTCAAACCAACATCAATTTAATTTATGAATATTATAAAGTCTTTTAGTGAAAATGCTATTGTGATATGATAATACATTCATGACAATAAGCAATAACATGATTCAAAAGATGGTTACTTGGTTGGCTATACTGAAAGTTCAAATAGCACAATGTCAGAGTATAAAAGAGAACATAAAACAATTTTAAAATTCTTTTCTATGATATGGAAGTATAGATGCTCTTAAAAGTTGATAAAAATGAGACAATGTTTTAAATGCTCTTTTGTTTTTGTTAAATCATTATTCTTAAAATCTGCTTGAAATTATATTACTGTCTTGAAATCAAATTTTACTGGCTGAAAATTACAGAACATTGCAGTGACAGACACCAACACAATGATAGTTCACACACCAATAATTACCTTACACACGCATCAATAATTACCTTACACACACATCAATAATTACCTTACAAATGAGATCCTCCCATGAAAAGCATATATTGTACCTCATTCAGTGAACCATACACAGTTACACTGCTGAGGGTAACCTACCAGGTATAAATGCACCATCATTAATAATGGAAGTTCACTACTGAATAGACTTATTTATTACAACTACACTGGTTCTCCAAAGTAGGCTATGAGGCACATAGCATGGAAGAATCTATGGGATTGTAAACACAATTAAATCATCCATCCTAATAAAGCATAAAATGCCAATCACAGTGGCCATCTTGTATTCATGTAGTAACAGAGATGTTATCAGTTATAAAATTCATGATTGGAACATGAACAACACACAATAAATGAAATTTTAACACAATATTTCAAAGAATGTAATTGAAACATGAAATATAGGAGGTCACAGATCCATTTATGCTCCAACCACAAGGTCACTGTGGCTGTCTTAATCCTAGTCAGTGGTATGTAAATGATGGGTCATAATGACCAATTTCTGCAAAGATAATAGTGCTCATCTAGATCATGCCCCCACCAAGTTTCATCATGTTATAGGATAAAATGTATACAGCATGTCACAAGTTACATCATGTTATAGGATAAAATGTACACAGCATGTCACAAGTTACATCATGTTATAGGATAAAATGTATACAGCATGTCACAAGTTTATGTTGTTATGAGTTAAATGCGAGAACATAAACGGCCAGTAAAATGAGATATGTAGGTCACAGTGGTCTTGTTTTTGGTAATAGTGTGACACTTAAACTTATGCAAACAATCTAGTTTTATGATTCCAGTATTAAGAGAGATTGAGAAATAAACTTACAACACAAAATTTCACAATAAACAGTGAAACATGTCATATGGTTTACAGAGATCTACTTTTGTAGTGAGGATGTAGTACTGATGCATTCCCTCATCAAGTCTGACAAATCTGAGTATAAAGGAATACTATATGTAGGAACTAGTATAGCATGGACAGCCATGGAGATTACTGACCAACTTTTCTCAATGACCTTGACCTTTGGTCAATGTATGTGGTCTTGAACAACAGTTAATGAACAGAAACCATTATATTTCTATTAGGCTTACAATGATTGTCATTAATGACCATTAGATTCTGGAATCTATATGTTTATTTAATACCCTAAGTGTAAAAGTCATCCACAAAAGTTTGGTAAAGGAACATAATCTAGAAAAGAAGTTATTCAAGAGGCCAATTTTTACTCTAGAAAAGAAGTTATTCAAGAGGCCAATTTTTTTTGAGTCACATATTTCCTTGACTTTTCGTTAACTGACCCCAAAATCAAGAGGCCTATTTTATTTTGTGCAGAGGTCCTCAAAAACTTTGTTTATGGTAGGTGGTCTAAAACAAGAGTTATGCTGCAAAAACTTTTTTCTTCTTGTTTTCGTCAAAGTGAACTTGACATTTGACTACAAAATCAAAAAGAATCTTTCCTCTCCAAGGTGTAAGCAATCCATAACCATGGCAAAGGTACATGGCAGAGAACTCAATTATTTAAAATGCAAAAACCATTGTTCTTCTTATAATGACCATGTTCTTAACCTTTGATCTTTGTGAGTTCATAATCAAAAGGTTTTTCTTACAACAGGTGCAAGCTATGTACAAAGTTTGGTAACTGCTGATTAACTACTCAGGTTATTGATTGGAAACAAGCATGGTAACAGAAGAATGGATGGACAACACATTAACAAGACATGCTTTATTTCAATAGTAAAAAAAGTACTCTGAAAGTGTCATTAAAGATATTATATAAATAAACAGCATACCCTGTGTTATGGATGGAGCTTGGATCATCTGTTTG
Organism: Unio delphinus; assembly: GCA_029339505.1. NCBI lineage: Eukaryota > Metazoa > Mollusca > Bivalvia > Unionida > Unionidae > Unio > Unio delphinus. Next base: position 12,378,415 of record JAQISU010000242.1, on the reverse strand, counting down.
TAATAAGAATAATACAGGCCAGATTCTGTGCGGAAGGATATCTCCCGAGACACCTCCTAAAAAAAGAAATGCAACCTTGTACTTATTTCATCGATGGTAGATATGTGCCTGTAAAAATATAAGAGCACAATCATTTTAAACTGATGACCACAAACAGTACATATATAACTTTAAAAAGATCACATATATCACACATAATTTTAACTGATGATCACATATATCACACATAATTTTAATTGATGATCACATATATCACAATTTTAACTGATGATCGCATATATCACATAATTTTAACTGATGATCACATATATCAAGTATAATTTTAACTGATGATCACATATATCACACATAATTTTAACTGATGATCACATAATTTTAACTGATGATCGCATATATCACAATTTTAACTGATGATCGCATATATCACATAATTTTAACTGATGATCGCATATATCACAATTTTAACTGATGATCGCATATATCACATAATTTTAACTGATGATCACATATATCACACAAAATTTTAACTGATGATCACATATATCACACATAATTTTAACTGATAATCACATATATCACACAAAATTCATATTTACTAGCAGCATGACATTTGATTTTGCTAAAACAATTTGCGAAAATGATATTGCGAATCATTGACCCAGATATTTATATAACCTTGAATTTGCTGAAAGCCTTTAAAACCATACATGTATTAATATCAAATCCATAGACACATTTCAAATAACAGCCTTCATAATAAAGATAATATCAAATCCATAGACACATTTCAAATAACAGCCTTCTTAATAAAGATAATATCAAATGAATAGATTCATTTCAAATAACAGCCTTCATAATAAAGATAATATCAAATGAACAGACACATTTCGAATAACAGCCTTCATAATAAAGATAATATCAAATGAACAGACACATTTCAAATAACAGCCTTCTTAATAAATATAATATCAAATCCATAGACACATTTCAAATAACAGCCTTCATAATAAAGATAATATCAAATGAACAGACTCATTTCAAATAACAGCCTTCTTAATAAAGATAATATCAAATGAACAGACACATTTCAAATAACAGCCTTCATAATAAAGATAATATCAAATGAACAGACACATTTCAAATAACAGCCTTCATAATAAAGATAATATCAAATGAACAGACTCATTTCAAATAACAGCTTTCATAATAAAGATAATATCAAATGAATAGACTCATTTCAAATAACAGCCTTCATAATAAAGATAATATCAAATCCATACACATTTCAAATAACAGCCTTCTTAATAAAGATAATATCAAATCCATAGAAACATTTCAAATAACAGCCTTCATAATAAAGATAATATCAAATCCATAGACACATTTCAAATAACAGCCTTCATAATAAAGATAATATCAAATGAACAGACTCATTTCAAATAACAGCCTTCTTAATAAAGATAATATCAAATCCATAGACACATTTCAAATAACAGCCTTCATAATAAAGATAATATCAAATCCATAGACACATTTCAAATAACAGCCTTCATAATAAAGATAATATCAAATGAACAGACTCATTTCAAATAACAGCCTTCTTAATAAAGATAATATCAAATCCATAGACACATTTCAAATAACAGCCTTCATAATAAAGATAATATCAAATGAACAGACTCATTTCAAATAACAGCCTTCATAATAAAGATAATATCAAATCCATAGACACATTTCAAATAACAGCCTTCATAATAAAGATAATATCAAATGAACAGACTCATTTCAAATAACAGCCTTCTTAATAAAGATAATATCAAATCCATAGACACATTTCAAATAACAGCCTTCATAATAAAGATAATATCAAATGAACAGACTCATTTCAAATAACAGCACTCATAATAAAGATAATATCAAATGAACAGACTCATTTCAAATAACAGCCTTCTTAATAAAGATAATATCAAATCCATAGACACATTTCAAATAACAGCCTTCATAATAAAGATAATATCAAATGAATAGATTCATTTCAAATAACAGCCTTCATAATAAAGATAATATCAAATGAACAGACACATTTCAAATAACAGCCTTCTTAATAAATATAATATCAAATCCATAGACACATTTCAAATAACAGCCTTCATAATAAAGATAATATCAAATGAACAGACTCATTTCAAATAACAGCCTTCATAATAAAGATAATATCAAATGAACAGACTCATTTCAAATAACAGCCTTCATAATAAAGATAATATCAAATGAACAGACACATTTCAAATAACAGCCTTCATAATAAAGATAATATCAAATGAACAGACTCATTTCAAATAACAGCCTTCATAATAAAGATAATATCAAATGAACAGACTCATTTCAAATAACAGCCTTCATAATAAAGATAATATCAAATGAACAGACTCATTTCAAATAACAGCCTTCATAATAAAGATAATATCAAATCCATAGACACATTTCAAATAACAGCCTTCATAATAAAGATAATATCAAATGAACAGACTCATTTCAAATAACAGCCTTCTTAATAAAGATAATATCAAATCCATAGATACATTTCAAATAACAGCCTTCATAATAAAGATAATATCAAATGAACAGACTCATTTCAAATAACAGCACTCATAATAAAGATAATATCAAATGAACAGACTCATTTCAAATAACAGCCTTCTTAATAAAGATAATATCAAATCCATAGACACATTTCAAATAACAGCCTTCATAATAAAGATAATATCAAATGAACAGATTCATTTCAAATAACAGCCTTCATAATAAAGATAATATCAAATGAACAGACTCATTTCAAATAACAGCCTTCATAATAAAGATAATATCAAATGAACAGATTCATTTCAAATAACAGCCTTCATAATAAAGATAATATCAAATGAATAGACTCATTTCAAATAACAGCCTTCTTAATAAAGATAATATCAAATGAATAGACTCATTTCAAATAACAGCCTTCATAATACAGATAATATCAAATGAACAGACTCATTTCAAATAGCAGCCTTCATAATAAAGATAATATCAAATGAACACTCAATTCAAATAACAGCCTTCATAATAAAGATAATATCAAATGAACACTCATTTCAAATAACAGCCTTCATAATAAAGATAATATCAAATCCATAGACACATTTCAAATAACAGCCTTCATAATAAAGATAATATCAAATGAACAGACTCATTTCAAATAACAGCCTTCTTAATAAAGATAATATCAAATGAATAGACTCATTTCAAATAACAGCCTTCATTATAAAGATAATATCAAATGAACAGACTAATATAAAAAATATTTTCATTTCAAATAACACAGCCTTCTTCAAAATGATAACATAATTTCAAATAACATAGCATTCATCAAAAAGATAATATCAAATGAACAGACTTATTTCAAATAACAGCCTTCATAATAAAGTTAATATCAAATCAATAGACTCATTTCAAATAACAGCCTTCATTATAAAGATAATATCAAATGAACAGACTCATATAAAAAATATTTTCATTTCAAATAACACAGCCTTCTTCAAAATGATAACATAATTTCAAATAACATAGCATTCATCAAAAAGATAATATCAAATGAACAGACTTATTTCAAATAACAGCCTTCATAATAAAGTTAATATCAAATCAATAGACTCATTTCAAATAACAGCCTTCATAATAAAGATAATATCAAATGAATTGACTCATTTTAAATAATACAGCCTTCATCATAAAGATAACATCAAATGAACACTCATTTCAAATTACAGCCTTGATAATAAAGATAATATCAAATCAATACTCATTACAAATAACACTGCCTTCGTCATAAAGATAATATCAAATGAACAGACTCATTTCAAATAACACAGCCTTCTTCAAAATGATAACATAATTTCAAATAACATAGCCTTCATCAAAAAGGTAATATCAAATGAACAGACTTATTTCAAATAACAGCCTTCATAATAAAGTTAATATCAAATCAATAGACTTATTTCAACTAGCACAGCCTTCATAAAAAAATATGAAATCAATAGACTCATTTAAAATAATAATAATAATAATGAGGACTTTGTATAGCGCCTAATCTTTAGAAGCTCTAAACGCTTTACAACATCTACAATGATATGAATACAAAAAACAGAAAACAAAATCGATGAAATTGGAAAACAAAATATGCTGAAAATATTTAAGGTAGGAAACATTTTTAAGTTTTTAAGTTTGTTCTTGCAGTCAAAAAAGGTGAGTTTTAAGAGCACTCTTGAAAGAGATCACTGTGTCTTTGTGTCTAATTTAAATGGGTAAATCATTCAACGTTGCTGGTCCCTAGTATGCAAAAGAACATTGTCCATATGACTTTGTTTTCATAGTGGGAATAATGAGTATGTGATTGTCAGAAGAGGAGCATAAGTATATTGCTGGTGTGTACACATGGGTGAGGCCAGATAGGTATGCTGGACTGGAATCCGTCAGTGAAACACAAATAACACAGCCTTCATCAAATGGATAATATCAAATGAATAGACTTATTTCAAATAACATAGCCTTCATCAAAAAGGTAATATCAAATCAATACTCATTTCAAAAAACACAACCTCCTTCAAAAAGATAATATCAAATCAATAGACCCATTTCAAATAACACAGCCTTCATCAAAAAGATAATATCAACTCAATAGACTTATTTCAAATGATCATCTCGTTTTTGAACATTTCTTTTTTTTAACAATGATTATGCTTTTGAACTGATGAATGATCATTTCTTTTTTTAACAATGTATATGCTTAATAATTGATGAATGATCATCTCCTTTTTCATCCAGATCAGTCAGCTCCTTCCTTTTTTATATTTCCATTCATAATGACAATATAGTTCATAATCCATCGGAGACAATTTTAAAACAGGATGAAGATGATATCGATTCTTTGTTTTTCTTCTTTTTAATGCAGGAAGCTGGAAGCAATGTTGGACCACTTTGTACCATCTAACAAATTAATAGCTATAATTTCTCATTGCTACACTTGTCATATTATTGATTATAAATCCTCACTGCTACACCTATCAAATTAATAGCTATAATTTCTCATTGCTACACTTGTCATATTATTGACTATAAATCCTCACTTCTACACCTATCAAATTAATAGCTATAATTCCTCATTGCTACACCTGTCATATTATTGACTATAAATCCTCATTGACACACCTATCAAAATGTAGTGACTAAAATTCCTCTTTGCTCAGTTTTACCAATTATACATTCATCTAAATAGGCTGTGAGATTTTACATTTTATAGAATTCTTAGATTTGCATAAATATTGAAAGATCTTGTTTTTTTTCATCAAGGTCAGCCATTTATATTAGCAAGACACAAACATGTTGCCCTTGTGGTTAACCATATATTGGTAAACTGAAAGTTGTTTCATGCCATAACTAGTTCACTTAAAAACACCTGCAAGGTCTTTATGTTCAAATATCACAGCTTTCACTAAAACAGAAGGACGTATGTATATTTTCACTCTGAAAACAAGTTGTTTATCTATCGTAAATGCTACTTACTATACATTGGTCTCCATATTCTAGTTTGAAAATATTCTGAAATAAAGGTGTTGGCCGAAATGTTTTAACAACATAGGTTAAGCCCTTCAATTACAGTGAAATGGCTATGCATAGAATAGTCCTGCCATAGCTTACATACATGATGGACTGATCTCCGTTTTTTTTTTTAAAATGGTTTAATGCCATTTTTCAGCACAATATAGGCTATACATGGCATCCAGTATTAATGGTGGAGGAATAACCCGGAAAAATCCCAGAAACAACCACCAACCCACGAAAAGCTACTGGCAAGCTTTCTCACATACCCACACTGGCTGAATCCGAGACTCAAACCCATGCAGTGAGAGGTGAGATGGCAGTCATCCATAATGGATAGCACTTTAGACCACTCAGCCACTCGGGGCCCTGATCTCAGGTAGATCTGGAGAAACACATTTGGCTCCAAAATTGGCAAACAAATCTGACAACTAAAATGAATGTAACAAAGAATGTTTAACATGGAAACCATTTCCAAATGAGTCATGATCACAAGTGGGTGGTAAAAGCAGAGCAAACAATGGTATTTTAAAAAAAAACCATTACCTTGATATTTGAAAACCAAAGATGGTTTTCATGAAAAAGTTTCATGCAAGCTGCATGCTTAAATCCCATGTAGAAACACACCAACAATCCTGTAACACATTGAATAAGCTGGCCTAGTGGTATTCCAAACAGCAAGATGGTCTCTCTTCCTAAACTAGATATCCCATTACCCTTGTTCAAACCATTTCTTTGATGGCCACCATATTTCTGTCTACCACCCTTCCTTCTCCGAAATTCTGTCATATCTTGTGTTTGTGCCTTCAAGTTGATATAGAGTTTTAGATAAATACCAAGTTATCTTCTTGTCTTTTAATCTGTAGCACTTCTTTTACGGTACTTGTAAATATGAAATTTACATCAGTACATTATGCATCTGGATCTGTAGTAAGTCTGTACACGTCTGAATCCATGACTCAAAAGATCATCTACTAAATCTCTGCCAGTCTGTGTGGTGTATTTAAATGTGATCCATAGAGCATCAATAAAGGTCAGTAATTTTATATGGAGAAACAGCCAGCCTTCTGTGAGATCAGGGAAATAATATCCTCGGATCAATAAGAATATGCTGTCTGAAGCACGTGGCAGTGAAACTGACAAGATGCAAGCACAATATTTGCTCATGCATAATGCACATAAAACTGTGAACAACAGCAACCCTGATTTGTCATCACATATTGCATCAGCAAAACTGGGTCAATTTAATTAATTCTACTTGTAATTTAAAGCAAATATTGTCAAAACTAATTAATTGATGCACTATGGGATGACAGATAAGAGTCTACACAATTTACAGTAATCAGGTGGTACATAATTGGATGGCAGATCAGAGTCTATGCAGTTTGCAGTGATTGGTGGTACATTATTAGATGGGAGATCAGTCTAAACAGTTTAGTGATTAGCTGGTACATAATTGGAAGGCAGATCAGAGTCTACACAGATTATAGAGATCAGGTGATGCATTATTAGATCATGGCATATCAGAGTCTACACAGATGGATGCCATTATTCACAGGTCTATACAGCAGATTCACAGACTAGTTACACTCAAGCAAAATTTAATTTAGCATCTGTGTAATATTGATTTTCCAACCTCACTAATCTTTCTTTTGCTTTGAGATGCATTATTCTCTGAAGAATACACAAGGATGTGAAGTCTAAACTTGGATTATATCTCAAATTATAAAGTTCAGTGATGTGACAATGTGATCACATTCATAAACAGATCAGAAATACCAAACATCCTCTCTCTCTCTCTCTCTCTCTCTCTCTCTCTCTCTCTCTCTCTCTCTCTCTCTCTCACACACACACACACACACACACACACACACACACAAATCTGCATGTATTTGGAGCCATTTAAAAAGGATTTTCTCTAGCTAAAATAGACCTAATCTAATTTCTTTGTATGTAACATCAGCTGCTAAATGACCTGTCATTCCCCCTTGATAAAACACACCTGATTATAAACCAACCCTCCCCATTAAGTTTGGAGTAAATTTAAAGCTATTTTCAATAAGCTAGTACTTATAAGGTGTGGGAATACCATGGGATAATAGTTTGAAAAATAGTAAATGATTCTGCCATTTTTTGTTAAGGTTAATATTTCTTGTTAAATATTGGAGTCTTTACTACCTGAAAAACATGACACAAGCCAACACCAATCACTTAAAAATGGATAAGCTGGGTGCATGGAGTTAAACTATTATAAAAAAAAATAAAAAATATTTAAAAAAACAATGATATAATGCAATGTTCAAGCCATATAAATGATATAATGCAATATTCAAGCCATATCAATGACATAATGCAATGTTCAAGCCATATCAATGATATAATGCAATATTCAAGCCATATCAATGACATAATGTAATATTCAAAACATTTCAATGGCATAATGCATTGTTTAAGCAATATCAACGTCATAATGCAATATCGAAGCCATATCAATGACATAATGCAATATCGAAGCCATATCAATGACATAATGCAATATTGAAGCCATATCAATGACATAATGCAATATTCAAAACATTTCAATGGCATAATGCATTGTTTAAGCAATATCAACGTCATAATGCAATATCGAAGCCATATCAATGACATAATGCAATATCGAAGCCATATCAATAACATAATGCAATATTGAAGCCATATCAATGACATAATGTAATATTCAAAACATTTCAATGGCATAATGCATTGTTTAAGCAATATCAACATCGTAATGCAATATCGAAGCCATATCAATGACATAATGCAATATTCAAGCCATATAATGCAATATTCAAGCCATATCAATGACATAATGCAATATTCAAGCCATATCAATGATATAATGCAATATTCAAGCCATACCAATGACATAATGCAATATTCAAGCCATATCAATGATATAATGCAATATTCAAGCCATATCAATGACATAATGCAATATTCAAGCCATATCAATGATATAATGCAATATTCAAGCCATACCAATGACATAATGCAATATTCAAGCCATATCAATGATATAATGCAATATTCAAGCCATATCAATGACATAATGCAATGTTCAAGCCATATCAATGACATAATGCAATATTCAAGCCATACCAATGACATAATGCAATATTCAAGCCATATCAATGACATAATGCAATATTCAAGCCATACCAATGACATAATGCAATATTCAAGCCATATCAATGACATAATGCAATGTTCAAGCCATATCAATGACATAATGCAATATTCAAGCCATACCAATGACATAATGCAATGTTCAAGCCATATCAATGACATAATGCAATATTCAAGCCATACCAATGACATAATGCAATATTCAAGCCATAAGATACCAATGACATAATGCAATATTCAAGCCATATCAATGACATAATGCAATGTTCAAACCATATAAATTATGTAATGCATTGTTCAAGCCATATCAATGACATAAATCAATGTCAAGTTATAACAATGACATAACAGCAATGTGAAGTCATATCGCTGACAGCATAATAGCAGTGTCATGTTATATCAATGACATAATGCAGTGTTAAATTCATATCAATAACATACTAGCAGTGTAAATTCATATCAATGACATACTAGCAGTGTAAATTCATATCAATGACATACTAGCAGTGTAAATTCATATCAATGACATTAGGCAGTGTACATTCATATCAATAACATACTAGCAGTGTAAATTCATATCAATAACATACTAGCAGTGTAAATTCATATAAATGACATACTAGCAGTGTAAATTCATATCAATGACATACTAGCAGTATAAATTCATATCAATGACATACTAGCAGTGTAAATTCATATCAATGACATACTAGCAGTGTAAATTCATATCAATGACATATTAGCAGTGTAAATTCATATCAATAACATACTAGCAGTGTAAATTCATATCAATGACATACTAGCAGTGTAAATTCATATCAATGAAATCATAAAGCAAGGTTAAGTCAGGAATTTCTTACAGAGGGGAAAGAGGTATGGGCAGTTTTGTGACGAAGACGCCTCAGACAAGAGTCTCAACATAATAATGATATTTATAATTTCACAATGAAAATTTACTCTGATCATTACTTTTCAAATTGTAATCAAATAAGTTAAATTTATTAGGAATGTTTAATGGATCCAAGATAAAATTGTGGACTGATCAAAAATAAAAAGAGGAACTTGATATTAGTAATTCACATTTCTTATCATGGACAGATTACCAAATTGCACATATTATCACGAAAACAAAAAATGTCAGCAATATACAACAATAATTATAAAGCAATAATAACATATATTAGAAAACAATGAAAGTATTAATGGTCTAATTAAATTTCATCACCAATATATCCATGATAATAAAAAAGTCATGTTACAATGTAAATTATGATATTCAACTTATTTTAAAAATCCATGTTAAATGTAAATTATGATATTAAACTTAATATACAAAACTACCTTTATAATTATTAATTAATAATTATTAATTAACAATTTTCAGGTACTTGACTTGATTTCTTTTTTAAAGGATTTTATTGACCATTAAAATCTTCTTGTGAAACATATATTTTTAGTACATTTCACCTGGTTTACACTCATCATTTTTTCATGTAGTATGTATGTGACATGTATATGTGGTAAAGCCAGGAGTCCCTAGTGGTGGAGTGGTATAAAGTGTGCTTTGTCACAGATCACTGCCATTTCACCTCTATCTGTGTGGGTTTGAGTCTCAGATTTGGCCAATGTGGATATGTGAGAAAGCTTGCCAGTAGCTCCTCATGGGTGAGTGGTTCTTTCCAGGAGTTTTCCAGGTTCTTCCTCTACCATTAATACTGGCCGCCATGTATAGCCTATCGTGTGCTGAAAAATGGCATTAAACACTACAACAACAACAACATATCTCAACATATCTCAAGTACTGCTTGTATGTTGCAACAGACATTGTTCTAAAACTGACACTCCCGTGTGTATTTTAAACATAATAACCATATAGCAGTTAAGTTTATTACATGTATTAGATGTGCAAGAAGGGGTGGGGTGGCGTTTAAGAATGACAGTTCAACATAAGTATTCACTCCAAAAATGGACAAGACATATAACTTGTACTACTTCTTCTTGAAGGGGATGATGTTGTTGTTATAGGGTTGAACACCATTTTTCTGCACAAGATAGACTATACAAGGCTCACAGAATAAATGGTGGAGGAAGAACCCAGTAAAACACCAGAAAGAAATCACAGACCCACAATACACGTGTAGTACATATATATTTAAAAAATATATTTAAATTTTTTTTATATAATTAAAAAAAACAAAAAAAACCAGCTGGATTAGCTTAGTACTCTTGTGTTTTTATCACTATATATATGTGTGTGTGTGTGTGTGTGTGTGTGTGATTTGTTTTTTAAACGAACCTACCTGTCCTAGTTTAAAAAACAGTGCAATAGGAAACATTTTTTGGTCTGATTTAACGTTATCCAATATTACATCAACACTGAAGAATCTCACAAACACAAACTGTTTGGGTTGTTTTGCAATAATACTTTCAGCTTGTTTAAACAAAATTATCTGTATGCCAACTCATAAAAAACATTTCAAGTAGTTTATTCCCAGGTACAGAAAGGGTAATAAATGCTAACTAGAAATGTAAACCACCTATCTAATTAAAACCTATCTAATTAAAACCTATCTAATTAAAACCTATCTAATTAAAATCTTGTATGCTTATGAAGACTAGTCAATAAAATCAATCAAACATTTTGTAGAAATTAATGTAGCATAAGTTGATTGCTTGTAGCTACTACAAATATGCATAACCCTTAGAAAGAACCTTAAACATTTGATTTTAATTTCTACATATTTAATACATTCCCAGTTGAATTATGAAATCGAAACTGAATTAGGTTGGCTAGCTTTTCACAATTACATTAGGAAAAAATCATATGGTCTCATTCAATACCTGGTTGAAAGAACACAATCATTGTTTTTCATTTGCTTAAAGACCTGGATTACACTGATACAAGAAAACATTGATTGCAGTTTGATGAGAAGAACCAAATGCTTCCAGTGCACAAATGATATCTGTGTATAAATGATATCGGTGTATAAATGATATTGGTGTATAAATGTGTCACCGCAGGCACAGATCTTTACATTACGGAACGTCTTGTCAGTGAATGGTCTACTTTAAGGACTTGCACATCTTCAGCTGTAGAGGTATGTGAGTTATTAATTTCTTGTGTATAAGTTATAACTATTGTACTACCACGTTTGTCTCTGTATATTTTCTATGTAGATTAGGTCTACGTGGTATAAGGCAAATATGTTCTATTCTTGTTTGTGACTTAGCAAAAGATTTATTTTGGCATTACAAAGTTGCATTTTTAAGAAGTGTTTAGTACAATAGGATTCTTATGGGCATGGTTAAGTTCACTTCTGAACTTGTGCATTGTTTTATAATTATTGTGCCGATAATGTAATCTCTATAACTTACCATATATAACAGCATTACGTTTTATTGTATATGCCCGTGTCATGAATAGTACACAGCCAGTGTGATCAGAGTCAATGTGGCATCAGCTGCTGAGCTAACCATTGAAGTCGATCATAGCAGCTTTAAAGCAGAACCATAGCAGCCATAGAGCTGAATAATGTTCCTAGTCAATTAGCAGCTGATGGGTGCTGCTGACAGAAATAGATGAGTGCTGATTGACCAACATGAAATACTGAGGGCATGATTGACCAGTGTGACTGGTAGCTGAGTGTGCTGGGGACATTGTATAACTCCATACATGTAATCTTTTAGCTGTGGGCTAATTATAAAGGTTCAAAAAACCGAGTGTGTTTTGGGGACTATAGAGATAAAATTTGAATATCTGTTCCTTTTTGTTTACATCATTTCACTATCTGAGTGAATATATTTTACTATATGAGTAAAATACTACATTTTTACTGTTTGAGTAAAATGCATCATTCTTTTCATGGTGAAATCACTGAATCATTTACCAATGTCTTTGTACTGTGTAAGGTCATTTATTTGTATGTTCATTATTAAGTCTGTGCATTTTGTGTTAATTGATTCAATATTTGGATCATATACAAACATATTAATCATAATTAATTTCTCATTCAACGCATTTGTCATTAAACATTCACCATCAATTGTGTTCTGTTGAAAATCCCAAATCCCACCTGGTTACCTTGTTAGAGGGAAACAAGATAAAACAGCTTGGGGTTACAATGTGAACAAAATCAAACTACAGCTTGGGAGATCAACATTATTAAACTAGCTAGGGGCTATCTGGTCAACAAGATCAAACTACAGCTAGGGGCTATCTGGTCAACATGATCAAACTACAGCTAGGGGCTATATATAATGTAAACAAGATCAAAGGACAGCTGGGGGCTATAAGATCAACAAGATCAAACTACAGCTAGAGGCTATAAGGTCAACAAGATCAAATGACAGCTAGAGGCTATAAGGTCAACAAGATCAAACTACAGCTAGAGGCTATAAGGTCAACAAGATCAAACTATAGCTAGAGGCTATAAGGTCAACAAGATCAAACTATAGCTTGGGATCATGAGGTCAACAATATCATAATACAGCTTGAGGCTATAAGGTCAACAAGATCAAATGACAGCTGTGGGCTATAAGGTCAACAAGATCAAACCATAGCTTGGGATCATGAGGTCAACAATATCATAATACAGCTAGAGGCTATAAGGTCAACAAGATCAAATGACAGCTGTGGGCTATATGGTCAACAAGATTAAACTACAGCTGTGGGATATACAGTCAACAAGATTAAACTACAGCTAAGGGCTATAAAGGTCAAAAAGATCAAACTACAGCTAGGGGTTATACAGTCAACAAGATCACACTACAGCTATGGGCAATAAGGTCAACAAGATCAAACTATAGCTTGGGATCAAGAGGTCAACAAGATTAAACTACAGCTGGGGGCTATACAGTCAACAAGATTAAACTACAGCTAAGGGTTATAAAGGTCAAAAAGATCAAACTACAGCTAGGGGCTATACAGTCTACAAGATCAAACTACAGCTAGAGGCTATAAGGTCAACAAGATCAAATGACAGATGTGGGCTATACGGTCAACAAGATCAAACTATATCTTGGGATCATGAGGTCAACAAGATTAAACTACAGCTGTGGGCTATACAGTCAACAAGATTAAACTACAGCTAAGGGCTATAAAGGTCAAAAAAATCAAACTACAGCTATGGGCAATAAGGTCAACGAGATCAAACTACAGCTAGGGGCTATAAGGTCAATAAGATCAAATGACAGCTGTGGGCTATAACGTCAACAAGATTAAACTATAGCTAGAGGCTGTGGATGAAGAGATTAAGAATGGGCAAATCTAAATGAATAATTTACAGTTAGGCTTAATCCAGTTGTATCTGACAGGATTTTTGTAACATCCACTAACTGCACTAAGCTATATATCAACATAAAATGTATGACCTTAAGTGGTCTTTTCCTTGACCTTCCTTGGTGGTCACTTCCTTGTTTATAGTAGTCTGTAAAATGTTTAAGTTAAAAAAAGGGTATTATAAGACCATAGCAAAATTCATTTATAGTTCAGGTGCATTAGAGTGATTTTTCAAATGACCAATAAAAACTACATATACAGTTCAGATGCATTCATTATTTCTCAGATGGCCAAATTAAAATTAATGGACAGTTCATATGCATTAGAGTTATTTGCACAGCTGGACAATGGGAGAGAGGGATGGAACCTTGTGAAGTGAGTAGAGAACCCAACAGCATGTAATACGCATACTAGGAAGCAATTTGTATGCCCCATATTTTTCCCAGTTCTGAGAAACACAGATTAGAAAAACATGACAACAATATCATTCTTTTAAAATGTTATCTAAGTTAGCGTATGGCTGATCATTAGCTTTAGCATATAGATCATTAGCATTAGACTCATCAGCAACATTAGCATATGGCTCATCATTATCATTAACAATAGCATATGGCTCATCATTATCATTAACAATAGCATATGGCTCATCATTATCATTAACAATAGCATATGGATCATCAGATCATTAACATTAGCATATGGATTCATTAACATTAGCATATGGATCATCAGATCATTAACATTAGCATATGGATCATCATTAGCATTAACATTAGCATATGGATCATCAGATGATTAATATTAGCATATGGATCATCAGATCATTAACATTAGCATATGGCTCATCAGATCATTAACATTAGCATATGGATCATCATATCATTAACATTAGCATATGGCTCATCATTATCATTAACAATAGCATATGGATCATCATATCATTAACAATAGCATATGGCTCATCAGATCATTAACATTAGCATATGGCTCATCAGATCATTAACATTAGCATATGGCTCATCATATCATTAACATTAGCATATGGATCATCATTAACATTAGCATATGGATCATCATTAGCATTAGCAATATGGTATAGACAAACCCTATTACAGAATACCAGCACTTGTAATATGGTACAGACAAACCCTATTACAGAATACCAGCACTTGTAATATGGTATGGATAAACACTTATGGAATACCAGCATTAGCAATATGGTACAGACAACATTATGGGAATACCAGTTCTAGTAATATGGTACAAAAACACTATTAAAGAATACCAACTTCAGCAACATGGCAAAAACACCATTATGGAATATCAGCTCTAGCAACATGTGTGATACTTTCTCTGTGGCAAGTAACAGAGGATCATTTCTTGATCTTGCTGCACAACAGACATGTTGAGTTTCTTTATTAGATTTCACAAACTGTATGATCAAAGCGTTACTTACAAAGCACAAGCAAAAGAACTCATATATAACACTGAGGCCAAGGAAAGGCAGTCAGGCGATATTTACAATAACTAGACCATGATAATTTACTATGCGACAATTTTCTTAACCATTTGTTCATTTTATTTACTTCATATTTTGATATTAATAAATACAAATGAGTTATTCTTTTATTTACAATTTAGCCGTCAAAACAATTACACTTTTAGCAAGCCATTCATGCCAGTGTCGACCTACAACAAAGCAGTTAAAGTTTGTAAACATGTAAAACAATTTCCCTTTGATCATGTACCCAGGCAACTGACCATTAGGATTGATGGGTACCCTGTAGATGTTTACCAAAATTGTGATAGTCCTACATAAGAGTCAGCATGATAGTACAAACAAGAAAGCCACCAAGCCATACAGCCCTCAGAAGAAATCTAGGCAAGATTAATGTCATTGCAAGCAATAAGCACCTCTTGAATAAAACAAATGACCATGAAATGGCTCTGCCTCTTTGTGTATACATTTTTCAGTAACATGGTTTTGTCGGCCCTAGGCACAGTACCTACTGTAACTATTGGATAATATGGCCATGGTTGTACTGCTTTGGTGTCAGCATGAAAGCTCATGCCACCCAAGCCATAAAGGCCTCAGTTGCACTATTTTGGTGTCAGCCTCCAAGAACAAGCCATACAGCCCTCAGCTGCACTTTTTTGATGTCAGCCTCCAAGAACAAGCCATACAGCCCTCAGTTGC
Organism: Unio delphinus; assembly: GCA_029339505.1. Classification (NCBI taxonomy): domain Eukaryota; kingdom Metazoa; phylum Mollusca; class Bivalvia; order Unionida; family Unionidae; genus Unio; species Unio delphinus. The sequence continues at coordinate 12,362,138 of JAQISU010000242.1, read as the reverse complement.
ACTGCTCTGGTGTCAGCCACAAAGAACAAGCTATACAGCCCTCAGATGCACTGCTGTGGTGTCAGCCACAAAGAACAAGCCATACAGTACTCAGATGCACTGCTTTTGTGCCAACCTGAAAATACATGCCACTAAGACATACAGCTCTCATTTGCACTGCTCTAAAAAAAGGCACAAAGATAAAAACTAAAATCGACTTACCGGAATATTTGAGAACCAGAGCCAGTTTTCATGAATGAGTGCCATGTAGGTGGCGTGTTTGTAGCCAGCCGCCAGCATCACTATTACCCCTAGCAACATGTTCCCCACGGTCAGCATACTACCAAAACCAGACTCTGCATCAGATTTCTCAGGCGGTGTCTCCAAGATCTTGTTTTTGGAATCATGCTTACCTACAAGGCGTGGCTTACGAGATCTGACTTCTGGCATTGTAGATTTCTCTCCTCTATTAATAATAATAATAATAAGATTAAGAATAAGAATAAGAATAAAAATAATTGTAATAATAATAAGAAGAAAAAGAAGAATAATAATAATTGTAATAATTAATTTATGTTGGATCAGCAAATAACACAAGCAGGAATACATATAACAATCAAACAAATGCAGAATTGATACAGAACGAAAATACATACATGCATGCATGCACACACACACCCCAAACAAATTCATGGTTCCAATTATTTGAGGAAGCTTTGTTATTCACCGGCCAGAATGTAGTATTTCCAATTATCATCTTCTTTTTTGGCTGGGTCAGAAACCATCAAGGCTCAACTTCAATGCAAAAAATGAACATAAATAAAACAAAAGCAAAATTCTTTGTTTTATTTTGTTGGTTTTATTATGGCAGGACCTATTTTATGACTGCAAATTTTGGGAAATCACACCTATCCTCCTTTACTTGAGAAGTTTCTAAATTTAGAAGGAATAAAACAAGGAAGAAAGGGTATGCACAAGTTTTTGAGAAACTGTTTTGATTTGTTCAGTGATGAATCGTGAGATACAGATTTTGACAGCATATGATTGGATAAATATATATATATATATATATATATATATATATATATATATATATATATATATATATATATATATATATATATATATATATATATATATATATATATTATATATATGCATTTACATGATGATTTGTTACATGTCACTGTAAATGAGTTATGAAGTTTACAGCTGACCAAGCACATGTAAATATCTCTGCATTTTTCTGATATTTTCATTAAGTTTGTGGATATAAGAATGAATAATCCAAACGTGCACATCTGTCACAATCAAACTGCATTGCTAAAGTTGCCATTGGTTACAATTCCTGTGTTTACCTTCATTTAAAAAAAGAAAAAAGAAAAAGAAGCTGACAATTATAAATACTACATTCTGGCCGGTGAATAACAAAGCTTCCCCAAATAATTGGAACCATGAATTTGCTGGGGGGGAAAGGGGGCTACTTTTATCAACTGACCATATTAAATTTTTTAAAGTACCGATTACTTTGCAAGATTTTGTTCGCTTTTAGGCCTAGCTGATGATGTGTCACTAGACATAAACGCAGGCTAACCTAGAAAATCGCATGAGTTGACCAATCGAAGATCGATTGATGTGAAATGCGTTAAATCCACTGCTTTAAAAATAACAACTATGTATATCCTCGCCATTTTCATTTTGAACAACCTCAACAAAGTCGGCATAAAAAAACATTTCAATCATAACTCTGACCTGCAGTGCTCCCTTGTTATCAGCTGAAGCACATCAAAGTTTCCCGAAAAGTCGCGTGAAGACAATTAGATTTCTAAGGTGGTAGCTAAGCACTGAATGTCATTACAAGCCACATATAAGTTCCTCTAGTTACAATACACGTGGTCCAATCCTTTAAGCCGATCAAAGAGATTAAAACATGGCAGGTTCTCATTGAGTTACCATGTATATGTCTCTTTCGAACAATGCTAGTCTTATGGCACCGTGTGACTTCCCGAAAGTGGTCTAAGGGAAGTAACTCCGAATTAATGTTTAACATTTTTCAAGATGAGTTCGGTGATACATGACAATTACGTTTTATTCACCACACGTCAACCATAATTTATTTACGAAATTTTTTAAAAATAAAAATAAAACAATCACATAATTAAAAAAAGAAGTGCATCTAGCATAGTGTTTTGTTTGCAGTTTTATAACGGCATAGTTTAAACTTTAACAAATTTTGTGACGTCGTAGTCAAAAATGTCTATATTACTTGGTTACCTCGATCATGGGAGCCTGATGTTTCATAAAGTACAGCAACATTTCTGACAATATTAAATCACCTTATCGGTAATATAAATGTTGATTTAATCTTTTCAGAGATTTCGTCGTACTTTATTGATAAAAACACAGTCCAATTATCAACATAAACACTGTTGTTTTTAACAGCTGTATCATTTCTGGAAGGCATGTTGTTTTTTTTAATATATCAGATATAATCGAAAAAATATACACTATCTTCATGATGTCATAACAGGCTATCTGCTCAAACGTAATGCAAAGAATACTGATAAGTGTATATGGAATCATCGGGTAATTACTAGCCATGCTTGTTGTTTGGGTTGTTTATTATTATTATTATAATTATTATTATTATCATTATTATTATTATTATTATTATTATTATTATTATTATTATTATTATTATATATATATATATATATATATATATATATATATATATATATATATATATATATATATATATATATATATATATATATATATATATATATATATATATATATATATTGTTACGTGCTTAGGCTCGAATAAACAGTAACATAGAAAGAGTGAAATAACAAGCTTGTAAAACTTAATAAACAATTTACTGAGTACAAATATATTTCAGAAAAGAAAAATAAACTTACGGTTTTAAGAATCAATTCCAAAATTAATCCATAAATAATTCAAAATATTATCCACTAGAGAAATTGCAAAAGTCCTGGTAATAAAGTATCCAAATAATTCTAAGTTCTAATTCCAGCGAAGTATCCAATATGGAAGACAATGTCACTTGATGAATTCAGTTCTTGTTAATAAAATTTCTATGAGCACAATTATTTTCCAGATAAATAACAAAATATTCCTCTTAATCCAAACGAATTGACATAATTTCCAATACAAGGTAATTTATAATAGCTCAAAAAGACACAGCTTAATATTCTAAAAGCCCAACTTCTACTGAATAACTCGCTCCCAAAACATAGTTTATTTACCTGTTTTTACGTAAACAAGAAAGTGGTCACGATCTTCTAGAATCTCTCAGAACAGACCTACGTTCAAGAAAACATAAATACCATATGACCCAACTAAAATTAGAAAGATGTTTTTATAAAACTCCACAATGTCCTTGGAACCAACCAATCATTTTAAAAGCTTGTTTACAACTCCGAAGCGAGGTCAGAAATGAGGTCAACACCTGGTGTTTATTTTGTAAAGTACAGATCCCCCCCCCCCCAGTGAACGAATCTTAAACTTAAAATGCCAAATTTGAATCTAACAAACAAACAATAAATATAAATATAAATTACTTATATCAAATATACGTAACAATATATATATATATATATATATATATATATATATATATATATATATATATATCTGTGTGTGTATACATGTATGTAAAGCTTATAATGACATCATACTGAAGCATATCTATTATTTTCTTACTTTAATTTCGGTCAAAGAATATATTGGAATGAAAGTCATACACGCTTTTAATTGGTTTGGTAAGAAACTGTTGACCACACTTTATTGTGCTACCCGGAAAAAATTCAGTAAGTGTCCATCCCAACTAAAATCGTTTCAGAATTGTGTTAAGTGTTTCCGACTTACCGGTATTTGTTTCTACTAATTTTGAATTGGTTCTACGTCCAGGAATGCCCAATGGTTTTCAAGGGAGCTGTTAATGCATTATTGATTGGCTTAAAACATGAGCTTAAAAAGTTTCCAATCATGTTGTTTATTTAGTTGTTTGGTGAATTTATAACTTTCATTTCATTAACTCTTACCTGTTTCCATTTTGTTAAAATTTTCGCTGCCGATACTTTTTGCTTTAGCACGAGTATTGTTTCTTCTATAAAATAGTTTTTCTAATGTTGTAAGTAAACCAACGCATCGAAACAAATGATCTAACCAATTTTAAAAGAAATTTTTTAAATGCATAATCTTGAAAAAAAAAATCTAATTATTCAGTTACTCCAATCATTTTCTAGACCGTTGACATATTGGAATTTTAAAAGGGCACTAGCTTAAGATTCCCATTGAATCAAAATTTCCTTTGCTAAACAAACATAATTGTTGACCTTTTGTGGGATTATACACGTAGTTACACAAACAGCACGACCGCTCTGGTAGCCAAAGTAGTTAGAGCGTCCGTCTCGAATGCGGGAGGTCGCGGTTTTGAACCCCAGACTGTTAGGACTGGTCGGCCTGGTGTCAGGATAGTGTAACTGGGTGCGACATGTATGATGCAAATCTACACCAGTGCTAAACATCGTAGCAATATGATAGAAATATTGTTATAACTATGCTAACATGTGTGTGTGTGTGTGTGTGTGTGTGTATATATATATATATATATATATAAGTAACGGGGGTATCGGTATCAAGCGTTATTAGTACAGTATTGCACAAGTCACTGGTCAGAGGTATTGCACAACTTGGAAAAACAACACTCGAAACCGCCTCCCGCTAATACTCGTTATCTAAAAGATGACCTCTACGGTGTAATTTTCCCGGTCATGAAATGGATATGGTAATCTTGAGTCGTGATCTTGAACAAAGACAACACACGAGCCCCCGTAAAGATAAATAAAGAATTTAATTAAAATAAAATCAAGAAAAGAATGACACAGTAAATTACAATTTTCTTTCCTTCTGAATACTCTTAGTTCAGAAGCACTTTAAACTGAAGCTTTAAAATAATGGATACATTATTTAAAATTTAAACACTAATAAAATAGATGAATTTAGCCGTTAATAGCTGATAGCAAATTTCATCATGAAATCGAGTGTTCATTAACATTTGACCGCTGGGTAAATTCACAGTGACCTGTTCGACGACTGTTTTTTTTTCCCCTTCTGCTTGCGTCACGACTTTACTTTCTCCTCTGGTGAACGTGAGATTCCACAACTCTGACTTCTGACATTTTTTTCCGTCTCTGACTCTAGATCTTCTCTCTATTTCTCTCTCCAAACAAACTATTTTCCTTTGAAAAGAAAAGGGTAAAACGCCCTAAGTATCTCGTTAGGTTTTGAGAGTTGAGATTGTCCGTCCATCTTTCTGGTTCGAACAATCAGATCTTACTATCAGTGTTAACTTTTGTACGGCTAACAAATACTACACAAGTCTTCAGATCAATACAGTTATACTGCTAATTATCGACATCAGAATTTGGTGAAGTCACATATATTCCCGTAAATCATTACGTAAGGTGAGGTAATATATCATAGCTCACAATCAATATTTACTAAAAAGATATATTCAAATTAATGTAACACTTTCCAATCATAAATGTACATAGCGGGGTTTCAACACCACCCATTAACCTACCTAAGAATATAAGGTAAAAAATGCTAATTCAGAATTCGAAATACATTACTAAACCACTGTAAAAAACCGAACTATCCATACAAAAATCAACACGTCATGCATCTGTAACAATCGTAACATTCTATAAATTACATTATGATAAATGTGAATGATTCCTACAAAATCAATAGATCATGCATCTGTAACGAAGAAACATTATACAAATTACATCATTATAAATGTGAATTTGAGTTAAATACCTTGTGTTTTTGGCGTCTTACAATCGTTCCAAATTCAATTTCCTGGAACCCAATTTTACGAACGTCTCTTTTCCTAAAGACCGCTCGGAGTCTTCTCCTATGTCGGAATTAATAATGCTGACCGTCTCTTGCAGAGGTCTTCCTAGACTGGTTCAAACTCATGTGGTTCTATCAATCATTTTTGACAGCTTTACGTGAGAATTTTCCCTTTTCTAACCCGTCATACTACCAATTCGCTTTTAATATAAACATAGTAATGACGGTGACCGAGTTTAGCAAAACATTCCGTGCAAACTCTCCCACAAGATAACAGTTAATTGTTGGCTAGACTAAGAATTAATTAATGGATTTCACTGACGAAAAATTTTGCACTTGACTATATATATATATATATATATATATATATATATATATATATATATATATATATATATATATATATATATATATATATATATATATATATATATATATATATATATATATCATGGACGATGTGTAATATATGTAATATATTTTTAACAGGAACTGGAAAGTCAGCTAGTTTGTAAACCACGGTCCTCCAATCTCTACCCACCAGTGCTGGCCCGCTGACTTATTAAACGAATTCCCTAGTTGCCATGTTCTCTTTGTCCGATTAATGTTGTTATAATTACAATTCCCCCTTACATATATTCTTATCATAATGTATTTTCTCAAGCTGCTCTATCAACAAGAGAATATCGTCACGGTGACTGCTGGGCCCTAAATGACTGATCTTATATTTTCGACGTGTGCGACCATTCGGCAATGTACGTCGACTTGTTCAGTGGGAATGGAGCCGCCACTCCAGAAGATTTTACGCTTATTCTAAGTGTAAAAACACCTATTTTAGGGACTTTAATGTGCACACCAGGCATTATTTATTCACTCGTTGGGACGGATACAGGAGCATACATTCAACGCGTTACTGCTTGCACCGCATGCATATTATTATTTCTCATGCCTGGACCACAGGTGCTTGACGCGAGCTTGATGTGAAGAAGAAGAAAAAACAATAATCTAAAGGAACAAAATCATACAGAAAAAAATACTTTAGATTACCCTCATGACCCTTTCTGACATAAGACCCTCTCTATCATACTATATACCTTAGATTACCCCCATGACCCATTCTGACATAGGACCCTCTCTCTCATACTATTTTTATCACTCTGTACGATTTTGTACCTTAAAATTATCTGGGTTTTTTTCTCTTCCAAACGAAGCTCGCGTCGAACACCTGTGGCCTGGACGAGGCGAGGGAGGAAAATATGCCGGTGTCCTCGCTGATGCGGTACTGGAAGGCTACTAGTGATCGAGGAAGAAATTTTGATTTTATTTGCCAAAGTTGAATGGCGTCTTCTTACACTTGAATCATTTGAAAAATCCTTTTTAAAGAAAACCTCTGTACTTGTGGTTGACGTTAATGTTAGTTAACGTCAACCACAAGTACAGAGGTTTTCTTTAAAAAGGATTTTTCAAATGGGATTGAGAGTGGCTATTCCTGTTTTATGGATGTTGTTTTTCTTGACATGGCTATTTATGTAGTGTTGGTGGTTATTGGTTGTAGATGTTGTTATAAAGAGAAGAAGGTACGTTGCAAATAGTTAGGTTTGTTAGTAGTCGTTGGGGTTTAGGAAGACAGGGAGGGAAATGGATAACATGGCAAACTGCGGGTTTTGTTTTGTGGGTGTAGATTTTGAGTTTTATTATAGCTTTTTTTAAATACCCCAGCTGCTTTTTTTATAGTCGTTGAATGTTATGCAGTACTTTGTCGACTTTAACAACTTTCTTTTAGTTGTAGCTGGAGTTTTATTGAATTTGATTTTGTTGACCGCAACCGTTTTTATAGCCGATGCAATAATGCAGTCCGTTAGCGCTATACGACTTTTCCGTTTTGGGTGTGGCTGAAGTATTGTTGTAATATTTATTTGTTAGTGTTGTACAATTTATAGTGTTTCTAGCTGGGTATTATATCTTTCATCTTTTCCCAATGGCAGAAATAGTCCATGATGTTTTTGTTAATTGTGTTATTCTTTGTACATGTACCTGGTTTTAGTAGTTCTAGGTATGAAGTGGGGGTTTGAATTTTAAGTGCTTAACTCGTAATAGGCGTTTTCGACGTTGTATTTGTGGCAATTGGTAATGGCGTGATGCAGAGTTTCTGGGGAGGATGTGGGTAGTTAATGCCTTCTGTTTGGGATCCTGACAGGAACTTATCTGCATGCTAGCAGTGTTTAATCAGTTCTAGTTCTATATATCACTTTTTAGTCGTGAGAGTTCGCCAGGTTTGGAGCGGTGACATTTCTACATATTTCTTTTGTATCTCATATATCTATATTTGATTATTTGTACCAACTACCTGTACAGTGAGATTGTCCATGGACTTCGATATTGGTTATTTGTAGAAACTACCTATACAGTGGGATTGTCCATGGACTACGATATTGGTTATTTGTAGAAACTACCTACACAGTGGGATTGTCCATGGACTACGATTTTGGTTATTTGTACCGACTACCTATACAGTGGGATTGTCCATAGACTACGATTTTGGTTATTTGTAGCAATTAACTATACAGTGGGATTGTCCATGGACTACGATTTTGGTTACCAAAGATTCTGATCCACTGTGCAATTCAACCAACGGCAGATGTAAGATCTTGATGTGTGTGCCCTTATAGCCTTTCTCATATCAGGTTCTATAATTCCCATATACATTAAACCACGGGAGTCTGACGTTTTATCAATAAAGTTTGGCGAAATAACTGAAAACATGAAATCACCCTATCGGTTATATAAGTGATCATTTATATAACCGATAGGGTGAGTTCATATTTTCAAAGATGTCGCCGTACTTTATTGATAAAACGTCAGACTCCTGTGCAGATACCAACTGGCTGATATATACTGACAACACGACTATTATGTTTCTTAAAACAAACATTTGAAACCACACAGTTTGGCACATATAGTCCTGTGAAAGAATTCACATCTGCTGCTAATGTGATAATTAAATAATTAAATTACCAGACCAGCCGTGTATTTGGTGCGTCAATGAAAACATCAAAGACATTAAAACGTCCAGCAATGACAGCGAAGAACACCGTTGTCAGAGAAATGCCTTCATCGGTAACATGCAGGTTGCATCAACACGCAGCAACATTGAGAAGAAATACGAGAATATCTATAATTATGCATAAACAACGCAACTGACCATATTTACGGATTACCAGTGTATGGTTGACGACGAAGAGCAAAACACCATGTAGGACATTATATGTGCATGACAAGTGATTCAACATTTTTTAATAGAGACGTAGAGATGGTCGCGTACGAGATAGCGTGATAATTAGTTGACTTATGATGTGTGTTATAGAATAACAATGCAGATAAAAGAGAAAATAATACAAACTCGATACAAACAAAAAGAATGAATCAGCCAGAAATTCAGCTAGAATATATAGAAAAATCAATGGCATTGGGGCGCAATCGTTGTAAAGGTGTATGCGTTGGAAAACAATATCTTTGCAAACAGAATATGTCATTATAAATATTGAAAAGAGTTGCTTGCGTTACGTATAGTCCGGGTGCTCGTCTCTATCTTAAATGTGGTATTGGAGTTAAGTCGAGACATCAGTTTCGCCGACCATGTGGATCTGTTAGCGAGTATTATCGCGATCGGCAACGAAGATTTGTCAACAATCCTGTGATCCTAAAAACCCAAGAATGCTGTCAACCATCAACTCAATTGCTGTTTATGATTCTGATATTGCAAAAAGTCTTTGCTAAATAATAAGTTTATGCACTTTTCGTTATTTCAGGTCCTGCCAGCTCTAAAATAAGCTCAAGCGATTTGCACGAGACCATTTAATAAATATACAAAGTGGTGTAACAAAAGAAGGTATATTTGTACTAGTAGGACTTCCTCCATTTGAACTACTGCTGACTGTGAGACAGATTCCTTCAGACGAGTCACGGCTTGTTGTAAAAAATAGAGACAACTATGAATCAACTCAAGCAACTCGCACGAAAACATGGAATTAGGATGCGGAGTGCTATACAAAGGCACGTTTTCGTTGGCTAAAGGACTTCCTCCGGATGAACCGCGTTCTACCGTGAGACAGATTTATGCAACAACAGAACAGTTTAAGTATCATGATTCCCCCAAGGAGGACCAGCCAGATGAACTCGCGTGTTTCGCCGATGAGCGATTTTGCAGCCAAGGTTGCTGAGAATGGTCCTCAAATACCCAAAGTTCCAGAATTCAAGTTGCATAATTTAGCTGATTACCAAACAAGCGTTCCAGTCGTATACAAAAGAAGCAAATAAAATGTGGAGCTTCTTTCAAACATGTATCCGGAAAGCATATAAACGTTTCAACACGCTAGCGAACGACTCTCGCCCTCGTTTAATGTGAACATTGTTCTCGGTGCAGAATTTCGCACGCCTAGTCATTTATCCAAAGGTTAAAGTCCAAACACTTCAACATCCCGCGCGTGGCTTTCGGGTTTTGCCCTTACGATTTTGAAACGTTTGATACTGAGGCAACCAATGTTGAAATTGACAAGGGCTTTTAAGCGAATAATGGAAAGTTTGATAAATATACCCAAATTGACTCAAGATGGACTTTGAATATATGCTGGAAGTTAGTATTATACAAGCCTTTTCACAGGTTAAGTTATATTCCAACACCAGTTTGTACTCAACAGTGGGCAAACATAAATGTTAAAAGTAGTGACAAACGCTGTTTAAAATTGGTGATACAGATCAGCCTTGAATATACTAACAGTACAAGTGAGAACTCTCATTTGATAATATATTTTCAAAAAAAAATTAATGACATCAGTAAGTTTGAATGAATTAACCATGATATCGAAATTAATGTGATAATTTTTTTTAAAAGCAGTCTTCATCCGATTACTCTATCAACCAAGAGAAGCAGAGCATGCTAGAGCGAACATATTAAAGTTATTGATCTACTATTTTTGAGCAATATGCATGATTCTGACATGAATAACATGACGTGGTACCACTATGTGTGGATTAGAGATTTACCACGAAATGTTTGCCGGCAATGCAATTACTATGGAAGAAAGTTACCGTGTCGACTCCGCATCCACATATTTATCACACAACATCTGCTTGATGGCCATTAATTTAACTATGGATAAATTATTGAGAAGCAGCAGCTTACGTTCACGCCAGAATAGAATATGTTGAAATTCAAAGTATGCAATAAAAAAGGAAGTACCTGATGTAATTTACACGAACATCGAATGCCTGGACATTCCTGAGGAAACTTCGGTTGCTGACACCATGTTGGTTCCGTCAAATGCAAGCCAAATGTCTGTACAAATCTTACGGGGCTACTGAGATGCTAATATTATTTTGCGGCAAGCCCTCGACGGAGGTGTTTATTAAATCACTCACGGTTACAGCGAAACATGATTGTGGCCTGTGATGAAATTCACGTCATCATATTGCTCGATCTGCGAAAGTGCTTTTAGGTTCACTGATAAAATAAAAGTTTGCGACTACCACCACATCCTTGGCGAGTAGAGAGGACTAGCACCCAGTACATGCAATCTTCAGTTGAAAATTTATCCAGTAAAACAAAAAGTCCGGTTGTGCTTCATTACCGATGCGGGTATGCGACCACAATAATAAGCGTTACTCTCAAGAACATAGAAAATACACGTAATTTCACCAGGGCCAAATGCAGTTAGTTCGTTTGCTGCAGTTCCTCAATTCTAGCCTGGATAATATCGTCAACACTCTTTGCTGCAGCAGGAGACTATCATTTTACGACAGCTCTTCGATACCAATAGTGAAAGTTCCAGGCTCGGCATGCTCACACGCAAAGAATCCATTCTACAAGCACCACAATGATTTGGAAAATATTCTAAAATCCAGTTGCAATTAATTGAAGCCTGGTGTTCATCGCTGATCCACAAAGGCATTTCGTCAGCGACTACGGGGAAGCAAACTACGTCTGTCCGGCAATGTTTAGTAGAAATCTCGGTGCCTACCACGATCTGTGCTTGCGCCCCGATGTGCTGCTGCTCGCGGATGTTTTTGTGGCTTTTCGCCATGCTGTGATATGTGTACGAGCTTGACCGATATACAGGAGTAGCTTGGGATGTGTTGCTGTCGAAAACAAAGATTAATTGATAGAGTTGGAACTGTTTACTGCAATTGACCAACATTTATTTATTCCAGATATCCTTGGTTATTTACCGTTTGCAAATGCAGCTACATTAGGGGCCATCGGACCTGCTTCTGGGATGGTATGAAAATGGAGGTTAGTGGACGCAGCAGTATTGAAACAGTTTGGAGAGCTTGCTAACGTCAATGTCGATATTGTGCTGATTCTCAACGAATATCTGCGTGAGAACAACGTTTCCAGATCAATATACTAGTAATCTACGCGAGAGTCACATAATCATTTGCCTTGGGGACCACGCTGATATACCAACACTAAATCGAGGATCGAACGTCCATCAACGAGTAAACACACCCGGTCAATGGAAGCTACGTCACAGTCGGGGATAAAACCATCTAGAGACTCTGTTTTTTATAACTCGGCCAGGTAAAGAAATACCTTGACTTATATTCACCAAAGACGCGCGTGCCTGCGTAAGAGCTCTTATGCAGCAAAAATCATAGAACTTTGAAGACACCAAGCAATTGCGTAACTTAAATAGTTTTATGCAAATGTAGTTGCAAAACCCAGGAGTTCTCAATTGATGGAGACACAGGAATATATGTTCGATGATTGCATGACATTTGTACCTCTGAAGAAAAATTCTTTGTCGAGTAAATTATATAGAAAAAATATGTGTAACTGGATGAAGCCGCGTTCGGGTTGACTGTTTGGAGAAGACACTGAAAGAAGTTTCTTGTGTGAGGTATTTTTATAAAATGAAAATGATTAATGAATGAATCTGACGCCATAGTCGTGCGATTAAAATTCCAACAATGGATTAAACGAAATAACTCAAACCGAGTGCAACAACAGATGAAAAGAAATATCTTGTCAAATGGTACTAGTCGTAAGTTGTATATTCAACAAGCAATCAAACAAGACTCAACGTATGGAACTTTTAAGCACGAATGAGTGATATATATGGATCTATTACCATCAATGACCAGTATAAATAATTTTCAAACAGGTATTTCCAATGTAAAACTCTTACCACGGATGGTGGGATTCATAAACAAAAATATGACAAATGTAAGATTGTATCACCAAGAGTGATCAGTGTATAGATTTTGTACAATATTATGAATAATGCATGTTTCGTCCATGGGTAAGATGCATGTATTATGTTCCACTTATATGGCGATATTTAATGATTGATTTCACTCAGATAGTGAAATTGAATTGTATTGATTAAAAAATGAAAAATATATATCGCGTGGAGTCCAGTTCATGATAAACATGTTTATCCACAGCTCTCGATCAATGGTCAAGGAGTCACCACCACCAATGGTCAGCTTCTCCCAGCCTCCCAATTAATTAAAACCCATTGGTTCCCAAGCTTTTGCTTCTTGCTTCGATAAAACCAAGACCGTTCTCTGAGCCAGCTTTATCATCAACCCCATCATCCGGATTACACTAAACCCAATCAAAACAGCTAAAACTACGAATACAATTTAAATTGCAACTGTACGAGATTATTATTTTAATAGCCACGTTAGTACGTGAATATGTATCTCACAAGAACAGTTTCACTGCTGAATTATAGGAACTTGAACATTACTTATTCTTAATCACATGTCACGTATAACTGAATTCATTGCGTCTGTTCAATTTTTAAAATGATTAACTTGAAACTGTATTGTGATAGTATGGCGTAATGGGACGAGTCTAGTTATTTGTACAAGAATATATGCCCAAATATGCAGTATATGAAACAAGTTCTATCACATAAAAACAATAGCAAGAAAGAATTTTTTTTTCACATGCCTCTATAGCTGAAGATTTTCTCCATAAATTGGACAACCGCCGGATGAAACTTGTTTATTATGATTGCACAGAGATAATTTACTATACAAGTACCCTGATTGTGGTGAAACGTCACGGTCAGAGAACTGAAGATAATCTAGTATCTCGCTGCAGAAACTAACTTGTGCAGCCAGTGATAAAGCAAAATCAGAGGTTTCAAATAGCTTATACTAAAATTAAACCATCCTTGGGTAACGCCGTACGCGGCAACAAAGCCCGAGTACATTTTAAAAAATATATATTATGCACTGATATTAAGTACACACGATTCACTGTAATGCTAAAGACGCGAGAAAATAATTGAAGTGGAACGCTGAGAGATGAAATTGTAAAGAAAACCGTTTGACTCATAAATTATAAACGTATGTGCATTGTCGATGATGCGGACCCACTGATGAAAGAACCTCGACGTGGATACTGTTGGATTTTACTCAGATATAGTAAAAACGTTCTCAACTCTGGTATGTACTTAGCTAGTAATTCCAAACTTGGTAATCGGTTTATACCAGGCTGCAATGACTGTCAAAGATCTATACGACTTTGCACAAAATGCATACCTTAATGTGGCGTGATAACGGTAAACCTAGTCATGATCCTTTCAACAACAAACTGCCGAATTCTATGTAAGCATGTTCTCATAATAGATTATGTAAGATGGAAGGATTACGAAAAAGCAAAAACGCTTACAAGCTTGAAACTTTAGACCAAAGTGAATCCTGGAAGCAAGGTAAACAAAATAGTATGATAAATTTCAACAAGCTACCAATTTGTCTTGATAGGAACCATGTGGAGAAATAAATTCGAGCCTTCGTGTTAAAAAAAAAATCGAATATATTGTTTCCGCATTCAGGTGTCCATTCTAGTCGTATTGAACTATTCACTTCTATCAAATTAAAGACAAGAAGAGCAAATATCCAGGATTTTAAAAAAAAAAACGTAACATGTAGAACGATTTAAATTTTCAGATATTAGATTTCATTTTCTTTTGATGAATTTATTTAATTGCATATTTGTCTTTAACTTTGTTCCAGATGATGTCACAAAAGTTACAATTACTGAAAATTAAATTTAGTGACCTGATGGACAAAAATAATTATAGACCAATAACTCTCATGACAGTTATTTTTTTTTTTAAAAATATTTGAATGTATTATACTACTACTATAGTCTCTAACAATTTAGTTTGGTATGCAAAAATAAACATTCAGGGCCCCGAGTGGCCGAGTGGTCCAAAGCGCTCAACGTTACAGATCACTGCCAACTCACCTCTGTCTGCGTGTGTTCGAGTCTCAGGCTCGGCTAATGCGGGTAAGAAAGCTTGCCGGTAGTTTCTCGTGGGTCGATGGATATTTCTGGGGTGTTCCTGGGTTCTTTCTCCACCATTAATACTGGCCGCCATGTATTGCGTATCTTGTGCTGAAAAATGGCGTTAAACCCTACAACAACAACAACAAAAACAACCTTCAACAGACTGTTACCTCTATGCCTTTAAGGAAACTAAACTATTATTTAGAACATGGGTTTTAGACGATTGTAGGGTATTTGATAAAGTCAGTTATTGGGCTTGTAAAACGTTGCTTGATATTCAAATACATGTCCACTTAATTCATGATCTAGTTAATCGGTATGGCAAACACTTAAACTATGCGCGGAGGGGACTTGCATATTGAAGTCTCTGTGCAACTATATCATCCGTTTAAATTATCGGATTATAGATGGATCGAATACATTACTTGTTAAATGTCTTACATAATTACATGATTAATAATACTGGAAACAGTTTGTTGTCTTAGATGTGTCTGTGCGTGTATATACTGAAAAAAAGAATTAAAAAAGTCTTGTCTCGTCTCGACTTACCTTTTTGATGTCTCTTTCGATACGGGGTGGGTTATGATACTGCTGTTTTGTTTTAAATTTTGATTATCGTTTCATTTTATTTGAATTTGTAAAGGTCCAGAGTATTCAAACCAATCTAAAGGAGAACGTATACTATTCATAACTACCTAGTTTTACATTTGTTTCATTTTTTCATTTATTCCGTCTCTCTCTCTATTTTAAAAATCATCATCATCATCATCATCATCATCATCATCTTCTTCTTCTTCTTCTTCTTCTTCTTCTTCTTCTTCTTCTTCTTCTGTCTATATAAATTGAAAGACGAACAGAGAGATACAGAGAAAGAGAGAAAAACAGAAAAGAACACAACTGTTGTACACGAAAAAGCACATATTTTAAATAATCCTGTGTTTCTTTATCTGGAACATCTATGATTATTTCATCATCCTCTTACAAGATGTATGCATTCATATTCGACTGATTATATTAAAATTGAACTGGTTTAAAAAGAACACATTTGCTGATAGTTTAAACGCGAGAATAGACATTACGACTACTACTACTACTACTACTACTACTGCTGTTGCTGCTACTACTACTATTACTACTACTACTACTACTACTGCTACTACTACTACTACTACTACTACTACTACTATTAATAATAATAATAATAATAATAATAATAATAATAATAATAATAATAATGACAGCTGTTTAAAAAGGTCAATGTGTGAACATGATTAGATTGTTTTAATTTTCTATTACCGAAACTGCATTTAAATGTAGTAAAAATAATGAGAACTTGAATATGGCAATAAACAGGAAACGTATAAAAACAATAATAAGTAATTACAAATCTCGAACGATTGTTAATGCCAATGTATTCCTCAAGCCTTTCAAAGTAAAATTTTAACGGTTCAGCATTCTTGAAGCAACCACGACAATGTTTCATTCTGCAGTCCATGCATGCATTAAGAGCACTGACAGTTCTGTAAAAAGCTCTGTAAAATTTGGCAATCGATCAAAAGGAAAATCGAAATAATAAACTCTTTCCTCTCAAATGCAGATTCCACGACTTTCTGTTATCTGTACTGATTATCAAAGCGTGCAAAAGCAATGACCAATCAAGCAGCCAACAAACAACCCTATCACAGTCGCCTTTTCTTCGTCATAAAAATAATTTTCAACGCTCTTTAATTGGTCATATTTCATGGGTGGTAAACGTGTCTTTAGTAAGAGTTGAATGGCATTGTGGATAACAATCCCACTTTTATAGGGCAATAATTTCGGGGTGGCCATTCATGGTTAGCTCTCTAATCTGAGTAGAGAGAATATGTTTTCCATACCTGTATATCAGATGTTAGAAGTTTCCGGAGTAAAGTTGAAAAGTTGTATGTGTGTCCAACATACAGTCAGATTCTGACAAGCGTGACAACAAATCAAGTCTGGATCTGTCGATGAACACACACACACACACACACACACACACACACACACACGGTTCAAGTATTCGGTGTCATAAAGAAGATGTATACCATTTTTGCATCAACCTTCAGACTTGCCAGTGCAAACTCATTCGACTAATTTAAGGAGCGGCTGAGCTGATATTTTTGTAGCAAAATAAAGAAGGAAAAACAAGAGTAATTGAGTTGCTTTTGTCATCCTTTAAATTCGTATATATGCCAATGTAAAATTCTGAAATAAAGAAGGACAAACAAGAGTAATTGAGTTGCTTTTGTCATCCTTTAAATTCGTATCTATGCCAATGTAAAATTCTGAAATAAAGAAGGAAAAAAAAATTAGTTTGCAGAAAAGAAAGATTTCGTGTTTTAAAAAGGCCACACCGTAAACCTTTAACTATTTAAATTGTAGCATATATTATGTATATCTATATACTGTGTAGTTAATTTTTGTCCTTGTTTAAGAGATGTGGAATTTTTCCTATCTGACCTGTATCATGCTTGACAGTGACAAACGATAATATTAAAATCTGAGTTGAAGGCCTAACCTTGGTTAGAAACTTCGAATGTTATATAAGCAAATTTGTTTAAATGTTATGGAATTTTCTGTCAAGTTCGTCTTTGTATATATAGCTGATTTGGTAACAAAATGTATTCCTTTTCATGTCAGTCTTTGGGAATCTTTGATCAGAGTTTATATTTGTGTTCAAATATTATTAACTGGATTTACAAAGTGCTCATTGATTTTTTGAATTAAAACACTACTTTATGATTGTTGAGAATTCAATCAAAGACATTCTGGATTACATCACTGTGGCACATCAGAACGTTTAAGGTTATTGGAATTCATTTTGGAACATTATATACCTTTATACTTATGATAGGACATTTGTGATTGTATTCTACAGAAATGAAGTATTTGTTGATTTTACTAAAACTGTTGGTGATATTTCCTTTCTTGTTCATCTTTTAAGACTGTCATAAAGGTAACATTACCAATGTAACAGTAATATTTGTTTTAGCGCTGCGATCATACAAATGACTGTAACAATGGTTACATTACGTTTGCGACAGTAACATAAACTGTTGTAACAAGAAATAAATTGTAACTGAATAACGTTGCAGTGGCACTCATACGTTGTTGAAATGGAAGTCGTATGTCGTCATAACGAAAGTCATACACCGTTGCAATGGTACATTTGTTGTTGTAATGGCAAACATTCTTGTTCATTTTAACAAAACCGAATACCATTTGAATGATATTTGGACACCTATACAACAGTGCCAATAATGTTGACCTACGCCATACCATACTATCCTGGGACAGGTAATAGGAGAACCACAATGAGGTGTCATGCAAAGAGAACTTTCCTGTGGGAATTGCCAAGCGACCATTTCACTTCTTACCGTGACTGCCAGGAGTGGAAGCACGAGAAATAGATACATGTAAAACATGAAAAATCACAACCTTCCTGAACTTAATAGTTTTTGGAAGTTATAATTCTACTCAACACTTTCTGTATACCATAAAATAGAACATACATTTTCCGCAAATTATGTCTGTATCCTGGCAGATATTATTTGACCAAAAGGCGTTACTAATTTTATAGCCTTAACGCCACTCAAAGGCGTGCAAAAATATTATATAGCTAATTTTCAACACGGGTACAAATTATATTGTAAGATATTGCATTGCCTGTAGATTACATAGGATCTATAACTAGAATTAAAAAAATATGTTGATAACTTTGGGGCAATTTTTATTGACTGGTGAGGTCAGGTGGTTTATTACAAGAATGCGTTAGGCCACGTAAACAAGAATTGTGAAAAAATAGACTGTAGTAAGATCTGTCACGTGGGGTATATTACAATGTATAGTTGTAATAGACTCTTGAAGGTGTATATAAGGAGAGAACAGAGCAGTCTATTTCGGATTCGTTTGCACAAGTTCAAATCAACCTTAGTGTTGTGTTTAGATAATTATAGAGGAGATAGCTATTATCGTTAAAATTAAAAAGTGTTCCTGGGACTAGAATTGATTATGGAACAATAGCGAATTATTCATATCTGATCTGGACAATGCCATTGTGGTATATGCTTTCAATGGTGTGAAATTAATACTGAATGTTCGATTTTTTTGAACGTTTTAGAATTAGTTTGGATTCAGTTGATAATACTATACGTTCCTCTTACATTTTCATTTTATAACTTTGATAATTAAATTATTTGTCAAGTTTTACAAAACTTTATGTTTTTGCTCTTTCTATTATTTACTTTATGAACATAGATTCGTAGCAATAGAAATACTTTATATAACGTTTAGAGAGAAAACAAATGGACACCTGAAAATCGTAGGATAAATCGCAGATTTTTTTAAAACATATACTTAACACATTTACATACGGTAGTAAATATCTAAAATGTTACATATTATATACTATTAGCTGACAACAAACAGTGCAAATTTAGTTTCCAACTAGCCTGAGAGATTCCGATTCTAAATGAATGTTTGTAAAGGGCAAACACAAAACAGAGACAAGACACTCAAAAAAAAAAAAAGAGAGAAATCGTAGGGGTTACATTTTTTTTTACCTATTTCTAAAATTTCCGTACATTATTTACTGGCGGAAACTATCACCGTACTGTGTGGTACGTTCAACGGGAAAAAATACCGCGGTAAACCTGCACACCACTAGTATGCTAAGGTAACTAGCGAAGACAAAGTCACAATCGGAACTTTGGCCTTTTCTGATGCAGTCCGTTTAAAACCGTCTCATTTAATTCACGAAATGACATCCAAGGTTGACTTGACAGAGCCGATCGCTCCGAAATGCTACAAATGCCTCGTTTGATATTCAAGCACCTTGTTTTACAAACAATGTCACGTCACATACAACTATAGCTTTCAGCACGGGCGGCTCGGCTGAGAATATAGTTTTATGACAAAAAAATTTTTTCTTCCCGTTTCATTAATTTTTTCAAGCATTAAAACACAACACAGCGCTCATTATCTGAACAAATGATTCGATAAAGATATTAAAATACTTGTACGTAGTTTTTTTTCCAATGTGTCATTCAGTATGACTAAGATTTCAGCCATTGTTCTATTGCCTTCCGTTCTCAGTATAATTCTTTGTATGAACTGTATATAATGGTATCCTTTACGATGTAATATTCCTTGGAAATACTATATTTAATAGCCTCATGTACGCTCGTCATTTCTCGGAAGTACTGTATTTACTAATAACTTGTACGCTGCATCATTTCTTTGATGAACTGTATTTACTTGTCTCCTTTACGATGTATTTTATTCCTTGGAACTAAATTATTTACTAGTCTCTTGTACGGTGTATCATTCTTTGGAAGTACTGTATTTACTAGTTTCTTGTACGCTGTATTATTCTTTGGAAGTATGGTATTTACTAGTCTCTTGTACGCTGTATTATTCTTTGGAAGTATGGTATATACTAGTCTTTTGTACGGTGTATCATTCCTTGGAAGTACTGTACTTACTAGTTTCTTGTACGCTGTATTATTCTTTCGAAGTATGGTATTTACTAGTCTCTTGTACGGTGTATTATTCCTTGGAAGTACTGTACTTACTAGTTTCTTGTACGCTGTATTATTCTTTCGAAGTATGGTATTTACTAGTCTCTTGTACGGTGTATTATTCCTTGGAAGTACTGTACTTACTAGTTTCTTGTACGCTGTATTATTCTTTCGAAGTATGGTATTTACTAGTCTCTTGTACGGTGTATTATTCCTTGGAAGTACTGTACTTACTAGTTTCTTGTACGCTGTATTATTCTTTCGAAGTATGGTATTTACTAGTTTCTTGTACGGTGTATTATTCTTTGGAAGTATGGTATATACTAGTCTTTTGTACGGTGTATCATTCCTTGGAAGTACTGTACTTACTAGTTTCTTGTACGCTGTATTATTCTTTCGAAGTATGGTACTTACTAGTTTCTTGTACATTGTATCACTCCTTGCATGTACTAGATTTAATCAGGGCCGGATTACTTTGAGAACACAGACACATATGCGTTTACTTTATTGCTTTTTCGGGGAAATTCAGGGCCATTTTGAAATTTTAGAACACCCCCTTCCCGCTACAACCACCGCCACCACCAGGACATGATCTACTCCGGCATTTTTACTAGTACAGTTTACTCTGTACCATTCCTTGGAAGTGCTGTATTCATTAGTCCCGTTTTCGCTGTATTTCTACTTTCATTGTTGTCTATCTCAGCTAATTTTAAACTTTATCACTCTTTGGAAGAACTGTATTTACTAGTCTCTTGTACGCTTTATCATTCTTTGGATGTACTATATTTATTGGGACTGTATATGCTACTCTCTTGTATACTGTATTATTCATTGGAAGTATTTGTATTTAAAAGTATTTTGTAATTCATTGGAAGTACGGTATGTACTAGTTTTTTATATGCTGTATTGTTCCTTGGAAGTAATGTATTTCGTAGCTTCTTTTACGCTATATTATTCCTTGGATGTATTGTTTTATTAGCATCTTGTACGCTGTATCCTTCCTTCGAAATACTATGCATATACTAATCCCTTGTACGCTCCATCATTATTTGTATTTAATGAATTTACTCAGAGCCGGATCAATGTATGGTTTTCAGACACACACACCAGCTTAGAAAGGTTAGTCACACACAAACGTACAACACATAGTTACATTAAATTTGCCCATAGTTTCATTTGACACACGTTTATTGGGCAATATGCACACGTTGAGTAAATTGAAACATGGATGTTTATTATGTTTTGTTTTTTATGGTTTAACGCCATTTTTCAGCACAATATATAGGCTATACATGGCGGCCAGTGTTAGTGGTGGAGGAAGAAACCGGAAAAACCCCGGAAAGAACCACCGACCCACGAGAAGCTACTGGCAAGCTTTCTCACTTAACTACATTAGCCGAATCTTAGACTCGAACCCACGCAGACAGAGGTGAGATGGCAGTGGTCCGTAACGGACAGCGCTTTAGACCACTCGGCCACTCGGGGCCCCCGGATGTTTATTATGGTACGCCTTTAAAGAATTAGGGACTCTTTTGAAATGTTCGAACCTTTATGAGCCTTTTAAATTTTGGAGCAAACCAGCCCTCGTTCCACCACCATCACCGCCACGACCAGCTCATGACCTGATTTGGCATTGTTAATAGTCCCGCTTACGCTAT
The DNA here is from genome assembly GCA_029339505.1 of Unio delphinus. Classification (NCBI taxonomy): domain Eukaryota; kingdom Metazoa; phylum Mollusca; class Bivalvia; order Unionida; family Unionidae; genus Unio; species Unio delphinus. The sequence continues at coordinate 12,339,768 of JAQISU010000242.1, read as the reverse complement.
ATTGCAACTCTGATTACTGTCTTTACCAGTCTCTGTTACGCTACATCACGCTTGGGAAGAACTGTATTTACTAATCTCTTGTACAATATTTACTGATATTTACTTTGCTAATGTCTTGCACACGGTATCGTTAATTGGAAATACCGTATTTACTAGTTATCGAAGGTTTGCATATCCTTGCATGCAAAATCAGCCTCGGCAGACTGGAAGGAAGAGATAAAACGAGTGATCCAACTGCCACGAAATCGATTCTTCAAACGCTGTGTGGAGCGTGCAGGACATGACAATGCACTGAAGCCAACATGGCCATCCAATGCAGCCGAAGTAGTCCTCAGCCGTGACTAATCGTCCTACCATTGAGTTCCGACTACCAAGGCCGAAAGAGTGATGATGTCTCTGCACAAATGCTGTTTCACTAACATTGCCTTCACACACAGGTCATGTTCTTTACTTATCATTCACCCCAATCATCACATTATTCGTTCATCACATACACCTACCAAAGTCCTACGATAATGAGCGACTGGCAAAGCAATAGGTGGAGATAACCACTGGGAATTGTAGTTAGAAACCTGCGCGTAGGCGGCCCTTGGATAAATGGTCGCTTTACTCTGTACCCAGGGCAACGGAACAGTTCGGCAGAATTCAGGACGACTGCACAGACCTATCCAGGACAGCACTGCTCATTCTGCATAGAAAGGGTCCTAGAAAAGGTGGCCAAAAAATAGCCTGCCTTTCAAATTCTGTCAAGCTTGCCACTTCTGGCAAGATCATCCATATATGAGGTCGAAACTATCAAATAAAACATCTTATTGGAGCATGGAACATCCTTACTCTTATGGAGAAAGAGAATGTAGCAAGACCTACCAGGAGAACAGCCCTAGTCACTAAGGAGCTTTCAGGCTACAATATCGACATTATAGCCTTGAATGAGGCTAGGCTCGCAGAGGAGAGTTCTGTGACGGAGCTAGCAAGCGGCTTCACCTTCTTCTGGGCAGGAAAAGCCCACCACGAAGACAGGATCCACAGAGTCGGCCTGACTAGAATGTGACCTTCTCATCACATACAATGTTCATGATAGCGAACAAACACAAGAACACCTAGATGCACCACAGATCTCGCCATTGTCACTTCATCGACTATGTAATAGTCCACCAGCGCGCTGCTCAGGACGTCCTCATCACCAAGGCCATGCAAGGAGTGGAATATTGGACAGATCACAGACTAATACTGCGAATTGCCTCACGTTACCCAAGGCGTCATACGTTTGTGCGCCCAGCCTTCAACATTGTCAGAGTTCAGTAGCTCATTTTCCAGAAGAGTCAAAATGACAAGATGTCCACCAACGGTCTTGTACGTGGAAATGCCTCTGAGAAATGGAACAAGCTCAGAGACATGATAAGAGAAACAGGTATGTCGACTCTGGGCCCCTAGAAGCGAACTCATCAAGACTGGTTTGGCGAAAACATCGGCGACATTGAATATCTGCTTGCCAAAAAGAACAAAGTAGTAATGGACTGGCAGAATGAAACAAACTCCATTCCCTAAAAAAACCGTTTCAAATCATATCAAGCGGAGGTTCAGAGAGAAATCTGCAAGATCAAGATGCATGACTAGTGGTGGGAAAGGAAAGCTGATGAAAAGTACAACGCTATGCCGCACTAAGACATCCAAAGTTCTACAACGAAATCAAGTCAATCTTCGACTCTTCAAAGTATGGCGCTGACCTTTGCTTGCTGCACATGGCATTACACTGATAAAGAACAAGGCTGGCATTACTGACAGATGGAAATAACACTTTAGTCAGCTCCTAAACATTCCCTCATCGGTCAGCCAATCTGTTTTTGACCAAATACCCCAACAGCCAACGCACGACCAAGTGGATGTTCCGCCAACGATAGAGGAGTTGAAGACAGCCATTAAACAAATAAACTATGCCAGAGAAACGACAGTATCCTAGCGGAGGTGTACAAGTCTCTCAGTGAACAGACTCTGGGTGCATTTCGCGATGTGCTCACCAGCATCTTAACGGAAGAGGAGATGCCAGACGACTTCTGAGACGCATCAACTGTGACCCTCTATAAGACTAAAGGAACAACTGCGAACTTCAGTAACTACAGAGGCATCTCATTGCTCTCCATAGCTGGCAAAATGCTTGTTCGCAACAGTCGCGACAGGCTTATTGCGGCAGTGTCAGAAGATAACCTCCCCGAGTCTCAGTGTGGTTTTCTCCAAGACCGCAGCACCGTTGTCATGATCTTCGCAATGAGACAAGTACAAGAGAAGACTCATCGTGAAGCTAGAAATACTGATCATTGAAGCACTCTTTGCAGGTGACTGTGCCCTCATGGCTCATGAAGAGACTCACCTAAAGTCAATCGTGGACTGGTTAGCTGAAGTCACAATTAGCCTAGGGAAGACAGAATTCCTATTCCAACCCGCCCCAAACCCTATCCCTTCACAACCTTGCATCACCATTTGTAACACTCAGCTGAAGAATGTGGACAATTTCAAATACCTAGGCATCACAATATCCAGTGATGACTCCCTGGACAAAGAAATCACTGTGAGGATCCAGAAAATTAGCCAAGCACTCAGATGACTCTGAACCAAGGTCTTGGAGCACAAGGACATACTCCTGTCAACAAAGATGAAGGCGTACAGTGCAGTTTTGTTCTCGCATCTCTCTTGTATGGCTGTCAAACGTCGACTGTGGACTGACGGCATATCAATCAGTTGGAATAATTCCTCCATCGTTCCCTGAGATGTATTATGCAGATTAAGTGGCAGGACCGAATCACCAACCAGGAAGTCCTTGATAGAGCCAACACAACATGCATCGAAGCCAAGCTAATCCAGGCCCAACTGCAATGGACTGTCATCCGCATGGATGAACACAGGATCCCAAAGCATCTGTTCTTTGGCGAGCTAGCCCAGGGCAACTTAAACCAAGACCGCCCTCGCAAGAGGTACAACGACAATTTCAAGACGCAGATCAAAGAGGCAGACATTCAACCACGCCAGCTTGAGCGCGATGCCCCAGACAGAAGTCAGTGACAGGCCCTAACTAGAAAAGCCTGCTCCACTTTCGAGGTTGACCAATACAAGCGTCCTTGCTGCAGCTCATGAGAGACGTCATGGAGATGTGCCGCAACCACCCACAACTACCGGTGTCCCATGCCCCACCTGCAACCGCCTGTGTGCATCTCAATTTGAACTCCGGTGCCACATGCGCGTCCACCGTCGATGAGAATGCAGAACTAGTCTTACTCGGCTCGAGAGATGACCAAACATTTACTAGTATCTTGTACGCTGTATCATTCCATGGTATTTACTAGTCTCTTCTACTTGTCTCTTCTACACTGTACTTCCTTGGAATTTACTTTTTTTGTATGTTTTTATAGGGTTTAACGCCATTTTTCAGCACACGATAGGCTATTGATGGCGGCCAGTATTATTGGTGGAGAAAGAACCCGGGAAAAATCCCGGAAAGAACCACCGACCCATGAGAAGCTACTGGCAAGCTTTCTCACATAACTAGATTAGCTGAATCTTAGACTCGAACCCACGCAGACAGAGGTGAGTTGGCAGTGATCCGTAACTGAGAGTGCTTTAGACCACTCGGCCGCTCGGGGCACCTTAGGAATTTACTAACTTCCTGTATTCTGCATCATTCCTTAGCTGTACTGGTTTTAATTTTTACTGTATTTACTAGTACTGTATTTGGTGGACAATAGCGTGGCTTGGAGATTTCACGGAATCCAGCAGGAGTCTAGTTGAACGAAACTAAATATTTCCAAAATGAAATGTTCTAAAACTATCACTGGGTATTCCAGTTTCTGGGATCCCATTAGATTGCTAAGATAACTAAAAAGAAGGGCCTATGAAAATCCTCAATCAGAGTGCATACAGGACCAGTGTCCAATCAAAGATAAACATTTTTTTGTTGTCGAGTCAATCAACTTCCACAGTATATCTTAAACTGTAAAAAAGTAATGATACCCTATGCACTATATTTTTGGAAATTTACCATTTGTTTGACATTTACCATTTATTTGACATTTATCTTTCATTTTATATACCTTTGAAAGTACTTTGAAATTTTGTTCTCCTTTTATCATTGATCTTGAAGAATTACGTATTTGCTTTTATTTGGAAGGTTTATCATTCTTTTGCAATTTTTACGTTAAATACTATTATAACTTAACCTTTAGTGGACACTGTATACCTAAGACTGTTCAGATGTGTCATTAAAACCAATACATGCATATGTGAGACAATACTTTGTAATGTATCCAACAGGAACGAATATTGCAGTTCATATGAAATATAAAGTGAAATGTTTTTTCCTGGACAAAGAGCCCTAATCCTACAAATCGGACACCTGCGATCTCATTATATGTTGAAGTAAATATAAGCAAAAAAAAAAGTATAAAAAAATAAAACGTTTCTAAAGAAGGCAAGATAATGTATCAAACATTCCCGATTGTAGTTTCGGCGCATTTCCCAACTTTTTTATCAATTCGACGTCAGCTTAATTATATGCAATCACTACCTTAATTGGTTTATTTATTTCCCAACTATTGTCAATTTCACCTCAGCTTGGTTATATCCGATCAATACCTTAATTGGTTTATTTATTTCAGGGTTCTACCTTAAATGTACTAGAGAAAACACATTACATATAAACAAACAGATCAACAAAACGTTAAATATACCTTTATGTCGTGTGGCTAAGACTTCAAATATAAAAATATATGGTGCGCAGGTGTTTTGATACATTACGTGATTTGCACAAATAGAATATCATTGAAATTTACCTGCTTTTAGGTGTTAACTGTGGTTCTTTTAGACTGATTGACAATATTGAGAGTGACATGACCTTAACGGAATTGATGATGAAATCTGCTACGACAGATTTTTAAAGACACTATTTTGCATTGTAATTTCCAATTACAATATATTATATGTATCGTCTCAGTCTTATAACAAGAAAGTTTAACTCGAAATGTCTGACAGATGGACCAGATAATGCAAAAATAAAAAAGAAAAGATTTTGTCTTACTATTCATATTTAAAAAAATATATGCACGTATAGTTTTTTCGTCTATCGACACCGTTTCCTTCTTTTGACCTCTTGGCCTTCTCATTTCTTGTTGTGCATAATTTATTTACACTATGGACATGCACTTTTTCTGCTCTTTATGTCTCTTGAATTCATTCATTTTTTTATTCTCTCGGTTTGTCATCTCTAGCATACATTTTCATCTTCCATATTGTATTCTGTCGTTTTAAATAAAGTACAATAAACATGCATAGAATAAAATAGTATTACCTTGATTAATGGTGTCGGGTCTCACATGAACAGTATAAAACATTCCACATAGTCATACCTGTGTCCAGAAATGATAACAAAATTTAATAACAAGAGATTTATTTCTGATAAAGAGCAACAGATCTCTCTTTTAATTACAAATCGATTTATATGAAACCGGGTGGTGGTCATAATATTCACTATTTAATTCGTTACTGCTATATTTAACATGTGTACAGCTATATCTTGTTTCGACATACCTGTAATTATACTGTCTCTACCTGGAGGATTCTCAATCTACTCTTAACTCATCCATCTATTTGCCTGTGTATTTCAGAATTCGTGTAAAATGCCCATCCATCTATAAGGCTAAACGTGAGTCAGTCTCTCTCTCTCTCTCTCTCTCTCTCTCTCTCTCTCTCTCTCTCTCTCTCTCTCTCTCTCTCTCTCTCTCTCTCTCTCTCTCAAATATGTGTGTTCAATTTGTACACCCATACAATTTAAACCTTTGAAGTTCTAACTTCGTACAATGAGCTGAAATATAAAAACCTCGGTCTGTTTGAAATCATTACGAATGTTGTTTGTTGAATGAAAATATTAAGCCGATCAAACATTGACGCCCATGATAAAGTATAAACGGCTTGCCGACACACACAATTTGGTTACCTGTTAATAGGGATACTCCTTATATATATAGTAATGACAGATAGGAAGGATTTGTAGTCTTCGTATTTTGCAGATTCTTTGATTTCTCAAAGATTCAAGAAGACCATATTTAACAAATAAGTAGCACGAGTGAATAGTTTAAAATTAGCAAGACATTTTGGAGTTTAAGGTAATATAGATTTAGTTTGCCTGTCATACAAAGTAAAGCACTGAGTCGGGACATGTTGAGATTAACTATCTAAATAAATAAGTTCCACACACACACACGTACACGTACCCATACATGTATGAACAATTAAAACATAAAGATAACTACAGGGTCGTCGACTGCTAACTACTGTGGCGATGACTATAATAACTTTAAGGATAAAGGAATGAACAAATAAAAAGGGTTGTAATAAGAATGATAATAATAATAATACCATCAACAACAACACGATAATAATAATAATAATAATAATAATAATAATAATAATAATGAATAATAATAATAATAATAATAATAATAATAATAATAATAATAATAATAATGCACATTCTAAGTATTTATTTTGTTCAATGATTTTACTAAGTGTGTCGCTGGAATGTATCGTTCTTAATAATCACAATATGTTATGTCAGTTGACTCAGCTCATTTTAGAATATTTTTAGTACGGTATGGTCCAGCTAACATTATTTAAGGATTCACAATAAATAATCGTGTGTGTGTGTGTATATATATATATATATATATATATATATATATATATATATATATATATATATATATATATATATATATATATATATATATATATATATATATATATATATATAAAGCAAGCTCTCTTAAAATTAGTTTCTCATCCATGCCGTTTTTCACCCAAGTTAATTACTGAATTGTATTTTGCCATTCCTAAAGTACATATAATTACAGCTCGTATTACAATATAGAAATGCACTTCATTAATAAAGTTTTGTTTCCTTTATATTTTTTCATTTGTTTTGACATCCGTCTGGTGCCCCCCCCCCCAAAAAAAAAGGGGTTTTATTTTCATGTTACCTCTGAAGGTATGCATGTTTCCATTATTTTATCAAAGAATTTCGATCAACGGGGAATTTATTGTCATTAGAGATTTTGAAAGGTTTGTTCCTTCAATGTGGGTTTAGTCCCCAGTATAGGAATTTCTTCCCTTGTTTTTTGGTGAGTTGTAAAGATCCCTTTAGTCCCGTGTGTGCTATGTATGTTGTTGCTATATTGTATGTGTTCTGCAGATATAGATGTAGGGACGGCAGACTCAGTAAAATTATATCCTAGTTTTCTTATAGTTTTAATTATCTGGACTTATAATTTGTCAATTTTTGGGTGGTTTTAAATTGTTTTACTTGATTTTTGTATAGAAAGTTTGAATTTTGTCGAGAAAACGGTGTAGTACTAGATTTATGATAAAAATTATGTTTCATGCGAGTGATCATAGTTTGGTGTTTTCTAATTATATCTTATTACTGAGCGAGGCTGAGCCCACGTAAAGCAGTCGCATTTCTTTATTTTTGTATGCTTCTCTTATCTGTGGGTTTTCGCCATATAATTAATCATTTCAATCTAAGTTCCGAAAGTCTTTTTGTTATTCCCTATTGTTAGTAGGGGCAACTGGTTCTTGTTTTGCTCAATCCGTTCTTTAGTCCCCCTGTAATTGTTATGTTTGTCCATTTCCGCCATGTGAGATTTTCTACCGACCTTTCCACTTGGCGTGACGCCATGTGACATAGCACTGCGACGTCTATTGTGTCAATTTTTGGGTGGTTTTAAATTGTTTTACTTGATTTTTGTATAGAAAGTTTGAATTTTGTCGAGAAAACGGTGTTTTTAACGGTGTTGATCTTAATTAAAAGAAATTTTGTTGATAATTAAATAAGAAAGTCTTCCTAGCATACTTACACATTATATTATTAACAAGTAACAAGTACTTCATTCACCCACATGGAGGTCCCTGTATCCTTAGCACTCTCTACAAAGATAATATTTTGAGAAAGAAAAAGAAAAAATATTGACGATTTCAAGTTTAATAATCCTGGTTATAGTCATTTCACACTCGAGATGGCCTTTACACGGCCTACATTCTACAGACATGTGAATTTAAGTTGCTTTTGACTAGAAAAAAATTTGATCTTAATTAAAAGAAATTTTGTTGATAATTAAATAAGAAAGTCTTCCTAACATACTTACACATTATATTATTAACAAGACAAACAAACAAACAAAAAAACAAACAAACATACAAATAAATAAATAAATAAATAAATAAATAAATAAATAAATAAATAAATATCATCATCACAACTAGTCGAAGTTGTTCACAAGATTCTACTCCATAGAGAGACCTGTCTCCCCAGATGAAACAGTAAATAACAACTCATGTTAAATGGTTTGACGTTTTATTATTTAGTCTGTTGATCTAGAAAACAGCATGGCTTCAACATTTGGGTCTATATTTAGTATACACATCCGGGTTTTATTAGCTGGGATCCGACAAGTTGTAAGTCGGTTCTTTCTTCCTGCCATTCTGGATTTGTCTCCTTTTCTTTGGCGGTCTGTAATAAAACATACACGGTGTTTGTTACCAGTTAACTATTCTGGGGCAGACTAGAAAATCCTCCATAGTAAATGTATTTATTATTAATTGGCGTGAATAAGATTTATTGGTCTCATGCAGTGATCTTAAGTTATGGTACCCATATTGAATAAGTCTGAACAAATACAATTTTAGGTCTAGTGAATAATGTTGATGCTAGTTTCAGATGATAGATAGATAGATAGATAGATAGATAGATAGATAGATAGATAGATAGATAGATAGATAGATAGATAGATGGATGGATGGATGGATGGATGGATGGATGGATGGATGGATGGATGGATGGATGGTCAGGTAACTAACAAACGTGAAAAAATAAATACGTTGCTTTTTAAAAAAAAAAATTAATGGGTTCATATTTCTGCTTGAACTAAAAGGTAACTCACGAAAGAGCAGTGAAAGTTAATACTCTTTAATCTTATAAATCTATATTTTAAAAATCTAATTCAGTTTTATATGCAAAATTTGCCTTCTTGTTTATCGCACACTCATTGATTTTATTAAGGAAGCTTTCCACATTTTGTCTTCTTGTGTATGTATGCGTGTGTAAATTGCGAGATGTTGTAGCGTTATATATATAGATATAGATATATATATATATATATATATATATATATATATATATATATATATATATATATATATATATATATATATATATATATATATATAGAGACAGAGAGAGAGAGAGAGAGAGAGAGAGAGAGAGAGAGAGAGAGAGAGAGACAGAGAGAGAGAGAAAGAGAGAGAGAAAGAGAGAGAGAGAGAGAGAGAGAGAGAGAGAGAGAGAGAGAGAGAGAGAGAGAGAGAGAGAGAGAGACGTCCTCTTCCTTTTCGTCTAAACTCATAAAGACAGGCATTGAGATCTTTTATCTTCATATCGTGTGAAGAATATAGTTTTGACATCATTCTCTTCTCGTTTCATTATTAAATGGATACTTAGTGGTTGGTACCACTGGAAAATAAGAAATGTCAAATTTTCCATACAAAATTAATTATAGAACGCAGGCATGTTGAATACTGTTCAGAGGTTAGTTTTCTCTGAATGCAAATTTTGGCGAAATCGGCGTTGGCACTTTAATTTCGAGTCCAAATCGCATTACCAAAATTCAAAACTTTTACTGTTAATTTTTGCAAATGAATAAGTAATCGTTATCAACATAGATATTCCATTGAAATAATGCAAACTTTTCTGGTCCAAATAAAATTAGTCCAATATAGTTTAAATAAATTTTCTTTTTTATCGAAAACAGGAAGAAAGAAAGTACTCATATGTCGAATTTTAAAAAATCATCTTCTGAATGCATATAATTTCCTGATCCGTTTGTAATATATTGCTTGTCGTATATAAGCTTAATAGTTGTTCTTTTCTTTTAAAATAAAGTTAATATTATGACACGAAAATTTAAGGATCACTATATTGTTGCTCCATATTTTCAAGGTATCGTTCATGAAAATTGGATAATAATAATAATAATAATAATAATAATAATAATAATAATAATAATAATAATAATAATATTATTATTATTATTATTATTATTATTATTATTATTATTATTATTATTATTATTATTATTATTCTTCTTCTTCTTCTTCTTCTTCTTCTTCTTCTTCTTCTTCTTCTTCTTCTTATTATTATTATTATTATTATTATTATTATTATTATTATTATTATTAATGTTTTGATCTAAAATTTGAGAAATTTAAATTTTCATGTGATGGTAAAAGGCATGCCTCATAATTGCGCTGATGTATAGAAAAGTGAGAAAAACTCGTGCAAATAAATATAATATACAATTACGCAAATAAAAAAGTGAGATACGCTCATATAAATAAATATAACATTCACCTATATAATATAAAAGTGATCTAAACCCATTTTCAAAAATAATATAAGATTCAATTTACTTTTTCATAAAGAAAAAAATCGTTCTAATGTATAAATTTGTAATTAAAAAAATTGCGTGGCAAGAAAGGGGCTTTTTGCATTACATTACCACTTTAACCCTACTACAACCAAAAATCGGATATAAATAATAAATGTAAGCAGAAGGTTTTGTAGCTTTCATTATTTAGCATACCCTTTCTAATAGTTCATAATGAAAACATTTCACTAAGGAGCAAATTGCTCAGCTATTTCACATCCGACTGGTGTTGACAGACACAAAGGTTTTCACCAAACTGCAAAACGCGGCGGTGTTGTCATGTAAAAAGGGGGTAGAGTAATGTAAAGTGTGCCTAATTTGATTGTTCCGAAGCGGTTCTATATTGCCCTAAACAAATGTAATAGACCAATTCTCACGGTAACTTACTACGTAAGACGTTGTCTTAATGTGCTTATCGTTATTTTAAACTGCATTTAAGCCTTTCAGTAGAAGTCGAAACGATTCTTTCAATGTTAATAATTATTAACGGATTATGAAGAATGTTTTATTAAAGGTTCCCAATCACATAGTTTTCGCTTGAAACAAAAAACAAAAGAAGAAAAAAAAACCCAGACCTTACTGGAAAAGTAAAAATGTGTAAAACTAATTAGTGGAAATGTTATTACAACAAAGAGTAGGTCGAGTCTTAAGGTCTACGTTCTTCTGACAAGGAGTTTCACTAAGCAGTAATGATATTTTATATTGTCATAAAATAAGAGCAATTACTCAAATGATTGACATTTGTCAAAACAATTATAAAAGGAACAGCTGTTAATTCTTTAATCGGATTAGTTAGTACCCAGTCATTAATCTCTATCAACACATGCATGTTAGTAAAAACATGACTGTCTCCAGCTAGTCATACATGTCATTCCTTCTTTGAAGGCAATTTACCATTTAAAACAATTTATATATATTTATATATTTAAAGAAATATTGCAGCTATAAATTTCCATCGTTCATTTCAAATAGTAATAATAATAATAATAATAATAATAATAATAATAATAATAATAATAATAATAATAAAAACTACTACTACTACTACTACTACTACTACTACTACTACTACTACTACTACTACTACTAAGAACAATAATCCCATGGGTATATTTTACGGATCTGTATACAATTGGCATTGTTAAAGGAAATCAAATTCTTCTTTCTAGTTTTAGTAACAACATACATATGGGTTTATTACGAATGATATCATCATGTGGTTCGTTCTCCTCAACTAACTTGTAAGTTATATATGGGAATATGACTTTAATACATATTAAGGCAATGGCTGCATACAACAGCGTATCAAAGAATCATCAAATTGAATATAGTGTTATGTTTTCTGTGATTTATTTACAATTGAATATAGTGTTATGTTTTCTGTGATTTATTTACAATTGAATATAGTGTTATGTTTTCTGTGATTTATTTACAATTGAATACCAATTATGAATTAAATTGTATTTACCAAATCTAAATAATAAGTTTAGCTTTTGTAAACCAATTAACTGTATCTCATTATTTTTTTCCCCTGCATAATGTATCATTGCCATGAATATCTGTTATCATCCATTCGGAGCATCCAACTCAGGACATTCACAATTATAAGTAAAACACAGATGTAATCTTCCACAATCTCCTCATGGGAATATGGATTATGTTTCAGATTTTTCAGAAATCAAGTTCAGAACCTATCATGTACCTTTTCAATTGTATGTAAATATTCGTGTCCCCAAATTTCAATGGCAATAGTTAATACATGTGTGAAAATTGCATCCAGTAGATTGAAAGCTTCTGTAATAGAAAATATGACTAATTGTTTTTTAATAATATTCGATTTATGTACAGACTTATTTACTTGAATTACGCATACTGGTACCCATATAGGTTTTTTTTTAAAAAAAAAACAAAAATTAATTTACTTGTATAATATAAGACGTATCTTTACTCCACAAAATTACATTTACTGAATACAATAAATTTCAATTTTGTTTTATCTAAGTTTAAACCCATTTCATTATATATATATATATATATATATATATATATATATATATATATATATATATATATATATATATATATATATATAGATATATACCACTCTTATAGGATTTTCCACCTCATACGAGTTATTTATGAATTAATGAATTATTATTATTATTATTATTATTATTATTATTATTATTATTATTATTATTATTATTATTATTATTAACAGTGCATAATGCAATTAAAAAAATTATTTGGAATAAATTTCCTGGACTCAGTTATTCCAATAAATGAAAGTTAAGAATACTGTAGGTATATGTATAATTGATTGCAGTACCATGTTTGCTATTTCTATTTGTTTACTTTTGTTTTGGTTGCTCAAGCCCTGTCTTCAACGGTGTCATTCTTGACTTCAAAGCTCTTAGATTTTCAGACCGGTTATAATTTCATGGCACTAGATTAATTTTGATTATTTTTTAAAAATTGAATTAAAATGATGAAATGATACATTGAACATGAACAGTCAGATATATCAAAGTGAACAAATGAAAATCGGTAGAAATATAAAGATGTACTAAGACCAAAAGTTGCAGCAGAAAATGATCATTTGGTTTTGCATATAACATCTGATATAAATTAGAATTGAACGTGCTTTCGACAATAACATATGCTTTTTTAATATGCACGAAGCTCAAATAATCATATTATCGCTAATTTTAACCAAATTTCCAATTGTGCTTGATAACAGATTAGTTAGAACACGCATCCCCTTCAAAACTATAACTCCAATCCACTATCATAAATTTAGTAATGACCGACCAATCAGCGCGTCACAATCGGACAATTTGCCCGCCCATATCGCACGGTGATTGGCTGACTCTCAATTGTGGTGCCGGCAAGATCAAACGATTTTAGTAGGTTAAGACTGTATAGCTACAGGACGTGTAAACAATTGTGAAGTCATTCAGAAGGACACTTTGCATTTGGTGTAGAAGCGATTCACACACCACTGTTCGTTGTGAAATTTGGATAAATTTGTCAAATATTTTCCCGATGTTAGATTCAGCACATTCGTGTGACCTTAAACCCACAATTGGAAAAGACCATTCCGTCACGGATTCAGACGTTATGAAGACGACACAAGTTAATATCAACCATCTCCTGGACGCAGTCGAGTCAGAAATGACTGTGGGTAGGGAAAAAGGGGACCCTACAGAGCAAAAGCTGAATGTGAAGTTGGAGGACAAGGATTTATGGAGTAAATTCAAGGAATTTACCAACGAAATGATAGTCACCAAAAATGGAAGGTATGCATTGGTTTATTTTTTCTTCTTCTTCATCTCTGGAATATGACAACGCCGCAGGGTGTCTGCTTCACGTCCCGGGGTATGTCCATATCAGTTAGAGCTTGGTGACGACATCATTTAGGATATCACATTGTGAAATCTGTGTTTTATAAGAAACACAATGACACAATGTTGTATCAAATATTGATTCGAACCTTCTGTCGTTTGTTACTTATGAATTCTTTCGATCAGCTTTGGAATACGGTAGATAATATCTGTTACAAAATAAACACTATTACATACCGAGACTGGGCGGTTTTTATTTTCATAATTCATTATTATTCACCTGATAATCAGATATTAAGTTAAAATCTTTCATTAGCTGTAAACCTAATTATATTTTTACATCTACATTAAGACTACAGAAGGGTTTTACAGATTATAAAGGTTCTTTAAAAGTACATTCCGTTATGTTTCAAAACGTTAACATTATGTACAAATGACATGCATGTACCATAACTTTTTGAGCTATTGTTGATTTAGCGATTTGTTTTAAATATATTTTTCCACAACCATCATAATGTCCAATGATCTTAATTAGTTTTTGTTATAATACTCACTCTTGGTTATTTTGGCGTTTCATATATCATTCGTGAGTCAGTGTTACTATAATCAAATCATTTCTCTGATTGGGCCAAACGTTACTTTATTTCGCTCATTTGTCTAGTTTGAATAGGCACTGGTCTTTTTTTGTGCTAATAATAAACGATCCCTACACCAATAATCATAGACCATTAACACAAGAAGAGAGAACAAATTTGAAGAGAAATATCAATATCAGAATTGTTAAGTCGAGGGTTTTGACACTTATTGTAATATTTGTAACTTGGTATCCAGATAAGAGATAAAGATTTTGACTTCTTATCTGGACTCCATTTGTACAAAGTAAAATCGTTTCACACGTTCTAAGCGGTCAATAAACACAGACTGGTTTACAACATCTGTAATAGGTAACTGGAAAAAAGATGCATGGATAGCAAGTAATTAATGCACATACTAAATTACGACCAATTTCTGGACATCAGAAATCAAGACGAAGTTTAAAGTGCTCTTGACTCCTTGCATAAAGGGGATTTAGTTATAATATTGATCCGAAGAACTAGTGCGCGTCATTAAAGTGATTGTTTTAAATATCTGTTTATTAAACATAAAATCGTTTATTATGTGGACTATCAAACACGGTATAAGGATATTGTTTTCTATATTTTGTGTATATTTGGTATGTTCGGGATTTTGGGGGGATATGTTTTGGCATGTTTGGGTATATTTTGGTAAATCCACAATGGTTCCTAAGTGGCTCAGTCGATAGCGATCGAAAGGGTGCGGGTTAGAATCCCACCTTCGGACCAGCCTGGGTCAGCAACTATGGCGTGTCCTTGGGCAAGGCACCAATTACTTCAGTACTCAATTAGCGTTGCCAAATAGCACCAAGCCAAATCCAATATCTAAATGTTGCAGCCATTTCTCATGCGTTTATTTACTGTGTTGATTTCAAAACATCATTTTCCATGTACTGAACTACATGTATATTATAATGTTTTGTTGCATATCTCCGCACCCGTCCATCTGGAAAGGGTTTTATTTCTCAATCCGTTACCCATGCACCCCGAAACAAGGATTATACTTCTCAATCCGTTACCCATGCCCCCCACCCCCCGAAACAAGGATTTTATTTCTCAATCCGTTACCCATGCCCCCCCCCCCCCCCCGAAACAAGGATTTTATTTCTCAATCCGTTACCCATGCACCCGAAACCAACGATTTTATTTTTCAGTCTGATACCGGTGCCCCCGAAACAAGAATCGTTTTGTCTTGAATGTAACACATGACCAAAACATTTGAAAAATTGCAAGTTTGAATAACTCAGATGAGTCAAGACCCCCCCCCCCCCCCCAAACGTTTTACCCATGCTCACTAAACACGTGGGAGTGTTGAAATAATGCTGATATTGGACTTGTAGAGGGCCATATTGTTCCAAATTTATCAATCGATGTTAACACAAACGCCTACGAGCATTGCTGCATACGCCATTCATTGTTCAACAGGCGTTAAAATAAGTTTAAAGCTTTAGAAGTTTCCTTTTCTTTTGATGTTGTGCCGCACAATAGCGTAGCTAGGATATCTGGGCCCTCTGTGGGACCCTATTTGGCCCCTGTACAAAGCTTACTGATGCGACTCTGTCTAATCTATAGTGGGAGAAAAAATCATGCTTTGCATACTCTTTGTAGACCTAGACTATGGCGAATTGTGTGCGGGATTTTTCCTATTAGGTATGCAGAACAAACAGTTGCTAAACATTTATCTCAGTTGCAGGAAATGCTTTGTCAAGAATGAGTAAAATACTGGTTCAGTGGACATGCATTGTACAAATATTATTTATACAATTATTTTTTTTTATGGCACGTGTATCTTGATATCGAACTATAATGATGGTGCGTTTAATTTCTCCACAAATAAATAGCCATAGATTCCCATTATTTTAATAGCAGTAATCTATTGACTGCATAGATTGCCATTATTTTAATAGCAGTAATCTATTGACTGCATAGATTCCCATTATTTTAATAGCAGTAATCTATTGACTGACCACCATTAAGCTTGACCGATTAGTGTATACATTTGTTTAACGTACAGCTTTTACGAATTTATAAATTGGCCAGTGTACAGCTTTCGGAATAATTTATAAATTTGCCATCGTACAGTTTCTGACTAATTTCTAATTTGACCAGCATAGCTTTTCGAGTTTGTTTATAATTTGGTCAGCGTACAGCACATCCGGATTATTTTTATTTTAATTCATCGATGAGATCGTTAGGATCAACAAATACAATATTCTAATTGAAAAACTATTTTGGATAAAGGCTTACATATAAGTTAACTTTCTTTTAACAGCCGCCTAAAATAATGCATACATTTAGCATTTTTTAGTGAATAATTTTTTCATTATACGTGTTTTTTTTGGTGGCATTTCATGTCATTCATAATAAGCCTTTTTATTTTTCTAATAACAGTATAAGATTTTTTTTTACAAAACAACTTCCAGTGAATGTCATCAATTTCAATGTATATAACTTGAAAATGATATTATTTTAGTAATTTATAAATGCCTGAAATTCCAATCGTCCACAACTCCATCGAGTATATCGAACATACATCCTGGCCATTTTATTTTATAAAATAAAATATTTGTTTTTGCTATGACACTGTTCATCAATGAAGGTTACATATTTTTAAAAAAATACATAAATAAATAAATAACTAGTCACATGGACCTGTTTACTTCCTGATTCTTTACGATCTTTTTAAAAAAAAATGTCTTATATTTTCGTAAAGAAAGTTATTTCCCAATATTTGCAAAACTATTTTTGATATGCATTCCATGAATTAAACATTAACAACTGTGTGCCGTTAATTTCTCTTCAATGTACTATTTAATTAGTGAAACTGATACTTCAAGGTCATCTACACCTTGTAGCCAAGTCTGTTTAATTTATTTATTTATTTAGTCTAAACTCATAAAGACATGCATTGAGATTTTTTTTCTTCATATCGTGTGAAGAATATAGTTTTTACATTATTAATTAATGGATAGAAAGAAAGTAATTAAATTCCATGATGTAGTTTTAAATAAAAATGAAAAGAAAAGTCGACATGAGAGAAAGAGAATAAACAACCTTATTGTAAGAATCCAGATCGAAGAAGTTTGACATTTTCTGATTTCTTTTCTCTTCGGTAGTTACATTAACCATGACTCTGCCGTGTGAAATTAATAGAAATAAATGCAACGTGTTTTGTTTTTATAGACAGAGTGGGTAACAAGCTCTGTGTTCTGTTTGGCCATCACTTTTGATATATACTCATCTAAAGATATACTACACTCCTCCCATTCCCGATCTCATGTGAAAAAGTTTCAAAAATGTATCCCCCCCCCCCCATGTGCTCCGATGATCTGGCCAGTCTCCTCACCCTTATATATTTTGTGTATTCTGGGCATTTGAAATTTTCACATGTATACTATTTTTGCCTATATCTTGACGGCAATAAAGGATCTGACCAAATCTCTCTCCCGCTAACCTCATTCTTCCTGTTCTTCTTCATCTTGTTCTTCTCATCATCCTTCTTCGTCTTCCCGGTTGTTGATCATATACTTTTTATTTTTTCAGACGAATGTTCCCAGTGTTCAGGGTCAGCATTTCTGGCATTGATCCAAATTCCATGTACACGTTGCTGTTGGATTTCGTGCAGGTTGATAGCCATCGGTGGAAGTACGTGAACGGCGACTGGGTAGCTGGCGGTAAAGCTGAGCCCGCTGTGCCTAACTGTGTGTACGTGCACCCCGATTCCCCTAACTTTGGCGCCCACTGGATGAAGGAACCAATCTCGTTTAGTAAGGTTAAACTCACCAACAAGCTCAATGGCGGAGGGCAGGTAAATGTATAATTTTTTTTCCTAACATAAACTTCATCATATATACATATATATATATATATATATATATATATATATATATATATAGTGCTTGAACCCATGCTAAAAGATTAGATTTAAAGATTCTATTCAACAGCTTTTATGTAATACAATACAATTTGTGTCTATCGCTACGAAGTCTTAAATCCATAATTCCTATCTTTTTTAATTCGTTCGCCACAGAAGACAGAACTATGGAACTATAAGAACTTTTAGGTGAGAAATGTCTGTGGTCCGGAAGGCTCTTATTTTTTTTAACTTTTGTCATTTTATTTGAATCTACTTTTGACCATTTTTATACGAAAGGAAATAGAAAGAACAGGTTTATGATCCTTGAAATGGCCAATCCTAATATTAGCTATGGTGGAAACATTTTCACTAAACTTCGATCTCAGGAGACGACAACATTATTGCTTTGGGATTAAATATTACTTTCACGCCCAATGTTCCACTCATTGACCTACCAGAAATCTCGGCACCATATTGACCGCTTTACTTCCCCATCTGTTAGTCCGCCGGATGTTTCCCGCCTGATTCCGAAGATCTTATACATCCTGGTCTACAGGTGTTCTTACCATTTTGCCACCCATGGTAATGGGTACGCGAGGCCCCGTATTTTTATAACCTTAAAACTAAAAGCATAGGAGAAATTAATTATTTTTGGGATGTTGTGATACCTTTAATAGCTTATGACTGTCCAGCTGCATACTTGTTGGTGACATTTTGTGCAAAAAGTGTTATGACTGCTTTTGGAATGTATCCTTTATTAGTATCACTTTATAAATCATTCTAATTTATTCAAGTTAAGGCCAATTCACAAATATTGTTCGACATCACCGATGTATTGTTTTTTCCGTTGTATAACTGACACTAACATAGTATGTACATAATTTTTCGAAGTTTGCAACACAGCGAAATATATGATTAATGATTATTTATTTCGATCCAGAACTTGTCCCCTAACACGTTTATTCATCATCAGCAACAGTGATAATAATGATAATACTATGATTAGACGTCAATGTCTTTCGTCAGAGGAATATTTTAATGTTTTACAACGTTCTGAATATGATGAGAACAAGATAAATTACCAATCTAAAGGAGGGGGACAGGAGGGTCTTGCCACACTAGTTTTCCTTTAGCCCATCCTTCATGGGGTTATCAAAATTGAGGCAACTATAAATTATTTCAGATTCAATAGTAGTTTCTTCTTTTTCTTGGGCAATTAAACCAGTAGATTTCTCGTTACCCTTCTGAAGTGATTGATCGATTAGGTTTGATTACAACTTTACACCCCACTCTATCGTATCCACCGTTTTTGTTGTTTTATTAAAAAAGACTTGCATGAGTAAAAGACCTTTCACCAATAAAACTTATCTTTATCTTTAAAAAAGCAATAAGACAGGTACGGGTATAATTAGACATCCCTACGCAGTTTTGTTTATCACACTATATATTCGCAAACTTTTGGTACATCTAGATGTGGAAAGAAAAATATGCAGGCATAACTAACACATGCAGTATTAACAAAATAAAGTGGAACTAGACTAGCGTACATATGTTATCCTCATACTAAGTTATTGAGATATTACAGATATAACTGCTGTCCTTGAATTACTAATGACAAACAGAACTAAACACGTCATTCAAAGTTGGAAAAAAAAGTGTATAACTTGCAAGCACACTATAAACAGATATGATGGCCCAACGTCATATATATATATATATATATATATATATATATATATATATATATATATATATATATATATATATATATATATATATAAACAAACATTTATGTACATTGTTACATTACATTGTTACAAGATTATTGCGGGATTGTTTTATCCTCGTTAGTCAGTGTTTTCTGCGAGCAATACATTGGCATATGATTGACTTTAAGGATAGGTGTCGGAGGGATTTATAAATTCACTCATTGGAGACTGGAAACGTTCGCCAAGACTTGTAGCCATATTCTTTATTGAGCAAGGTAATGATTTTCTTGGAGCTCGTTAAACTCGGTATGTACAGTAGTGGTAAAGGACGAGATCTGTATTAAAACTTCAACTACCAGATCTCTTTCATCACTAAATTAGAATGACCATCCTTGAAAGTAATTAATAGTAAACCAGTCGAAGGTTTTACAACTTGATTCATGACATTTTACGATGGAAATGAGGGCAACAGCTTTGTGTGAAAGGAGAGTTGTTTATTGATGTGTAAATCAATTTATCCTCTCTGTCAGACCTACAAACAAGAGTTTACTTTATAAATACAAGATTTTGCAATCGCTTGATTCTTCTAGTCCGGACATAATAGATAATATAATGTCGTCTGATTCATTGTACGCGATGTGTGCCTAGTATAATAAGATCAATAGCTAGTCGTATGTAAATTAAGATCATGGTCAGTCATGTAAATGGTCAGTCTTGTATCATGTCCATGTTAGAATTGTTGTGGCCGTCTGCTTCGTCGTTTTTGATAATAGCGAAAATCGGCTAAATGTGGTAAGCATTATTTGGTTGTCGATCTGAAATAGTCTTAACGCCGTTAACAGATATCTTAGATGTTAAATGGAAACATAACATAATATTATTTATATTTCTTCTAACATGAATGATTTCCAAACCTAACGCATTTATGGGGACAGAATAATGCGACGCTTATTAATAAAAATAGATCAAAATTTGTCCATATTTTCTGAGTGCTCTACATTACAATTATTCCTCTACATGTCAGCAAACGTGATAACTGATTAAATACACAGTGTTCGATATTTTAAGGATTTTTCTTCATATTTCGTGAAAAACATACAAATAAAGCAAATATTTGGATTTCGTTCACTGTCAAAATATACTGTTACGCTGTCCCAATTTTTTTTCCGTATCACTTAATTTTCCGTAAAAAAATGTCGCTGATATTGGACAGATTTGAAGCTGAAGGGATGTAATACTGAACACAAATTAATGAAAATGATCGCTGTCTAGTTTATTTGCTTTAAGTCTATATACTTGCACGGCGAATTCTTTTTTCAGATTAAAGCAAGGGGGTATCATGATCCTTGTGGTCACCCTTATATTCCTCAAGTGAAAAACATTTCACAAGTTTAGACATTGTACCATATTGTGTCTGAAAGGCTTAGGGCTGTTGGTGTTACGTTTATAGTAAAAAAACACGAAGTTTCAATCGTTTATTTTGAAAGCACGAATATGCAACCGTTTAGAATAATATCTGATTGCGATTTCAGTATTAGGAGTATACCCTGTTTAGGACTTTTTTTCCGCATATACAGATCTTCCCTTCCCTTTCTGTCAATTATGCTGTAGGAAGAGTTATCTTACAAGTGAAGAGCTTCACATAATTGAAATAATTCATTCTCCATTTAGTTCATTTATTTTGTCCAGCATGCACAATCATGTACACACATAATCTTGTTATCATTGTCACTTTTTATACTTATTTCATACTGCCAAACTATTTCGTTGCCAAGAAGAAACAAACAACAACTAAGTACCGTAACTATCTTATCTACCGTCGTAATCATCTTTAAAATTATTTCGTAAAACATTCAAGTACTACAACCATTCAATAACCTGGACAACTCCTGAACCATAATAGTTTCTTTCTTGACCTACTCCTGAACCTAAACAATTACCCCTTAACTTAAACTCTTATAAAATTATTGACAACGAACATGAATACAATTTTCACGCAGCATGTATCGAGATGTTTAAGAAAGCAAAATCATTATCACAGAGGCAGCATAAAGTTTACAGCTGTAAAGAGTAATATTTCGAGAAGAATTTGCATCTTGCCGTACATGTAAAGGATTTCTAAACAAACGCCCACCCAACCTTTTTATATATGCATTTTGGAGTGCTTTTCTAACAAACACCAAAGATATGGAATGGTTTCAAAAACTCCTTGCGCCATTTATCGTCGATGCATCGAAACGACGAGGCATCGAAACGGCGATTTGAATAACCATAAAATAAACATGCTGAGTTTTTATAACATTTCTGCGATTGATGTGTACAATCAAGTTAAATATTAAACTTGCGATGAAACATAAATGACTAATAATCGAGATTATGCAAAGACCTTAAAGTCAATCCTGGTAACGTCATTACTATTTCCTGCATCCTACATACACACCTGATTTTCAGTTTCGGAATATTCAGTCAAAAGACATGTTTAAGAATTCCGCTGCGAAGTATTAATATAATAAATATCTTTTTATTCAGTTATCTCACCCTCACCCACCAACAAATTCCGTCACAAACTTCCTTTTCACATAGAAGCCGCGGTGACTCTCCTGCCATACCATGAATGGTTAACCGACGTGACATACCAATGGGCATGATGTGTGTGCGTTGTTTGTGTGTGCCTCCGACAGACCCTATACACAATCCTCACGCAATGCGACGCAAAGTACACGGTGGCACATAGTATGTTGCACCTATATATCATTGCATGAAATTTAAAATGATTATCGATTTCATTTACGGGCCCATTATCTGGTTCTTTTTCTCGCTCATTTTTGTAAATAGTAAAAGAAAGGTCGACAAGCATGTTGTGGACATAAGGCATACCCCTACCCCACGACTTGATGGTGTAAGGAATTTATTTTTGTTTATTATCAGAGTGAGGTTTCACTAATATTAGGGATATGTGGTAATATCGCATTTGATTAATTTGTACGACCGTCAATCTTAGCGAGGAGTGTTGTTTTTGTTGTTGGTGGTGTAAAATCTAACGGACTTGCCCATTGTTTTGGCATAAGATGTAGATCTATTGTAATGTATTTGCCCTTTACCCTTTATTATGCTTAATTTTCATTCGATTTTAAAGGCTTTCTCTAGGTTCATAAATGTCCAATAACAAACGTAAGTATGCTTTGTGGCTACACCAGCCCTCTTTGCTTTAGTACACGTAGGTGAAGCATACATAACAAGTCTCAAGTTTGATCAGCGTGATAATGCAATAACTCGTCTCAAATCCAATAAAATCAATGTATAAGGATTTCAGTGTCATACGGCGATAAGGCAATCGCCTCAACGATATGAAAACTTTAATGTGTTGATATGCCACTAACCACCAACCAACCAATCGACCAAATCTTTCCTACCTGCATAGAAATCATTTTGGATCCAATACTGACTGGCCGACTTTACTACCTCCCTACCTACCGGGGCCGGTAAAGTTCTATGCTACCGCCTTACGTTAACTACAAGTGTGATTCTCGTGCTTTTTTCTTTATTTCAGATCATGCTAAATTCTCTCCACAAGTACGAGCCGCGTCTTCATATCGTCAAAGTAACATCAAACGCCCAGAAGAAACGAATCAGCAGCTTTAGCTTCCCCGAGACGCAATTTATTGCAGTGACAGCCTATCAGAACGAGGAGGTATTTATACACGCCAATTCTAGCATTTGTCCCTTGAATTGATATCACTAGTAATTAAATGAATACTGATCCTTTAACCATACTATAGAAAATGTCAATCACAAACGTAGGGTCTTGAAACTTTTTTCAGGATGTAAATTCAGAACATCTGTTACATAAATTTTCGCCAGTTGCATGTAATTACAGAAAATACTCCGTAATACTTGTTTGCGAAAAAAGTTTTCCCAATTGTATTTACCACGCGCGTATTGTCGGAAACTTCATTATTCTTAAAATTTTGTTTGTTATTTTTGTTGAACGCTAGGTAAAGTGAATACGTTCTGCAAATGTTAGGAAAAGAAAGGAATTTTTCTTCTTTTGAAAATAATTGCTTAAAATAAATTACCAAGGCAAAATTAAAGTTTTCGTCAGAAAATACAATTACTAGTTAAGGAATCTATTTAAAACTGCATTTAGTAGGACAAAAGTTTCAAGCATTTCAATGTAAATGTACAATTTGCTCATTTATAAGAAAAGTATTATGCTTTTTTGTGTGTGTACATATTGCAAGTTAATTTCCGAAGGGCGAAATCGTTCGCTTTGATGTGAGACGAAGCCTGTAATGATTCTATTTAATGCATTATGATATACGAAGTGAATTAGTCTCAATTACTGTCCTCGTATATAACTTCTCGATAACGGATACATTTCTCCTCCTGATAATCACATTAATTACAATTTAATTAGTTAATATTTTAAACCAGTAAATATTTGTTTGATGCAGAGCATGAAAATTAGAGACTTCGTCGCCAAAATGTTGGCATGAATGAAATCAATTATCAAATACATTTAAACATTTCTGTTCTTGTGTGTACACAGCCCTATGATAACATAATGGTGTACAGAGTTTGCGTGTCGACGGTATCGAGAGCTGTTTGATCTTTTCTATTTTCTTTTTCCTCGAGAAAGACGCACATCTTTTAATCATAAGCGATAAACACAGGAATAAATATGTACATCATTATACATGAATATCCAATGAATTATATTTTTTCTAGCCCGAATTAAATTAAGTAATTTCGCGGTTGAAGTAAAGCGTGGCCTTTCTTGCTGTACTTGTTAGCTCAGAATTTTGTTTTGGGCATCCAGTCCACTTTACTTCTGCTTCCCGAAATGTTGGTTTTACCCATATAGCATCAGTCTCTTTAGTACAGTCATCTAATAAATAGGAAGTACCTTTAAGTGTCAATTTTATTTGGACTGTACACTTACCAACATCGTTCTTTTCTTTTTAAAAAAATGTAAGAAACGAGATATGTTTCACTAAATACCGGTTCAAATTCACAATTTCTCCTCATCGCCAGCTGATCCAAGACGTGATCTCTCAGAACGTGTTTATATTTACCGGCAATGTTCAAGCTATTTGTTCAGATTATGCCTATGTCTGTGGGAGTTTCAGAAATCGGTTTCATTTAGGTTTCTTTTTGCAGACTGCATACGTTCATGTAAATTTAACTATAATGTTCCCGCACTGTGATTTCACATGGTCGATTCAGGCCATGGTTTAGCTAAAGGTTTTCAGTCTTTGTTCCTCGCATTCTGATTTGTCTTTCCTTTATTTTTGTAAATTTTATATTAACTTTACACAGAGCATACGACAAACCGCCATTTAATAAAGTGGTTGCATCCAACAACATAAATAGGCAGAAAAAGCAATGTTTCGCCCAGGATCGAACCTGTTAGCATTTTAGTGATACATGTGTTTACTCATTAGCATAATTAGTTCTATGTTCTTTTTCGGTTATTTTCAGATTACAGCCCTAAAGATAAAACATAACCCTTTTGCTAAGGCTTTTCTCGATGCAAAAGAAAGGTGAGTTTCGAATACGGTTTGAACTAATAATGAGTTGGTTATATCGTCACTTATCACACATTTATTGTCCACAGAATGCCGAGATTATGAACATAAATTGCTTTCCCCAACGAATCAGTCCTCTGTGGTAGTGGGGGTGGGGAAGGGAGGGAAGATTGGTATCTTGGATAACAAGTCTATAATGATCTTCCACATTAGCTAATAAGATACCGCTGCTTCCGATAATTAATAACTCACATTAGTTGTTTTTTTTTTCTTCATGCCGTGTATAAATTATATATAACGAAATGAAATTGTAATTACTTTTAATGTTTCTTTCTTATAAAGAATTTCTCAGTATCGTAGCAACATTGGTTGAAGGGATATAATTTGGTCTAAACAAAGGTGATAGAGAAGGAAAAACGGACAGGACATTCTGCATTCTCGTAAATGTCGCTATTTCTTCATTTTGCTCTTTGACCCCATAGACTCGACCTAAATGACACCCAATTTATAATATGTAATTAAATCGGGTGTATATTAATTTTCAGACCAGATCAGAGGGAATATCTCGATGAAAGCACGGACAATCAACGGTCATTTCCCCACTGTAAGTATCATTCTTTAGATATGTCAGGTAAATTTTTGGATGACTAGAGTTTCTTTTTCTATTTTTGGACGGATCTTTTTAAAGTTTTGCAACTCATGAGATTGGCTCGGAAGTGAGCATAGACTGTACAATTAAAAGTGAGCCAATCGCATTTTGGCAGTCATTAGTCTCTATACTTGAAATTAAACCAATGACATATTTGTGGCCCGTAAACTCCATTAGAAAATGAATCAATCACATTTGGGCAGTACGCAGACTCCACATTTAAAAGTGAACCAAACAGATTTTAGCAGTCCGAAGACACTATACCTGCGGAAAAAAGTGAACAAATTACTGTATACTGTAGACTCTGCATTTGCAGGGAAAGTGAGCCCAGTACGCTGTGACCGTCTGTGGACTCAAACCTTGTTGCGAATCGCATTTTGGCAGTTCGTAGACTCTACACTTGGTCACACTGCAGGTGAGAGGTGATACAACTTGATAAGAAAAAATAAATTTGAAATTTTTTCTCACTTTTGAAATTATTCAGGGCAGTAACATATGTAACTTGCATCATTTAGATATTACACGTGATTTTAACGTAAGGTTAAAATGTATGCAGCATTTTTAAAACGATCAACGTCCACTTTTGAGTTTTGAAGATATATACCCCCCACCCGTCCAATTTGCCAATTTGTTTACAAAACCGCATTTTTATTCAAAAGAAATATATTTTAATGGTATTCATAGTTTGAAATGATAAAGGGCAATATGCTATTTACACTGATGCTATGATATATATTAATCGCACATTATCTTAAAATGCTGAGATCCTAACAGTAAATCAGTATGGGTTTTAATTTTCGCATGACACTCGCTCAAAAGTTAGGCTCCACTAATTAGGTTGTGCGAGTTAAGTTCGTCGCGTCCCATGTTTTGGTCTTTGAAGCGGATTAGAATGTTTGCTGCCAAGTTAATCATACTTATCTCTCTAACAGTTTTACGTTTATAAGCTGATATACGTTTAAATTTTCCCTATTTGTTATACGAAATATGTTTAAAGTATTTTCGAAATATCCTAGTGAAGTCCGGATTTCGCACATGTACTGCAAACAAACTCTCTACCTGCAGTTTGATAGAGCTCTTAATATAAGGCATTAAATCTTGATCTATCAATTTCTGGAGGTACTTGTTTCGAATTTCAAATGGAAAGTGCTATTCATATTTTGATTTACTTATTTGTGGCTGTAAATGACACCAGGCCAAATCAAATAACTAACAAACACAACTACCTGTACCTCGCAGGTGTTCGCTCGCATTGCCTAACCTCAATCTACTACATTCAAAAGAACCAACATTTTTGCTATCTGCAAGACCTGTTGAGCCAATACTGGTCTTAAGAAGGCTGACAGGTATTGGGGTTATTTGTTAAACTTGTCAGCAAAAGTTATCACAGAGGGTGTTAAAGAGCATATCTGCTAGAAATTTGTCATCACCGTACTCACCGGTAGAACATACCATTCCATCCGAATTTCTCTTATTTTGTCACGTAATTGTGAAGTGCTCTTGATATCCGTTTGTAACACTTATCAATAAATTATTTTCTACCTGTGGAAAATCTACCAGTCAGTCCAGCTATCTGATGCAGGTAGTTCCAGGTGTGCGGGAGGTGATAATGAAATAAACACAGACATGAGAAAGTGCACCACTCCAAAATTAAATAATTAGTAAAACGTGATGAACAAAGCACAGGGAACGCCTGAACATAAAATGCTCGATCTTTTTAGCAAATACTTGTATATACTTTACCAGGAGACACAGTATTTACAAAACACTGAATTTATATTTTTAATATGCAGTTTGATGGCAAAATTGAAGGAGAATGTCATTTCCAGTTTACTCTGGCTTTAAAAAAAATGGATCAACCATTCAATAACGGACATTCCTGTATTTCAAGTGTCGTTTTTCGTACTGAGAGTCGTAATATTTAAAAAATAGATTCTTCATATTTTGTTTTTATGAACGTAGATTAACGAAAGAAAGGTTGCGTTAGAAATCAAATAAATTCCATATTTATATCTTTTCTTTTTATAAACCTACCATTATAACTCGTACCATTACACTCCTGTAGAAAATCATACACTTATCATTTAAATTCGCTCCGTTACATTCTATTTTAGAAAGTCATAGCCTATAATTATAACTTTCTCCAGTACACTTTATTAAAAAATCATACACTTATAATTCGGCCCTTGCATTCTATTATATAACATAACAAACCTATAATTGTAAGTTGTATCTCTCCCCTATACACTCTATTGTGAAAAATTAAAACCGCGTCAGTATAACTCTCACAGTTACTCTCTTGTATGTAACTATCATTATAACTTGCCACATTCCATTCTAATGTCGAAAATAACACACGTTATTACAACTCGCCGAATTACGTTATATTGTTTTAAATCATACACATATCACTAGAACTCTCACCAGTACTCTTCATTGTAGAAAATCAATACTCTATCATAAAAACTCTATTGTAGAAAATGAAAAACCTATCGTTATAACATGCCCCATTTCACTTGATTGTAGAATTTTTTTTTAAAAAAACTATCATTATAGCTCTCCCCATTAAACTTTAGTTTATTAAATCATAAACATATCACTAGAACTCTCACCAATACTCTCAATTGTAGAAAATCAATACTCTATCATAAAACTCCATTGTAGAAAATCAATATTCTGTCATAAAAACTCTCACAATTATATCTATTGTAGCAAATGAAAAATCTATCGTTATAACTTGCCCCATTACACTTTATTGTAGAAAAAAAAAACTTATTGCTGTAACTCGCCCCATTAGAATATCGTAGAAAATGAAAAAAATCTATCATTATATCTCCCCCCCATTACACTTTATTGTAGAAAATGAAGAAAGAAAACCCCACCTCATTATAGCTCTCTCCATTACACTTTATTGTAGAAAATGAAAAAAATAAAACTATCATTATTCCTCTCTCCATTACACTTTATCATAGAAAATGAAAAACCTATTATTATATCAGTACACTCTTTTGTAAAAACTCTCAATTAGACGCTATTGTATGAACTCATTGACATTTAACGTATGAGGCATAACTTGGTGAAATTCACATGACTTCTCGTACATAAAAATCCACACCGTAATAATAGTCAGTTTAGAAGGTTGAATAAAATAGTTATATATATTACAAATACAATAGCTAGATATATTACAGTTACACTAGCTAGATATATTGCAAATACACTATCTAGATATATTACAAATACAATAGCCAGATATATTACAATTACATTAGCTAGATATATTGCAAATACACTATCTAGATATATTACAAATACAATAGCCAGATATATTACAATTACAATAGCTAGATATATTGCAAATACACTATCTAGATATATTACAATTACAATAGCTAGATATATTGCAAATACACTATCTAGATATATTACAAATACAATAGCTAGATATATTGCAAATACACTAGCTAGATATATTACAAATACAATAGCTAGATATATTACAGTGACACTAGCTAGATATATTGCAAATACACTATCTAGATATATTACAAATACAATAGCCAGATATATTACAATTACATTAGCTAGATATATTGCAAATACACTATCTAGATATATTTCAAATACAATAGCCAGATATATTACAATTACACTAGCTAGATATATTGCAAATACACTATCTAGATATATTACAAATACAATAGCCAGATATATTACAATTACAATAGCTATATATGGAGACTTATTATATGAACGTTACACGTATCTGTGAATATGTCGATATAATTTAAATTGTGTCTGAGTGAAGACGAGGGTTGAATATGTAACGTCGTCCTTTGAAAGAACAAATTTACATTTGTTGTTTGGAGAGAAAAAAGTAACTTTCAGCGGGCAAGTAGCAATTATCGTGTAACCATTAATCTTCTAAAAAAAATACTGCTAATTTAATGGTGTACCCATTGTGACTATGACATTTGCATTCTTAAGTGAAACCCCCCCCCCCCACAAAATGATATTAGGGTATAATGTTTGCAATAAAGGAAGGCGCAAATTTCCCGATTTCATTGGTATTTTACGGTCGGTCGTGCCCGTGAGAGTCTTCTCTTAGAGGTGCGAAATCAGTATGCTTACGTTATCGGGCATTATCATTCGTCTAAATTTGATAAAGTCAGTTGTGGCGTTAATTCTATTCATACTGCCCTTAACTGGCCGAAATGAACGGATTAACACGTATTTGTTATTAACGATACCATCAGAGATCCTTCCAAAATAGGCAAAGATTACTTATATAAGGGCATCGTCTCCTAGATGGCCATAAGAATACCTCTCCCGATAACCACAAGATGCGAGCTACCTTTTAGGGCCTGGATCGGCTTCTTTTGAAGTTTTCAATTTTCATTTTAATTCTGATAAGTACGTCGTGATATTAATTGTTTGCAATGATTACGAGTAGAGATGCAATGGAGATTACCAGATTTATACCTAGTATATGAAAGAGAACAAATTGGTATTCTGTAATGTTGCCGAATCGTTGACTGGGTGATTCGCTAAGTATGCCGCGTAGACATATCCAAAGAAGAAACAATTTATGATATATAATAAGTTTAAAAATCACATATTTGAGACAGAACTGGGAATAATATAAAACTCAGAAAATACTTCAGCAAATATACAAATGGAAAAGGCCATGGTAAACACAACATACTATTTTGTAGTTAAAGTTTAAGTTGGTTATTCATATTAGATATAACATGCACGTTTGAACTATATACATCATTATCAAGGGGATTTGTTTATATATTTGGAAGCGAGTCCAAATTTTTTCGATGCTATAGTCTTGCTTCTCATAACTGGGTTTGCTATAGAGACTGGCTAAATTGCAAAATGTAGAGAATTAATTGAAAGTAGTTTTAAATGACATTGTTTTATTCTACAGCGACTGGCTACGTTTAGATTATCTGCAAAATTTAGAGATTAAATTAAAAGTAGTTGTAAATGACATTGTTTTATTTAATTATATGTTCGTTGAGTTTATATATACTAACGTTTCCAAAGGTTTATATAATGAAAATGTTCTCCTCACGCTCTTGTTTTACAGCAACACTTGAAATTTCAATATGAAAGAATGTGACGTCACTTTAATTACTTTGCAATATATACGAGCGCTAGTGGAATGAGATTAAATTTAGAGACCATCACGAAGTTAGTTTCCCGTAACTGAAATAATGTTATATATTTTGCTAAGTATTTTCCTTAACTTCTTCCATGACAGTGAATCCGGAAATTCTGAAATTTCGCAAACAACTGTCAAAAGTCTGATTTTTATGCAAATATTTTATGATTCATTACACATTAAAGACCTATCTTGTCCTTTGAGGGACGTAATTGAATGTTAAAAAAGGCGCCATTTACGTGAAACTGGAGTACAAAACAGAAAACAACATACAGATATAAGACACTTTAATCTCCGCAGCAATTTTGTGTAAATACCGTATCAGAAAAATCAGATAGAATCGTTTTCATGACAATGATGTTTTTCATCGGTTTAATTGTGCAATAAATGACTTCATTTGACTCATGGCAGTCACCCGAGTTTTATAATGTTATCACTTGGTTCTGCTCTGATGCGATCAAATGATGTTCTCATTTTTATGGTCATTTAACTTGATTTTATGCCGGTAAATCGCCGCCACCCACGGCGGAGAGAGATAATACGAAAACTAAATGATATGAACACCATATTGTGGCAATACTTTAGTTTGATAGGTCTTGGCAACTAGAAAAAGTAACAATGCAAACAGAAACACAGACATACAAAAACTTACTTTCGTGTCTAATTTTAAGCGTGGTTTAAAGAATACGCATATAGATAAACATTATTTTATTTTGTCAATGTTGAACGCATATAGATAAACATTATTTTATTTTGTCAATGGTGAAAAAGCATCATATAAAGAATATTATTTAGCCATATTTTTCATCCACGCATTACATTTTTCAATCTACAAGCTGACGTGCATTTATCGATCCTTCTAAACGCTGTCATATAAAGTTAAAGGAATTATATATTTGCACAGATTGTGAAAAAGATGGTTGGGATGGAATCACACTATGTCTAATGTTATCAACAGGACTGGCAGGGAGTAACCATTGTCTGGAATTTTTTTTTTACACGTCATGTGATGCATTCACACGTATCCAGAGAAATAATTTATAAAACTGAGATGGAACGAAAAGCAAATTCGTATTTTAAGCATTTACAAAATTTCAGCCCCTTCAGACATATGCTTTCATTGGCGTTTAAACCTATATTAGGTACGACTTTTTGCAGAATAGAGATATGTCTTTTGTGTACAGTTGTATTTTATAGATAGGTCTTTTGTGTACAGTTGTATTTTATAGATAGGTCTTTTGTGTACAGTTGTATTTTATAGATGTCTTTTGTGTACAGTTGTATTTTATAGATAGGTCTTTTGTGTACAGTTGTATTTTATAGATATGTTTTTTGTGTACAGTTGTATTTTATAGATAGGTCTTTTGTGTACAGTTGTATTTTATAGATAGGTCTTTTGTGTACAGTTGTATTTTATAAACCTAGTTGTAGTCTCTACATATTATGTTTGCTTTTTTTTTTTTACAGTGACTGGTACATGGTATCTACCCCCAGGTGGTCATCCCTTGGTTCCGCCCCCAGCCCACACATTTCCGAACGCCTTGAACCTATCAAATCCACATTGTGATCGCCTCAACTTCCGCAATGCACGACACACGCCTTATTCTTACCAACGCAGATCCCCTCCTCATGGTAAGAATGCATCGTCATTTCCTTCCTGAATCTTGCAGATGTTCAATACATGCATTGGTTGCAGAGTATAAGTAGATTCAAGACACATACATTACAGACGTTCTCTTTTCCGTTTTGATTAATGCACTAATTGCACCAAGCTTTATTTCCTGACACGACTTTGACAAACGGGTTAAATTCGGGTTTCCAGTCGTAGGAAGTATTCGAATAATCCGAGACCCATCGTTCAATCTGTCGTAAAAGAAACAACATAACGTATTAAATCACTTCACCAAGCATCCTTTAGAAATCTATGTAACGTTCTCATTCTATTTATGCTATAGTTTTAACACAAACACAACATTTTAAATTGTGGAGAGCTTTTTATTCATTGACAAACTGAATAAAGAGATAAATACCAAGAACAATAGCAGATTATCCACAAATGAATTCGAATAGATATATCTGGTACATAAAAAAAAACGCATGAAAAAAATGTAATTCGTACGTCTAATGTTCGGGACTTTTGTTTTAATTGACTATTTAGTCTCATCTGTCAATCAGCTCTTGCATAACATGGACGTCAAGGGACAGATACACCATTCTGATCGTTAGACCAAATGACTAGCTTGCTTGACCCCGGATGGCAAATAAGTCGGGTAAAGAAATATATATGTAGATGAGAGGTATATAATACGCCGTTTTTCAGAAGTTCAAATTGCAAACACTGCTTGTTTGTTGTCAGCGAACGGGAATATTACTTGAAAGTGCAATGTTAATTATAATATTGAACATAGTTTAGTAAAGTTTGTAATTTTTCGAATACGTATGTAAAAATAATGACACCGTGTTATCTCTAAGAACCAGTCTAGAAAGTTCTCAGTATGGGGTATTTTACGTACTTATTTGCCCCGTATAGCACATAACTACAAAGATGCACGCGTCAGCAAATCCCACTTTCCAATCTTCTTAACAGCAAATAACCTCAACAGCCGGTGGAAGAAAAAAAGTCGATTTTGTCTTGGCGTCCTTGCGTCACTGTTAATAATAATAATAATAATAATAATAATAATAATAATAATAATAATTATTATTATTATTATTATTATTATTATTATTATTATTATTAATGATCTTTTACACATGAATGGCTCATTTGGGAGATGCCATCGCTTTGTTCGTATTTCTATCCTCTATTTGGAATTAATCTATTTTAAAATACGCTCTATTCCACATTCTTTATCGTAGACTTTTGTAACATGTCTGATCAGATTCATGCTTGATTCATAAATACAATTTCTAGATCTTTCCACGATTTCGAATGAATACCCATGTGTGCGGAATCGAGAATCCATGATTTTACTATATTACATCACTACTAATCAAAACTCCTTCTTTGGCGCCTATTTGGAATAAGTCAGTATATTATCCCCTGAAACCTACACTTTAATAATGAACAAAATTCTTCCAAGCAGCCACTTTTGTTTTAGCTTAAATCTGAGAAATTCGTTATTCAATAATTTTCAGGCAAGATCAAAGATAGGATTCAACTAAATGTTTTTACCTACCGGCAACAGAGGTTCTCTCCCATTGTAGTCTCTACGTATGATTATAGAAAGCAACCCTAGGTCTTCTGTGTGATAGTTTTCGAGTAAATACGGTGTTGCCAAACATCAAAGGATGAACATTACGATGTTCATTGTCCTTATCGAGAGAGTCGTTAAAATCTGCCATGGTCAGGTGTATCAGTAAAAACAACTAATAAACAGCAATATTACCTCCATGTTTCCAAAATACGTGTACACATTTATAGCTACCTCAAAACATGTAGGTGAAAACTAAGGGTTTCCATAAGTGATTCACTATAAATGTCCATGTTAGTGTATCCTAATGTATTCCATCTTTTAAATTGATTTCTTTTGTTGTCTTGTTCAGAACCTGGTTTGTTGAAGGAAAATGTAATTAAATTGATATAACAAAATTTTTATGGGGGTATAACAAGGTACCCATTCAGCACCATTGTCGTTTATGGACCGTGTAATTGTCGACTCTCTTTCCTCTTGTATTGACTATGCTATTGTGCCGAGCCTGTCTTCTTCCTTTGTAATTGATACAACCATACTTCACGTGTGTGTAAACTGCGATTGAAGGTAATTATCCACATCTCAGTCTAAACGGTGCTGTCACAGTTTCAGTAATGGCTTGTTGCAATTTATAAATAATTGACTCAGGTGTACAAGTAAACCCAGCTCTTGGATTCATCACTTAAAATGATCTAGGTATTCTATGGAATAATATAAGGAAATCTCTTACAGCTTTGACTGTGCATAGTGACACAGCGCTTGTAAAGGTGATAAGTAATTGAAAGTATATCCATGGAGCAATAAATTGGTCAATTTACTTTCTTTTGCAATAACCAGATTGTCTGATGGACAATGAAAAAAGACCATGTCAACATCATTTAATGTGAGAACTATCAACAGTGAAATATCAATCGTTATATCAATCGTAATGTAATAATTTACAAATGGCATAGTGCATTTTGAAACTGCGATTGATTTTTGACTGAAATCAAATGCTCTATATCATAACAGACGTCTGATTTTTAAAAAAATTCCTGCAACATCTCGCTCCCCCCCCCCCCCCCAGAATGCACCTGGGTAAAAGGTGTTGAAGTCAAATCACATGATTGCAGTTTGAGCGCAGATAAGATTTTTTTTTCGTGGTCAGCTAATAAACCTTTTACGTTTTTAAAGTAAATTCCTAGTTATTGCTGTATCATATTAATGTGAAAGAAAAATGCAATTACCAACTGATATTTCTTGCAGGGGGTCTTACACGTGACTTGTCCTCAAACTTGCCGGTGTTGAATATCTCTGACAACTGGACCCATATGTCGAGCAGTCCTGCGATGCTTTCCGGAAACACAACTGCATCCCAGTCCCAGTACGGAATGTGGATGACCCCATCTGTCGGAAACATTTCACCCAATCAAAACTGCGGAATGCCATATCTGCGGTCGGCAGGATATCCTATTCAGTCTTCATCGAGTCCAATGTCTGTAAATTCCGGGTCACTTTCCAACGTCGTTTCAGCATCGTATGATCAGTGTGATATTTCAAATTTTGTTCCCACAACCAGAGACTTTTCCAGGAATTCTAACTGGAGCCCATTATCACAACCCCCAATATAATAATTTTGAGATTAAACGACTTTCTGTGATATACATTGATTGATATACAAAGTCTGGAAATACAACGAAATATTTGAATAAAGAACACCTCCCTAAATTTAGACACATGTGTCTGAGATGAATAGAGAGACAGGCTGAGAGTTTCATTCATTAAATCTTTTCGCATGCTTTCATTTTGAAAAGTGATAACACGCGTTGTGCTTAAGTGTGCTTTTTTATGTAAATACAACAATAAACACTTACATGCATCAAACAACGTTTCGACCTGCATTCTGACGTTCACAGTGCAATAGTGTTGTTAGCATTTCTTGTTTATTTCATAAAACTATTGTAGGTTAATTTTTAATTCAAAATTTAAATATCAACAGTTTCTTTTTCATATTCAGCCATTTTCATTGTCTTTTTGTTTTACAGAAACATTCCTGCATTGGATGAATTTATACTGAAATGGTAATTAGTTTCACTGAGTAAATTTCAAATGATTGGTGACTAAATTAGACTATGCGTTTATAAGTTTTATTTTTCTTGCCCTTATTCATAGCTTCGACTAACCGGTGTATGGTCTCAAAGCTAATTCCAAAGCAAGCTTATTATGAGAAGATAATTTGTAATATGTAAAAAGACAGGTATTTAATTTACCTAAATTTGTTTTCACACATTTTAGATGATTATCACAAATTTGTGAGTTAATTTGCTTATATTTTCCCTTTTACTTCAAGAACTAACTTGTGAAGCAATCTGTACAAAATCAAATGTTAAAAGAGCAACTGTACCAAATTCCGCCATTTTAATAGTGGTAAATATTGAATACATTTTTAAAAATCCATAACTGGGACATAACTATTAGATCTGTATCAGCAGCAATTTGTTTGTTAATGGCTGACATAAAGATAATATAGTTGTTTGGGATTGACGGAACAATGTATAATGGGAAACCATAACTTGGTGCATCCGTATGCTCAGATATTGCAAAATGAACTTGTATCCGGTCTTCATAAATAAGACCCAATTGACGTTTCTGCTACGTAAGTATGTTGTCATCAACTCTTAGTTAGTGTTAAAAAAAATAACAATTAAATTTAGTTATTTTAGCGAGACATGAAAAGAAAACTAATTTATGTTAAATAAATGGTTGTATGCTTATGGAAAATTAATTTATCCATTTTGTGAATCATTCAGAATGGATCGAGCTTTCACTTTATCACAAAATCATAGAATGCTTTTGCATAGATATATTCATTCGTTTATTCCATTTGATATTACGTTATCTGGCGAAATGTTGTATATTAAGGAACAGGCAGTGTCGAATTTGTCATTGACAGGTCCAATTTAAAAGATTCATGATTTAATTTTGTATATTTGTATACATTAAAGTTAAATATTTTATGCATCAAATTGTCTTCTATTTTCTTGTCCATGATTCCGTTTAATACTAACTCTATCGCACGTGTACAGGTCCTAACTTCAGCAAAGAGCCCAGCTGTTTGCCTTAAGAAGTTTTGCTATTCATCAAAAATAATTAGTTATTTGTCGAAAACTGGAGAAGAAAAGCAAAGTTTTAGTTTTGTCTGATATACGTGAATCGTTGAATAGAGTATTTCACAAGCGAAGACAAATTACCTAGGTGGTGTTTATAATTATTTCCAAAAGTCACCTATCGAAAATTTGCATTACTTGCAGCGTTTCGGTTTCGTGACCTTAAATATAACTTAGACACAGACGTATAAAGGAACACGTATCACACAAAGTCTTGAATAGTCTTTTCAGTGTTCGTTTAGAGTATTTACTCGATATCTCGAGGTTCAATTGGCATCTGACAAAATTAAAAACTTATCTATTACGGTATTTACACGGATCGCCGGTCAAGAACCCCTGTGTGGTCTCGTATTCAGTCTTTCTTTTCAAGGGACACATCAAAAGTGGAAAACCCACCTTAGCTCAGTCTGGTGTTAAATAATTCCATTTTTTTTATATTTTTATAATCATGTTTAAGACTACTATTATAATCATGTTATAGACTACTATTATGTTGGCAGTTATCAAATTGAGTCACTAGATTAAAGGTTACATATTCAGAACTCCGCATTAATTAGAATTACCAATTAAATAAGCTGAAGAAATATAATTAATCGCTCGGCAAAAACGAACGGAGAAAGAATAAGAGATTGAGACAGGATATCCTATTAAATTACAAGCCCCATATAAACTGATTAGGAATAGCATTCTAAATATATAATGGATAGACAGAAAAGGTCATGCAACTACTAGGTGCAGAATTTATTGTTAAGAATTGCAATTTCTAATTTAAAAAGTTTTCAGAGATCCTAAATGCTTCACAGCGTGTGGAATAAATAAATAAAAACTAGATCACTTGCGGGTAAAACTTGGTCCGTATTTTGTGGAAGAAAATTAAATCAAAATTTATAAAAAGGTATGGAATTATGATTGGTCCGTACTTCATGAACATCACCTTTGTGTTACTTGTTAAAGCCCGAACAAATTTGACACTCAGTACATCCATAAATTCAGTTTGCTTTTCGCTGGGTTTAACGGTCTGAGCTGGTTTTGGTGAGTGTGGAACCCGCGTCTGTTTGATTACGTGCCTGACACTTTTTTTCTTCATCATGGCTGACTCTACCAACTTTAGCAACTGAGCTATTGCGGGGGCAACCGTAAATATCAAGCAAATTGATTTAGTATTATGAATATACCGTTTTATGGAACATGATGACGTGGGGTGGGGGGGGTCTTGACATCCTACAATGGATTACAGCCTTTAAATCAACCACTGTTACATATTGTCAGTTAAAACATTTTCCGTTGCTAAGAGAAATGGAACATAGTTTGCATACGCTGGCATCTGATATTAATTTTGCTTGATTTTCTCTAAAAATATATGGATGGAATATTGTATTTTAAGACGGTCCATCAGTATTTTGAACGATAAACACATTTGCACATTTGCTGCTTCTCCATTTTCTAGTCCAGTCTGCATATCGCCCTCGCTATATTATTGAAATTGTCCTGATGGTAGTTAACGACCTCTCTCTGCTTTAGGTAGTGGAAAGATTACTGTCCTGGCCCTCCATGGCAGTCTGTGGCAGTTGTAACGATATACCATGATATATTATTTCACCATCTTTGGCATTACAATGCAGCGTTATTGTGGTTCATGTCTTATTTAATCAACAGGACACAACGGTGTCCGTAAATGGGAACACACCAACCCAGTTGATCTGTGGTTTGGTTTTCCAAAAGGTTACGTTCTCGGTTCCGTTCCCTTCATTATGTACAAGTACACTCCTCTCAAGTGTCAAATATCTTTGTCTCACCAGTTATTCGTTAATGGCACTCATATATACAAATCTAGCTGCACAAGTAAAGTTGAGTCTACCATCCAAGGTGTAGAAAGGTGCATTTTCGATGAAAAATCATTAATGTCACAAAAAGAAGCTTCAGATGAATGATGATAAAACTGACATCATTCTGATCACAACACAAAGGCGTTCTCATTCACATCCTTTACCTCAAACAATAGTTATCAGCAATGGACACATGCAATTTTACACAATCAGTACCAAACCTAGGTGTCACTCTCGATAGTAAGATCTCTTTACAGCAACATGTAGTAAATATATGCAAAGCTGCATATCTGGAGCTTCATTCGTATTTTTCATTCGGTAGATGCTTCTAAACACGTATGTATTTCATAATACTTTCAAGACTGTTCTATTGTAATTCACTTCTATCTGGTTCGTCTCAGTACCTACCAGATAAACTTCAAATAGTTTAAAACACGGCTGCTCTGACCAGTACAAAAATGGAACACCGTCCCCTGCTCTAAACCTTCACAGACTACCCATTCGATCTAGAATCAATCACAAAATCTGTATATTATGACACATTTCGTTGACTGGCTCGAATACAAAAATATCAATCTGACCTCACTCATGTGTGCCCCTCTTTCGACACTAGCATTCTCATTGTTCCCGTTGTTAAAACGAAGTAATATGGACAACGTACTCTTGCGTTCTATGGCACAGCTATGTGGGACGAATTGTCCAAAGATCTTACACACAATGTCACTGTGCTCTTAGTCAAGACTGCTCTTAAAACTCACCTACTTCCACTTTATGACCAGACCTAAATATTTAATAATGTTTACTTCCTTAATTATTGTCAGCATGTTTTTGTTTCGAAAGTTCTTATTCCTTGCTTTTGTGGTCTTGTCATTGTATGTTTTTATGTGCTATCTATTATTGCAAAGCGCCTAGAGCTTGTAAAGATTAGGCGTTCTACTAAATTCATATTATTATTGTTATTATTAATGTGATTATGATTATTACTATTATTATTATTATTATTATTATTATTGTTAATTGTTAATAAAAACAAAACACCAAGCAAAACCAATACATGTATCAGACTAAGAAGTCCAGAATCTTACCGATGTCCTTCAGTTCGATTAAATGCGACAGACAGAATGCAGCAAAAGAGCAAGGCAAAAAAATGACGCATCTGTGAAGCAAGAAAAGAAGTAAAAACGAAGAAAGTCGACAACCTAAACTTAATGTTTTTTTTTATTACGTATTATTAAATATTCATTTCACTTGGGCTTGGTTTTAGAGTAGATGCTTCTTTTAAATTTATTATTTATCTAGCAACAATGAATCCACCTGGAGATAGCCAGAAACCATCATCATAAAATATTGATTTAATGTTGTTGCTCAGGGAATTAATACAAACAATATTAAAGCAAGTTTCTAATTTCAATATGTGGTACAGCTTTTGCTTAATGATAAGTACATTTTAAATAGGAACACAGCATAGTAATTTGTGAAGTTACTGATTTTGAAAAGATTTATATTTGCACAAAATATTAGAGAGACTGACACGAACGCTTTTGCTGGCATCGTTATCATTTGTATAAACGTTAAATAGAACAAAACATTAAATGAAAATTATGTCTAAAGAAAAATAAAAAACGGTGCTCCCAAACGATCCTAAGAACAAATTAGATAAGTGGTTAAACACTCTATTAGATATCGAAAAAAGAAACTATATAATGGTTATGATTCATGATCTTGGGATTTATCATGTCGTATAAAAAAGCAACAAACTTAACGAAGCTAGTCATTTCTTGTAGCATTTTACAGCAAGAAGAAATAGGTAAGGGAAACTAGCGTCACTGAAGAATCTTACCACAAATTATTTGTAAAGTGAGATTGCATATAATTTTAAACAGAGTAAAGAATAAACAAACATCAAAATGTATATATTTACCCTTTGACTATGGAGTTATGACGGTCACAGCACATAGGTGTCCGTTAGGTAATGTAGTTCACTAAAAACGCGTGTTGTCATACACAGTTGATGCTACTTTGTTCAAACAAATTAATTCCCTGGTATCATATGCGACCGCAATCCCAGTAGCTAATACTGGCATATGTTCAAAGAGCTGGATTTCCGTGACCTCGTATGCAAAATTTCCGCACCTATTCGGTTACTCTCGTGATGTGACGTCATAGTAGCGACTCCAGCATCCCGACTGGAGATTTTGTATTGCTTACGGGCGTAAATAGCACATAAAGAAAAGGCTGTGGACAATTTTTTTTTTCTTTTACAAATGATACAGTCATAAAGAAAGTATGGATACATTATTACAAGCAAGTCGATTTCAATGCAACACCAGACAGCACTCCGTACTCATTACATTTCTGAAAGGAATGTTACCAGAGGGATCCTGAAAAATAGAATCTCTAGGATACGCGAATGCTAAGCCTAGACTAGAAGTTAAAACTGTTCCAGACAAACCATTGTATATTTTAAATTCTGGTAAAAAGTGTCAAACGTATGAGTTACGAAAATAGACAGAAGGCCGAGTAAGTGCTGTTCAAAATATGACAGCCAGACACCTGATCGTGCTGATGAAATGAGTAAAGTTTTTTTTTTCAAGATCACAGTCTAAATCATTTCACCACTGTCTTATGTGAAGATGAGATCTGATTTTAATCAAATGGAAGCTTGCTGGGGGAAAAAGACCATTCTTAAAACTTGACACGGTCGTGTT
This sequence comes from Unio delphinus, assembly GCA_029339505.1. Lineage (NCBI taxonomy): Eukaryota > Metazoa > Mollusca > Bivalvia > Unionida > Unionidae > Unio > Unio delphinus. Next base: position 12,297,498 of record JAQISU010000242.1, on the reverse strand, counting down.
TCGAGAAAAACAATTTTAAGTAATCTAAAAAAAAAGTAATGTAAAAAAGGAGAATAAAACCAGTCTATGCCGATTACACGTAAAGTGTATAAACGGTAATCTGTAATTAATAGAATTTATATAAAACTGTCCCTTGGGCAGTTTAAATTGCAGCGATTAAAAGAAAAGAGGTCAGTTATAAAATCAATGCTTCACATTAACTGGCTGACAATATAAATTGGGGGAGGCGACTGCTGACCCCGCCCATGTGCCCAAATGTGCAAGCGCCCATGGGACACACCATTTCTCCTGTGATACGCTTTATTTTCTCCCAGGACAAGACCTTTTTTCATATTCTGGTCTGTACAATAGTTACAGGTTAGAATTAATTAAGTACACAGACATAATGGCAGTTTAACACATTAACAATTATTCCTTATCATTGCACTTATCTTGTGAAAAGGACTGGCCCTCTGAAATAAATAAAAGAAACAATGTGTATGTAAGCACCAGAAATTGATTGGCAAATAAACGATGCCCAGTTTTGTGGTAACTTCAAAGCTAAAGACTTCATTTTCAGATTCAAATCTGCAAACCTTTAGCTTAAAGTGCCATACCAGTGTAGATAACGTAAATCAAATTCAGTATTATTTTAATAGAAAATAAAGTCTGGAAGCGGTATAAACAAACCCGATGGAAAAATTCTCAATAATAAGTAAGAAATACGCTCAGATGTGTTTTCGAAAATATTACACATTGCACCGATTTTACCGCTCGGTAATTTCCGGAGTGTATAGATCGTCTGACGTCACATTATGAACACACGCCTTACCTCTGTTTCTATCGAAACATAAACAAAGCACGTTTTCTGTTCCATATTAGTTATTTTATTGTCCCAATCATGCCAAAAGCGCATCGTGGAGGTACAAGCAAGGGCAGCGGGGTCAGGTGTGTTGAAGCAAATTGTGGGAATACAAATGCTGATGGGTTTTCCATGCATTCCTTCCCGAAGAACCAATCACTTCGTCGTAGGTGGACAGACTTTGTGAAAATCAAAAGAGCAAACTGGGATAGTCCGACTGAATTTTCTGCCCTTTACTTCTTTCATTTCACACCCGAATGCTTCCCTTTTATGTATTGATTTGAGGTTGAGCATATGTGTAGGGCACCAAAGAAAGTCAAACTCAATGATGATGATGTCCCGTCTATCCACTGTGTGGAGGAAACTGACAACCAAACCAAGGTAAACAAAGGTATCATAACCTTCAACACCAAAGCATCAGCTGTGTAGACTTCAAATGTTGTCACCATCAGAAGTTACTTGTCAAGTGTCACCGTCAAAGAAAATAAGAAGGGGCTATTTGAAGAGAGAAGCAGCAATGGTGAGTTTTTAATAACAAGTACCGTATTATAATATTTATGATATGCAAAAAATCAGTCACCACATCATTTCCATGTGTACCCTAAATCGTCACCATATTATTTCCATGTTTACCCTAAATCAGTCACTACGTCATTTCCATGTGTACCCTGTAGAACGTTTTCATAATGTCCAAAATAATGCAGTAAACATCCAATCAATCAAGAACTGAGATATAAACATTTGATAAATATAATATAAACATTTGATAAATATTCATGATGCCTTCAATTTGGACCATTTGAATAGAGAAATCTTTTCGGTGGTTGAATTAGAAGGCATACATATATATTTCATTGTCAGACTAATGTGTGCATCAGATTAAATATAGATATTTACAAACATCATGAGGTTTATTCCCATCCCCAATTAATACAAATTTACAAAACAAAATGGAATGTCGGTGGTTATTCCCAGGATTGTCCAGGGTTCTTCCTCCAACAGTTATACTGGCTGCCATGTATCGCCTATATTGTGCTGGAAAATGGCGTTAACACTAGAATAACAACAACAGCAACCAAATGAAGTAGACATTTTACAATATTGTATACCTCAAAATTATCTTTGTAATGGAAACATAATACCTAAACTCCCAATGTAGATGACAGTACATTAAAAAAAAAACAAACATGATATTTGGTATGCAAAAGCACATTGGGGTCTTATGCAGTACATGTCATATAGGCATGTGACTCACTAATTTTATTGGTCTAGTAATTTATTGAATTCAGATATATTTTTGTTAGTGTACATTTTAATTTTCATGTAAGATAGCATAAAACCAAGCTAAGATGAATATATTTGATAACTTATAGGATCTAAAGTATTTTGAAAGCTTGAAGAGATTGTGACCAGCAGGCAAATGAGAAAAGTTGTGTCAATGCTGTCATCTGGACAACAAACTTCAGCACTGGAAGGATACCACTCTATAATCAATCATTTTGCACCAAAGATGATTGGTTTCTCTTATCATGGAGTGCTTTCAAGATAAATCTTATATTATTGCACATACAAAAATATTGTTTCAGGTTTTGCAGTGTTTTATATATAGTCCAATATATTCATCTTCAAATTAAATTATTGATATCAAGATCTGATTTTTTGATATCCTGCAATGTAACATTGTATAACAGTTTTTAGTGTTTTGGAATGTTTGCAAATAAAGTATTTGGTTTTTGATAGAATTATGTATTGTATTTTGCATCTTTATTTACTTTGAAATAGGCTTTGGCTAGCTGCATTGCATTTTAATGAAAATAGCCAAAGAGAGCAAGCGAGCACTAAGAATAGGTGGGCCAGATATAAAATAGTGTATCCAAAGTACAAGAATGGAGAATACACTGTCAGGAAAATCCTAGTTGACTCAACATATAGTAAGAATATGCATTAGTAATCAATCAACAGAAAGGAATAAATCACTTGGAGATATAAATACTGTTGTACCAAGTGTAAGTACCTATATTATTTTTTTTATATATTAAATTCAAACAGTAAAGGCAAAATATTTGTTACAGTTGACACTCCTTTAATTTTAAAGATCAAGATTTCGCTCTATGGTAAAATAATAAAAATATGCAAACAATTGTAAAGACAAATACATTTAATTCATGTATTAACTTCAACACAAAGTTGCAGTTTTTGGTTTGTACAATATAATGCATATTAAATTTTCTTTAATTTACAGATTATGTTGAAAGTCTGATGAAAACAGCATTCAGAATTGAGCAGGTAAATGATGAAGGAGTCAAACTTTTTGTAGATGTACCACCACCTATGTGTAGTCTGTATGAGAAGCCTGATAAGGATATTGCTACTAAAAATCTTCTTAGAAAAAAAAAAAAAAAAAAACAATATTTGAACATGTATACTTCTCAGTATCACTGTAGTATAAAGGTTAGACGGTGTATGCCTCAAAAAGATGGGTTCAATCAATGAAGGTGGCATAAAATGACTGGAAAAAGTGGTTTATTTATTTTCTGTATTAATAATCCCAATACTATGCTGTCATGCATAGGTCATGAAAACAAAAGAACATGAAAAATTACTCAGACATTTTACTTAACTCATTTCCTTGTTCTGGACGTTCTCCAAGTTATTGTTTATACTGATAGTAAAAAACTATTAAAGCATGGATGTCGAGACAAACTAGACTGAAGAATGGATGGTGTGTTATACATTGTATGCCTGGTATTCATTGCAGACACTTTTGACCTCTATGTCACAACAATATACACATTCCCTTGCTGTGGGCATTACCAAACAATGTCCACAATTACACCTAAAATAAGAGTTTTCTTTAATGCATTGTGCTGTGCTTATCAAATTTATTCCTATATTTATAAACACATCAACATTACAGTACAATGACGCAAACTGACTAATGTCAGGAACAGGTAAAACATTTAGTACAGCCCAGTAAAATTAAATTAGAGATGAAAGAAAGATGACTACCAGATAAAAAAAGTTTTTTGTTTTCATAGTTTATAACATACACTATTTGCATACATAAAATAAATTAGAAATTTTAACTTATAATACAGTGTACAAAATATGAATTCAATTTTGATATCATGTATCAGTAAATATCGTGCCTATTTCAACAGTTGTGCAAAAGAGGACGTCATCTCTTAGGAATCTTAAGTACTTCTAAATCGTATCAATTTTTTCGCAGGTTTACAACTGTTATCCAATGTACCTTATACTTATCAACGTATAAATACGTTTCTACCCATGAAATGCAATACACTTTTACATTCTTTATTACAGGTGAGAAACATTCATTTGTAAACGAATTTGATACTGTGGAACACTACTGAAAATATCGTAGGATACATATATTTATCGTAACTTAGGCCGTAGACATTCAGAAAACAATTTCCATGAACTGTCTGTCAATCTATTTCGTCTTTCTTCTTCGTAATCTTCATCTGCAGCTTCGGATTCGTCGGTATTGGAAACATAGGGTTCAAACTGGTTCGGATTAATTTGGGTGCCGGCAGCCGCTTGTACACCATTATCATTATATTCTGAGCTTATTAAATCACCATCTTCGAATGGCTAAAACCCGCAGGACAGTGACAATTCACTTCCTTCAAAATCACAACTTTCGTGTTGAGTTTCTGAAGACTTTTTCATAATGTGATGATACCGACTCAGCCATTGTTTACAACAAGTGATCATAATGTGACGTCACGCTTTGTTTTCACAAAATACCGGAAGTGGTCGGCAGTTGCGTTCAGTTATTATCATAAACAAGTGCAAATGCGATATTAGATCGGCTCCCATGCAGTTATTACTTAAAATTTTTCAAATCGGATTTTTTACATTCGTATTTTGAATATATATTCTCATTAACCAAGAAATAAACTGAATAAGTATGGATACACTGTTATGGCACTTTAAGTGTTAAGACAAATAACACTGTTTACTAAATAAAATATCTATTTTGAATTAGAGTTTTAGGGGCACATACACTGCATCGTATATTTTGTTTTATTCCTGCTTTTAATTGTTTCATGGTAATGAAACTTAACATATATGGTAGAGGAATGTCAGGTGTTAACTGTCCGAGTTTCTTTGGTGGAAATGGAGATTTTGTTTGTATGCAGAGAAAATTACGCAACCTTCATTGTGATCATTCATGGGTTTTAAACTAATTGTTGACAATTTTTTTGCAAGAAGTGCTTCTGTAGTACTTAAAAAGTATTTCTGTAGTAGTTAAAAAATCTTAAATTTACGTAAATAATGTTTAATCTTAATCTATTTACTGATATTAATTTTTTCTTCACTACAATATTCACATATTCACAAGTGATAAAATAGAATATGGCATCTGTGGAATGCACACTTTATATATATATATATATATATATATATATATATATATATATATATATATATATATATATATATATATGGTTTTTCTTCTTTTGAGAAATGAAAATTGACAGACATATTGAAATAATTGGGAGTTCTCTGCGAAAAATCAAGAGATATTACGAGATAGGGAGGAAATACCTCCAATACTGGGATTTGTTTCCTCTTTCTTTTCCCGGCTTGAGAGTTAACAGATATGAACTGTTGAATTTCAGTCAGGGCTAGTGAGTTTATTATAGTCATCAGTCCGGGGTCTGTGCTTAAAACATTTCTGTCAGTACTGACTAGTAAAGTTCATAATCTATTTTAACGAGACATGTATATACTATCAGATTTGTCCATACACTAACTGTAGAATACATGTAAAATACACTATAAATGAATCATAAAAAGGAAGCTTCTCAATGTTTAATATATATTTATTTATTTTTATATTCTTAATATCATCTATTTTATGATATATATATATATATATATATATATATATATATATATATATATATATATATATCAAAGCATGGGCCTTTACTGTGTAAGTTATATTTTGTACATATCGCGTGTTTAACGCAGATACAACATAAATAATATATCGTTTTCTAGTTGCAAAGTAAGAAAATTTTTTTTTGTTTTTAACCCAGATAGTAAACTCTATGCATGATACCTCTCTGGACGGTTGGTTTGAATCTAGTCCAGACTTTATTGTTTCAGATATCCATCTTGTACCTTCGCTTATTTCGCGTGCAAATTTGGAATGTAAAATGTTAAATAAATTATCAATTTCCACTGTAGTGAGCTTAGCTTTGTAGTTCCAATGTATATAGTCAACTTATTTGCCTTCTTGAACGAGTCTCTTCATGGTCCAGTCGTTAAGTCAAATTGAGTTAGGTCAGAACAAAGTGTCGAAGTATTCGCAATAATGCCTAAGTTTTCAAAACAGGTTTAAGCAAGAGACGATCCATCCGGAATTCAAAGACGCTGCCAGGCCTGCGACAACCACCGGGGTATGTCCTTGCTATCAATTGTAGGAAAGATACACGCCAGAATCCTACTGTACCGCCTTACTATGCACCTTGACCAGGGACTACTGCAAGATATATATATATATATATATATATATATATATATATATATATATATATATATATATATATATATATATATATATATATATATATATATATATATATATATATATATATATATATATATATATATATATATATTAGCTATATTTTTTTTTCTCTTATTCATATCGCTACGATGTCGGCAGTGAGGCACTTTATAGTGATGTCTAGCACTGGGGCATCATGCCGCAGGCATGTAGCATGATGTTCCCACCCAGTCACATTATCCTGACACCAGGCCGACCAGTCCTAACACTAACTTCTTAATGCTGAGCGCCAAGCGAGGTAGCTGTTAGTATCATTTTTGTAATAATAATAATAATAATAATAATAATAATATGCTACTACTACTACTACTACTACTACTACTACTACTACTACTACTACTACTAATAATGCACAAATTTTTTCTGGATGAATATAAATAATATATTATGTTCATGGCTTCTTGAATACAATCATGTGGAACATACAGCCTCCTGGCCGAAGCCGGTGTTATAACGAACTTTATACAGAGGCATGTCATTGAAAAAACAAACAACAGAGGTCCAAATACAGTCTGGAGGCATTTCATTTATAATATATTTTTTTGTGTGTTTGCGTGCGTGTGTGTGTGCGTGTGTGTGGTGTGTGCGTGTGAAACAACAGATTATCTTTACTTAATTGTAAAACTGTAATAAATTTAATTTTTATATATACTCGCATTCTTAAAAATACAAATCCGTTAAGTTCGCAGACGTGCGTGAATTTTCGGAATTTGCTCGTAAATCCGTGTGTGGTAGCCCGATTAATGTTTAGTCAATTTTAACGTACGTTGTTTGTACATGTATGCGGAAAAGTGTCCAAAGAAGCATAGGGGACCTTGAGCCAATATGAGATTTTCTCCAACAATTCTATATTGAAAGAAGACAATTTATTTGTTCAAGAAGATTACTGGGTTTAAGGAACAAAAGGAATGGTATATAGGAACGAGTACTCAAAAGTATCGGCATTCAATTAACGCTATACATTTGTTACAATCAACCGGGATACAATTGGTTCAGACCACGGCGGTGTTTTTCATCTCTCAGCACAGTTTAACCTTGATATGGTCGGCTAGCAAACACGTCAGCTAGATTATATAAAACTTGTTGTTTCTTTACTGAAATGGAAATTGTAGTCTTCCATATGAATGTTACCTCATGGACAACAATGACAAATCCATGACAACGACTTGCCCAACTTCTTCATATTCCTGTATTTGGCATGTAGGTGATAATTTTATTTCTGGTTTAACGTCTTGTCGTAAACGTTTCCCCATTTTTAAATATAATTTAAACTGATCGTTTATTACATGTATAGATTTTCACATTTTAATCACTTTAGTAAATTTCAGGTATTAATACTGCTATCCAAACAAGTTTACCTGTTCCAATTTCCGATAAACGGAATTAGTGGTTTAAATTAGATTATATAACTACTAGGGAAGGAATGTCTGATATAGGTAGGTTTATATTACTGTCTAAGATAGTAGAGGAGCGATACCTCTTGAATCGCACCTGGCGCAAATAGAGTGAAGAGGGTATTGTACTGAGATCCACTTGAAAGTAAGAGTATATCATGTGCAACTCAGGTAGCTAAATACAATACAGTGTACAAATATTGTATGTACAATTATTCATTTTAATCACACTGTGCATGATTGTTTTTGAAAAAAAAAAAACAAGCAAAGAAGAGCAAAATATGCTTAAAATCAAACACGATCAAAGGGCAGATTCAGAACTGAATTTTGGAATTTGTTTTTTGCTGCATTTCCTCCTTTCATTCTTTCAGATATCAGAGGAATTCCCTATTTGTATGGCTATTACACACTAAAATGGACGAATTCATTTGTTTAATTCTTTCAAACACATGCACATAAATAATAGTTCACATCGTGTTAAAATAATGGCAACAGTGTTGGTATTGTTTATTCACTAAATACAAGAATGGGGCCCCGAGTGTATAAGTGGTCTAAAGTGCTCTCCGTTAGGGATCATTGCTATCTCAACTCTATCGGCGTGAGTTCGGGTCTCAGATTCGGCCAATGTGGGTATGTAAGAAAACTTGACAGTAGCTTCTCATGGGTCAGTGGTTCTTTTAGTAGATTGTCCCTGGTTCTTCCTCCACCATTATTACTGGCCGCCATGTATAGCCTATCGTGTGCTGAAAAATGGCGTTAAGCCCTACGACAACAACAGCACCTTTTAGAATAGGAAAGATAATCCATACCAATGAATTACTACCACTAATAACCAAATGTGACATGGCCCAGTGAAATTGTCATGGCCCAGTGAAATTGTCATGGCCCAGTGAAATTGTCATGCTGCGTACACGAAAGTGCTATGCTTTCACTAGAGTAGAATATTGTATTACGACTATTTTATCTTAAACAAAGTAATGGAAAAGAGCGAAAACCAGCAAGTAAAATTCACCAAATAATTTACTTCTCTAGAATGAAAAAGTGAAAATGTAAAAAGTATTTACATTATTGTGAATTAAATCCCAAATAATCCTATATTTCAATACTTACACAAGTCCAAATGAATAAAGTTCTGAATCAACTTTAGTTGCATTTGACATAAACTCCAACGCTGAACGTGTTGACGTATTTTTAAATAAGAAAGGTATTCTTCTTTTATGAGAGGAAAAAACTAAAAATGAGTAAATCTTGCTTAAATAGATGTGCAACGAAGTTCCCATTTGATTTGAAAGGGCCAAAATAGTCTAATTTAATCTGCTACAGTGAACTATGTCTCTCGTCTAATTTGGTTTTCAAAACATTTCTTACAGCAATTAATACGATTCCAAATCTTATTTCCACTGTGAGCCAGAGTTTTTACCTTTTAGAAAAGTTTCATAGGAATCTTTACATGTTCATAATGTAGCACTAGGCACATTGCCAGTAATCTTTACATGTGGATAATGTAACACTGGTCACATTGCTAGTAATCTTTACATGTTCATATTGTCACATTAGTCACATTGCTAGTAATCTTCACATGTTCATATTGTCACATTGCTAGTAATCTTTACATGTTCATATTGTCACATTAGTCACATTGCTAGTAATCTTTACATGTTCATATTGTCACATTAGGCACATTGCTAGTAATCTTTACATGTTCATATTGTCACATTAGTCACATTGCTAGTAATCTTTACATGTTCATATTGAAAGGGAGGCAAACTATTAATTATCTTTACATGTTCATGATTGGATACAAGGCAAACTGCTAAGGATAATAACACGTTTATCATGTAGGAACATACACATTGCCAGAGATCTTTACAGGAAATATTGAAATATTATTATTGATTATAATTTTAATATTTTTCAAAAGAAATTACCACAAAATTCACGAAAATTATAGCAAAGAGACTCTATTTTTCAATCCAACATTTGATATGGTCTTCTTGCAAGCATTGTCCATTACCAAGGGAAGTAACCCAATCTGAGGTGTATTTAATATCTCGCTCATTTTACTCCCTCTAATTTGGACGTTTGACCAGTCAGAACGTGCATTACATTCGCAATGGCGATTTAATAATATAAAATGTCCTAACATAAAAAACTTGAGAAATACAGCAAGCTTGTTCCATATCCTTAACATAAAAGTGAATTTTATTGTAATTATTGTCCATTTCAACTTTAATAGTAGAGTAAAATGTAAGAATTGTATTGTAATTATTGTCCATTTCAACTTTAATAGTAGAGTAAAATGTAAGAATTGTATTGTAATTATTGTCCATTTCAAATTTAATAGTGGAGTAAAATGTAAGAATTGTATTGTAATTATTGTCCATTTAAACTTTAATAGTAGAGTAAAATGTAAGAATTGTATTGTAATTATTGTCCATTTAAACTTTAATAGTAGAGTAAAATGTAAGAATTGTATTGTAATTATTGTCCATTTCAACTTTAATAGTAGAGTAAAATGTAAGAATTGTATTGTAATTATTGTCCATTTCAACTTTAATAGTAGAGTAAAATGTAAGAATTGTATTGTAATTATTATCCATTTCAACTTTAATAGTAGAGTAAAATGTAAGAATTGTATTGTAATTATTGTCCATTTCAACTTTAATAGTAGAGTAAAATGTAAGAATTGTATTGTAATTATTGTCCATTTCAACTTTAATAGTAGAGTAAAAGGTAAGATTTGTCTTAATCTCTAGACTGAGCATTATGAACATGATGATCGGAAAAGAGCAATGTCTAAAGGCAAAAAAGATGGCTGACGTTTTCAAGAGCTTTTAACTCTTTTTGGCTCATACTCTGACATACATGGCATGGCTAAACATCCACTTTCATTTTTTGACTGGTATCGTTCTATTCCAGCGTAGATTTTCTTTCTTTTAAGTCAGCTGCATAGACTGGAGAATGGAGCACACAATTTTAGATTATCAATGTTGTTCTGTGCACTCTCACAAGAGTTGAAAATAAGAAAGTAGTTCGATGGCATTGGTTCGTGAAAATGTCACTATGTACACTAGTAGAATATTGCTGTGATACTGTCTAGATCAGTTGGGAATTTATTATAAATTAATAATTTAAGAAATCGAGCAAAAAATCCCTGTCTGTCTGTCTGTCTGTCTCTCTCTCTCTCTCTCTCACACACACACACACACACACACACACACTCACACACACACACACACACACACACACACACACACACACACACACACACACACACACACACACACACACCATGTGACCTAAGAGAAAAAGTTTTTTAAAAAAAAAAATATATAATGGTATGTGGACATATTCCATGGGATTTTGTTTACATTGATGTATGATATCAATTATACAAAACTGGAACAGCCTGTGGAGACGAGAATGCGCAACAACGTTTGTTGTGGTACACAAATACTGTAATCTATTTAAATGTAGCCTTATCAGTTTCCACCCCAGAGTGAGTCAGAATTTTACCTTAAATTCCCCCAAACGGTCGTTTTCTGATTCCTGATTTATATGCACATAATAGCTGTTCCAAAAAACGAAATTCGGTTTATTATTTAAAATGAAGCTAGTGTCAGAAGATTGAAATGTTAAGCATTTTCTTCCTTTTTTACTTACTTCCTTGACTGTTTTTATTTATTTAAAAATTTATAGACATATGTTATGAATCTATTATCTTAAAATAAGTAATGGAAAAAGCAAAGACCATCAAGTCGTAAAATTCAACAAATAATTTATTTTCATGGAATACAAAGTAAAAATTTAAAAGGAACCTACCGTAGTATGAATTAAATTCCAAATAGTCATAAAAGTTCCACAACAGCAAAGAACATGTTGAATAAATTTCAATCTTGAATGTGCTGATGTGCCAATAGTCGTAAAAAGTGCTGGTGTACTAACAGGCTTGTTATATCACAACCATATAATCCAGAACGCAATTTAATGAAATCACAATAATTCAAAAATCAATGAACACTGTCATTCCAATGAATAATTTAGATAAATAAGTCGTCTCAAATTTTAACTGAACACTACGAAGAGACCTATTACACTTGACAGATGGTAAAATAAGATTTAATAATTATGATGTAATCAGCCTTAATATAAAATCTTTAGACACAATCAGAGGGCCAGGATGAAGGTCAAAACTACATTTTTAGAACATTCTTAGCTGAAATCAAGGTCAGGTCTTTTTAAAAAATTTTAAGCAAAGAATCACAAATACCAGGTAGATCAGGAATTTGCAAGGGGAAAATAATGAACTCAGATCCAAGTGAACATATTTAAAATTGACTTTAGTCAAGTCGGACCAAATGCTTACTCTCATTTATGGACGACGGTCAATTACACAATACAAATGATAATATACATATCATATATAGCTACAAATCTATACAAATAAATATCACGATCAAAGTAATTCAATTATAAATGCCGGATCCAGTCTTTTTGTAAGAAAATCCGGATTGTGACTATTTTTTGTGTTTGGTCTTAATTCGGATTTTTTGATGATGACAACTTGACGTCATATAGCAATCAAAATCTCATCACTGTAATAATGCTATGTATTTATTTCTTAAGTTATGTTTTGAAGCCAGCACTATGCTTCTAAATGAGTTAATATTCGAATATTTATCCCTTATCTTTCAATGTCTGTGTTGATTGCTTAATCAGTATGTTAGTTTTACTCTCTCTCTCTCTCTCTCTCTCTCTCTCTCTCTCTCTCTCTCTCTCTCTCTCTCTCTCTCTCTCTCTTGGCTTGTCTGCCAGTTTTACCATAATTGCACAAAACGAACATGGAGGCTGATAAACAAACAACGAGAGATGGGTTGGGTGTGCAGGCGGCGTACTTCAAGATTCCTTTATTGTTCAATATATATGTTGGTACATAAGTGTGCTACATCTTAGATCCGGAGAGAGAGAGAGAGAGAGAGAGAGAGAGAGAGAGAGAGAGAGAGAGAGAGAGAGAGAGAGAGAGAGAGAGAGAGAGAGAGAGAGAGAGAGAACCACCGAACCACGGAAAGCTATATACTAGCTTTCTAGCAAACCCATGCTGGTGGAGTTGAGACTAAGGTCTCACTGGACAGTTGTTTTGGCAAATTTTTGTCCGACAATGACCTATAGCAGAAAAATGATAATAATATTACATTAAAGACACAAATAAAAATGAACTAAAGATTTTTGTTGAAATGATGCTTGTAAGATTCTGACTGAGTAACTAAAGTTAATTCCTCATGCAACTAGTGGCTTTTATTCTGAATCAACACTGCCCCCAACCCCTCTTTTTTACACTCATTTTTTGTACAGAAAAGGGGTATTTTTAATATTTTCCTGTGACAAAAGAGCTCAAAGAATCAGTATGTGCCTTATACATGAATAAAGTTCACTAGTACTGTAGCAAATTAACATACTTTTCATCACCCCTCAACCATCTAGATTTTTAGATATTTACCTCTTTTGCTGACACATGTAAATACGCAAGCCTAGTCCGCGGCTCATTTGAAGCCAAGGTTACGCATTTGATCTCCAGTGCTAGTCTAACTGTGACAGGCAGTCCCCAACAAGTCAACCCGTTTCCAAGGCTAACTCAAAGTAAATCTAACACACATTACAGATTTAGCTTATGTGTGAAATGAAAAATGCTAGGATGGTGATAATTGGGCCAATGCCTTCTACCTTAAATATTAGGGAGGTGTCAAAATGCGAAACTATCCAGTGAGACCTAAGATAAAATTTCTGAGTGATTTGTAAAGGCGAGCAGCAAATGCTGTTGACCTTTGTGCCATTTCTTGAGGGACAGCAAGGCAGAGAGAGAGAGAGAGAGAGAGAGAGAGAGAGAGAGAGAGAGAGAGAGAGAGAGAGAGAGAGAGAACCACCGAACCACGGAAAGCTATATACTAGCTTTCTAGCAAACCCATGCTGGTGGAGTTGAGACTAAGGTCTCACTGGACAGTTGTTTTGGCAAATTTTTGTCCGACAATGACCTATAGCAGAAAAATGATAATAATATTACATTAAAGACACAAATAAAAATGAACTAAAGATTTTTGTTGAAATGATGCTTGTAAGATTCTGACTGAGTAACTAAAGTTAATTCCTCATGCAACTAGTGGCTTTTATTCTGAATCAACACTGCCCCCAACCCCTCTTTTTTTACACTCATTTTTGTACAGAAAAGGGGTATTTTTAATATTTTCCTGTGACAAAAGAGCTCAAAGAATCAGTATGTGCCTTATACATGAATAAAGTTCACTAGTACTGTAGCAAATTAACATACTTTTCATCACCCCTCAACCATCTAGATTTTTAGATATTTACCTCTTTTGCTGACACGTGTAAATACGCAAGCCTAGTCCGCGGCTCATTTGAAGCCAAGGTTACGCATTTGATCTCCAGTGCTAGTCTAACTGTGACAGGCAGTCCCCAACAAGTCAACCCGTTTCCAAGGCTAACTCAAAGTAAATCTAACACACATTACAGATTTAGCTTATGTGTGAAATGAAAAATGCTAGGATGGTGATAATTGGGCCAATGCCTTCTACCTTAAATATTAGGGAGGTGTCAAAATGCGAAACTATCCAGTGAGACCTAAGATAAAATTTCTGAGTGATTTGTAAAGGCGAGCAGCAAATGCTGTTGACCTTTGTGCCATTTCTTGAGGGACAGCAAGGCAGAGAGAGAGAGAGAGAGAGAGAGAGAGAGAGAGAGAGAGAGAGAGAGAGAGAGAGAGAGAGAGAATGGTATGGCTATCAGCAATGGTAAGTAGAGGAGACCAATGTTTTAAATCAACTGTAAATAACTTTAGATGCTTGAAGTATCTCCTGTTGGTTCGTCATTTTGCTTAAAGTATTGCAACACTCATTTCGATATACTTGCCTTGATCAAATGGCCACGCCTTCACTGCTTGGGACGTCAGTAATGCAATGTTTTTAGTGATGAACTCTTTCGATTTTAATAATTTAATGTTTAAAACCCCAAGCGTATCTTTTATTTATTTAATCAGTATGAATGAAAATAGAGACGCGAAAGGGTTGCAAATTAACTATTTACAAAATTATTGTGAATAGCTACAAAACGAAATTTAGCGGTAAGATGGGAACGGGCATGACGAGTTCACTCCCTTGGTCAATATACAGTTTTCTGTAGTCAGTCCTATACTCTTTTGGAACATCAGTATGTGTATTTATATGTGGTCTAAATAAAATATATGTATAGATGTATAGTTTACTATTAATTTTGCTTACAATTCGTTTCAGAGGGAGAATATTTCTGAATTGTTGTAATTCTCACACAGGCACGTTTTTGCTATATCATATTTTGTTGAATCAAATATAACTTACAATCATTCAAATACTGATATTAATTGTTCGCATAATTTGCTAGTGGGTCAATGAAAAATATTTTTTTTACTTAGTAGTAATAGTTATGTTTTAAATAAATATTGCTGTAACTTTCCTCACTGTTGCTATGGTTTCTACTACAGAGGGTCTGAATGAACCCACGGACCTTAACTTGTATTCCATAGATTGAGCATTGTATCATAATTCGTGCTGACATATGAAAACCACTGTATATATATGTTTCGCTGCAAGGATCATACAAATCAGGGAACCAGACTACCAACCACCCGACTTCATAGAAGAGATGGTTTTTTGGTCGTGATCTTTGTCGAGCGAAAGCTAACATCTGTCGTCTTTAGTCAATTCTGATGTAAAAGGTATCAAGGACGTGCATGCAAATGGAATCTTTACAAATTACATGATGTCATCAGAATATACAATACTGGACCAAATATAGTCACTCGTGAAATAGGGTTGCAATTTATATCCGACTATTTGGTGATGTCTGTGGTTTAATGTAAAACGAGATATCAATATCGATGTAAAAATGATCAAGAAATTTTATGCAACCATAACATTTTAGGTGAAGTTGGTGTGAAATGTGCAATATTTACAAACAAAAGTTGTTAGCCTCACCCCTTCATAAAGAGTGGTGATATTCATTACCCTTGGTTATATTGAGGCTGTCGTATATCACCTCATATCAGTTTCGACGTAAAATATATCAGGGAATCGATTGGAGAAAGATTTTTTGTGATGGCATGTGATACTGTAAAAAATGTGCAATATTAACAAAATATCGTTGTATGTACCCTTTTCCTTTATCTTCGCCTACTAGTAAAATATTAGTAAAAATAATTATATGACAGAATTATAAAATAGTCAAGTAGTCTAGACCAGTTTTACGGTTATTATGATATTTTCACTGTACTTCTCTCAGGTTAGTTTAATAGCTATTTCAATCTCATACATGCGCGTGTCGCAAGTAATATAATTTATGGTTATTAAGGTAGCACTAACACAAATTAATATCTGACACCACTCTGTTTGAAAATAGTTTTACCTCAATGTGCGCAATTATTTACATTTATTGATATTATTCATGCAGTAGTGTGTTGTTCGTCTGTCGATTCGATGAGGACCTCTCTAGTTATCCAAGGGTTGGAGGGGATGGTTCTGTTCTGTACGTGCGCAGGTGGATGATCAGGCCAACCTGTGCACGGAATGTTCGTTTGCATGAGTGATAGGGGATGAGTGAGACGTCTTCAGTTGGGGTTATGGCACGTGCTTTTCTGGCTTGCCTCTTCAGTTCCACAGCTGCTGTCCATCTATATTCGCACAACTTAAGCCTATGTGCACAGATGAACGCCAAGTGACTGAATTGCTTACTGTTTGCTCGCGGGAATCAGGGTTTATGTTGAACGCTCTCAAGGCAGCATTCAGATTGTCTTTTAAGCGTTTCTTCTGACCTCTGTGGGATCGCTGTCCTTGCTGTAGATCGCAATAGAAGAGCCTCTTAGGTAGCCTGTGGTTTGTCATGCATACAAACATATCCCGCCCAGCGTAGCTCGGACTGCATCAGGATGTTGAGGATGCTTGGAAGACCTGCTTGGACGAGTATCTCAGTGCCTGGCACCTTGTTCCGCCACTTGCTGCTTAGGATTTTCCTGAGACTTGTGGTGTGAAAATGGTTCAGCTTTCTGGCATTGCGTTGGTACATCGTCCACGATACGCATACAATCTACCGAAAGTTGCGCTTGCTCTGGCTATGCGAAGGTTCACCTCGTCGTCAATAGTGACGCTCTGTGTCAGTGTGCTGGCAAGGTAGGTGAAGCGGTTCACAACGTTAAATGTTTGTCCCTGGACGGCAATGTTGGGCTTTTCATGGTCCGGCTGATGCAGGACTTCAGTCTTCTTGATAGGCCTACTGATGGTGAGCCAAATCTTGTGAAGGTGCCGAAGAACTTGTCAACGCTGCATTGCAGGTCGGCTTCTTAGACATCACTGAGGGCTCAGTCATCAGCAAGAAAGAAATCCCTATAGTGTCTGTCATAACCTGGGCGTTCGATTGAAGCCTCCTATGATTATATAGTTTTCCAGCTGTACAGTACCTGATGTCGACTCCAACCTCTCCGTTTCTGAAAGTATTAGTTAGCATGGCGGAAACAATAGACTGAACAGTGTCGGTGCCAGAACAAAACCCTGCTTGACGCAGTTTCAAATTCTTATATGTTGAGTATTTCAGGAACTTCTCGCGTGTTTAATGGAAACGCTGTTTCAGCAGACTTTTTATATATCTAATAACGCATTCCGAGTGCAGGATTAAACCTGTGTAGGCCGCTGGAGAGTTGAAATATTGTGGCCCACATCGCAAATTGTATCCTATCCTATCAACATTATTTTGATCCGTTGTCGGGGGGGGGGGGGGGGGCTGGAGGCTCGGATAGGCCGATGATTACTTCGTCTAATTGGTAATCCGGCACTGCATACAGGCATAGATAATAGTCAGTAGGAAACGGCAGACAGTATGTGGATTTTGGTGAAGGTAAGATCCAAAACTAGCAAAAGTATGGTTTTTTTTGGTCCCCACGATGCATCTTTAATCACGCATGAAGCAAGATTCCGCAGTGCGCAAATTAGTTCGATTTTCCTGAACCCAACGACTTTTTAACAGGTAAGCAACCTGTATATATTGGTAAAGTTATCTATAGAATATAGGATTTTTAAGATGTTAAGGGAAGAGTTTAATCTCAGCAGCAGAGAGGGCGAAAAGACCTTTTGTTAAAACGTCATTTGCGTAAAATATAAAGCTTCAATTGAAAATGAAACATAAGGTCAATAACGTCAAACCATTGCCTCTAACTCACCGAGAATTTCTCTAATTGGGTTAGCTTATTTTTTTTCGTTATCTTTTGTCGTTTTTTAAAAAAAAATGTATGTATGTTGTGTTTACCCATTGGAAGTTTCATTGAGGTCGCGCCCTCTCTGTTGCTGTAATTAGATCATTTCTTAACCAAACATTTTATCAAGACCTATACGATATCGTGACAAAGGATCATAGAAATGTGTCGTTATAAATCCGCGTGGGGCTGCTTGCGCACGTAAAAAGAAGTTTTTAAATTTGATTATATCCATATCTCCCGAACACCATGTCTGATGAATATTTCTAAGTGTATATGTATTACTCCATTAAATACAGTTAAAATATTACAGTTAAATCTGATCACGTTCGGACTTTGTGTATATCTCTGTGTAACATAAATTATATGTGTATATCTGCCTCGAGAAAATATTCTTGTGGATTTGATTGTTTGTCCAGCATTACATTATCATAAACAACTAAATTATTTAAAAAATCCATCAAGTTTATCAACACTAGGCGCTTCATCAATATAATAAAATTAATTAATAATCACCTTCTTCATTAAAAAGTTTGCGTTCTCATTTAAACATTGTATCATATATGATCATCTACAGATGGTGCCACTCAATATAATTTATCCCACTTGAGCCAAATTAAGTAATAATTGTGTCTTCACACTTCCAGATGGACCTATTATCATCATTCTGATATAATTCGGTAACGCTGGATGATGTTTAATTGGTTCTTGTTTTCGTGTCGCTGAGAATCAGTTACATCTATATTATAAATATATGGATTTATATTGTTTACGTTGTCGAGTTAAAACGCCAGCCACTGATTTAGCCACAATTACAGCAAAATGTGGAAAAATAGCACTTTGTGGAGAATGTGAAATACATGACAGAAAGAATGTTTAGTTTTTACCTAAAATTCAACATAAAGATGGTGGTGATATTGCTACATTGCTAAAAGAAACTTTCCAGGAACACCATGGGATAAATACCTAGGAGTAAAACACTTTCCTGTATATAATTGACGTGGTCCTGGATCCCGACTTGATATTCGACTTGACGAACGAGATCAAACAAAACCTGGAGAGTATCCAATAAATGCTATTGATCAATCATGTCACATTCGAGATGTAGCAAATAAAAATAAAGATTTACAACGACATATTACAGATTTGAAGTTGATACATTTGTTACATTTCATAACAAATAAATCTTTCAGAGAATCCTTAGCTAATTGGTTAATAAGATCTGCGATAAAAGGTAAACTAACATTAAGGGCTGGTAATTAATGAATCGATTATTATTGTAATGGCATCGATTTATTATAGCGCAAGATGATATTGGAGAGGAGAGCAGCTATTAGTAAACTCGCTGATTCAGCAAATGATACGCATTATGTTACTGTAAATTGGTTAGCACGACAGGCTAACATAATTCAGTATGCAAATTTTGATGCCAGCTCTCCCAAGGAGGGTCATCAAGAAGATATTTTGTTTTTACCACATCACACTATTAAATTGTTAGACGTCAGTCAAGCGCATACAGATACGCGCAAACTGTTGTTGACGTTGAAAGTAATATAAAGAAGCAGAACCGTTATCAAATAAAAAACGGCTGGTGAAGTTGTATTAGCTTTTGAACGAATTTATCAACGAGGACCCTTGCGATTGCCAAGGCTACTACAAGTTGATCATTGCAAAGAATTTCTTGGTGCAGTATCATCTCTGTTGAAAAAAACAGGACGTAAAAATCAGACGAGGACATACCGCAATTCATCGTTATCAAACAATCGTTCAACGATTTAATCGAACTCTTGCTGAGCGGTTATTTGGATATCAATATGAAAAGGAATAATCCATGAATAAAGATTTGAAAAATTTGAGATCTCGTGAATGGCTTAAACGACTACCATGTGTAATAGCTGCATTAAATAATGAGGTTACTCGTGCAATTTCTATGAAGCCCATTAATGCAATCACAAAAATATATACCAATTCAACGACATGATTTTTAAA
This sequence comes from Unio delphinus, assembly GCA_029339505.1. Lineage (NCBI taxonomy): Eukaryota > Metazoa > Mollusca > Bivalvia > Unionida > Unionidae > Unio > Unio delphinus. The sequence continues at coordinate 12,277,384 of JAQISU010000242.1, read as the reverse complement.
AAAAACAACAACCAGTATTTGGTAATGTAACTGTAAGATATTTATATAACTTAAAGGTGGTAAACATAGGAACTGATCCTATTTGGTATGTAACTACACATACAATTTAAAGTGTGGTAAGATCTACGGGTAGACCTGCGATCTATATATTAAATTCAACTGCACCTCAACGAAGATTTGTACGTGAACAATTGGAAGTAATTTCTGAAGATACACAATTACCACCGTCTTTACTTAACTAGCGACTCGACTATGATTACCTTCAAGACAGGACAGCATCCCATTTTCGAGCGTGTGACCAAGACTACTATCAATTCTGTCTACGGTAAATTGTCTTGGATCATTTTTTAAATATTGACACAACACACGTGTGTTACAGCTCGCACAATGGTTATTCTGTCGTTGCTTTAATATTATGATAAATCCAGTGTCAAGATCAAAGTCGCGTTAATGTTCTTGTCACACTGCTTATAACCGGATATTTTTTTCTTAATGTAGCATCGCTAACAACATCGTTATTGGTGCCAGCAGTTTTAGAAAAATTTAAAATAACCCTCCGCATCTGAAATATTCTTCTGACTCAAGACAATGCCATATAAACTAAATTTACCCACTCAGTTCTCTCATTAACAAACAAAACAACAGAAGCAGAGATGATTAGCCCTTGAGATAAATGGCTTTGTCATTGCGTATCCCAGCGTTCATGAAGTTTTGTACATAGCTGATGCGCTCTTAACAACACTGACAGGAATGTAAATAATATCATTTAACACAAGATTTCGTTTCTCTGACGATCCTGGTATATTAGCTTCAACATTTTGTTTGCGTGTATCTGCTGGGCGATAAAATAATGGTACGGGTATTTTTTTCTTTATGTAATAAAAATAATTGTTGTTGAAGTGTGTTAGTAACTATCTTTCTAATTGCAACTATCAAGTCATCTGGTCTCCACAAATTCCAAAAATTGTTTATATTTGTTTCTGAACTTTATTTCACACGTAGCTTTATTCGGTTGCAGTCTGATTAATAATTTCTTAAGCTCTCTTAATTCTGGATCAAACGCTCTATGATCATGCGTTATTTCTTCATACTAATATATAAACCCTTCAGCCTTTCACGCGGAGACAATCCAACAAATGATGGTGGGTGACCATGATCGCCTCACACTATCACAGCAGTAATGTTTGTCAATAATCAATCAAGAAATAGTTTTTATATATCTTTAAAACGAAATGTATGGCAATTGGAACAAGTCAGCGCCTATATACTAACATGGATTTATTTCTAAATCAAAGTGGATTCGACTTGTCTAGAGTTAAAAATCAAATACTTCTTCTTATCTACACTGAGCAACATCTCAGCTGGAATGCACATAACGATCACCTATGTGTAATCAAAAGAAGAACTATTAAAATTGCTGTTCAGATTTCCCAGTCACTTGAACTTTATTTGTCGGGATATATACTAACACTGATAGAATATGGCTGTACTATATGGGGAAACTCATCAAATTACAATATGTCAAGAACTGATAAACTCAGGGGAATGCAGGCAGCTCGTATAATATTGAATTATTTTATTATGATTACCTCCGATGTTTTGCTTTCACGTCTGCAATGGCTAAAAACGTATTATTTATTTTAAACGAATCATGCTGTATTTTTCTCCAGATTATATTTCTAACCTAACTGAACTACGAGCATCAAATACTGAACGTAATATCCGATCGACGACTAACAACAGTCTCCATATTTTGTGGTCGAAAACTAATCATTACACAAGTTCATTCAATGTACTAGCATCAGCTGTGTGGAATTCGTTACCCCCGAGTATACGTAATTCAAATTCCCTGGCTTCTTTTTAAAAATATCATTAGATAAATTTTTTAATGACCAGCTGGAATGAGATATTAAAGTATTTGAATAGAAAACATTATCATTATATCCATAAATTATATGTCCAGATCTTATTCGATATATCCATATAAAAATAGGTTATGCTGAAATGTATAAACATGCGGATAGAATATTATTCAATATTCATATACATATATATATATATATATATATATATATATATATATATATATATATATATCCCAGATTATTCACACATATGCATTCTTGATAAATATGTATAAATGAGTATCATGTATATGATAGATGTGGCAGTCATGACCGTATGTGTTATCCTAGTTAAAGAAAGGTATTAATTTTTTTTTCCTTTATTTATTTTATTATTTATTTATTTATTATTATTATTATTATTATTATTATTATTATTATTATTATTATTATTATTATTATTATTATTAACCTTAGAACAAAACTGACGCATCAGCTCCATTCGTAAATATCTTTCAGTTGATGCCACTAAAACACCTGTGTGTTCATTAGTACTTTCAAGACTGGACTATTGTAACTTATATCTGTCTGGTTCGTCTCATTATATACTCCAGAAACTTCAATAAGATCAAAACATAGCTGCTTGGATCATCTTTACAGTAAGTACCACAATCGGAGCTCACCTCCCCTCTGCTCTGTACCCTACACTGGCTATCAATTCGATACAGAATCAGACACAAATTTTGTTCTGTGCCACGTTTCACTGACGGACTCCAGTCCAACATACCTATCTGGCCTCACCCATGTGTATACCAGCAAGATACTTACGCTCCTCTTCTGACAATCGTAAACTCATTATTCTCACTATGAAAACGAAGTCATATGGACAACGTTCTTTTGCACACCAGGGCCTAGCAATGTGGAACGAATTGCCCATTTAAATTAGACACAAAGACCAGTGATCCCTTTCAAGAGTGCTCTTAAAACTAACATTTTTCGACTGCAAGAACAAACTTTAAAGACCTAACAATGTTTCGTATCTTAAATATTTTCAGCATTTTTTTTTGTTTTCCAATTTTCATGGTTTTTGAATTTTGTTTTTCTTTAGTCATGTCATTATAGATTTTGTAAAGCGCTTAGAGTTTCAAAAGATTCGGTTTTATACAAAGTCCTCATTATTATTATTATTATTATTATTATTATTATTATTATTATTATTATTATTATTATACTCGAAACCACTTTGCGAAGGACGCTTTCACCTTAAAGGAATACGTTTATATTATTTTCGGGGTTGCATTTTATGCTTTTATACTTGAAGACAAAATAATCTCTTTGCAGTGATCACATCATGCACCTAATTAGTAATACTAAACTTCCACATTTTTTCTCTGATTTCGTCGTTGTGGGTGATAATATATTTGTCGTAATGTTGATGATCTTAAGTTCGCAAAGAATGATAATGATATGTAGAGAGAAAAAAGGGTTGCTTTTCAAAATTGAATTTATTTTATAATCTGCATTAATATATATATATATATATATATATATATATATATATATATATAAAATTTGCGACCCGCCCCTCCCGACATGCGCACTTGGTGCGATAGCACCTTTAGCACCTCGCTAAGGACACTACTGCAAGTTTGTTTAGCATACAGACTAAGTCAGTTGTGGGAACTTTATGCATATAGACTATGACAGTTTGTTGTGGTTATTTTATGCATATAGACTACGGCAGTTTGTTGTGGTTATTTTATGCATATAGACTATGCAGGTTTGTTGTGTGACCATTATGCACGTAGATTATGGAGTGTTGAAGGGAAATGAGTTTATTACAGAGGAATGAGTCATACTACTTTCTAATATAATTCCGTATTTTCTCGTGAATAAAATAATAACATGAAAATAACAAAGCCAAACTTTTCCAAGTACAGTATCAAACGCATCAGTGGGGACGGGTTCTTTAACGGTCATCTTTTTATATTTCAGTATGACAATTTTCTGATTTTTTTCTAATTAGTATTATCGTATTGAACCTCTTTGTGGACACTCAAGCTGAGTCGAATATATTATTTTACTGGGTGTAATTCCAAATGATAGACAATTTCATCGTAGGATCGATGTTATGGTAGGGCATTCCGTCGTCGTAGGATTATAGCAGGGTTTTCATCGTCGTAGAATTGGTGTTATAGTAGGATATTTCATCATCGCTGCAGGGACGTCATTTCAATTTTTCGGGTGGGTGGGGGCTTAACATGACAAAACATGACGGGCTTGTTAATTTTCGTATATATGCTACATCAGTTTTACAGCCCATGCAGATTCGAGGTGTGTGTGTGTGTGTGTGTGTGTGTGTGTGTGTGTGTGTGTGTGTGTGACAAATACCACCCCTCTCCCCAATGACATCCCTGCATCACCAGATTCCTGTTAGGGGAGGATTTTTATTTACACAGCAGGAATATATTAATCTCTTTTTGTGAAGTACACAGTGGTAGAAACTGCAAATTACAGAAAAACTGGAAGATGATGCAAACGTAAGAAATATATTGATTGATATGTGCATTACAGACGTCCCGAAATACTCTTTTTTGCCTCCACCCCCATCTCTCTCTCTCTCTCTCTCTCTCTCTCTCTCTCTCTCTCTCTCTCTCTCTCTCTCTCTCACACACACACACACACACACACACACACACACACACACACACACACACACACACATTAATACGTGGATATTTTTCTGAGATAATTTGTTACTTTTTATAATTTCTCCATTTCAAGTTTCTTGTTATTCATCGTACTGTTTTCGCGGTCAGTTGATATGTGTATGTATGTTATTTGTACCTGTTATCATTTCTGCGGACTCGTAGTTGAAGTATTATGCTAGCCGTGACCCATATATTCATGACTGTGTCGAATCTTTGCTCAGTATCTGAAAGGGCTTGCTTAGGCAATGCACTCGGGTATTACACACAGAGGTAATACACTGTATATACATATACAGGCTGACAATCCTAATTTGAAACATCATGTTTCTTTTGGTGTTGGAAGAATCCTACCTACCTTTTATCCTGACCCTTCTAGTTATATTGTTGTTACTATGTCTACAAAGAGAACACGGTCGGGGAAAGCTACCCCCAGGACCAAGGGTTTGGATTCCACTCATCGGAAACGCTCTGGAGTTAGCAGAAGAGGATATAAGGAAGCCTCTCCGACGGATGCGGAAACAGTATGGAAACGTGTATCGCTTGTACTTGGGAACACGACTAAGTGTTGTTATATGTGGGTATGATGCATTCAAAGAGGCCTTTGTCAGGCGCGGCGACGAGTTTTCACACCGACCTAGTATGTTCATCACAGATATGATATCACAAAACAAAGGCATGTACTCTCTCTCTCTCTCTCTCTCTCTCTCTCTCTCTCTCTCTCTCTCTCTCTCTCTCTCTCTCTCTCTCTCTCTCTCTCTCTCGCTTAGACTGTAGAGACAATAATGGTATCACTATACCATTTGTTTTTCCAAAGACCTCAATGTTTTGTCTGACTGACTGACCTGGATGTTTTATAGCTGCAACCGTCTACTAGAGACATATGTGCAGCTTTTATAGACACCATATCGGTGTCCATTTAGTTCCTTCAGGGAGGGGAAGTATGCACTCCCTCCCCTTAGGGTTCGAGTGCTTAATTGCACCATAGTTTAGTCATTGACAGGCGTTCCCCTGAATTACTAAAAAGTAACTATCAAGGGAAATGGTAGCCTATAGGGTGGGTAGGAATGGCACTACACACACCCACCCCTACTCTAAATACCAATCAAGCAGCAGCAATGGTAGCAAAGGAGAGTTTTCTCACTTCGCTAGTAATGTACATGTCCAGAAGAGGCAAAGGCGGAAAGGTCCAGGTCAGGAAGCTCCAAGGCACTGCAATCGTCGTCCAACACGAAGAGGAGGCGAACGCACATCCGGACCAATACGAAGAAACCCGATTTTGTGAAATAAATATACTTTATATATCGCCTCAGAATGCGTGTCACGCACTGTCATAAAGAACAATGTTATATTGTCAACACGACAAGGACAAAACCAAGTACGTCACTGTATTTAAGAGAGACAACTCTGCAGTAACTAGAAAGGGGTAAGAGTTATCTAGTCATCACGTTTTATTAGAATCATAAAAATACAAAATTCGATCTAGATATGAATTAACATAATCACACAAGTTGCAAAGAGGCTTAACATTTTTCTAAACCTAATATAAAGTACAACTCTTGCATAATGTACCAAGCACAGCTAGTGTAGCAGCAGAGAGAGTGAACAGACCGAAACTATTTCTAGCAAACCGAACTATTTCAAACAAAGTCCTAAAGGATTTCAGCAGAGAGGGTGAACAGACCGAAACTATTTCAGACAAACCGAAACTATTTCAAACAAAATTCTAAAGGATTTCAACCGAAACTATTTCAAACCGAAACCATTTCAAGCAGACAAAAAAAAAGAGAAATCCTTTAGGATTTTATGCTACAGACCCGGCGCCAATTGTGCTGCGGAGACGAATTGAAAATCCTTTACGATTTCACAAACAGGCAATTTGTAAAACCTCACCTCGTAAATCAATCAGATTATTGGATTGGTCGGTTAGTTTGAAATTAATTCTCGTTAATGAATCATTATGACATCGCATATAGACCGGATTAGTTGGATCCTCAATTATTAGAAATCCAGGTGGATCTGTTGGTGCAAATGAATATAAAATATATCTTTGCTGTGCTTGATTTGATCTTTCGAGATTTATTTGGTAACTTCCTTCGATAACATCACATACTAGATTTATTGCAATCACCGAGGATGTATTGACGTTTTGAGGAGCGATATGCCTACCACCGCCGTCTGGGTCATTATTATGTTTGAGGATTGTTGTTTGTGGTTGTGATATTTTCTTCCATGCGTCGTGAATCCTTTTAAAACCATCATCGATGATATCATTGAAAGATTGTTTCATCTCTGGGACGTTATATCCTGGTAATTTAAAATTTAATAACTCTTCTTTTGTTAAATTATATGCGGATATAAAGTTTTGTTTTTCTTCGATGTCAATAGATTCATCAATAGATTTTATAAAAAAAGAATTATATTCTTTCATATCTTTTATAGAAGAGTTTATTTCTTTTATTATTTCAATGATTTCATCACCTGCACCCGTTACATCCAAAATATATTTTTGAAAACTTTGCCGTAGTATATTTATATCAGATTCGAAATATATATTTAATGGTTTAAAAACCTCATTAATATCTCTATCTAATAGAACCGTGTGTTTACTTATTTTACCATCGTGTTCAAAATCAAAATCCCACCCAGAGAAATCCTTATTATAGAAGATAAAATATTTTTTCTTTATTTTTGTTACATCTCCTACAAGACTTAGTCTTTGTTGCCTTTAATATCATCTGTGGTAAAATCAGATTTTTTTCGGTTCAGGTAGTGGAGTTTTTTTCAGGCCATCCTAGCACGGTTCTTATAGAACTCTGATAGATATCTACGACATACCCTGGTGACTTTATCTCAATCGCGGATGATAGTGTTGGTTCATGAACTGTAATAGCGATTTTCGATTCTTTTCCAGTAATGGATTTTATTCCGCGTTGTAATTCATTATTAATTTGTTTAATTTTGTGTTAGGTATATTTGATGTAAATCATTTAAATTTTTTGTCGATTCAAATTTGACATTTTGGGTTTAAATTCGTTAGTTGGGAGAGATTTTCTAGAAATGGATGACCTATATACTTTACGAATAAATACCAGATGTCAACCTCATTTTCTGACCTTGCTTCAGAGTGTAAACAAGCTTCTAAAATGAATCCTTGGAATCCAAGGACAAAATGGAGTAAAGTATAAACATCTTTCTAATTTAGTTGGGTCATACGATGTTTGCGTGATTTCTTGAACGTGAGATTGTTCTGAAAGATTCTGGAATCTCGTGTCCCTTTCTTGTTTACGTAAAAACAGGTATATAAGTGATGTTTTGCAGCGAGATATTTAATAGAAGTTGGGCTTTTTATAATATTAAGTTGTGTCTTCTTTTTGAGTTATTTTTTATTACCGTGTACTGGAAATTGTGTCAATTCGTTTGGAGCAAGAGGAATTATTTTATTATTTATCTTGAAAAGAATATGTGCTCATAGATTTTCATTAACAAAACCTGACTTCATCACGTGACATCGTCGTCCATATTGGATTACATTGTCAAGATTCGAACCGGGAACTATTAGGACATTTTATTATCAGGACTCTTGCAATTGTACTAGTGGATTATATTGTGAATTCTTTTTGGATTAATTTTTGTACCTGATTCTCTAAAACCGTAAGTTTATTTATTTTCTTAATGAAAATATTTGTACTCAATAAATTGTTTGTTAAATTTTACAAGCTTGTTATTTTCACTTCTTTCTATGTTGTTGCTTATTCGAGCCAAAGCAGGTAACATTGGTAGGACCCAGTTGGGAAGGAAACGACGTTCCAGTCTGGAGTTCCGTCTTGTTTATTCTTGCTCGCAAACACCAGGGAATTATTTGGTTGCTGACCACCAAATGGTTGTGATCTAATGTTAGGACAACTGTGGTATACTCGTAATTTTGCTAGTGCTATCTATTTCACCGGAATCGCAGTAGGGATATTCACACTGAATTCAGGATTGGTTGATGTTATTGAGATCATGCTGGTTTTCACCGGGGTGGTATTTTTCGCTATTCGTTGAAGTAGTTGAAGCGATGTTGCCATTGTTATTATACTCGTGTTGTTTTTCTAATTTTGACATCGCGGAATCATAAGAACGTACCATCGCGGAAAACTCATTATCTGATATTAATGTGTCATCGAGGGAGTATGATATCATCGAGGATAATTGGGAATACGCGGTTGACACATCATGGAACTTAACTACGTAATCCTGTAGTTTGCGCTGGCTACATTATGATATTTATTTTGTTATTATTGAAATTATTCCAGCGATTGTTGTCGCCGCGGATATACAAATTGGAACAGCTATCCGAACAACCATTGTCACCGAGGAGAGTATAATACCAGCTCCGGTAATTACACCTGATACCGAGTACACGGTAACGTCAACTGCGGTAATTCTTCGTTGGTATTTTTTTAAAATAGTTTTGTTTGATATTCCTCGGTGAGTGTTTTGAATTTAGTTTTAAATTCTCTGACCTGATCATAGCGATACTGCTTTGACGCTGACAATGATGACATTTTATTTATTACAACAGATTTGAAATTGCTGGCGTTAAATTTGCCAGCGTTGAAATTCCTATGGATTTTTAATTCAGTTGTTTACTTAAATCCGCTACGAATTCCACATACCATGTTACAGAAACCCTAGCCAAATTATTATCAGTGGATATTATTGTAAATCGTTCAGTTTTTCCTTTGTCGATGATCCTTGATATCATATTGTTGACCCCAGATGAACTCGTTCATGAAATATTAAATTGAGTCGGCGACACTAGTGTTAATCGATAAATACCTTTGACGGTCACGGTGATATTTAATATGTTAGTGGATGGTGTCCACGTAAATGATCCGTGTTGGATCGCGTACACATTATTTACGATATTTTTTTGTTCGTGAGGGATTTTTATTTTTTCAAGTTTTTCTATCATCCTCGGTAGATCATCCCTGATGACATCGTTGGTCGTTTTAATATCTTCGAGAACAACTTCTATTCGCCGATTAATCGTGGTTATTTCATCGAGTTTCGTGATAATACTAGCAAGATCTGTTTTGATTTCTTCGGGTTTAGCATTTTTACCAAAAAATTTATCGACGGCATCATCATTGTTTTTAAAGTTTTTACGTAACATAGTAAATTGTTCGATATGAGCGTCATAATCGGATCGTAGTTTTGTCAAAACATCGATATTGGTTTTTATCTCTGTGAGTTTCAGTGTGGTCACCGGTGGATTTCCAAAGAAATCTAATAGAGGTTTGTCAATATTGTCAACAATACTTCTTTGTAATTTAGAAATCAGATCGAATTTAGTTATATGGTCGTTGTATTTATCGCGTAGTTTTTTTAATGGTTCTAAATTGTTAATTCTATCCACAATAGTTGAAATGAGAACATATGGTTTGAGATTACCATGATCAGAAAAACGGCGATAGCATTTTCCGTTACACCGCGTTGTTTAACTAAGATATCATCAAGGGAAATATTACTAGTTTTCAAATTACCCTGACGATCTTGAAATACAACTATTTCATTGGGATCAACACTTGCGAGATTTCATATTTCAGATATTTCATCTTCGATTCTTTTTATTTTACATCACCGGTTGCAAATATTTCTGTTGTGGGTTTTTTCAGGCTTGATGGAGATCTCCCCCCTAATATCGATCATGTTATTTTATATAATTTCTCTCTAAAAAGCGATTACTCGTTTATTCGTGTACGGTTTTATGTGGTGGTTTTCCCGACGATGAAATAGCGTTGAGGACATTTAATACTTCTATGCCGCATATTGGTGGGTCATTCATTTTCTGTCTTGGTAGCGTGGAATACCAGATAGGAATTTTTAAGCGGTTTATATAACGCATAAATTCTTTAGGCGGCGCTAACCTATATGAATCGAAATAAACAATTGCACGCGGATCAATCACATATGCAACCCAGTGAGTTCCAGGTCCGTGCTGTTATCGAGATTAATGGTACCGGTTTCAGCGTTGTTTGGTTGTTGTGGTAATTTATCTCTCATAAAGTCACCTCTGAAGTTTTTTCTCAGGCCGTTTCCGGAGTTCCGGAATACGGAGTTCCTGGTAGTCTTGGACCCTTTCCTGATCGTTTCTTTTTTGTACCCTTTTCCAGTTGCTTTCTTTAGTGCCATCCCTGCCGCGGTACCAACGGCTCCTAGCGTGGCAGCTTTGGCTACCGCTGGCGCTGCTGCCACAATAAACGCTGGTAACGCAGCTAACAACGGGAATATACCACCTGATTTTATCATGTTCTTAATTGCGGCCGCAGAGAGATTGAGCTGAACACCTTTTTATCTTTGATGGTATCATTGAAGTGTTTTATCTGACGAGCTGTCAATGACAATTTATTGTGACCACCAGACATCTGATTGTGCTTCAGCGATATCGTAGTTTCACATTTTTTTTAGCTGATTCCGATTGAAATTTTTTAATTTGACCAGGAGTTAACGTAACACTAACATGAGTATATGACATTTTATTTAATACGAGATTGATCTAATTGTTACATTACATATTTTCCACTGGTGCATCAATTACTCTCATCCGTCCACCAACATCTTCGAGTAGCATTGATTTGTCACTGAGAATGACAGCAACTACTCTGTAACCACCAGCAGGAGGAGCGGTTACACGAGCTCGAAAGTGTATGTCAACGACGGATTGACTGGTTAAGTCAAGCTGTTCTAACGAAAAGTAGTAGAAGGAATATTGATTTCTAAAATCCAACTGTGATATTTGCAGACCGGTATTTACATTATCGCGTCCCATAAATGATAGCAAACGATGACACGCGCGTGCTATTTGGTTTTGTCCGTAATTAAGTAAAATATCCTCAATTGTTTCATGTTTGCCGTTTATCCTCAACGAGACTTCATTAACACCCAATTGATCAAATCTCATATGGCTGCGTGTTTGTGAATTTAATCGCGCTTTATCCTATTATGCAATAAATATATGTCGCGGCACAGAAACCCCTTGTTTTGATGCCATGTGCCATGTAAATATACCATTAACAGTACTATCCATAGTATCTGTTGTTGTTGTTAGCCAACTTAGTAATGATTTTCCTCCATGATCCATAAACGATAGTAATTTTTTCTCTGCGGTGATTGATGGAGTCATTACTGGCATCCACAGTGAGAGTTTTGTTATATTTACTTTACCACCAGCAACTAGAGCTACATCAGTGCCTGTTTCTCGCCAGATTGCATTATTATCGTCGCCACCTCGCAGGAGTACTACTGTATGGTTCGCTCCATAGATAACTTTTCTAATAGTTCTGCAGAATCCAAATATATGATGTAGTGAAATCGTGCATGAGAATAATCTACGCTGTCCATGCAACATTGATACGCGTATTGCAAACGCTAAGTTGTAACGAGTACTATCACCTTTTATAACATCAAAGGCAACAACTGGTCTTGCTTCGTGTTCAAGAGAACCAGGTACTGGTTGTGGATCAGATGCGGTATCTTGCGGAATCCTTACTTTAATATACTTATTGTATTCAGCGTGATCAGTAATATCCTTAGAGAACATCATAGATGAACCTGCCGATCTTGTATAATCATCAGAGTATCTTGCTAACCCAACTATTGTTGTGGCAACATCAACATCATGCTCTATGGATTCAATCTCTCTTCCATCAATCATGTATCTAGCGCTGTTAAATAGCGCCATGATACCATTATTGACAAAGCCGAGTTTGGCATTTAGGCCATATGGTGCTGGTACAACAGGAGTATCAGCAGCTATTACAATTTCTCCTTCTACTTCGATGAAAGCTTCAGCGGGTAGAAAGTATTTGCTGGTATCCTGGACTTGAAGTTCGATTCTTGATCGACTATTTGGTTGTACTGCATGATAGAAATAAAACTGATAATCGCGTACAGAATCATTCTTGGGTACTGGGGCGTCCATATCAAACGCTGTATCAGGAGCCGATTTGAACATATTATTATATATTTCTCGATCTAAATCGCGATCCCGCTAGCGATTTCAAACCACTTCCCGCTATCATATTTGCAGTAATATTTCCCTGAGTGTCATATCTATCACTTAACCGTGATGCTATATTCTGATCCACTGCGTTGTTTATTATTTTACTAATACTCGCGGTCAAAAGTTCCGTAGATGGTAGTGGTCCTAGTGACTTCGTCACTGTTGACTTTATCACCGGTTTCTTTCTTCGCCGAACTAACGCTACTAGTTTTCCCTTAGCCGCGGAAAATGCTTTCCCGGCAGCATCACCAACAGCGCTAATACCCTTATCACGAATACCATCAATGATAATTGTTTTGTGATTGGTGCTATTTTTGGAGCCATTCTTGCAAAGAACCCTGCAATGGTATTGCCGAGACCATCTCCATAGTACGCACTATAAACAGGCAATCGTGAGTTTACTATGTAAGTCACGGTTGGTTTATTATGGTTGTAGTGTATGATCATCTTATTTAAATGCTATTTATCTAATCGCAAAAATCACACGGATTTTCATCGTAAACGATTTACAATCCCTTGAATTTTCAGTCACTGTGGTAACCGTCCGCTAGCTCATCAATAAACTCTCGATATACGCTAATATCCATGATACCACCCTCAAATAATCGTCTACAGATATCAGCTGCCTCATTAATTATTTCCGGTGAGTTATTTCCAGCTCGTTTCCCTCCTACGAGAATTTCTAATCGTGATATATCCCCGAGAATACCATTAGGACAACGAACTAGACCACTACCTGAAACACTTGGAGTTCCACTTTGAGAAAACCCATTTCCACTACTATAACCAGTTGCACATTGTGCATCATCATCATCTTCTTTTCGATCAGATGGTGGTTAACCACTCCTTTTTTTCTATCATTTTTTATACGCATTAAAATTATCATCATTTGAGGTTTTAATTCCACTTTTTTTTGCCAAATAGATTTTTTTTTAATACCAGGTGTCAAAGATTTTTTTATAGTATCTTCAAATCCATCATTTATATATTTTTCCCTTGTCTTTTCTGAAATGAATTATGAGCAAAATCATCATCCGTGAAATTTTTAAATTTATTTATCGCTTCATTCGTAAATATCTTTTCAGGTATTTATAATATCTCTCTCGAAATTTCTTCTTTTTCTTCAATAATATCACCTTGTTGTTCTTGTTCATCATCTTCTTCAATAATATCACTTAGGCATTGTTTAAGTCGTTCTCGCGTTCTTGTTCTCGTTGTTCGCGTTGTTCTTGTTCAAGTCGTTCACGTTGATCTTGTTCTTTTTCTTGTTCCTGAAGTCGTGCATATATATATATATATATATATATATATATATATATATATATATATATATATATATATATATATATATATATATATATATATATATATATATATATATATATATATATATATATATATATCACCAGGAAGTGTTTTTGTTTGCTTGGATCTCTTTGCTATTTTTTCAAGTACAGGAAGAAAGGTTTTTATCCCCTCGTTTTTCCTCAGGAATATCTCCCTATATGACTTTTTTAGTGGTCGATAAAACTTTCCCCGTTGCAGTGGTTATTGGTTTGAATAATTGTTCAGTTCCCGTTGTGAAACAGTTTGAAATTCGTGTCTCGTTTGGAGCTTATTTTGAACGGAATCACGAATCGGAAGAAATCTCAAAATCGCAGTCAATCTCTCGCGTGTTGATCTAGTTGTTAGAGCTTCACCTACCATTATAAATATAATATACGATCTAAATTATAAGTGAAAATTCACCCACCCCCGACAGTGTGTTCATTACTTCCGCGTAGTGATAAATCACCAGTGATTTAATCACTGAACACTATCATACCCGTCTTAACAATTGGTTCTATGCGAGTAAGCGCATACCTGTCTATACAATTATTTGTCAATGGGGCTTTATTGTATGCGGATTACTCACCTGCTACGCGTTGGGCATTGTGTAGAGTGTCAGAGATTTTTCACTGTGTTGAAGTAACCAAAGGAGGATTTTCATTTTGTCTGATGATTTCTTCTCTTTTTGTTTTTGATTTTCGAATTTATTGTTTGATTTCATATTGATTGCCCAATTCACTTCTGACCTTTTCGACAGCAATGAACAGCGGGATAAATTTGTTGATGACGTTACAGAATACAAGCGAGTCATTTACCGCGTGCTGAATTCGTTTGATCAATCCATACTGCCTTGGAATGACATACCTATTATTCCGGGCGCTATCATCAAGATCATGAAATTCAGAAAGAATCTGATTACAATCTAATTTATCTGATAATTGTATTCCTTGATTTTTCATATTCGAAATCTCAATTATAATGCCATTCATATTTTCGAAATTCATATATGAAATATTATATATCTAATAAAAATATTAGGGGTCATTTTTGACCCGTTTTTGTATGGTATGATTATATATGGTTATATATGAACTCCATTCGTTCTAAGGTGTTATTCACATCTTATTGCACCTAGAGATATATATGATGAACCCCATTTGGAACCTCTCAGGTGTTATTCACATCTGAGAGGCCCAGATGTACCACGAAGCATAGTCTCCGAGAGGGGATCTAACTCGTCAAGTAACGGGTTAGAACCCCAAGAAGGTATGCTTGGCGAATGGACGTCACATTACATTTAGATATATACAAGCATTTACATATTTACATATAGATATATAGATATATACATATTTACATATTTACAAGTATTTACATAATGGTATTTACAATGAAATGATATGGTATTTACAATGATATATACAAATGGGACAGCACTAGACAATACAACATATAACAATGGATTATAGGTGGACACACAGCACATACACACACGGGGCTGTTCTACATCCAAACTGAAACCACCATACCCCCAACAAAATCACCCGGGTTGAATGCAAAAACATATTCACACCGTGTGATGGTGTGTGACATATGGTGGTTTCACGGTTTGAATTTCGAATGGCTTAAAGCCCCAATACTATAGGAGACAGCATGGTATATAAGCTAACTAATACATGAAAACCAATAATGTGGTGTGCGATTTTTATTCTTTCGTGTACTTAATTACGATTATTGAAAGTATCTTAACGAAACCAAATACTTGAAAAAACATCAAAAAAAAAAAAGAATACCACCTATTTGATTCATTTTCTCACAAAACAAATACTTGATTATTTCCATTTCCATTGAAATCCAGTGACAGTGTTTCAAAAACCAACACACAAAAAAAGCCATTCAGTCATCGAAAAATCCCATTGAGATCCGGTGACAGTTGTTTCAAAAATCCCCTTAATGCTACATATAATAATTCAGGTATATACGAATTGAATTCTATTTTTAAATTTGTTAGAAAAAGCCGATCTAGTGATATTCTCTGTAACATATCGTAATGAGGGTATACAAATATCGAAATACTTTCCCAGCTTCATTCATTTATTGAAATACTCATTCTTCGTTATTTTCTGTATTAAATGATTTGATAGGTTTCGCATTTTTCGAGTTTTTTCCAGTCCCTCCTCGTTTGGTGTTTTCACTTTGTGTTATTGCTCGTAAATTCGATAAGGAATTGTTCTTATGATTAGAGTCAATATGATCAACTACAAAACCATATTTGATCAATCCATTGTAATATTCATATATTATCCGGTGGTTGAGATATCTTTTTTTCCAGCACCATTATAAGATACCCCATACCATTGTCAAAACCAACTGGTTTCTTGAGCCTGCGGCGTCTGACAATACCTTCACGAGATGCCTCATAATTGGTAATCACGGGATGTGGTTGAAATTCTTGGTTCATTTATATACTATAATATTATTTGTCTACTTCATTATTTGGTTTAATTATTACTTGAAAATCATCAATGTAGTCTTGAAGTGGTTTATGATATTTATCCTTGACTCTGTCAATTACGCTCACACAGTCAGAGTCATTGATGGAGTTCTTGACTCGTTTATCATTAATTATAATGTGGAAGAGTTCGAGAAATTATCGAAAATTACGCCTTGGAAAAATGTTAAATTCAATCTCGATAGAGTCTCCACTGGCGTACCAAAGAATCTAATAAGTGATTGAAGCATGATAGGTAGAATCAGTGATGGTTTTAATGAATTCAAGCGCGATGGAGCATCTCACTGTTGGTCAACATTTCGAATTGATGGTAGTTTTGATGCTACCTTGAACGACGAAAAAGCAGCAGTGATAATCTCACATCTTGACCAGAAAAAGTATTTTTTTTTAGAGTGAAATTCATTATCCGCTCAGAAACGGGAAATTGGATTATACGCGACAAATTTGAACCCATCCTGAAAAATAAGAGAACGATCACTGTTAGTCAGGATTCCAAACCAGGAATTCTGACTGGATTGACAAACCGTATTACGAGAGATCCTATCCTGTAACCGCGGTTGTTTATGGGATCTATCCGATAAATGATAAACCGAGTATTGAAAAATTAAAACCCATGAAATATTCGTCGTTGAATTGTGTAGCAGAACGAATAATAGAGCATTTTACAAACGTGTTGCGTGGAAACAAACTGACTGATCTAAGACGCAAAAAAATAAATGAATAGGGATTAATAGTGAAGGAGAGCGGAGCAACAATTCGAAATGTGGCCGCGTTAGAGCGGATACTAAAATTCGCAATATCCATAGAGACGGTAACAGGCGAGATATTATATGAACCGAAATATAAATCGAGAGGATCTCCAATGTAAATTATTGACCATAATGCATACGCGTGGACATCCGAGGTAACAATATTTTCGCGGAATAAAACCGTAAAATATTACACTGGAAATTTATTTGATTTTATTGACGAGTTAAGTAAAAACGATCATGTGTCAGTGTGGTTACTTAAGAGTTTTGAAGACGAAGAGGGTAAATTCGATCAATTTGTTAAACCCAATGGCGAAATATATCGTACTGAAGCCCTCCACAATGAGATGAAAAAACTAGCTAGTGGTTTTTCAATGGATTACGACGAGTAATTATTAACAAACTGTTTTACAATACTGTCAGTTGCAGCTCATTTCACGAGAAAGAGAAATCTATGGAAACCAACACGCGCAGAATTTCTCACAGATATCGAATCAAGATGTGTTAAATATGGCCATAGTGGATTATGGAATACAAAATACGACCCTGAGAACATCATTTCGGTTGATATGATTACGTGTTTTCCGGGGAGTTTTCTTGGGTATGGAGAGTTTTCTGAGTACTTCAAAAGATTTGGACATCCCACACACGAGATGACCCGTGTTGCGATTAATGGACCACTGCCCGATTTTGGTTTAACCGGATTCGCTCATGTGGTATCAGTCGAAATTGCATAGGGTTTTCACCCGTGTTGTTATCTTTGGTTTGGTAGACACATCTCTAAAAACACTGGATGCTAATAGTGTCATTACGGTATATCATTGATTCTAAAATGTTGATATCGCTGATTGTCAGTGAAGCAATTATATCACATCGAAAACAAACTGAAGTCTGGTTTCCACAACCCGATAGTCTACATAGTATAATCACCGAAAACAAAAAACAATTTCCTAATTTAGACGAAGAATATATCGTGAAATGGTCCAAGGAAATCTTTGAAGTTAGAAATAAACACGCAAAAGATCTAGGTAGAAGAATAATTGGTAAGTTCACACAGGGTAGAAAATACGACCACAAACGACATTCTTCGCGGTTGATTATAGATGATCTGAATACGATTTTATAATCGCAGATGTAACATCTACGGGTATATATGTCGATCGTAAAGACGCGTTCTTGTCCGATGGAACCAAATTAGGTACAATTGTTACTTATAACGACGGTGAAAATCCTCAGTATACGTACTTAAAGTCGTCTATGCTGGCTTATTCTTCTATTAATTTACTTTAGATGATAAATAGATTTCCTGAATCCGCAGTTAGAGCCGCCACTGATTCATTTTATATAGATATAAAACATAAAGAAGCAGTGGCTGAATTAACTACTTCAGACGAGAGTTGGGGATCATGGAGATTAAAAAGGAAATACTGCGTGATTACTCCAAATCAGCAGATGTTACAATTGAAAACAATTACTTGAAAAATAATCAGATATCAGAACTATCTAATGCACCGTCGTGTTCCGATCCAATATGTAGATATAAAACCAGTTACTTAAACGGCTGTGGTGGGTCAGGGAAGACGACTCAGTGCGATCGAATTATTTCGAGGGAAATCAAACATGATTGTGCTAACACCATCACACAGGCTTGCAAGAGAGATGAAACAGCGAGGAATTAATGCTTGCACTTATCACAGTTTCTTTCGATGGAAAGGTGACGAATGGATTCCTGATCGAATGGGCGAGAAATATATTCCTGAAATCCTCATTTGGGATGAGATATGCACAGTGTCGTTAGATATATTACAAAAGTTTCTCGATTGGTTATTGCTAGGGAATACAACTGTGATAATGTGTGGCGATCATGGTCAACCTCCACCATTTGTCGGTTTATCCCCGCATAATTGGCTGAAGAATTTTGTAGACTATTATGAAGAAATTAGTACTGATCATAGAGCACTTGATAAACAATTATGTGAGTTCAAGAAACTAATCAGATTAGAACCGGATATTATTCAGTAGGAAATAGCGCGTGAAATAATTTCAGAAACGCTATTAAATGATTTCTGGGAAGCGTGGAGACCAAACGATTTGATAGTGGCAAGTAAAAAGATAGCCAGAGATACACTTCAGATGAAGTTATTTAACACGCATAAAGAAAAATTTGCAACACTTCCAGTGCCATTGTGTTATAGACCCAATGATACACGAAGACAAAATATCGAAGTTGATATTCCAGGCCTGACAGCGTCAAGAAAGCAGAGTCTAGTGTAAATGATATTGTGTTGGTTGATATCAGTGTTGTCGAAGATGCATTGCGTGCTGATAAATCTCCATGAAAGCTAGGATACGCAGCGACGATACATTCTTCGCAGGGATTGACTATATCCGATACAATTGTTTGGATCATAGATAATCGCATCGAGTGGTCGAATTAAGTTTATCTTGCAGTCCAGAGTACGAAGAATAAATCAACTTCGAAGAGTTGTTTTGGATTATAAGGACACTACAATAAGTGATATTGTTAGCGATGATATAATCAGAAAAAAGTATCTGGTTATAAACAACAAGACAAAAAAATAACAGAAAATTTGACATTGATGCCGAATTTATAATTACACTGAAACAACAAAAGAATAATCACAACGCGTGTCGTAATTGTATAATGCGTTAGTGTTGGTCGGATAAAGACCCCAGCTAATTTACCGTAGACAGAAAAAATAGCAGTGTTGGTCATACCAGAGATAATGTAATGTTGACTTGTCTTGAGTGCAACAGACGCAGAGGTGCTAGTTAAGACCACGCGGCGGTAATTGAGTATCCTCGGATATCACTTGTAGTTGTTCACGAGAAAATCCTCGCTGAGGAGCAGGTGAATCCAACCTATAGACTGGCGGTCTACCCGTGGATCGTGTGATGCTAGATATTTTATGTGCAGTGACACTCCAAATAGGATCAGTAGCCCTTATTTTGCCACCTTCAAGCTCTTCTGGTTCATATAAATATCTAACAGTGACATTGCCGAGTATTGGTTGTTTTGAAAAATCATTTTGTGGTTTTACAGGTATTTACTTTTGTTTAATCGTGTTGTTAGGTTTCATGTTGATTGATCGATTAATCTCATTATTTAGCGCGGCAATCACGCCTGGTAATCTCTTGACCCATTCACGAGATCGTTTATCCTGAATAAATTCCTTCGCGTATTGATATCCAAATAACCGCTCAGCAAGTGTCCGATTAAATCGTTCAACAATTGCCTGATCTCGATGTGGTGCAGTATGTCCTCGTCTGATGGTGACATTACGATGCTTCATTGTTGATAACACTGCACCCTGAAATTCCTTGCCAGGATCAACTTGTAATAGATTTGGCCAATACAGAGGACCTCGTCGATAAATCCTTTCAAATGCAGAAGCCACTTCAGTTGATGATTTTGTCTTTAGAGGTTCTTCTTGTTTGTATCGACTCGCAACATCAACTACGGTTAGCGCGTACTTGTAAACACCATCGTGCGGCAGAAATAATATATCAGCTTGATGAACCTCATTAACGACGCTGACATCAAAATGCGAGAAGTTAATTTGTTTAGGCGGTGGTAGATAAATTTGCCATATCGCCTGTTTGGATAACCAATCCGCTGCAGTGGTATTTTTCACCTTTGCGGCGCTAGCGAGTTTATTGATTGCTGCTTTACCCCACCAGTATCCTCTTGTGGAATAATAAATAGATTCCAGGTTGTTATTAATTACCAGCACCCAGCATTAATTTACTTTTCATCGCCGATTTTATCAACCATGAAGCCAACTTTTCTTTGAAGGATTTATCAGTGATAGAATTGAACTCATGAATTAATTTCACATCTGCGATATGTCTGTTTTGTAGATTACTGCTTTTATAAGCAACATCATGAGCATGACACGCCTTATCAATAGCGTTTATTGAATGTTCACCGGGTCGAGGTTAGTTTTGATCATCGAGTCGGATATCGAATCTGGTCCCGGGTCCACAATAACTATTCCCTAGATGTTTATCTCCCGGATATTTTGCCCATAGTGTTCCTGGGAGTTTTACTAACTTGGCTGCAATATGACCTCCTCGGTTTTTTTTAAAACCTTGATTTTATCAAGGGAAACAAATCTAAATTTTTTTGTACCACATTGTGCACACTTACCAGCAAGTGCTGATCTGTTATTTTTAGTTGTAATCGTCGTCAAGTAATTTGTGCTAGTACGCTTCTTAAATTTCACACAATATAGATACATAATTTATTTATAATAACATGAATGTAATTGATTTTTTGGCGACAAAAACACGAGAGCCTGTTAAACATCATGCAGCGCTACCAAATTCTATTCGTATGATTATAATCGGACCATTTGGAAGCGACAAGACGCAGTTGTTACTTAATTTAATAACGAGATGGATGAAATGGGATAAGTTGTATTTAGTAGCTCCGAGTGTAGACGATCAGCGATGTTACGAGGTGTTAAAGGATTTTAACGAGAAAGCAAACTCGGAAATTGATGAGGATATTATTGAGTTTATAACCGATATCGAGGAAGCACCGAGTATTGATGATATTGATGGAAATATTAGCAATTTAGTTGTATATGATGATGTCATGTTAGACAAGCAAAAGAATCCCGCTAGGATATTTTCCAGAGGTAGGCATAAAAATACCGATGTGATATATGTCACTCAACGATACTCACAAATACCAAAAGTGATCAGAGGTAACTGCAATATTCTTGCTGTATTTAATGGAGTTGACAAACGTAGGCTACAAAATATTCACCAGACTTGGTGCAGTAGAGATATGGATTATAATCTCTTTAGAAATTTCTTTAGTCACGCTCAATCAATTCCACATGGATTTGTAACGATTTTGCACGACCCGAGATTAAGATATCTTATCGGACTTGATCAAATATTCTGTTGAAACAATTCGTCTCCGCAGCAGAATTGGCGCCGGTTCTGTAGCGTAAAATCCTAAAGGATTTCTTTTTTTTTATCTGCTTGAAATGGTTTCGGTTTGAAACAGTTTCGGTTGAAAGCCTTTAGAATTTTGTTTGAAATAGTTTCGGTTTGTCTGAAATAGTTTCGGTCTGTTCACCCTCTCTGCTGAAGTCTTTTAGGACTGTTTGAAATAGTTTCGGTTTGCTTGAAATAGTTTTGGTCTGTTCACCATCTATGCTGCTCGTGTTGATGTTTATTTCTGAATGCCATGCTCCCATAACCTCCAGCTTTGCCCAGCTGGGGTTATAGAGTTGGTACCGTTATATCAAATAAATCATCCACCCACCATCAATGGTGTTTATAGTTCTGCTAGTCATACACTAGAAGAGCGCATATGTTGTCTGTCGTCCGTTGGACTTGGAATACTCCCTTGAAACTTTACATATTCATCCATAGTCGAATGGGTCCTAATTTTTTAAAATGGCACTACTCTGACATCCATGGACAACTAATGTGAAATTCTTATTATCGATATTTCTCCTGAATATACGGATACATGAACATGAGGTTTCAATGAAATATTTCCTATGATGTCTAGTTGGTTTTAAGTAACACTGGTGCGGATGCGGGATCCATAACACATTACATGGGAATTTTAAAAATGATGTTATCACAACTCTACTTAAAGAGAAAGTCATATGGGCGTGGGGATTTAGCCAGAATACTTCTTCTGATGTCCAGTTGCTGTTATTATGGTAGTGCTAGCTTTACAGTTATGATGTGCTTATTAGATAGGGTCCGGTATAAAGTGTAGTTTGCATTGGCATCATTCATAATGAAGAGAATATTGGAATACGTCAACACTAATGTTTTGTACAGTGACTCAGATTTCTTTACAGGTGAAATCTATGCACTTTATAATGCAGAAAGCTGGTAAAATGGCTGCTTCCATGTGCTAAATAATGAGCCTGAACTTATCCAAAGTACACAAAAGTTAGCAGTTATTAAAATAGGGAAAGTGAAGTTAGAAAAAAATTATAAAATAAATAGTATAATGTTATAATCTCGGTTTTTTTTCTCGGTTTTTGTACCTTTGAAGTTCAGCAAGTGAAAATAATCACGCGGAGCAAGCAGTCCTTAGAACCAAGGTCAAGCTGTACACTGTGAACAGAATTACACAACAATCGTACACCAAAAGTAAGGGGATAAAAAGTTGTTTTGGCAATACCTCTGTTTTAAATAACCAAGATAACTAGCTAGGAAAACATGGCAAAATCGTTTTCTTAAAATACAAAACCCTATACAAACTTTTGAGCGCAACCAAATAAAAATGGTGCCGTCCTGACGTAAAAATACAGTCACTACAGACATCTTGAAAATCGTGTTATTGCTATTCCACCTGAAGAAAAGTCGTATTCTGAAATATTATATCTACTCCTTTCCAAATGAATAAATACATAAAAATGGCGTTTTCACAAATAAACTTTGTAAGATACCAACTTGACCCATAGTGAAATGGCGTGAGTCGTAATCCTATATGACTGGCACAAAAAATGTCTTAAAACATCTTGTTGTCACTATCGAGACCCATGGATAGAGAATCATTATGACATGAGAACCATGGATAAAGAATCATTATGACATGAGACCCATGGATAAAGAATCATTATGACACGAGACCCATGGATAAAGAATCATTATGACATGAGACCCATGGATAAAGAATCGTTCTGACATGAGACCCATGGATAAAGAATCATTATGACATGAGACCCATGGATAAAGAATCATTATGACATGAGACCCATGGATAAAGAATCATTATGACATGAGACCCATGGATAAAGAATCATTATGACATGAGACCCATGGATAAAGAATCATTACGACATGATACCCATGGATACAGAATCATTACGACATGAGGTATTATACATAAAGAATCATTATGACATGAGACCCATGGATAAAGAATCATTATGACATGAGGTATTATACATAAAGAATCATTATGACATGAGACCCATGGATAACGAATCATTATGACATGATACCCATGGATACAGAATCATTATGACATGAGGTATTATACATAAAGAATCATTATGACATGAGTCCCATGGATAACGAATCATTATGACATGAGACCCATGGATAAAGAATCATTATGACATGAGGTATTATACATAAAGAATCATTATGACATGAGACCCATGGATAAAGAATCATTATGACATGAGGTATTATACATAAAGAATCATTATGACATGAGACCCATGGATAACGAACCATTATGACATGATACCCATGGATACAGAATCATTATGACATGAGGTATTATACATAAAGAATCATTATGACATGAGACCCATGGATAACGAATCATTATGACATGAGACCCATGAATAAAGAATCATTATGACATGAGGTATTATACATAAAGAATCATTATGACATGAGACCCATGGATAAAGAATCATTATGACATGAGGTATTATACATAAAGAATCATTATGACATGAGACCCATGGATAACGAATCATTATGACATGATACCCATGGATACAGAATCATTATGACATGAGGTATTATACATAAAGAATCATTATGACATGAGACCCATGGATAAAGAATCATTATGACATGAGGTATTATACATAAAGAATCATTATGACATGAGACCCATGAATAAAGAGTCATTATGACATGAGACCCATGGATAAAGAGTCATTATGACATGAGACCCATGGATAAAGAATCATTATGACATGAAACCCATGGATAAAGAATCATTATGACATGAGACACATGGATAAAGAATCATTATGACATGAGACCCATGGATAGAGAATTATTATGACATGAGACCCATGGATAAAGAATCATTACGACATGAGACCCATGGATAAAGAATCATTATGACATGAGACCCATGGATAAAGAATCATTATGACATGAGACCCATGGATAAAGAATCATTATGACATGAGGTATTATACATAAAGAATTATTATGACATGAGACCCATGGATAACGAATCATTATGACAAAACTATCAGAGGTGGTTTCACCACTCAACAGTTAAAATGAAAAAATAGTTCGATTTTGAATTTCTCTAAATTAGTATCGTCCATTATAGCAACAGTGCCTTCAATGGACTCTTCTTCAGCTTATTTATTGAACGTCGAATTGTAATACATCACTTTTTTCATATCACTTTTAAGCATCTTTGCTTGCCAATGTTCTGATGTGTTAACCTTATCTTCATTTAGGATGATTGTTCAGATATTTCGGTGTTTCGGGACTGCGAATTTCAGTCCATACGTCAGGAACCCACCGCATCCAATAAGTCGTTCTAATACATTCATGCAAGATCGAGACAAGTGGAGTACATAGTATGTCTGTCTGGCATATAGTCATACGTTCAATGTTAAACTTAGAAAGTATCCTTTTAAAGTCAGTTGCCTCCTCCATTTTCATCGGACGTACAACGCATTGCTAAGGGAGACAACTCATGAAGTATAATTGATGTCACTAGGACAAAGTTATGAATATATGTATGATCCGCCAAGGTGTAGATAGGGTCAATACATAGAAAACTTGAATAGAGAAGATGACGTTTAAGAGGTAACGTTTTCAAATAGGTGACGTTATTGATGTGTTATACAGACAAACTGACTGCGAATAATAATAGATCATATAATATTACTCTAAGAAATTATAAAGAAAAGACCATTACTGATCAAAGTGGATTACCTCCCATTGAAAAGAAAATGCCAGTCACAACGGTGTAAAATTTGGTGATAACTAGTCACGTGAAAAAAAGAAGAAAGAAACATGACTGTACGCCTTGAATAACAGCTTCGCTCTCAAATCATACTGGATTTTCTTCTGTCTTTTCTATATAGTGGGTTTAGTGAAGAATGTAAAGGTTGTATCCAATACGTAGGGAGAAAATGTCAGGAATTCGTGAAGAGACGAGCACAGGACTGATGACATTAAAATACAGCATGCATAGACGTAAAAATATGCTGACGATGTCACTACGATGCGCCCTGAACCATTACATAGTCTGATTGTTTATATCTCGTTGGTTTTATTGGATGTAAATTAGCATTAATATATAAAAGATAGGATCCAGTCAACGTACTCGAATATTAATGCGAAATACGTTATACGAAAGCTTATATGAACATACGTTTAAAGCAGACTTCAGGCAGCGATATAGTCTAAAAGAGCTTGAGTCGTGGGGAGAATGAGAAAAGATTTAAGCGACTAGAAAATCAATATTTAAGTTATAAATATTAACAAGTAGATTTGTTTTCACTGCTTTTATAAACGGCACTTTGAACATATTATTGGATATATCACGCAGCGGAAGTGGGAGCTACAAGGCGTTCTAAGAAGGCAGCTGATCTAGGCTGGCCTGAATTTGTATAGATCCCGCAAACCTTTGATTACTAATTCGACATTATACGTATTGAGCTAACTTTCTCAAGCTTTGTCTATACTCGTAGAATGTTTGACAGTATTAACTGACCTTACGCAGAACACATGCAAGAACTTCAGGATATTTTGTTCAATTATCATTGGAACGTTGTTATTTTGTTTATACCTGGCTAATATACCAATATCTTATAGGGATCTTTAAACACTGTATTGTTGTTTAATTGATATTTCCTGTAGGTCTCGTTTTTTACCTGCATCTTGACAAAATTGATCTAGATATTGGCTTTGTTACGATATACCAACTCCAAAATCTATCAATCCGTGTGTGTGTGTGTGTGTGTGTGTGTGTGTGTGTGTGTGTGTGTGTGTGTGTGTCTTTCTTTTCATCTCTATAAAGCCTAAGTGGATTGTAGCTTGTAATAGGAAAATGATTAACTAGGATTTACAGGGATGATGTTTTTCACGATTTCATGTTTGTCACAAAGTACATTATTTCCTGTAAAACGCCTTCACACTGAGCAAACATTTTTCTCCTTGCAGGTATCGTTAGTTCAACAGGTGACCTCTGGAAGGAACATAGAAAATTTGCTCTCATTACCTTAAGAACTTTTGGCATGGGGAAGTCAGCTTTAGAGGAAAGGATACACAAAGAAGTCTCAGCATTATTGTCCTCAGTTGATAAACAAAACCAACAATCATTTGATCCTTCTGCGATAGTCCATACCAGTACATTCAACGTCATTGCTGCCATAGCGTTTGGCGGACATTGCAACTATGATGATCCCCGGTTTTTGAAAATGTTAGCAGCTATGAACGAGAACATGCGAAATCTTGGAAGTAGCTCTACCGTGAACTTTTTCCCTTTCCTGAGACATCTGCCTGGTGATCTGTTTAAAATGAAGAAGACTCTACACAATGTTGACTTAGTTGAAGAATACATAAATGAAATCATAAATAATCATATGGAAGAATATGATGAAAGTAAAGTGGAAGATTTCGTGAGTGCATATATTAAGGAGATGAAAGTCCAAAAGGAACACAATAAGGCAACTACATTTACGAGTAAGTTCGAAATTAACAACAACTCGTAAATATTTGATTTCATACGCAGTTTTGATGATCTGAAAATATGTATTACCTTTCCTTTAAACGACTGTAAATGTAAACCCCGCGTGCTTGCGCCAGTGCACTCAAACAAATGATTTATGTAACAGTAGCGAATTAGTTATTTATATAGCGTGACAACTCTATCGTCCTAGTAATTAAGGATGTATATCGGTACTGATTTCCAATTAAAGGTGTATATCGGTACTGATTTCGAATTAAGGGTGTATATCGGTACTGATTTCGAATTAAGGGTGTATATCGGTACTGATTTTGGGATGATATACGTATCCTGACATGCAATTCCTGAGGTGATATTTATCTCGATAAATATTGAGGATTACTTTAAGATATGCAAAATATGATAAATGTAACTTTATCTAACCCATGCGACATATAAATCTATTTGTTTTGCTAACCTTACTTTCATATCCCACTCTGGTTATCTCATACTTTTCCTCGAAAAAATTGATAGAGCTCCAGACATAGGCAATACACCTCACTGACCATATAAAACCAAACTCTCTTAAGTGCTACTATAAAGCCGACAAAAACCAGAAATGTGTTATTTCGAAATGGTGTTTTCTTACGTTGTCGAACATACACAAGCAGCCACAGTTGAATCATTGCAGTAGTGATAGCAGCACTTGCTATATTTCCTGGACAGTAATTATAAATTTCCAATAAAGTCATGAATTTGAAATTTCATACACACTTCGTTAAAACTATATCCAGAAGTGGATATTCTTCAGAGGATTGCACTGTTTTCTACAATAAAAACGTTTTCCGTCTTAGAACTGATTAAAGTTAAAACTTAACCACAGTCCAATATATTAATTATGTATTGGAAATATCAAATGACATTCATCGATTAAAATGTGATAATTACATCAATTATTTATTGACCATATCAAATGACATTCATCGATTAAATGTGACAATTACATTAATTATTTATTGACACTATAATATGACATTCATACGTTAAATATGATAATACAGTAATACTATCAAATGATTTTAAGTGTCGAATTTCTCATGCAAAGTAATTGTTTACATGGAGTCGACTAGTCACTTCATTGCTTACGTGAACATATTAGTCTTGATGGATGCGCAGTACACGTATTTTAGAAAAACAAAAGCATTTGGCTAAAGACAGTCATTGTGCAATACTTCCAAAACATAAAAACTATACATTTTTCTTTATTTGTTTCCTTTTTTGCAAGAGCGGTATATATAGCTAGACTCCATGTAAATAATTATTTAGATATTCATGAAAGAGTAAAAAAAAAACCTGATGACCTTTATACAAAGTGAGAAGCAATAATAGTACCTGATGAATACTGTGTTTTGAATCTGCTAACTAAATTGCAAGGGTACAAGGTTATTTCACTTGAGTTGAAAAAAATTGGGTGAGAAAAAAAAAATCCAGGTCGGTGTTTGCACCAAGACAAGAAATCCCAGTCGCGGGGTTTCATTATTTGTCTCGTCACTCGCCATAGCCTCGTGCAAAGACAGATAGTATAACTCCATGACTGGGATATCTTTGTATCTGTCATAGTCCCAAAGTAGATTCTTTTAGTCTCGACGATTTGGTAACATCTTAGTAGTACTTGCTTTTCAAACATTTGAATAAATGCAAAATACATTTCATTATCAAACGAGGCCTAATATGATAGAATTTCAAAGAAAATTGGCGCAGGATGATACAAGATCGACCATAAAAATATCTTAGTTTTGTCGTATTTCAAGTCCCAGTAAATGTATAAGATGACATAATTATCTAAAGTTCTCAAGTTACATCATGCATATCGCGATACGGGGATGGCGATACAATATTTTTTATAGACACAGATATATCGATATTATCGATACGTATCACGGTATCGTTACATTCTTACTACCAATCGTAATTTACATTAATATTCTTTGCCATCATGATGATACACAGTATGTTTTGACTAAAAAATTTCTAAACCTGATAATTTGCATCTTGAAAGACCCTAAAATATTGTACAAAATTTTATTGAATTCGATTAGGCGGGGTCTCAAATTCTTCTGCACAAACTTTCACGTGTGCACGCAATCACAAACAACCGGTTTTACTCCCCAATCTCCGCTGTTTGTATATTTGTCTATATTGTTGCCTTTCTAGCACACATCTAGCTCCCAAAGCCCATCGATGAATACACGTCATTTATTAATGCGAAATGTGAAATTTGACATATACATACAGATACAAAGTTCTTTTCTAATTGATTTAACTAGTCTGTCACGAGAAGTGTACGATTTCATGGTTTAGAAAAATTGATCTTTTATAAAGATGTAAGTGATCGTTACTTATATGGCTTTCTCACTTAAAATCAATGTGTTCAAACATCAAAAATAGTACATTTTGAACCAAAAAATAGAAATCAAACGTTCTTTGGGCTATTCCCACGTATAAGGTACTTTTGCTGCGCTCAATACAGGATAAATAATACATAATAAAATGGAAGGCTTTAAAAGTACTTGTTATGAGTTTGATTTATTCATTTGTTACGTATTTTGGGAGAGCGACATCATTTCTATTACGTCACTGCTGTCGGCATTAATGCTATTTCGAGAGGCGATACACTTCTTTCAGTATTTGATTGTACAGTTTAAATTTTTCTTTTCTCAAAATATTCGAGAGCAAATTGTAAAGATTTTCATTTATTTCAGGGGAACAACTTTGCAAAATAGTTGGAGATTTCTTTGTAGCGGGAACCGAAACGACCGCAGTCACAATTCTATGGTCGATGTTGTATCTAACTTGTAAGCCTAACGTACAGGATCACATGTTCTCAGAAATCAGGAATAGCGTGGGTTTGGAGCGGTTGCCATCGGTACAGGACAAACGTGATCTTGTATACACAGAAGCCTTTATCATGGAAATCATGCGCCATGCTCAAGTTGGCTTTCTAAGCTTGCCTCATTCGGTACCCTATGATGTCGTATTTAAAGGTTACGCCATTCCAAAGGACACAATTATACTTCCAGATCTGGATTCGGTATTGTCTGATCCTGATGTGTGGGGAGATCCAGAGGTATTCCATCCAGAACGATTCATTTCCAAGGAAGGGGCTCTTCTCAATCCAGACGAGTTTATTTCATTTTTTGCAGGTATGAGTTCACTAGAGTAAATAAAATAGGGTGTTGTGTAATAATAATAATAATAATAATAATAATAATAATAATAAGAAAGAAAGAAAGAAAGAAAGAAAGAAAGAAAGAAAGAAAGGAGAAGAAGAAATATAATTAGTCCATTTTTATTAAATAATTTCTACTTTTGAGTAAGACCTGTAGCGGCACTCCATGTATGCACAGTGACAGGAAAATGCCATTACCACCTAAGACAAACAAATCTTTTCTGTGGATATAATTTTGAGAGCTGAAGTGTACATAAATGTAGAACTTGTTATAAATATAAATTGTTCTGTTGAAATTTTATAAAATAAAATTTCAGTCATTACGTTATATACGCATGTTGTACCTTGTTCTGTCATGCTTGTTTCCTCACTAAAATTTACTTTGACTAAATCGATCTCATCAAGATCCGATTTTTTGTTATGTCCTATATAATTTGTAAATTATATTGGAATAAGGTGGTCAATAACCAAATTCTTGCATTTTATTAAGCTTGTTTTGATTGTACATATTGCAAGCAAACTGGTGTGATGTCTAACTGACCAAAAATTGCTGAGTAAACGTTTGTTTTATTTATTAACATTCGCAAGGTGCTAGGTATGCAGATTAAAACATTACCAATACTTTAGATAATGAGCTTGAGAGAGGTAGATTCATTGAATAGAAATTTTTAATGATGAAAATACTATACTATGTTTCTTGGTAAATTGTTAGAGTGTCAGAGATACAAAAAAAAAAGAGTTCCACTTTATCATAAAGAAACATTACAATATTATTTGTTTATACATATTAATTTAGATTCAGATTATAATATACAATCAGAATTGCGTGAAAAGTTAATTTTCAGTTTCGGTAAAATCTTCTGTACAGAGAGAATGGGACTCAAAAGGTCATTTTCAGTTCATGTATAATCTTATGTACGGGCTTAATTGCGACAAGTAGCCATTGTCGGTCCATGTATAATCTTATGTAAGGGCAGATTTTGGACAAAAGGTCATATTCAGTTCTTGTATGATCTTATATGCGGGCAGAAAGGGGAAAATGATATTTTCCAATTCCTGTATAATCTTATATACAGGCAGAATGGGGACAAGACGTCATTTTCAGTTAATCTTATATACGGGCATTACTCAGTATGACTCGGTCGTGGATCGAACCCACGACCTCCCGCTTCCGCGGCGGACGCTCTAACCACTAGGCGATCGCAGCGGTGCTGTATAATTTTATGTACGGGCAGAATGTGGAATAGATGTCATATTCAGTATCAACAGAAGTAACGGTGGAGGAGTAGCAATTCATTTTTAATGTTCATTTTGAATTAGTCTCGTTCATAGGGAGATTGAAGGATTTTATTTGATGGTGCACGATACATTTTAGGAGAGAGAAATCTCACTGGTAAATTTTATTGTCAAATAAATAATTGTGCACAATTTTATGAAAATTTAATTCACAAATAAACTACGACCTTAAACGAATCTGGTATTATTTTGTGAGGATTTTTATTTTTGTTTGTTATACGCTGAAAAGATTAACAAAGTTAAATTTACATTAACAACGTTAATGCAAGAAACAAAGTTTTGCATCTAATCGAAATGTTTGTCAAAATATTTTCAGAACATAATTTGGGATAGGAACAATCTGAAACAGCAAGCTAGATTTTATTTATTTCTAACGTCGAAGCATGAGAACTGAAGCAACCACATTACCGGTTTATATATTTAATCATTCTGGCATTTTTTTATAATAAAACTTAAACATGGTAATATTGAAAGGGAAAGAGTAAATTCATTAATTAATCGTCAGGAGATAAAGAATATTTTAAATTACTTATCAATACTTTTTAAGAAGTTGAAATGATATATGCATCAGAAATAAAACCATACAGATTTGGAATGATGTATACATATAGATAATTTCCAAATCTGTCTGATTTATTTCCGATGCATATATCATTTCAACTTCTTAAAAAAATATTTATAAGTAAATTGATATATTCTTTATCTCATGACAATTAATTAATATATATATATATATATATATATATATATATATATATATATATATATATATATATATATATATATATATATATATATATATATATATATATATATAATTTATTTGGAAATTATAGATAATTACCAAATCTGTATGGTTTATTTCCGATGCATATATCATTTCAACTTCTTAAAAAATATTTATAAGTAAATTGATATATTCTTTATCTCCTGACAATTAATTAATGAATATATATATATATATATATATATATATATATATATATATATATATATATATATATATATATATATATATATATATATATATATATATATATATATATATATATTTATATATATATATATATAATTTATTTGGAAATTATAGATAATTTCCAAATCTGTATGGTTTATTTCCGATGTATATATCATTTCAACTTCTTAAAAAGTATTTATAAGTAATTTAATATATTCTTTATCTCCTGACAATTAATCAACTCTTTTTTTTGTAGAAACATCAATAACGAAAAGGAAATATTTTTTTAATAGATATAATATGCGAGTTTTAAACACGGACCACTGCCATCTTACCTCTGTCTGCATTTGTTGGAGTCTAAGATTCGGCTAATGTAGTTATGTGAGAAAGCTTGCCAGTAGCTTTTCGTGGGTCGGTGGTTCTTTTTGGGGGTTTTCCCGGTTTCTTCCTGCACCAAAAATACTGGCCGCCGTGTATAGCCTATCTTGTGATGAAAAATGGCGTTAAACCCCACAACAACAGTAAAGCAACACTACAAGATTGTCACACTGATTAATAACGAGAGTTTATGAGCATTGTCGCATTATCTCGTTGATCGAACGCAAGGCTATGGGTGTATGCCACATGTTTTTGTACTTAGGAAAATTATTAACTATTTTAGCCAAACAGCCGTCTTAACTTGAGTATTAGACATTATTAGTGTGAGAGAAATTGAATGAAAAAGATAAAATCTTAGGAAAAATACAGTCTAATAGCTAAATATTTTAAAAAATGTTTTTGATCCCTTTTCCGATGCCAACAACTCCAAAGAAATCGACAAAACAAATGGGTAACCCAACTATATACTATGTTACCTATACTGACCTTTAAAGGTCGATAATTACATCAGTTAATCACTTAAATTATGTTATCGATATAAAGTGTATCATCTATTTCAACTATTAGTAGCGAGCACATGGAAATTCTGAGGAAAAAAGGAAAACAAAACAACAAACAAACAACTAATCAAAAGCCCTCTCCCACCAATGTTGTTATTGCTGCACAGATTTGCTGTCAATTTGCTAAGGATAAATAGTTTGTCGATAAAAAGTAAATGGTCAAAAGCTGATTGAATTAAATGAATGAAGAGTTCAATTTGTTTGAAAATTCAATAAGGGCCAGTTTTCGTGACGTCAGGAGGTAGTGTTTGTTGTATCCCTTACGTTCATCGCCTGATGCGATGCGGCAAATGTGACGCTATTTGCTGGTATACAGACATCACGAAATTGATATGAAATGTTAGCCACTATTGCTAATTATTTACCATGAATGTATTTACATTTTTTAAGATATGACCTTTAAAAATACCTTTGTAACATTAGCTCAGTACATAATATGGTCTTGAATGTAAAATAATGTATTTATATTCAAAATTGTGTGAAGGATAATGATTAAGTTTTTACCCAATGTAAACAAAAATTAACCTCAAAGTACACATATCTAAAATCTCACATTATAATGTATTCATTAATATTTACTCATCTTTCGCTGCGGTTAGAGTGTGCTTTCGCCTTTAGCTTCGTTCTTAACTTCGGAATACGACCTTAGCAGGGAAACAACTCGTATGCGAACTTGTGAAAGGGTTCTCTTGGTCGAAGTGTGTCATAAAAACAAACTCGTACGCTGTCAGACAGGTCGATGTAAATAGCTTCTACTGCATTTTCTTTGGTCTGTTATGCCCGTATCACGAACGAATTCTCACTGTTAAAGAACAGGCAAAATCTGTATTTAAAAAAACATCTAATGCCGCCATCTTAAAAGACACGTTTGACCCAGTTTCCTAAAATTAACATTTTGTGAAAGGGATGTAGCACAACACAGATAACTGTGCAAGAACTATTATTTCAGATGGCTTTTTTGTTTGAATGGCTGTAACAAACACTTCCATTGATTGTTTTAGGTTTAAGGTTAATGTAGATAAGCCAGAATAAACAACACATTCCCACTGATTTAAGGTATTGACAGGGTCAGCGTTTATACTCGTAATACATTTTCAATAACGTTAGTAATAAGCAAGAATCATGCAGTGGGCACAAAAATGTAATATGTCAACTGCATGGAAACGTCAGTAATATGTCAAATTCACGTAATAGACACAAACATATATTCATGTCAACTGCATAGGAACGTCAGTAATATGTAAAATTATCGTAATGGACACGTTAAGTACACAGGAACGTCAGTAATATGTACAATTATCGTAATGGACACGTTAAATACACAGGAACGTCAGTAATATGTAAAATTGTCGTAATGGACACGTTAAATACACAGGAACGTCAGTAATATGTAAAATTATCGTAATGGACACGTTAAATACACAGGAACGTCAGTAATATGTAAAATTATTTTCATGGACACGTTAAATACACAGGAACGTCAGCATGCCAATAGTGTTGACAAAGTTCTAAAGACAGAATAAGTAAACAGCTACATAACACTACAAAGTGAATAAATCCGAAATGACTTGAAAATCTCTACTATGTTCGGCTTACAATGCAAAGGAGCATGGTCAGTTAATCATTTCTCACGGTATTGTGGTTGATGCGAAATTGTCAAGATAAGGTGCTCGATGTATCGTGGTGTTAACATTTTATTTTGAATAGACGGACACACAAAGGAAGAACATGAGCAAATCACGAAGTGCTTGCAGATGTTTGTGATGTAGGCACAATTAAACGGTAACCCAGTTCTGTTCTACAAGTCAACGAAGACTTGTTGGAGAAAATACAATAGCAAGCTTGGGATTCTAACAGATATTCATATAATAATAAAATAATATTAATTCATATAAAATATATAATATTTATATAATATAAGACATATTCATATAATATCGTTGAGTAGGCATTATTTATAGTTTATTTCAAGGCTTGCAACGCTTATTCTGTGTTTGTAACCTCTACCCCCCGTAAAAAAAAAAACAATCAATCCAAACAACAAAACCTAAAACCAAAAGAAAAACAAAATAATGTTTCCTTTCTTTTGTCGTTTCAGGTAGAAGAAACTGTCTGGGCGAGTCACTTGCCAGGATGGAGTTACTGTTATTTGTCAGTGGTTTGGTTCAAAGATTTCATCTTCTGCCGCCAGAGGGTATGACAATGTGTGTCGAGGAGTATGACGGACAGTTTGGACTAAACCACAAACCGAAACCATTCAAAATATGTGCAGTGCCTAGATCCGTATCCTAGAATAAATTTGATGTTGATTGCCTTTTAATATAAACAAGAAAAACAATATAGCACAACAAGGAAAACATCGTGAATAAAAAATAATACACTCTATAGAGATATTATTACCTGCAGCTACTTAGGACTTTCCTCGTCAAAGTGTTTTTAAATTTAAATTTAAGTAGTCTTAGAACTTCATTGTTTAATGTGCCTGACTTAAAAGCTTTGTCTATATTCAGAACTATTAAGAGTGTGCCTACAACTGAGACCATTTTGTGAAGGACGCTTAGCTTTAATGGAATAAATTTATAATATTTTCGAGGTTGGATTTTATACTTTTATACTTATAGACATACAACCTATTTGCAGAGATCACATCAGGTGCAAATGAAGTTAAGCAAAGGTCCACATTTTTTTCTCATTTCAGTATGTGTTGCGGGTCGTTGTGAGTGTGATATTATACTAGTCTTAATTAATGTCGATGACCTGAGTTTTATCAGATTATGATCATGATCTGTGGAGGGCTACAGTTTTTAACATTAAGTATACTTATAAGGAAAGAAAGATGAGTTTTTAGAAAGAAAACTATGTCAGATCTACCCAATCCTACAAATCTCAGAACCATTGCTTAAATTAGTACAAGGGTCTGATCGAACAGTTTCAGCTTACAATTAATGGGCAAATTTATATTGTGTGTACGCTTTTATTATCAATGGAGACTATATTTTCAGTTCAGAGAGAGAGAGAGAGAGAGAGAGAGAGAGAGAGAGAGAGAGAGAGAGAGAGAGAGAGAGAGAGAGAGATGAATAGTTTCGTTTTCTCACTGCCAAGGAGAGAGAGAGAGAGAGTAAATAGACCGAGTTTTCAAACCTACGGAGACGAATTGTTTCAGACATACTGAAACAGTTTTGGTAAAAGTCTTGAGATGAAAATCCTTTAGGATTTCACATACAGACTAATTTGTAAAATCTCTCCTCCTAAGTCAATCAAATTATTGGACTGATCAGTGAGTTTAAAATTAATTCTCGTTAATGAATCATTATGACAACGCATATTGAACAAAATTAGTTGGATCTTCAATTATTAAAAATCCTGGTGGAGCCGTTGGTGCAAACGAATATAAAATGTATCCCTGCTGGGCTTTATTTTGATTTTTCGAGATTTATTTGGTAACTTCCATCGATTGCGTAACATACTAGCTTTACTGCAACCACCGAGGACATATTAACATTTTGAGGAGCAATATGCCTACCACCACCGTCTGGGTCATTATTATGTTTGAGGATAGTTGTTTGTGGTTGTGTTATTTTTTTTCCATGCGGCATGTATCAACGGAAAATACTTATCATTGACATCACTGACTGATTTTCGTAATTGGCCTATATTATACCAAGAAAATTTGAATGTTGAAATATCTTCTACGCGTATATTAAATCGTTTTGCAAATTCTCTCTTGGAAACATCTTCGGCATTTAATACAACTTGAATAAGCTGTGTGTTAAATAGTTCCATATCATATGCAATTTGATTTAATATTTCCATGTATTTGATAATTGAAGTTTTCAATGATAAATCAATAAAAATGTTCGTGAAAGCTATGCCGTAATTTATTTAGATATTCTTTATGTCTATTATTTACGGAATTGAAATATTCCATGACACCAGCTAGATCCAATGCGAGCCAACCGTCTTCTGAACCCCTCTCAAAAAACCAACTCCCGTTATCGTAACTAATAGGATTTGTTAAATATTTCATATAATAAGGATGGATTCTTTCAAGGGAGATATCATGATATGATTTATTGTCCGTGACATAATCAGACTTCGATGATTCGGGTATTTGTAAAGATTCCTAGGTGGGATTTCAGGCCATCCTAGCACAGTTCTTATAGAACTCTGATAGATGTCTACGGCATATCAAGATGAGTTTATCTCAATCGCGGATGATAGTGTTGGTTCATTTACTGTTATAGCGATTTTTGATTTTTTTCCCGTAATGGATTTTATTATGCGTGGTAATTCATTATTGATCTGTACGATTTGGTAAGACCCAGATGGTAAGGAAACAACGTTCCAGTCTGGAGTTCCGTCTTGTTTATTTTTACTCGCAAACACCAAGGAATTATTCGGTTGCTGACCACCAAATGGTTTTGATCTACTATTTGGCCAACTGTGGTATACTCGTAATTTTGCCAGCGCTATCTCCTTAACTGGAATCGCAGTGGGAAAATTGACACTGAATTCAGGGTTGGTTGAGGTTTTTGAGATCATGGTTGTCTTTTGCGGCGTTGTATTTGTCGCTATTTGTTGAAGTAATTCCGTCGATGACGTTGTCATTGTTGTTATTATTGTTTTATTCTTCTATTTTTGATGTTGCGCTATGGTAGATGTTCATCATCGTGGAGAATTCGTTATCTGATATTGTTGTGCCATCAAAACTAGATGATATCAGCGACAACAATTGGGAATATGCGGTTGATGCAATATGTAACTTAATTATATACTCATGTAGTTTATTCTGACTGCATGTGGATATTTTTTGTGTGATGATGCTAAGAATTCCTGTAATTGTTGTCGCCTATGACACACAAATTGTGACAACTACAGGA
Organism: Unio delphinus; assembly: GCA_029339505.1. Classification (NCBI taxonomy): domain Eukaryota; kingdom Metazoa; phylum Mollusca; class Bivalvia; order Unionida; family Unionidae; genus Unio; species Unio delphinus. The sequence goes on along the minus strand of JAQISU010000242.1, from coordinate 12,238,441 downwards.
GCCACTGTTGTTATCGCTGATAATAATATACCAGTTCCAGCAATTACACTTGAAACCGAATAGACAATAATGTCAACTCTGGTAATTCGCCTGCGGTATTGTTTTATTTTTACTGTATACTCGTCAATAAGAGTTTTTGGTTTAGTTTGAAACTCACGGACTTGATCATATCGATACTGTTGGACATTCATTATATTGTTTACTTAAATCAATTACAAATTCGACTTAAACCGTAAATGACGCTGATGCTAAATTACCACTGAGGGGGGTTATTGTAAATGTTTCACTGGATCCCTTATCTATCATTGCACTTGCAGTATTCACATTAGTAGAAGTACTAGTTGATACGTTAAATTGCAACGGTGAAATCAGAGTTAATCTATAGATACCCTTAACATCTGCAGACACTCCAATGATGTTATTTTGAGGTGTCCAGGTGAAAGAACTATGATGTATCGAGTACACGGTATTAATATTTTGTTTATGTGGTATTTTGACTTTTATCAAGCAGGGTCACGATTTTAGGAAAATCACTAACAATATCGTCCTGTTTTTGTTTAATCGTATCAATATTTGTTTTAATATCAGAAAGTTTCATTGGGACAGTTATCGGAGTACCAAAGAAATTATCTGCGGTTTCATCAATTTTTCTAAAATTCTTACGAAGATGTCCAAACAAGCCTACATGAATATCATACTCAGCTCGCAGCGTTGTTAGTTTATCATCTGTGGTTTTATGCTCAGCTTGCAGCGTTGTAAGTTCATCATCTGTGGTTTTATGCTCACAATATATCCTCGTTATTTTCTTATCTTACACATCTACATATTTTTTGTCACAGCATCAGTATCCAGTGTTGGATCACCAAGTGTAGTTATTTTATTAGAGTTCATGTCGAGAACTCCTGTCATTGAGTCGCCGGATTTTTTTTACTCGACTGTTAATACTATTTATCACAGTTGGTAAAAGAACTCCTGGTTTAATCTTACCAGTGGAATCAAACACCGCTAGGGGATTTTCGGTCACTCCATTTATTTTAACAAGACTATCATTCAGGGAAATATTACTCGTTTTCAATTTACCCTGTTTGTTTTGAAATACGACTATTTCATTTGGATCCACACTTGCGTGGTTTAACATCTCTGATTTTTCAACTTCGATTATGTTTTTTTTTACTTCTTTGGTTGCAGATATTTCCGCGGTGGGTTTTTTCAGGCTTAAGAGAGATCTTCTCCAAATATCAACCATTATATTTTAAGATCTCTCTAAAAGGCCATCACTAGTATATTTGTGTACGGTTGTATGGGGTGGTTTAGTTGATGATGATAACGCGTTAAGTGCATTTAATACTTCTAGGCCGCATATTGGTGGGTCGGTCATTTTCTGTGTTCGGTAGCGTGGAATACCAGATAGGAATTTTTAATTGACGTATATAACGCATAAATTCTTTAGACGGCGCTAACCCATATGAATGAGAAAAATCAAAACAAAACAATTGCAGGCGCATCAATCGCGTATGCAACCCAGTGAGTTTATCGAGATTAATGATACTGGTCTCAATGCTGTTTGGTTGTTGTGGTAATTGATCTCGCATAAAAACACCTCTAAAGTTTTGTATCGCTAATATTTTAGCATCATCGAGTGAATCAAATTTGACATTGGCGATATCTGCGATATTGGAGTTAGTAAACTGTTCATAGTCTCAGGCCGTTTCCGCTGTATTATGAATGCGGAGTTCCTGGTAGTCTTAGCCATGATAGCATTGATTTACCACCTGTATCCATAAACGATAGTAATGTTTCCTCTGTGGTAATTGATGGAGTCATTACTGGCATCCACAGTGAGATTTTTGTTATATTTACTTTATCAGTAGCAACACCAGCACCACGCCAGAATGCATCATTATCATCACCTTTTCGCACGAGGACTACTTTATGTTTCTCTCCAAAGATAACTTTTCTAACATTTCTGCAAAATCCCAAAATATGAGATAGTGGAATCGCGCATGCGAATAATCTACGCTGTCCTTGTAGCATTGATACACGTGTTGCAGACTGTAGGTTGTAATTAGGATTAGTACCTTTTACAATATGAAAGCGGGCACCAGGCCTTGCTTCATGTTCAACAGAATCAGGTGGTTGATCAGCATCTCCAGTAGCTACTGGTGTCAGTAATTTAACATACTGAGTGTGTTCAGCATGATCAGTAATATCCTTAGCGAACATCATAGATGGACCTGCTGCTCTTGTATAATCATCAGAATATATTGCTAAACCCACTATTGTTGTGGCAACATCAACATCATGTTCTATAGATTCAATCTCTCTTCCATCAATGATATATCTAGGACTACTAAAAAATTCCATAATACCATTATTGACAAAGCCAACTGTTCGCGTTAGTGATATAAAATTTCAAAACCATACAAATTCGTTCAGTGTGAGTAATCCCATACCTGTCCTGTTTCAAAATACGTAGGTAGTGTACATGTAGTACAGAACTAATTTTAACAGAGTAGTGTTAGATCTTGTACTTATTTGTGTTTGGATGTGTTATGTTACGACGTTGGGACAGTCGAGTGAAGAAAGTGATGCATTGCGTTCTTTTCATCATTCGGTGTATTGTTCTGTTTAATGATATCCTTTATCATCTTAATCCTGGAATTTATTGCACGCCTGACCTGGTTTTGTTGGCCGAGTTCAGTTCTGACCTTCTCGACTGCTGTAAATAACGGAATGAATTTATTTACATCACCGCAATATGCCAGGAATTCATTTACGGCCTGCTGAATCCTTTTGATAAGGGCATATTGAGAACGCAAGACGTATTTATTATTCTGAGCGCTATCATCGAGATATTGAAAATCAGAGAGAATTTGATTACAATTTAATTTATTCGACATAGTATTTTTTGATTTTTTAAATCTTAAATCTCATTTATTATATCATTTATATTGTCAAAATTCATTATATATAGGTATATATATAGGTATATATAGGTATAGACAGCGCAACAAGAGATATAGATGTACGAAAGCGAGTCAAACTTGACCCCCATTTTTTGTATTTACAAAGGACAATACAACAATGGATTACATATATAGACAATACAACAATGGATTATATAGGACAATACAACACATAAACAGGGGGCTATATCTACATTCAACTAAACCACTCTACCCCCACAAAATCACCCAGGGTTGAATACAAAAACACATTCACACCGTGTGACGGTGTGACGTAGATTGTTTTTCAGTTGAATTTTGATCATTCTTAAAGCCCCAATAAGAGAACAGTTAGTATTGTGTATAAACTGACTAATACACGGAAGTCAATAGCAGTGGTGTGTGATTTTTACTCTTTCGTAACCTAATTGTGATTTTTGACAGCATCTAAACAAATCAGGATACTTGAAGAGGTATATAAAAAAAGAATATCATATTTTTAAGTACAAATTTATTTAATTCACTTTTTGACAGATCGAATATGTGATTATTCCCATGAGAGATACACGCAAATATGAGGTATTTTCGTAACAACAACAAAAGAGTTATATCTGTTTCAGAAGCTATACACACATGCCTACACGAGTTATTCCCCTTGATGTTATACACAGACAGTACAAAATGGAATTTAGATGTTAGGATATTTTATTGTAAATATTCAACTCGAATTCTGTTTTTAAAACGCTTGGAAAATGCCGAATTAGTAATATTTTCTGCAACGCGTCGAACCGAAGGCACACAAATATCAAAATATTTGCTGGCTTTAGTCATTTATTGAAATACTCTTTCTTCGTTAGTTTCTATACTGAGTGATTTTACAGGTCTTTTAGTGATAGCTCGTAAAGTATCCAATTTATTATTTTTTTGGACATCCATCAAAATGGTCAATTGCAAAACCGTCTTTGATCACCCCAAAGAAACATTCGAAAATGAATTTGTGATTAAGATGACCTTTCCCTGCAGCAGAAAATCTGAGTAATCCCTGATTATTAACCGTATCTAATGTTTTTTTTTCAGTCTGCGGTGTATGACAACACCATCACGATATGCTTCATAATTGCTGATCGTAGGATGTGGTTGAAATTATTGGTTCATTCATATACACAAGTATTATTTGTCTAATTCATTATTTGGTTGAATTATTACTTATTGAGAATCTAGTTATATAGTCTTGAGGTGATCTTATGATTTTGTCAGGAACAGAGTCAGAGTCCTTGACAAGTTTTTTTTTATTCTCTTATCATAATAGCGCTTAAGCTCCCAGTATCGCTTACCACCACAATTCAGACACAGCTGCGATTTTCCTCTCACACCAACCCCACATCGTATGCATGGTAACGGACCTAAGCTTCCACGTCGTACACTCTGTGAATGATATCTACAGAATTCATTTCTGTATCATTTGTTACAAACAGTTACTGATCCTATCAGAAGCCACTTACAGTGATTCATTATATATAAATTCTTTACTTAAATACTTCTTTTAATTATAATATGGAGGAGTTCGAGAGATAATCGAAAACAAAACCCTGGAAAAATGCTAAATTAAATCTCGATAGAGTATCCATAGATGTACCAGATAAGAGTCTAATAAGTGATAGAAGCATGATAGGTAAAATCCATGAGAGAATTAATGAATTTAAGCGCGATGGTGCATCTCACTATTGGTCATCATTCGAATCGATGGTGGTGTTGATGCTGCCATGAACGACCAAAGAGCAGCAGTGGTAATCTCGCATCTTAACCAGAAAAAGTATTTTTTTAGAGTGAAATTTATTATCCGTTCCGAAACAGGAAATTGGATTATACGCAACAAATTTGATCCTGTATTGAAAGATAAAAGAACTGTCACTGTGAGTCAGGATTCCAAACCAGGAACGCTGACTGGAATTGACGAACTGTATTACGAGAGATCTTATCCTGTAAGTGCAGTTGTTTATGGGATCTACCCAATAAACGACAAACCGAGTAATGAGAAATTAAAAACCATGAGACATCCGTCGTTGAATTGTGTAGCCGAACGAATAATAGAGCATTATACAAATACGTTGCATGGAAACAAATTGACGGATCTAAGACGTACAATAATAAATGAATGGGGGTTAGCAGTCCGGGAGAGCGGTGCAACAATTCAAAATGTAGCCAAACTAGAAAAGATACTAAAATTTCCAATACCCGTAACGACGATAACAGGAGAAGTATTATATGAACCGAAATATAAATCGAGAGGATCTCCAATCAAAATTATTGACCATAATGCACACGCTTGAACCTCCGCGGTAACAATATTTCCACGGGATAGAATCATAAAATACTACACGGGAAATTTGTTTGATTTATTTATGAGTTAAGTAAAAACGATCCTGTGTCAGTGTGGTTATTTCAGAGTTTTGAAGACGAAGAGTGTAAATGCGATCAATTTTTAAGACCTAACGGCGAAATATACTGTACTGAATCTCTTCACGACGAGATAAGAAAACTTGTTTGTGGTGTTTCAACGGACAACGACGAACAATTATTAACAAACTGTTTTACAATCCCGTTAGTTGCAGCTCATTTTGCGAGAAAGAAAAATCTGTGGAAACCAACAAGAGCTGAATTTCTATCAGATGTCCAATTAAGCTGTGTCAGGTTTGGCCATGGTGGATTATGGAATACCAAATATGAACCCGAAAGTGTTATTTCAGTTGATATGGTTGCGTGTTATCCAGGGAGGTTTCTCGGGTACGGAGAATGCTCTGAATATTTTAAACGATTTGGGCATCCTACACACGAGATGACCCGTGTTGCGATTAATGGACCACTTCCCGATTTCGATCTAACCGGATTTGCTCGTGTGGTATCATTTGAATTCGCTAAGGACTTCATCCGTGTTGTTATGCTTGGTTTGGTAGACATATATCTGAAAAACACTGGATGCCAATAGTGTTATTACGGTATATGATTGATTGTAAAATATTGATATCGCTGATTGTCAGTGAAACAATTATAACATATCGGCGCAAATTGAGGTCTGGTTACCACAACCCGATAGTCTAGATAGTATAATTAGCGAAAACAAAGAAAAATGCCCTTCACTCGACGAAGAATATATCGTTGGGTTGTCCAAGGAGATCTTTGAAGCTAGAAATAAACACGAAAAGATCTCGGTAGAAGAATAATTGGTAAATTCACCCAGGGTGGAATATATGATCACAAGCGACATTATTCACGATTAATTCTACATGATGTTGAATACGATTTTATAATCGCAGATACAACATCTAGAGGTATAAATGTCAATCGTAAAGACACTTTCTTGTCCGATGGAATAAAATTTGGTACAGTCGTTACTTACTTAGATGGAGATAATCTTAAGGGCTTCTATGCTGGCTAATGCTTCTATCAATTTACTTTCGATGATAAATAGATTTCCTGAATCCGCGGTTAGAGTCGCCACTGATTCATTTTACATAGATGTAAAACACAGCGAAGCAGTGGCTGAATTTACAAATTCCGACGATTGTTGGGGATCATTGTTGGGGATCATGGAGAATTAAAAAGGAAACATTGCGTGATTATTCTAAATCAGCAGATGTTACAATTGAAAACAAATACTTGAAAAATAATCAGATATCAGAACTATCTAGTGCGCCTTCGTGTTCCGATCCAGTATGTAGATATAAAACCAGTTACTTAAACGGTTGGGATGGATCTGGGAAGATGGCTAGTGTGATCAAATTATTTCGAGGGAAATCAAACATGATTGTGCTAACACCATCACACAGACTTGCAAGAGAGATGAAACAGCGAGGAGTTAATGCAAACACTTATCACAATTTTTTCGATGGAAAAATGACGCATGGACTCCTGATCGAATGGGCGAGAAATATATTCCTGAAATTATTATTTGGGATGAGATATGCACAGTGTCGTTAGATGTATTAAAACTGTTTCTTGATTGGCTATTGCTAGCGAATACAACTGTGATAATGTGTGGTGATCATGGTCAACCACCACCATTTGTCAGTTTATCTCCACATGATTGACTAAAGACATTTGTAGACTATTATGAAGAAATTAATACTGATCACAGATCACTTGATAATGAATTAAGTGAGTTCAAAAAAATTAATTAGATTACAATCGGATAAAATCCAGTGTGAAATAGCGCGTGAAATAATTTCAGAAACCCCTTTGAATGATTTTTGGGAAGCGTGGAGACGAAACGATTTGACAATGGCAAGAAGAAAGATAATCAGAGATACATTTCAGATGCAGTTATTTAAAGCACAGAAACAAAAATTCGCAACACTTCCAGTGCCATTGTGTTATAGGCCTACAGATACACGAAGACAGAATATTGTAATTGATATTCCAGGACAGATTGAAAAACAAATTGTCGTGATAAATGATATTATGTCGGTTGATATCAGTGTTGTCGAAGATGCATTGCGTGCTGATAAATCGCCATGGACGCTAGGATTCGCAGCGACGATACATTCTTCACAGGGATTGACTATATCCGATACGATTGTTTGGATCGTAGATGATCGCATCGAGTGGTCAAATTTAGTTTACTTGGCAGTATCCAGACTACGAAGAATAAATCAACTTCGAAGAGTTGTTTTAAATGCTAATGACACTACAATAAGTGATATTGATAGCGATGACATAATCAGAAAAAACTCGCTGGTTATAAACAACAGGATAAAAAAAAACAGAATTTGATATTGATGCTGAATTTATAATTACGCTGAAACAACAACAGAATAATCACTGCGCGAGTTGTAATTGTATAATGCGTTGGTGTTGGTCGGATAAAGATCCTCGCCAATTTACCGCAGACAGAAAAGATAGCAGTATTGGTCATACCAGAGGTAATGTGATGTTGACTTGTCTTGAGTGTAACAGACGAAGAGGTGCTAGTTAAGACCACGTGGTGGTAATTGAGTATCCTCGGGTATCACTTATAATTGTTCACGTGTAAATCCGCGCTGAGGAGCAGTTGAATCTAATCTATAGATTGCTGGTCTACCCGTGGATCTTGTTATGGTAGATATTTTATGTGTAGTGACACTCCAAATAGGATCAATAGCTCTTTTGTGTAGCACCTTCAAGCTCTCCTGGTTCATATAAATATCTCACAGTGACATTACCGAGTATTGGTTGTTTTGAAAAATCATTTTGTGGATTTTGTCCACGAATATACTTTTTTTGATGGCGTTTCATTATTTAGCGCGGTAATTACACCTGGTAATCTCTTGACCCATTCACGAAGTCGTGTATCCTGGATAAATTCCTTCGCGTATTGATATCCAAATAACCGCTCAGCATGTGTCCGATTAAATCGTTCAAACATTGCCTGATCTTTATGTAGTATGTCCTCGTCTGATAGTGACATTATGATGCATCAATGTTGATAACACTACACCTTGAAATTCCTTGCCAGGATCAACCTGCAATAAATTTGGTAACTGCAGAGAACCTCGTCGATAAATTCTTTCAAACGCAGAAGCTACTTCAGTTGATGACTTCCTCGCTAGTGGTTCTGCTTGTTTGTATCTACTCGCAACATCAACTACGGTTAGCGCGTATTCGTATGTTTATTTATTAACAGTATCATGCTGCAGAAATAATATATCAGCCTGATGAACTTCATTAGGGACGCTGACATCAAAATGTGAGAATTTAATTTGATTAGGCGGTGCTGGATAATCTGCCATATCGCCTGTTTGGATAACCGATCCGCCGCAGTGGTATTTTTCACTTTTGCGGCGTCGAAGAGTTTATCGATTGCTGATTTATCCCTCCAGTATCCTCTTGGGGAATAATAAATAGATTCTATGTTGTTATTAATTACCAGCACCAAGCATTAATTTACTTTTCATCGCCGATTTTATCAACCACGAAGCTAATTTTGCTTTGAAAGATTTATCAGTGATAGAATTTAACGCATTAATCAATTTCACATCTGCGATATGTCTGTGTTGCAGATTGCTGCTTTTATAAGCAACATCATGAGTATGACACGCCTTATCAATAGCGTTTATTAGATATTCACCGGGTCGGGGTTGGTTTTGATCATCGAGTCTGATGTCAAGTCTGGTTCCAGGTTCACAATAACTATAACCTGGAAGGTGTTTTTCTCCTGGATATTCTGCCCATGGAGTCCTTGAAAGCTTTGCTAGTTTGGCTGCAATATCACCTGCTCGTTTTTTAAAAAAAAAATCATTAGAAACAAATCTATTTTTTGTGTACCACATTGTACACACTTACCAGCAAGTGTAGATCTGTTATTACTTGTTGTAATTGTTGTCAAGTCGTTTGTGCTAGTACGCTTCTTACATTTCACACAATATAGATCCATAATTTAATTTATAATAACATGAATGTATTGATTTTTCGGCGACAAAAACACGAGAACCACTTAAGCATCATGCAGCGATACCAAATTCTATTCGCATGATTATAATTGGACCATCTGGAAGTGGCAAGACACAGTTGTTACTTTAATTTAATAACGAGATGGATGAAATGGGACAAGTTGTATTTAGCAGCCCGGAGTGTAGATGATCAGCGATGTTTTGAGGTGTTAAGGATTTTAACGAGAAAGCAAAATCAAAAATCGATGAGGATATTATTGAATTCATAACCGATATCGAAGAAGCACCGAGTGTTCATTCTCTTGATAGAAGTATTAACAATTTAGTCGTATATGATGATGTGATGTTGGACAATCAAAAGAATCCAGCTAGGATATTTTCCAGAGGTAGGCATAGAAATACTGATGTGATATATGTTACTCAGAGATATACATAAATACCAAAATTAATCAGGGAAAACCGTTATACTCTTGCTGTATTTAATTGAGTTGACACACATACACTACGAAATATTCACCAGACCTGGTGCAGTGGAGATATGGATTATAATCTCTTTAGAAATTTCTTTAGTTACGCTCAGTCAATACCACATGGATTTGTAACGATAAATTTGCATGACCCTAGATCAAGATATCGTATCGGACTTGATAAAATATTTGTTTAGAACCATAACAATTTCGGTCTCCGTAGGTTTCAAAACTCGGTGTATTTACTTTATCTCTTTAGCGTCTATGGTCCAATCTCCCTCTAGGTTTGGTCTGCCTAAAATAGTTTCGTTTTGAAATAGTTTCGGTTTGTCTGAAATAGTTTCGGTCTTTCAACACTTTTTTAGTTTTGTCTGAATTAGTTTAGGTTTGTTTGAATTAGTTTCGGTCTGTCCACCCTCTTTGCTGCTAAAATTTTAGTACCAATTACACCAGTTATGAAATTGTGTCCTGTACATTGACATTTACATCGATCGTTGTGATCATCCTAACCCATCCATTAAAGGAGATCGTTTACGAGATTGGACAGACGAGCACCCCGAAAACAAGATTCTCCAATGTGTTAGCTTCAGGGCTAAAAAGTACGGGTACGATTACTGAGACAAACGAGGAGAATATAATGCCATCTATAAAGCCAAAATATTGACGCTGAATCATCGAACGAGTCAAATGGTAAAAGACGCTTCAAAGTCTGGAGAGAATCAACACTCTAGTGTGACCACCTACAAGCCGCGCAAAATTGTAGGATTAACAATTCACTAAATCAAGAGTTGTGTTGGGAATAAATGTTGCAATTTCTCGACAGAAAGCGAGTACAACTTCCACACCACTCAACATTACTGTACAGACACGATGATATCGACCAGTATAAAAATAGGAAGACATCAAAAACTTACACTTCATTACGAAGAGAAAAACAAGGACTGAAAAAAATGAATCATTTCTCACAGCAAGTATAGAGCGAGGAACTCAAGTTCAAGAATAAATCGACTGCAATGCTATTCCCTACGATCGCATTGATGCCATACATGTGGCATAATCAATTCCACACTGCATGGCAACTTCTCTAATGCTACGATAGAAAGTGTTTATGTGCCTCTACCACCCTATGCATGCGAAAGTGATGGCGTGTTTTTTTAATGCCAACGATCATACACTTTTACTCGTGACGGTGATACCATTTTTCTACCATCATATGGATCTCATATATGCCTAAGTAAACTACTTCGGGTATAACCACCACTTCATCTAAATGCGCCGATCAAAGACGAACGCTTAATGTGACAGTCATATAAAAACATTGCAGAAATTAAAACCGAATTCTGGACATCAGTACCATTCTCGAGATCGACACAAGTGAAAAACTATTCTGCACGGAAAAAATAGAGACTGGCAAAGGTGTAGAGTCTCAAAGAACATTAAATATTATTCATAATATACTAGGGTACACTTGAATCGAAAATGATGTGCAGTGATTCGTATATGTTGCGCTTTAATCCGTTTTGATTTTCAGTTTAGAGATGTCACGTGGTCACTTTTGAATTCTGAATAAACGTGTCATGAAAACACAACTATTCATTTTTAACGGCATCATAGAAGAAGATGAAGAAGAAATTAAACTTTGATTTACACTCAGAGGGCACCATCGTAATGCCAGTGTCATTTACAGTACCTAACATTTGTTGCAACAAATAAATGACCATCATGGCTTCAGTTTCAATGTTAATTACATTGTTGTGTTTAAACGTTCCAGGGACAAATCACAGGAGGTTAGTCAATCAGCTAGAAAATCCTTCGACCCTTTTTGCGTATGACGATGACACTTCACGCCTACTTTCTCATCGAATTAAAGCCAACTACACTCGATTATTTGCGACCTTTTCTCATTATTTGCCTGTCAGAAAGCCGTATTTAGACAGTTTCAACATTGGAATGAATGGAGAACTGCGGAAAAATAGTCAATTATCGATTGGGAATGTCGCGGTGAAACTACACTTTCGAAGATTATTCTTTAGCAACTTGTAAGTCTTGTATCTATGAACCAAGGACATGATTTACGAGATCTGCTCAAATATGCGTTTTGTTTAGGGACTAGCGTCTTAAAACCGATGGTGACACGAGGATTGCACACTTTCAAAGATGCTGACATTACGCAAGAAAAAGTATTTCTCCAAAATATCCCCATTGACAAACAAAATCCCGAAGAGATCATCTTGAGAGAGGGTAAATATATTGCTTCGAACTGGAAAAGACCTCATGGCTCGCATAAAGATTCTTATAAATCCAACTGACCAATTCATTTATTCCTCATTCACGCCACAGCGAAGACAAGGTTGATAGTGACACCAATAACCCTCAAGAACTCATAAACAAGATACAAAAAAAGACTGAAAAGAAGAACAGTTAGATAAGTAGACGTCTTTGATTATTAAAAAAACATGATGCACCGAGAGTTTTGTAAATGGTCATAGTAAGAACTTATCTGTTCGCCAAGCCACCTAATGATGACTATGCGAAATTCCCAATGGATGTAATTTCATCCCATCTCGTCTATGACTGTCTCAGCCCCTATCGAGTTTGAAATGAGAGGGCAAGCTAAAGACTACATCGATCTAAATAGCAGTTTCTTATGCTTGAAGGTCAAAGGTCTAAATACGACCAAACCAGCCCTTAGATAATGAGAAAATATCTCATGTCAACAATTGTATGCATTCTTAGTTCAGCGAATTAGATTTTTACTTCAATAAGAAACTGGTCAGCAGCAGCATCTATAAGTATACGCACCAAGCGTTCCTAGACAATCTCTGAACGTGCGGAAAAGAAGCCAAGAACACTCGCTGGATGCGTACTAAGGAAACCTGACACGCCGGGCAAGTTGGAGAACACATAATGTATAGTCCGGACAACGATTTGGGATACAACGGCCGTCGAAACAAAAACAAAAATGGGGACAGTTCAGAACTGTTGGAGCAGTTGCATTTGGACATGTGGTTGCAACACCTGTATTCACTGAACAAAGTGGATGTTCGCCTGAAACTGAATCGTAGCAGTGCTGATTTCCATTTAATAGTTGATGATCGCAATACTAAACCATTATAGAAGAAGCCACACTCTACAAGCTCCGTGTGGAAATGTGGGAAACGACATTAGTCATACTTTGAGCATAACGGCTGCCAAGTAAATTTCCACTCATTACAATCTGGCCAAATTCATGTTAATCTTCAATTTGTGCAAGCTTTGCCGAGACGGGAAACGCAATCTTGTATGTATAATTTGACATTGCTCTGGAAATCAACGCTTGAAAGAAGTGATTCTAGATTGCTGAAAGCTATGGAATAATCTTGTTCTTCTTTGGATTGTAGAGACTTTTTGGAGATGGGGAACGAAGATCTTTTTAAATCAGAAACAAAATAAAATAAAATACTACCGAAGAAAAAGACAGAGACCGTCTGGTTGTTGACAGGGCCTAAACAAAAAAAACATTTAGTCTCCTGTTATACTAAGCACCTGGCTGAAAGTTATAACTCACAATAATTGTTATAGACGTCAAAAGGATCATCTCGGACAGATTCATCACGACAAATGCATGATGTAAACCAAGAATAAAATTGGAAGAGTGTCTGGATGACGCTTGGGGTCTAATCTCGGAAGAGAAAATTGTCGCATCAGTGGTATAAAGAAGTTCTCGACAATTCCTCTCCTCCATTTTTCTTCTCTGGAGATCCAGTCCATCGAAGCTCTCTTTCCACAGAGTTAGTAGACGGAAAGTAAAGTTACTTACTTGACAGACATTTTCAAAGAAAAAGTTAGTACTGAATTGATGACATATTATTACCTGTAAAAACAAAACAAAATATATACATGGGAACTTTGCCTTCTGACGCACATTTGTACACAGCTTATTTGAATCATGTTTTGTGTGCCAAAGATAAACGTCTTCATCGCAAATCTAAAGACACTTAAGCCTATGTCATCAACACCAACGTTAGTCAGCCCATTAGGTAGGCATCTAATTTCCTAACGATTGCAGTGTGGACTAAATTTTAAACTTATATATCAAATCATGACCATAATGTATGACACAAGAATCCCTCTTATTTGTCAAACAGTCACTTATAAGAATGAGATATGATACCCATAATGTTAACTCAGATATACCGTTTAATATTGAATGGAGTCACTGCTATGTTATCTGTCAACTATTCATGAGATTGATCTACGACACTCTTGCATGTATCCCAAAGTCACTGCTGCGTAATGTGTCAAACAAAGACAAAGGGTGTTATTGGTAATAAGGCTGTCGGTGTAGTTGGTGATCTCGCTGGTAGCGCATTTAATACCGCAAAAATAGGCTTATGTCGTTAGTTCGAAGAAAACAAAAACCAGCACCAGTAAAACTACCGTCTACTGAATTGATGCCACCTCGAGTGAGTCAAGTAATCAACGATATAGTAAATAAAAAATTAGCTCCATTCGCACAATCTCGCGATGATGAATCTCAAAGAAATATTGTTGCGAATTTGGTTGCTGGTTCTGGTTTTAAATGATCATGATTTAGATCGACAACTATATAATAAATGTTCCAATCGATTTCAGATGAAGCCTTTGATATGGATGCTCCAGTACAAAAAACGATTCTGTACGTGATTATCAATTTTCCTCATATAAATGCTAGATCACGAATTGAACTTCGGTTTGATGATACATCTAAATACATCTTGCCGAGCGAGGCGTTCATTGAGGTGGAGGGGAGACTAGTACAAGCTGATGATACTCCATATAATAATCTTCAACTACCGCGGTAGGGTTTGTCAACAATGGTATAATGGCGTTTCTCAGTAGTGCGCAGTATATGATTAATTTTAACAGGATTGAATCCACCGATAACGACGTTGATGTTGCAACAACAATACTGGGTTTAGCGAGATACTCCGATGATTTTATCAAATCTGCCGGTCATTCAATGATGTTCGCGAAGGATATCACTGACTAGGGCGATAAAAATCAACTTGTTGTAAGAAGACCAAAGAGGGTTTCAGCTGCTGATGATGATGCTGACGTTGAAGCTATTGTTATAGGTAATAATGATAATTTTAATCTGGGAGTTGCAACACAAAAACTGATGTTAGATCGCAATGGCAGATTTTCATATGTGATTCCGTTGTCTAATATATTTGGATTTTGTAGAAATGTTAAGCGCGTTATCTTTGGAGCCAGTCATACTGTAGTTCTTATGAGAAAATCAAATGATGATGATGCGCTCTGGAACGCTGCTGCTGGTGTTGCCGATGGTAGAGTAGATCTATCCAAACTAGCTCTATGGATGCCAATCATGACCCCATCGGTAACCGTAGAAACACGGTTGCTATCGGTTATGGATCATGGAGGAAAATCATTGTTGTCATGGTTGGATATTACAACAGCTACCACAACAAATAAAACAGTTGGTACGTTTACTTGACAGGTTGCCTTAACAACATATATCACCGCGCCCAGATATATTTTCATCGCGTTTCAAAACTAAAATAGAGTAGAAGGAGAACATAAACAACAGCATAGTCATATGATATTATATAAAATGAATGTCAGCGAGGTATCATTACGAATAAGCAATCAACATGAACCTGCCGAGAATATTATCATCGTCTATCCTAATAATCAAATAGGTCGCGTGTATCATCCTTTGTGGTCTTTCATGGGACGCAATCAAAATATTGATACTGTACTACAAATATCACAATATGATTTCCAAAATTTGTATCCCATCTATTAGTTTTCATTGCAACATCTCGATTTGTCTAGACATTCTGTCGTCGATGTAAAATTTCAAGCTCGTATAGGAGAACTTCCTATTATTTCGGCACCAGGTGTAAATCCGGTTGTACGTGGGTCGTTTAGAGGAATTGCTGTTATTCTTATTGATAAAACGATGACGCTCGAAGGTGGTGGTGAAAAAATGAGAGTAATTGATGCACCAATAGAGAAAACATGTAAAATGTTTAAAAACACAATTAGATGATTTGTTATCTAAACAAATGTCGTATAGTCATGTTAATGTCACCTTGACACCTGGTCAGGCAAAGAAACTATAATCGAAAAACTCTACTACATGCGGCGGAAAGATACTCTTGAAACGTGATTAGATAAAAGGAGGACCAAAAAAACTATCGCTGACTAAAACTCAACTTAATCGCTTCAACAGGGCGATAAAAGCAAACACAGGAGTACAATTAGAATATTTTCACCTACTGCAATTTCTAACATGGTAAAATCCGGTGGGTTTGTCCCTCTTCTTTCCGCGATTCCTGGGTTACTCGCCGCCGCGGCCCCAGCACTCGCTACAGGTGTTCTTTCTGGTGCTGCTGGTTTTGGTGCAGAAAAGATAACATGACAAGGATACAAAAAAGTGAAAAGGTCTTAGACTACCAGGCAGCAGATTTACCCGATACGGAGCAGGATTAAGACTCCCTGGAAGTATCCGATCATAACACCGATGTGAAATTTTGATTTAATCGCTGCGATAAAAAAAACTCCTTGATAAAACATTTCAGTGGTGTTTTCATGAAAGATCAATTACCATCGATCTCAGAAACTGGTATAATTAATCTCGATGATAACATCGGACCTGGAACTCATTGGGTCGCGTACGCGATACATCCTAAATCAATTATTTGTTTTGACTCGTAGCGCCACCAAAAGAATTTCTCAAATACGTCAACGGGTTAAAGCCTCTTGTCTGGTATTCAACGTTGCCCACGCAGACATTAACAGATTTTCCATTATGTGGTCGAGAAGTCCTTAATGTGTTAACCGCTATCTCAAAATCTTCTAAACTACCTCATAAAACCGTACACGAATACACCAGTAATAACTTTTAAATGAGATCATAAATCGTATAATGGTAGATATTTGGGGAAGATCACTCTCACGTACAGGAAAAACCAAAGGAGTTTCCCTCGAAGAAGTAAAGAAGCTTATATCACAAGCGTTATCAGAAACATTAAATATTGTATGTGTGGCACATGATTAAATCGTTGTATTTCAGGATCGTCAGGGTAAATTGAAAACTAGTAATAATTCTTTTTGTGATAATTTAGTTATATCGGGCCCGGTAATAAGCGATGATATCGCGGTGTTTGATGCTCGGGGTAAAGTCAAATCCGGTGATAAAATTACAACCATCAAAGATAAAATAATAGCGTTGAGAGACGATTATCTGACGCAAGTAATAGAGTTTAACACCCATGTACATTATTATATTGGTCTCTCAAATCAATTTGTAGATTTTCACATACATATAGACCAGTTTAACGATCATGTAGATAAATATAATTCTCACGTAAATCAATTTGCAGGATTACAAAAAAGTGTTACAGGTGTTCAACTTCCTATTGCTAATTTCTTTGGTGTTCCACCGGTGACCACGCCGAAGCTCGCAGAAATAAAAACCGCTATTTACGATCTAAAAGAAATACGTGAAGAATATAAAGAACATGTCAAAAAAACAGTTTATATGTCTTCGTAATAATTTTGGAAGAGTTGACGACGCCCTTGATGCCTTTTGTGGTAAACCAGCAGCTGTTCCTATACAACTCACTGAAATTAAAACATCCATCGACGAGATCAAGAAAACTCACGAGGCCATCAAAGATGATTTTTCAAGGATGAATGTACACTCGATAAAAAAAAATCCTCATGAGAAAACCGTCAATGTGATATATACGATCCAACATGGATCATTTGCTTGGACCCTTACAAATAATAAACTATATATCACTGCGACCGTCAAAGGTATGTATAGACTAACATTGGTGTCGCAAGACCCAATTTAATATTTCATCGACGATTTCAACTGGAGTCAATAATGTAATATCATCAATCATCTACAAAGATTCAACTGAGCGATTCACAATAACAGCCACCGATGATAAATTTGCTAGGGTATCAATAACCTGGTACGTGGAATTGTAGCAGATTTAAATAAACAACTTATTTGAAATCTTCTATTGTAAATAAAAATATAAACAATAACTTTATCATCGACAACTCAGCAATATCGCTATGATCAGGTAGAGAAACTCAAATTGTTCACCGAGGAGTATCAAACGAAGATAAAATAATATTATAAGAATTACCGCCGTTGACGTTATCGTGTATTTAGTTTTAGGTTTAATTTCCGGGGCTGTTATAATACTTTCTTCGGTGACCATGGTCACCCCAATAACTGTTCCAATTTGTATATCTGCGGCGACAACCATTGCAGGAGTAATCTCAATAATAACAAAAAAAAAATCATCGTGTTGTCAACATAAAGTACATGACTACGTAGTTAAATTTCATATCGTGTCAACGGCGAACTCACAATTATCCACGATGATATCATCGTCGTTCGATGACACGTTATTATCCGACAATGAATTCTCCGCGATGGTACGCGTTTATGACTCCTCGATGTGAAAATTAGAAACACAACACGAATATAATGGCATCCCTGCAAGAACTATTTCAACGAATAGTGTAAAATATCACTCCGGGGAAAACCACGTTGATATCAACGACATCGAATAACCCAGAATTCAGCATTGAATTTCCAACTCCGATTCAGGCAAAGAGATTGCGTTAACTCAACTTCGATTATACTACAGTTGGCCCAATATCAGATCAGAACCATTTGCACGAAAACCACTCAATAACAGTTTTGTATACAAATAAACAAAATGGAACTCCCGATTGGCAAATAATATATCTTCCAAAAGGTGCTTATGACATCGAAGATATCAACGATGAGATTCAACGTAGAATAAAATCTATCACGGGAGTAGAATCTCCGATCAACTTAACTGTTCATGAACCATCAATTTCAACCGCGATAAAAGCTATTTCGGGTTGGCCCGAAAAATCACCATACGAAAAAGAACTAGGCGAACTACAAATTCCCCTACGAGATGAACCATCCCGGGAAATTCCTGAACCTGTAAAAAATGATTTTTACGATTTTGGTTCAATATGGTATCCTCAATTTACAAATTATCCTGACACATCTACCGCACATAAAATACTCCGTTGAATAAGTGGACATGTCCATGCAGAATATATAACACCAACTGATCCCAAAGTAACGTTTATATGGAGTTTTTATCATTTCGACGATTATGATAATCCTTCGCGTGATCCTATAACCAAGAGACTACCTCAATATGTCTGGGATAGATATGGAAACTCCGTGTTTATTTGGATAAAATTACAAACGAACACAAGAAACAGAACAATTACGGAAATATTTTCAGGAGTATCTCCTCGATATAACAACTCCGCGTGATAAAATCCACAAACAAACTAGCATATTATATTCTCTTATACACGATATGGAAATTCTCAATGCGAATTTTCTAGAGATTATAAAAAATCAAACCGGATTTGAGTCAGATACTACCAGACAAAGATTTATGACCACGTATTCGTTAACAGAGGAAACATTAGCCAATTACAAATTTCCTGGATATACCGTAACCGAGTTGAAAAAAATCACTTAATGATCTCATCGACGAATATTTTCCACCGATACATGCCGCGTGGAGAAAACTAACCGAGGAGAGTAACCCTATTGTAGAATGTTATAATAAAATAAGAAAATTGCAAAAGAAAATTTATGATGACGTTCTCCGATACAATAATGCCCCCGACGGAACATGTAGACATGTATCACCGGGTAACGTCGAAATAACATCAATTCTCGCGATACATCTTATTTGTGATGTCGTGTTGGGTAGTTATAGCGCTGATACATCATTGTAAACACGGGTTGATCTAGGTTACATCTTATATACGTTTTCCCCGCAGGTTTCCCCCGGGAAACTTAATCATACAAAGACCGGTTAATTCAACATACTTGGCAACCAGTAACCCCTGGATAACAAGAATGAATTTCAAACTAGTAGATTAAGATTTTAATTTGATAGATCTATCAAATGAACAACTGCAAATTGCAATAGATGTAAAATAATAATTGAAATTCCGAGGAATTTTTCCAATTGCAGAATTTCTCAATTAAAACTTATATTAACTGTTACAATATGTAAGCACGAGTATTCGTTTACGACAAAGATAAACTTGAAGATGATATTAAAAGATCGTTCAAGAAACCACTTGTTGGTAATTTTGAACTCGTCGTAGATAACCTCGGCAATGAGAAATTTCTACTGACGGATCATTAAAGGGAACAACTTTAGCGTGATACTATAACAATAATTAACTGTAATCGTGATCAGATAGTGAACTACGCTCACTCGTGTATCGCTCTGGAACGTCTCAAGTAAATATTATCTTGGAATTCTCCTGAATAATCCACAGAGACAAGTCTCCCTGAAAATTAAAATTAAAAAAAAATATTTACAAATCCGAAATTTCAATGAGAATTAATTAATTATTTTCATTAAAATATCTTTGAAAAAAAAATTTGTGTGAAAAATCCAGCAAATTTTGCATGCGATTGTAATTTTTGACTAATTTTCGAGTATTATTTTTTTATTCCCACAATCTTTGACCTTAATGTTTGACCAACATTTCGACTGTAATTGTTTTGACAAATAAATCTACGATTGTTATATGAGAGCACCAACTTATCTCACCAGCGAAGACGAAAAAAAAAAAAAAATGACGTTGAGAGGTGTCCAGATAATTCAAGATAGGATTATCGCGGTTATACAAATTATGGTCAAAGAACCCCATATCAGCTGTAACGAAAGGTTTCCCTGAAGAATATCGCAGTGCAATACAAAAAACAGCGTATAACACAACGAGAACTCAACGAAGAAATTTTCGGGCTAAAGAATGAAATTGCCGTGTTGCAGGGAAAACAAGATCAACCCAGGATTACTCTGTATGATATGACAACAAGGTACAACGAGGTAATAACAGAGAGGAACAAGTCTATCGTCAAATATGAAAAAGCGCTCGAGGAATTAAAAAAAACCCCAAAAGCTGATTTGACAACGAAAATTATAAAACGAAAACACCACAATGATGAGCTGAAGGAAAAATATGACAATGTTGTAAAATATCACGAAGAGTTAACCGCTTTGTTAATAAAAATACGGGGACATAGAACTAGATAAAGCATTCGCCGGTAATTCAAAAATGAACCTGTAAGGAGTTTCGAAGAAGGAAAACCGTTATTTGCAGATTCTCCGATCTTAAAAAATCAACTCCGAGATCTTTTATAGTAAAGTCATAGATTTTCATGATAAGATGAAAATCCAAAGGATTCTAATCCAACAACATCTTTTCGAATTCATCAATGAGAACCTTTCTTCGACGTTCTTCAGCAAATGTTTCTGTGATGTCATTGTCAATCTTTTTGATTAGTTTGGAAGCGGGTACCAACAGTTTTAGTTTATCATGAATTTTACAAATGATCTTATCTCGTGCTTCTATCATCAACTTAATAATTCTATATTCGTTTTTATGTGACGGAATTCTCTTGTCTCGCATTGATTTAACACCTGCATATTCCTCGGTGATAAAATCGCTAGTAAATGTCGGTAATATTTTCGTCGTTCATATATCTATAGAAAATCTTTTGATTAATTAATTATATGTCTCAAGCAATTTTTAAAAAATTAGAATCGGTTGAATGAAATTTTTTTAGAATTTTTATCGAAGATTTTCCAAATTAATCATTGTAAAGAAATGAAACCCAACAATGAAATCTTTTTGAATATGCTGCTAGTTGTATATCATCGGCAACTTATTGTATAGATTGATGATGAATATCATAATATCTTTCGGCGGAACGTGTTGATGGAAAATAACTCGTTGTGTTATCAATGATTGCTATAACAGGTCGACGTTGGGTTGATTTAATCCTCGGAGTTGAATTTAGATTATTTTCTCTTGGGGTCACCGCTCTCAAATTTTCTATACGATTATCAAGTTTATTTCGGTTGATGTGATCAACAACTAATCCTTTACCGATTGGACCATCAAAACATTCTTTAATAAATCGATGAGCTAAATAATCTGTTTCTTGTTCACCATTATATACAGTAACCAATATCTCTATTATTCATCCGGCCAATCTTTTTCTGTAGTCTACGTTCTATAATGATTCCACATCTGGATGCTTCGTAATCGATGTAAATCGGATGAGGAATGAATTCAATCTGATCCATATATTTCTTGGCTAAATTACTCGTTTAATAGTTTTTGTTGATAATCTCCGGTAATAGAACCCAATTCATCAATTACAATGTTATATTTTCGTGAATAGTATCTAGCTAGTTCACGAAATCTTTTACCACCACAATCGAGACATAATTTAGTCTTTCCTCGTAATCCAAATCCACATTTGATACCTTTCACGAGTCCACGAGAACCATTCTTGATTTGTTGTTTATGAAAAGCTCAGTACTCTCCAAAACATCTTCATCCACATAAACCATTATTTGTTTTCCATATCCATTTATAATTGTATTGCGCCATCGCTATATTATACATATATCAATGTTAAATTTAATTGAAGATATAATTTGCTTGATATATATAATTTGCTTGATATATATATATATATATATATATATATATATATATATATATATATATATATATATATATATATATATATATATATATATATATATATGTATAGTATTCATGACATCGATTACATCAAAACATACACCCGACGAAAGAAAAAATTTGACCTCGATGAGAAAATAAAACCACGACGTTGGAAATCAAGAATCATAAATAGTATAAACATCATCTTACGACGATAAAACCATGACAAAAAAACTTGCCAAGAAAATACTATCAATGATGGATTTCAAAAATGTTAAATATTTCATGCTGGCCAAGTACACAAAACTTCAACAAGGAGATCAACAAAAACAAACATGGACAATATTTAATCATCGTGAACTTGTATTAGATTCGATGAAAACATTTGTAATTTTGACCGATAAAACTAAACCTGGTACATTGATTGGAATCGATAATAAATATTACAATCAATCATATCCGTTTAACGCGGTAACATATGGAATTTTTTCAATAAATACCTCAGATATTAAAAAACTATCCCCGATGAAAATTTCAACGGTGTTTAATTGTGCTGCTGAACGAGTCATAGAACAATTTAAAAAACACCAAACGAGGTAATGGATTAACCGAGTTAAGAAAATCTATACTAACTGCGTGGGCTGAGTCAATAAAACAAACAGGAGCTTCAATAAATGATATTGCTGAGTTGGAAATAAAATAAAAATTCCAATAACTGTAAAATTATAACCGGAGAGGTTTTACGTGAATCTGGTAATTATAAAAAGGAGTGATTCCAACAGAAATCATCGATCATAATTCTCATGCGTGGAGTAATTCCGTAATAATATTTCCAGTATCACGAACAGTAAAATATTATCACGGAGATATATTTGATTGCATCTACGAGATTAATAAAACAGATCCAGTATCTGTGTGGTTGTTTAAGAGCGATGAACAACAAGGAGGATACGATCAATTTGTTAGAACCAATGGAGACTTATATCGAGCAGAAGCTCTTAAAAACATAAATGAATAATCTCGTGTTGAAGTATACCGACAACACCGACGAAATTACCCAAAATCGTTTTACGGTGCCATCAGTTGCAGCGCATTTTGCCAGAGAAAACAAAATTCACGGAAACCAACCAGATACGATTTTCTTAAAGATGTTTAGGATAGTTGTGTAGCATATGGTCATGGTGGATTATGGAATACAAAATATGATATACGGGATATGATTTCCATAGACATGGCAGCGTGCTACCCAGGAAGTTTTCTCGGGAAATGCAACGAATATTTTAAACGATTTGGTCATCCGACACATGAAATGACAAGAGTAGCGATAAATGGAACATTACCAGACCTTGATTTAACAGGATTTGCCAGGGTGACATCATTTAAATTTGCAGATAATCTTCATCAGATATTTTATCGCTGGATAGGAAAACATCTTTGTGTGAAAAAATGGGCTCCGATAGCGTTATTGAGGTTTTGTGAGATAAACATATGTTGATAAAGTTAACGGTTTCCACCGCAATAATTTCATATCGGGCGCAGAAGGATATTTGGTTACCAATCCCTGAAAAACATGATTAAGATCATCGAGTTTATGTTATGTAACAATAAATTTACAATCAATGATAACCAGATTCGCTGATATCGCCGTTAGAGTCGCGACCGACTCATTCTTTTTTGACAAAAATACCGGAAATCCGTTGAAGAGTATACTACTTTGGAATGTGATTGGGGAACCTGGAGAATAAAACAGGAAACGCTACACGAGTACAGAGTCAGCTGACGCCCTAATGGAAGATAATTACCGCGAGGATACCAACGATGATATATCATCATATCCTTCTGTGTATGATCCAATAACAAGATATAAAACTAGTTATCTAAATGGTCCAGGAGGATGCGGAAAGACAACACGAGTAATCGATTAGTTTAAGAAAACCGCTGACATGATCGTGTTGACTCCAACTCATCGTCATGCCAGACAGATGACATCGCGAGGAGTTAACGCGTGCACGTATCATAGTTTCTTTCAATGGAGTGGAACCGAGTGGCCTCTCGATCGTATGGGAACGAAACATATTCCTGAGATAGTTATATGGGATGAAATAGATACAGTATCGTTGACGTTGATCACCCATCGATGATAAACGATCTCGTGAATGGGTTAAACGATTACCAGAGATGGTTGCAGCGATCAACAATGATAACAGAGCGATAAATATGAAACCGGTTACCGCGATAACAAAAAAAAATATATAACAATCCCAAAAAGAGATTTCCCATCGCCGATCCTACCTAGTAATGTCACCGTGAGATATTTATATGAACCTGGTGAGCTTGAAGGTTGTAGAAGATCAGCTGATCCGATATGGAGTACCAACGCACATAAAATATTTTCCACGATAACATCTATAAACAGACCAGCGATATATAAATTGGATCCAACTGCGCCACAACGAGGATTTACTCGTAAATAATTACAGGTTATTCCGGATGATACTCAGTTACCACCAACTAATCTCAACTGATACAATGATTTCGATTACATTCCAGACAAGTGAATGTTACATTATCTCGGGTATGACCACGACTATTATCTTTTCTATCTGCGGTAAATTGTTGGGGAGATTTTCCTGACCACGTCATGAAACAATTAAACTAGAATAGTGATGATCTTGTTGTTGTTTTAGTGCTAAAATAAATTTTACATCAAGAACAAATTCTTTGTTTCTTTATTTGTCTTGTTGTTTATATCCGGCAAGTTTTTTTCTTATCGTTTTATTATCGGTTACGTCAACGATATTTTTTTCATCGTTGAAATCAACGTAAACTAGCCGAAGTTTATTTATTCTTCGTACTCGTGACACAGCAAGATAAATTTGACCACTCGATTAAGTCGTCAACGATCCAAATAATGGTATCGGTGATAGTCAATTCCTGTGATGAGTGTATTGTCATCGCATATCCTAGCACCCATGGAGAATTATCTGCATTTATTGCATTTCTGACTACGGCGATGTCAACTAATACAATATAATTTAATACTAGTTGTTGTTCAGATTTTACTGGGATGTCACTGGTGCGAGTCTTAGGTTCAACATGCCTCCAGCGAGTCAAAATGACATTTAGTGATGTAGATGAAGCGTACTCCGAACATGAAGATTTGTACAGACATACCTTAGTTCCACAAATAATTGGCTGTACCCGGATCTCATGTCTGCAGCAAGTACTAGTTGTTTTCAACACTTACACGTGATACTTCGTGCGCAATTGAAATTGGCTGTAGATAAAATTATCTTTGTAGTACTTTTGTTTCGAGTAGGAAAGTAAGGAATTAACCAATGATCAGCGTATCTTGTACACAACAGACTTTGATCAATATGTACATTAGAACAAGAAATGATACCTGGTTATCCCCTTTTCATAAATGAACGATCCATTCTTGTCTAGATTATCTTCAATGCGGGAGAATAGTATTAAACTAATTGGTGATCTAAAACAAATTCATATTTATCAAGCAAGGGATAGTGGGTCGTAGTGTGACGTTAAACTCAGATCATGAGACTTGCTGTGATTTTATTGGGTACGTTGTTCGTCGAGCATTAAATGGCATGTAAAGTCATCTCGTTGCAACTCTACAATCATTCTCGGAATAATTTAAATTATGTCGAGCTTTGTCTCCACTATATTAGCACCTGCGATGGCGGTATAGCCGTGTCACTTTACGTACAGTCATTGTAACGGTCTATGCCAAAGTCATATAACATCGATTCTCTCTTCTTTTTCTTCTTCTTATTATTATTCGCGGTATTCCAGTAAAAATTTGGAACCAGATTACAATTTAAAATGTACGTTTATGACAACATAATCGCGGGGAGGTTGGGTGGAAACAAGGGATGAACGTCAAACGTCATACCGTTGCGTTCATGTTTTGTCTAACTTACATCAACGTGCGCAGTATGAAATTCAACATTTCCGTAAACGTTTTAAATGAAGGGTCACGAAAGTTTATAGATACGATCATTTAAAAGAGCTGCTCATCTATGGCCAAAGTAGATCACATTAAACTTGTTTTCTCGTTCGATTGATTAAGAGAATTTCGCTTCATTTCTGGTACACCTTTACACCACACGAAATTTAGCGAAGGCTTTCAACTTTATTAGAACTTTAATGTAGATGCCAATGACCAACATCGCTGATCCAATGATTAATGTTTAGTTAATGCATATGATTTCAGTTCTCATGGAACTGATTCAAGAGGATGCACACAGCTAGTTGTATGCCCTACATCTTAATATAGAAGTAACGTTTTCGCTGACTGTAGAGCCGTTCACGTTCGATTTAATAAATACTCTTTGAAAGTCGGGTTACTTTCATAGAAGTTGTTGTATGCAGTCGAATATTTGGTACCACGCCGCCGAATGCTCATTGGGGCAAAAGAGATGCCAGCTTGTCTAAAGTGCTCGCATTTACCGACATTCTCATCTCGCCTCCTTCTGCGCGAGTGCGTTCCTCGGATCGGGCAATGTGGTACGTGGGAAAGTTATCAGCAGCTTCCCGTGGGTCAATTGATATTACTGGGGTTCTTACAGGCTTTTTCCTCCATTGTTATACTGGCAATCACGTACAGCCTAACATAAGCTGGGGAATGGTATTCTAAACCATAAACAACAACAACATGCCAACATACTATCATATACGCCCGTTTTAGCCTTGATATCTCAACGTTTAAAGCACTCACTATGCACCTCTGCTCTCATTGGGTGCTATTCACGCTTCCGGGTCACCCATCCAATGTCAGTACTCTCCTGTGTGTTCTCTTGTTTCCCTCACAATTTAAGCTACAACAACAAAAAATGACACACAGAGACCACGTTAGTTTAACAATACCTAATTCTGTAATGTACGTGAAAAAGAGTACAAGATTTTTTCCCCACTAGTTTGATTAAGCAAATAGTGGTGTCGTCACAACACCACTTGCAGGCGGGACAAAAGCTGCTCCAAATCGTTGTCTTTTATCTTGTTTTTTTTGTTTTGATTAGGATTTTTAACGTAGCTTTAACAATTTTTCAGTCATATCGCTACGATGTCTGCAATGAGGCAGTTTATAGTGATGTCGAGCACTGAGACATCATGCCGCAGACATGTAGCATGATGTCTCACCCAGTCACATTATCCTGACACCAGGCCGACCAGTCCTAACACTAACCTCTTATTGCTGAGCGTCAAGCGAGGCAGCTGTTAGTACCATTTTTGTAAGTCTTTGGTATGACTCGGCCGGGGATCGAACCGACGACCTCCCGCTTCCGGGGCGGACGCTCTAACCACTAGGCCACCGGAGCGGTTCTTTTATCTTGTAGTTTTTGCTTTCAAACATGTATGGTTAGACAGTGTAAAGTGTCTTAAATCACTAAATTATGTAAACACGAGACTGAAATAAGCTGGCGTGATATACACAAGTTAAAAGTTAATACTTCTGATATACTATTTGTTATTTATGGAATACTGTGTTCATAAAGGAATCTGACAACTTTTTCAGCGTATAAACGTTTTCTTGTAAAGGTATATATATAATGTTAATATTTTTATAAGAAACAAAATATATGTCAGATCTTTGCCTCGTTGTGCGATACCTGCGAGCTTGCACTCCTAGAAAATTAAATCGATAAGAAATAAAGTAAGTTACAGAAGGCGTTACACACACAAATATTATCAATTTAATTTTCTAGGCGTGCAAGCTCACAGGTATCGCACAACGAGGCCTCTCTCTCTCACTCTCTTGTCGGTTTGACTCAAGTATACCATCATGACAATTAAAATCCTCAAAGTTCGTAATTTCATACATTGAGAGAGAGAGAGAGAGAGAGAGAGAGAGAGAGAGAGAGAGAGAGAGAGAGAGAGAGTATTGTAACGTAATCGAGCTGACGCCCGTTGAGACTGGGCAGGGGTTCAAGAAATAACTAACGAGTTCATGAGTGCCAATGAAAATGTATTACACACTCACACTAACGAGTAGGAAACACGAGAATAACAGAGACACAAAGGTACAATATGAATATAAAACAAATAGGAAATTGGATTTGACTACTATATCAGACTCATGTAGTCAAATACTTTTTACAAACTTCATGTAGTCAGACACTACTGTTATTACAAAATTCATGTAGTCAAACACTAATATTATTGCAAAATGCATGTAGTCGAACACTAATATTATTGCAAAATTCATGCAGTCAAACACTACTGTTATTACAATGTCGATATCACAACATGTGTATCTCCGTGTTAACTCGGCCTGTATTCCAGCAAGGTCACTCTACCCTCCAGACTTGAACATACACGTTGGCACTGAACTGGTGGTTTAACCTCGTAATGGTGCACCAGACATCCTCATATTCACACGCTCATCCGGCTATTCATACCCAGTGAGCTGAATATGGAAAAGAAACAACTTTCCGAACAGTCTGCTTTAATTGTAACTACTTTACAATATACGACGGTTACGAATGGGCTAATATAACCCGCCTGAAATATGACGTAGGAATGGTATGCCAATAAAATAGAAATACGATATACTAAAACATGAATACATACATAGTATGTTTTCAACATTATAGTCGTAGTAGCGACCAGATAAAATTATCATCTCTCTCCCAAATTGCATAGCTCATACCCTCTTAATAAATTGAATTACAAGTACGATAAAACAACGCAACCACATAATACAACATTGAACGTGTTTTACGAAAATGAATATTAATTGTAAACAATGAAAACAGTTGATTGAAAAACATACAACTCACCCAACTCTTTGGCTCAAACTAAGTGAAAATGGCACCTGCCCCGGCAGCTATACACATCTGGAGCTTCTCTCTAGTGGCTGTGCCCTTCAAGATTTCTACACGATATATATAGTCGTGCGCATTGATACATAACTCGCACGTGCTTCGCAAGCAATAAAGGCGTCACGCGATACAAAGAAAAATTATATTTATAAAAAATATTATGGCGCGCGGTCTAACTGCCAAACTGGGCCATATCGGGCATTTCGTAAAAAATATATGAATGAGATTTATCGGTTTTCATTACGGAAACAATCTGTGTTCGATTCATCTGACTCATCGGTGCAATCGGGAAATCCATCACACTTCCGATTAAGGGGAAAACATGTTCCGTCTTTGCACTCAAATCCGGAACATCCTGTTCAAAAGAAAGCAGTGTTATCCCTTAATGATCAATACAATAAATATGTTTTATCTTTGGTCATTGTGTAGTTGTATTGTCGAGTTTAGTCATTACAAGATGACGTCATTGTTCCAACCAAACTGTAACCAATCCCTTCCCTAGGTTATTTATATAGAATGTGAAGACGATGGTCAACAAAGCGTATTTTGACACAAGTGCGAAGCATCTCGCAAGCAAAGTCATACAGAAACATGCAAATAAAGTGGAGAAACACTGTGATTTTACGCAGTCAGTGCAAATACATTTTATAAGAATAAATGAAATGCATGAAACAATATTTCCTGTCTGGTTCAACCATTCCAATTTCATTCGTAATAAAGAACATGACGAGATCGCGAAACCTAGTAGAGTCAATCGGATCAAAATCGAGCTCTGCATTTGGCAGTGGAGCGTATTTCATGCAAGATGTGTAGCCATGAAATACTTTTCGAAATGTGGTTCGGAATAAAAATAGAGAAATGACCTTAAGTGTGTTGATTTCGCAAAGCCATATCAATGAAGGTCTCACAAATTTATAAACTCTGTCTCTGTCTGTCTTTCATAAGTTAAATAAAGACTTGTTCCAAAATGGTAGGAGACATTTACTGACAAAATGAGGTTGATCAAAATTATATTTTAAAAAAGTTAAATGGTTTAATGTGGCAAAATCACCATAATCGAATAGTGGGGGTGTTTAATAAGAATAGCACCTGTCAAAATTCAAGCACTCTAAAATTGGAACAAATTTTAAAGTGTTTACCTTCGTTCAAAAACCTGAAGATAAATAGTTCTTCCTGACACTTTACGTGTGGTGTCTAAATGATGACTAAAGGAGATGCTCAAGTCAGCAGATGCATTTCTTTTATACCTCCGTCACTGCAGTGGCAGATTTCCTTTTTGGCGGGCAAGGCTGACTCTAGGTCTCACTGTCGGTGTCGGCAGGTGCTTTTTCTACCTACATCACTGCAAGGGCAGCTTTTACATTAGTCAGATAAAGCCGGTAGCTGCCAAAGATGGCACAATTCATGCGGCGACGGCTGATTTTAAGTACAAAAATCTGGCTTAGTTTAATATTCTTAATTTATTTTGTAAAAATAGGAGAAAACAAATAGAAAAAGAGCCCTAGTTAAAAATGCTGACATCATTTAAAGGCGTAAAGAACTTTTCAAGCTATGGTTTCATGGTTTTGTTTTGGTTGAGTTGATTGAGACGGAAGAAATCTTGACACTGCCAAGAGTCTGCAGAATCATTATTTCGCCACTGCGTTGCTAAAAAGCAGTGGTGAAAACACCAATTATTTCGGATAACTGTCTGATGGCTGACTATGTATTAATTGCATTTATGAAAATGTTTTATTAATTGGTTATAAAGAAGTTTCATATAAAGTTACTAATTTTATAAGATCATACATATATTTACTCTTTTTGGCAAAAACTGAATGTATACTTTGCCATGTACATGAGGGGACAGAACACTCTCAAAGTCACAAGATGAAGATTAACAAACTAAAGATCTTATGATAAGGAACATAATTATAGCTCTAAATGTTTCAAGTTTCTAAGATAGCTATAATTGTCTAACCTTATAAAGAATTGAGCACTAATGGAATGATGTCAATATTCATTCCCGTGCCTGAAAAATAATCTTGGGTGAGGAAACAATCTGATATATCAGCCCGGGGCCATCAAAAGGGGAGCAGGCAAATCAAGGATATATAATAGGGCCTGGACCAAACATCACTTTTTAATGATGTAAAAAAAATTGTTTGAACAACAATGCCCGGGTGTTTCTTATATCATGGACAGTTGTCTCTCTCTACAGCCTGATCTCACCAAGCTCATTTTTCCTAACATCCACAACTGGATTGTAAAGGCACAGTCATACAGTAGCATTCAAACCAAAGTGAAAAAGTCTGATTTGCGAATATCTGCCATACATCCAACAACTATCGCTATATACATTATATTTACGTTGCATGCTTTTCATCCAATAAAGAGTAAAATGTTCCAGTGGCAAATTAGAAAAGATTAATTTTGTAAAATATTTCATTCATGTTCAATCGATTTATCTGAATGTGAGTCACTAAAATGCATTTTTATTTGCATGTTCAATGGGCAAGAGTCAGAACTGAGAATGCACATTAAAGATAGGTCATGCACACTTACCACAATTAGACTCATCAGAACCATCTGGACAGTGCAGAAACCCATCACACTTCATCTGGATTGGAATACACATCCCACATGCACAGGTAAAACTGGTCTCTGTGCAGTTAAATCTACAGTCTGAAAACAGTAGATCTAACGAATATCCTTTGAACAATAACATTAAAACATACGTGTTTATACTTATTTTAATAAATTTCGTGGGTAACCACAGATATGCATGTTTTTCGGCATGCAAGTATGTATGTATGTATGTATGTATGTATGTATGTATGTATGTATGTATGTATGTATGTATGTATGCATGCATGCAAGCAAAAAATACTTATACATAAAATGATTGAGAACTCAAAAAATATATATTTATATTTGATATAGGAAGATAAAAGGTCAGTTAAAATGATCAATTGCTAAAAATAGCTTTCCCATCATCTCATTTTATAAACTGATTATCTCCCATCACATCGACATTGACATCTGAATATCGCCCTTCACATCGACAAAATATTTATATGCTATCCATATGAACACCTATTTATATAAATTATTATATGTGTTGGTCCATACATCCAAAATTATAGTTTTGACTAGACATTGATCATTTGAATCAAAATTGTCATAATGTTGTATGAACGTTACATGAGATAAAATAAGACTTTATACATATCATACAATAAGACTTTATACATATGACATAATAAGACTTTATACAGATCATGCAATAAAACTTTATACAGGTAACGGTGTGTATGGGGTGTCCTGTGTGGGGTAACACCTTTGTCTGGCTAAGCAGTAGTACTCCTTCGGGGGTTGCTTGCCAACCTTTGGTCTTAACTCGGCACTCAGGTCTCATCTGTGGCTCCTGAAAACGGTCCCGACAGGCCGACTAAACCAGACTGAGGGTAGCCGACGGTCTTGAACCCTTGGTGAGTTAGGCTTTGCCTACGTAGCACGTGAATACAAAATTCGGCAGCCTGCTTGGAGGATCCACTAGCTGGTCAACGGGCAGATAGGCGATTCTTAGCAAAGCGCCGTTGAGCGCTAAGACCTCCACGAGACATGTATGCCGCCCTGGTCATCCGCAGCACTCAATTCCGTCTCAGGCAGTCTCGAGATTTGCACGCTGCTGGACTCAAATGGTTTTGGGCGAGAGAGCAAAGTCGACGAACTGCGCAACTCTTCCTTCGTTAAAACAAAGTCGCCATGCAGGTCATTATTGTAATCCACCCATCCCATTTCATCGCCCACTTAAAAGAGCTGTGGCGACAGGAAAGCGGCTTAGCGGCAGGTGTGGTCAAACTGGCAAACGTAGCCGCAAACTTGCACACAGGCAGCTCAGACCATTAGGGTCGTTTACCACTTAACAAAGATCAGCAGTGGAGTTCGGCAGTCCCCTGAGAGACTGAGCATCCCTCATTAGGAATGCACTGTTCACCTCCAGGATACCGCGGCTGGCAGGGACCCTACTGCAGCGGTTGAAATAGAAAGAATAAAATTATCATTGTTCTTTTCACACTTGACGCATGGATTTTGTGCACTTTACTTTACAGAGACAATCTGGAAAGACCCCAGAGAAGAACCGCTTTGTGGTGAAAACAGCACTGATTAGCAAAGTGTATGGACCTCCTAAGTGAGTAAATAATAGACTTTTCTCATGAAAGTCTTCTTCTTGTCATCAGTTGCTATTCACCAGCCATTACCAACCCAGATGAAGTGAAGGTCAAGTTCTATAAAGATCTTCACTCCGTCATTGTTGTCGTTCCAATGGTCGATAAGCACGTCGTTCTGAACGATTTTTTTTATGGAAGAGTAGGCTGTGATCACGATGTCTTGGATTGAGTGATAGGAAAGCACGGATTGGGTCACAGTAATAACAATGGTCTCCTTTTGCTCCAGACTGCATGAACTGCTCATCACCAATATAATTCTCCGCCTCCCTACCTATAACCGGACGTCATGGATGCAGTCTCGCTCGAAGCAGTGGCACCTCAGCAACTACGTCAGTGTCAGGAAGAGGGGCAGATAGGATGTGCGTGTGACTATGTCGTTTGTCCGGCGCTGACGTTTGGACAGACCACAACATAATCATCACCAAAGCACATTACCCGCATTCAGCCCAAACGAATGCACCAGGACCAAACATTCTCTCGTGGTTGCCATGGAAGAACGTCTTAAATCCACGCCTCTCGACAATCGGAATCTGAAGACCGACTCAGCGGCATTTAGAGAGCTAGTTTCAGCACAGCTTTGGAAATCCTAGGGCCCTCAACCAGAAGAAGCACCACGACTGGTTTAATAAGAACTGCGACGATATCAAGCAATTGCTGCATGAGTAATACCGTCTCCTTCAAAACAACCTCAACAACTCCAAATCCAGCTCTAGGAAAGTTACGTACAACAATATACGCAGAACTGTACAGCAGAAACTTCGTCAGTTGCAAGAAACATGGGTAAGCAATAAAGCTTTTACGATCCAGTGTTACGCTGACCAGCATGACATGAAGAAATTCTACAATGCCCTGATCATCCCCCTTCTCAGCGCAGACGGGAACACACTAATTACTAACAAAGAGAAGATTCTTGAAAAATTGGCTTAACACTTTGACAGAGTTCTGATTCGGTCTTCATCCATCAACGATGAAGCCATCAATCATCTCCTCCAATTACCCATAAATGAGGTGCTGGATGATTCTCCAACCTTGCTCGAGACACGTCTGCTATCAAGTGGTAAGTACATGGTTCAGTCTCCATCCCAGCTGAAGTCTACAAGGAAGGCGGACATCCCTAATAGAAAGGCTCCACCAACTGTTGTTACTGATGTGGCAGCAAGAGACGATCACCCAAGAATTTAATGCAATGCAATTCTTCAGCTCATGTACAAGCTTTGGTCTCGCCATTAGTACCAATGAGATTGAAGTCCTGCATCAGCCGGCTCCTGGAAAGCCATATAGCGTGCCCAACATCACCTTCAACGGCTAAATATCTAACGTAGCAAATAGCTTCATCTGTCTTGGCAGCACTCTATCATAGAGCCTTCGCATTGATAGAGCCAGTTTGTAAGCCAACGTCTGGAATAGAAGAGGTGTCAGCCTCCAGACCAAACTAAAGGTCTACAGGGCAGTTGTAATCCCCACACTACTTTACTCATGCGAAACGTGGATGGCGTAGCAACGCCAAGCCATGAAGCTAAACCACTTTCACACCACCTGTAACGGGATAATACTCAACATCCCGTGGCAAGACAAGGTTTCAGACACTGAGGTACTCGGCCAAGTATGTCTCCCCAGCATCCACACCATCTTGATGCAGTGCCAGCTACGCTGGGCGGGACATGTACGCATGCCAGACCACCGGCTGCCTAGGAGACTCTTCTATGGCTATCTGCAGCAAGAAAATAGATCTCACGGAGGTCAAAAGAAACGCTTCAAAGACAATCTGAAAGCTTCCTTGAAAATGTTCAACATAAAATCTGATCCCTAGAAGGAAACAGCAAGTGATCGAGTCACTTGGCGTTCCTCCGTGCACAAAAGGCTCCAAGTTGTGCGGATCTAGCAGGACGGCAGCTGGAGAGATGAAGAGACAAGGCAGAAAATCACGTGCCATCAAGCCTCCATGCCCCACTTATCCACTGTCCTTTATGCAAACGAACATTCTGTGCAATGACTGACCTCATCAGCCACCTGCGCACTCACAGAACAGAACCAGCCCCTCCAACCCACGGGTGATTAGAGATGTCCTCGTCGAATCCACGTACGAACAACAAAACATACAGGTATTGGACTGTTTAAAGCAGGGAATCTCTGGGAAATGTACGGATTTATTTATTCCATTAATGTGCAGAGGGTTCCGAGATAGAATATTAAATGACGATCGTGTGAAAGACATTATGATCCTCTGCTGTTACAATAAAATCTGTCTGATTGATCATTGTTTTTGCAAGACCACATGCAACTTAGGACCAGATTCATGATGCATGACGAATTTTGTTATCTAATATGATGACTTTTAGAGAGACGCCTTTTTTTAAAGCCGAATCTATGGTCTCTCAAAATAGGTAGTACTGAATTAATAAATATGAATTTCTATTGTCGGAGAAACTGTTTTATGAGTATCAAAGGACATCAAAACACTCTTTCTCTAGATCTTTATGTACCTTCTACTTGTATCATTCTGACCCTGGTTAACAATTTATGCAGAAACTGCTTGTTTGAAATAGGTTAAGGCGTTTTGTTTTGCTAGCAAATATTCTTTACATTCTATAACTCAAATGTATGTACATATCTTATGTTTTCCATGCAACAGCACTTCACCGAGATTTTGAATTTTTCATAATTGAAATTCAAAATTGATCTTAAAACATCAACATATTGTGATTTATTTATGTGACTGAAATATAGAAGAATGGGAAAAATTAAAACCAGTTATGTCATATCTTTGAATATTTCAACTATGTAGAACTACAAAGTCAGAAAATGTGTACACTTTAATAAAAAAAATTCAGCTCATAAACCTTTAATAACGCTAGGCCTAGGTCTACACTATAGGTTTGTGGACAAGTCTAGGATTTAGCTCATACACCTAGGCCGAGAGACACATCAAATGTTTGCTCACAAGTTTTCAGCAATTAAACCATTGATAATAACACTAGGCCATAGCCTACACCTGAAGATTGATCTCAAGTTTTCAGCTCAAAAACCTTTGAAAACATTAGACCTTGGTCCGAACCATAAGTTCGTTAAGCATTCTTCCTAACAGTTGGTGGGTAATATAATAACATTTTAGACCAAGCATTAACTTCCACAATACATATTATTGGTATACATAAGAGGCCGACAGAAATTTGGTTTCGGTTTCGGCGCCGAAAGTTGGCAAATGGCTTCTTTCGGCATAGTTTCTGTTTCGGCCGAAGCCAAAAAGTTAGCTTTAGGTTTGCTTTCGTTTTCTACCGAAACTGATACTGACCTTAAGTCATCAGCCAAAGATCTATTTTAAGTTTCAGAATGCAACGCTAGTGCTGCGTCTATTACTTCGCTTGTTGGCCGGTCAGTCTGCGCTAGGCACTTTAATATTTAGCGAAGTCATCTTACTTCAGGCTCTGAATGATCACTTTTAGATTCGTTTTCAATTAGTTAAGCGTTGCATCATGACCCAGGCCTATTTAATAAATCTGGTGTTCGGCAGCTTCGGTTTATCTGTCGGTTTCGGTTTCGGTTTCGGCCGAGGGTGTAGTTAAATTTTCGGTTTTGGCTTCGGTTTTGGCCGAAATTCAATTTATAAATTTCGGTCTGGTTTCGTTTCCGGCCGAAAGCAAAAATTTAGTTTCGGTCGGCCTCTAGTATGAATCAGTACCATTTTATTAGAGAGCGATCCTCGGGAGATGTCTTAATGAGTCATTAAAGGAAAATCCTGGTCTTGAGACTGACCAAGGAAACTGACCATGGACACCATGTCATCACATATAAATAAATAAATATGTTCAGTTTGCTTTCATTGTGCATTTTTCATCTAATTGTATTTTTCCAGATTACATGTTCAGTCTTTTGAAGAGAGGATATATATATATATATATATATATATATATATATATATATATATATATATATATATATATATAGATATATATATAAACGAAGACATACTTAAATATTTTGTTGTGAGTTCTGTAATTATTCTTTCCAGCTCTCTTAGCTTTGTTTCTGAATTGTCAAACCGTTGCTGCAGGATCTGAAGCAATAATAATAATAATAATAATAATAATAATAACAACAACAATAATAACAGCAATCAGTACGTATACTGTTTGCTACTAGTATTCTGAATACGACTACTCCTTTAATTACAATTTGGATAAACATTATTATCAACAATTGCTTGCAACTGTTTAACAAAATAATCAGGAAACAGCTTTAGAAGTTGGTTGTTGACAGACACAAGAATTCATCCTTGTGAGCTACATAAAAGACAGTAATTGTTTCATCTAAAATGTCATCAGAAACGAATATTTGTACTGAAGAACTCAACTTTCCATCCATCCATCCATCAATACATACATACATACATACATACATACATACATACATACATACATACATACATACATACATACATACATACATACATACATTAGGGTGGCCCTTAAACATAGAAAAAACATTTTTTTTTATTTCTCTAGCATCTGAACCCTCAGAGTGGTTCCATTTATTGTAGAAACAGATGAGAAAAAATATTATGAAAAAATATTAATATTTAGGGGTGGCTCAAGCACATCAAAGTTTACCATTAGAGTCTGAAAATCGTCATTTGGTCATTAAAACGAACGACACAGAGTTTACTGTTTGTCAATCAATGTTGACTTTTTTGCATCTGGAAATTGTTTCCGGTTCTGCTCTATTACGTGGAGAGCATACTGCAGCTGGTCTTCACATCTAAAGCGCCCTGACTGGACTGCATCTTGAATGAGGGCAACGCTCTGTTCTGCATGGTCATTTGTAACCGAAAGCGTCTTGACCATTGCCTCAGCAGCTTTGAAGTCATCTCTACTGTTCCATGACTCGGGATCTTCAGCTAAGAATCCAGAAGGCAAGCCCAGAATTGTAAATAGTTTTCTGCTGGACTTTGTGACAAAATCTACGAGTGTCTTCTGTTGCACGGCTGCCGTGTCAATGCGTGCCCATTTTGGTGAATCCAGTTCTCCATCCTTTTCTTCTGACCCTTTGCCAAGTGCTTGCTTTGTGGCAATATCTAGTTCTGGATCAAAGAGGCTGAGCAGTATTAAATCTTCCGAGAGGTACCACATATGCCCAGCCATCTTACGTGACGTTTCGACACTGATGGCACGATCAGGATATGAATGGAGCAGCTGCAGGAGTTGGAGGTCATTTCTGGCTGCAGTAGGAGCAACAGGTGGCTGGTACCAAAACTTGATATAAATCTTTGCAAGAAATATGTTCAAACGTAGAAGCCCTTGAGATTCTCTGGTTGTCAGCTTGAACTGGGACCGGAAAAGCCATACCTTGATGCTGTAGATGGCTTTTGCCATCCAGCGTGCTTGATGCAATGGACCAGGGCTTCTGAACGTCATCTTGTCCGAAGAATTTTTCCCTAAGAAGACGAGCATTAGTTGCAACAGCTCACAATAATCATCTCTTGGTTGATTATCTTCAAGTTGTCGTTCGCAGAATGCAATGACTTCGACTTGAACATCTGCAAGCTCGGTAGATGCATAATCATCTGAAAAGGCGTCACTAAATCCGTCTTGGTCTATGCTTGACCACTGTTGTTTAAAACGCTTGAATATGAGAATTTCTGGTGCCTTGCTGGGTCCCATACAGATTCCAAATGCAGCACTGAGGACCAGTTCCATTATATGATGCCGACAAGCAAAGTGCAGAAGAGACCGTCCCAGTAACTGCTCGAGAATGATGCAAGCACCTGACAGTCTACCAGTATTGGAGCTCGTGGTGTCGAAGCACATGCCCTGAACCAAACTGGTAAGTTTCCATTCACATATGGCATTGTAAACTGCCTCTGCCTCAGCTTTGCCAGTTCCTGCAGGTATCTTTGGAATTTGTGAAAGCTTCTACTCCCCCATTGTTGAAACCAGAATTGGTAGCCTGTTCACCTTTTCTATACCAGTTAAGTTAGGCATTAGCTTGCCATCCCAATGGACAGTTAAAGCTGTGGTTCGTTTGAATGCTTCCTTAATGCCAGCAGCTGCTGCTTTACGGTGTTTTTGGCGTTCACGCTGTATGGTCGTCCTGTTTAGAGCAAGCTGCTCTGGGTCTTGTCCGATAGCCCTCATTGATTCAAAAATGACCATCATGGCAGCCCTGTCACTCAACAGATTTCTATCGAGCATTGCTGCCAGAGGGGCTGATATTACCTGCTTTTTACCTCGTTTTCGTGGTGGAGGAGCAGCCGCACCTGTGCTGGGGATTGGATCTTGGTCATCAGACTCAGATGATGTTTCCATGTCCGAATTATTGCTACTGCTGTCCAGCTCAACCACTTGGGACAACAACTCCTTTTCAAGTTCAGAACGTTTTCGTCTTCTTTGCAATGTCTCCACTTTTTCCTTCTGCAGTTCATGTTGTTTGAGCAGCACATTGTCCACACCCGCCATGCATCCAGGCCGTCCCTTCTTCCGCTGACATTCCAGGAATAATTTGTCCTCTTCATTCTCTATGAGTTGCATTGCATCAGCGTGTGCAATATCAAACAGTTCTTTGATCATTTCTGTAAACATGACTTCATTTGCTTGCTGAGTCCGTGTCTTACGGTTCTTGTTCTTCTTCAGACCTTTCCACTGGTAGAATAGTTCTTCAAGTTTTTTTTATTGAATCTTGTCGATGCTTGACTGGAATTCTTGCACGGAACCAAAAATCTTCCACTCGTATTATGCTGTTGTTTGCTGCTGTTCGGATTTCCTCTTTAAGAACATTGTGACGATGCAAGAAATAGCTGAGAACTTGCTCTGCTGAAGTTTACTACCTTCTATCCCATCTGCACTGGTAACAAGATAATCTTGTGAGCGTGTTGTCACTTTTGTGGCTGCTGTCACTGCTGCTGCCATTGTTAACAGGTAAGTATCAACCAAAACCTGAACAATTATACACTATTTAACACTCAACAGTCCACAGTCCACAGTCCAGAGTTCACAAAATTCCCACTTTAACCTTTCAAGTCCAACAACTGTTGAAAAAGCTTCCAGAAGTGCAGATTTGTTACTTTTTTAACTGAAAATTTAACAGTCAACACTCAACATCTGAATTTCCTGAAAACATAAAAGTAAACAACTGAACAATAAAACTTGCAAAATTGCAAAGAATATTTAATAATAACAAGTCATTAGTCAATAAATAAGTAAGTAAGGAAAATTTTTTAAATTTATACTGTGGTTCTACATTCTACAATCTATATTACAAACAGTACAATATGGATATTATGAACGTGATTACCACAAATTTCAGTGTCATTGAGCTACCTCTAAACCTTGTTCAATTTTGCAGATTTTTTGCATACTGTGTTTTTTTATCTTTTAGAACAAAATGAGAGGTCTAGAAATATATAATTCAAAACTTGATTTCTAAGGGCCACCCTAACATACATACATACATACATACATACATACATACATACATACATACATACATACATACATACATACATGCATGCAAAATAATAATAATGAGGACATTGTATAGCGCCTAATCTTTAGAAGCTCTAAGTGCTTTACAACATCTATAATGATACGACTACTAAAACAAAATCAAACACCATGAAATTAGAGAACATACAGAATGCTGAAAATATGTATGGTAGGAAACATTGTTAGGTCTTTAAGTTTGTTCTTGAAGTCAAAATAGGTGAGGCTCAATATCACTCTTGAAAGGGATCACTGTGTTTTTGTGTCTAATTTCACTGGGCAATTCATTCAAAGTTGCTGGGCCCTGGTATGCAAAAGATCCATATGACCTTGTTTTGTAGTGGGAATAATGAGTATACGATTGTCAGAAGAGGAGCGTAAGTATCTTGCTGGTGTGTACACATGGGTTAGGTCAGATAGGTATGCTGGACTGGAGTCCGTCAGTTTAACGTAGCACAGAGAACAAATTTTGTTTTTGATTATGGATTGAATGGATAGCCAATGTAGGGTACAGATCAGCGTGGAGGTGTGCTCTGATCGTGGTACTCTAAAGATGATCCGAGCAGCTGTGTTTTGAACGTTTTGAAGTTTCTGGAGTAGATATTGAGACGAATCAGACATAATTGAGTTTTAATAGTCAGGTTTTGAAAGTACTAATGAACTCACATGTGTTTTAGTGATATCAACTGAACTATATTAGCGAATGGAGCTGATGCATCTCAGCTCAAGATATGCAGCTTTACAATGGTGCAATGTGAGAGTACTGTCTAGAGTCGCACTTAGGTTTCGTACTGACTGTGTGAATTTAATATTGGTTTTGCTGATGTTTATTGTTTGAGGTAAGGGATGTGAATGAGAAAGTCTTTGTGCTGTGATTAGATTGGCCTCAGTTGTATCATCATTCATCTGCAAGTTGTTACATGTCATCATGATTTCACGTCAGAAATGCAGCTCTCTACTCTTTGGATGGTAGCATCAACTTCATTTGGGTAGCTAGACTTGTATAGTTGGGTGTCATCAGCGTACAATTGGTGAGACACTGGGTGATGATCTATGACATGTGAGAGCGACTGGGTTTGTAGAATGAGGGGAACATGTCCAAAAACAGACCCCTGTGGAACAGACGAACTGGGCTGGAATGTATTCCAAGTATCACTTGAACCACTGTAAGACTGTATTGTGAATACGAAATACGTGCTGGAGACGGTGAAGTAATATATATATATATATATATATATATATATATATATATATATATATATATATATATATATATATATATATATATATATATATATATATATATATATATATATATATATATATCATGGTCTGTTGTATCAAATGCTGCATACAAATCAAGGAGGGTAAGGATTGTAATCTTTCCTCTATCCAAAAGCATAGAGAATGTCACTAAATACTTTCAGATGGGTAGTTTCAGTAATGTGGCAAGGGCGATATGCAGACTGTACATTGCTAAAAACACTGTTTGAATTCAAATGAGATACAAGTTTGGTTAAAACAACTTTTTCTAAGAATTATTATATGAACGGAAGATTATAAAATGGCTGGTAGTTCTTTAAATCGTTATGGTCAAGTGTTGGTTTCTTCAGCAGAGGCTATATAATGACAGTTTTGAAAGATGATGGGAATTCCCCCGAAGAGAGCGGTAATAATAACATCAGTTAGGAAAGGCAATATTGGATCTAAGCACACAAGCAGCGGTGATTTTGGATTTGGATTAAGTTCACATGACTCTGGTGCACTCTTCAAAACGATTTTCTATCTCGTTTGGTCAAATTTTATTTCGAATTTATTGTGTAGAGGTTAATA
Organism: Unio delphinus; assembly: GCA_029339505.1. Taxonomy (NCBI): domain Eukaryota; kingdom Metazoa; phylum Mollusca; class Bivalvia; order Unionida; family Unionidae; genus Unio; species Unio delphinus. The sequence goes on along the minus strand of JAQISU010000242.1, from coordinate 12,195,664 downwards.
TCATTTTTATTAGTTTTTGGTAGGACTCGGCCCGAGATCGCATTTGCGGCTGCCCGCATTCGAGGTGGACGCTCTAACCACTAGACCACCGGAGCGGCCAGGGCCAACTGAACTAAAAGCAATAGCTGAACTGAATAATCATGACAAATGTAACGTGAAATTCTCTCGAAGTTCTTTAAAACTTCTTGTTTCGTCTCCTGTGAAAAATAAAAAAAGATTTGTTTTCATTAATTATTATCATTAATCATACCTGGTTTTTAATAGTTTCGTGGCATTGATTGAAAACCCTTTTCGGATATTTCTAACGAATTTTGTTGTTACTTTACAATATCAAAATGTTTTTTTTATGCTTTTCGCAAATTACCTTGTATAAAATTATGTTTATACATTGTTCTTTTTACCTTACATTAAGAATGACTGAAAAAACTCACGGCTTGTTCCAAATTTTAATGTGTTGTTCCTAAGCATTTTGACACAATCACCAAAGAATCAAACAGGAAAATAACATTACTTCTACTAAAACAAACTTTTACGGTATACAAGCAAGAGAGTTTATGGACGTTAATCATCACCTATTGATGACGAGTTGGTTTTGAGTTGAATACAAACGAGCCCGCTACTACACATTGATAATTCGCAATATTGATAATTCAATACGTTGTTCAACATGAGTCGGTGTTGATCAGCAAATATAGGTTTAAATACTTGTGCAATCTGAATAAAATCGATATATCCTTATAATAAAGTTTGGTGACCTTGGGGATTTCCAGTCGGCTTAATTTTAATAACCCATAAGAAAGAACTCATTACATTTTGTATCCTGCATTAGCTTATGTTTCAAATGACATTTTTTTTTTAAAAACTAGAATGTTAAATCTGTAAATTTTTGGGCTAATCGTTGAACGGAACATAACCTTTTAGCGGTGCCTGTCATATCTCCGTTATGTTGGGGAGCGGGATCTTAATCTGAGTTAATAATCTCAGCCTTATATATATATATATATATATATATATATATATATATATATATATATATATATATATATATATATATATATATATATATATATATATATATATATATATATATATATTCAAAGGTTTATAATAGTCACTATTTGTCATACAAAGTACAATGTTGTGTCAATAAAATCGTGTAAGATATATAGAGACTTTATACCCCAGCCCGTAAATTATATCAAACATTTCTTTACTTTAGATTTTGTCAAAGAAATGCCTCTGAAACCTTCCTCTCAGGGTTTCATCAGCATAACCTTTAACTATGCATGATATAAATTGGCGACTATACAATATTTCCATAGATTGAGGGAATTACATTAAGCTTGTAGTCATCACTGATAATACCCAAACTCATCTTCACTAAACATGGTTCCAGTATGTTAACATTACCTGCACTTTGCACGCAACGTATCAAACAAGGGGACTACTGAGAAAATTGCTCAGCGCAGAAGTAACACGTGTATTTACGGTAGCTATGTGAAGGAACTAATACATATAATAATTTGACAACAGGAAATAATGTAGGCTGTTAAGAATAGTTTATAAACATTAAAAATGAAAAGTTGATTGATACAGCACATTCCAAACTTGCCTGGTATGCCCGGAAAACCTGGAATTCCTGGCTCACCAACTGATCCCTTAGGTCCAACATCTCCTTTGACACCATTCAATCCCGCTGGACCACTTTCTCCTCTTTGTCCCGGTAAGCCAGATACACCAGGTATCCCCGGTAATCCTTCTAGGCCCGATACGCCGGGATTTCCTTTCTTCCCCGAGAGTCCGTCCCGACCGGGAGACCCTGGATCCCCGACGTCGCCCTTGATTCCTGGAACTCCTCTTGGGCCTGGTGGACCCTGAGGACCAGCTGGACATTTACAGTCCCCTGTCACTAAAACTGTAAAAAGCGAAAAATGAAAGCGTGTTTAGAAGGTGTGTGTGTGTGTGTGTGTGTGTGTGTGTGTGTACGTGTGTGTGTTTTGGATTTGTAACGTTGCTTTAACCATTTTTCAGTCATATCGCTGCGATGTCTCCACTGAGGCAGTTTATAGTGATGCCTACCACTTGGCATCATGCTGCAGACATGTAGCATTCAGTGCCATCCGGGCACATTACCCTGAGAGAGAGAGAGAGAGAGAGAGAGAGAGAGAGAGAGAGAGAGAGAGAGAGAGAGAGAGAGAGAGAGAGAGATTACTTTAGTTTTGAAAAGTCAGATGTTTCCTACAAACATGAAACTAGACTGTGCACAGCTTTACATGTGTTCAGTATTTTCTTAGGCTACATTATCAACTTCAAGTTTATGCAAGGCCGATAGAGCCTACAGCCATCCATGAAAATTAGTTTTTACACACGGATAAAAAGGTCATATATCAGTGAATCTTTTCATTTGTAATTATGGTAAAATTGATAAGATATACACTACCACTGGGAGTTTCATTTTTTTATATGTTATGGAGGTAGTTGTTAGAAACATTTACATACATATTTCATACTATATTATTCAAAGAAAGAAATTAAAGGACCATTATCAGAGATATTTGATATAGAAATCTTCAAAGGGATTTTGTGTATTTACCAGTTGCTCCTGGAGGTCCCGGGGGACCCTGTGGACCCATGCATCCCATCTCTCCATTTTCTCCCCGTGGCCCTCTGTCACCCTTTTCACCGCGTTCCCCTCTCTGCCCCGGTAGCCCTTCTGGTCCTGGAAACCCTGGTAAACCGTCTAATCCTTTTTCACCGGGAACTCCATCCCTGCCAGGTGGTCCTTGTGGCCCCGAAAGACCGGGAAATCCGGGCTGACCATCACGACCCTTTGGACCCGGAGGGCAGTTGCACTCTCTGCTTCCATTGGAACCGCCTTTACTCGATGTTATGTTGATAATCGTGGTTTCCAATGTTACCACCTTGCGTAAAAAATGATATCTTCCTTGGATACCTAATTTTCTATTACAATTTATACATAATATTTATCTTAGCAATGTCAAAATTATGTTCGAAATATATTAAAAATGCTTTTCATTTTTGGCTCATAGATCGTACTGCATGCCATATCTTGATGAGCATAAATATACTATCATGCGATACATGCGTATCACCGCAATATCATGACTTGATTGATCATATCAGGTTTTTTTCCGAGTCCATCTGCGTAGCAGTGCAATATCCTGATCTGGTCTGAATCATATCCGATAGTTACCAGTCCAAATTCGGAGACGCATCAAGTTAAAAATCAAATGGTATTGTTTTATTAAGTAACAGATCGTTTGGTATATTAAGAACAGTGGTTGCTATGTTGCGAGCGAAATCACTGATCGCTGCTCATTAAACCTTATATTAAAAATACATCTTAATTGATATAAATGATATAAACTGTCTCACTGCTTCTTACGAATTCAAGTCACGTGTCTTTCTTCTGTATAGCGCACAGGGGCGGATCCCAAAATATGGTGGAAGTGGGGTTTTCAAACACAAGGTTTTTAAGATGTATAGAAAATTTGCTCAAGGAAATGATCATACTGTTTCGCGTTCACTGTTTGTTTTTGTAATATATATATATATATATATATATATATACATATATATATATATATATATATATATATATATATATATATATATATATATATATATATATATATATATATATATACATATATACATATATATACATATATACATATATATATATTCATATATACATATATATATATATACAAATATACATATATACATATACATATATACATATATACATATACATATATACATATATATATATATATATATATATATATATATATATATATATATATATATATATATATATATATATATATATATATATATATATAACGTTTATTACAATTGTTACATTTTTTGTCCCTGGAGTATTATGTCCTACTCTGAACCACGTTGGTTAGACATTTAGACAGTTTTCACAATATGGGGGGGGGGGGAATGAACATGACTGCACTATCTTTCATCTAATTTGTGACATTCTTTGATACAATAATACTAACATGTACTCGTAATTGTGTGGCAATATATTCATAAGAAATAAAAAATATACCATCTAATTTGTGACATTCTTTGATACAATAATACTAACATGTACTCGTAATTGCGTGGCAATATATTCATAAGAAATAAAAAATATACCATCTAATTTGTGACATTCTTTGATACAATAATACTAACATGTACTCGTAATTGCGTGGCAATATATTCATAAGAAAATAAAAAATATACCATCTAATTTGTGACATTCTTTGATACAATAATACTAACATGTACTCGTAATTGCGTGGCAATATATTCATAAGAAATAAAAAATATACCATCTAATTTGTGACATTCTTTGATACAATAATACTAACATGTACTCGTAATTGCGTGGCAATATATTCATAAGAAATAAAAAATATACCATCTAATTTGTGACATTCTTTGATACAATAATACTAACATGTACTCGTAATTGTGTGGCAATATATTCATAAGAAATAAAAAATATACCATCTAATTTGTGACATTCTTTGATACAATAATACTAACATGTACTCGTAATTGCGTGGCAATATATTCATAAGAAATAAAAAATATACCATCTAATTTGTGACATTCTTTGATACAATAATACTAACATGTACTCGTAATTGCGTGGCAATATATTCATAAGAAATAAAAAATATACCATCTAATTTGTGACATTCTTTGATACAATAATACTAACATGTACTCGTAATTGCGTGGCAATATATTCATAAGAAATAAAAAATATACCATCTAATTTGTGACATTCTTTGATACAATAATACTAACATGTACTCGTAATTGCGTGGCAATATATTCATAAGAAATAAAAAATATACCATCTAATTTGTGACATTCTTTGATACAATAATACTAACATGTACTCGTAATTGCGTGGCAATATATTCATAAGAAATAAAAAATATACCATCTAATTTGTGACATTCTTTGATACAATAATACTAACATGTACTCGTAATTGTGTGGCAATATATTCATAAGAAAATAAAAAATATACCATCTAATTTGTGACATTCTTTGATACAATAATACTAACATGTACTCGTAATTGTGTGGCAATATATTCATAAGAAATAAAAAATATACCATCTAATTTGTGACATTCTTTGATACAATAATACTAACATGTACTCGTAATTGTGTGGCAATATATTCATAAGAAAATAAAAAATATACCATCTAATTTGTGACATTCTTTGATACAATAATACTAACATGTACTCGTAATTGTGTGGCAATATATTAATAAGAAAATAAAAAATATACCATCTAATTTGTGACATTCTTTGATACAATAATACTAACATGTACTCGTAATTGTGTGGCAATATATTCATAAGAAATAAAAAATATACCATCTAATTTGTGACATTCTTTGATACAATAATACTAACATGTACTCGTAATTGTGTGGCAATATATTCATAAGAAATAAAAAATATACCATCTAATTTGTGACATTCTTTGATACAATAATACTAACATGTACTCGTAATTGTGTGGCAATATATTCATAAGAAAATAAAAAATATACCATCTAATTTGTGACATTCTTTGATACAATAATACTAACATGTACTCGTAATTGTGTGGCAATATATTCATAAGAAAATAAAAAATATACCATCTAATTTGTGACATTCTTTGATACAATAATACTAACATGTACTCGTAATTGTGTGGCAATATATTCATAAGAAATAAAAAATATACCATCTAATTTGTGACATTCTTTGATACAATAATACTAACATGTACTCGTAATTGTGTGGCAATATATTCATAAGAAATAAAAAATATACCATCTAATTTGTGACATTCTTTGATACAATAATACTAACATGTACTCGTAATTGTGTGGCAATATATTCATAAGAAAATAAAAAATATACCATCTAATTTGTGACATTCTTTGATACAATAATACTAACATGTACTCGTAATTGTGTGGCAATATATTCATAAGAAAATAAAAAATATACCATCTAATTTGTGACATTCTTTGATACAATAATACTAACATGTACTCGTAATTGTGTGGCAATATATTCATAAGAAATAAAAAATATACCATCTAATTTGTGACATTCTTTGATACAATAATACTAACATGTACTCGTAATTGTGTGGCAATATATTCATAAGAAATAAAAAATATACCATCTAATTTGTGACATTCTTTGATACAATAATACTAACATGTACTCGTAATTGTGTGGCAATATATTCATAAGAAATAAAAAATATACCATCTAATTTGTGACATTCTTTGATACAATAATACTAACATGTACTCGTAATTGTGTGGCAATATATTCATAAGAAATAAAAAATATACCATCTAATTTGTGACATTCTTTGATACAATAATACTAACATGTACTCGTAATTGTGTGGCAATATATTCATAAGAAATAAAAAATATACCATCTAATTTGTGACATTCTTTGATACAATAATACTAACATGTACTCGTAATTGTGTGGCAATATATTCATAAGAAAATAAAAAATATACCATCTAATTTGTGACATTCTTTGATACAATAATACTAACATGTACTCGTAATTGTGTGGCAATATATTCATAAGAAATAAAAAATATACCATCTAATTTGTGACATTCTTTGATACAATAATACTAACATGTACTCGTAATTGCGTGGCAATATATTCATAAGAAATAAAAAATATACCATCTAATTTGTGACATTCTTTGATACAATAATACTAACATGTACTCGTAATTGCGTGGCAATATATTCATAAGAAAATAAAAAATATACCATCTAATTTGTGACATTCTTTGATACAATAATACTAACATGTACTCGTAATTGCGTGGCAATATATTCATAAGAAATAAAAAATATACCATCTAATTTGTGACATTCTTTGATACAATAATACTAACATGTACTCGTAATTGCGTGGCAATATATTCATAAGAAATAAAAAATATACCATCTAATTTGTGACATTCTTTGATACAATAATACTAACATGTACTCGTAATTGTGTGGCAATATATTCATAAGAAATAAAAAATATACCATCTAATTTGTGACATTCTTTGATACAATAATACTAACATGTACTCGTAATTGCGTGGCAATATATTCATAAGAAATAAAAAATATACCATCTAATTTGTGACATTCTTTGATACAATAATACTAACATGTACTCGTAATTGCGTGGCAATATATTCATAAGAAATAAAAAATATACCATCTAATTTGTGACATTCTTTGATACAATAATACTAACATGTACTCGTAATTGCGTGGCAATATATTCATAAGAAATAAAAAATATACCATCTAATTTGTGACATTCTTTGATACAATAATACTAACATGTACTCGTAATTGCGTGGCAATATATTCATAAGAAATAAAAAATATACCATCTAATTTGTGACATTCTTTGATACAATAATACTAACATGTACTCGTAATTGCGTGGCAATATATTCATAAGAAATAAAAAATATACCATCTAATTTGTGACATTCTTTGATACAATAATACTAACATGTACTCGTAATTGTGTGGCAATATATTCATAAGAAAATAAAAAATATACCATCTAATTTGTGACATTCTTTGATACAATAATACTAACATGTACTCGTAATTGTGTGGCAATATATTCATAAGAAATAAAAAATATACCATCTAATTTGTGACATTCTTTGATACAATAATACTAACATGTACTCGTAATTGTGTGGCAATATATTCATAAGAAAATAAAAAATATACCATCTAATTTGTGACATTCTTTGATACAATAATACTAACATGTACTCGTAATTGTGTGGCAATATATTAATAAGAAAATAAAAAATATACCATCTAATTTGTGACATTCTTTGATACAATAATACTAACATGTACTCGTAATTGTGTGGCAATATATTCATAAGAAATAAAAAATATACCATCTAATTTGTGACATTCTTTGATACAATAATACTAACATGTACTCGTAATTGTGTGGCAATATATTCATAAGAAATAAAAAATATACCATCTAATTTGTGACATTCTTTGATACAATAATACTAACATGTACTCGTAATTGTGTGGCAATATATTCATAAGAAAATAAAAAATATACCATCTAATTTGTGACATTCTTTGATACAATAATACTAACATGTACTCGTAATTGTGTGGCAATATATTCATAAGAAAATAAAAAATATACCATCTAATTTGTGACATTCTTTGATACAATAATACTAACATGTACTCGTAATTGTGTGGCAATATATTCATAAGAAATAAAAAATATACCATCTAATTTGTGACATTCTTTGATACAATAATACTAACATGTACTCGTAATTGTGTGGCAATATATTCATAAGAAATAAAAAATATACCATCTAATTTGTGACATTCTTTGATACAATAATACTAACATGTACTCGTAATTGTGTGGCAATATATTCATAAGAAAATAAAAAATATACCATCTAATTTGTGACATTCTTTGATACAATAATACTAACATGTACTCGTAATTGTGTGGCAATATATTCATAAGAAATAAAAAATATACCATCTAATTTGTGACATTCTTTGATACAATAATACTAACATGTACTCGTAATTGTGTGGCAATATATTCATAAGAAATAAAAAATATACCATCTAATTTGTGACATTCTTTGATACAATAATACTAACATGTACTCGTAATTGTGTGGCAATATATTCATAAGAAATAAAAAATATACCATCTAATTTGTGACATTCTTTGATACAATAATACTAACATGTACTCGTAATTGTGTGGCAATATATTCATAAGAAATAAAAAATATACCATCTAATTTGTGACATTCTTTGATACAATAATACTAACATGTACTCGTAATTGTGTGGCAATATATTCATAAGAAATAAAAAATATACCATCTAATTTGTGACATTCTTTGATACAATAATACTAACATGTACTCGTAATTGTGTGGCAATATATTCATAAGAAATAAAAAATATACCATCTAATTTGTGACATTCTTTGATACAATAATACTAACATGTACTCGTAATTGTGTGGCAATATATTCATAAGAAAATAAAAAATATACCATCTAATTTGTGACATTCTTTGATACAATAATACTAACATGTACTCGTAATTGTGTGGCAATATATTCATAAGAAATAAAAAATATACCATCTAATTTGTGACATTCTTTGATACAATAATACTAACATGTACTCGTAATTGTGTGGCAATATATTCATAAGAAATAAAAAATATACCATCTAATTTGTGACATTCTTTGATACAATAATACTAACATGTACTCGTAATTGTGTGGCAATATATTCATAAGAAATAAAAAATATACCATCTAATTTGTGACATTCTTTGATACAATAATACTAACATGTACTCGTAATTGTGTGGCAATATATTCATAAGAAATAAAAAATATACCATCTAATTTGTGACATTCTTTGATACAATAATACTAACATGTACTCGTAATTGTGTGGCAATATATTCATAAGAAATAAAAAATATACCATCTAATTTGTGACATTCTTTGATACAATAATACTAACATGTACTCGTAATTGTGTGGCAATATATTCATAAGAAAATAAAAAATATACCATCTAATTTGTGACATTCTTTGATACAATAATACTAACATGTACTCGTAATTGTGTGGCAATATATTCATAAGAAATAAAAAATATACCATCTAATTTGTGACATTCTTTGATACAATAATACTAACATGTACTCGTAATTGTGTGGCAATATATTCATAAGAAATAAAAAATATACCATCTAATTTGTGACATTCTTTGATACAATAATACTAACATGTACTCGTAATTGTGTGGCAATATATTCATAAGAAATAAAAAATATACCATCTAATTTGTGACATTCTTTGATACAATAATACTAACATGTACTCGTAATTGTGTGGCAATATATTCATAAGAAAATAAAAAATATACCATCTAATTTGTGACATTCTTTGATACAATAATACTAACATGTACTCGTAATTGTGTGGCAATATATTCATAAGAAATAAAAAATATACCATCTAATTTGTGACATTCTTTGATACAATAATACTAACATGTACTCGTAATTGTGTGGCAATATATTCATAAGAAATAAAAAATATACCATCTAATTTGTGACATTCTTTGATACAATAATACTAACATGTACTCGTAATTGTGTGGCAATATATTCATAAGAAATAAAAAATATACCATCTAATTTGTGACATTCTTTGATACAATAATACTAACATGTACTCGTAATTGTGTGGCAATATATTCATAAGAAAATAAAAAATATACCATCTAATTTGTGACATTCTTTGATACAATAATACTAACATGTACTCGTAATTGTGTGGCAATATATTCATAAGAAAATAAAAAATATACCATCTAATTTGTGACATTCTTTGATACAATAATACTAACATGTACTCGTAATTGTGTGGCAATATATTCATAAGAAAATAAAAAATATACCATCTAATTTGTGACATTCTTTGATACAATAATACTAACATGTACTCGTAATTGTGTGGCAATATATTCATAAGAAAATAAAAAATATACCATCTAATTTGTGACATTCTTTGATACAATAATACTAACATGTACTCGTAATTGTGTGGCAATATATTCATAAGAAAATAAAAAATATACCATCTAATTTGTGACATTCTTTGATACAATAATACTAACATGTACTCGTAATTGTGTGGCAATATATTCATAAGAAAATAAAAAATATACCATCTAATTTGTGACATTCTTTGATACAATAATACTAACATGTACTCGTAATTGTGTGGCAATATATTCATAAGAAAATAAAAAATATACCATCTAATTTGTGACATTCTTTGATACAATAATACTAACATGTACTCGTAATTGTGTGGCAATATATTCATAAGAAAATAAAAAATATACCATCTAATTTGTGACATTCTTTGATACAATAATACTAACATGTACTCGTAATTGTGTGGCAATATATTCATAAGAAAATAAAAAATATACCATCTAATTTGTGACATTCTTTGATACAATAATACTAACATGTACTCGTAATTGTGTGGCAATATATTCATAAGAAAATAAAAAATATACCATCTAATTTGTGACATTCTTTGATACAATAATACTAACATGTACTCGTAATTGTGTGGCAATATATTCATAAGAAAATAAAAAATATACCATCTAATTTGTGACATTCTTTGATACAATAATACTAACATGTACTCGTAATTGTGTGGCAATATATTCATAAGAAAATAAAAAATATACCATCTAATTTGTGACATTCTTTGATACAATAATACTAACATGTACTCGTAATTGTGTGGCAATATATTCATAAGAAATAAAAAATATACCATCTAATTTGTGACATTCTTTGATACAATAATACTAACATGTACTCGTAATTGTGTGGCAATATATTCATAAGAAAATAAAAAATATACCATCTAATTTGTGACATTCTTTGATACAATAATACTAACATGTACTCGTAATTGTGTGGCAATATATTCATAAGAAAATAAAAAATATACCATCTAATTTGTGACATTCTTTGATACAATAATACTAACATGTACTCGTAATTGTGTGGCAATATATTCATAAGAAAATAAAAAATATACCATCTAATTTGTGACATTCTTTGATACAATAATACTAACATGTACTCGTAATTGTGTGGCAATATATTCATAAGAAATAAAAAATATACCATCTAATTTGTGACATTCTTTGATACAATAATACTAACATGTACTCGTAATTGTGTGGCAATATATTCATAAGAAAATAAAAAATATACCATCTAATTTGTGACATTCTTTGATACAATAATACTAACATGTACTCGTAATTGTGTGGCAATATATTCATAAGAAAATAAAAAATATACCATCTAATTTGTGACATTCTTTGATACAATAATACTAACATGTACTCGTAATTGTGTGGCAATATATTCATAAGAAAATAAAAAATATACCATCTAATTTGTGACATTCTTTGATACAATAATACTAACATGTACTCGTAATTGTGTGGCAATATATTCATAAGAAAATAAAAAATATACCATCTAATTTGTGACATTCTTTGATACAATAATACTAACATGTACTCGTAATTGTGTGGCAATATATTCATAAGAAAATAAAAAATATACCATCTAATTTGTGACATTCTTTGATACAATAATACTAACATGTACTCGTAATTGTGTGGCAATATATTCATAAGAAAATAAAAAATATACCATCTAATTTGTGACATTCTTTGATACAATAATACTAACATGTACTCGTAATTGTGTGGCAATATATTCATAAGAAATAAAAAATATACCATCTAATTTGTGACATTCTTTGATACAATAATACTAACATGTACTCGTAATTGTGTGGCAATATATTCATAAGAAAATAAAAAAATATACCATCTAATTTGTGACATTCTTTGATACAATAATACTAACATGTACTCGTAATTGTGTGGCAATATATTCATAAGAAATAAAAAATATACCATCTAATTTGTGACATTCTTTGATACAATAATACTAACATGTACTCGTAATTGTGTGGCAATATATTCATAAGAAATAAAAAATATACCATCTAATTTGTGACATTCTTTGATACAATAATACTAACATGTACTCGTAATTGTGTGGCAATATATTCATAAGAAAATAAAAAATATACCATCTAATTTGTGACATTCTTTGATACAATAATACTAACATGTACTCGTAATTGTGTGGCAATATATTCATAAGAAATAAAAAATATACCATCTAATTTGTGACATTCTTTGATACAATAATACTAACATGTACTCGTAATTGTGTGGCAATATATTCATAAGAAAATAAAAAATATACCATCTAATTTGTGACATTCTTTGATACAATAATACTAACATGTACTCGTAATTGTGTGGCAATATATTCATAAGAAATAAAAAATATACCATCTAATTTGTGACATTCTTTGATACAATAATACTAACATGTACTCGTAATTGTGTGGCAATATATTCATAAGAAATAAAAAATATACCATCTAATTTGTGACATTCTTTGATACAATAATACTAACATGTACTCGTAATTGTGTGGCAATATATTCATAAGAAAATAAAAAATATACCATCTAATTTGTGACATTCTTTGATACAATAATACTAACATGTACTCGTAATTGTGTGGCAATATATTCATAAGAAAATAAAAAATATACCATCTAATTTGTGACATTCTTTGATACAATAATACTAACATGTACTCGTAATTGTGTGGCAATATATTCATAAGAAAATAAAAAATATACCATCTAATTTGTGACATTCTTTGATACAATAATACTAACATGTACTCGTAATTGTGTGGCAATATATTCATAAGAAAATAAAAAATATACCATCTAATTTGTGACATTCTTTGATACAATAATACTAACATGTACTCGTAATTGTGTGGCAATATATTCATAAGAAATAAAAAATATACCATCTAATTTGTGACATTCTTTGATACAATAATACTAACATGTACTCGTAATTGTGTGGCAATATATTCATAAGAAATAAAAAATATACCATCTAATTTGTGACATTCTTTGATACAATAATACTAACATGTACTCGTAATTGTGTGGCAATATATTCATAAGAAATAAAAAATATACCATCTAATTTGTGACATTCTTTGATACAATAATACTAACATGTACTCGTAATTGTGTGGCAATATATTCATAAGAAAATAAAAAATATACCATCTAATTTGTGACATTCTTTGATACAATAATACTAACATGTACTCGTAATTGTGTGGCAATATATTCATAAGAAAATAAAAAATATACCATCTAATTTGTGACATTCTTTGATACAATAATACTAACATGTACTCGTAATTGTGTGGCAATATATTCATAAGAAATAAAAAATATACCATCTAATTTGTGACATTCTTTGATACAATAATACTAACATGTACTCGTAATTGTGTGGCAATATATTCATAAGAAATAAAAAATATACCATCTAATTTGTGACATTCTTTGATACAATAATACTAACATGTACTCGTAATTGTGTGGCAATATATTCATAAGAAATAAAAAATATACCATCTAATTTGTGACATTCTTTTGATACAATAATACTAACATGTACTCGTAATTGTGTGGCAAATAATATTGACATATATACCATCTAATTTGTGACATTCTTTGATACAATAATACTAACATGTACTCGTAATTGTGTGGCAATATATTCATTAGAAAATAAAAAATATACCATCTAATTTGTGACATTCTTTGATACAATAATACTAACATGTACTCGTAATTGTGTGGCAATATATTCATAAGAAAATAAAAAATATACCATCTAATTTGTGACATTCTTTGATACAATAATACTAACATGTACTCGTAATTGTGTGGCAATATATTCATAAGAAAATAAAAAATATACCATCTAATTTGTGATATTCTTTGATACAATAATACTAACATGTACTCGTAATTGTGTGGCAATATATTCATAAGAAAATAAAAAATATACCATCTAATTGTGACATTCTTTGATACAATAATACTAACATGTACTCGTAATTGTGTGGCAATATATTCATAAGAAAATAAAAATATACCATCTAATTTGTGACATTCTTTGATACAATAATACTAACATGTACTCGTAATTGTGTGGCAATATATTCATAAGAAATAAAAAATATACCATCTAATTTGTGACATTCTTTGATACAATAATACTAACATGTACTCGTAATTGTGTGGCAATATATTCATAAGAAAATAAAAAATATACCATCTAATTTGTGACATTCTTTGATACAATAATACTAACATGTACTCGTAATTGTGTGGCAATATATTCATAAGAAAATAAAAAATATACCATCTAATTTGTGACATTCTTTGATACAATAATACTAACATGTACTCGTAATTGTGTGGCAATATATTCATAAGAAAATAAAAAATATACCATCTAATTTGTGACATTCTTTGATACAATAATACTAACATGTACTCGTAATTGTGTGGCAATATATTCATAAGAAAATAAAAAATATACCATCTAATTTGTGACATTCTTTGATACAATAATACTAACATGTACTCGTAATTGTGTGGCAATATATTCATAAGAAAATAAAAAATATACCATCTAATTTGTGACATTCTTTGATACAATAATACTAACATGTACTCGTAATTGTGTGGCAATATATTCATAAGAAAATAAAAAATATACCATCTAATTTGTGACATTCTTTGATACAATAATACTAACATGTACTCGTAATTGTGTGGCAATATATTCATAAGAAAATAAAAAATATACCATCTAATTTGTGACATTCTTTGATACAATAATACTAACATGTACTCGTAATTGTGTGGCAATATATTCATAAGAAAATAAAAAATATACCATCTAATTTGTGACATTCTTTGATACAATAATACTAACATGTACTCGTAATTGTGTGGCAATATATTCATAAGAAAATAAAAATATACCATCTAATTTGTGACATTCTTTGATACAATAATACTAACATGTACTCGTAATTGTGTGGCAATATATTCATAAGAAATAAAAAATATACCATCTAATTTGTGACATTCTTTGATACAATAATACTAACATGTACTCGTAATTGTGTGGCAATATATTCATAAGAAATAAAAAAATATACCATCTAATTTGTGACATTCTTGATACAATAATACTAACATGTACTCGTAATTGTGTGGCAATATATTCATAAGAAATAAAAAATATACCATCTAATTTGTGACATTCTTTGATACAATAATACTAACATGTACTCGTAATTGTGTGGCAATATATTCATAAGAAAATAAAAAATATACCATCTAATTTGTGACATTCTTTGATACAATAATACTAACATGTACTCGTAATTGTGTGGCAATATATTCATAAGAAAATAAAAAATATACCATCTAATTTGTGACATTCTTTGATACAATAATACTAACATGTACTCGTAATTGTGTGGCAATATATTCATAAGAAAATAAAAAATATACCATCTAATTTGTGACATTCTTTGATACAATAATACTAACATGTACTCGTAATTGTGTGGCAATATATTCATAAGAAATAAAAAATATACCATCTAATTTGTGACATTCTTTGATACAATAATACTAACATGTACTCGTAATTGTGTGGCAATATATTCATAAGAAATAAAAAATATACCATCTAATTTGTGACATTCTTTGATACAATAATACTAACATGTACTCGTAATTGTGTGGCAATATATTCATAAGAAAATAAAAAATATACCATCTAATTTGTGACATTCTTTGATACAATAATACTAACATGTACTCGTAATTGTGTGGCAATATATTCATAAGAAAATAAAAAATATACCATCTAATTTGTGACATTCTTTGATACAATAATACTAACATGTACTCGTAATTGTGTGGCAATATATTCATAAGAAAATAAAAAATATACCATCTAATTTGTGACATTCTTTGATACAATAATACTAACATGTACTCGTAATTGTGTGGCAATATATTCATAAGAAAATAAAAAATATACCATATAATTTGTGACATTCTTTGATACAATAATACTAACATGTACTCGTAATTGTGTGGCAATATATTCATAAGAAAATAAAAAATATACCATCTAATTTGTGACATTCTTTGATACAATAATACTAACATGTACTCGTAATTGTGTGGCAATATATTCATAAGAAAATAAAAAATATACCATATAATTTGTGACATTCTTTGATACAATAATACTAACATGTACTCGTAATTGTGTGGCAATATATTCATAAGAAAATAAAAAATATACCATCTAATTTGTGACATTCTTTGATACAATAATACTAACATGTACTCGTAATTGTGTGGCAATATATTCATAAGAAAATAAAAAATATACCATCTAATTTGTGACATTCTTTGATACAATAATACTAACATGTACTCGTAATCGTGTGGCAATATATTCATAAGAAAATAAAAAATATACCATCTAATTTGTGACATTCTTTGATACAATAATACTAACATGTACTCGTAATTGTGTGGCAATATATTCATAAGAAAATAAAAAATATACCATCTAATTTGTGACATTCTTTGATACAATAATACTAACATGTACTCGTAATTGTGTGGCAATATATTCATAAGAAAATAAAAAATATACCATCTAATTTGTGACATTCTTTGATACAATAATACTAACATGTACTCGTAATTGTGTGGCAATATATTCATAAGAAAATAAAAAATATACCATCTAATTTGTGACATTCTTTGATACAATAATACTAACATGTACTCGTAATTGTGTGGCAATATATTCATAAGAAAATAAAAAATATACCATGTAATGGAAAGACGTTAATATGGTTATATTAGCTCTAACGATGCATCGTACACAAAATTGGAAGAGATCTTGACGTCACAGCTCTTGCAATCTGATTTGTTAAACTCTTAATATTAAAACAATCTAGTAAAAGCATGGTTCAGAGGATCAAATGATCATAATAATAACGTTTGACCAACATAAGCTGTTAGTTGTATCATTCATTAGCAACATACATTAGTATGAGACAAGTCCTCCCAAGACATCGATATAAAACGGCATTCATCCATTTTGTTTTGTTGGATTAGAACGAGATAATTATTTCGTACCATACACTCTAGATGTGAAACCGATTTTTTTGTGCCGTTTGGGTATTCCTCTGAAAGGCTTCCCGATATGTCATTCTGCTTTCTTTTTGGCGCTTTTGATGCGAAATTTGTTTCGTCACAAATCATCAAAACTCTTGCAGTCCAGTCTGAGTTTGAGAATTTGATGTTTCCCATCACGAACGACGTTACTTCTTAAGCAGGCTCTTGATTGGCTGAAACTGAAAACTTAAACTTCTTAAGTAACCGCTCCTAGTGGTTAGAGCGTCCTCCGCGGAAGCGGAAGGTCGTTGGTTCGATCCCCGGCTGTGTCATACCAACGACATACAAAATTGGTACTAACAGCTGCCTCGCTTGTCGTTCAGCATTAAGAGGTTAGACTGATCGGCCTGGTGTCAGGATAATGTGACTGGGTGGTACATCATGCTACATGTCTGCGACATGATGCTCCAATGCTAGACATAACTATAACTTGCCTCACTGTAGACATCGTAGCGATATGACTGAATAATTGTTAAAGCTACGTTAAAAATCCTAATCACCACACACACACACACATACACACACACACACACACACACACACACACACACACACACTTCTTAAGCAGGCTCTTGATTGGCTTATACTGAAAAGAAACCAATGCTATGAGTTTTATGATCTTAAGGCAAAAGCAGGAAAGCATAAAATTTCTGAACTTGCATTCGAGCTTGAGATTGAAAGCTCACTTCTGATTGGCAGATGATGAAAGGTAAATCTTGGATTCAAACTCCGAGTTGTATGATCTCCAAGTCAGATGTTACGGATCGCATTGTTTACCCGAAACATGAATACATTTATTTTAATCAAAATCAAGGTTGCCAAGTTCCAAAATGCACCTTTGGTTGGTTTTGTAGTTCCACTGCACCTTATCAAGCCCACGTAATCAAGCATGGATGAGACGATGTCGGCATTGATAGTTGCCATATGTTGATTGCGATCAACATCCTAAACCTTTAGTGTGTCTATGTTGTCATCTATGGATGGGTTTATGTCAGAATAGATTGGTAGACACACGCCGCTTGTCTAAACCTTCAGTGCTTATTTGTTGTTCTGTATATCTGGTTTGATATATATATATATATATATATATATATATATATATATATATATATATATATATATATATATATATGTATGTGTGTGTGTTTTGATTTAATATTGTTTGTCAGTTTTAGATTCTTTTTTATTTTGCATTACATGTTGTTGCAACATGCAATGTACATTTTTCATTAGAGATGATTTTTGTTTAGATAATCCGTTGACCTGAATTTTCTTTGGTAAACAGACAATGTTGACATAGATCCTGACCTTGATTCGAGGTTAGTGGCAACAAAATAAGCAGGTTTCATTTTTTTTTGTTGTCAAGTTACTGATTGGAGGAGTGAATTAGAAGTTAATTTTTTTTAAAATTTTTATTTCAAAAGATTGGTTCTTGTGATTTATCGATTCCCCCCCCCCCCCTTGTGATTTCCGTAATTTGGGGCTTTTTCGAAACTGCGTATTTGAATACGATATAGTCTTTGTTTCAGTGAAATATAGTTAGTTTTGTGCTTTTACAAATGACGTTAAGTCATTTTCTTTTGTTGTAGCCAAGTAGTTGAATCCATGTTAATAATTCTTCAGTTCATTTGGCTTTTAAAGGATTAATTCGTATCTCTGGAAAGGTCTCGAATTTTAATCTATTATAACATTTCATTACTAGGACTTTAATAATTTTCATGGATTATTCTTGGATTATTTCTTGATTTATTTCTTAAAACTAAGTTCTTTTTCCGTTTTTACAATCCTTCGTCGGGGAAATAAATTATTTGTTCAATGTTACAAAGGTTGTTGTTTCGGTTCTTTCTTTGTTACCGTTTATTAGAGCCTAATTCGTAACAAAGAGGGTGGGTGGGTTCGTCTGGAATACTGGTATTTTGGTTAAAATATTTCAGAAAATACTTTGGTTTTTGAAATTTGATTTCCCCTAGTATTTAGAATTTTTCTCGAGGGAAATCGACAAGTTTTTTTTTTTTAAAATGTCATTAAAAGTGGAAATCTTTTTTTCAAATACTACCCAGAAACAAATAAAATACGATCTTTCCAAAGCGAAAGTTTCCTTAATAAAACCAGAAAAAAGAAATATTTTGGTTCAGTAATGTTTTGGATCAAATTGCTTTGGTTTAGATCATCAGTACGTATGTATCATATTCTGATCTTAAGTTAAAAGGATTGAAATTAAAATACAAAATGGAATTGGAAATAAGGAAGTTCGAGCTTTAGGAAAAAGAAAAATGCAGTTACAAGAAAAACAAAAGCAATTGCAGTTATCAAGGAAGAAAATCAAATGCAATTTGAGAAAGCGGAGAGAAGGACAGATGCAAATGCGAAGAGAGACGGAATAGAGGGAATATCAATGCAGAATGAAATAAATAGAACTAAAATAAAATAAAAAGCACATCCAAATTGAAGTTTTGTTTTGTAAAGAACATTTGATTAGTCCCCCCTTCCAGAGAAATATAACTATACCAATATTTCACTCGCTTTGAAAAGGTTACTGAATATATGAAATGGCCAAGGGAGCATTATACTCAATTATTACAATGTGTACTCACTGGTAAGGCGAGTGGTATTTACCATTCACTGTCAGTTCACCAAAGTGGTGACTATGGTCAATGAATACATTTTAAGGGGTTATGAGTCCTCGAAGCTTATCGGCAAAAGTTCAGAAACTAAACAAAGAAGCTGGACAAACTCATGTCGAATTTGGCAGAGAAACAGAACAGTTATTTGATAGAAGGTGCCTAGCCAAGAAAGTCGAAAACGATTATGAAAGTCTAAAACAACTTGTATTATTTGAAGTGTTTAAGAACGGTATTCATAGTGACATTAAGACATCTTCACGAGCACAAGATCGTAACCTTGGAAAATGCTGCTCGTGCCGCTGATGAGTACTCTTTACGCATAAAGTTCCTTTTGTAAATAAGACTATTACTCAACAGTCGTTTGGTAGAAACGTATTTCAGCCAAACACAAACCCGTCCAAAACTAAACCTGGCACATCTATTAAAAGTCAAATAAATTTGATTCTAGACCATTGTCTCTTCGTGTGTGTACCTATTGCAAGAAGAAAAGACACGTTATTTCTGATTGCAACCAACTGGAAAATATGCATCAGAATGAAGACACACCTTTTGCAAATGCTGTTATTTTTAAAAGATGAAGGTCACGGTCATGTTTTGAAAGCAATATATTTGTTGCGACTAATAATCCCCAGTCTGAATTTATTATGGAAAATTATTAACCGTTATGGAAAATTATTACCGTTATGGAAAATTATTAACCGTTCATATCGTAGGTTCTTTTTATATCACTCTTTCGTAAGTCTTTTATTGTCAGGTACTTTGCTTTTTTCTGAGAAGTGTTATTTTACTAAGGGTGTTCTTATCCAGGGAGTAGAGTGCGGCTTGTTAATATTCCGCTCCATTGTGTACATTTGTCATCAGACTTAGTCTCAGGACCCGTGATAGTTGGAACAGTCTGTTTTACCCGTAGAGGGCATTAATTTATTACTTGGCAACGACCTAACTGGAGACAACGTCGTGGTTAATCAGACTTGTAGCTAACAAGATTATATTGGATCGGAAAGTCGATCCGATTGAAAAAGAATTTCCCTGATTTATTATCAGCTTGTCTAGTTACCATAGCTATGGCAAGGAAAGCTCTTGAGAATAATATGTTGATAAGGCAAGTATTCCTTTCGTTGACAAATGTATTGGTCAGGCTGTTGATGATGTCACTTTCACTTCTTGTTTAGATCAATCAGAAACAATTTACTACAGTGATCCTCTTTTAACTACTCATTTCTCTTTATTCCAATCAGTGATATAAACGACAATCACTTGACTAACAGTAAACGGATACAGAGGTCTCCTGTTTGATACAAAGGGCCATTACTGAAACTGAAACATCTAAAGTACTGGTCTGTTATTACATTAAAAATTGAATTTTTATAAGAAAATGTAGATCTCTTAAGGTACGTGCTGGTGATGAGTGGTCAGTGAACTATCAAATTGTATTTCCAAAATCTTAAAGACATTAAATATTTATTCTGTCCCATGAAACTCATTTGGCTGGTCATTTATGGATTAATAAGACCCATCACAAGATCAAGACTCACTTTTATCGGCCAAAATTTGAAAGGGATGTTGCCAAATAATGTAGATCTTGTCACACTTGACAAATGGAAAGCAAACCCAATCAGAAGATACATAAGGCTCATCTGCAACCTATTCCTGGATTTGACAAACAATTTAGTAGAATTATGGTAGATTGTGTTGGTCCCTTACCTAAGATCAAGTTAGGTAACCAATAACTGTTGAACATTATTTGTGCGTCAACAAGGTTTCCAGTGACAATTCCGTTGAGGAATTTTAAAGGCATACAACCTAAGTAAAAACGAATGAAATTATTTTGTTCTGTTTTCAGTTCGCGATTACTTATTTAGTTGAAAAATTATGATTCATGCTGTTACTGAGGCCGAAATCAGGCTAGTATCGGTAAATTTTGTGATAAAATACGCGATTTTTAATTATTGTCTGCCAGACAAAAATTCGCTATTTGCCACGCCTATATTCATGTAACCTCTGTGTTGACCTCTCCCGAAGATTAAGAATTTTAGCCATGCGCAAACACGTGTTTACAAAAATAGTGGCGTGTCCGCAACTAGATCGAAAACCAAAACTTAGATTCTAAAAGAAGGGGGAAAAAAGCTCTTTGGGCAAATTATGGCAGCACACGCATATGTATTGGTGACCAGAATGAACGATGGAATAAAAAGAAGTCCACTTTGAGCCTGGAAAATAATCTGGAGGTCGCCAAATTCTTGCTGGATACTGGCGAGTCTCAATTTTGCAATGAAATGTCAAGTCTTTATACCGCTGTTTTATTTCTGTATTGTTAACACTTTATCAAAACTCTTAAAATAACATATTTTATATAAACTGGCATTATTCCAATTAGCTTGAAATAAAATGTCACAGCCCTGCAACAATATCGCTGAAATCCGCATGTACATGACATAACTTTAATGCAGCTGTTTTTGAGGCTATCAAAGGGGTATTAATGATCATCTTCATTTTCGCACACAACCATAAGACGGGAAAAATTAAATAACTTTATTTTGAAACATAAAAGAGTGAATAATGACCCATCGTGGCCGGTTCACTTTAATTTAACATTCATTCATTCACTATTATTTGTAAAATTCCTGCTGCGTCTGATATAACCACATCAGAATCAGATATGGCATCTGTGTAAGTATTACTACATTTTATTAAATTTTATGTAAATTTACTTGTTTACAAATATTTTGGTAGATGCACCTGGATATGTATCATTCTATACTAGATTAATATTTTGCAGTTGGTTAAGATTGTACATTTTGTTAAAATATGGTTTGTTTTATTTAGAATAATATTTGTGTTGTAAATATGTTCCTCATCATGCTGTTTGTATTTTAGTTAAAGAGCCTCAAGGGAGAATAGTCTTTGACTAAATGAGTCACCCATTTAAATAAATTATTATTATTATTATTTCTTGAAGTATTATCATTCTCATTATAATAACCAAGATAAATGATAATGCTTTCTTTTGATACAAAACTAAAGATTTCCAAGTTCAACATTAGTTTTACACATTTAAAAATTTTATTTTAAGGGATTCAGTCTTGTCTGAAGTTGAAAACCTTAAGGAGAACGAAAGTGTTATGATCGAAAAGTCTAAAAGTTTTATCAACCCATTTGAGAAATTATACTAACAAAAATAATTGTGATACATACATAAAAGGAGAATATTTGTGTTAAGTATACTAAAAAAACAACCAGATATATATATATATATATATATATATATATATATATATATATATATATATATATATACATGTATAGTATTGTTTTGGTATTTGTGGATGCTATTTGTGTATAAACCAGAACGTTGCTCCCACAAAAGCTTTCATTGCAGTGTATGAACATACAAGTTAAAAATGTGTAATTACAATATATATTAGATATCGTATTGATGCATAATTTAAAAAATGAAGATATACCGGTTATCATGATAAGAATATGAATGCATTGTATTATAAATACAAACCACACTAAGGCCATAGTTATGGTTTTTCCGTTTAGTGCACATGGAGAGGGCAAGGTGGGTTTACCCAAATGCATATGCTTGTGTATGGGGGTTGGTGGTCTGCTGATAATGTATGTACACATATACCTCGATAGTAATTTGTCTAATATGTAACCTGTTTGACTGGATTCAGTTGGTGTTTGAGTTTTAGTGGACAGACGACAAACGTTTTAAAGTTACACAGCTTATTGCTTTGATGCAGCCAGACATTCAACATTGGTGGACTATCTGTTATATTAAATACATAATATTATTAATCCTTGATCTTTTCTGTGTGGATTACATATAGGTTGTTCTACAGAATGGAGAGGGCAATGGCATGTATGCAGATGGGGTGTGTGTACAAAAAAAGTATGCATGTGTACAGGGAGAGAGGGAACAAGCTTTACCCGATTTTTGTGCACGTGCCCATTGTTGGAATCAGATTTTGTTTCCGGATTTTTTGCTTTTTTGCTTTTAATCTAATTCACATCGGTCTGAGCTATACACAGACAAATAAACATTTGCAAAAGTAGGATAAATTGGGGGTTGGAAGTAAAAAGTGGCCAGGAGGAAAATGATGGGTCAGAAGAAGAAAAAACTCCAACTTTTACCCTTATGCAGATGCCGAATGATGTTTCTAGTACACATAGGCAAATATCTAATCAAAAAATTCTTGGAAGCAGATGTATTTCAATGTATTTAAAATTAGCCCACAAATGCATTCCCTATCCTCATTTCAGGTGACAAGGAAACAAATTTGTAGGGGTGGAATGAGTTGATTATTCTCTGCCTTTATAATGCTACTGTACATTGGCATTTTCATAAAAACAGATTTATTGGGATTTATAAATTTGAAATAGTTCTTTGAATCTGATTCAATATATTTATTTAGTCATTTTACTTTGTTTCAGAAGTACAGCAGAACTGGAGGATTTCCGGAAGTTTGATTTTATTGTATGCCTCCAAAAGACATTCATATAAGCCATCAGCTTTCAGAGCTAGGAATCTGTTTGCAACTCTTGATCATAACAATCATATTGACAGAGATGTGACTGTAAACACAGATGGAACAATAAGGTAATAAACTTTATTCTTGTTTGTTAATATAATAATTCATTTTTGTTAAAATATTAATGTTTTACCTGAAAGTTGATAAACCATCTGTTTGTGGCATAATTTAATCTTTCACAGAAGAAATTTATTTAAATAAATTTCACAAACCAATTTTGGTTAGAATTAGTCTAATGTAATTAGAAAATTCTGTAAATAATCTAAACATTTTTATGATATATGGGTTAGATACAGGTTTGCTATATTGACATTTTCATGTGTAGCAAAATGATTTGTTACAGGTAATGGTATGCAGTTTTTATTTGGACTTTTGAGAATTAAAAAAAATATAAAATGACATTATCAGTGAAATGTTTGCATTTTCTTGCCAGATACCAAAGGTCATTCAACAAAAAAGTTAGAGATGGTCTGCAAACCCAAAGAAAGCTGATCAACAGTACCTGTATATTCCGGAAATAATTATAAAAATATTGAAACTGAGGTTAGATGATAGAGTTGGCATGAACCAGCCAGTTGTTTTGGACATAAATGATCATAGGTGAATATCTGATGTACTTGCTCCAATACCACCACCAACTACAGAAGAGATTGTTACAAAGCAGAAATCTCATTTTAAGTTAAAACGATTTAGGCCTTTTAGTCAGGTAACACCTATTTATATCAAATTGTTATGGAGAGACTATTCTAGTGATTGTATGATAACAAATGATCCCTATCATGGACCCATATAGACTTTGACTAAGTCTTTCTTGAAGTGTCTACTATGAGCAAAAGTCCAGCATCTGTTTGATTTCCGAGATTCAGTTTATCTTCAGACCACTGTTGATTATGTTCTTAAAGCTTTAAAAAAAACATGCATTTGAACCACAAGATGTAAGACCTTTTCAAACTTTTCATACCCATTGCATTTATACTTGTCTTATATGTATGTTTAGATTGACGTAAATGCAGTGTATTTTGGCCATATGACGTATTAAAAAAATACAGCAGAAACTATTCATTGTAATTCATTTAATCTTATAGGAGTAACAAGATTAAAATTCATGTAATTGCAAGTCGGTATTATTGCATAATAAAGTACCTTTTAATAATTTTATTTTCTAACTGTTTTATGTAAAATTGCAGTCAGAAAGATTTCTAGCATAGTTTGAAGAAGAAAAACTGTACATTGGAGCAAATGACTTCAATCCATACTCTTCATCTTGATTTCATTGCTCCCGCTAAACATTACAGTACATATCAATAGACAACACACTGAAGTATTAAAATTGAAATGTAACTGAACTGGATCCTTTTTTCCAACAAAACCCATCAAAGAACGTGTGTTGTGCCATGCGAGTGCACCTTAATTTAACTACACACTTTTTAGATTTATTACATACATTCAATATTATGACTGCATATTTATGGTTTTATTATTTGCCTAAATACTGATAGCAACGATATGCATTGCTTAAAAGAGGTTTTGCTTCACTACTATGTATTTATGTATGTATGTATGTATGTATGTATGTATGTATGTATGTATGTATGTATGTATGTATGTATGTATGTATGTTTTTCATGAAAATAAATTAAATCAGAAAAGAGCATTGAGCTTAACAACATTGTTTCGAATTCCACAATATAGTATTGTCCCATATTTCTGATTTCATTATTAAATATTTAGACTAAATCTTCTAACACAAAATATTTAGACTTTGTTTTAATTAAATTATATATTTTCCTGAATTTATTTGCCCAATTTTTTTAAGAATACAATGTAATGAAGTGGTTTATCACAGGTGCAGCGATGTCTGCCATTACCGTTTGACATACAGTTTGAAACTAATTTTATAAAGAAAAAAATTCTGCTAACTTCTGTTGTTTTTTAAAAAAAAAATAAGAAATCAGTTATAAATGATCTTTACCGATTATATTTGTTAACAACAAATTAATATTTACATACTGGTGTTGACTGTTCCAGTGGCCTAGTGGAAGGAGCATGCACCTCAGATGCAAGAGGTTGTGGAGGCCTTGATCCCTGGCAAAGTCATACCAAAGACATAAAAAATGGTATTAACAGCTTCCTCATTTGGTGCTCAGCATTAAGAGGTTAGTGTATGGACTGGTCATCCTACTGTCAGGATAATGTAACTGGGTGGGATGTCATGCTACATGTCTGCAGCATGATGCCTCAGTGCTAGACATCACTATAAACTGCCACACTGCAAACATCATAGCAATATGACTGAACAATTGTTCAAGGTATGTTAAAAATCCAAATCACACGTACTGTTACAATTTTGAAACAGAATTTGATATATTTTCATCACAATACAGTAGGCCAAATTTCATGAACTCAGCAGTGATATATTGCTGCAAACAGGGTTAAAGGTCAGTTAGCAATTAAAACACCCCATTGAATGTGTAAGAGTTTGTTTGTCTGCGTAGGCTAATTGGTATCAACACTATAAATACATTTTGCCTTGGATTACAATACTGGCAGAACTTAATGCGTACATCAAGGAAGGTATACAGTACAACCAGTCATATTACGTCTAAAAAATCAAGAGGTCAAATTCTCCTCGCTTGGTAACATGACCCCTGCATTCCTGAATTTGATATGTATATCTGAGCCAGTTTTGCATTGTACTTGGTACATTATATATACTATTCAGTATATATATATTGTAACCTCAAGGGGTCTGGAAGATTATTCCGGGATTTAAGCTGTCATTTTCAGACCCTGAAGCTACAAGGGTTCGTCTGACTCTAGCATTAGAGATAAAACAACAATATAGAAAGATTAAAAATTCAGGACATATTTATTCAATCATTTCTCATTTGTTAGACAAATTACATCCTTTTACCAGATTACATATTCAAATTTTACGTCGTGAAATATATCAGTAAATAGAACCATAGAAGACATATCTCGATTATCTAAAACATTTCATAAATTACTAAAACCAACTCCGAGTGTTAAAAATTATTTAGTGGGCATCTTATGTTCTTTTAAATTTATAATATATGAATTTCAGAATCCTACTTTGGGTTCTGAAATTCGGGTGTAGAAATTTCGTCTGCTTATGAGCACTTGTACTTTAAAATCTAAGTTCCAAATTTCGTTTCTAAATTTCATACAATCAATCTTTTTCCTTTAAACAATTACCTCTCTCATTTTCTCTCCTTATTATGGATATCAAATTCCACCAGTCCTTTTCCTATCTGTCTTCTGCTTTTTCCTTGGTGTTGACCCTCGTTTCTCTTCCCAGCACAAGCTGGTTCAAGTTGATTGAGGGACACCGTCTCTATGCCAAAAGTGTCTTACGATGGTGTAATGTTTTCCTTGTCCATCCCATGAGTGTATTAAGTAATGTATATATTATTGTATATACTTTTATTAGATATTTTATTTTAAAAATTTTCTGACGGTTAATCTTTGCTCTGTTCACCAAATAATAATAAGTCTCATTAACCCACTAAGAGAATCAGACTGATATTACTTTCTATCACAAGTCAGAGTTGACCTATGACATATTCTCCACTTGTGCTGTGATGAATATTGATTTCTTTACAATCTGATTCCCGAACTTAGGATCGTACTCTCATCTCTTAGAACTATTAAGTTCCAGGGCCGATTTCCTTTCCTTTTCTTAATAAAATGAAATATTTATTATTTCCTAGTTGACTTTGCCAGAGTCATTTGTCCATTGTGTATGCCTTTTGTGTTTTTAGTCTGTTTCTTGTAATATGTTGTTGTATGGACAGCACTATCTAAATCATATATTTTGAGTTGAAATTCTAAATAAATATTTTTGTGAAATTTTGAATCTTTATTTTATTTTTTTAATTTTTTTTTTGTATAAAAAAGAAAATAAAATTAATATTTAGAATTAACTTTAGGTCCAATGGTGTAATTTATTTAAATAATTTATCTTTATGTGTTCTCTATTATATCTTTTTATATGCAGTGGCATAGCCAAAATTGTTATGTCTAGAAGCGTTTTGTTTTATCGTTCAATTAGGTCGTCCAGTTCTCACAGTTGTTTCCCTTTGATCACTTAGTCTAGATAAGACTGTTTTTTGGGGTAACACATTACTCACTTTTTAATTAAAATATATAAGTAATTATTATTTTTTTTCTCCAGATTTTGGAAATTTAGTTATTGACGTGAATTTTGAATTAGTTTATAGTAAACTAATGAGTGATTTTCTTGTTCAATGTGTGGATATAATTAAAATAGTGATAGAGAGAAGAAGGAATAAAAAGTAAAGTTCTCCACAACTCCACATCTACTCTGTAGGTGGCAGCATAAGTTTTGCATATATTAGTGGTGTTTAGCATTCAGTCTCAGTTGACAACATGCATCTCTTGTTTGTTGGTCATAGTATTATTGCCAGATTCAGTTCTGATCGTTTTCTTTTGGGTTCATGCTTTTTCCTTTCTACCCCTATCTGCCCTAACCCTATCTGGTACCGATTTGGAGCAGCGACGCTCCTTATATACAAGTTTAGCACGTGTAAACATTCTGGTAAACAAAGCATGGATTGGTGGGTATTGCAATCGATCAGCCAATCCAAATCGACCATGCTGGCGGGACATGACGTCACGACAGAAGTACACACAACTCCGTGTTTGAATTCTGATAATGTAATACGATATAATCAGTCATGACAAATCTATTGGAATATATTATTCTCATCTTCGAATGTTTATGCAGGTACTTTAATATTAAAATCTTGTATTGTTGTACAAAATACGCGAATGGGTAACGAGCATATCGATATACGAGGGGACATCTCAAAATGGCTACACTCGACCACAACAACGTGCAGTCGCTAGAATCAGCTGATCGAAAGATACAGGAAGTAACGGCATAGCACTACAATTGTCCGAAATTCAGCAATTACAAGAAAGCAAAGTTTTGGGAAATACGGTAAGTTAAGCTCGAAATGCACGTTACCAACATGTTCATTTTGCAAACAAATACGAGATTTCGTGCAATATCAATTATATCTGTATTTGATTCTAATAAAACTTTATATTTATATTACATTACACAAGGCTAAACCGCTTAATATTGAGCAATCAAAATACAATATGTCAAAACACAGCTGAACAGTTCGTGCCTTGTGCATGACAATAATTCTCTCTCTCTCTCTCTCTCTCTCTCTCTCTCTCTCTCTCTCTCTACAATTTTTACAGGACATATCCAGCAACAATGATTTCAAATGCAATAAGTTAAAAGAACTTTGAGTTGAATTTAAGAGCATATTATCACTTATAACAATAATATGAAATATATTTATATACATATTTAGAGACACCATTTTTGTTTATACTGAAATTATTCAATATTTTCTTAACATATATTATTGACACAATATTTCATGCTTACCTACATGAAAGAATTTAAATACACATATACACAATAAATATTGTCATCTGTAATGACAATATTATAACTTAATAAATAAGAGTTCTATTTAAAGTACACTTATATCAGAAGTTCATAGTTCTTGAATCACTTGTAATCCACTTGAAGTTGCACAATCCTTGAATTCATTGTTGTCCTTCCGAAAAGTTATGAATGTCACATTTAGAATATTGATCCCAGGAAGAAGAAATTCTTGATGAATATCCACACTAGATAGTTCAGAACGCACTCCAAGCAGGAACCAGTTTTCATGTTTTCAACATCAGTTTCATAAACAGTTTCAGTTTCAAATATCGGTTTTCATGTCATCATTTTCAAAGCAATATTCATTTCATAGGAAACCTTATACATCAATCATTAATCCACAACCAGTATCAAATACTTTTCTCCATATATGTTTTCAGAATCATACACTCCATGACTGTATAAGGATCTGATGAGATTCCAATCTGATTAATTATTACTGGGACATGAGTATGCAGAAAGTAATATGACTAACCAGAGACTTAAAATAAATATTATTCATGCAAGTACTATATTTCCAACTATATTACTAACATTCATTGGAAATTTGAATTAAAATAACTGTAACTGTTCAAAGTTCCTATTTTAAACAAATTTTAAACAAATGTTATACCAACTAAAAAAAAAATATTTAAAAAAAATATTTATATGTGTCATTGTTCATGGTTCCTATAGAATAAGAGTCTATCCTCTTAAGTTTTCTAATCTTTTCTCCACCAACTGGACAAGTCCCTTAATGTTATAAAATCTTGCCTCTAATAGTATCTCAAATAATTCTTGAGTCCCTTTTGGGAGTAGACCTATTGGGAATTCTGGTGCATCTCTCATATAATTTAAGATTACCCTAAAATGATATATATATCTCCTAATTTTGTATTTTCAATTTTGTTTAGAGTTGTTCTTGTTGTTAAAAATACTGTTCCCCCCACATTTAAGTTCATCAAATCAGAGTTGTCATTATTCTCTTTTGATATTGTGGAACTTGGACCGATTTCATTGTTTTTCAAGTTCTCTTTTTCTATACTTGGAGTTGTTTTCTCCTTTTTCTCGAATTTCTCCCCTTAATGGTGACTTATCTTTTTCTTTATTTGATATTAAACCTTGTACATTTCTACTTGTTTTTCCATTTTTCCATTTTCACACTTTTCATTCTCTTTATTTCCTTGTGCTTTCTTTGCTCCTTCATCCTCAGTTTCTGTTAATTTTTGTTCCATCATTTCTCCTTTTTTCTTTTCTAGGTTTACAATTTCCCTCTTCTCAAATGATTTTTCTTTTTCTTTCTCATCTGTTTTTGCTTTTCCGGTTTTGGTATGGCATATATTGGTTAAATTCCTGAATGGTTCTTCTAACTCTTCAAATGGTATTTCTTGCATCTGTTGTTGTTTTCTTTTCAACTCAACTTTCTCACCAATTTCTCGTAAAAAAGTTTCATTGTCAGAGGATGATGTCCAATTATCCAGTGACGAACTTGATGATGTTATTGAGGATATGGAAGATAGAGATTTTCTAGAGGGTGAAATGCTGTTGTTCCTGATCTTTCCTGCAAAGACAGGCATAGGTAGCGTTCTTTTTCTTTCCTATTGGCTACTTGTTGAGCCTTGTGGGATGCGAATTTCTTTTATTAATTTCTCAATGGCATTCTCCATGAAACGTCCTAACTCAGCTTCAGCTTCTTCCCTTTTTAAACCCGTTGAGTGTGAAAATAGATAAAAATCTTCTTTTTGAGCCCTACAATTATGGGGGTTGTCATTCCGCCTTAATATTTTTAAACATTTATTGCATTTATAGGCCACTCCAGAATGCTGTTCCCTCAGATGTGTTATGCATCGTGACTTGAGTTGAAATGTCAAGTCCTCACAAATACCACACTGGTAGGATATTATCTGTATGGAAAAAAAAATTATTTACAAAGAATAATGAAATAATGTTTAAGTGCTAAAATGACCATAATAATTATAGTTTGGTAAAAAATTGAGGTATATCTGCACCTTCATATAGTCTTAATTTGTCATGGTGGACCACTTTCGGTTTTTGCTTAGGCCCTCCTTTTATTCTATACAATATATCATTAACTTTCTTCAAGATTTGATAGGGACCTTTCCATGGTCGTTGTAATTTTTGACTTAACCCAATTTTTCTGATTGGATTGTAATACCAAACAGCATCACCTTCTTCATATTTATTAAAATTTATTTTTGTGTCATAGTTTCTTTTCATACATTTGCTGGACAAATTCATTCTTTTTCTTGCAAACTCGTGTACATTTTTAATCTTATATTCAAGATTATTTGCATACTCTGTTCTGTATCTTTGTTCATTATCAGTCTCAGTTATTTCAGGTTTTCCAAGTACCATGTGAATGGGAAGAACTATTTCTCTACCAAATGTCATCATGCTGGGAGTTATTCCAGTTGATTCATGTACAGATGATCTGTACGCCATCATGACCAAAGGTAAGATTTCATCCCAATTATCTTGATGTGAGGACACAAATGCTGAAAGCATGTTATAAATAGTTCTGTTAGCTCTCTCTATCATGCCATCACTTTGAGGTCTGGCAATAGAAGTTCGTGTTTTCTCAATTCCTAATATTATACAGATCTCTTTGAAAAGTTCTGATTCAAAGTTTTTACCTTGATCAGTGTGAATAAGAAGAGGAATTCCAAATCTTGTGATAAAATTTTCAATCAGTTCTTTTGCTGTAGTTTTAGCATCAATCTTTTCTACGGGGTATGCCTCTGTCCATTTAGTAAAATAGTCACCTATGACCATTATGTATTTATTTCCCTGTTTGGTCCTGGGAAGTGGACCAATAAAATCAATAGCCACCCTTTCCATAGGAGCACCTACATTGTAGGTTTTCATGGGTGCTTTTGGTTTTCTAAGGGAAGATTTTCTACTGGCACACACATCACATTTCTTGCACCAATTTTCAACATCTTTATTCAGCCCATACCAAAAAAATCTCTGTCGCACTTTCTGCAGAGACTTTGCAACTCCTAAGTGTGCAGCTGTGACACTGTTATGTAACTGTGTAAGTATACAACTTTTTAAGCTTTCTGGGACAACAATTTTCATGGTGACTGTCATTCCATCATCACTTTCCCATTTCCTATACAGGATATCATTCTCTACTATAAAGGAATCAACCTGTTTCCAGTAGTATTTTATTTCAGGACAGTACTGTGAAATATCTGACCATTCATATTTCTTTTTACTTGCCACCATCCCCTTTACCACTTTCAGAACTGTATCATCATTTTGTAAATGTGGTAATTTGGACATATCCAAGTTGTCCATGTCATCTTTTGACTGATAATTACTATTTGTCTCTGTACTAATGCTACTGTCAGGAGATGGGAGTTTCTTCCTAACCTCTTTTGTAACATAACAGAGTTTATCACTTACACCCTCCATGTGATTACAGTTTTCACTCAATACTCTTGGTTTTTCACCATGTGGAATCTCTGACAGATTTCTCACTAGAGTATCTAAATACCACAGAACACATAGTCAGAATGAAGCAAATAATATATATTGGTTCTATGGGGAATAGGCATAATAAAAATATTGTGATGAGTGATATGAAAATATCACTTTTATATAACTCTATATTGGTCTCTTTGTTCTTTAAATTTACATGGGATGGAATATACACAGAATCTATTTGATTTGGTAGCTTAGAAATACAAGCTACCAGTTCTTTATCTGATTCACTTTCAGCATGATTTTCAACTATTTCACAATAGGTACAGTTCATTTCTACACATGGACGCCTTGATAAAGCATCTGCATTAGAGTGCAATCTGCCGGCTCTGTGTATAATCTCAAAATCATAGGTAGCTAGAAAAGTCAGCCACCTAGCTAATTGACCTTCTAACATTTTGAAATTTATCAGCCATTTCAGACTGCCATGGTCAGTCCTCACTGTGAACTTCTTTCCATAAAGATAGTGATGAAAGTGTTTGACTGCATTTACCACTGCAAGAAGTTCACGTCTTGTTACACAATATTTTCTTTCAGTTTTTGAGAAACATTTACTAAAGTAGCTAATTACTTTTTCTTTTCCATTTTGGATTTGGGAGAGTACTGCTCCTTGACCAATATTTGAGGCATCACAGTCTAAAATAAATACATCATTTTCAGTAGGGAATGACAAGATTGGCGCATTTATCAGTGCATGTTTTATGTCCTTGAAGGACTGCTCACATTTCTCAGTCCATACATATTTTCTACCCTTTTCAGACAATTCATGTATAGGTTTTGCCAAAGTTGCAAACTGATACACATACGATCTGTAATAACTTGCCAAAGAAATGAAGCTTCTAGCTTCTTTAACATTTTTAGGGGTTGGCCAATCTCTTACTGCTGTGATTTTCTCTGTACTTGTGCCTACACCAGATTCACTTATGGTATGACCTAAAAACGTGACCTCTTTTTGAAACAAATTGCATTTCTTCGGATTCAATTTCAAATTGGCCTTTTTCAATCTTTGAAAAACTATTTCCAAATTAGTGAAGTGTTCTTCAAAGGTTTTTGAATAACAGATGATATCATCAAGGTACAAAATGACCATTTTCCACAAGAGACCTGAAAATGCCATCTGGACAAGACGAGTAAAAGTCGCAGGTGCATTGCAGAGACCAAATGCTAATCTGCGCCATTGCCATTGTTCCCCTCCTGATATGGAGAATGCAGTTTTATGTCTATCTTTTTCATCAATTTCTACTTGCCAATAACCTGATTTCATATCCAGACAAGACCACCATTTTGATCCTGCTAAAGCATCTAAACTATCATCTATTCTAGGCAATGGTTGAGAATCTTTGACAGTAACATCATTCAATCCTCGAAAATCACAACAGAACCTTACAGAACCATCAGATTTGGTCACCATTACAATGGGAGCATTCCAAGGGCTTTGTGGACATTTTTCTATTATTCCATCTTCTGCCATCTTTTTAATTTCGTTCTCTGCAACTTGTCTTTTAGCAAGTGGTATTCGGTACGGATACTTTTTAACAGGTTTTGCATCTCTTGTGTCAATATGATGTTTTATCAAGGTCGAATGACCTATATCACTTGATGATGCAGAAAAAATACTCTGATGTTTTATCAAAAATTGTTTTAACTGTTCTGTTTGTTCTTTATCCAGATTTTTTGAAGATCTTACAAACATTTCTGTTAAATGTTCTGGTAATTGTTGAACACTACCCCCTTTTTGGTTTATTGTACCAACAGATTCACTGTGTACAACTTGTTCTGGTTGCAATTCTGCAGTAACAGTATTTTTATATAATTGAACTGGTTTTTCACCTAAATTTGCTATTCTGAGAGGAATGTATCCATTTTTAGGATGTACTAAAACTTTTGCTACAAGTAGACCAGTTTTCTCCACAAATTTTTGGAATGGTTCAGTTAAGCCCATTATGTCTTTATCATACAAGTCAATTGGTCTGCCATTTACAATTACTTCAGATTCAGGCAATATCACAACATTTTCAGTTAAAGCGATTCTACAGCACAGTTTTCTTTTCATCCGATTTCATATAGCATGGTACTTTTTCACCTTTTACATTTAAATAACCTTTACTAATAATAGGGTCACACTGGTGTTTCTTTAAGAAATCAATACCAAGTATGCCATCTTGTTGTATGTCTGCTAATAATACTTCATGTGTGAAAGTATGAGTCCCTAACATAATGTCTACCTCTGCTTTGCCATCAAAGGGTTGGCTTTCGCCTGTTACAGTTAAAAGCATACTTTTTACAGGAGTCACCACTGGTTGTGAATTTTCTGACCAAGATTTTACTACCCTACTACTTAGAATTGTAACATTTGCTCCAGTGTCACACAACAAAGAAATGCAATTTCCATTTATTTTAACATTTACAAAATATCCTGTATCAGTTCCTAGATTGTTTAGTTTGATCAATTTAGACCATTCTTTCTTTACAGTCGCGCTTCGGTCCCCAAGCTTGACCCATTCATGTTTCCCTGACCTCTGGTCTGTCTGTCATTATTTTCCCATTTGTTTCTAAAACTATAGTTTGGCTTGTAATTTTGATTTTGATTTCTATCTCTCTGTTTAAAAATTTGTTTTCAGTCAGTACTGTTTGAAAAGTTCTGAAACCATTTCCCATTGTAATCTCTTTGGCAAACATTTCTTTTAACTTTGTCCTTCCTATCGACTTGTTTTCTGTTCCAGTTTTTGTACTCATTCTTTTCTGTTTCTGACTGCAATTTTTCTACTTTATCAGACAACTGTTCGAGTCTTTGTACAATTTTATCTAGCTTTCCTTCGTTAGGTACAGTTTCTATTTCAGACAGGGAGTTCACATTTTTCTGTCTCTGTTTATCAGCTAGTTTGTGAGCTTCCATCTTAACAGCTATGGTTTCAGCCTCATTTAGTGTTTTTGGCCCACATTCTCTTAGTCTTAGTCTGGTTTCAGAGTCTAGCAAGGCATCAATAAAATAATCTAGAGCTAAAATTTCAATAATTTCACCAGTTGCATCAGGATATGCCTGTCTAGTCAGTTTCTTGATGTTTTGTGCCAATTCAGAAATTGATTCTCCTTTTTCGCGAACTCGAGATTTAAGTTGAGTTCTGTATATTTCAGCTTTATTTAAAGTACCAAATCTGGATTTTAACACTTTTACGAGATTGTAGTAATCTTTCCTTTGTTCTGGTTCAATTTCATTAAGCAATGAGCGAGCAGTACCAGTGAGACCGCTAGCTAAATACAATGACTTTGAATGATAATCCCATTCATTAAGTTCAGCAATAATAGTGAATTGAGTTAAATATTCATATATGTCAGTCTGACCATCATATAGCTGAGGTTTCATTCTAGACTGTCTATTGTTTCCAATTTTATGATGAGCATGTGTGTTTTCTCTACTACTTCTGATTTCACTGTTACTTTGAATGCTGGGGTTTTCTATTTCTCTAGATCTGGAATTTTAATTTCTATTTTCAATCAAATGTAACTTTTTCTGTAGATTTAGCAATTTTGATTCAAAATGTTCAAATGTAGATTTCATGTGATCTGCTAGGTTGAGCACTGTATCTTTAACTTCTGTAGCTAAATTTGTCATTTGTTTTTCTAAATTACTCTCCAGTTTACCATAGCCATAGGGACTTGAATCCCTTGATCTTATTCCATCACTGTTCTCATCAATTTCACTTGTCACAATTTCAGTTTCATTTCCTGTTTCAGATCTCATATTCATATCTTCCAAACGTAATAAATGATCATTTTCCTCCATTTTTAAACTGTTTGTATATATTTTATCTACTATTGCTGGAGTCAGATTTTTATTTAATTTATTTTGTTTTCTTTTACAGGAAGATCAACTCTACCACACTTTCAAGAAGATAAGATTTTGTTAATAAAATTTAAGAACTGCGTTATGGTGTTATATATTTGTTTTTTTAATTATTATTAGATCATTTTGATCCCACATCTGACTACCAAATCTGTAACCTCAAGGGGTCTGGAAGATTATTCCGGGATTTAAGCTGTCATTTTCAGACCCTGAAGCTACAAGGGTTCGTCTGACTCTAGCATTAGAGATAAAACAACAATATAGAAAGATTAAAAATTCAGGACATATTTATTCAATCATTTCTCATTTGTTAGACAAATTACATCCTTTTACCAGATTACATATTCAAATTTTACGTCGTGAAATATATCAGTAAATAGAACCATAGAAGACATATCTCGATTATCTAAAACATTTCATAAATTACTAAAACCAACTCCGAGTGTTAAAAATTATTTAGTGGGCATCTTATGTTCTTTTAAATTTATAATATATGAATTTCAGAATCCTACTTTGGGTTCTGAAATTCGGGTGTAGAAATTTCGTCTGCTTATGAGCACTTGTACTTTAAAATCTAAGTTCCAAATTTCGTTTCTAAATTTCATACAATCAATCTTTTTCCTTTAAACAATTACCTCTCTCATTTTCTCTCCTTATTTTGGATATCAAATTCCACCAGTCCTTTTCCTATCTGTCTTCTGCTTTTTCCTTTCTACCCCTATCTGCCCTAACCCTATCTGGTACCGATTTGGAGCAGCGACGCTCCTTATATACAAGTTTAGCACGTGTAAACATTCTGGTAAACAAAGCATGGATTGGTGGGTATTGCAATCGATCAGCCAATCCAAATCGACCATGCTGGCGGGACATGACGTCACGACAGAAGTACACACAACTCCGTGTTTGAATTCTCCTAATTTAACATAATGTAATACGATATAATCAGTCATGACAAATCTATTGGAATATATTATTCTCATCTTCGAATGTTTATGCAGGTACTTTAATATTAAAATCTTGTATTGTTGTACAAAATACGCGAATGGGTAACGAGCATATCGATATACGAGGGGACATCTCAAAATGGCTACACTCGACCACAACAACGTGCAGTCGCTAGAATCAGCTGATCGAAAGATACAGGAAGTAACGGCATAGCAATATATATATATATATATATATATATATATATATATATATATATATATATATATATATATATATATATATATATATATATATATCTACATGTGTGTGTGTGTGTACCTAGCTACCCTAATTTTAAAGAAATGCAATAGAAAACATACATGGGGGTGGGCTTAATTTCAATATTTGTTTCACTGCAGTAGTTTGTTTAGGTGATGTACTGAAGTTTGGCATTGAGTAAATGGTAATCACTTGTGTCAAAAGCATAGAAACCAAGCACAGGATATTAAAACATCAATGTAATTTCTATAGAACTGTCTAGTATTTTGGAATAGGAGGTCTGTAATCAATCTTTTATAATAATTGTACACTAGTTTCTCATATAAAAGTCTCTGGAAGACAAAGAAAAAGGAAGAACAGAGGCAGAAGTTAGATGGACTGAATGGAATTGAACTACCAGTCCAGAGAAAGATCATACAGATGAGTAGGAACACAGGACAAGAGGAAAATCTATTACACTAAGTCAGATGATAAAATAGGACATAACTTGGTCGAGTTAAAGACGAGTGATAGGGTTTTAATTTGAATTTCATTTGAGAGATGACTGTTATTTAATGATATTAAATTGTTGTTTATTTTACTTTCAGATTTTGTGTATTCATTAATTTAACTGTCGGCACCACTGACTGGGGGCTCTGAGCATTGGATCTGTCTATCACTACTTCAATTCCTCACAAAAACATGCCGGGGGGGGGGGTGTCTTTTGTAATAATTTAAATAATATTGGGAGCACCCCACCCAACCTAAATAACATGGAAAACCTCTATATATGCCATAATTGTTCTTAGATGATATACTTCAGTTTTGTATGACTGACTGTACATGTACTCTTGAATTAAAGTTATACCTGTACATGCACATTTGTACTTATACAAGCTTAGTACATTTCATAATATATAATAGTTAGTTTTACAGTGTATGCAGTTGTGTACATTCATCTGGGTATTCTGAAAATTTGATGCTTTTAAATGGTGTCGAGTATATTTGATTTAGTTGTAATATGATGGCTGATGATGCACATATGTGATATAAGCATTCAAGGTTGTTTTAGATGAACTAGTATTTTAGTCTTGAAAACCTTATTGTTTCCAGAGCCATTTTGTATTACATGTAATTGTAATTAATGAGCAGTGTCTGGATAGAACAGTTTCCTAGCGTTTATAGTTCTGTTGATATTTGCAAGCCAATCTGTATTCATGAAACACTGCAACAAGTTTTGCTTTCTCAACTCAATATGAATATGCGTTATTTATCATTTAACTTAATGTGCTACTGTATATGCACGATTAAAATCATGTTCACCAGTGTACTTTTGTTTTTTTATATTTTTTGCATCCCAAGACAATGCTAGTCAACTTCAATTCATCCTATATTTTTAATAAATAGTCTCCTCACAGTTGCTTTCAAAACATAGCCATACATATAATCATTCTTTAGTGGGTAGGTAGCTAAAAAAAATGTTTAACAAAACTTGTTCATGCAAAATAAAAATTGCATACTACAAAAGAAATGTTTTATACAACTTACAATCGACATAAATTATAGTATTCACACATCATATATTTGGATAGATCATCCAAGTCTTCCTTGAGTAAAGCCATGGTACTGGCCAAAATTATTTATCCATTATACGCCATACACAACAGCTTGGAATGACATGTCTGTTGCCAGTACTTAGGTATCCGTTAAGTCCATAAAATAAACTGCCTATTAGCAGAATGCCTTTTCCCCTGGTTGTAATCATTATCTTCTTCTGCTGTCAGGACATCTTGCATATACCTCTGTGCAACAAGGAGCACGACGTCATCTAAAACAACCAGGACGAAGTCCTGCAGACATTTTAAAAAAATTGTCAGTAAAAAAAATTCCCCAAAAAATAAATCCATTAAATGTTGTGTGGGAAAATATTAATTTTGTGTTATGCAATGAAGCAAATGTGTAAATATACAAACAAATGCGCAAATCACATCGACTATCGGATACGTGAACGTGAGGTGGTGATGCAAAGGCACAAGAAAATCAACTTTATTCTGAGCGAAAGATGCGACTTTACCGAGACCTTTTAATAGCGGTTCTGGTTACATTGATACAAATTATCATATTTTAGCTGGTTTATCTTACAACGTAACAGATCACACAAACACGAGAAGTAAACACTTTAAAGAGTGGCACCTTAAAGAAACCTCTTATTGTCAGGATTTTCCATCATATTGACTTTTTTGCCTACTTCTTGTAATTTATCATATATAATGAGATATCTATAAGCAATACATATATTGTGGGTGACTATA
The DNA here is from genome assembly GCA_029339505.1 of Unio delphinus. Lineage (NCBI taxonomy): Eukaryota > Metazoa > Mollusca > Bivalvia > Unionida > Unionidae > Unio > Unio delphinus. Next base: position 12,154,217 of record JAQISU010000242.1, on the reverse strand, counting down.
AAGATCTAAGGAGAAGGACAGACAAAGAATAAGGCAATAATTACATCAAAAGAGAATCACATGCTTACCTCGACTTCCATATTTGTTGATGCGCGTCACTTGACACTGCGACTTCGGAAAAAATTGGTAAATTCCGTTTCTGCATAATTAATTAGCAATCCGTACAGAAAATCGTTATATTTTCCTTGATTAAACTTACAGTTGTACATTTATTGAAACTGAATGACCTGTAATTACTCATTATTTCTACTATACTTTTCATAATATCATGCATTTGCAAGAACAAAAAAGTCGAAAATCTTAGGTTGGATGCCTTTAATCTAAAATATTTGGAAGATGTGTATTTCATAACCATGACACAAATGTCTCATTTCAGATAAAACATTTTGTAAATATTTTGGATGGGATCAGAATGATAAACCCTGATTATCTAAAAGAGCACGTGATTGACGTCTCAACACATTTTTCTTTATGTGTCGGTGCTTGAATGATAGCAGCGAATGGCGGCAGTCATGTAATCTCATATGTTGAACGTTATAACAGGACTATCTAGCACGTTATGAAGTATTCGCCATCGCTGTTGTATTAAATGTCAAGTGAATACATCCAAGCTTGCAGAGAGATACAATGTACATTAATTGTTATGATCATATACATTCCAAACAGTGCAAAGTGTGAGCCCTCCGATGCTTGTTGCTTAAATTATTATTATTATTATTATTATTATTATTATTATTATTATTATTATTATTATTATTATTATTATTATTATTATTATTATTATTATTATCAACATACATGAATAACACTGATTGTCTTATAAAAGGTTGATCATGGCCCGTAAGTCCTCCATCCTACCTCCATATTATCACAACTAATTACAATGTCCTTTATTTGAAAATACGCTGAAAAACAGCTAATGTTTAATGTCGTACAGTTTTAAGCAAACATGATTGCCACGTGTCATTGTACACCAAACCCAATTATCACTTTTATGTTAAAACTAATTGTAAAAATAAATGTTAACTCTTTCCCTAAACGTGATCTATTCGACACACCGTAGAATCCACTATAGAGAAACACATAGATACATACATGAATACATGTCATTTTCAACGTCACTAAGCATGTTCCGCTATACTTACTTTAACATTCACGATTAGCGACAATCGTAAAATCAAACAGAACTAAAAGTATGTAAGTGAAGTGCTTATATATCTTACCTCATCAGTTTGTCATTTTGTTAAAATTTGTATTTTTATTTCTTTATTTCAATCAAACGTTTGCTTTCGGAAAGTGCCTTCTCACATACCATCAATGTACCAATTTTTCTTCTCCATAGACTTCAATGGTAATGTTTTGTAAAAAGATATACTTTCTGTCCTACCTCAGCATGCACGTCATACACTGTCATAGAGAACAATGTTTGATTGTCAATTTGACAAGGACAAAACCTGGAACTCCATTGCATGTAATAGAGAAAACTCTACTTGAACAAGACAGGGGTAAGAGTTATCTAGTTACAACAGACATTTTCAGTTATGTGTACCACATGTTAAAAATATTATTAAAAAATACAGAATATGATCTAGATATAAATTAACATAATCTCATATCAGGCTTAAATTTTTCTTACGCCTAACGGAAAGTACCACTCTCACATAATGCACCAATCACAGCTAGTGTTGTTGTTTATTTCTAACTACAATGTTTCCTACACCTTAAGCTCCGCCCACTTAGGTTTGTACAATTAGTACAGTTGTACCATAACACAAAAACATAACAGCAAATTCAACATATATTCTATTAATACATACATATAAGGTTTATTTAGATTACAAATATATAGGCAAGTATTTTTCTTTATCCGTAGATGGGATTTAAGAACGAAGAGTTGATGATACCCAAAGATGTAAAATTTGACGGATTATTATTTAAAGAACTACTTTCAGTGAAAGAAGCAAAATGTAAACAAGTAATAACTCATTTATGGTATTTATTCTAGTAATGTTTCATGATTCTTCTAGCTATTATCAGTACCGACCACAGCTGTACTTTCAGGATAGAAAGGTTTATATATATATATATATATATATATATATATATATATATATATATATATATATATATATATATATATATATATATATATAATAATTGTTGCTCTAAATTAGCCTTTGATCATAACTGTGTGTAAAAGGTCAGCATTAAGAAGAGTACAATTTCACTTACAATAGAAAAAGCAAATGAGAGCTTATACAGTATGCTAACATATGAAGTCCTATGGGAGGTGTAATTTCCGCTTTTTTTATTTTAGCTACTGACTAGTTGAATTCGTTCAAGTATAGATTTTTCTCAGCCACTTTTATTTACCTTTTGATATACGGTCGTGTGTTTCTGTTCGATTTCCCTCAGCTTTTCGCAGGAAAAACAAGCTACAAGGGAAAAAAGGTTCGACTTAATAGTCAGGCAATATATGAGTAAAACTAATAGTAACTAGTTAGACAAAGCTGGTAAAAATATCAGTATCGTTTTTCTATATTGAAATCGACTTCATTATTGGCTGCCTACTTTTTAAATATCTTTACTTCCATGTCATATGTAAATGATTTTGCATATCAGAGAGAGAGAGAGAGAGAGAGAGAGAGAGAGAGAGAGAGAGAGAGAGAGAGAGAGAGAGAGAAGCTTAACATATAATTACCCAAAAAATATTTCGCCATCAAACAGACCACTGCAATCTTTCAAGTGTCTAGCGATACTTTAAATATAAAAAACTCCAAATATTTTACTGATGAAGTTACTGACAATTTATATCATGCTTTTTGTTGATGTTGTCATTATTATTGCTGATGCCGCTGATGTAATTATTGAAGCTGTTATTGCTTCTTTATTTTATTTTTGCTACTGCACGTGGTCTTGTAGGCATTATCGTGAGTTAATTATAATAAATAGGTTTGAGATGAAGTGCCTGATGAAGACTTTTCACGACTATAGCAATATTAAAGGTCATAAAGGGAATCAATGTTTAAATTTACGTAAGCGCCATGGTACAGAAAGATTCATTGAGCACCGATACCAATCCCTGAGTAGAATATAAAAAAATACGAACAGTGCGAGGACCAAACTGTAAATATTCCTTAAGACGCTTCCTTATACGTTACAGTAACAGTAACGCCCGACCTATATCACTATATACTCTGCAAGGGAAGTCATTATATCCGATCTTCCTAATACTCTAATCGCAGTTATGGTTCGCACTGGCGGATAATCGCGGTATTTAGTTTAGTCGGATGGTACATATCACGATACATTTTCAGTGTACTGGTAATTGAGTTTTCCTTAAGCAAGTAATGTACTGAAATTCCAGAGAAATCTTGTTAAAATGTGAATGATTTTAACAGCACGCTTTTCATTTATCGTGATAAAATAATTCAAATAGTTATTGTTGTTTTTACAACACAATTGTACTTGTCACAAATTACTGTTAAATATTAAAAATATAATTATATTTGTGATCCTTCTTTAAGCACACGTTGGACACGTGTCACGTATGTAAGATTGGCGACATATCAGGATATTGTGAAAGATATTCGGTCATAATCCCAATTTATATACCTGTTTCAGATTATGTTTTGTAAATGATGTTATTGTGTTATAAGTCATTGCAAATAATATTCCCAGCTATTGGCAGATGGAAATTTTAAATGGTGTCCGACTCCTGTCCCAGAAAATGACATTATCAGTTCCTAATATAATGCCGGTATACTGTGGTACGTAACGCCATTTATTCAGAATACCGCGATTTACCAAGGTACACATTTTGTTCGCGAAACCCAGTTCTTAAGATGCAAAGATCGCTGCCTTACCCCCAGTCAGAATGACCTCAGCCTTTTCCAACAAATTGAGAAAGGAAACTCTTAGTAATTCATCGCCATTGAGAACTTCATTCTAATTACTTTAGTTCTTACGGAATAACATGGCTGTGGAAGGAAACAAAATCAAAACTGAACCAATCTCGGACATTGCTGTCGTAATATATGTAGCGCACTCAGGCAGAGACAAATTACCAAACACATTAGATTGGTGTATTTTTCTACAGCTAATTCTGAGATTATTTCACGACCTGATAGAGATAGCCGAACGGTGTTCAGATCTCTATACCTCATTGTAACACTCTTACTTGCCTTGGAGGACAAAGCAAACTTCTGCACTAATAACTATCGCTCTACATTTTTATGGCAACAATGCGCAATATGACAACAAAAACTGGCTGTGACTCATTAATAGATTGACGGTCTATCTGTACAACCTCGTAATTTGCCATGGGCTCCAGGTTCAGTGCCTAAAACATCCATACTAAGCCCGTAAAAAGTATTGATATGCACCATGGTCGCACAATAACCTTAAGGTTTTCGGTTGGGCGAAGCATGCTTTAGGTCGTTTAGCTCAGTATAGGTTGGGCTAAACCTGGTTTAAGGTGTTTTGCCTAGCATAGGTCCGATGAAGCCTGCTTTTAGACGTTTTGCCGAGTTTAGGATGGGCGAAGCCTGCTTTAAAGCGTTTGGCCCAGTTTAGGTTGGGCGAAGTCTGCTTTAAGGCGTTTTGCCTAGATTAGATTGAAAGAAGCAAGCTATATGGCGTTTTGCTTCGCTTAGGTTGGGCAATCAGAGCTATAACAAGAAAAATTGTTGTTTTCTGTATCTCAGAGACGCATATATTTTTCGTTTAGTTGGACTCAGCCCCGTAAGTACGTTTTTTTTAAATACTGTGTTTGGTTAGTTATGCTGAGAAATATTTGTAAAGTGATTTGCGTAACAACCAGTAAGGCAGAAGACTCGGACGGGCCTGACAATCACAGTTCATGGTTAGATATGGCGGTCGTTAAATAAATTTCCTGTTTCTATAGGTGCTATGTTTTTTTTTCTTCAGTGATACTTTTCTTTGTTTACAAAAATAGTAAAATGCAATCGCAAATTATGTAACTGCATATTAAAGTCTCGAAACACAAACATATATAGTATTGATCTCACCTTTATCACAGTTTAAACCCTCAAAACCTGGACAGCAGCTTTCATGGTATTGTACGCATACTTTTTTCATTACATATCTGGAAAAGAAAATTGAAGAGTTTAGAAACATAACGTATCTTTTCCCTGAGAACAAAATCTTTATCGCATTGTTTAGTTTGTTTCTTTAAACAAAATTAGTTTATCTTAATTGATCGATCGTCCGATTGATTAAATGATTTATCACTCGATTGATTGGCTGTTAGTTTGATTGGTTGATTGACTTTGAAGAGGTAGTGTATGATAAGTATACAAACAAATCCATATTAATTTATTCAACGTTACACGAAATATAAACCTATAATTGCAGGGCACCTGAAGAAAGGAGAATATAGTTGTGATGAGAATATAATTGTGAGACTTTTTAAATTAAAATAATGTCATCATTTATTTTTGCTGGATCAAAACAGCGAAAAGGGAAAAAAGGCGAACCTTTCCTTTTCTTGGGTATGGGGAATGGAAGATTAGATTCAGCTAATATGCAACATTATTTGGGTATTTAATCTTAAATAAATCTGTATTCAATAAAATGTTTATCAGCATTTGTACTAGGATTGCATATTATGTTTTCCCTGGAAGCAGCATATATTCCTGATTAAATCTCATTTTAGATAAACCCATCTCATCAAACAATTATGCTAGGTCAATGCTTAGTTCTCAGATTCTTGCCTTAAACTAAATTGACAGTTCGGAAATTATACATGACGGAGAAAGCGATACAGATAAAATAATTCACATACACAAGCCCCTTTGAAATTTTAAAAAGAAAACTTATTTCGTTACAACATTATAATTCGATTTTCCAGTCTTTTGTAATTGAGTGAGATATTGGAAATATCGAATTTCGTGCTGAGTTCCTGGTTGTGATACCTTTACGTTTCTTTAGATTTAATTATTAACAGTGTAACAGAATTGTTACCGAGAGGAGGGTGGATTAAATGAACAATACAAACACAATTTGTGAAAGAAAATATAAATTTATGTAATAAATTATAAATGAAAAAAATACAGATGTATCAACACAATAACTCACGCGCTCAACCCACACTTAAACTCACAACCATTCACAATACATGAACAAATTAAATAACAATACAAAAGGAATCACAAATGTAAAGGGATCTCTTGGATTATACACAGATCCAAGAATCCTTTACGAAAGTTAAATAAATGCAAGTATGATTTACGAAAAAAAATAAACACAAACGACAAACTATCTATCGCACGATGGATTGCGATAACTAGCACGATCATATACTTGTATTCAATCAAGTTGCTAGCTTTTATTGATATCTATGTGATCACTTGAAATATTATTGCGATCTGACATAAGCATGCAAATACAACAATGTATTAAATTATATTACAATTTCAATACACCTATGTGTCTCCCCTGTATAACCGCACGATTCAGCAACAGTTGAATCGTCTCCCAGTTTCCCCGAGAACCGAGGGTTGACCAATACTATTATCGGACGTTTCCCTACACGGATCCACCACAGTTATACGTTCAGACAGCATACAACATCTACCCGAACCAACGGTTCCTCACTCCCCTAGATGTCGACCCGGACGTTTTACAACTCTAAGACAGCTCCGACACTCGGACTTCTAGCTTTCCGGATATTTACATGTTACACAGATGTTGACGAACAGACAGTTCGACACACAGACAGATACTTCAATTCCGTTTGCACAAATTAACGGCACAAGCACATTCAGATATTTATACAGAGATGTTCCAGAACAAACAATAGATGTCCCACAACAAATCAGACGATATCAAAGACGTTTATCAAAAGATGGTATCAGATGTGTTAACAGCTACGGTATCAACGATGTTATTAGCAGCTACGGTATCAACGATGTTATTAGATGTGCTATCAGTGATGTACTTCTACGGTATCAACGACGGAATCAACGACGGAATCAACGACGGAATCAACTATAATAAACAAAACCAGACTAATAATAGTTGTCTCAAAAATAATCTAAGCCGTAGATTACGATATTGTATTTAAAGTCTAAAAGTGACTAGTAATTCCAAATATTCCACGTTTAATTGCAATAAAAGCATCATTATACGAAATGATAATCTGAATAAAATTCACAATAAAACGAAATGTAAATTTAACACTCACCCCTTTGGCTGGAGATTTGCAAGACGAGGTTATCTATCCTTCGATTAGATATTTTGGTTCCCGTAAAAAATTATGATAAATAGTTCGCCTTATATACTCTCAATAGGTGAACATAAATCACATCGAGCTTGCCGTGCACCACGTAAAACGAGTATTTCGGATTTCATGTAAATTACAAATTGGCACATGCAAATCGTTACACGCCACTTAATCACCCCAGGTAATGCGTGTACGACGAAATCAAGAAAATGGTGAGTTTCGTTTGCAATTCAAGTACAACAAAAATCAGTTCAAATTTTCGCCTAATTCTGTGACAATACCTCCCCCCTAAGAATAAAAATGTACACATTTTTAAAACTAACACAGAATAGAAGAAAAATAACTACTGATGATATCTTACAACATTTACACTGGTTATACTACAAACTGGATTTTATTACTGGGCAAATTCATACAAATTTCCCATCATGCCCTACTCAAGTAGTCTGCGCCTATATTTTCAACTCCCCTTATTGACATTGTCGCGCTGTCTCTTGATATACAGCTTGAGCATGTTAGCATGGAATGTCTTTACATTACCGTCCATGTCAATTTTATAGTCCATGTCACCTTTTACTTCTTTAACTTCATATGGATCTTTCCACTGGACTAATAACTTATTCGAACTCGTTGGAAGAAGCAATAGCACCTGATCTCCCACAAGAAATTTCCTATTACGCACTCTGCGGTTGTAATACTTGGCATATCTGCGCCCCGATTTAATCAATTCGTCACGTGCCATCTGGCATGTACTCTCAAGTTTGTTTCTTAAATCTAAAACGTACTGGTAAGTTGTTTTTATTTCCTCGTTCGCGACATCACCAGTCCATAGTTCGCGTAGTATCCGCATCGGGCCTCGAACTGTTCTACCATACAACAGTTCAAAGGGCGAGAACCCTAAACTTTCCTGCGGTACTTCACGGTACGCGAACAGAACAGCGTTTAAATAACGGTCCCAGTCTTGCGGACGTTCCGCGCACATCTTCCTCAGCATGCTTTTCAGGGTACCATTAAACTTCTCTACCAGTCCATTGCACATCGGATGGTATGGGGTAGTGTTTAGCTGTTTGATGGACAACAGCCTACTTATTTCACCCATGAGGTCAGAGGTGAATTGGGCACCACAATCAGTGAGGATTTCCTCTGGCACCCCTACCCTACTGAAGATATCAACTAATGCTTCAGCTACCCTTTCCGTTTCAATAGTTGGTAACGCTACGGCTTCGGGGTATCTGGTTGCGTAATCAACCAGAGTAAGTATGTACCGATTCTTTCTTTCGGTAACCGGGTGTATTGGTCCTACAATATCTACTGCCACTCTTTTAAACGGTGTATCTATTAATGGCATTTGTCCTAAGGGCACCCTTGTGACCCTTCCCTTACAAACGGTTTTCTGACATACGTCGCACGACCTACAGAACCGTGTGACATCGCCATTAACACCGGGCCAGTAGAATTCAGCGACTACCCTGCTAGTGGTCTTAGCCTTACCTAGGTGTCCTGCCATGCTTGACTCATGCGCCACCCTAAGTACTTGAGATCTATATCTCTGGGGTACGACCACTTGCCAATACTTCTTACCCTCCCGAGCGCTAAACTCCCTATGAATTAATCCGTTCTTGCGTACGAATCTAGAGCTACCCCCACGCTTGCAATGTTTAATCGCGCCGGACGTGATTTTCTCAACAATTGTTCTGATGGATTCATCACGTTCTTGCTCTTGTTTGAAATCATCACGGGAAATTCCTGAGATCGATTCAGGGACTATTAATTTATGAAACGCGGATTTCTCTCGCCGTGTTTGCGCTCGCGTTTCGACTGCCTGGGCCAAAGGTATTTTAAAGTCGGCCATAGTTGGAAGACGGGAACCTTCAACATTACCGATCGTCAGATCGTAAATACGATTGACCATACAAAGGGCATCAACAGTTCCCGTTAAGAAAGGTGTTTTTACTGTGATCCTTGCTACGGGAATGCGACCCATCGTCTGATCAAGTAACATACATGGGGATTCCCACCCGAGCATTTGGTTATCCTGCACGAGACTACGTTTGATCACTACGCCCGTACAACCAGTGTCACGCAATACCACGACTTCTCGACCGTTGACAAACCCTCTCGCGGTTGGTACACGCGCTTCAGGAAATAAACACGTGCCAAGTGAATGAATACAAGGTTCTACATGTACGTTGTTATCGGATATACCTTTACTTTGTATAGCCACTGCTACCTTATGTATAAGTGCCTTTCTTTTAGGACAGTCTTTTTGAACATGACCCAATGCATTACACAAGAAACACCGCACACGCTGAAAAACTGGATTCCCAACTGACCTTTTTACCTCAGCTGATTTTACAGGCTCCCTAGGCATAGGTCTTACAGACTGGTTTCCAGACTTAAAATCTTTTAAAACCACGTTCTGGGTTCCCCCATGAGCTTCGGCAAATAAATCGGCTTGCTTAGCCATATCTTTTACGTTTGTGAAGACTTTCTCCTTCAGAAATTGATCTAATTCTCGCCCAACTGTATTAAATAATTGATCTCTGAGCAAGAAATCAGTCAACCCTTCAAACGTTTTCACCGCTTTGCCGCATTCAATCCACCGCTCAAAATAGTTCGCAATTCTGACGGTGAACTGACCAAAGGTTTCTCCCTTATCGGGCTTGCTATACCTGAACTTTTTTCGAAAACCTTGTTCAGTGAGCTCGTACCTTTTGAGAAGTGCTTCCTTTAGGACGTCGTACTTAAACACATCGTCCCTAGGAAGTCGCGAGTATACATCCAGTGCTTTACCTTTTAATAAAGCACTCAGATGCAGCGCCCAGTCATTTTGACTCCACTTCTGGTTTTCGGCATACCGCTCAAACCGATGAAGATAACTATCTATGTTATCTTTTTCATCGTCAAAGGGAGGTAATTTGGGGCCCCTTAATTTGCTAAAGGCAGAATCGTGTTCTCTTCCAGATGTCGCTAATTCTACCTTACGCTCATGATCCCGTTGCTTTGATTTTTCATCTAACTCTATTCGCTTTTGCTCCGCTTCCATTTCCCATCCTATCCTATCCTTTTCCGCCTGCTTCTCTAATTCTATCTTTTCCCTCTCGGCCTGCTTCTCTAATTCTATCTTTTCCCTCTCGGCCTGCTGCTCTAATTCTATCTTTTCCCTTTGGGCCTGCTTTTCTAATTCTATCTTTTCCTTCTCAATTGCCCATTTCCTATCATCGGATTCCCTTTCTAATTCCCTTGACCTTGCCCTTTCTTCCCTTTCTCGGGCTTGTTCTTCTTGAATAAATTTCCTTAAACTTTCGCCTTCATAACCGAATTCTTTGCCTAAGGCAACCAAGTCCTTAAGGGATGACATGACAATTGTAATATGAATATAGATATATAACCAAACCAATACTTTAAACACGTTTATACTGGACACACGGACCTAGGTAAACTAAACAAAAATAAACTCCAACTAGAGTATTATCTTAACAGAAGGTCACGCTCAAATATAAACATTAAATGTATACCTTCACAAAAATGATTGACAGTTCACTTAATCCAACGATCCCACTTCTGACACCATTGTAACAGAATTGTTACCGAGAGGAGGGTGGATTAAATGAACAATACAAACACAATTTGTGAAAGAAAATATAAATTTATGTAATAAATTATAAATGAAAAAAATACAGATGTATCAACACAATAACTCACGCGCTCAACCCACACTTAAACTCACAACCATTCACAATACATGAACAAATTAAATAACAATACAAAAGGAATCACAAATGTAAAGGGATCTCTTGGATTATACACAGATCCAAGAATCCTTTACGAAAGTTAAATAAATGCAAGTATGATTTACGAAAAAAAATAAACACAAACGACAAACTATCTATGGCACGATGAATTGCGATAACTAGCACGATCATATACTTGTATTCAATCAAGTTGCTAGCTTTTATTGATATCTATGTGATCACTTGAAATATTATTGCGATCTGACATAAGCATGCAAATACAACAATGTATTAAATTATATTACAATTTCAATACACCTATGTGTCTCCCCTGTATAACCGCACGATTCAGCAACAGTTGAATCGTCTCCCAGTTTCCCCGAGAACCGAGGGTTGACCAATACTATTATCGGACGTTTCCCTACACGGATCCACCACAGTTATACGTTCAGACAGCATACAACATCTACCCGAACCAACGGTTCCTCACTCCCCTAGATGTCGACCCGGACGTTTTACAACTCTAAGACAGCTCCGACACTCGGACTTCTAGCTTTCCGGATATTTACATGTTACACAGATGTTGACGAACAGACAGTTCGACACACAGACAGATACTTCAATTCCGTTTGCACAAATTAACGGCACAAGCACATTCAGATATTTATACAGAGATGTTCCAGAACAAACAATAGATGTCCCACAACAAATCAGACGATATCAAAGACGTTTATCAAAAGATGGTATCAGATGTGTTAACAGCTACGGTATCAACGATGTTATTAGCAGCTACGGTATCAACGATGTTATTAGATGTGCTATCAGTGATGTACTTCTACGGAATCAACGACGGAATCAACGACGGAATCAACTATAATAAACAAAACCAGACTAATAATAGTTGTCTCAAAAATAATCTAAGCCGTAGATTACGATATTGTATTTAAAGTCTAAAAGTGACTAGTAATTCCAAATATTCCACGTTTAATTGCAATAAAAGCATCATTATACGAAATGATAATCTGAATAAAATTCACAATAAAACGAAATGTAAATTTAACACTCACCCCTTTGGCTGGAGATTTGCAAGACGAGGTTATCTATCCTTCGATTAGATATTTTGGTTCCCGTAAAAAATTATGATAAATAGTTCGCCTTATATACTCTCAATAGGTGAACATAAATCACATCGAGCTTGCCGTGCACCACGTAAAACGAGTATTTCGGATTTCATGTAAATTACAAATTGGCACATGCAAATCGTTACACGCCACTTAATCACCCCAGGTAATGCGTGTACGACGAAATCAAGAAAATGGTGAGTTTCGTTTGCAATTCAAGTACAACAAAAATCAGTTCAAATTTTCGCCTAATTCTGTGACAAACAGTACGATTGCGCTTTTGCCATTCATTGAACCAGATATAAATTCCATGCAATGTAAAGGAGATTAAAAAAGAAACAATCACTTTCCTGACACATTCTGAAACATGCAAATATTCGTTTAACTTTGAATAGTCTATGGTTCATCAGTCGTTTTCAAAACTGAATTTATGTTTCAGTGGAGCTGTTACTATCAAATATGATAATTAGTAACTAAAAAAAATAGGGAACACATACCTGTCATAAAATGACTCTTCCGAAAACCCGAGTTATTTCTGGACACATAACATGAAAATCTTTTCTCTTAACCTTTTGAGCTTAAAAATCATTTTAAAGATGAAAACCGCAACCTATAAAACAGCACTCGAATCGCACAAGTTACAACATCTTCTAACCTAAATGTTTTCTAGATCAGGTTTCGAATTTGTAAAATGTTTAGATTTTAAGTTAACGTCTCACGCTGTAAAAAAATGTTTCGATATTAATGGGTTAGATTTGAAATTATGTTTTTAGAAAGATTGTTATGACTGCTGATGACTTATCATACATTTTGTTGTAAATCCCATGCTAACCTGTGCATTAAAAACATTCAAGAAAATTAGTGTCAACACGATGTTCAATACATTCATGTGGCAGCAATATTTGATAACTGCGGGACACCATTTTAATTTAAGACCAGTAAATTAGCATAAGCGCTTTGTTGTTAAAGTATGTAACCCCATTTACATTGGGTGCTTTTTGACTTAAATGATGTCTACGGCTCGTTTCCAAGCATATAACATAATTACATTTTTTACCCAAAGACAGCTCTGGACTTCCATAGTAAGCACCCTAGGTCGATATGACTCACAATTCTCGAGAAGCATCAATAGCAAGAATTTAGGATCCCAGCTTTGATGGCCATATTGGATGTCGGATCGGCATCATTTTCATTCAATGCCAGCTAGATAGTATAGGAAATCTTCTGATGTGAGCCAAAATGTCGATACGACTGTCCATTTAATAACTACAAGAAGATGTTCAAAGCGGTGTCTATAACGGTCATATTCGAGATCATATCGGCGCCAGATTTATAGGACGGCTGCCACGATGGTCATAATAGATGCCATATCAGCACCATGTTCATTTAGGACGAACTAGATTTTATAAAAGGTCTTGAGTTGGAAGCCAAACTTTGAAGCGACTTTCCATCTATGAGGGGCAGTGACAGCAATATTTGTACGATGGCCGCTGTGGTGACTTTATTAGAATCAAATTGGCATAGTATTTATGCAAGACCAGATAGACACATTAGAAGTCTTTCTGTGGAAACTTCGTGTTGAAATGACGTTCCGTCACGATTTTCAAGATCGTTGTTATGGTAACCATATTAAATGTGAGATCAAAATAGATATCATCAGAGGTATTTCTGTGAAACCACAATATTGATAAGTCTATATATTCAGGCGTAGTAGTGATAACACGATTTGTAAAATGGTGACTGTAACGCCCACATTTGACGTCTGGGCGGTACCATTTTCATTTTGAACCAACTACACATCATACGAAATCTTCTAGTGAAAACCCCATGCTGATCTGACATCATGTTCGGAAGAAGTAGCCATAAAAAGAGCTTCAAGATGGCTGCTATAGCTATTTAATTCTTAAACAATACTGTTTTAATTTAGAATAAAGGAGATCATGACATGAATGTGTGTGTGAAGTTGTATGGAAAAGTTTCCAAGTAGTTTAGAAGGAGAAGTTGTTTCAAAATTATATGAACCGAGAAACAGGCGACGGACAACAGGCCATCCAGTACGTTCTTCAGGTCTATGACATCTGACTCACCTTTTCGTTTGATAATCCCAGCGTTGTTGATCCTCTTCTTTCAGACACCGTATGCATTTATTTCTGAAACAGACAAATACATATTAGCGAAAGTAAATGAATAAATATATACTGTGAACTTTTATTATTATTCAAAAGAATCAGTTTTGTGGATTTCAGATATATCCAAAATAAAATGTCTTTAACGTAAATGTGAGTTTCAGCAAAAAGATCGCTTTTCAACTACACTGAGAATATAAGAAATGTTTGTGGAAAATGTGCATATTCTGGCCCATGAATAGCTAGCGTTAAACCCTAGCGTTACTCGTTTCGAATTCAACAGTGCTTAAAATCTCGAACGAAGGATAGATACGTAAAATTGTAGGTAGTAGAATAGACTGATTCATACTTGCATGTACATTTTATGGACCCTATGCCCAGATAATAATGATTAATCTTTCTAAAAAGGCGACGTATAATAGTTCTTATTTAATACACTTTGCTACCTGATGCCAAAAATGATTTATGAAATTCATTCTAATTTTGCATGTTTCATTGGGTTCAGCTCTTACGTTGTACGTTGGGCATTCATGATTCTAGGTCTTCTTCTTATCACCCCGAAAGCCAAGGGGTTTCCGAATGATTTCATCAAACTTCGAAAAAAATGATTCGGTCATATTGTTTCGATACGCGAAATGATTGGAACTAAAGTGTTCAATTACTTTTACTTGCTGTTAATGAATCAGTTCTGTAATCCTTAGGACCTTTGAACTAGGTATTCGGAAATATTGTCCGTGAACCATTAAAGTTATTAAAAGAGAAACTTCTTTAAAAAAAAAGACACAAAAATAATCAGCGCTTTACTCTGAACTAATCTGCACCTTACTCAGTCAAAATTAAAGTTACGGTATAACAAAAATAAACACAAAAAGAGTTTTCAGTATGTTGATAGAGTTCTAGTTATCTTGTCAATACCTCAAAATCCTCATCAGGCTAGGTACTATGCTCATTATACAGTTGAAAAGAAAGTACATGAATAAATGTTATCATTACTACTCAGAAGAGGTGAAATAAAACAACACTCCTGCCTTATAAATATGTTAAAGGAATATGTTGAAAGAGATAGCCCAAGCACTAATTCCGACAACAGAGTTGTATATGTCTAACACAGCGAGGGGTTAAAGCAATGGACTAAGTCAGACTTTAGTGACTTTAGAGTAACAGATCTTCGGAATTCAAAAACATTCACATTTACATCCACAAGAATAGAGTCAACTAAAAACTGATATTATTTAAATATGATAATTTGTTTATGGATGTTTAAACACAAACAAATAATATCTATCATTACGTTGAAATTGCAGATTCCAAACCTATGAATCAGCATCCATACAGGATGAAACTTCTCAAACAGGAATGTTTGAACAAATTAATTCAGTATTTACTGGCTAATGATTTCAAATAACCTAGTACAGGTGACCGGCGTTCACCGTGTTTTCTTGTACCGAAACCAGATAATACTTTCCGCATGTGCATCGACTATAGAAACGTGAACACTGTTACCAAAGCATATTCATTTCAATTGCCAAGAAGTGATGACTGCGGGAAAATCTCAAAACTACTTACGTCTGCGTAAATACATTTATGGGTGGTGTAATAAGGTTTGGTCTACTCTTTAACCTTACTTTGCTATGACAATGAGAGGAACTCGGAAGGGCCAATTGGATTGCCACGTAGGGTCACATGGGTTTCATTGCTTGCAATCGCGCACAGTTACTTGAATTGTAATTTGCATCACTTTAAACTGAACTGCGCCGGAGCAGAGTCGCAATCCTGGTTTTAGAATAATTTGTATGGAAATAAAACCTCGCATCCGCCCCTATAAAGTCTCATTTTTATTTTATAATAATAACATGTATTTCCATGCTTGTGTGCATATGGATATGAATAATACATATTGTGTCTATCTGTATGTATGTTTATATATATATATATATATATATATATATATATATATATATATATATATATATATATATATATATACATATATATATATATATATATATATATATATACATATATATATATATATATATATATATATATATATATATATATATATATATACATATATATATATATACATATATATATATATATATATATATATATATACATATATATATATATACATATATATATATATATATATATATATATATATATATATATATATATATATATATATATATATATATATATATATATATATATATATATATAGATTGTAGTGCTCTCAATTTTCTTGATGGGAGAGAGGTAGAGTGATATTATAATGCATCAAATTTCACAATAATGTATTTTATTACTGTCGAATAGTGTAGTTTTCTCGGACAATTGTCAATCGTTTCCTCATGGTGGGTTTCATTTTTAACCTTTAAGTTTATATTGTGTGGCTGTCGGAGTTCAAAGTTTCAAGCACTTGAGCTCCATTATATATGTAAAGTAAGGCTAAAGCATGTAGGTTGTGTGCATAGAGTAGCTATCCCATTATAGCCGTAACTTTGATAAGCATTTGTATAATCTTTGACTTGAGTATGTTTGATTTCCATTTATTATCTGTACCAAAGTTACTAAAAGTGGCCCGCAGAAACAATCATGGAGTATGTTATTATTTCTTCCCTGATGCTGAACTAATACAAGAATACAAGAGTCACCTTGCATGGTCATTCTTGATTCAATTACCGGTCTCCTCAAGTCTTACTTTCCCCCGGGCTATAAACAAACACCTAACCATAAATGCAAGTTATGTTACCAAATTTGACCTGCGCTCTTTCGCCCTTTTCTATTACTAAGTTTAAGCTCATAGTGTCGTAATACCTACAGATAGATGGACTCATACAATTCTGTTTTGTTCATCTAATTAGTTACATTGTATTCAGTTTACGTGGGATAGTGTTGCCCTATTCTATATCGCTGCTTAGGTCTCAATTTATTCCATCCATTAATTTCATATTTTAATATTCTCTCGATTTGGACTATAACACTATGGTTAATTATACTCTAGACATTGATAACTACCACTGAAAGATAATAGGTCACTACCACACAAATATATGTGTGTGTTCAAGACTTTGGTTTCGTTTGGTTAGAACCGCTCCGGTGGCCTAGTGGTTAGAGCGTCCGCCCCGGAAGCGGGAGGTCGTCGGTTCGATCCCCGGCCGAGTCATACCAAAGACTTACAAAAATGGTACTAACAGCTGCCTCGCTTGACGCTCAGCATTAAGAGGTTAGTGTTAGGACTGGTCGGCCTGGTGTCAGGATAATGTGACTGGGTGGGACATCATGCTACATGTCTGCGGCATGATGTCTCAGTGCTAGACATCACTATAAACTGCCTCACTGCAGACATCGTAGCGATATGACTGAAAAATTGTTAAAGCTACGTTAAAAATCCTAATCAAACAAACAAACAAAAATCGTTTGGTTAGTGATGTTTGGCACAGCAGCACGAGTAGGCTATTTAGTGCAGAGGCAATGGAAGTAAAGTATATTGCCCAAGGACACACCACGGTAACTGGTTCAGGATGGTTTGATGGTAGGACTAGAACAAATACCTTTCGATCTTGAGTTCAGCACGATATCCTTTCAGCCACGGCTGGTCCCGTGTAAGTAAAAGGTAAGTATACATACAGATACGTACATATACATACATACAGACTGACGGACATACATACATATTATTCATTGACTTCCAGACAGAAAACGGATTTCGAGAGATAAAAGCTAACAGCCATCTGCATTTATACATATATTTGTACAAACTTATATACATCCATACATACATCCATCCATCCGTCCGTCCATCCATCCATCAATACATCCATCCATACATACATCTAAGATAAGTAATATCCGTCTAGAATGTCATTTTTTAAAACTGAAACTTCATGAAAATAACATCTTTGCTTTTTTAACAAGATTTTAATAAGACATATTAAAGAGTCTACAAGTTTACTATTTGTTGGTTTAAAAAGGAAAACTCGATACAATTTTCTTAAAATGAATATTTTCGCATGTCTTAAGCGGGGTTTTAGCAAGTATATTAGTATACATATATTAGTATACATGACTTCAGCAAGTATATAGGTATATTATGCAAGTCAGAAACTATCTACTATTAGTTTCTTTGGTGGTCCTTGGTGGCCAACCGGTCTAAGTTATTCAATTTAAAAGATCACTCGCACATCTTACCTGCTTTTAGTAGCGTCCCATGGTAGAGATGGTTCTTCTGTGGATATTCCTCTGGTTTTCCTGCACCAAATATAATATAGATATAAAGTGCTAACTATAGGTCAAATTTGGAAAATGTACAACTGAACTTTTCAATATTTTAGGAAGTTAAAATCTTCAAAATAAATGTAAGCATGACTTTAAAAAGGATAAAATATATAACGTATATATCAAAATGCGCTAGGGCGTCTCAGATTTTGTACAGTTCGCGTCAAAATAAGTAATGTCCTACAGGGTTGAAATCGATCCACATGACAAGAATGTGCTTCTCTGTCAGTGGAGACTGGAATGGCACGCATTCCAGTACAAATTTACCTGTCAGATACATGAGTCGGGTACAAATGTATGGGAGTCCGATACATGATCGGCTACTATAACATCTCATCTCTCTGATTACTTTTAGAGGAGGTATGCCACTCTCCAACAGTTGGTTTGTCGAGTCTTCGCTTCACATATTTTAAATGGTATAATGAACATGATGATTTCTATATTTTAAAGGAGACTAGAAATGAAAATTTTTATTTTATAAATGTAATTCTTTACAAATTCTAATTCGAATATAATTTTTTTTTAAAAAATCGTGTGCGGATATTGATTATATTGCGAAGAAGATACAACGTTTCCGTAAATTGCCGAGTATTTCCGAGTTTTAATGAGACGACAGATCACGTGGTCTCGTGACGTCACACTAGCCAGTCCTCGTATACAAACAGAAACATGGCAAGCGAGAAAGACCATTGATAACGGTTTTCATCGGAAGTAATTTTTCACACACACACAAAACAACACCCCACAAATAAATATACAAGGAGGAAATCATACGCAATTAATTTCAACATAAAGAAGCTTCCTTTCTATGATTCAATTACAGTGTATTTTACATGCATGCTACAGTTAGCGTATGACAAATCTGTAAGTATATACATGCTTCGTTAAAATAGATTACGTACTGTACTGGTCAGTGCTGAAAGAAATGTTTTAAGCACAGGCCCCAGGCTGATGATTTAAATAAACTTACTAGCCCTGACTGAAATTCCACAATCCCGAACAGTTCATATATGTTAACTTTCAAGCCGGGAGAAGAAAGAAAGAAAATGAATTCCAATTTTGGAGGTATTTCCTCCCTATGTCGTAATATCTCTCTTGATTTTTCGCAAGTAACTCCCGATTATTTCAATATGTCTCTCAATTTTCATTTCTCAGAAGAAGAAAATCCATATATAATTGTTTTATCTAGTGTGCAGTCTACATATGTCATATTCTTTTTTATCACTTGTGAATATTGTAGTGAAGAAATAATTAATATCACAGGACAGTTTTTGTCTTCAGTAAATAGTTTAAGATTAAACATTATTCACGTAAATTTCAGATTGTTTAACTACTACAGAAGTACTTCTTGTACAAAAAAATTGTCACCAATTAGTTTAAAATTCATGAATTATTACAATGAAGGCTGCGTAATTTTCTCTGCAAACAAAATCTCCATTTCCGCCCCCAAAATAACTCGGCCAGTTCACACCTGACATTCCTCTACCATATATGTAAAGTTTCATTACCATGATTAAATTAAAAGAAGAAATAAAAAAATACGACGCAGTTTATGTGCCCCTAAAAAACTAATTCAAAATAAATATTTAATTCAGTAAACAGTGTTACATATCTTAACACTTAAACTAAAGGAAATAGGGTGGGATATAAAATGTGGGAAAACAATGGCCACATACATGTACGGTAACGTTTGACTGCAGATTTGAACTCTTAAAATGAAGTCTTTGGCCTCGAAGTTACAACAAAATTCGGCATCGTTTATTTGCCAATGAATTTCTGGTGCTTACATACACTCTCTGGAACATGGTTTCTTTGAATTATGTCAGAGGGCCAGTCCATTTCACAAGATAAGTGCAATGATAAGGAATAATTGTTAATGTGTTAAACTGTCAATATGTTTGTGTACTTAATTCTAACCTCTAACTATTATGCAGACCAGAATATGAAAAAAAGGTCTTGTCCTGGGGAATAATAAGGCGTATCACAGAGAGTAATTGCACATTGGGGCAAATGGGCGGGTCAATAGTCGCCTCCCCAATTTCTATTGTCAGCCAGTTAATGTGAAACTTTGATTTTTTATATCGGATCTCTTTTCTTTTAATCGCTGCTATTTAAGCTGCCCAAGGGACATTTTTAATCAGTTCCAATCACTACAGATTTCCGTTTATACATTTTACGTGTAATAGACATAGACTGAAAGGTCGTGTTTTTTAAATAATTTTTTTAATATTTTTTTTAAAATTACTTAAATTGTTTTTCTCGAAACACGACAGTTCAAGGGTTGATAATCTTATTATTATTAAGTCAGATCTCAATTACACATAGGACAGTGGTGACTTTATTTAGATTGTAATCTTGAAGAAGAAAAATACATTTACTCATTTCATCAGCACGATCAGGTGTCGGGCTGTCATATTTTTTATTAGCACTTACTCGGCCTTCTGCCTATTTTCGTAACTCGTACATTTGACACTCTATACCAGGATTTAAAATATACAATGGTATGTCTGAAACAGTTTCAACTTATAGTCTAGGCTTAGCATTCGTGTATCCTAGAGGTTCTGTTTTTTTAGGATCCCTCTGGTAACATTCCTTTGAGAAATGTAATGAGCACAGAGTGCTATATGGTGTTGCTTTGAAATCAACTCGCTTGCAATAATGTATCCATACTTTTTTATGCCTTTATCTTTCGGAAAAGAAAAAAAATGAACTCCACAGCCTTTTCTATGTATGCTATTACACCCGTAAGCAACGCAAAACGGCATGGTACTCTATATGAAATGAACCTTGCAACTGTAGGTCTGGATGCTGGAGTCGCTAGTATGACGTCACTTTCCGAAAGTAACCGAATAGGCGCGGATAATATGCATACGAGGTCACGGAAACTCTGCGCCTAGAAGATATGCCAATATCTCAATATTGGCAGTACGGTCGCACACGACGCTTCAGAATCATGTTTTTCTCTGCAGTGTATTTAATATTATTGTATATTTCCGCTGGTTTCTAGTCTCCTTTAAGTCAGTATACGGAAACGTCCATTTGGAAATTGGTGACTGCAAAGCAGCTTTGGCTGACTCATCTACCTTTTCATTACACTTTACATCATTGTTATTAAGCATCCAACGGCACAAAGTACATTTCACACCTTGTATAAGATATTAATTGATTGTCAAATTCAACGTTCTGCAGGGCTGTTAGTGCCGAAATGGATTCTGTAAAAAAATTGAAAATCGTTTGTCTTTTGCTTATATATACATATGCTGATTTCCTTCTGGCTAGATTGCGAAATCTCGCTGGTTTCTCAGTTTTATTGCAAATATTCCCTTGTGCATTTATGCCATATCAGTTAAGTGTTTCAGAAGTTCCTATGCTGATATCATCTGGTCCTATTGACGTGTCATAGGCTGAATTGATAGAGTTTTGTAACTCTCTCAAAATAAAATGTTTATTGTCCTCTCCAGCCTTAGCAGGTTTTAGAATAATTATTTTGTGAAAAGTTCATCCAGAAAGTTTGGACCAATGTATTTGTAATTTCAAGTACGATCGTGGCCATTTCATCAGATGTCTTTAAATGTTCAATATAAATGCTTTTATTTTTGACAACGATGATTGTTCGTACTATATGCCATGCTAAGGTAATAATGGATCGATAGTTCAACATAGAAAAACAAACTCTACATGGTTTAATCTTTCTATATATAATAGTACAAAGAACGTTAGACCTGTATATATGGTATTGTTAACATTTTTCAATGCTTATAATGGCATTGAAAAGTTGAACGACTCTTGAATGAGTGGAAGTGGCAGCTGATTGGTTGTGGTTTCTGTTGTTGCAGCCTCTTAACCACTAGGGACCTGTATCCAGTGATAACATGTGCAGACATTAATAGAACACCAACAACACACCAATGTCCGCATGCGCTCGACATTCGGCTTGACCAACCTGGATATGTGAGAAACCTTACCAGTAAATTCACCTGGTTCGGTGGCTTTTCCCTGGGTTTTCCATGATTATTTCTCCACTAAATACACTGGCCGCTATTTAGCTTGTCGTGTCCTGATAAATGGCATTAAACCCACAAAACCAACCCAAACCAACCGGTAGTCTTCACTATGACATTGCTATCTGAAGCTTTTAGGTATTTTTATCCTTGTGTTTCCTCAAAATGTAATGGAAGAAACACACACGTTAAATAACAAAAAATAAAGACAGTAACTGGAAAGTTAGAAATCGTTCATCTTCTAAACACTTAAAAAAGAGACATGTACACAGTCTGAGAAGTTGAGCGCAGCCAGTAATAAAAAGAATGGTGTCGAGGTTTATTGTTAAAGGCACACGATCTCGTGTGGAGAAAAAAAAGCGTAATAAAAACGCAGGAGTTACACCAAAACAGGAACCCTCATGTGCGTAAAATGGAGCAGATATATCCGTTTTGTGACGAGTGAACAGTGTCTTCAAAAATGTGGATAAAAATAAAATAAGCATCCTTCATGTGAATGATGAATTTGAAAATTTTATATTTACAAAAAGAGTTATCAAAATGTTGTTATAATTTTTTTAATTTCATTTAATTCCATACCAGGCAAGGCTTGTTTACCTGACTTAAAAGTCATCAATTGTAATCCAGTTTTCAAGTTTTTACGACATCTATCTTAATTTATAAATATGAAAAATATTACGATAGTTATTAAGATTGTCTAGGTGTATATAGATAGTGATTTACATTGCCCAGATGTATATAGATAGTGATTAAGATTATCCAGATGTATATAGATAGTGATTAACATTGCCCAGATGTATATAGATAGTGATTAACATTGCCCAGATGTATATAGATAGTGATTAACATTGCCCAGATGTATATAGATAGTGATTAAGATTATCCAGATGTATATAGATAGTGATTAAGATTATCCAGATGTATATAGATAGTGATTAACATTGCCCAGATGTATATAGATTGTGATTAACATTGCCCAGATGTATATAGATAGTGATTAAGATTATCCAGATGTATATAGATAGTGATTAACATTGCCCAGATGTATATAGATAGTGATTAAGATTATCCAGATGTATATAGATAGTGATTAACATTGTCCAGATGTATATAGATAGTGATTAACATTGCCCAGATGTATATAGATAGTGATTAAGATTATCCAGATGTATATAGATAGTGATTAACATTGGCCAGATGTATATAGACAGTGATTAACATTATCCAGATGTATATAGATAGTGATTAACATTATCCAGATGTATATAGACAGTGATTAACATTATCCAGGTGTATATATTATATTGTCTTTCTCTGGTATAATGCAATGATCATTCTCCAAAATAGCATAAATCATTGTTCGTTGTATCTCAGGACATTTATAAACTGCAAATATGACTATATGATTTATATATGAAGAAGAAAGCTACACCATCACACACGCATGTTTTTTTTTTCATCAAAGCTACTTTTGTAAATAAAGTTATTGCTCGTCTGTATCTTTCACCTAGCTGTCTAAAACGCGCCAGAGATATGGTGTCGCATCAGACTCAGGGAAACAATTAGTCAACGTGAAACTCTAAATAAATCTCAAATATCTTTATTTCTTTGATGATCCCGGGGTGACTGAGTGGTTTCAGGCCCCTGGGGGACGAGTGGTTTAAGGCACCCACCTTTATATATCATTCACACATTTCCTCTCTGTCCTCCCGAGTTCAAACCTCCATTTAGAGTGTGCTGAAAAATGGCGCTAGACAACACAAAACCAATCTTATTTCAATTATGTAGTTTAAACAGTCAGATGAAGGTAAATTTGTTTCTGTAGAAGATAAATTGGCAAAGAGTGATATGCCAGATTAGGTATTTAGACTTATAAGTTAGAACAAACAGGATGTTATCTTACTAAGAAAGAAACAAATAAGGAGGGATTCTTTACGTAGTTTAGTAAGCGTTCAATAAGTACATGAGGAAAATGGAGAGGGGGCTGGAATTATCTTATAATTTTTAGAACATTTCAAATGTTAATGCCTTCTTAACCACACGTATTCATATGCGGATCTCGCCATTGTCAATGTCTTTGAGATCTACAAGTATAAATTTCCAAAAGGAGGCATCCGTCTGGCAGCAACACCGATTGCATGCTTATATGCATCCCCCACCTCCACTGACTGAATGGGTTGTAATTTATATGTATCTTCCTTCATTTTCAGTTAGACATGAAGCAATTTCTGTCATAACTAAACCTGTCAAATTACGCCAACCCGACAACACGTACCAAATACTTAACGTGCAAAACATACTAATTCACCTGAAATCTTCTTGAGTTAAACCTTGTAATTACCCCCATACACCAACGCATTTCAATTTTGTATCAAGGTATTTCAAATAAATTACGACACAATTTTGAGGAAAGCTAATACTTGTGTCCTACATTAGATTGGAATGAGGCTTATATCGTATCGCATGATACGTATTATACTCGTATTATATTGATATGATGCCGATGTCGTATCGCATTATACGTATTATACTCGTATTATATTGATATGATGCTGATGTCGTATCGCATTTTACGTATCATACATTAGATTGGTATGATGTTGATGTCGTATCGCATGATACGTATTAGACTCGTATTATATTGATATGATGCTGATGTCGTATCGCATTATACGTATCATACATTAGATTGGTATGATGTTGATGTCGTATCGCATGATACGTATGATACTCGCATTAGATTGGAATGATGCTGATGTCGTATCGCATGATACGTATCATACTCATTAGATTGAAATTTATTTTAGCTAAAACTCTTGAGTTGTGACGATCAAGTGTATTGCGTATATAAATAATGAGATCTTTGTCTCTGCAATTAAAATATAAAAAATATTTCACTTGAAATACAATTTGCTCATTTGACCAAGTAATTAACTGTTATTTTAAAGCGCTATTTCAAGTGTTATTGACATTGTGTCTAAATGTGATATGTTAGCGAAGTTGATTTCGTCTGGTCTTTGCATTATTCGACCGTAATAAAAGTGTGCACTTGAAAACAAATTAGAGACACAATCAAGGAATATGTAAGAAAAAGCAGAAATAGAAAATCCGGTTTGTCTTTGTCTACTTTTGTCGTGGCATTCGGCGACATATGGACCACAACAGTCATATGCGCATATCAGAGAAGTCAAGAGGTGTCATCTAAATTATGTTAAAAATAGGACAAACCCTTCACTGTAATTGTATTTAAAGATTTACATCTGTGCAGACGATTGAACCAATTATAAGATAAAGTACAGCTAAAGTTTGGACCATTTGCAAGCACTTCGTGTTTCTGTTCCTTTTACTTCAACGGTTAGCCATGCATTTTGTAGTATTTGAGGGTCATTACTCAGATGACAAACAACAAGGAATGCAGCAAAAATCCCAGACAAGTTTTATTTTATAAAGTTAAAATGAATATAAGAAAATTTGCAATCATGCACGCTGTTTGTGAAGAGCGTAGAGCACTTGGCAACATATAAAGATAGCCACATTGGAAGTATAGTAACAAATAGCTTATGTCCGATTTTTTAAAATTATATCTTTGTCTTTTGTTTCGAATTAATAAGATCGGTTTCAAAGTAAAAAACAATTTCAGACAAACCATCTTTTGTTTTATATCTACACTAAGCCTAGACACATTAATTATATGCATGACCCAAAAATGAGTAATAAGGGCACTTAAGTATATTATGACCTACATAAAATCGACCCATAAACTGGTACATGACTGGCAAGCTATTACAGCTTTTTACCATTTCGATTCAAAAACGTAGACGTGACTCGAAAACATGTTCTCTCTCTCTCTCTCTCTCTCTCTCTCTCTCTCTCTCTCTCTCTCTCTCTCTCTCTCTGACACAGATATATAAAAAATTCAAAGGCAATCAGCACGCAAAACTACAAGCAATTAATCTTTGACAACAGAGCTCATAAATGAATAGCCTGCCTCTGTTATGTACAAATAGTTTTAGAAAATCAGAATTTGTTCAATTTAGATAAGCTAAACAAAATGAATAAAAGAAGACATCGTTGGTCGTAAGCGTGTTCTTTCCTTGATTGGACTATATGGAGTTTTGTGTGGCTTTCTGTGGTAGAAAACAATGAAGGGCTTTGTGTGGTAGAACACTGTGTCTGGCTTTGTGTGGTAGAAACCAATGAAGGGCTTTGTGTGGTAGAACACTGTGTGGGGCTTTGTGTGGTAGAAAAAAATGAAGGGCTTTGTGTAGTAGAATACTGTGTGTGGGGCTTAGCAGCAGAGGGGGTGAACACTACAACTTTTTCCGACAAAAAATTGATCAAGTCCTCAAAACGGAAAATAAGTCTCCATTTGGCAAACGGAGACTTTGCGATTTTTCAATCAATTTTGGTCGCAACGTTGTTGTCGTTCACCCCCTCTGCTGCTGATAATAATAAATGATTTTAACCGAATATTTAATCAAGTCCTAGGACTTTACAAATAGACTAATCGCTAACACCTCATCCTGCAGATCAATCAAATTATTTGACTGGTCAATAAGTTTGAAATTAATTCTGGTTAATGAATCATTATGACACCGCATATAGACTGGATTAACTGGATTCTCAACAATTAAAAATCCTGGAGGTGCTGCTGGTGCAAATGAGTATAGAATATATCCTTGCTGAGCTTGATTTGATCGTTCGAGATTAATTTGATAGCTTCCTTCGATAACATCGCATACTAAATTGAGCGCAATCACCGATGAAATATTTACATTGTGTGGCGCGATATGCCTACCACCGCCATCTGGATCATTATTGTGAGTCAGGATTAATAAATTTTTCACTAGTTTCCTTTTCCATGCGTCGTAAATTATTTTAAATCCAATATCAATGATGTAGTTAAGTTGTTTCTTTAGTTTTGATACGTTATATCCAGGTAGTTTAAATGTTGGAATATCTTCAACGGGATATTATATTTTTTTGCAAATGTTGTTCTCGATGTGGGGGTTTTATCATCGAGTATAACTTGAATAATTCGTAAATTAAATTTTTCCATATCGTCGATGATTTTGTTACATGTTTCTACAACACTGATAAACACTGATAAACACTACAACACTGATAAATTCATCTCGAGCGAGAGTACCAGATTTAAGAGATATTAATAACAGTGAAAAATCATTATTCATCGCTGTGAAATTTTTAATAATGTGGGGTTCGTTAACAATATGATACCCCTGCAATGGTCCTCCCCCCACCCCATGTTCGTATCCGAACCCAAAAAACTCTATAGGTACACTGAACTCTTTATAACTTTTTATTGGATTATCAGGTTTTATTTTGTCTGTGACATAATCAGATTTTTTAGGTTCGGGTGATACAACAACAGTTTCCTGAGGTGGGTTTTCAGCCCATCCTAGCACGGTTCTGATTGAGTTGTTATAGATATCTATGACATAATCAGGTGATTTTATTTCAATGGCGGACGATAGCGTTGGCTCGTGAACCGTTATAGCGATTTTTGATTCTGCTCCAGTAATCGATTTTATTCTACGCGCGAATTCATTATTGATTTGTTCGATTTGGTACGACCCTGTTGGTATCGAAACAACGTTCCAGTCTGGAGTCCCGTCTTCTTTATTCTTATTCGCGAACACCAAGAAATTATTCGGTTGTTGACCACCAAATGCTACCGATCTGATATTAGGCCAACTGTGATACACTCGTAGTTTTGCTAGCGCTATCTCCTTCACGGGGACTGGGCTAGGGAAAGTCACACTGAATTCTGGATTCGTTCAGGTTATTGATATCATGCTTGTTTGTACTGGGTTCGTGTTCTCCACTATTCGTTGAAGTAATTCCATCGGTGTTGTCATTGTTATTATACTCATGTTGTCGCTCTAATTTTGACATCGCAGAATCATAAATACTGACCATCACTGAGAATTCACTATTTGATATCGTTCAGGTTATTGAGATCATGCTGGTTTTCGGGTTTGTGTTCTCTAATTCCATCGGTGTTGTCATTGTTATTATACTCATGTTGTCGCTCTAATTTTGATATCGCGGAATCATAAATACTGACCATCGCTGAGAACTCACTATCTGATATAATTGTATTATCGAGTGACGACGATATCATCGAGGATAATTGCGAGTATGCGGTTGATACAACATGAAATTGAATTAAGTAATCTTGCAGTTTACTCTGGCTGCATGACGATATTTTTTTTTGTTATCCCGGTTGATATACCCGCGATTGTAGCCGCCGCAGATATGCAAATTGGAACTACGACCGGGGCAATCATTGTAACCGATACAAGTATTATTCCGGCGCCAGCGAGAACGCTTGACATCGAGTACATAGTAATATCAATTGCGGTGATTCTTCGTCGGTATTTTTTTATTTTTATTTGATACTCCTCGGCGAGGGTTTTGAGTCTAGTTTGAAATTCTCTGACCTGATTATAGCGACATTGCGTTGATGAAATCATTTTTATTTTAAAAACGCTAGCGTTTTCAAATGTGAAATCCGAAGGATTTTCCTTTCAATTTAGTTATTTACTTAAATCCGCTACGAATTCTAAATACCACGTTGTTGAAACCCTAACCAAATTTTTATCAGTAGATGTTATCGTGAACTTTTCAGTTGTATCCTTGTCGATGATCGTTGAAATCGTATTGTTGACCCCAGATGAACTTGACGATGAAATATTAAATTGAATCGTTGTCACTAGTGTTAATCGATAAATACCCTTAACGGTTGCAGAGATGTCTAATTTGTTGTTTGTAGGTGTCCACGCAAATGATCCGTGTTGGATCGTGTATACTACGTTATTGGTTTTCTCATGAGGAATTTTTGCTTTTTCAATGATTGTTATCAACCTCGAAAAATCAGTTTTGATGGCTTCGATGAAGTTTTTCGTCTCATCGATGAATTTTTTTATATCCAGGAGTTTTATGTCGAGTTTATCGAATGTAGTCCCAAGAAATGTATCCACGATGTTTCTACGAAAAATTTAAAACTGTTTTCCGTGTTCTTCAATTTTAGATTGAAGTGATGCTAGTTCCAACGCAAAATTATTGAGAATTTCTAGTCTCTCTGTAATAGTTGAAAAAAGTTCACCCGGTTTGAGTTTACCCTGATCGGAAAATAACGCGATAGTATCCTCGATTGCGTTTCTTTGTTTAACTAAAATATCATCCAGAGAAATATTACTAGTTTTCAATTTACCCTGACGATCTTGAAATACAACTATTTCATTGGGATCAACACTTGCTAAATTCAACGTCTCAGCTATTTCATCTTCGATTATTTTTTTTATATCACCGGTTGCAGTGCCATCGGCACCGGGTTTCTTCAGCGCTGATAGAGGTCTTCCCCAAATATCAATCCTGTTATTGTAAAACTCTCTCTCTCTCTAAAAAGCGATTGCTGGTGTATTCATTTACGACAACATGTGGTGGTTTTCCCCTTGGGTTACCCAAATAGTTAGAAATAGCGTTAAGGACATTTAATACTTCGCTGCCGCATATTGGTGGATCATTCATTTGTTGTGTTGGTAGCGTAGAATACCAAGTCTTCATTGGAAAAGTTTTTATATAACGCATAAACTCTTTTGGCGGTGCTAATCCATATGAATCAAAATAGACAATCCCAAGTGGATCAAAAGCGTATGCAACCCAGTGAGTTCCAGGTCCGGTGCTGTTATCGAGATTAATGATGCCGGTTTCAACACTGTTGGGTTGTGTCGGTAATTTATCCTTCATAAAGTCACCTCTGAAGTTTTTAATCGCGAGTTTTTTTAGCAGCATCGAGTAAATCAAGATTGGACATTGGCGTGAAATCCGAAGGATTTCCAATCGAAGATTCCTGAACCAAAGGTTCCCGAGTTAATAAACCGGTCCTAGTCTCAGGCCTTTTCCGCTGTACCACGAATACGTTGTTCCTGGTAGTCTTAGACCCTTTCCCTTTTTATATAACCCTGCCCAGTTGCCTTTTTAGTGCTATTCCTGCCGCGGTACCAACAGCCCCTAATGCTGCCGATTTAGCCACCAATGGGGCTGCTGACGCAATCAACGCTGGAAACGCAGCAAACAACGGGAATATACCGCCTGTTTTAATCATGTTTTTGATAGCAGCCGCAGAAAGAGTAATCTGAACACCTTTTTTTGCTACAAGTGCATCATTGAAATGTTTTACTGGACGAGTTGTCAGCGATAATTTATTTGCACCGCCTGTCATTTGATTGGGTTTCAGCGTGATTGTGGTTCCACATTGCTTAGCTGATTTGGATTGCAATTTTTTTAATTGACCAGGTGTCAACGACACATTGATATTACTATACAACATTATACAATAACAGATTGATCTAATTGCTATAAAGTTTCGATTACATATTTTTGAAAATCATAGATTTTCCACTGGCGCATCTACCACTCTCATTCTTCCTCCAACACCTTCGAGTAGCATTGATTTGTCGCTGAGAATGACAGCAACTGCTCTATAATTAGTAATACCACCAGGACGGGTTATATTAGCTCTAAAGTGTATATCAACGACAGACTGTCTTGCTAAATCAAGATGTTCCAGCGAAAAGTAATAGATCGGATATAAACTCTTAAAATCCAATTGTGATATTTGTAGACCAGTATCAGCATTTTGATCACGTGCCATAAACGACAACAATCTATGATACACGCGTGCAATATGATTTTGACTGTAATCAAGTTGTACATCTTCAGATGGTTCCTGCTGGCCGTTTATTCTCAGTGAGACGTCTTTAACACCTAATTGATCAAATATCATATGACTGAAACGTTGATCGCCAACTCGTGTGTTATCCTGTAACGCAATAAATATATGACGTGGCGCAGCAATACATTGTTTTGATGCTAGATTCCAAGTGAATAACCCGTTGATATTTGATTGTTCAACATCTGTGCTCACGGTTAGCCAACTTAGTAATGATTTTCCTCCTTGGTCCATAAATGATAGTAATCGTTCTTCTGCGGTGATGGATGCAGTCAACACTGGCATCCACAATGATATTTTTGTTAAAATGACTTTACCGGCATCAGCATTGGGATTTGCATTGTCTGCTGGAATCCTTCAAATTGCGTCATTATCATCACTCTTTCGCACGAGTGCTACTGTGTGCTTCGCCCCCTAGATAACTTTTCGAACATTTCTACAGAATCCAAATATATGATGCAGTGGAATCGCGCATGAAAATGATTTACGCGCTCCTTCCAACATTGAAATACGTGTTGCAGCTCCTAGATTGAAATTAGGATCAGCATTTATAATCATATTGTCGACATCAACATTAACATTACCAACATTATTCTGTGGTCGTCTTATAATAAATTGATTTCCTCCAGCTGTATTTTTAACATCTTTTGCAAACATCATAGAAGGTCCTGCTGATCTTGTATAATCATCAGAATATCTCGCTAACCCGATTATTGTTGTAGCCACATCAACATCGCGATCTATAGACTCGATTTCTTTTCCATCGATGAGGTATCTTGCACTCTCAAATAACGCCATAATACCATTATTGACAAAACCGACTTGAGTACCAGCTGGATACGGTGCTGGTACAGCAGTAGTATCAGCAGCTGTTACAAGTTCTCCTTCTACTTCAATAAACGCTTTAGCGGGTAGAAAATACTTACTGGTATCATGGACTTGAAGTTCAATTCTTGATCGACTATTTGAGTCTATTGCATGATAGGCGTAATATTGATAATCGCGTACAGAATCATCCTTGCCAACTGGGGCGTCTATATCAAACGCTGGATCAGGTGACTTTTTGAACATTTTATTCTATTTATCAGAGTCTAAATCGTGAAATAGTAAACGATTTTCATCGTAAAAGAATCGTAGGATTTCATCGTCGTAGTTTTTTAAAGCCGCTTCCTGCTATCATATTTGCAATATTGCTTTTGTCGGGAGTTATCAACGATGATAGTTTCTGTTCTACTGCGTTATTTATAATTTTACTAACACTTGCAGGCATTTCCGCTGTAGACGGTAGCGGTTTATTTCTCCGTGATTTCACTAGCGCTGTTATTTATTCTTCGCGGCTGAAAACGCTTTTCCGGCAAGATCTCCAACAGCACTAATACCCTTATCACGAATAACATCAATTGCTTTCATAGATAATTGTTTAGCTAACGGCATCACTTTTGGAGCCATTCCTGCAAATAACCCTGCAATTGTATTACCTAAACCATCACCATAGTATGCTCTATAAACTGGAAACCGTGAATTAACTACATAGACGGGGGTTGGTTTGTCATGGTTGTAGTGTATGATCATTATTTGAAATCAGAAACAATTTTTTAATTGTAAAACAATTTGTCAATTGTAAATTCAGTCCCGGTGATTAATCACTGTGATACCCACATTCCACTAACTCTCCAATGAAATCTCGATATGTACTGATATCCATGATACAGCCTTGAAATAACCGTCTACAGATATCAGCTGCTTCATTAATTATTTCCGGTGAGTTATTTCCAGCTCGGAACCCTCATACAAGAACTTCTAATCGTGATATATCACTGAGAACACTACCAGGACAAAAACTCTTTGAGTTTCCAACGCTAGCGTTTTCACTGGAATCTTGCAATCCACTTCCGCTATAACCAGTTGCTTTATCCAGTTCTTCTAAATCGGCTTCTTGTAAATAATCAAGAACATCATCATCTCGATCAGGTGGTAGTTGTTGTTGTTTTTTAGGCGAGAAAGATATTTTCTTTGCAGGTTGCTGTCGCTTTTGCGGTTTTTGTTGTTGTTTTAGTTCTTCAAATCGTTTATAAACTGTACCCACCGCATTGATATATCCAATGTATGATGCATTATCGGTATCAATTTGACTTGTTTTAGTTTTGATTTTGTAGAATATATCAGCCCAGTGAGTTATACTCCTAACAAACTTATGATGTTCTGGTTTCAACGTTTTTTTTCTGCTTTCATAAGTCGTGACAACAAGCGCAGGAATTTCTGCTGAATCGGTCTTATCAATTGCTGCTAACCCTTCCTCGTTAAATCTCACGCATAAATCATCTACCGTTCTTTTTGATTTAGGTGTTTTAGATTCCAGTTTTTTTACAGCTTGTTATGTTTGTTCAGTTATTTTTTCAAGTTCACCAATAAGAGATTTCCCCGTCTCGGGAACATCACCCGTATAGCATGCTCTACCCCTTTCGTTGCTGTGGTTACTGGTTTAAACAATTCTTCAGATCCCACAGCAAAATCCGTTTGTAAACTCTGTCGTTGTTGCAGTTTATTCCTTACAGAGTCTCGAATTGGTATAAATCTCTTGAGTGCATCTAGTTGTTCACGAGCCAATCGGGTTTCAGCGTCTATTCTTCTTTGTATCGACTCGCAACATCAACTACGGTTAACGCGTATTTGCAACCACGATCATGTGGCAGAAATAGTATATCAGCTTGATGAACTTCATTAGGGATAGTCACATCAAAATGCGAGTAATTAATTTGTTTAGGCGCTGGTAGATAAATTTGCCATATAGCCTGTTTGGATAACCAATTAGCCGCAGTGGTTTTTTTTTCACTTTTGCAGCGCTAGCGAGTTTATTGATTGCTGCCTTGCCTCTCCAGTATCCTTTTGGAGAATAATAAATAGATTCCATGTTGTTATTAATTACCGGCACCTAACATCAATTTGCTTTTCATAGCCGATTTTATCAAAAATGAAGCTAATTTTTCTTTGAAAGATTTATCAGGAATAGCATTTAATGCATGAATTAATTTCAATCTGCTAGATGCCTGTGTTGCAAATCACTGCTCTTATATGCAACATCATGAGCGTGACACGCCTTATCAATGGCGTTTATTGGTTCTTCACCACGTCGAGGTTGATTTTGATCATCAAGTCTGATATCAAGTCTTGTTCCCGGTCCACAATAACTATACCCTGGAAGGTGTTTTTCTCCTGGATACTTTGCCCATGGGGTTCCAGGGAGTTTAGTTAGCTTGGCTGCGATATCACCTCCTCGTTTTTTTTAAATCATCAGAAATGATAGCATTTCCTGCAGATCTCATAGACACAAATCTAAATTTCTTTGTACTACATTGTACGCATTTACCAGAAAGCGCTGATCGGTTATTTTTAGTTGTAATCGTCGTCAAGTCATCTGTGCCAG
The DNA here is from genome assembly GCA_029339505.1 of Unio delphinus. Taxonomy (NCBI): domain Eukaryota; kingdom Metazoa; phylum Mollusca; class Bivalvia; order Unionida; family Unionidae; genus Unio; species Unio delphinus. The sequence goes on along the minus strand of JAQISU010000242.1, from coordinate 12,119,523 downwards.
TACGCGTTTTAAACTTCACACAATATAGATCCATAATTTATGTATAGAGATATGGATATAATTGATTTTTCAGCGACTAAAGCAAGAGAACCAGTTAAGCATCATGCAGCGCTACCAAACTCTATCCGGATGATTATAATCGGGCCATCTGGATCCGGCAAGACGCAATTGTTGCTCAATTTAATAATGAGATGGATGAAGTGGGATAAGTTGTATTTAATTGCCCCTAGCGTAGATGATCAACGATGCTATGAAGTGTTAAAGGATTTTAACGAGAATGCATCAGAGATTGCCGGTGAGAGTATTATTGAATTTATAACCGATATTGACGAGGCACCATCAGTAGAAGATCTCGATGGAAGTATTAACAATTTAGTTGTATACGATGATGCAATGTTAGATAAACAAAAAAAAACCAGCTAGAATATTTTCCCGAGGCAGGCACAAAAACACTGACGTGATATATGTCACTCAACGATACACTCAGATTCCAAAAGTGATCAGATATAACTGCAATTTATTGTGTGTATTTAACGGAGTTGATACTCATACTCTTAGAAATATATGGCAAACTTGGTGCTGCGGTGATATGGATCATAATCAATTTAAAAATTTCTTTAGTAACGCTCAGTCAAACCCGCATGGGTTTGTAACAATAAATTTACATGATCCTAGGACACGATATCGTATCGGACTTGATCAAATATTCGGTTAAAATCATTTATTATTTTTGTTAACCAGAACTGAAAAGTTCCAGCAGCAGAGGGGGTGAACGACAACAACGTTGCGACCAAAATTGATTGAAAAATCGCAAAGTCTCCGTTTGCTAAATGGAGACTTATTTTTTGGGGGGTTAAAATATGAGATTTCGAATGAAGGCTCTATTTTCCGTTTTGAGGTTTCAATCAATTTTTTGTCTGAAAAAGTTGTAGTGTTCACCCCCTCTGCTGCTGGCTTTGTGTGGTAGAACACTGTGTGGGGCTTTGTGTAGTAGAATACTGTGTGTGTGGCTTTGTGTGGTGGAACACTGTGTGTGGTTTTATGTGGGGAAAATCAGAGTTTATATTTTTATAATTAAAATATGCATTAGTAAGCATACTAAAGTAACTGTTTCCCGCCCCTGACTTTAGAAATAAGCTGTTGGTGACAAGTCGGAAAAGAGACGAAGCGATAAAATGTAATCCCATGTCCCTCTAGTCAACTCAGTAAAATAAATCTGTATCGCCAACCATGACAGACAGCATAATGACATGGATGATAATCGTAACGACGAAGATAAAAGACTTACAACCCGACGTGTGCAAAAAAGGAGGAAAAGTTTATCGTCAGTGTGACGACAACGACAACTAAAGTCAAAGTAAACACAAATACAGCAAGGTCAGTTTCGTGTTTCATAATGAATTATTCATATTGTGACGAAGATCCATAGGGTTTAACAACTATAATCAACAAAACAAAATACCGCAAACTTAACGTGAACATGAGATCGTTTGTTAACCGATAGGTCAAAGTGGAAAGTAAACATGGCGTAGAGTGAATCGTCTTAGTTTCAGAATGATTGTTCACATGTATGGATAAAATTCATCCACAACACATGGTAAGCAAACGAGATAAATGCAATTCCAATTGTTAAATATGCAATAAAAAGTAATTACCTTACTGTTGGCTGGGAATAATAGTTAGAGATTCCGTCAGAGTCGCTTGAATCCACCGGTATTACCAAAACAAACCATAAAATGGAAAAGATACAGTACATTGTCAATTGCAACATTATTGGATTTTAGCTGTTCCTTTATTTACATCTAATGCATACAGATATATATGATATCATAAATAATCCGGGAACTGGATGATAATATGTGCCTTTCATAAATCCATTTTGAGAGCAAGTCAATGTATCACCGGTAAAATTGTATCTGAGTGCCTATGCTGTGGTTTATAAGATTGTTTATCAGACAGCTTGAAATGATGCCCTCTTTAATACATCCGATTCTAATCAAAAGTCATACGGTTTGTCGAAAAATGACACGTGTTTACTGCTTTCTACTGACGAAATGTAAAGTACGGATAATTCAAAAGTCGAGACAAATTTGAGATACTGGACACAGTGGCGTAGCAGCCTGCCCCCCCCCCCTTCAGTTGTAAAGGTTGCTTCAGGGATTGCTACCCCACAGCCTCTCTGTGTGGGAGGGTATATATATATATATATATATATATATATATATATATATATATATATATATATATATATATATATGAGAGAGAGAGAGAGAGAGAGAGAGAGAGAGAGAGAGAGAGAGAGAGAGATAGAGAGAGAGAGAGAGAGACTCAAGTGGGACCTGTCGTCAACTCAGCGTCCATTCAAAATTTCATAAATTATATGTTATGAAAAGAACGGCAAAAGCACCACCTTCAGCAAGCACCTTAATTTCAGCAAGCTTCCTCTCTGGCGAGGTACCCCAAAGCCTTAACACTTATGGCGATGAATAGTCGTGGACAATAAAAACAGCCAAATGCATTCAATGATGGGTTTGGTTGCGCATAAAATCAATTAACTAGATATATATAAACGAGTAGTTTCCATAGCTACAGATTGGATGAAATGATTGTGAAATAATTTGCAATACGTTTAGATTGCAGCAAAATTTGCAATACGTTTAGATTGCAACAAAATTGTGTGAAGAATTAAGATCGAAAATGTTATGACTTAAAATTTTCATAGAAAGATAATGAAAGCGGTTGTTTTGCCATATATGTGGGTTAGAAGAAATTCAAACTAATGTAATAGACAAAACGCACAAAATGTGTTATTATAAGGAAGTCAACATTTATCAAGTTCACGCCACTATCATTTAACATTGTATAGAGGTCCTACACATCATAAATGCAATTTAAAATTTTCTTAATGTATTATATTGTTCTTTCGTATCGTGTCCAGTAATGACGGCCATCGGTTGATCCAGACACTTGTACTATATATAGAACTGTTCGATAATGGTTGTTACGTCCCTCAATTTATTTATTCCCCTAATTTACCCATGATGCAACGCTCTTTCGGCGAGCAAATCAATAAGCAGTAAAGGCCAACAAGGCATAGAAGTAAAAATATCCAAAAGTATATAATGTGTGTAAGTATGTTACTACTCACGTTTTCATTTGATATAAATTTATAAGGTTCTCGTCAGCCTAGATCGATGTGTGCCAAAATAAATTTGTTAAATGCAAAATATATATATTTTTTAATCAGTATCGCATGCGAATTTACCGATTTTCATATCCTTGCAAGGTGTGTACACCCATTCCGTTTTGCGCTGTTACCACATATTTCAATGCTAATATAATAGATTTAAAGCATATAGTGCAAGCTATAGAACAGTATATAATACGTGTGGATATGTTATTAATTACTTCTTCATTTGTCTGCCCGTGCGACTAATGTTTTCTATACGAACGTTATCGATCTTCATTTCTTTGAAAAATGCCTCTACCCATGCTGATTAAGATGGTGCCACATTCTTCAATGCTAATGATATGGATGTCAAACATGGAGTCCAAACGATACAACAGTAGTTAATATGTCTATGTATCTTATTAAGTACATCATTATTTGTCTGCCCGTTCGCCGAATGCATTCATACATGAACGTTATTTGTCTTTTCAAAAACGTCATACCAATCGTAAACAACCAGGGATTTGGACAAATTTGATATTAATTGGTAAGTTTCTCATCAGTCTAAAGCCATTTGTGCCAATTTAAATGTGTACAAATGCAAAATAAACAAATGTGTATTTTTAATTCAGTACAAGTTTGTGATTTTACTGGTTTTCATGTCCAGTCTACGTGTATCTACCCATACCGTTATGTTATGATACCACATATTTCAATGCTAATTCTAAAGTTGTGAAGCATAAAATTCAAGCTATACAACCGTCTATAAAATGTGTAGCTATCTTAGTAAGTAGGCCTTCCCATGCGAACGCTACCGATTTTCATATCTTTCATACATGCATCTACTCGTGCCGTTTTGGGATGGTGTCACATATCTCCATGCTAATATCATGGATGTGAAGTATAAAATTAAAACTATCCAATAATATATAATATGTTTAGGCATCTTATTATGTACATCTTCATTTGTTCGTCCGTACTACTAACGCATTCCTATACAAACGTTTTCCGTAAGGGCAAATAAGTCATACCAATCGAATACAACCACCTATTATGACAAATTTGATAACAACTTATATGTTCCTTATCACTCTAGATCGATGTATGCCAATAAAAATGTCTACATCTGCAAAATAAAAAAGATGGTATTTTTGACTCAGTATCGCATTGGGTTAGCGACGAGCAAGATCATGCATCCATAACGTAAGTATTGCTGGCGATAAATAGGGATTATAGATTCGCACACACGGTTTCTGGTTTGAATGTACCAAAGAGCTCTTCAAGGTAAACAAATTAAGAATCAGAGTTAATAAGCAAACACTTAAAATACGAATTGTTACAAATAAATTGTTCAAGCGTCAGAACAATCAATTATTTCTCATGAGAATAATTTATTTCCTACTGGGTAGATTCAAAACGAGGATAATCAAGTGAACAATAACACCTAAATGAATATTGACTGTGATAGAATTATTGAAATGATTGCTATATGAATAAGATCAAAGAATATACGAGTTAAAATGAGGCGAAAACAGCTGATACTGCTTCATTCGGTATCGATGTTGAGACAGAAAAGTTTTACAGTAACACGAAAGATTACATTAAGTTCTACGACACAAGTGACTAATCAATGGACAGCATACTGGGCATCTCACATATGAATAAGAAAGGATCTTAATAATTTGAATGACGAATTGAGTAGTATTCTACTGGAAGATTTTTTTCCAATTGAAGGTCAAAACGAATTGTCTTTGCTTGATAATGATACCAAATATGATGAAATTCAGGAAAGCGATATAGAATATATAAACAAATTTAAAAACAAACATGAACCGGAGCTTTGCTGCAATTATTTGGTCTGAGAGCTTGACTCTACGGTCATAGAGACAAAAGTGTCGTAGTATGAATTATTGCAGCTTCGTAATGATTCAAGCCAATGATGATAAGAATATATTAAGGGGGGTTAAGGGGTTTTAGAAAATAGATCTAAGCAAAAAATAAACTGTAACAAAAGCCTTAACACAGACTTCATATGACCGTCACCATCAGCACAAGGTAAATGCAAATGGGAGAGCGTGTTCATGATTGAAATATCTTAGCTTCACAATTATTCATCCCAAACAGGAAGAACGTCCTTATAGGGGTTAAGGAAAGAATAAACATATTGGAAAAATTTCAACAAAACATGTCAAAACTGTTGGTGAGAAAGACGACGATAAAGCCGGAAAGGTGACTGGTAAGTCTCGCTTGCGACTAAAATAGGCTCAGCTTAAATAAGCAAGGAAAGTTAGTTACAAAATGTCAAAGAATACTGAGAGAGAAAGGAAGATCACCAGAAACAATACAGACACAAGTGTGTTGTAAAATATGAGAGTGACAATTATATAACTTTTAGAATGCATATACCAAGCTGTGAGAGAATCATAAAAGCACTCAAAAGCAACTGTACATTTGGAGTTGAAAACAAGAACACAACATCTCGAATATATATATATATATATATATATATATATATATATATATATATATATATATATCAGCGAATTTTAGGAATTTCTAAAGTTGTAGGAATACAAAATTCACACTGGCAATTTTATACCATGTGCAAGTTTTGATCTGACAGATTCTCATCATCAAGGAAAATGTTTTAACTGGAGAAATTCTACGTTGACAGATGTCCAAGACAGCATTCTAAAACTTTTTTTTTAAAAAAACTCCCTCACACACGGAGAGAGAGAGAGAGAGAGAGAGAGAGAGAGAGAGAGAGAGAGAGAGAGAGAGAGAGAGAGAGAGAGAGAGAGAGAGAGAGAGAGAGAGAGAGATTTTACCCGATAAATTGGAAGCTTAATGGAATAATTTCAGACTGCAACAATTTTTGTATTGGCATTCAAGTATCATTGACAGATTATTTCATTTCGTTCTGATGTAAATATCTAGCATTTCTCTGTGAATCATCTGTAATGAATTATTTTCAATAAAAGTGTTTCAACTGCCTTTTTTTCTTTGTTGTAGAATACAAACGTGTTGTTGGTGTTGTTACATGGTTTAACGCCATTTTCAGCACAATAAAGGCTATACATGGCGGCCAGTATTAATGGTGGAGGAACAACCTAGGAAACAAACTCCAGAAAAAACACCGACCCACGAGAAGCTACCGGCGAGCTTTCTCACATAGCTACATTGGCTGAGCCCTGGACTCGAACCCACACAGGCAGAGGTGAGATGACAGTGACCCGTAACGTTCAGCAGTTTAGACCACTCGGCCACTCAGTGCCCCAGAATACAACTAGTATTCTCCTTGAAATCTTTTCATCAGAGACTAACTCGATCATCCATATTAAAGTTTTTTTTAAAAAAACGCAACCAGTAGAATCTAGTTTAGTTAACCTTAGTTGTTTAGTTAACCAAAACAATTTATATTATTCCTGCCTATATCCTTTTATACATATATATGCTAGTTTGTATTTCTAACACACACACACACACAGACACACAAACACACACTAACACACACACACACACACACACACACACACACACACACATATATATATATATATATATATATATATATATATATATATATATATATATATATATATATATGCATGAGAGAGAGAGAGAGAGAGAGAGAGAGAGAGAGAGAGAGAGAGAGAGAGAGAGAGAGAGAGAGAGAGAGAGAGAGAGAGAGAGATTTGCATCAAATTAACATCTGCCTGATATGAAATTGGAGTAACATTTGGTAAATAAGTTGTGGATTTGCTGTCATAAAGTAATACATATCTCACACAATTGTGCACGATATTGCAAGTCTTTAGTCAAAACAAGAATACCTCAGGGTATTGTGCGAATTTTAGGGGTGCTTATTTCACGGGTGCCTGACTGTTATTCTCAACACGACACGATAAATGAATTTGTACTGTGAACTATAGAAGAATTGTACGAGAACACCTACCAACGAAAACTGAAGTCAGAAGAAAAAGGTTACCAAGTGGTTGTAATGTGTGAGCACGATTACAATCGACGAATGAAAACTGATCCCGACTTTAAGAGCATCGTGGAAAGTTATAACCTAGTGGATCCTCTAGACCCACGCGACAGTGATATGGAGGACACACTATTGCCACAGGCATGCTTTACAATACAGTGGTATAACGGGTTACAAGCTTAATTCGTTCCAGAACTCGGTTCGTAACCCGTAACGTTCGTAACCCGAAACATTAAAATCAATGAAACAGAGACAATCCGTTTCAAGACGAAAGAATCGTTCTTTTTTTATTAACATCCGGTCGTTTACCTGACAAAACGCAAAGAATACGTGTACTTCACGTATTTAATAAAAAGAAACAAAACAAACAAATAAATTAAATGTAAAATAAAAAGATTTAGTCCATCTTTCTTACCAAGAAAACGATCATGGGATTTTGTCACTTTGTTTGCTATTTTGATTCATTAGTTTCAGGAGTTTCTTGTCGCTGTTTCTTAGCAGCCAACTGGGAATCTTTCTGCACCAAGAAACTATCAAGGGAAATTTGTCGCTTCCTTTGCTGGAGAATCTTTCTGAAGTGGGCCATCGCGTTATCATTCATCAGGTTTACTGCCCTGTTAACAACAAGTTTGTTTGGATGATGGTTCACAATGAAGTCTTCGACGTCTGCCCACTTGCTGAAAATTTCTTTAATCCTGGCAGTTGAAACGGTCACTGGCTCCTCATCATCGGACGACTGCCACTTTTACTGCTGTGTAGTAAGGCCAATGAAAGCGAGGCTGCGCAAGCGTGCAAAACTAGGCTACTAGGCTAGCGCTAAGCGATATTAGTGCTGCGTGGCCTTCATTTGTACTGTACGCGATCGTTTGTCTCCAACGTTAAACCTTGCTCTCTCTCTCTCGCCTTTGTTCGTAACCCATGGCACTGTTCGTTACCCGAGACAACAAAATTTCGAAGTTGTTGTTCGTAACCCGAATTGTTCTTAACCTGATGCGTTCGTAACCCGAGGTACCACTGTATAGTCAAAGAGAAAGAAGACCTGGACGTATGCTCGCTGTATACTTGGGTGTGCAAATATTGTCACTTTCGAGCAGGACACAAACAAATGCTGACGGACCACTTCGATGTTAAAAATTTTCGTCATTGCGATGGCTTGAACGAATACAAAATCTTGCCTCCTATCGACTTTTACCTAACATTACCTAGAAAAGCTGATGTTTCATTTGTGTCGTACTTGTGCCAGAAACTGTAATTTGGACCCAAATTTGTCATGGCACTCAAAATATATTCGCTTTGACATGAACGTGGGTCAGCGTGGACTTGTTTCGCGCTTTTGAACTTTTATACTAAGTATTAACAGTGTACGAAATTTACCACATTCTCAAGATAAACAATATGAAAGGAGTACGACATACAGAAAGACATTTTCTACAGGTGCGTCAACGACTTTTAGAAACTCAAACAAAACCTCAGCGGTTATCCTACCTGGTGCCAGACTCCAGAAGACCAAGGAGTATCATTCCAAGGAAAACATCAACTTAGTGTCGAAAAAACGAATGAAGTCGCTCGTTTGCTAAAGTTATGGGAAAAATTGGCAATTCGACCTTATTTACCCAAAACGGAGTACTTGACAGAGCTCTGCCGCTACAACAACATGATTTATGACAAAAGAAAACATACGAAATAAGTGTATGTCGTTTGCTAAGATCTGTTCTTAGTCAATGACAAAGAAGAACCAGAAAAATTTAGAAATGTCATCTTTGCTGACTACGTCACAGGTCAAACTCGCTAAAATTGTAATACTCCTTATACTAATTACTAGACTGTGTCCTGTACTTTGACATTTACATCGATCGCTGTGATCATCCTCACCCACCCATCAAAGGAGGCCGTGTACGAGTATGGATGGACAAACACCCCGAAAACAAGATTCTGAGTTTTGCTAGTGCTAAAAGTTAGAGCAATGAGTACTGAAACAAACTAGGAGAATTTCTTCAACGTCAAAGGATTGACACTGAATCATCGAAGGAGTCAAATAGTGAAAGCCGCTTTGAAGTCTGGAGCGAATCAACACTCAACTGTGATCAACTACAATCCGCAAAAATTCTTAGAATTAACAACTTACTTTATCATTAGTAGCCTTGGGGGAATATGTGGCAAATCCTCTTCCAAGAGCGAGTACAACTTGCAGGCCAGTTAACGTTACAGCACAGACACGATGATATCGGCCAGTATATACACGGGAACATATACAAAGCGTACACTTCATTACGAAGCGAGAAACAAGGATTGAAAAATTGAATCGCTTCACACAGCACGTATCGAGCGAGGAACTAAAGTGCAAGAAGGAACTCAGGTGCGATGCTGTACCATACGATCGCATCGCATCCCCGCGACATCAATTCCGCACGGTATGGCAACTTCTCTGATTCTTTGAAATGAATCGATAGTGTGTCTCTACCACCTTACGCATGCGAAAGTGATGTCATTTTTTTTAATTCAAACGACCATTCAATTGTACTGCTGAAGGTGATACCGTTCGTCTACCACCATATGGATCTCATCTATTCCTAAGCAAACTACTTCGGGTATCACCACCAGCAGGAAAGGGGGCTAACAGACCGAAACTATTTCAAACAAAATCAGAAAAAAAAACTGAAACTATTTCAAACCGAAACTATTTTAAACAAAAAAAGAGAACGATGAATGGTTTCGGTTTCTCACGCTACGGAGACAAAGTCTCCACAGAGACAGAGTCTCCAGAGTAAAAAAAACAGGCGCTGATGGCGCTGCGGAGACGAATTGTTTCAACCGAATATTTGATCAAGTCCGAAACGATATCTTGATCTAGGGTCATGCAAATTTATCGTCACAAATCCATGTGGGATTGACTGAGCGTGTCTAAAGAAATTTCTAAAGAGTTTATAATCCATATCACCGTCGCACCAAGTTTGCCAAATATTTCGTAGCGTATGTGTGTCAACTCCATTAAATACAGCAAGAAAATTACAATTATCCTTGATCACTTTTGGTATTTGAGTGTACTGTTGAGTGACATATATCACATCAGTATTTTTATGATCTTGCTTTCTCGTTGAAATCCTTTAACACCTCGTAACACCGTTGATCGTCTACACTCGGGGCTACTAAATACAACTTGTCCCATTTCATCCATCTCGTTCTCAAATTAGGTAACAACTGTGTCTTGCCACTTCCATATGGTCCGATTATAATTTGGTAGCGCTGCATGATGTTTAACTGCTTCTCGTGTTTTTGTCGCGGAAAAATCAATTACATTCATGTCGTTATAAATAAATTATGGATCTATATTGTGTGAAATGTAAGGCGCATACACCAACAAATGACCCAGCTCCTACCAAAACTAAAAATAACAGAGAAGCTATCACTGCAAGTGTGAACGATGCGGTAAATTTTTTTTAGATTTGTTGAAAAAGGGGAGGTGATATTGCAGCCAAGTTAGTAAAATTACCAGGAACACCATGGGCAAAATATCCGGGAGAAAAACACCTTCGCAGATGTGAAATTGATTCATGTTTTAAATTCTATCACTGATAAATCCTTCAAAGATACATTAGTTTCATGGTTGATAAAATCTTCGATGAAAAGTAAATTAATCCTGGGTGCTGGTAATTAATAACTTCATGGAATCTATTTATTATTCTCCAAGAAGATACTGGAGTGGTAAATCAGCAATCGGTAAGCTCGCTAGCGACGCAAATGAGGATTGGTTATCCAAACAGGCAATATGGCAGATTTATCTACCACCGCGTAAACAAATTAACATCTCACATTTTGATGTCAGCGTCCATAATGAAGTTCATCAAGCTGATATATTATTTCTGCCGCATGATACTGTTTACAGGTATGCGCTAACCGTAGTTGATGTTGGGAGTAGATACAAAGAAGCAGAGCCATTAAAGACGAAGTCATCAACTGAAGTAGCTTCTGCGTTTGAAAGGATTGATCAAAAAGGTCCTCTGCAGTTGCGAGATCTATTACAAGTTGATCCTGGCAAGGAATTTCAGGGTGCGGTGTTATCAACAATGAAGCATCATAATGTCACCATCAGATGAAGGAACCGCTCCGGTGGCCTAGTGGTTAGAGCGTCCGCCCCGGAAGCGGGAGGTCGTAGGTTCGATCCCCGGCCGAGTCATACCAAAGACTTACAAAAATGGTACTAACAGCTGCCTCGCTTGACGCTCAGCATTAAGAGGTTAGTGTTAGGACTGGTCGGCCTGGTGTCAGGATAATGTGACTGGGTGAGACATCATGCTACATGTCTGCGGCATGATGTCTCAGTGCGAAACATCACTATAAACTGCCTCACTGCAGAAATCGTAGCGATATGACTGAAAAATTGTTAAAGCTACGTTAAAAATCCTAATCAAACAAACAAAAATCAGGCGGGGACATACTGCACTACATCGCGAACAGTTAATTGTTGAATGATATAATCGGATGCTTGATGAGCGGTTATTTGGACGCGAAGGAATTTATTCTGGATAAACGATCTCGTTCTTGGGTCAAGAGATTACCAGGTGTAATTACTGCTCTAAATAATGAAATTACTCGAATAATTAATATGAAACCTAACAACGCGATTAAAAAGAAGTATATACCCATACAAAAACCGCAAAATGATTTTTCAAAACAACCAATACTCGGTAATGTAACGGTGAGATATTTATATGAACCAGGAGAGCTTGAAGGCGGTAAAAAAGACCTACTGATTCTATTTGGAGTGTTACCGCACATAAAATATCTATCATAGTAAGATCCACGGGTAGACCACCAGTCTATAGATTAGGTTCAACTGCTCCTCAACGCGGATTTACACGGGAACAATTACAAGTGATACCTGAGGATACTCAATTACCACAGCGTGGTCTTAACTAGCACTTCTTCGTCTGTTACACTCAAGACAAGTCAACATCACATTATCTCTGGTATGACCAAGGCTGCTATCTTTTCTGTCTACGGTAAATTGGCGGTGATCTTTATCCTACCAACACCAACGCATTATACAATTACAACTCGTGCAGTGATTATTCTGTTGTTGTTTCAGCGTAATTATAAATTCAGCATCGATGTTAAATTTTCTGTTATTTTTTGTTGTGTTGTTTATAACCAGCGAGTTTTTTTTCTGATTATGTCATAGTTGACAATATCACTGATTGTGGTGTCATTAGCATCTAAAACAATTCTTCGAAGATGATTTATTCTTCGTAATCTGGACACTGCAAGATAAACTAGATTTGACCACTTGATGCGGTCATCTACGATCAAACAATCGTATTGGATATAGTCAATCCCTGCGAAGAATGTATCGTCGCTGCGTATCCTAGCTTCCGTGAAGATTTATCAGCGCGCAGTGCATCTTCAACAACACCGATATCAACCAACACAATATCATTAAACACGAGAATCTTCTTCTCAGTCCCTGACTCTGTCAAGCCAGGAATATCAACTTCGATGTTTTGTCTTCGTGTATCCGTAGGCCTATCACACAGCGGCACTGGACGTGTTGCAAATTGTTCCTTATGCGTGTTAAATAACCTCATCTGAAGTGTGTCTCTGACTATCTTTCTACTTGCCACTATCAAATCGTTTGGTCTCCAACTTCCCAAAAAATCATTTAATGGGGTTTCTGAAATTAGGTCAAGCGCTATTTCACACTGGATTCTATCCGGTTGTAATCTGATTAGTTTCTTAAACTCATATAATTCTGGATCAAGTGATCTATGATCAGTACTAAATTTCTTCATAACAATCTACAAAATTCTTAGCCAATTATGTGGAGACACATCGACAAATGGTGGTGGTTGACCATAATCGGCAAACATTATCACTTTTGTATTCGCTAGCAATAACCAATCGAGAAACATTTGTAATTCATCTAACGACACTGTGCTTATCTCATCCCAAATGATGATTTCAGGAATATATTTCTCGCCCATTCGATCAGGAGTCCAATCGTTGCATTTCCATCGAAAGAAACTGTGATAAGTGCAAGCATTAATTCCTCGCTGTTTCATCTCTCTTGCAAGTCTGTGTGTTGGTGTTAACACAATCATGTTTGATTTTCCTCGAAATAATTCGATCTCACGAGTCGTCTTCCCTGACCCAGCACAACCGTTTAGGTAACTTGTTTTATATCTACATATTGGATCGGAACACAAAGGCGCACTAGATAATTTTGTTATCGGATTATTTTTCAAATAATTGTTTTCAATTGTAACATCTGCTGATTTAGAATAATCACGCGCTTTTTCCTTTTAAATTCTCCATGACCGCCAACACTCGTCGGAATTTGTAAATTTAGCCACTGCTTCTTTATATTTTACATCTATATAAAATGAATCAGTGGCGACTCTAACCGCGGTGTCAGGAAATCTATTTATCATTGAAAGTAAATTCATAGAAACATAAGCCTGCATAGAAGCCCTTAGATTGCTATAGTGAGGATTATCTCCATCTGTATAAGTAACAATTTTACCGAATTTTCCTTTGGACAAGAAAGCATCTTTACGATGGACATATAAACCCCTAGATGATGCATCTGCGATTATAAAATCGTATTCAACATCATCTTTAATTAATCGTGAAGAATACCGTTTGTGATCATATTTTTTTCCACCCTGGGTGAATTTACCAATTCTTATTCTACCTAGATCTTTTGCGTGTTTATTTCTAACTTCAAAGATTTCTTTGGAGCACCTAACGATATATTCTTCGTCGAGCGAAGGAAACTGTTTTTTGTTTTCGCTGATTATACTATCTAGACTATCGGGTAGTGGTAACCAGACCTCAGTTTGTTTCCGATATGATATAATTGCTTCACTGACAATCAGCGATATCAGTATTTTAGAATCAATCATTTTCCGTAATAACACTATTGGCATCCAGTGTTTTTCAGATATATGTCTACCAAGCCAAACATAACAACACGGATGAAGTCCTTTATCGAATTCAAATGATACCACACGAGCGAATCCGGTTAGATCAAAATCGGGCAGAAGTCCATTAATCGCAACACGGGTCATTTCGTGTATAGGATGCCCAAATCTTTTAAAATATCCAGCGCACTCTCTATAGCCGAGAAATCTCCCTGGATAACACGCAACCATATCAACTGAAATAACACTTTAGGTGTCATATTTTGTATTCCTTAATCCACCATGTCCGTATGCGACACAGCTTGACTGTATATCTGAGAGAAATTCGGTTCTTGTTGGTTTCCATAGATTTTTCTTTCTCGCGAAATGAGCTGCAACTGACGGAATTGTAAAACAGTTTGTTAGTAATTGTTCGTCGTAATCCGTTGAAAAACCACGAGTTAGTTTTCTCATCTCGTTGTGAAGGTCTTCAGTACGATATATTTCGCCGTTAGATTTTACAAATTGATCGAATTTACCCTCTTCGTTTTCAAAACTCTGAAATAAACACACTGATACAGGATCTTTTCTACTTAACTGATAAATAAAATCAAATAATTTCTTCTCAGATAATTCTTCCCGAGAGAATTCCACGGGTAGATATTTTATGGATTTATTCCGCGGCAACATTGTTACCGCAGAGGTTTGAGCGTGTGCATTATGGTCAATAATTTTGATCGGAGATCCTCTCGATTTATATTTCGGTTCATATAATATCTCGCCTGTTACTGTCGCTACGGTTATTGGAAATTTTAGTATCCGATCTAGTTCAGCTACATTTTGAATTGTTGCACCGCTCTCCCGGATTGTTAAACTCCATTCATTTATTTTTTTGCGTCTTCGATCCGTTAATTTGTTTCCACGCCAAGCATTTGTGAAATGTTCTATTATTGGTTCTGCTACAAAATTCAACGACGAATGTTTCATTGGTTTTAGTTTCTCAATACTCGGTTTGTCATTTATCTGTCAGATTTCCAGGTTTGGAATCCTGGCTTACAGTGACAGTTTTTTATTTTTTCAGGATGGGTTTAAATTTGTAGCGTATAATCCAATTTCCCGTTTCTGAACGGATAATGAATTTCACTCTAAAAAGATACTTTCTATGGTCAAGATGTGAGATTATCACTCTTGCTCTTTCGTCTTTCATGGTTACATCAACACTACCATCGATTCGAAATGTTGACCAATTGTGAGATTCTCCATTGCGCTTGAATTCATTAAATGCGTCATGGATTTTACCTATCATGCTTCTATCACTTATTAGACCCTTTGGTACATCAGTGGATACTCTGTCGAGATTGAATTTAGCATTTTTCCAGGGTTTCATTTTCGATAATCTCTCGAACTCCTCCATTTTATAATTAAAACAAGTATTCAAAAAAAAATTATGTATATAATGAATCATTGCAAATGGCTGATGATAGTATCAATAACTGTTTGTAACAAATCATGCAGAAATGAATTATGCGGATATCATTTACAAGGCGTAGGGCGTGGAAATTTGTGGCCGTTACCTTGTATACAATGTGGGGTAGGTGTGCGGGGTAAGTCGCAGTTGTGTCTCAATTGTAGTGGTAAGCGATACAGGGAACTAAAGCGCTATTTTGATAAGACAATCAAAGATTCCATTAAAAACTCTGACCCTGACTCCATCAAGAACAAAATCATAAGAGCACCTCAAGACTAGGCAATAGATTCCCAAGTAATAATTAATCCAAATAATTAATTAGACAAATAATATATAGTATATAAATGAGCCAATAATTTCAACCACATCCTACGATCAGCATTTATGAAGCATCTCGTGATGGTGTTGTCGGACATCGCAGATTCAAGAAACCAGTCGAGTGGGATAATGGTTTTGGGTATTTGATGTGTACTGTTGGAGGAAAAGGTATCTCATCCATCGGATAGTATATGAATGTTACAATGGATTGATCGAAGATGGTTTTGTAATCGATCATATTGATTCCAATCCAAGGAATAATTCTTTATCGAATCTACAGGCTATTACTCAGAGTGAAAATACTAAAAGTGGGGATGGTGTGGGACTGGAAAACATCGGAAAATGCAAAATGTATAAAATCACTGAATACAGAAACTAACGAAGAAAGAACATTTCAACCAATGAATGAAGCTGAAAAATATTTTGATATTTTAGAGCCTCGATACGATATGTAGCAGAAGTAATATACAAATCAGCACTTTCAAAGAGAACTGGAAACATAATTCAATTCGTATATATCTAAAATTCCATTTTGTATTATATGTATAACATCAAGAAGAATAACTCGTGTAGGCTTGTTATATTTTTTAAAACGGAGAAAACTCACTTGTTGGATCTCATGGGAAAACCACTCTACGTCACGGCACGGGAATTGGTGGGTATTTCTTCTTATATATATATATATATATATATATATATATATATATATATATATATATATATATATATATATATATATATATATATATATATATATATATATATATATATATATATATATATATATATATAGCTGTATCGTCCTTTGTGCCGCGCGTATTCATTGGAATTCGCAATCCTGGGTCTCCTCAGATGTAAATAACACCCGAGAGGCCCACATAGGGTTGTGTTGTCTTATACATATGACCTCTGGGTCTGCTCAGATGTAAACAACACCTGAGAGGCCCACATGGGGTTGTGTTGTCTTATACATGTGACCTCTGGGCCTCTAACATACGAAGGTATTTTAGATATTCCAAATGGGGTCTTTCATATATATCTCTAGGCGTGATAAGATGTAGATGACACCTTAACGCGAATAGAGATTGATCATATATAACCATACCGTCCCTCTATGTACCTTATAAACCCGCCATAACACTCGAATGGGGGTTAAAGGTTGCATTGATTATATATATGAAAACGAGTTTTTAGTATTTGATATTAGATATACTAATATATTAAATATATAAATAATCATATCATGAATTTCGAAAATATGAATGACACTAGCAATGAGATTTCAAATTTGAAAAATCAAAAAATACAATTGTCGGATAAATTAGATTGTAATCAGATTTTCTCTGATTTCCAAGATCTTGATGATAGCGCTCAGAATAATAGATATGTCTTGCCTTCACAATATTCATTAATAAAACAAACAAAGCATGGGGTAAATCACTCATTGATATTTTGTAACGAAGTAAACAAATTCGTCCCTTTCTTCACAGCAGTTGAAAAAGTCAGGGCTGAACTTGGCAAACAATACCAGATTAAACGCACAATAAACTCAAGAATTATAACAATTAAAAATATCATCAAACAAAATAGTATACTTGAAAACACTGTGAATGATCAACACTTTTCTCTCTCGACTACCCCAACATCGTAGTGAACACACACCAATCAGTTTTGTCCTGCATTGTACATGTCAATCGAAACACATACCCAGCGACTAGAAAGACAGGTATACTTACTCACACGGAACGGAAATTCAATAATACCTTTCCAAGTATGTGTACTTTCTATTGCACTGGTAAATTTGTCACCGGTGATTTATCACCGAACAAGCAAATAATGAAAAATATTGGCGTGAAATTTAAAAGAATATTCGGGGTGGGTGAGCATCCATGGATTTCGCGCTTACAATTTAAATCATATACTAATTTATAATGGTGGGTGAAAAATTAACAACTATATTAGCTTGCGAGCGATTAGATGCAATGAAGAGATTTCTTCCAGTTCATGACTCTTTTAGACAGAAGTTACAAACGTGACAGGAAGTTCAAACTGGTTTTACAACCGGCTCTAAACAATTATTTGAACCAGTAACACTGCTACTAAGGAAGCAGCATTAACCACTGAAAAAGTTATATTGGGAAATATTACTGAGGAATAGAGAGGAAGAACAGCTCTTCTTCCTGTACTTGAAAAAATAGCAAAGAGATCCAAGCAAACAAAAAAATCCCTAAAAACTCTTCCTGGTGATACAATAGCTATTGCACGACTTTAACAGGAACAACAACAAGAGGGTGATATTATTGAAGAAGAACAGGAAGGATCAGCAGAGGGGGTGAACAGACCAACCTTTTAGGCGTTAGATAGACTTCCTTTTCGTTAATATTTACTAGAAAGGTTTATTTGAGAAACTGAGGCTTCCTAGTAATTATATAATAACGGGGTCGATTCGTCAAACTAAGGCTTCCATGTAGGGTCCATTTGGCAAAAAAAAAAGACGCAATGTCGTTGGAGTTCACCCCCTCTGCTGCTATGGTTAACAATGAAAATCACTACGATGAAAATCATTTACGATGAAAATCATTTACGATTTCACAAACAGACTAATTTGTTGAACCTCACCTTGTAAATCAATTAGATTATTAGACTGGTCAGTGAGTCTGAAATTAATTCTCGTTAGCGAATTATTATGACATCGCATATAGACTGGATTAATTGGATCCTCGATTATTAGAAATCCTGGAGGAGCTATTGCTGCAAATGAATATAGAATATATCCCTGCTGAGCTTGATTTGATCGCTCGAGATATATTTGATAGCTACCTTCGATAACATCACATACTAAATTCAATGCTATCACCGAGGTTATATTCACGTTGAACGGAGCGATATGCCTGCCACCTCCGTCTTGGTCGTTATTACGTTTGAGTATTGTTGTTTGTGGTTGTGGTGCTGTTTTTTTCCATGCGTCATGGATTGTTTGGAAACATTCATCGATGGCATCATTGAGAGATTTTTTATCACTGGGACATTTTATCCTGGTAATTTTAAACACAGGAATATTTTCTACGCGTATATTACTTTTCATCGCAAACTCTGTTCTCGTTTTAGGATTATCGTCACCTAATATCTCTTGAATAATTTTCACATGAAATATTTCCATGTCATAGATGATTTTGTTACGTGTTTCTACGACGCTGATAAATTCATCTCGGGTGAGAGTACCGGATTTAAGAGATATTAACGACAGCGAATAATCGTTATTGAACGCTGTGAAATTTTCAGTGATTTTATTCTCTCGGGGTGTGAATTTGACAACATTATTTTCTACTATTCCATTGAAATGATCCCACTTATTGTATTCGTTATTCCTTTTTACTGGATTATCAGATTTTATCCTGTCTGTGATATAATCAGATTTTTGTGGTTCAGGGGGTATGTTAACTTGTCGAGGTGGGATTTCAGGCCATCCGAGTATAGTTCTTATAGACCTCTCATAGATATCTACGACATAATTAGCGATGATAGCGTCGGCTCGTGAACCGTTATAGCGATTTTCGTTTTTGCTGCTCCAGTAATAGATTTTATTTTACGCTGGAATTCAGCATTGATTTGTTCGATTTGGTATGACCCAGATGGTATTGAAACAACGTTCCAGTCTGGAGTTCCATCGGTTTTATTCTTATTCGCAAACACCAAGGAATTATTCGGTTGTTGACCGCCAAATGCTACCGATCTGATATTAGGCCAGCAATGATACATTCGTAGTTTTGCTAACGCTATTTCTTTCACGGGAATCGGAATTGGGGAATTCACACTGAATTCAGGATTCGTTGAGGTTATCGATATCATGCTGGTCCTCATCGGTGTGGTATTTTCCGTTATTTCTTGAATCGGTTTGGTATTCTTCACTATTCGTTGAAGTAGTTCCTGCGGTGTTATCATCGTTATTATATTCATGTTGTATTTCTAATTTTGATATCGCGGAATCATAAATACTTACCATCACTGAGAACTTACTATCGGATATTGTTGAGGTCATTGAGATCAGGCTGGTTTGTTCTGGGTTTGTGTTCTCCACTATTCGTTGAAGTAGTTCTTGCGGTGTTGTCATTGTTATTATATTCATGTTGTATTTCTAATTTTGATATCGCGGAATCATAAATACTTACCATCGCTGAGAACTCACTATCTGATATTAATGTATCATCGAGCGACGACGATATCATCGAGGATAATTGCGAGTATGAGGTTGATACAACATTAAATTTAATTAAGTAATCCTGCAGTTTACTCTGGCTGCATGATGATATTTTTTTTTTGTTATAATCGAAATAATTTCCGCGATTGTTGTCGCCGCTTATATACTAATTAGAACAACTATCGGTGCAATCATTGTCACCGAGGAGAGTATAATTCCGGCTCCGGTGATTACACCACTCACCGAGTACACGGTAACATCAATTGCGTTGATTCTTCGTCGGTATTTCTTTATTTTTATTTGACACTCCTCAGTGAGTGTTTTGAGTCTATTTTGAAATTCTCTGACCTGATCATAGCGATATTGTTGTGACGTTGTCATTTTATTTTCAAATCAGTTTACGATTTCAATTGAAACCGCTAGTGAAATTGCTTTGCAACTTTCAGTTTAGTTGTTTACTCAAATCTGCAACGAATTCCACATACCATGTTACTGAAATCCTAGCCACATTCGTATCAGTGGATGCTATCGTGAACTGTTTGGTTGTATCCTTGTCGATGATCGTCGATATCGTATTGTTGACCCCAGATGAACTCGACGATGATATATTAAATTGCGTTGGTGTCACTAGTGTTAATCGATAAATACCCTTGACGGTTGCAGTGATATCTAATTTGTTGTTTGTAGGTGTCCACGCAAAAGATCCGTATTGAATCGTGTATGTTACGTTGTTGGTTTTCTCATGAGGAATTTTTGTTTTTTCAATGATTGTTATCATCCTCGTTGCATCACCTTTGATTGCTTCGATGAAGGTTTTCGTCTCATCGATGAATTTTTTAATATCTGGAAGTTTTATATCGATTTTATCCAGCGTGGTTACAAAGAATTTATCAATCATATTTTTACGAAATGATGTAAACTTTTCAACGTGATCTGCATATTTGACTTGAAGTGCTGCTAGTTCCAACATAGAAGTTTTTATCGATGTAAGATTTGGTGTGGTCACTGGAGGATTACCAAGGAAATCTAGTAACGGCTTGTCAATATTGTTAATTCTATCAATAATAGTTGAAACAAGTACACCTGGTTTGAGTTTAATCTGATCGGAAAACAACACGATAGTGCCTTCGGTTGCGTCTCGTTGTTTAACTAAAATATCATCCAGGGAAATATTACTAGATTTCAATTTACCCTGATCAGAAAACAACGCGATAGTGCCTTCGGCTGAGTCTCGTTGTTTAACTAAAATATCATCCAGGGAAACATTGCTACATTTCAATTTACCCTGACGATCTTGAAATACAACTATTTCCCCGGTGTCAACACTTGCTAAGTTCAACGTCTCAGCGATTTCATCTTCGATTATTTTTTTTATATCACCGGTCGCAGATGTTTCCATCGTTGGTTTCTTCAGCGCTGATAGAGGTCTTCCCCAAATATCAATCATGTTATTGTAAAACTCTCTCTCTCTCTCTCTCTCTCTCTCTCTCTCTCTCTCTCTCTCTCTCTCTCTCTAAAATCTTTGATTTGAAATCTTTGATTTCCAGCAATTGCTGGTGTATTCATTTACGACGACATGTGGTGGTTTTCAAGATGATGAAATAGTGTTAAGGACATTCAATACGTCGCTGCCGCATATTGGTGGATCATTTATTTGTTGTGTTGGTAGTGTAGAATACCAGCGAGGAGTGTTTAATTGTTGTATATAGCGGTTAAATTCCTTCGGAGGCGCTAATCCATATGAATAAAAAAAAAACAAATTGCATGTGCATCAATCGCGTATGCAACCCAGTGGGTTCCGGGTCCGGTGCTGTTATCGAGATTAATGATGCCGGTTTCAGCGTTGTTTCGTTGTGCTGGTAACTGATCTTTCATAAAGACGCCTCTGAAGTTTTTAATCGCGAGTTTTTTTAGCAGCATCGAGTAAGTCAAAATTGGACATTGGAGTCAAAGACTCTACAACCAAAAGTTCCCGAGGTAATAAACCGTTCCTGGTAGTCTTAGACCTTTTCCGCTGTACCATGAATACGGGGTTCCTGGTAGTCTTACACCCTGTCCCTTTTTTATATCCTCGCCCAGTTGCTTTCTTTAGTGCCATTCCTGCCGCGGTACCAACGGCTCCTAACACCGCCGTTTTAGCTACAACGGGAATATACCGCCTGATTTTTTCATGTCATTGATCGCAGCTGCAGAGAGAGTGATCTGAACACCTTTTTTATCTTTGAAAGCATCATTGAAGTGTTTTACTTGACGAGTTGTCAACGACAATTTATTCTGACCACCAGTCATCTGATTGGGTTTCAGTGTTATTGTGGTTCCGCATTTTTTAGCTGATTCCGATTGCAATTTCTTGAGTTGACCGGGAGTTATCGCAACACTAATATAACTGTATTTCTTTATACAATTGCAGATTTGTCTAATTGTTACATGTTTTTGAAAATCATAGATTTTCCACTGGCGCATCTATCACTCACATTCGAGTAGCATTGATTTGTCGCTGGGAATAACAGCAACCAATCTATAATTCGGGATAAGAACAACATCACCCGCCGCATTAGTCGGACGCCTTACACGTGCTCTAAAGTGTATATCAATGACGGATTGTCTTGTTAAATAAAGATGTTCCAACGAAAAGTAATAGATTGGATAAAGAGCACTAAAATCGTATTGTGATATCTGCAAACCAGTATCGACATTTTGATCGCGCGCCATATACGATAATAACCTGTGATACACGCGCGCAATATGGTTTTGATCGTAATTAAGTTGTATATCCTCGGATGGTTCCTGCTTTGTATTTTTCATCGAATGACATATGGTTTCACACGTCTCTCTTGGTTGGTTCTGATGCGGATACGCTTCATCTACAGCTCTAAATGTCATTTTGATTCACTGGAAGCATGCAGACTTAACGTTCAACTTTTTTAAATGAAAAAAATATTCGGCAATCGGCAGTTTCTGCGGAACAAAAACGGATAGGCGATACACTTATCCTTTCTATTCAGTCTAGCCATTCAAGTGTTTTATTTCCCCACGTAAATCACTGTGTGATATATCTTACGATCGTGTTTTTTGTACAGCAAATATTATTCACTACGTTGCACATGGATGAAACCAAATGGATGATGATGGGACAAAAGGGTTCTTTCTTTATCAGAAAGACCCTCTGTACCAGAAAAAGGTTGATTGAAGCTGCGGTGCATACACCGAAACACACAGAAACACTGGATCGTATCGAAAACATATAAATGCAATATCGTATATACGAGTGTAAACGGACTGGTGGCAAAAAAAACCATCGCCTAAACGGACTAGTGTTGAAAAATCCTAGTCCGAAAAAGCCTGAATCTAAGAGACCCATTTATGTATCAAATACTAATTGCTACTAGTATGTATACTAAAACTAATACATGAATATAAAACCCTTGCGTTCTATCGTGAAATATTTTAAATTATAATCTGCTGATTGTTTTCCCGTTGTTCAGTATTTTAAAATATTGCACTCGTGCACTTCATATTGCACTCCAGTGTATTAGGAATTTCTATGTAAACAAATCTTGCACATCCACATGGCAGTCGCTTTACGATTTGGTCGAATAAATTTGGTTCTGAATGAACTAAAGCAGATTGTATCGTGGACTGTCATATGCAAGCTTGTTTGCCACATTCCGCGCTAACCTTTTTAATACAATGTTTTGGATTTAAGCTAGTGGTGAGAGACAGCAGACGGGTCTAGTTCCCTACAAGTAACATGCAAGTGACAAGGCATAACATATATTATTTGGTGGTAATAAAAATGGAAAAATATACTTTAGATCCTGTTCTCCGAAAAATGTACCTTTTTAGTTTTGCAATTCTGAATTACATTAGCCATGTCATGAGATCTCAAGCTTGATTACTCATTTGAAAATTGTACTGTAAATGTGACTATATTCCACGTGCAATTTCACCCTCTTTACTGCACTAAAATTCAAATAAGCATTATATCCCATAGCGTCTTTTTGATAATTGCAATTGAAAGACTTTATATGTTGCCACATCGTGATTTCAAACATTGAATGACAGAACAGACACATACTTGCAGAGAGAGAGAGAGAGAGAGAGAGAGAGAGAGACAGAGACAGAGACAGAGAGACAGAGAGATTTATAGTTCTTTTACTGTTTAGAGTTATAATAATATGTTAGTTGGTATGAGAATATTATGTGGTTAACAAGATTCGGTTTATGTATACCTGTATTTGAGTAGGGGAAGAAGTGTGACTTAAATACTATTTTAGTTGATATGAGAATAGTATGTGGTTAATAAGATTAGGTTTATGTATACCTATAGTTTGGGTGCAAACGAAGCGTGAGTTTAATAATGTCACATTTTATACTGATTTGAAACATTTTACTGTAAATGAGCTTCATTGCATAACGAGGGAATCCTTCGTCCAGAAGTAAAACATGTCGTTATTGTTCCATTTATCATTCTTTAATTGTTCATACTTTCGCCTTTTGGGTGTTCAGCTTTTGTATGTAAGCATGGTTATCAATGGAGCAAAGAACGACAATATATAACTGTAGTAACTCTTCCTCTCTGCCCCACACACATTTCTTATACAATGACGTGAAATGATATATTAGTGATTTGTTAAAGTCCGACTTGGTGCCAATTGGATTTATATCTGACGCTGTTTGGACTTGCTGTCAAAACTTGTATATATTTATATCTTTGATCATTGGATAGCTGCACAGTTTTCTGAAATCAGACGCTGAAAAACGTTGGTTAATTCGGTTTGTATGTTTAGATTTACTGTGCGATGCTAATTTAGACTGTACTCTTTTGGAAATATGTTATGTAATATTTATTTCCAGTAACTGTTCTATATTGACTTTGACAGTACTCTTTTGTCAAATGACAACTCGTGATAAACTAGTTATTTTAGCATTGACTAGGTAATGTGTACTTCTTTTGTTGTACCCTCCGTATCAATGACGGAACTAAAATATCGATCAAGTTTGAAGACCAAGTCTGTCAATCCACACGTATGTACCTCGTTGGAATAAAATGGACTTCGATCAACAATATCATTGATCAGCATCCGGAGCTAAAGGTATCATTGTATACTCAAGACGAGGTAGCCATTTATTATTGCCGTACATAGCAAGTTATAAAACCCCATACATTAGATACAATGATTATTAGTTAGTTTTAACCATTTACGATATTATTTAAACATATAATGGATTCTAAATTTAAATCTACATATAACATCATTCCTAGATTCTGTATAAAAAATCAGTATGACGGTTTACCATTACCTGTTTGCAGACGTGATATACGACAATGGATGAAATTCCATGGTTTAATGGTGAGTCGATAGAAATAACATAATACACGTTTCGGTTTATTTGCAAAGATTTAATCTCCTTAAGGCTCGCTTGAGGCAAGGTGAAACGAATAATGACATCAATGAACAAAGTTAATATCTAGACACGTGGAAATAATTCCGTCTATTAAATATATAAATCAACCTGTATCTGTCATTCTGTCTGGTTTCTCACAAGCAAAATTTAACTTTGTATTTTTTATCGAATGACATAGGGTTTCACACGTCTCTCTTGGTTGGTTCTGATGCACGTACGAAGATGAGAAGATTCTGATCTAGATATTGTTACATGTTTTCAACGGAATCAATATAAATACGCATGGCCTTTACTTGTTGTTTGGATTTATTAAGTTTACAAGTAGCTTTATTGGCATGATGAACATGTGTTAACTTTAAACATGGAAGTTTGAATGACTCATATCACTAACTAATTTAATTTGTTTCGCTTTTTACTTTCCTTATCAAAAGAATGCTTTTTTATGTTGAATATATATTTTGCGTGTTTGCCATGTTTCATAATCAAATACTATGACTGGCTCCTTGTAACCAAAACGATTAGACTATTTTCTGCAAGTAAGGACTTCAAGGTCGTCAGGGTTTTGAAGGTATTGAACGCGTCAAAATAATGGCAATGGTTCTGTTTGTAACCTACAACCCGTCACGGAGACTACACCAAATGTCATTGATATGTAATAAAAATATTAATCGTTATAAAATATCACTAGTTATAGAATCGTCCTTATAAGCACTTAAAGTGTTTACAATTTGTATTTAGTTATTTTTTTTATTACCCGCATAAGAGATAAAATTAATGTATTAAAAATATAGAACATTTACCATACGGACTATATGTGTATAAAAGGCATATCTTATCATCTAATCCTTCACTGCATCAAGATCTACAAATCAACGACATGAGGGGTATTGAGAACGAACGAAAATAACAAGTCATATTCATTACGTGAAGTAAAGTAGCAGTAGTAGTACTGGTAGTTGTCGTGGTGTTGTCGGTGGTAGTAGTATTTATTTGATTAAACCATAATTAATAAATAATTTTTCATCGAAAATATAGAATATATTCCGACTAACATAACTGGTTTGTGAGGATTTCTTACAGTGGATTCTTATATGTGGTCATGACTCTAACTAGAGTTTGACGGGTGTCAGCCATTACGGCGAGAAGAGACCGCCACAAGATGATAATAGAGTAACCAGCAGAGAGAAATGTCATGCAGTAAATCAGACGAGGAACATCGACTTCAGAAGACCAATTTTGCCAATACGCACGGCCTGAGAAAAATTTGAGTTCTGACTGATCTTGCTGACTAATTTTGTGTGTTTTATCTTTCGATATACTGAAAATCCTTTTCGACAATTATTTGAAACCCTAATTAAATCACCGGTCTAGTAGGTTAGTGGTCAGAGCATCCGCCTTGGGTGCTGCAGGTCGTGGATTCGATCCCCGGCCGAGCTATACAAAAGACTTACAAAATAGTACTAACAGATGTCTCGCATGGCGATCAGCAATAAGCAGTTATTGTTAGGCCTAGTCGGCCTGGTCTGAGAATAATGTGACTGGGTGGGACATAATGTTACATGTTTGTGGCATGATCTCCAAGTGCTAGACATCACTATAAACTGCCACACTGCAGAAATCGTAGCGATATGACAATTGTTAAATCTACTTAAAAAAATAATAAATGACACACATCCCCTAATCAGATCTTAGATAGGCCGCCGTCAACATTACGACTGATTTTATAAATTGCTTGATGCAAAACATGATGAGGGATGTACACATTATACTGGAAATTCCAACTTAAATGAATATTTAATGAAAATGTAAACTTTAATTTATTGACCTAACTGCACAGGTGGCTTACACGTTATTGGTAATAAGGACCACTCGTTTCAACAGCTAGGATACCTGGACTAAATATATATGATATGAACTGGTCTTGTGCGTTTGGAGTCCACAGCCGAGCCGAGCACATTCCTACCACTTCATACCTGGACAAGCAAAGACGGCTGTCTAGGTCGATTCCCATAAGTGTTTAATTTTAGTGTCTCCGATGATAGTATGAGCACGGAACCGGAGTGAGTCGGTTGTTAATCCCCACCAAGCGCCTTAATGTGATACGGACTGTTTCAAATGAGTGCGTGCCTGGTTTCGGTTCCCACTCATTTTAAAACAATATTGTCGACATTGATTGAACATGCGACGCAGTTAAGAAGCACACTTTGCCTGTATAAGAGCTTGAGGGATGGGGCTCTTTTTCCTTCCCTCAAGATGAATTTAATATCTCACATTGTGACAATAAATAAGTCGCATATGCCCATGAAGTGTAAGTGACTCTAAATCAAAGCAATAAACAGAGAGAAGTCTGGCTCCCCATTGAATGTGTCATGCTGGCCATGAAGGAAGCGGCGAAGGAGATGGAAAAAAAAGAAAGAAGAGGACAAGAATAGAAATAACGCAACACATACTGAAATGAGAGAAAGGAAATGTGGACCTTTAGACTCACTTCATATGGACCTGAAGTGATCTCTGCTAAGAGGTTGCTTGTCTATAAGTTTTATAAAAATGATTTGATAATGAGGGTCTCAGTCCCTCCGACTCTTTTGAGAAATGAAACATTTATGCGAAAATGGTTTTGTGTTCATCTCCACCATATTTTATGAGGATTGGTTTTTCTCATAAACTATTGGTCGTGCTCATTTCCATATCCAGAAGGAAAGAGTCAGAGAAGGAAGAAGCTCTTTAAAATTTGTGTCACTATGACGATGAGAGACGAGTCCTTCTGACTTCAGAATTAATGAACTTTATTTAAATAATTATTATACATTTAATTCTACATCCTAGAAATAGATATTTAAAGCTTTATATTTAAAATACAAGAAGTACATATAACATTACAGCTTCCTTTCGAGCTTATCATCTTCGTGTATTTGTAAAGTTTCTGCATTTTAGAATATAATACAAATAGTTTAATCTCCAATAATTTCATGATAGCCAATGAGTAAAAAATGTAATAGCTACAGTTAATGCAACAATCATTTTAAAGAAATTTTATTTACTAATTTTAACGCGCTTCCATCTCGTTGTAAGTGTTCTATGTTTCTATGTTTCACACTAAACCTTGAAACTGTCAGTCTTTTTCAATTGAAAATTATCATTGTAGTTTTACAGGTGATACTAGAAACATGATACGATAATAGAATTAATAATTGTATTGTCTACGATTGACGCCATCATAATACTGACGTTGACCTCCATGACAAGTTACAATGTGAGATAAACAATGCCGGAAAGAACAAAAGCAGAGTTTCGCGGGAAAAATTTGTTATATGCATGCAAGTGAAAACAATTTGGTGATCATACAATCAGTGATTTATTTAGCAGCAAACCAGTGGCATGGCAAGAATTTATGTCCACTCGCAATAACAAAAAGGAGTGGGTGGAACCTTTCATCGAATCTTTGTTCCTCATATCCCATCTCTAACCCGGGCTCATTATGTCACTAAAACCGGCAAGAATATGATATTGGTACATAAAATCAACTGGGAGATGTTTTACATTAAATCCTTATTAGAGTATCAAGATTTGACCATGGATGGAAATACGTCAGAATGATGGATTCTGGCAACAAACTTGCAATATTGTGTGAGATATGTATTATGTAACGACAGCAAATTCACAACTCATGTTTACCACTTGTTCCTTGCATTTCAAATACTTGATGGGTATTGACCATATCCATCCCAATTTTTTTTCTCTCAGTCATTCCATATTTATGCGTATATTGTCCAATATTGATGATATGGTACAGGTCAACAACATTAAAAAAATGATTTGCGATGAAACTGTGTACCATGTTAAATTTATTTAGAAAACAGGGACTATTAATAGGTTGCTTCGTTATTTTCATGCATCAATAATTATTAATGAGTGGAAATTCGTCATTGATCTACAGACCCGCAGTTGAAATAATACCACCTTTTATTGAATGAAATCATTAATACAAAAATAAACAAAAATACAAACTAAGAATCCAAATGAGAAACGTAGAGAATTATTCATTTTTAAAAACATAAACGTGCTCTCAATAAATGCGACATAGTGCCTACTTATTATTTAAACTGATGTGCGCAAAATGCAAATTTAAATGCATTTCACCACTAAAAGTACTCTCACAATTTAATGATTAATGATGTCTACAATCTTTAAAATAAAACTATAAACATGGTTTTATCTTTCATCGATAAAACAATGTTTTAGTTTGGAAGCGAAGCCACATTAATGAACGATACAATGAAAACTAGATAACATAACGTTGTAGGGAATACATTGATTAATGATGCCTCCAACGATAAAATGAAAGCGAGATAACATAACGTAGTGGGGAATACATTCACTATTAGGTAGAATCTTTGTGATACAGTCAACAGTGTAATGGAACACTGTCATAATTTTCAGTCGTATAAAGTAGTAATGTGGGACGATATAACGTCAATGGGAAATCCAATGGGAGACGGTCTATGTAGAAAGAGATTAAATTCAGTACTTCATTTGGTTTCACTGGGTACCTGTACATTCCATTGTTGTTGTTGATGTTTTGGAATTCGGGGACATTTCGAGGTCTACATCCAAATTATCAAACAAACTGGTACAAATGTGATGGACAACATCTTGGTATCCGAAACAAATTATATGTCCTATGAACATTTTACATGTTTTCGATTCTTACCTAGAACAGCGCGGATTGAGATCAACTCAATCATTGTGCCCACCTCTACCCGATTTAAGTTAACTCTTTGTAACACTGTTCTTATTTGAAGCTATAAACCCTTTTGATGCTTTAGTGTCATTCCCGTGTTAAGTTACCGTTTGAGGCTATAGTGTCATTGCCATGTTAATTTCTTATTGGAGGCATTTTCAGCCATACTCTTCATCTAAAACCGTATGACGCCCAATCGGAGTAAGTTTGACCGTCGATGGTTCTATCTCTTAACTATGGATGTTTTGGGTAAAACCTTGCAATATTGTGCATGATTGTGTGAGAAATGTATTATTTGATGACAGCCAATCCACAACTTATTTACCAACTGTTACTCGAATTTCAAAAACGCCAAAGGGTGTCATGGAGATGTGAATTGGATGCAACTCTCTCTCTCTCTCTCTCTCTCTCTCTCTCTCTCTCTCTCTCTCTCTCTCTCTCTCTCTCTCTCTCTCTCTGAACTGAAAATATAGTCTCCATTGATAATAAAAGCGTACACACAATATAAATTTGCCCATTTATTGTAAGCTGAAACTGTTCGATCAGACCCTTGTACTGATTTAAGCAATGGTTCCGAGATTTGTAGGATTGGGTAGATCTGACATAGTTTTTAGTTTTTAATATCACACTCACAACGACCCGTAACACATACTGAAATTAGAGAAAAAATTTGAACCTTAACATTGCTTCATTTGTACCTGATGTGATCTCTGCAAAGAGATTGTATGTTTATAAGTATAAAAGTATAAAATGCAACCCCGAAAATAGTATAAAATTATTCCATTAAATCTAAAGCGTCCTTCAGAAAATGGTCTCAATTGTAGGCACACTCTTAATAGTTCTGAATATAGACAAAGCTTTTAAGTGAGCCTCATTGAACAATGCAGTTCTAAGACTACTTAAATTTAAATTTAGAAAAAAAAAAATTTACAAGGAAAGTCCTAAGTGGCTGCAGGTAATACTATCTCTACAGAGTGTATTATTTTTATTCACGATGTTTTCCTTGTTGTGCGATATTGTTGTTCTTGTTTATATTAAAAGGCAATCAACATCAAATTTATTCTAGGATACGGACCTAGGCACTGCACGTATTTTGAATGGTTTCGGTTTGTGGTTTAGTCCAAACTATTTGTCATACTCCTCGACACGCATTATCATACCCTCTGGCGGCAGAAGATGAAATCTATATTTTTATTCGTTAATGTTTCTTGATCTGTAGCTCTCCACAGTTCTTTTGATTCGTGCTTTCGTGTCAATGTATTTATTGGACTTCAAAGGCTGTATTGAATGCTTTATTCTTCATATCATTCACAATCATGTCACTTCAGCTTTTGCAACATCAATCCCATAATTATCTTCATTCATCAGTATAAGTTATTGGCCATTATCTGCAGCTGTTTTAAGACGGGCTTTATATTTGATTTTCAACTCGCATCGCCAAAAAAATTTAAGCTTATCGGAACTGTGTTTATCAAAAACGTATTGATATCCATCGTGCCTGTACTTTCTTTGACCACTATTCAATTTCATAACGCTCATTTCCTAAAAAAAAGAACTTTTACGTTATTACCTTCGACAGCACACTTATATCAACAAACAACTATTTAGAAGTGGGTTTGAGCCTGAATGGCTAAATCGTTAATCCTTTACGTGGACATATTTTACCTTATCATAGCTTTCATTTTCAAACATGAATGACCAGCTCGACATTAAAAGGTTAAATTGTTAATCCTTACGTGGTCAAGATTCACAGGACAATATACCAACAGAGTCAATTATCTTAAGCGTCCTGCTTATATTGTCATTTATTAATCCTTTTGTAAATGCCGACATGTCCTCTAATTATCTTAAGGATAATGTGTAATCTTTTTTGATTTTATTCCTCTTGTTGGTACCAAAACGGCCGGTGCCAAAACGCTCCATGCCAATGCATCCAAGCGCCAAAACGATAAATCGGCCGGCGTAGAAACGTCACGGACGGCCCACTGATACGTTTGATAATGTATTTGGGAATGTTTGGGGTTCTTATTTCCATTTTATTCTTTTTATTCACGAGAAAATATAGAATTCTATTAAAAACTGGTATGGCCCATTCATCAGTAATAAACTCTTTTCCCTTCCCCACTCCATAACGTTCCCACAACAAACCTGCATAGTCAATATGCATAAAATTCCCACGACAAACTGGTAGCAACCTCCTTAGCGAGGTCCTAAAGGTGCAATCAATCGCACCGAGTGTGCGTGTCGGAAGGAATGCGCAAATTTTTGAAATATAGAGATCACTTATAACGTAGCTCATATGGTAAAGTCTGCACAAGTATTTTGGACACCGCCTAATAAATATAATAAACACCACGCGGAGGTTACCGGTATATGCAGGTTATCAGTACTTGGTACTAGAATGTTACAATATCTGCTACAAGGTACGGCGTTACCCACTGGCACAGGCAGATCTGCTGGATCTATGTCAGTATAATTAGATCAAAACGATGAGGTAACATTTGAAGTGGAACCTGAAGAAAAGAGACTTGTCTTGATGTATCATTGGTGTCATGAATTAGTCGCTAAACTATCACCAACTTAAACATAATGATTTGTCCAATCAACGTGCAACAGTACAGATACAATTAAGTTCGTGAACGTCAAGATAAACTAATACATATCGTTGATGAATATACAGTACCATTAAATCATTATTGCAGAGATGTAGCTGTTGATATAATTGTGTATTCAGTGTCTGATGTTAATCCTGCAAGACCTGTATTCTTATGAACAATAATATTGACACTGCTGTTAATTGTACCAATTTGTGTTTCAGCTGCAACAACAAGATTTGGTATTCTTAATATCATTTAATATCATTGCAAAGAAAATATGTACCTGCACAATTTCAAATTGCATGATTATACAATAAAGTTACACACAGCGACACTAACATAACATAACTTGTTGGTTAGTCTTAATTTATCTATATTCTGAAGGTAGTGTATGTCCAGCTTCAAGTATGCATTGCTGTAAAGATTAAAAAAAGCAAATAATTGTTTCAGGATCAAGTTGAATTTGTATACCATAACATTTTAACAAACTGTAGTGCAGAAATGATATCATATATATATATATATATATATATATATATATATATATATATATATATATATATATATAGAGAGAGAGAGAGAGAGAGAGAGAGAGAGAGAGAGAGAGAGAGAGAGAGAGAGAGAGAGAGAGAGCGAGAGACAGACAGACAGACAGACAGAGTGACAGAGAGAGACAGAGTATACGTATAGTATGTACGCTTTATCAATGATACGCCACGAGATGTATAAATATTTCATTAATATTAAACGGGGTTTGCTATATGCAGATTGGTAAGTTGATTCTTTTCATTTCAGGTTCTATTTTATTCGCATTTGTTACATCATCATATGACACACTACTGATTTAAAACTGAACTATGGATTGTGAAGAAAGTATTGCAAACGCGGTTAGCTTCTGAACCTGTACTGTTTGACATTAATATTATCATTTCTAATGTCATTAAAAGTCTCTCTGTCAGTATTTATCCCTGTAGGACGAATTATCAAGAAAATCCCAGATGAGATTTGTATAATTTTCGAATACAAACAAGCGCAAAAAATATAATCAACGACTTTGAAAAAATGTTAATTTAACAATGTTTTCGTGCTAATCGTTTCAGCCTTGTTACGTTTACGTGATTTTTTTCTAGCCCACGAGATTTTATTCACGTCTACTACTTTTTGAATTTCCGCGGTTAATCGTTCATTTTTCGCGCGCGTTTTATTTTATAATTCACGGTTTAGGTTTCAATTTGTGTGATATGTCTGCGATGTGTTTTTGATGATACACGTGCGCATTCTCGTTTCACACTTTAATATCCGCGATGGATTTATGTTTGTTTTACCGCTGCAATGAGTTTTCACATTCCGCGATTGCTTTTTGATGATTTGCTAGTTTTCGTTCAGTTTGCGCTATTATCATTTTTATTTTCTTCCTTCAGAACGCATATTTTTCTTAACGATATCGATTTCATCCTTGCGTGATTTGATTTTTTGTAGTATTTGTTGTGACCGTTGTTGATATTATATTTCGATTAAACATCGATTGGTATTTCCATTCCACGCGGGACGATAAATTGTTTTTCATCTTCGTCGGACACGTACGTACGTTTGAAAGGCATAATATTACCCGGATTTAAAAAAATATGGAGTAATCATAACGTTAATTTTGCTGGTAAGTCTGGTTGATTGACGATAATTTTGGTGATAATTATGTCGATGAGATGGTAACGGTAATTATGTCGATTAACGGTACTAATGTCGATTAGACGGTAATATTGGTTAATTTGATAATAATTAGGACCAAAAATAAATGCAAGATTTTTTAGCAAAATTACCGCTATTGTTAACGTTATAATTATCACCATTGTTGCCAATGTCAGCAAAAATTTGAAGATTTGTAAGATTATTAAGTTTACGATTTTCAAGATGTTCATCAAAATTACCGTTACCACTCGATGTTTGCCATTATTGATATAATAATGATTTAAGTTACGATGTGATGATGGGTAAAAAAAAAAGTTACCCTGATGATACCCGGGCTATTTTAGGAAATAATTTGATATAATTTTGGAAATGAAAACTCTGTCAAAAGACTTATTTTGCAAATTTGAGGATTCTATAGTGATGGTACCTCTTTGAATGTTCCCTATTTAATGTGGGGCTTGGAAGATAAATGGTGGGCTCTTTCCTCCTGCTGTTAAGGCAGATGTAGATCATTGGACTAATAAGTACCTAGTCGCAATCGGTAGCCTGTAAAGGTAGCATCACTGAATCAGACACCATGTAAAATAAATTAAACATTGTAATACAGCTTAAGGTAGCATCACTGAATCCGACACCGTGTAAAATAAATTAAACATTGCAATACAGCTTAAGGTACCATGAATCCGACACCGTGTAAAGTAAATGAAACATTGTAATACAGCTGAACGTAGCATTACTGAATCCGACACCGGGTAAAAAATTAAACAATGTAAATACAGATTAAACATTGTAATACAGCTTCGTGTGGCATCAATACTGACGTGGTAGCTATTAGCAAGGCATGTGCTCATTAGACATGCTTCAAAACATCGATAACACTAGCATATATAATTAAAACCACGTGGTCCGTGTTTAAAAATCTATATATTATATATGAAAGATTACTTTGCTGATAATATTAACCTGGCAAGAGTAAAAGACTTTTATGTAAACGATACAAACTGTTGCTTGATACTCCTATGTTTGTTATAACCTTCTTTTTTATAAATGAATGAAGAAAGAGTTGATCAATTATATTCAATATATATATATATATATATATATATATATATATATATATATATATATATATATATATATATATATATATATATATATATATATATATATCGTCGTTAGAAATAAATTCTGTCTAGCTTGTAGTTTCAGATTCTTCCTATGTCAAATTTTCTTCTGAAAATATATTTTGACAAACATTGTTTCAATGCAAAACTTTTTTTCTTGCATTAATGTTGTTAACGTAAATATAACTTTGTTAATCTTTTCAGTATGTAACAACAAAAGCTAAAATCTTCACTAATAATAACAGATTCGTCTAAGGTTGTAGTTTATTTGTGGATTAAATTTTCATAAAATTTTGCACAATTATTTGATAATTACAATTTACTAATGAGATTTCTCTCCCCTGAAATGTACCGTGCACAATCAAATAAAATCCTTCAAGCTCCCTATAAACGAGGCTAATTCAAAATAATCATTAAAATGAATTGCTACTCATCTACCGTTATCTCTATTGATACTGAAGACGACGTCTTGTCCCCATTCTTCCCGTATATAAGATTAGATAGAAACTGAAAATGACATATTATCTAAAGTATTTCCATGTAAACAAATCTTCATACTTGGCACCTTACAAATATTAATAAATAAAACAAAAGGTTACTGGACACGACATTTCCTGGTCAGTTAGACATCACACCAGTT
The DNA here is from genome assembly GCA_029339505.1 of Unio delphinus. Classification (NCBI taxonomy): domain Eukaryota; kingdom Metazoa; phylum Mollusca; class Bivalvia; order Unionida; family Unionidae; genus Unio; species Unio delphinus. The sequence goes on along the minus strand of JAQISU010000242.1, from coordinate 12,083,289 downwards.
TGCTTGCAATATGTACAATCAAAACAGCCATAATAAAATGCGAGAAGCTCAGTCAATCGATAGTGATGTACATTGTCGGAATACAATGGACTTCGATCAACAATATCATTGATGAGCGTCCGAAAATAAAGGTGTCATTTAATACTCAAGACCGGGTAGCCATTTATTCTTGACGTACATAGCAAGAATACATATAAACCTATACATAAGATACAATGCTTATTAATTAGTTTAACCATTTACGATATGGTTTACACATGTACTGGATTTTTAAAGTGTATCTACATTTAACCTTATTCCATGATTCTGCATAAAAAGCAGTATAAAAGTTTACCATAACCTTTTTGCAGACGTGATATACAACAAAGAATGAATTCCCATGGTTTAATGTTGTGTCGGTTGAAATCACATAATACACGATTCGGTTTATTTGCATAGTTTAAATGTCCTTATGGATCGCTTGAGGCAAGGGGAACCAAATAATCACATCAATAAACAAAGTTAATATCTAGACACGTGGAAATAATTCCGTCTGTTAAATAGATAAAATCAACATGTTTGTCATGCTGTTTACTTTTTCACAGACAAAATTTAACTTTGTATTTTTCGTCGACTGACATCGGGTTTCACTTGGTTGGTTCTGATGCACTTAGATGGACGAGAAGATTATGATCCAGATATTGTTACATGTTGCCAACGTAATCAATATAAATACGCGTCGCCTTTACTTCTTCTTTGTAGTTATTGAGTTTAGGTAGCTCTATTGCCATGATTCAGGTTTGATTGAGTCATGTTACTAATTAATTTAATTTGTTTCGCTTCTTTATTTTCTTTTCAAAAGACTGCATTTTATGTTGAATACATATTTTGCGTGTCTGCAAAGTTTCATAATCAAGAAATACGACTGGCTCCTTGTAACCAAAACGATTGTACTATTTTCCTCACCCAAGGTCTTCAAGGTCAAGGTTCTGAAGGTCCTCAATACCTCAAAACAATGGGAATGATTCTGATTGTAATGTGAAAACCGTCACAGAGACTAGACCTAATGTCATTGTTTTGTGATCAAAATACTAATGGTTCTAAAATATCATTGGTGTCATAGCCTTTCTTATGAGAACTTAAAGTTTGTAAAATTTGTATTAGTTATTTTAATTTACTACACGCATAACAGAAATAATAAATGTATTAAAATATAGAATAATTACAGGACGGACTATATGTATATAAAATACATATCTTGTCATCGAATACTTCACCTAATCAAGATTTACCAGCCAACGACATGAGGGGTATTTAGAACAAACGAACATATTATTGTTGAACATGTCATATTCCATACATAAAGTAAAGTTGATGCAAAATTACTGGTAGTGGTCGTACCGTTTCCGGAGGTATTAGTATTTATTTGATTAGACCATTAGTAATAAATAACCTTTCATCCAAAATATAGAAGATATTCTGACTAACATAACTGGTTTGTGAGGATATTTTCTAGTGTCTTCTTATAAGTGTTTCAGCATTTAGGCGGAAGACAAAACATATTTAAGATTAACATGTAAGAAAATCGAATAATTTGCAACATTATTTGAAAACCAACTGCACACTGAAACATTACAGACTATGAACAGAAGATACATAAAACGGACTGAAAAATTCGAAAAATTCAGTTAAGATAGATCGATGAGTTAGAAGGTGTAACATGCTGGGATGAAATATTTAGTTTGATGATGTTCGTTGGTTAAGACTAGGTGATACAGATTAATTAATGGAACATGTCAGCATTTAGTTTTACAATTCAATTACCTGAAATTCGTGTTAAAGAAATACCCTTTTTGTCTATAGATTCAGTATAGTTTGCGAAGCGAGAGTTTACGGTAGTTTTCATTTGTTATCCAGTTAATTACTACCATTAGTTTTAACCGCGTAGCCAAGCAACTGTTTGAAAATATTGATACCGGTAAAATGAAGAGATAATACAGAAGACTCAGAAGGGCCCCGAAGGGCTGAATGGTCTTAAAAGCTCTCCGTTACGGATCACTGCCATCTCACCTCTGTCTGCTTGGGTTCGAGTAGCGGATTCGGCCAATGTGGGTATGTGAGAAAGTTTGTCAGTAGCTTCTCGTGGGTCAGTGGTTCAATATGGGGTTTTCGCGGGTTCTTCCTCCACAATTAATACTGGCTTCAATGTATAGCCTATCTTGTGCTGGAAAATGGCGTTAAACCCTACTACTACTACTACTACTACTACTACAACAAAGAAGACTCAAACCGCACATACTAGTATCTTATTACGCAGATAATATCACATAGATAAAAAGTATATCAACTGGATGATTTTTGTTATGTAGGGCTGTGGATGAAATTATTAGATAACAATGTCAGATAGTTAGAATCATATACAATATGTATCATATAATTAAATCTTTTGTCAGTAATCATCATCATCATCAGTCTCTTTACCTAGTGTGGTCTTTGAGGCACTGTGCTGCTGCACATCTGACGACTTCCCTTCACCTGTCTCGATCATGTGCCAACGCCTGTGTCTTTGCGAACCTTTTCCTGGTCCATTCTGTGATGTTGTCACAACCACTTTTTCTATGTCTACCTCCCCTTATACTACCTTGATTCTACCCTGCAGTACTGTTGTGGATTGACTGTTTGCTCTAGTGACATGGCCATACCATTTCAGCTGTCTTATTTTTGACAGTGGTGAGGAGGTCTTCATAATGGCCTACTTTGTGCCTGATGGTGTTACGCACCTCTTCATATGTGATGTGGTCCATGTAAGACATGCCAAGGATGGTTTTGTAGCATCTCATTTCAAGTTCCTGGATTTTTCGTTGTAATTATGCTTTCAGAGTCCAGGAAGATAGAAAGACTGAGATGACTAGTGCTCTCAATAGTCTGATTTTGTCAGTAATGCGAGAGAACAATTCACTTCTTTCAGTTTAGTAAGGCGTGCTTCAAGGTGAATATCTGTCTCCAATTTAATATATTATGTATCGTAATGACATAGAAAAATATGTGTTCGACAATGTTAAGTAAAAGCCATTTTGCACTCGAATGCGTACATTGCCTCACGCCGATAACACTTATTTTTTGTTGCAGGTAAATATATCTGTCCAGAGGTATGTAAATTGAGTATCAATATTTTTAGTATAAGAAAACCTAACAAATATAAGTTTAAAATTCGCCTGATTGTAATCTACATTTGTGTTAAATTTAAATATGTATGTGTTAATTTTTAAATGAGAATTTTCATAAAACTATTAAGTAGAATTGTGATCGACTAGAATGGCAGTGTTACAGAATTAGAAAAAAACAAAATATTTTTTGCTTTGCCTGAGAAATATTTAATTATTTGTGTTATGCACGCTTATAGCGCTGTCTGGAATGAACAGGTGTGTTTTTTCCAGACGAGCGACGGAACAAAACATATGTCTCGCGCCGCCGTAAACGACTTGCGGTTTCAAACATCATTATCACGATATGCACTGGTATTTTACCGTGAATATTACTCACTGCTTTTTGAATTAAGCAAGATTAAGGTATAATCGAGGCAGTGATCATTTTGGATCTAATGAAGAGAGCACGTATTTTCATGTGGTATTTCTAAAAGCCATAGGAGGAGTGTTAAATTTATTTCATTTGATATGTAAAGTTAACTTAGTTTGTATTCCAATATCGTGTAATGATTCATTTATTACAACGCATATTTGAAACACCGTGAACTGTAAATTTCATGTTTTTTTTATATAGTTTAATGGTTTAGTATTTTTCCAGAACTCATTATTATTACCAGTTTTGTTTTATTCTAGCTTACAAGATTACGAAGTGGTTACGAGGTGGTTACAAGGTTACGAGGTGATGTAACGAGCTATCTAGATGTCTATATGTCTGTATATGTTGAAGCCCCGACTGTAGACGTAGCTAATACAAGGGTGCTGTATGCTGTCTGTACGTGTATACGTATGACTGATGTTACGTGCTTAGGCTCGAATAAGCAGCAACACATAGTGAAAACTAACAAGCTTGTATAACTTGAACAATGATTTTATTAAGTACAATTATTTTCTTAAAATAAATAAACTTACGGTTTTAGAGAATCAAATCCAACAAATATAGAATTCACAAAATAATCCCCTAATGGAATTTCAAGTCCTGATAAATAAATGTTCTAATAGTTCGAATCTTGACGATGTAATCCAAAATGGCAGACAATGTCACGTGATGCAGTTCTTGATTTAATATCATCCAGATGAATTATGAAACATATGTCCTTTTCCAGATAATTCTTCTTTCTTCAATTAATTAACACAAAGTCCAGAACAAGATAACACTCAAACATGAAATACACAACTTAATAATACTAATAAAGCCCAAACATCTACTGATTTGTTCTATCCCAAACAACAGTTCTTATACTTGTGTTTTACAAGTAAACAAGTGATCACGTGATTTTCTAGAAATTGATAGAGGTTCATGGAAGGTCACAGAAAGAGACTGCCTTCACTAAAAATCACGTACTCTAGATATTTACTACCCCCCCCCCAGAACTAAAAATAAAAGTATTGTCCTTGAAATTAACCAATAGTGTTAGAGACTTGTTGACAATGTCCAAAGCAAGGTCAGAAATTAGATCAACAAGCCAAGGTCAAAACCTGTTTACAATTAGAGTGTAAGTCAGCCTAAACTTTCTAGAAAAAAATCTCCCAATAAATGAGTTTTAAAGCAACCATGACAAATTTAGATTTAACAATTAAAAATAAATAATTTAAATCCAATAGCCGTAACACTGACTGTACATGTAATGGATCCGTGAAGGGGTGAGTGGCCGATACAAGTTTGGACGCGGTGAAACTGCGGTTTATCGGTGGATGAATTGTGCGACTGTACAAGGGTCAAGAAGCATATGTTTATTCCTATTGTTGTTTAAATTGGTATATTTGTATTTACATAAGATTATTGTGAATCTTAGATGAATTCCAGGCGATTTGTGAATCTTACTGACAGTGCAGAACATTTTTAACGTATTTGAAAACTTGAGACGTTTGAATCTCATGCCTTGTCAATACGTGAAACTATATGATTATTTTAGTGTGTACTATTATTTAAAACGGAGATTTCTTGAAGCTGTATATAATATTATTGGTTTATTTGCAATGTGTGATAGTATAGAGTGATTGAATCAAATTGTATATTGAGCGTATGTGAGAATCATTGTATTTTACATCATACATTTTTCTTTACTTATTAAGTTAATACATTTTCATCGGTTACAATTCTGTTACATCTACTTTACTTTTTTTTTTTGAGAGGTCTTCTTTTCTATGATCTTCGCAGACCATTTAAAGGAAAGGCTTTCCATTTTTGGATCTAAGTGTTTGCTATATTGTTTGTTTTTATTCATTATATTTTTTTAATCAAATATATATATATATATATATATATAGGCCTGGAAGTTGTAATCGCTTTTGGTAGAGGATTGCTACATTTTTCCCCAAGGCTTCTCATGATTTGGTGTGTTGTTAATCTGAAGATATTTTGCGGATTGTAGCTGATCAGAGATGAGTGTTGATTCGTAACTTTTAGCACCGCCATTTGCAAAACTCGGAAGTTTGTTTTCGGAGTGTTTGTCCGTTCATGCTCGTAAACGGCCTCTTTGATGGGCGGGAAAGGATGATCAATCTAAATGTCGAAGTACAGGACACAGTCTATTAACTGGTATAAGCGTATTACGATTGTAACCTGTCAGGTAGTCAGCAATGATGTCATTTTTAAATTCGTCTGCCTGTACAAACTCTGGTTCTATTTTGTAATTGACTAAGAACAAATCTTAGTAAACGGCATCCACTTGTTTCGTATGTTTTCTTTTGTCATAAATCATGTCGTTGTAGCGGCAGAGCCCTGTCTATTATTCCGTTTTGGGTAAACAAGGTCGAATTGCCAACAGTTCCAATGACTTTAGCAAACGCGCGATTTTATTCGTTTTATCGACGCTGTTATTGTTGATGCCTTCATTGGAACGATATTCCTTGGTCTTCTGGTGTCTGGCACAAGGTAGGATAGCCGTTGAAATTTTGTTTGAGTTTCTAAAAGTCGTTGAAGCAGCTGTCGAAAATGCCTTTCTGTGTACTGTCTTGATTCCGGATGTTTTATCTTGGGAATGTGGTAAATTTCGTACACTGTTAATACCTGGTATTAAAGTTCAAAAGAGCGAAACAATTCCACGCGGACACACGATCATGTCAAAGCTCATTATTCTGAGTGCCATGACAAGTTTGATATGTTAATTTGATGTGTGTTCCAATTGATTGTCAAACCATTATATTAATTTTAGCAATGGTTCTGAGATTTGTGGGGGTGGCTAGATCTGATATATTTGAAAAACTCATCATTCTTTCCTTAGAAGTATAATTAATATATAAAACTGAAACCTTCCACAGATCATGATCATAATCTGTTACCCTCAGACTAATATAATATCACATTCACGACGACCTGCAAGACATTGAAATAAGATTTAAAAATGTGGACTTTTAACCTTACTTCGTTTGTACCTGATCTGCAAAGAAATTGTTTGTCGATAAGATTTACGAAAATGGTTTAATAATAATGGTCTAAGTCACTCCGACATTTAGAGAAAATGGTTTTGTGATCATCTCCATCACCTTTTATGAGGATTGGTTTCTGTCATAAACTCTTGGTCGTGCTAATTTCCACAGAGAGAGAGAGAGAGAGAGAGAGAGAGAGAGAGAGAGAGAGAGAGAGAGAGAGAGAGAGAGAGAGAGAGAGAGAAGAAAGAAGCTGTTTAAAAGAGATGAGGTATGGGATCTGTAATTAGATAGGTGACTCCTTCCGAATTCAGAATGAATGAACTTTATTTAAATAATTAATATACAAAATACGTGAAATACGTATAAAATTACATTTTTCATTTCGAGCTTACCATATTCATTTATTTGTATATTTTCTACATCTTTGAATAAAATTCAAATAGTCAAATCTCGATTAATTTCAGGATGGCCAAATATTAAAAATGGAATAGCTGCGATTGATGCAACAATCATTTTGAAGAAATGCACGTTACTAATTTTAAAATAGAATATTGATTTTGAATATGTTACTAAATAGTAATACTTTATTTTAACTTTGATTCTCAACATGAACTTCGTAACAAATTCGTCTTTTACCCCCAAAAATTACCATAAAAATGAATGAATATGAATTCTTTAAAAAAATTAAACATTCCATTACATAATAATATAAAATGGAAGTATTCAGTAAACAATGTTGCAAACATATGAACTTTACCATTAAAATCTCAAACATTAAAAAAGTGCCTATTCCTTAAAAAAATCTGATTATATTTTAGTAGAGAATTCATTAAAATATAAATTAGTGAAGAATTTTAATACAATTTAGAGATTTTAATCTTATTACTTTTAGTAAAATTTATGTCTCGATGATACACTCCGGGTCGTTTGAGTCGAGTCATCGAGGCTCGAGAGGAAAAGGAAATTACATTCACCAAAACAAGGTAAAAGTTAAAAGATGAAAAATACAATGATAAAAAACATCGCGAGTCATTTCATAAAGTGCAGAAATACAAAGGGAAACATACTGCAAAATACTAAATAAGATATAAAAATACAATTAAAGGTACTTTGCGAAATATTCAGTAACATACAAAAAGTGCAAAGAAGAGTACATTCCAAAATATTTGGTAAAATTAAAAAAATACAATGGAAAGAACACTTCACGACATTGGATAAAATTCATAAAATACAATGAAATTAGCATGGTACGACATTAGTTACAACTTAGAAAATTACGATGATCATATGGTCTTAAAACATTGTAATACAATTATACACAATCTACTTATACAACTAGCCTTGTCAGACGATAATAACACAAAATAGTAACATACTGTTCTTGTTATCTTTCTTTTTAGTTTTGTAATTTTTTTTCTCTCTTCTTTTTCAATTTGATATGACATTAGCAGAACATATATAATGGCGCTTACGGTTATTGTTTGACACTAATATAGCTGAATTGAGGCTGTGAAATGGTGAGGGAATTATCTAAACCAATTTATCAGATGGCTATTAAGTGCGTAGAAAGCATATCGAAAAGATACATTTATTCATCACAATTGTTTTCGACAGTGGCGAGCATTGCTTGCTCTAAAAGCAGAAATGTTTTCGAATTTCAACCAATAACCGTTACTTGTTTTAAAATCAATTATCCACCTGCTTGGCATAGAAGGAGACAGAAATCGTATTCTTGCAAATGAGGTTACCAACGAATTAATATGTTTGATGTGTGTTTAACTATCTTAAGTCCCACTAGTTCTTTGTGATCTGTAATGATAGTAAATTTATGGTGTGATAGGTGAACACGATAGGTCCGGATACCTTCTAAAATAGATAATCATTGTTGTTCAGTGACTGACCATCGTATGTTGGCGTCTGTTAAATCTCGTTCACCATAAGCAATAACATGTTCTTTGTCATTTATCCCTATTTGAGACAAAATATACCCTAGAGCTGTACCGCTATTATCACATGCGAGCGTAAATAGTTTATTAAAATTAGGATAAGCCAAGATATGCGCTGAAGTCAAAGCTGTCATACAACCTTCAAATGCGTTTTGACACTTATCTGTCCAGAGGTATGAGCTGTCTTTTGACATCAATGTATTTAATGGTGCTGCTATGGTAGAATAATCGTGAAAATAAGTCATGTAAACGTTGAACAAACCTAGGAAATTCATACAATCTGTCTGTGGTTTATGAACAGGAAACTATGTAACTGTGTTTATTTTAGAGTCATCTACTCGGATACCTTTTGTTGACGATTTATGACCAAGATAAACAATGTCAGATGCTGCAAATAAACAATTTGTAGACTTGAGTGTTAAGTTTGCTTGACATAGCCGATCAAAAATGAGTTCAAGATGTTTAAGATGGTCTTCAAATGAAATGGGAAAAATAATTGATGTCATCTATGTATGCAAAGGCATGTTGATCATGGTATATCTCTAGGAACATGACCTAAAAGAACATAATAGTTGGCCAGTGCATTTTGAGTCCATGTGTAATAAGACGAGTTCGCTACCATCTTCATTCATTTGTATAATTTCTGCATTTTAGAATATAAAACAAATAGTAAAATCACGATTAATTTCATGATAGCCAAAAAGTAAAAAATGTAATAGCTGCGATTAATACAACAATCATTTTGAAGAAATGTATTTTACTAATTTTAATATTGAATATTGATTTTGAATGTGTTATTAAATAGTATTCGTTGTTACCTAAAGACTACTTTATCTCAACATTGATTCTGAACATGAAGTTGGTAGAGAATTCGTCTTTTACAATACAAAATTACCTTAAATATAAATGAATTCTTTACAAAAATTAAACATTCCAGTACATTATAATATAAAATGGGAGAATTCGGAAAACAATGTTGCAAAGATTAAAAAAGTGCCTATTCTTTAAAAAAGTTTACGAACAATGACGATTCTTAGCTGTAATTAGGGTCTGACTGCAGAATGAATAAACTGATGGTGCCCGGCCTGCACATCTTTTATGTGTAGTCTGGATGTAACCACGCGGTTACTCGCTAAGATCATACGGTTCATTTCATTCTGGCAAGATAAAACTTCTCATCTCCAATACACAAGATTGTCCTTTTTTGACAGAAAGTTTACGACCTTACCAATTTACTCACTAAAATTGTAATTCTAAGAATGTGTAGTTCGTAATCTATGTAGCGTACCAATTGTATTCTGTTTGTGCTGACTTTGCAATACAAGAGAAATGTAACAATGCAAATGAGTTTTGTCTTTGCTGATAATGGCGAAAACATTATTAAAATAGCATATAGTTGTGATATAGAAATAAATGAATTTAGTTTTATTATATTTTAGTAGTGAATTCCTGTCAATATAAATGAGTGAAAAATTACTTTTAATACGGTTTAGAAAAAAATTAAATCTAATAACTTTTACTGAAACATTTGTCTTATGAAAAGTACAAAGTATAAAATGAAAACCACAAACTAGTACAAAAAATATTCCATTAGAGTTAAAGCGTCTTAATTATAGGTACAATTGTAAAAGTGCTGAATATGGACAAAGCTTCTAAACGAGCCTCATTGAACAATTAACTTCCAAGACAGTTAAATTTAAAGCAATGAACTATGACGAGGAAAGTTTTATGCGGTTGCAGGTAATACTCTCTCTCTCTCTCTCTCTACAGAGTGTATTATTATTGGACATGATGTTTTCATCTATATGCTATATTGTTTTTCTTGTTTGTATTAAAATGCCCTCAGCACAAAAATTATTCTTCGATACGGATCTAGGTACGGCACGTATTTTGAATGGTTTTGGTTTGTGGGTCAGACCAAACTGTCCGTCATACTCTTCCTCACACATGGTCATCCCCTCTGGCGGCAGAAGATAAAATCTTTGAACCAAGGCACTGACAAATAAAAGTAATTCCGTCCTGGCAATCGACTCGCCCAGACAGTTTCTTTTACCTGAAACGACAAAAATAAGGAACAACGTATGATGTTGTTTTGTTGTTTTGTTTCTTTTAGTTTTAGTTTTTTTTTAGGATTGTTTTTTTTTACCGGGATAGAGGTTACAAACAGAAAATTAGCGTTGAAAGCTTTAAAATAAACTTGAAATTGTGCCTAGTTAACGATATTATATGAAAATGTCTTATATGAATATTATATATTTTATATGAATTACTATTATTAGATGAATATGTGTTAGAATCTCCAGCTTGATATTGTATTTTCTCCAACAACAGATCTTTTTTGACTTCTAAGACTGGATCCCATTTTAATTGTTTCTACATACATCACAAAAAGCAGCTGGAGCTTCATGATTTAGGCATGTTCGTCAGTTCTTCCGTCTATTAAAAACAATGTAAACACCACGATACATCGGACACCTTATCTTGACAATTTCACATCAACCACAATACTGATATGTTCCTTCCCATACTCAGCTGAATTGAGTAGATTTTTAAGCCATTTAGGATTTATTTACCTTTTGTGTTCTTTAGTTGTTAACTATTTATTTTTTGAGAACCTTTTTAGCTATATTGACATGCTGACATTCCTATGTAGTTGAAATTATTATATGTGTGCCCATTACGTGAATTTTACATATTACTGACGTTCCTATGCAGTAGACATGAATCTAGTTTTATGTCCATTAAGTGATTTTTACATATTACTGACGTTTCTATGTAGTTTACATGAATATATGTTTGTTTCCATTACATACATTTTATATATTACTGATGTTGCTATATAGTTGACATAAATATAAATTGTGTACAATACGGGAATTTTACATATTACAGATGTTTCTAGGTAGCTGAAATGAATATATTGTTGTGCCCATTGCATTTTACTAACTTTATGCAAAATGTGTTACGAGTAGAAACCCCCGCCCTGTCGCAACTTTAAGTCAGTGGGAAATGTTATCTACATTAACTTAACCTTTGACATCGGCTAGTTAAAACAATTGGTGGAAGTGTTTATTACAGCCATTCAGACAAGAAAGACACGTAAAATAATAACTAGTGCGGAGCTATTTGTGGTGCGCTACATCCCTTACATAAAATATTGATTATTGGAAACTGGATCAAACGTTTCTTTTAAGACGGCGACATCATAATTTCTTTATAAAGATTTTGCCTGTAATTTAATGGTGAGAATTCGTTCGTGATACGGGCAGGACGGACGAAAGACAAAGCCGTAGAAACTATTTACATCGACCGGTGTTCTTGTCTGACATCAGTTCGAGTTTAATTTGATTACACACTTCAGTCACACCCCTATCACAAGCTCGTATAAGAGTTGTTTCGCGTGCTAAGGTCGTATTGCGAAGTTAATAATGAAGCTAAAGGTATAAGCACACTCTAACCGCAGTGAAACATGAGTAAATATTAATCACTACATTATAATGGGAGATTTTAGGTGTGGGTACTTTGAGGTGAATTTTTGTTTTCATCGGGTAAAAACTTAATCGTAATCCTTCAATAAATCTTGAAGATAAAGACATGTGCATACATTAAAGACTATATTATGCACACACATACACACACAACCATATATATATATATATATATATATATATATATATATATATATATATATATATATATATATATATATATATATATATATATATATATATATATATATATTGCGACGTTAGAAATATATGCCGTCTACCTGATTGTTTCAAATTGTTCCTATCCCAAGTTTTCCTCTGATAGCATGTTTGTCAAACATTGTTTCAATTAGATGCAAAACTTTGTTTCTTGCGTTAAAGTAAATATAGCTGAAAAGGGCCTTTGGATGTATTATCTATTTTCTCCCGATCTTCCACCAACTCCTAATTTTTCAAATGATTTCTTTCTTCTTCTTCCTCTTCTTCTTCTTCTTCTTCTTCTTCTTCTTCTTCTTCTTCTTCTTCTTCTTCTTCTTCTTCTTCTTCTTCTTCACATCCTACGGAATCCAATCAGGATGTCCCATGGTTATAAACTTGTCCTGAACTTGTAACCATTTCTTATTTAGTTTATCATAGTACTTTTTCATCTCTTTGCTTTCTTTCCTTTTGTCTCTTTTGTCCACCTTTATTTCCTCTTTCAGTGCATTGCTCATCTTGTATTCGGCTTCTTTTATTTTGTCTAGCTCCCACTTTACAAAGAAGGTCTCTGTCCAATAAAGCACATCTTCTAAATAACACCGTAATTTCATCCGATCAAACGTCCCACTCTCACATATTGAGGGTGGGTAAAACCTCTTATCTTCTCAACTTCTTCCATTAGCATTTCTTCCACTAAATCCTTGGCTACTTTAAGGTGCGTCACTTGGCTTGTTACTTGGTCTTTGGTATGTGGGCACTACAATTGTTTTAATTGCCTTTCCAACACATAGGCTCTATCCATCATCCAAAACTATATGTGTCTCAGCTCGTCAAACAAGTTATTCGACATCTTCGGTTTGCTTAGTCCGTACAATAGCGCGAATAAACGAACGAAATTTGCATTAAAGTGCTTTTTGCCTAGGTATTCAATTACTCCTGGGGGGAAGAAATTGGAGCCACATCCACCAGGCGTTATTGTAGTGAAAGAGTACTATTTAATTTGGTCGTCAGGACGGATGTACTATTAAGTCATATCGACCTAATGTAAGACCCTGGGTGAGTGGCACTAGAAAACAAACTCAGCAACCCAGACCATGGATGTTGTATACCTTGTAAAGTCGACCCATACCTATTTAAAACAAATCCAGTTTTACTAATTGACAAAATAAATATCAATAATGTGTAAGACACCTGTGTAAATTATTCAAATCCAAAAAGTTTAAACATTTTGAAAAATACTTATTATAGTTGGAATATAGTGTACATGATATATATCGAAAATTAAATACCAATCAGATAAATCAAAATGTCAAAACAGTTATCATGTTATTAGAAAATAAATAATAATTCTATTTTTGATGGCGGTTCGGAATCAGATCAAATTCGGTTACACTAATCAAGATTTGTTCTAGAACCAAAGTGAGAACTATCATTGAAATGGAATTTGAAATTAGCCCTTAGAAGGACTATTGACATGCTACGTGTAGGTTCCACGGCGCGATCCGGCCTCTGTAAATCGTTCCCACTCCGTGTTTCTTGTCTTGCTATTCCGGGGAAGTAATATCCATGCTTTATTGCCACGTGTTGGGCCGCTATGATTAACTGGTCAAAGGAAATTGTTGGAAGGAATCGCTGTAGTACACTGAGAGGATTCTTCTAACGAAATAGCACTCCTTATATGTTGGTGGCCGGGTCTTTAGGGACCGGAATCCAATGAACGTTACTGCAATAATGAAGGATTTCGTCTTTTTCACTTCATTAATATCAGAATGGAGTCTCATGTGAGTGCATTTTGTGTCACTCATTTCGGTTTCATCTTCCTCAGTTTCCCAAGCTATTTCTTCTTCTTCCTCTTTTTCTTCTTCTTCTTCGTTTTCTTGACCAGATGACGAAGATAACTCCAGGTCTTCTTGCATGTTGACGACCTTGCACGGAAATTCCTGCGTTTTTGGTGGTGATGGTGGTGGTGAAATGCTGGCTGGGGGAATTGCAGTCTCAATTTCTCCAGTGCAGTGTTGAAATGTTGGAACTTGCTGATTTAATACATTTCACTCAGCGTGTCAGTGGCAGGCTGTGTAGGTGAGGACACAAGTACATCGGCCTCGTTAGGGGATTATATAGTAGGCTGCCTATTTCATGTTAGGGGTGGGGTGATGTTGTTCCAGAAATACTGGGTCTATCTCCTTTGCTGTATGTTGCCCAGAGTTCTTTTGCACCGACGATTCCCGGTGTTTGTCTTAGTTTCTTCATTTTCCCCTGTATAAATATTGAGCCCAATGCCTATAGATGAGCTCAAGGACTGAGCTGGAATTATTCTGTTCGCTAGCATTATTTCTTCAGTTTTGTTCCTTTTTCTGTTAGCCGCAGACTATGATGCGAATTCATTTATATGAATTAAGGTCGCATGCGCAACTAAGTGCTTTCGCGACCCGTTAATGCCCGAGGGTCCTGCTATTTAATTGGTCGGGACCAAAGGTAACTTTGACTACACGAGGCTGTGTTGTCGCAGTCTCCCCGGCACCCGCATTAAATGGCAGTCTCGCCTTACATTGACATGTCTGGTCACACAGCAAAGCAGGAAGGCACCCGGTTTAGGAAAGCTAGTTTGTCAAATTGTGTCACTCTAATTAAAGACAGAATCCAATCGGTTTGATATCTTACTACTTCTAAAATGAAGTATTAAGTATCTGTGTAATTAGTGAATTGCCAAATAGGTTAGTTGTACTTTACATCAGTGTGAGAATAGGCCGAGCTTGAAATTAAGATTTCCAGAATCTAATCAGAACACTTGTTACGTAAAAGTAGATAAAGTTCAATGGAAGAGCCGTGTTTTCGTCGACAATCAGGTTAGCCTTGTTCTGTTTTTCTACACTCCTGGATGTTGCCATTGTTTACGCTTGAAACGCCCGGGTCGCACTTATTTCTAATCTAGTCCAGTTTTACTATTTTCAGAAAAATACCAATAATGTGTAAGCCACCTGTGCAATTATATCAAATCCATATCGTCATAGAATTTTTCATCTTTCTTATCAATAAATATTTCTAGTACATAGTGTACATGTTGTAGGTCCCTAACAAATGTAATTGCTAAAATGTCTTAGCGACATAAATGAGTGTAGTCACTGTTAGGTATTTTAGCTTGTTAATTTTGAGCGGTGGTCAAAATTGATCAAATTAGATTTCGAGAAAGAGATTGTTCGAACCAAATGAGAACCCTGGGAAGAAATAAAATAAAATAAAAAAATAAAATAAAAAATAAAATTAAATAAAAAATTATTGGTGTTATTTAATTTCTTTCTTCTTCTTTTTCTCTTCTTTTTTCTTTTCTCTTTCCCACTTTCTTCCTACTCCCTTCTTCCCTCTTTCTTCCTTTTTCATTCTTCCCTCCTTGTTTTCCCTTTTTCTTGTCGGTTGGATGGTGTTATGTTTCCTTAAGCTATCACTATTTGATCCCGGTGTTCTCATCACACTTGTATTCATCTTGCCAATTGTCGGTTGACTGGTTTTACTGTACTTACATTGTGCCACATCTTAGTGTGATGTTCTCTTATTTTCTTTCTCTCTTTCTATCTCTTCTCCCCTTTATTCCTTTTTATCCTCGCATTACAATGTTTATATTTTTCCCCATTTCCCTTCATTTCCCCTTTTCTCTTATTTTATATGTTTATTTTAGGGTAATGATAATTGGTTCTCCTTTTTTTTAGCTAGCGGTATTATTATCCGCTCTGACCCCTTTAACCAAAATGGCCTCGTTATTTATTTATTTATTTGGTAGTTATAATATTTTTTTTTCTATTTATTTAAGGTATTGTTACGTGGGTCTGCTTTTGAGCTAGCGGTGTTATTATCCGCTCTGGATACTTGATTGATAAATATTGACTCTATGGCTATGTTTATTTATTTATTTATTTACTTATTTATTTATTTAATGGTTTTGATATTTTATTTTGTATCTTTTGTCTATTGATTTTAGGTAATTAAGTATATGTATATAGGTAGTGTTTACGTTTTTGATGAAAATCACGGACGCTTGAGTATATATCTCTCAAGCACGAGCGTAAAGGAAAACACCCCTTAAAATCCCTTCACATATGATCTACTATCCATACAGAAGAGACGAAATAAACAAACTACAAAATATTCTATCAAAACTCACAAATATACTATTCACACACAAGGGATAAACAAACCACAAAATATACTATCAAAGATCACATTTATACTATCCACATAGAAGTGAAGGATGAAACAAAACACAAAATATCCTAGCACAAATCACACATATACTATCCACACAGAAGAGAGGAAAAACAAACCATACGTATACTATCCACAGACGAAAAGTATATGCAAAATCACACACAGACAGACACTATCATTTCAGTAAAACGTGAATGTTTAAAATCACACTACTCTTCTGTTATACCAAATGTCAGTTTAAATGGTTTCTTTTCTTCACATTTGGTTAACCCTGATAAGGGCATTTTTAACCTCAAATGCAACAGGCTAATGGTTACATCTGCCATGTCGGACACCAGAGACATATCGCCGGCTTCTGTCTTGCTGCCTATGTAAGCGTGTGGCTGGTAGGGCAAAAGAAGCTTCCGTTTGAGGGATTTCTCGTCTTCCTTCTTGATCCTCTCCTGCTCGGCTATGGCCTCAATAGTCAGCTCGTCCAGAAGTTGTCTGGCGTGCTCCAGGTGAATTTGAAGTTCAAGCAGTTTGTTTGGATAGTATGCTGCTGTCCTTCTTTTATCTGTTGACGAATAAACGGAGTGTAGCCCGACTAACGCACGAATTTTGAATCTTATCTGGATCGGAGCCAGACTGACGAGCGTTTCACTTCATATACTGAAAGATTGATCGTATAGGAAAACATACCCTGATACCAAAACTCGAACGAACGAACTTTCAATTATAGTGCTTCGTCCACTATGGGACATGTAACACTGTTTATTGCAAGAATAGCTAGCTATTTAATTTATCCCGAGGGAGCGAAATAGTGCCAACTCCAAAGGGCTTTAGTGTGTACTTAGAAAACTATTTAATTGGGTTGTCAGATCGGAGTCGCTAAATAGCGTCTATAGAAATGAATAGTTGGCCATTATGAGTGGGAATAGAAGTTTTAGATGATCCTCAAAGTACTCGCGAACCTAAAAGAAATATTCACGTTTTTAACGTACAAGCACTACATTACAAATTCATAGACATAGAGACTTTTTGACAAGCTATAATGCAAGGAAGAGCATATAGACGAAATCAAAGAAATGTCTGGCAATTGAATTAGTATTTCTTTTCTAGAGTTTGGAGTAGCTCTGAAAAGGGCTCGGGTTTTCTTGTGGACGTAGATTTATGACAATCTTGTATCGTCTAAAATTGCGTCCCAATATAGCGGTAGGAAAGGGTCTGTTTCCTCGGAAAGACAAGAAGAACTATTTCGTGTCGACACGACAATCCACAGATCCTCTGTTTCGTTCTTGTTTTTTATGCAGAAAGTAGACACAATGTTTTCCACACACAATCAGTCTTGTAATTTCACATTATTCAATCCTGTCGTCTTCGTATTTCTTCTCATAAAGTCAATGATGTTGTCTTAAAAAAGGTGGCAAGTCATACGAATCAAAATACTCCAGACATTCCTCTATAGGATGGTACACGGCTACCCAGTGGGTTCATGGAAGATGGTTGTCGTCCGTATTGATGACATAAGCGTGATTGTATTTGAGCTTTACACCACAGAATTCCAAGCCGCAGTTTATGAACTGTGGTTTAAAATGTAATAAAGTCACCAATTGAATCAAGATTTTTTGTTTCAAAAGTTGTCACCACAAGTAACCGTTTCTTCGCTTCGTCCTCTCTCTCTCTCTCTCTCTCTCTCTCTCTCTCTCTCTCTCTCTCTCTCTCTCTCTCTCTCTCTCTCTCTCTCTCTCTCTGACCCATGAGTGAGAGCTTCGATGTGATCAATCTCTCGAGCAATCAATGAAGTAGAGGAATGAACACGCCAGTCCTTATACCACTGATATAACACGGTTTCTGCTGAGATGAGACTCCAAGCTTCATCCAGATACCCGTCGAATATTTCTTCTTGACTCATCATCAGACATTTATCATGTTGAATTTGACAGGGATGATCGTTTTGATGTTAATAACGATCTTTCTTGTTCAATTTCCACATTTTATCCATCAAGCGTTTGGAACAACAGGAGATTAAATGTTGTACATGTTCTGGCCATCTGGACTTCATTACCACTACCTCTTACTTTTTTCTTGGGGTTCTGCTTTCTCTAAAACCTCCCATTCCATTCTCATCAATTCTCCACTATTCAAAGAGAGATAAGGGTCTTCCATACTTTCTAATAGTCTAGAATGACTTCTCTCGAACTGCTGATGTTTATGGTATTATCAAATTCACCATACCGAATGACATTCACCGGCTCGGCATGAACATCTGCAAACTGAAGTTCAGTATAGGGTGGAAATGTTCTTCGTCGCTGCCTTGGTCTAGAGTAAAATCAACAGCCTATAAAGTGTAACCTCCTTCATAATCGTCGTATAAAACGCCGTGACTGTTCTTGGTTCCTAACTGTCACAAGAACGACCGCAAGTAAATATAGTTAGGTTCAAAGGGATAGCTACATAATTTTACATACTCTGTAGTGCTTAACTGGAATGGATTTTCATCGTGGATACCGCTTAGGGCTGCATTGCTAACGATACCAATGATTACACGTTTGGATAACTGTCCTTGGAACAGATGATCTGAGTCATGTGGCAATGGTGACAGTTTTTACATCCATGCGCAGTATCGAATACTTGGCTGTCGTTCTGCTACAAAGTGTTACTGACATCGTTTCCCACTTTAGGTAACACTTCAACACGACGTACGTATATCCTGGCTTGTCGGATGATAGTTTTGTATTCGTCGGCATGAGCCATCAAATGGAAAGCAGAGTACTGCTACGATTCAGTCTCTAGCGAATATCCAAATCATTTAGCAAATTGTTCTCTTGAAGAAACATGTCCAAATGAAAACGATCGAACAGTTCTAAACTACGTCCTTGAAGGATTTTCTTTCGACGGTAGTTAAATTCCACATTGGAACAGGCGCAACACTCTTGGTGCATCATTCTTTAATGTCTTTATGATTATTAAAATATCAAAAACGTCTAAGTCTCGAACCGTTCCTTTTTCTTAGTTGTTCTAGCTTATGGATTATGAAGGACTCTGGAGTGGGCTCTCTCTCTCTCTCTCTCTCTCTCTCTCTCTCTCTCTCTCTCTCTCTCTCTCTCTCTCTCTCTCTCTCTCTCTCTCTCTCTCTCTCTGTCTTGTCCTTGCTGTGTCCTCATTGAGATAGGGATGCCTGATTCTGTAACGTTCAGGGCATTTATATGAGTGTATGGTCGGTCCAAAATCTCTTTACCCGTTTGAAGCAAAACATGTTTATCTGCTCTCAAGAAAGCTTCTTTGGGGTTTTGTTTGTAAATGATGACATTTTAAAGAAATTTTTGCCATACGTCAGTGCAGCATCTTTGAAAGCGTGTAATTCTCGTGTCACCATCGTTTTCAAAACGGGTACCACTGAACCATGGCTGATTTTAACATATCTCCTAAACCATGTCCTCGTTGTCAAGCGACTCCTCGGTACACAGGATATATAACTTATCAGTCGTTGAAAATCGTTTTTAAAAATATTGTTTCCCTGTGATTTTCCATTTGGTAAATCGAAACTTTTGTTCCTGTTCTCCTTTCATAGCAATATTGACAGTGTCAAAATACGGTTTACTGATGGACATATAAGAAGAATGTACAAATTTGCGGTGCATGTGATCTGTATTGCAACCTTTTCCGTCAGCGTTTGTGGCAGAATCCACTTTGAAAGTAATGGCACGCAGTACCAGTACAGTGCTATGTCCATCAACGTTGCAGTCCATCACTTCGGAGTATACAAAAGTCAAAATGAGTCCTTGGGTCATATCTACAGGGACTCGAAAATATTTCCCCCAATCCAAAGTACTGGTTGATATTTCGCTTTTAATCTTGACCATCCTAGGGTCTGCACTCAAAATTTCATACAATTAATGACAAAATGTAATGGTCAAATGTTATCCTCTGTCAGTTTGACAATTAGAAGACAAGCCACTTGATGCTACGGAAAGGTAACACTACTTTCGTCTACGTTTTGTTGCCTTCGGTTGTCATGAACTTGTACTGTAAAACTGTTCTGAGTTTCGATGATATGTATGGTTTGTGTACGGTGTATCTTTTTTACCAAAGCAACTTCCTAATGGGCTTGTTGATCCAAATTAATGACTTGATGTAACCTAACCGTGTAACATCACAACGAGTTGTTAGGAAACACCTGCATGGAACTGTCACTGAGTAACATTCAGTAAAATTGGTTGTTGTTCATAATTCCAACGTTATTCTGTCCTAGGAGTCACTCGAAGCCAGAGAAGTGTGGTAAACAGGATTGTGATTGGGGGGAGGGGGGGTTACTGTTGAGAAAATGACTGACGATGGACGCAAGAATCCCGTTGCTGTTGCTGCTGTTCCCATTCGCAGTGTATTTCAGGAAAAGATTGTAAGGAAGATAACCGAAGCAACTGCTGAGTAAAACAATTGTTGTGTCTCCTTGTTGCAAAACTCCAATTTGCAATGCCTGCACCGATGACACATTACAATACAAAGATATGACAAAAAAGATGATTTGCGTTTGGGGTACACGTTCTCCACATCACACCCACAAGTGATGCTTTTGTAGATCTTGAAAAGAAGATCTCGGTGAAGGAGTAGTCACTGTTGAATATAAGGCTATGTTGAAGGGCGTCATGGTCATTTCCTTTTTAAAGTGAATGACTTGCTAAGCGTGCATCAAAGAATCAAAACTGGCAGAATATCCATTCCAACGATGTTTTCCTATTTTACGGGATCATCGTTTGTGAATGCTTTCGATTGCGTACACTTCCTCTTCTTTTTGGTTACGCGTTGTAACTCAGGCAAGTAAAATGTTCATTTTAATACTTCCACGTTCATGTCTTTCAATTATAAACGGCATGATGACGTCCACGCACTCGTGCAGTGATACGAAACAATTCGGGCTTACAATTTGGTAAGTTACCTTAGTTTTGCAAATGCGAACACCATTTCCAGTTGTTAACACTCCACCTTGACAACCATCGTCGGGGGACTTACCAAACAGGCGCTTAAATACAGTCACTTCGTTCTCGACTGTCACATCTTGGGGGGGGGGACAGGTCCGATGCATCGATGGTAGGATTAGTTGTACGCATAGACTAAGTGGGGTAAAATGGCGAACTACTTGAAAGTGTGTGCATGTGTACAATATTTCCACATGCGTTCTTTCAAGGTGCGTTGAAAACGTTCCACAATGCTGATATTGGTTTCAGGATTCTCGGTGTTAACAAATGGAATGTCACATCCCTTTAATTCTTGTTGGTAAGCTTGGTTCAGACATTCGTTGCCTTTGTAGTCTTGCCGTCGAAGAGGGTAACGACCACTTTGTTTGAACACCAGGTGGAGGGCACGTACTAACTCTCTGCTCGATTTGGAAGTCAATCGTGCGACCCAGGCAAATTTAAAAAAGATATCAATCACACAAAACAAATATTTGAAGACACGATTGTAGGTGGCTAGATGAGAGACATCGGCTAAATCGGCTTGCCATTGGTGATCGATGTCGTTCACTTGAGTACGACTTTTGGAACATGTTCTTCGAATGGATTTGTGCAAAGTGTACGTGGCTTGTTCTTGAAATGATCGTTGCACTTCAGGTAAACGGAGACTTTTCAGACAAATTCTAGCATCACGATAAATTTCTGAACTCCTCCGTAACCTGCAGGGTGGGTTGGACCAAATGCTGGTTAACAACTTTTCCATTGTTTTGTTAATTAAGTCACCCACTCTTCGATGATGCTACTTTGGTTGGGGCGAAATCTTGGTTGGAAACTGTTTACGTGTACGATGTGCCACATTAATAGACCTCGAGGGTAGTGGTGGAGATAATGGTATAGCTTTGGTCTTCGTTTCTTTTCTCCCTTCTGGTTTCCTTTCTTTCTTTTTCCATACAGTCGAAGAAGGAGTGGATATCCTCTATTTAACCCACTAACCCATTTACTAAAAATTGGGATCTTCATAATAGGGTGTTAGAAAGACAAGTGCTGGTGACTAACTTATCATAAGAACATTAAAATCTTTCAAAGTGTCTATCGCTGTTTGGTCTAAATCTTTCAGGTGAAAGAGTTTCAGTCGTAATGATCCATCAACTATTGCATTGCAATTCGTGTGGTAATTGGGACAGCTGGGTCAAATGAGGATTGGGTGGTAAATGTGGGTATCGTTGTCCTTGCCAAAGATGTTATTCCATCCATCCTTTGTAAAGTACTAAAGTCAGTTTTCGTCCTTCCATTCGCTTCCAAAATGCACGTCTCAGATCGTTGTTCTCGACAGGTCTCTTTTATCTTCTCATCAAGCTATTTTCAAAGGCGGGTAAAATATTTTGTTCAACCGCCAAGACAAGGGATGCAAATGCTTTGACATGAAGACCTCCTAACATCATGGGTAAAAAGCTTCCGTGTTGCACAGCATCTTTTTGTTGTTGACGAATGGGTATTTTCGTCTCGACCATCCGGCGAAGAACGTGTCGATGTTAGGCTAAGCAGTGTTCTGATCAGTTGGCAAAGATACCGTGCCTTTCAAGACATTCAAACAACATTCGCACACGGTATTGATGACAGATTTGGAGGCAGTTAGAATGATTTGGTTTCGCATGGGTGGATAGGCTTTGAACAGGACGGACAACACGTCCCCATCTTTGGCTTAACGAGGACGTAGCCCTTTCCTTCTTTTGGAGTGAATAAGGATGTTTTCTTCTGGGTGACATCTTTGTTTCTTCGTTCCAAAAATACACTGACCTCGACGACTTGTCACACACCCTTTCGTCTTCTTTGAAACGAACAAGTGATAAAAGGTTGTGACATGGTGGCATGTTTATACTCCTTTTTATTGATGGCAACCTCGAAGAGTCAGAAATCGCTAGGAAGTGACCAATATAATCGTTTATATTTGTGACTGAATTAGTGTCCTCCTATAATCAGTCTTTTCTTTACTTTGGAAAAGGGTATAGTTTACAAATGGAGAAATATTTTTTTTTAATTTGCGTTACACTTGTATCTTGACCAACTCCCGGTAAATGCGTTCTCTCCACTCCACGGGCAAACTACGAATGTTCTCTTGTAAAGTATCCCTCCTGAGATTACTTAGATCGCACTAAAAGTATTTGGACACAATTGAGCATGTTCAAGGTAAGCGGAATCTTTCTATTTTCACTGGTAAAGTTCACTTTATCCCTTTCGCCCAAGCATACAAATATGGCTCTTACTAATTCGTCGGGGGTTGGTACTGACAGGTATCTTGGCAATATTTCTTAAAAGGTTTAGAATCGACTTTAAAAGTTACAGTATTCAGGCAAACGCACATGCAACTAATATTCGTATTTCACAAGTTCATTTCGATGAGGATACGGTGAAATTCCCAGGAGTTTTCTGTTGGTATCATGATATCCGTAGAGTGGTAGCCGCATGGTCTCACGCGGAGATGGACATCCAGTATAGAATCCACTTGGGGAATCGATTTCGCACAGTCTCACTTTTATGATAGGTTTATTGATAGTAGTCATAACAAAGTTCACACGAAGTCATGCTGAATCGCGGAGGTCTATGCGTACGGCATCCCTGCAATCTCAAGGTATACAACCGCACTCTACTTGAGGATCCCCGAACTTGATTGATGTGTCTTTAAACGTATTCATCTTTTTAGCTTGAAATATCGGTCCCGTATTGCATGCACATACGAAAGATTAAATGCCGACCAGTATCGACGTAATCGTACAGTAAAGTGATGTGATCGGAAAGTCTTACTGTTTTTTGGTATAAGACTTGATACGTTTTTTTATAAGGGTCTACTGACGATTTGGTGTGTGGATAAACATACAATCTTGTGCGGTTCGTAGATGGTCACTCTAAAGTTTTCATCCTGTCAAGTCTACTAGGCTTCTTTTAGGACGTCAAAGTTCACCACTCGACTGGTGCGATAATTGCTAGTCAATCCTTTCACTTTACATTCGGTGTGCATTTCTACTTACCTGTTTCGGTATCCGTAGCCGTCATTGGTAGGACCACCACTTTGCAACACTTATAACCTTGTCGTTAGGATCGTGCACCTAAACGATCTTCTTCGATGTGAGTGTAACTGTGGCTTGGCCAATCGATGGAAATGCAACTGTCAGTGTCAAAATGCAACACACGATCTCCTAACAGTTCTAAATAATTCGTACAATTTTAAGCGATCATGAGCTCTCACGTAAATAGCAATTATGACATTTCCAAATTTGTCGGCTTCTACAAAGCCTAGTTCTTCTTTGTAATTGACTAAGATCACGTCCTCACGAAGGACGTCCACGTGTTTCATGTATTTAGTTGTTTCGTGAATCATCAGGAAGTAGCGGGAAGGTTCAGACAACTACTGTGTCTTGGCTAAAGACGGTCGTTGTGCCATTTTACATCACAAGCAATTTAACATCAATTAGCAAACGATCGCCTTTCTTCGCTTGGCTCCACGTGGTCTAAAGTGATGCCTTCCATCTCCCAGTATTTCTCTTTGAATTTTTTTTGTTCTTCGGGACTGTGGCACAAGGAAAGATCGCAACTGGCTTCCTTTTTAGTTTCAAAAAGCATCTACGTAGTCTGCAAAAATAACTTCCTGTGTTTCATCGCCCTTGTGGTACTGTTGTGTCTTGGGACAGTGGTAAGATTCGTACTCTTCTAACAGTTTGTATCACAGGTCCAGATCTTCAAACACCTCCACTCTAACCCATGTTCCTGTCAAGGCCAGTTCTTCCTGGATGTGCTGACAAGATCGGTCTTGGTTTCGTTTCGGCACAAGTACGATACAAAGGAAACATCAGTTTTTCTTGGCAATGGTGAGGTAAGACGGGATGATACAAGTCCGTGGAAGGTAAAAGTTTGCACACTTGATCAATCCTTCGTATTGTCGAATGTTGTCTTGGTCAATGTGTTTCGTCATCAATTGCGTCTGCCCTAAAAGAAAGTGACAATATTTGCACACGTAAGGATATAGAGAACATATGTCCAAGTATCTGATTTATTCTCCTTTGTTGTCGACCGCTTGGTACAGCATACAGATGGCATTTATCCGTCGTCCACCAACTTGTAACTTCCACAATGCGTGCAAACTCGGGATAGGTTTACAAGCGGTGACCATACTCGTGTTCCAACATTTCCAACACTTGTTATCCTTGCTGTTCTAACTAAAAACTTCACTGGTATGTGGTCTAGTACAATTCTTCCATAGTCCGTTGAAAAAAACAAATTTTCATGCCACGTTCATATAAGCAAAGTGGGCATTTGTGAAATCTACATCCGTTAAACTCGTACACGAGTTGATGGTTTTCTAAGTCCTAGCCATGCACCGAATATATTCCGATCGCCTTTTCGCCTCCTCCATTGCGGTCGAAATGGATCCATTTATCTTTTTGTCGCACAAGTAATGTAGCCAGCGTAAGGCTTTGACCGAATATTGACACAGTTCGTTGTTTGAGGACTGATGACAGCCAGGGTGTTTTCAGGCATGAATCGTTTTCGGTATACTAAGGAACGCGGTTTTTGCGATGGTGGAAGCTTAGTCAAAGGATCGATCCCTCCGTATTCCATGAACAATGTTCGAAATTTTCAACAACAACGTCGTAAAATGTCCACTTGAGATCGACAATACTTTAACATTTCTTCCTGAAAGTCGAAGGGATCCGATGCGTGAGTCAGGCATCAAGCGTATAAAGCTTCTCGGTGTTCGGTGCGCATGTTGTCATGGTCGTAGTAGTGAGACTCAAGCAAATGGGGTAGAAGGGCATCTTGATTGGATTTGGTATTGAAAAAGTGCGGAAAATACCTTTTGGCCATTTCTGGCATTCCAAACGTTGTATGCATGTGACTCAAAGGTATGGCCATGTAACTCATCGAATCGTTAAACTGCACTTGTGCTACTTGCGTGAACATGATTTTGACTCCGTTCAAAGTCACTTTATGACATTCAGTACTTTGTTCCGTATAGTATCTGAGCAGAAATTGTCCATCGTATCCCGATAAATTGCGAGTTATTACCGTGTCATGGTGATAACAATCTCCGTAACGTTCAATGTCTTCTTGAATACACGTCCCGTCCATGTGATTTAATCCACTGAGCAAAATCGACCAACGTGTTCGACACTCGAAACAAAATTTCATGTCCTCCATGAATCTTGCTACAGTGAGGACAATGACAAAAGATAGGCTCTTGGATGCACTTCTCGCAGGGTCGGTAAGCCACACATAAATTGGAAATTTAAATGGCAGTCTCTTGCATGCATTCGAAATCGAAAAAGATAAAATTGCTTATCTTCTGGTGATCTTCTTGTTGGGGTTGGTATTTTTTGGTATTTATGAATTAAGCATTCGTGTTCCAAGTCCACGATTTGGCAACAAATGTGACTACGTTGCCTACCTCGACAAACTTGAACCTTGGCACTATTGGTAAGTATGCCTTGTCCACAAATAGTGCAAAATCTCAGACGCTGACAAGCACATTTCTGTTGTAAACCTTGCATCTTCAAAAGTTGTTGGTAGCAGGCAGGACTGACAAAAGTGCGCTGACAAACAGGGCAATGCAATCTTTTTTGTACCGTGTCAGAACAGGGTTGAGAGGCTAAGCATCCCTCAAATTTCAAATGTATGTATGTATGTATGTATGTATGTATGTATGTATGTATGTATGTATGTATGTATGTATGTATGTATGTATGTATGTATGTATGTATTTATGTATGTATGTATGTATGTATGTATGTATGAATGTATGTATGTATGTATGTATGTATGTATGTATGTATGTATGTATGTATGTATGTATGTATGTATGTATGTATGTATGTATGTATGTATGTATGTATGTATGTATGTATGTATGTATTTATGTATGTATGTATGTATGTATGTATGTATGTATGTATGTATGTATGTATGTATGAATGTATGTATGTATGTATGTATGTATGTATGTATGTATGTATGTATGTATGTATGTATGTATGTATGTATGTATGTATGTATGTATGTATGTATGTATGTATGTATGTATGAATGTATGTATGTATGTATGTATGTATGTATGTATGTATGTATGTATGTATGTATGTATGTATGTATGTATGTATGTATGTATGAATGTATGTATGTATGTATGTATGTATGTATGTATGTATGTATGTATGTATGTATGTATGTATGTATGTATGTATGGATGTATGGATGTATGTATGTATGGATGTATGTATGGATGTATGTATGTATGTATGTATGTATGTATGTATGTATGTATGTATGTATGTATGTATGTATGTATGTATGTATGTATGTATGTATGTATGTATGGATGGATGTATGTATGTATGGATGGATGTATGTATGTATGTATGTATGTATGTATGTATGTATGTATGTATGTATGTATGTATGTATGTATGTATGTATGTATGTATGTATGTATGTATGTATGTATGTATCTATGTATGTATGTATGTATGTATGTATGTATGTATGTATGTATGTATGTATGTATGTATGTATGTATGTATGTATGTATGTATGTATGTATGTATGTATGTATGGATGGATGTATGTATGTATGGATGTATGTATGTATGTATGTATGTATGTATGTATGTATGTATGTATGTATGTATGTATGTATGTATGTATGTATGTATGTATGTATGTATGTATGTATGTATGTATGTATGTATGTATGGATGTATGTATGGATGGATGGATGTATGTATGTATGTATGTATGTATGTATGTATGTATGTATGTATGTATGTATGTATGTATGTATGTATGTATGTATGTATGTATGTATGTATGTATGTGTTCTATCACTGTCTATATATTACGAGTATATCTTACCTCTCCACTTAGGTTAACCCAGTGCACACCTGTTCCTACCATTGTTGCAACATTGTTGCAACATTGTTAATAATATTCAGTAACGTGACATCAACACATCTCTCCACTTTCCTTTGTCGCTAGATAGTCCCAAATATTCCCATGTTAAAGTTCCCATGCCGCCAGAGTGTACAGCGACCATTTTGACTGGATTTCGATTGTCGCTAGAGAATCCTCATTAACTACTCCCCATTCTCCCCGTAGATAAGATTATACAGGAACAGGAAAATATAATTGTGTCCCCTTTCTGCCCTCATACAAGATTATACACGAACTAAAAATGACTACTTGTCCCAATTAT
This sequence comes from Unio delphinus, assembly GCA_029339505.1. Lineage (NCBI taxonomy): Eukaryota > Metazoa > Mollusca > Bivalvia > Unionida > Unionidae > Unio > Unio delphinus. The sequence continues at coordinate 12,054,726 of JAQISU010000242.1, read as the reverse complement.
TCCGTAGATAAGATTATACAGGAACTGATAATGACCTATTGCCCGCTTTATGCGCGCTTATAAGATCATACAAGAACTGCAAATGATTTCTTGACCCCATTCTGTCCTTATAGTAGATCATACTGGAACTGAAAATGACCTATAGTTTCCGTATTGCATGACATCCGAAAGATTATATGGAAACTAAAAATGACCTTTTGAGTCCCATTCTCTCTGTACATATGTTTATATGGAAACTGAAAATGACCTCTTGAGTCCCATTCTCTCTGTACATAAAATTATACTATAGATGAAAATGAACTTCTGTCCCAATTCTGATTGTATATTACCATCTGAATCTAAATGTAATATGTATATCTTGCAAATAAATCATAATATAATGTTTCGTTCTGATAAAGTGGAAATACGTATAGCCTTTTTTGTAACTCTGACACCCTAACAATTTACCAAGAAACATATTATGGTAGTTAGTGTATTGATAATTAAATATTTCCATTTAGAATCTACCTTTCTTACGCTCACTATCTGAAGTATTGGCATATAAAAAAAAATCTGCGTACTTGGCAACTTGGGAAATGTTAACAGAGTAAACAAACACAGACATTTTGTGGTCAGTTAGACATCAAACAAGTTTGCTTGCATTATGAACGATCTAAACAAGAGTAGTAAAATAAATAATTTGGTTATACACCATCCTATTCTGATATAATTTACAAAGAATATAAGACATAACAAAAGATCGGATCTTTAAGAGATCGTTTTAGTCAAGGAAAAATTAGAGAGGAAACAATCATGACAGAAAAAGGTACAACGTTCATATGGAAGTTTATGACTGAAATTTTATAAAAATCTCAACGGTATAATTTATATTTATAACAAGATCTACATTTATATACACTTAAGCTCTCCCAGTTATATCCACATAATAGATTTGTTTGTCTTTGGTGTTAATAATACAGTTTATTGTCACTGTGCATATATGGAGTGCCGCTACATGTCTAACATAAAAGTGGACATTTTTTAATTAAGATTGACTAATTATGTTTCTTCTTCTTTCTGTCTGTATTTTTATTTTTTTATTATTATTATTATTATTATTATTATTACACCCCCACACTCGTTTTGCTTACTCTAGAGAACTCATACCTGCAAGAAATGGAATAAACTCGTCTGGATTAAGGAGAGCCCCTTCCTTGGAAATGAATCGGTCTGGACGGAATACCTCTGGATCTCCCCACACATCAGGATCGGACATTACCGAATCGATATCTGGAAGTACCACTGTGTCCTTTGGAATGGTGTAACCCTTCAATACGACGTCATAGAGTACCGAATGCGGAATGCTCAAAATGACAACGTTAGCATGGCGCAGGATCTCCATGATAAAAGCTTCTGTGTATACAAGATCACGTTTGTCATGTACTGATGGCAACCGCTCCAAACCCACGCTGTTCCTGATTTCTGAGAACAAGTGATCCTGTATGTTCGGCTTACAAGTTAGATACAACATTGACCATAAAATTGTGACTGCGGTCGTTTCTGTTCCTGCTCCATATAGATCTAGAACTATTTTGCAAAGCTGTTCCCCTGAAATAAAAGAAAACCTTTACAAAGTACACTCGAATATTTTGTAATAAGAAACATTTAAAATATACAGTAAAATACTGAGAGAAGTGTATCACGTCTCGAAATACCATTAATGCCGACAGCAGTGACCTAATAGAAATGATGTCAATCTTTGTAACAATTGAATAAATTGAACTCATAACAAGTACTTTTAAAGCCTTCCATTTTAATATGTATTATATATTCCGTATTGTGCGCAGCAAAAGTACCGTATACGTGGGAATAGCCCAAGGAACGTTTGATTTCCATTTTTTTAATTCAAAATGTTCTAGTTTTGATGTTGTAACACATTGATTTTATTTGAGAAAGCTATGTAACTTACTACCACTTGCATCTTTATAAAGGGTCTATTTATTTAAACCATGAAATCTTATGCGTGTTATATTAGACCGGTGACATCAAATAGAAATGTATATGTTAACGTTCGCATTAATAAATGACGTGTATCAATCGATGGGCTTTGGGAGATAGTTGTGTGCTAGAAAGGCAACAATATAGATAAATAAACAAACAGCGGAAATTGGGGCGTAGAAACGGTTGTGTGTGTTTGTGTGCACATGTGGAAGCTTGTGCAGAAGAATTTGAGAGCCCGTCTAATCGAATTCAATAAAACTTTGTAGGATATTTTAGAGTCTTTTAAAATCAAAATTATCCGATTTGGGATTTTGTTACTCGAAGCATCATGGGTACCATCATGACAGCAAAGAATGATAGTGTAAATTCGATTGGTAGTAAGAATGTAACGATACGGTGATACGTATCGAAAATATAAAAATATCCGTGTCCATAAAAATATTGTATCGCCAGCCCCGTATCGCGATATGCATGATACAGCTTGGTAACTATAGATAATTGTGTCAACTTATACATTTACTGGAACTTAAAATAAGACAAACCGAAGATTTGTTATGGTCGATTTTGTATCATCCTGCGCCAATTTTGTTTAAATTGGATCATATTTGGCCGGGTTTGATAATGAAATATAATTTGGATTTATCCAAATGTTTGAAAAGCAAGTAATACTAAGATATTACGAAATCGTTGACACTAAAGGAATCTACGTTGGGACTATGACAGACACACGGATATCCCAGTCAAGGGGTTATACTATCTTTCTTCGCAAGAGGCTATGGCGAGTGACGACACAAATAATGAAACCCCGCGACTAGAATTTACTTGTCATGGTGCAAACACCACGCTGGATTTTTTTTCTTTTTCACCCAAATTTTATTCAACTAAATTGAAATAACCCTGCACTCTTACAACGTAGTTATCAGACTCAAAACACAGTATTCATTATGTACTATTACTGCTTCTCAATCTGTGTAAAGGTCATCAAGTTATTTACTCTTTTATGAAGATTATTATTATTATTAAAATGGAACATAGCTATTAATGCCGCTCTTACAAATTGGAAACAAATCAAGAAAAATGTATAGTTTTTGTTTTTTGGAACTATTGCACAATGCGCGTCTCGAGCCACATGTTTTTGTTTTCTCCAAAATACGTATACTACGCACATATCAAGTCTAATATGTTAACAAGAGCAATGTTGTGACCTAACAACTATATATACACAAGTTCTATGTATGAGAAATTCAATACTTAAAATCATTTGATATTATTACTGTATTATCATATTTAACATATGAATGTCATTTGATATGGTCAATAAATAATTGATGTAATTATCACATTTTAATCGATGAATGTCATTTGATATTTCCAATACATAATTAATATATTGGACTGTGGTTAAGTTTTAACTTTAATCAGTTCAAAGTTGGAAAACGTTTTTTGTAGAAAACAGTGCAATCCTCTAAAGAATATCCACTTCTGGGTATAGTTTTAACGAAGTGTATAGGAAATTTGTATTTTCTGTCAAGGAAATATAGCAAGTGTTGCTATCACTACTGCAATGATTTAACTGTGGCTGATTGTTTATGTTCGACAACGTAAGAATACACCATTTCGAAATAACATATTTATGTTGAGATTTTTTTTTCTTACGGCTTTACAAGTAGCACTCGAGATAGCTTGGTTTTGTATGGCAAGTGATGTATATTGCCTATGCATGGAAATCTATCAAATATTTCGACTAAAGGTATTAGGTAACCAGACTGGGATATGAAAAGTAAGGTTAGCAAAACAAATAGATTTATATGTCGCATAGGTTAGATAAAGTTACGTTTATCATATTGTGCATATCGTAAAGTAATCCTCAATATTTATCGAGATATATATCGCCTCAGGAATTGCATATCAATATACGTATAGTATCCCTCATCAGTGCCGATATACACCCGAAAACCGAAATCAGTGCTGATATACACCCTTAATCCGAAATCAGCGCTGATATACACCCTTAATCCGAAATTAGTGCCGATATACACTCTTAATCCGAAATCAGTACCGATATACATCCTTAATTACTAAGACGATAGAGTTGCCATGCTATACAAATAACTAATTCGCTATTGTTACATAAATCATTCGTTTGAGCGCACTTCAGCAACCACGCGGAGATTGGTTACAGACGATTGCTCAGTCGCTTAATGGAAAGGTAGTACATATTTTCGGATCATCAAAACAGCTTATGAAATCAAATATTTACGAGTTGTTGCGAATTTCGAACTTACTCGTAAATGTAGTAGCCTCATTGTGTTCCTTCTGGACTTTCATCTCCTTGATATATGCACTCACGAAATCTTCCACTTTACTTTCATCATATTCTTCCATATGATTATCTATGATTTCATTTATGTATTCTTCCATTAAGGCAGCATTTTGTAGAGTCTTCTTGATTTTAAACAGATCACCAGGTAGATGTCTGAGGAAAGGAAAAAAGTTCACGACAGAGCTACTTCCAACGTTTCATATGCCTTCGTCCAAGTCTGCCAACATTTTCAGAAACCGGGGATCATCATAGTTGAAATGTCCGCCAAACGTTAGGGCAGCTATGACGTTGCATGTACTGGTATATACAATCGTAGAAGGATCAAATGGTTGTTGGTTTTGTTTATCAACTGAGGACAATAATGCTGAGACTTCTTTGTGTATCCTTTCCTCTAAAGCTGACTTCCCCATGCCAAAATTTCTTAAGGTAATGAGAGCAAATTTTCTATGTTCCTTCCAGAGGTCACCTGTTGAAGAACCAATACCTGCAAGATGATAAAAAGGTGTGCTCAGTTTGAAGGTGTCTTACTCGAAATAATTTGCTTTGTGACAAACATACTATCGTTAAAAAAAACATCCCGTTAAATCCTAGTTAATCATTTCCCTATAACAAGCTTCAATCCACGTGGATTTTATAGAGATGAAAAGAAATGTGATTGTAATGTAACATACACATACTCACACATACTCACACATACATTCATACATACATACATACATACATACATACATACATACATACGTACGTACGTACGTACGTACATACATACATACATACATACATACATACATACATACATACATACATACATACATACATACATACATACATACATACATACGTACATACATAAAACAAATTCTTAACATTTTCTTTTATAATAAATTTAACATCAGTTTTCTCTTTTTTTATAACTGCTAAACTTTTTGTATTTTGGACTAGTTCAGGCTTATTTTTTGTTACATGGGAGCAGTCATTGTATGAGCTTACTTCTTTAGGCGCTTTTTTCCAAAATTTGCATAATTACCACATGCTAACTTTCTGTCCATTATGCATGTTGTCATGCTAACAAACATCACCTAATACCTGTCCCTTACTCTAAAGTACATTATAAATGTAGAGCGCTGTCATCATAATTAGTCTTTCAGTGAAATCCCCATGCTTATTGATAGGCCCGTCCATTGATGGAATAGTAGGAGAACACGATTTCATTTATGATGACTGTTTTTGCGGTTACATAGAGCATCAGATCTTCTCAATTTTCATTTGGTATCCATGAGTTGATATAACCATTCAATATCTACTCCAGAATTTCAAAAAGTTCAAAACGCAGCTGCTCAGATAATCTTTAAAGTAGCTCGATCAGACTACACCACTCCGCTGCATTGTACCCCAATCTGACACTCGGACCAGCGCAGACAGAGGTGAAATGGCAGTGATCTGTAATGGAGAGCACTTTAGACCACTCGGGGCCTCTTCAAACCACAGTAATTAACCGTAGCAGATGTGAAATTGAACTGTAGCAGCCATGGAGCTGAATTAAAGTGTGCTGATAACAGAGTGGATCTCCTTATATATAATATATTAGACGTTGACTAATTTTGGGGTTCGTAAAACCCATTTTATATTTCGGGACTGTAAAGATCAATTGTATATCAGACCCATTTTGGTTGCATAATTTCTCTATTTGAGTGATTTTATTTTACTACATACGTAAAATTCTACATTGTTTACTAGCTGAGAAAACTATATCCATCTTTCAATTGCGAAATCTGTGAATCATTCGTCCCTTGTCTTTGAATTTTGTAACGAAATTTATTGGTAGTTAACATTATTACATTTGTGCGTTCTTGTGTTAATTAATGCAATATTTGGATTACATATACACGCACGTATTTATAATTAATTGCTCATTCAAATAATTTATTATGAAACATTGTATTTATATCAGCGTCAAAAGTTTTCGGTTGTGAATCCGGAAATCACACCCATTATCTTGTTACAATTAGATTGGTTAAAAATACACAAGCATATCACCATACTGATCGTGCTAACAATGTTCGAGTTTAGACGGACGAGTACATCGACGAACATGAGTTAATCAATAACCTTGATCAGAGTTTTTGTTTATATATATTAAAATGGCAACCCAGTCTTACAAATCAAGAATAATAGTTCTTAATTATTTGAGCAAATACAGAAGTAAACTGGAGATTCCAAAATATGTATTAAGTTTGATCAGGGATAGTTTTATGCCGTCATTTACTACTCCAGTATTATTTTAGTTTTCAGTAGCGGCGATTTCTAGTGAATTTTTAGCGTATTTTAAGGCATGTGCTAAGTCTTCTGTACCCCCCCCCCCAAAAAAAAAAAAAAATTAAAAAAAATAAAAACGCGGTTTTCTTTTCCAGGAAAAGAAGCAGTTTGGACAAATCACGTACCAGGATGGAGTTACTGTTATTTGTTAGTGCTTTTGTTCAAAGATTTCAACTTCTGCCACCAGAGAGCATACCGATGAGTATCGAGAAGTATAACAGACACTTTGGTCTGTCTGCGTGGGCTCGAGTCTCAGATTCGGTCAATGTGGGTATTTGAGAAAGTTTGCCAGTAGCTTCTCTTGGGTCGGTGGTTCTTTCTGGGGGATTTCCCGGGTTCTTCCTCCACCATTAATACTGGACGTCATATATAGCCTATCTTGTGTTGAAAAATGGCGTTAAGCAGAACAACAACAACAGCAATATTATAAGTCAACGTCACAAGCCTATGGGGATTTAACTCGTATCACTGGTCAACATGTACACTCAAAACATTCAACTGCAATATAAAATCATTTGGGTACCTAAATATAATAATATTTTGGCAGAGTACAACGGCGATCCTGAAGTGTTCAGACGTTGTAAAAGAACAACAAAAACAGTGTATTATTACGAAGTACAAAACATTTATGCTCTACTAATATCACCGAACATGTGATTATTGATTCACTATTTCAGTAACAAATATGGTAAGAATTGTTTGGATAATTTTGCGATTTTTGGTAGTAAGAAAACTTGTTAATTTTTTTGAGAGAAAACAACTTTCTTTGTGAAAATATAGACAAATGAATAATTAAAGATGTTCGTCCTCCATGACAATTTTATCACAATAATTACATAGTTTTTCCTTAAACAGTGTAGTCTCCCAACGAACAAATTCAATATAAATCTATGACTGGAAGTCTTTAAACAGTGATACTTGTAAATATAGATTCCGAGGTATTAGTAACAAACAGCTATGACCATCTTTGTCTTTTTAACAAAATGGTAACATTTTTCTTTAAGAGAATAGAGTACCGACCATTCGTGTGCAAAGAGGTCATTTAAATTTTCAGTTATCATCCGTTTTGTTCCTTTTGGAGCATTAACAAGTTACATAATTATGTGTCTTGTGTCCTGACAGTTCTGTTAATCATCACTTTGTAAGTATTAGCGTTAGAATTAGTCTAATAAATAAATATTTGATAGAAGGGTATAAATAACGTATCCCATTTACCACTGATACAATATAAATTAAAAATCGTATCATTGGATATGCAAATTTTTAATGATTACGATCCATTCAAATTCCCAAACTTTACATTCAAATAGTACAATGATTAATATAATTTGATCAAAAAGATGAAATTGTGTGTCACTGTGAAGATCGAAGTATCTAATTTTCAAGTAAAGTAGATTCACTGCCTTTCTATCCGATCAAAATTCTACTTATTCTACTTAATTGGTTTAAGAAACTGTCGGTATAAAAAAAATAACACATACATATTTAAATTTAGCACAAATGTAAATCACATTCAGGTGAATTTTAAATTTATATTCGTTAACTTATACTAAAAAAAGCCAATCAATTGTGAAACTGATACTCAATTTCCATATCTCTGAGTATTCGTAAAACAGGTTTAAATTATATTGGCCAGATATTTTAGCCACCAACAAAAATAGTGTCATCGATGTGAGGCAATGTACGAATCCGAGTGCAAATGTCGTTTACTTAACATTATCGAACACATTTTTTTATATGTAATTACGATACATAATATATTAGATTGGGTACAGATATTCACCTTGAAGCACACCTTACTTAAATGAAAAAGTGAATTCTTCTCACGCATTACTGACACAAGATTTGATTATATGATACATATTGCATATGATTCTAACTTTTTGACATTGTTATCGAATAACTTTTATCCACAGCACTACACAATAAAAATTGTCAAAAGTATAAAATCATAAATTAGACATAATTTGTTTTTGGTTTTTTTTTAGGGTTTAACGCAATTTTTCAGCACACGATAGGCTGGCTATACATGGCGGCCAGTATTATTGGTGGAGGAAAAACTCTGGAAAACCCCCGGAAAGAACCACCGACCCACGATAAGCTATTGGCAAGCTTTCTCACATAACTACATTTGCCGAATCTTAGACTCGAACCCACGCACACAGAGGTGAGACTTCAGTGATCCGTAACCGCAAGCGCGTTAGACCACTCGGCCACTCGGGGCCCCGTTGCAAGTTTTTTTTTAAATTACAGTAAGATCGTGAAGACAAAAATGTAATCTAAAGTTGAATAGCCTTACATAATTTCATTTTGATAATCTTTAAGAATTTCATGAAAATCTTAAATCTTCTGAAGTCTTTCTTCAAAAACAGATGTAAAATCATTTGAAAATCATGATAGATCTTTAATTATCAGGTGAGCTACTTTTTCATTATATATTGGTATGATCATTCTTTCAAACCAAGCTTCCGTACTTTGACCCGTGTAAAATATTCCATTGAAAAAATAATAGAAGTGCGCAGGTATATCAGAGGTACATTGAAGATGTTCGGTTAAATATTATGATTTGACAGTGTTTTGTTTATCTTAAGACGACAGAATTCAACAATAATATTTTCTTTTGTTCTCCCAACCTCTCATGTCGTTGACTTGTACAGCTTGATGGAGTGAAGGACTGGGTGACAAGATATGCTTTTTATATACATATAGTCCGTCCGGTAAATATTCTTTATTTTTAATAAATGTATTATTTATTTTATGGGTGTAGTAAAATAAAATCACTAAATACAAATTTTAAACACTTAAAGTGCTTATAAGGACGATTCTATAACTAATGATATTTTAGAACAATTAGTATTTTGATTAATGAACAATGATATTTGGTGTACTCTCCGTGACGGGTTGCAAATTACAAGCAGAATCATTGCCATTGTTTTGAGGTATTGAGGACCTTCAGAACCTTGACCTTGAAGACCTTGCATGAGGAAAATAGTCTAATCGTTTTGGTTACAAGGAACCAGTCATAGTTCTTGATTATGAAACTTGGCAGACACGCAAAATATATCTTCAACGTGAATAAAGCATGCTTTTGCAAAGGTAATAAAGAAGTGAATTTGTCATTCGAACTTCCATGTTTAACTTTTACACATTTTTGAATCATGGCAATAAAGCTACGTGTAAACTCAATAAATACAAACAAAATGTAAAGGCCAAGCGTATTTATATTGATTCCGTTGACTTCATGTAACAAGATCTGGTTAAAAATCTTCTCGTCTTTGTAAGTGCATCATCAGAATCAACCAAGAATGACGTGTGAAACCCGATATCAGTCGATGAAAATAAGTAAATTTTGTCTGATAAAAACCAAACAGCATGACAAACAGGTTAATTTGTCTATTTATTAGACGGACTTAGTTCCACGTATCCAGACATTAACTTTGTTCAAGCGAGCCATAAGGACATTTAATCTATATGCAAATAAACCGAATCGTGAATTGGGGGATTTCTACCAACACACCATTAAACCATGGGAATTCGTCCATTGTCGTATATCACGTCTGCAAACAGGTCATGGTAATCCTTTATACTAATATTTTATGCAGAATCATGGAATAAAGTTAAATGTAGATACAATTTCAAATCTATTATATGTTTAAATAATATCGTAAATGGTTAAATTAACTAATAAGCATTGTATCTAATGTATGGGGTTTTATAACTTGCTATGTTCGGCAAGAATAAGAGTTGATATTCGAACTTGACTGATATTTTGATTCCTTCATTGATACGAAGAGTACAATGAGTCACGAATATATAACAAACGGACAGCCGAAAACTAAGGAGTAATGACGAAAAATATATAAAATATCAAACACTAAAGAACTCTGCACATCCAACCTGGAAATAAGTGAAACTATTTATACAGTTAAGCAAATATGAATAGTTGCTTCATATATCTACAACCTAACGATGTTAACGGAGGCAGTCAGTCAGAATAAAAACAGTACATAATCTCAGCTCATTCACAGTAAACAAATGAAAGGAATACTTTAAAACACGTACACAGACAGTTGTTCCTGGCTTTATCCAAGCAACAGTTGTGACAGACTGGACATGGAAGTACGTTACTTAGTCATTGCTAAAAGAACTAGTTTATGACGAGTTATCATTTGAAAAAAGAGTACTGTCAAAATCAATATCGGACAGTAAATCTAAATGGGTACGATCATACACACCGAATTCACCAACGTTTGTCAGTGTCTGAATTAAGAGAACTATAGAAAGCTATCCAATGATCAACGATAGAAATACATACAAGGTTTGACAGCAAGTACAAATAGCGTCAGATGTAAATCCAATTGGCAGCAACTCGGACTTTAACAAATCGCCAATATATTATTTCAAATGATTGAATAAGAAATGTGTGTGGTGGAGGGAGGAAGAGTCAAACAGTGGCCTTTACGACAGGGTGTGTCGTAAAATTAAAACTATAGTTATATAACGTTGTTGTTTTGGTTTTTTTCTTTTCATTTTTGCTGCTTTGAAAACCATGCTTACATACAATAGCGGAACACCCAAAAGGCGAAAGTATAAACAATTAAAGAATCATAAACTCAAATGGAACAATAACGCCATGTTTTACTTCTGGACAAAGAATGACCTCGTTATGCAATGAAGCGCTGCTGCAGTAAACGGTTTCAAATCAGGAAAAAAATGTGATCTTTTTAAACTTCTGCTACAAAACTATAGATATACATTAACCGAATTTTGTTATTCTCATACCAACTTTTTTTAAAATTCCATTCGTATTACCACCTAAGAAGACAGTTTATGCCTTGTCACTTGCATGCTACTTGTAGGGACCTAGACCGGTCTGGCGTCTGTCTCTAGATTAAATCCAAAACATTGTATCAAAAAGGTTAACGCGGAATGTGGCAAAGCAGCTGGCATGTGGCAGTCCATGAAAAATCTGCTTTAGTTCATTCAGAGACATATTTAATTAATCAGAGCGTAAAACGTCTACCATGTGGGTATACATGATTTGTTTACAAAGTAATTCCTAATACACTGGAGTGCAATATAAAGTGCATGTGAGTGCAATATCTTAAAATACTGAACAATTCTGACAATGTAAAATTAATGAAAGAAAAAAAAAGCATATAATAATAAAAAATATTTCACAATAAAATGCAAGGATATTATGTTCATGTATTAGTTAATTTTAGTATACATAATATTAGTAATTAGTAATTGATAGATAAATGGGTCTCTTAGGTTCAGGCCTTTTCGGACTAGGGTTTTTCAACACTAGTCCATTTTGGCCATGGGTTGTTTTGCTATCAGTCCGTTTTGACTCGTATATACGATATCACCCGTGTATGCGCCGCACATTCAATCCACTTTTTTCTGGCACAGAGGGTCTTTGAGATAAAAAGAGAACCCTTTTGTCCCATCATCAATCAATTTTTTGGTTACATCTATGTGCAACGTAGTGGTCAATATTTGCTGTACTAAAAGTACGATCGTAAGATATATCACATATACATTTACGTAGGGAAATTAAACAATTGAATGGCTAGGCTGAATAGAAAGGATAAATTACGTTCTATCTATTTTTGAACCGCGGAAAATGCCGATCGTTTAAGAAAATTTCCGAATATTATTTTTTTTTCATTTCAAAAAGCGGAATTATACGTCTAATTAAACATTGTAATGGTAGGCATAAATAACAAATGCGGTTTTAGTGACCTAATAATATCACTCGTTTGTTAAATATATGTGGCCAGTGACCTTTAATGAAATTACTTTCGCGCAAGGAGATTTAACTTGGTTCATTGATGCGAGTCTTAGGTTCAACATGCCACCAGTGAGTCAAAATGACATTTAGAGATGTAGATGAAGCATACTGCGTACATGAAGATTTGTACTGACATACCTTAGTTCTATAAATAATTGGCTGTACCCGGATCTCACGCAGCAAGTACTAGTTTTCTACACTTACATGTGATACTACGTTACAATTGAAATTAGCTGTAGCTAAAATTATCTTTGTAGTACTTTTGTTTTGAGTAAGAAAGTAATGAAACCGGAATTAACTAATGATCAGCGTATCTTGTACACAGACTTTGATCAATATGTACATTAAAACAAGAAAGTATAACTGGTTACCCCCTTTTCATAATAGAACAATCCATTATTGTCTAGATTTGCTTTACTGGAGAAGTATAGTATTAAACTAATCGGTGATCTAAAACAAATTCATATTTATCAAGCAAGGGATAGTGGGTCGTAGTGTGACGTTAAAATCAGATCATGAGACTTGCTTTGATTGTATTGGGTAAGTTATCTCGTTGCAGCTCTACAATTATTCTCGGAATGATTTAAATTATATCAAGTTTTGTCTCCACTATATTAGCAGCTGCGATGGCGGTATAGCCATGTAACTTTATTTAAAGTGATTGTAACGGTCTATGCCAAAGTCATATAACCTCGATTATTATTATTATTATTATTATTATTATTATTATTATTATTATTATTATTATTCGCCGTATTCCAAAGAAACATTGGAACCAGATTACAATTTGAAATGTACGTTTATGCCAAGATAATCGCGGGGTTGGGGGTTGGGGCTGGGGTGGAAACGAGAGATGAACGTCAAACGTCAAACCGTTGCGTTCATGTTTTGTGTAACATGTATTTACGTGTGCAGTATCAACTTCAGCATTTCCGTAAAAGTTTTAAATCAAGGGTCACGAATCTTGATAGATACGATCATTTAAAAGAGCTACTCATCTACGGCCAAAGTAGATCACATTAAACGTGTTTTCTCGCTCGATTGATTAGAGAATTTTGCTTTGTTTCTCGTACATCTTTACACAACACGAAATTTAGCAAATGCTTTCAACTTAATTATTAGAACTTTAATGTAGATGGCAATGACCAACATTGCTGATCCAATAATAAACGTTTGGTTAATGCATTTTATTTCAGTTCTAATTAAACTGATTCAAGAGGATGCACACAGCTCGTTGTATGTTATACCTATATTATAGAAATAACATTTTCGCTGGCTGCAGCGCCGTTCACGTTCGATTAAATGAATATTTTATGAAAGTCAGGTTACTTTCATAGAAGTTGTTGTATGCAATCGAATATTTGGTACCACGCCGCCGAACGCTCATTGGGGCAAACGAGACACCAGCTTGTCTAAAGCGCTCGCATTTACCGACATTCTCATCTCACCTCTTTTTGCGAGAGTGCGTTCCTCGGATCGGGTAATGTGGTACGTGGAAAAGTTGCCCGCAGCTTCCCGTGGGTCAATGGATATTACTGGGGTTTATACAGGGTTTTTCCTCCAATGTTATACTGGCAATCATGTACAGCCTAACATGAGCTGGGAAATGGTATTATAAACCATAAATAACAACAATAATAAAACAGCATGCCCACATACTATCATATACGCCCGTTTTAACCTTGATATATCAACGTTTAAAGCACTCACTCTGCTCCTCTGCGCTCCTTGGGTGTTATTCATTTTACCGGGTCACCCAACCAATGTCAGTACTTTCCTGTGTGTTCTCCTGTTTCCCTCACTATTTAAGCTACAACAACAACAAATGACCCACAGAGATCACTTTAGATCACAATACCTAATTCTGAAATGTACGTGAAAAAGAGTACAAGATTTTTTCCCACTAGTTTGATTAAAGGCATACAACCTAAGATTTTCGACTTTTTTGTTCTTCCAAATGCATGGTATTATGAAAGGTATAGTAGAAATAATGAGTAATTACAGGTCATTCAGTTTCAAAAAATGTACAACTGTAAGTTTAATCAATGAAAATATAACGATTTTCTGCACGGATTGCTTATTAATTATGCAGAAACGGAATTTACCGATATTCTCCGAAGTCGCAGAGTCCCGTGTCGCGCGTCAACTAATATGGAAGTCGAGTTTTGCATGTGTTTCTCTTTTGATGTAATTATTGCCTTATTCTTCGTATTTTTGCGTCTGTCATTCTCCTTAGTTCTTTATGTTCACCCACAATATATGTATTGCTTATAGATTTCTCATTATATATGATAAATTACAAGAAGTAGGCAAAAAAGTCAATATGATGGAGTATCGTGACAATAAAGGGTTCCTTTAAGGGGCCATTCTTGAAATTACCATTCCGTATTACTTGTGTTTGTGAGATTTTTGTGTTACGTTGTAAGATAAGTGTAAGTGTTAAGTTGTAAGATAAACCAACTAAATATATGATAATTTGTATCATTGTAATCAGAACCACTATTAAAAGGTCTCGCTAAAGTCGCTTCTCAGGCTCAGAATAAAGTTGATTTTCTTGTACATTTGCATTACCACCTCACGTTCACGTATCCGATAGTCGATGTGATTTGCGCATTTGTTTGTATATATACAGGTTTGCTTAATTGCATATCACAAAAATCAATATTTACCCACATAACATTTAATGCATTTATTTTATTAAAATTATATTTTACTGACAATTTGTTAAAAAAATTCTGCAGGACTTCCACCTGGTTGTTTTAGATGAAGTTGTGCTCCTTGTTGCACAGAGGTACACCACTCCCTCGATAACTCGCGCACATCGAGGTCCAAAAACATCGATCGCACTATATGTGAGGCACGAGTTATTGAGGGACCTATAATAACAAAAGGATCGATACAAAGGCAAATAGGTGGGTGGGTGGCAGATTTTTTTTAGTTTTAAATACTCACTGTATAATCGTGCTGTGATTAACTGTGAATAAATATCTCTTCATAACGGTGTAGTTTTTTTTTTACACACACACACACACACACACACACACACACACATATATACACCTGGTAGCATGACCCCTGCACTGCTGAGTTTGATATGTTTATCTGAGCCAGTTTTGCCTTGTACTTTGAAGTACTTAGTACATGATATATACTAATCAGTATATATATATATATATATATATATATATATATATATATATATATATATATATATATATATATATATATATATATATATATATATATATATATATATATATATATATATATATATATATATATATATGTGTGTGAGTGTGTGTGTGTGTGTGTGTTTGTGTGTGTGTGTGTGTAAAAAAATAAAACTAAACCGTTATGAAGAGATATTTATTTACAGTTAATCACAGCACGATTGAAAAGTGAGTATTAAAAGCTAAAAATTCTGCCACCCACCCACCCTTTTGCCTTTGTATCGATCCTATTGTTATTACAGTCAGCAGAATTTTTTTTAAATTGTCATTAAAATATAATCCTAATAAAATAAATTCATTAAATGTTATGTGGGAAAATATTAATTTTGTGTTATGCAAAAATGTACAAGAAAATCAGCTTTATTCTGAGCCTAAGAAGCGACTTTAGCGAGACCTTTTAATAGCGGTTCTGATTACAATGATACAAATTATCATATTTTTAGTTGGTTTATCTTACAACGTAACACAATCTCACACACACACAAGTAATACGGAATGGTAATTTCAAGAATGACCCCTTAAAAGAACCCTTTATTGTCACGATACTCCATCATATTGACTTTTTTGCCTACTTCTTGTAATTTATCATATATAATGAGAAATCTGTAAGCAATACATATATTGTGGGTGAATATAAAGAACAAAGGAGAAGGACAGACGCAGAAATACGAAGAATAAGGCAATAATTACATCAAAAGAGAAACACATACAGACCTCGACTTCCATATTAGTTGACGCGCGACACGTGACACTGCGACTTCGCAGAATATCGGTAAATTTCGTTTCTGCATAATTAATAAGTGATCGGTACAGAAAATCGATATATTTTCATTGATTAAACTTACAGTTGTACATTTTACGAAATTGAATGACGTGTAATTACTCATTATTTCTACTCTACTTTTCATAATATCATGCATTTGGAAGAACAAAAAAGTCGAAAATCTTAGGTTGTATGCCTTTAAAAGTTAATACAACTGATATACTATTTGTTATTTATGCAATACTGTGCTCATAAAGTAATCGGACATACTTCTTTTTATTGTATACACGTTTTCTTGTAAACGTATATACTGCTAATATTTTTATAAGAAACAATAGATGAGATATGTCAGATATTGGCCTCGTTGTGCGACACATGCGAGCTTGCACGCCTAGAAAAATAATTAAATTGATAAGATATTATTGTAATTTACAGAAGGCGTTACATACACGCACACACACACACACACACACACACACACATATATATATATATATATATATATATATATATATATATATATATATATATATATATATATATATATATATATATATAAATAATTCTCAGGATTAAAACTAAATGTTTTTTCTTGAACCACTTGATACGTCTTTCGTAATTCAATGAAATGTGTCTGTCTGCCTGTTGTGTTGTGGATGACATCATGTTTTGTTATTTATTCAATTTTCAGTGATTCTAGTATCTCAGAGTAGACATGTTTACTCGTGCCCGGATTTGACTTTAGTACCTTCCGGGTATGCTTGCTCTCTCTCTCTCTCTCTCTCTCTCTCTCTCTCTCTCTCTCTCTCTCTCTCTATATATATATATATATATATATATATATATATATATATATATATATATATATATATATATATATATATATATATATGCATACATACATTAAAATTAAAATGTTATTTAAAGTGCTGGTATAAAGCAGTTTGATATACCAGTACTACTGGTATATCAAATTGTAATCCGCCCATGGTGCAATAATATGCATATATAATTTTTTTAGAGATGACCTGCAGTTGATTCTAGATCAAGGATGAATTTCTACACATTGATCATTATTGACGCAGGAAAATAACGATATAAATTAATAATGCTCTTTTTCTATTTTAATTTTAATATAGTACACATTTTTAACACAATCCTTTTGATTCCCCCCCCCCCCATTCATAACGAACAAACTACGCAGAAATGTGGAGTGAGAGAGAAAATAAATTTGTGCTGGATTAAACCGTTGAAATAAAAAGTACACCGATTAATATATAAGAATATGGATAATGATACGTGTGAACTTTCCTTGGGATTTATCAACACTGTTTATAAATGATACAAAGTTGTAAACATTGTCAACATTATACAATACGTTTCTAGGTTACGTGGTACTCATATAATGTGCTGTATTGAATGTTTTGTTATTGTTTTTGCTTCTTATACATACTATAATGTTCTTATTATCGATTATTATTAATTAAATATAAAATATCGAAATACGTGCTAAAATCTATGAAATTACGAACTTAGAGGATTTTAGTTTGTGTCATCCAGGTATATCTCTGCAGCTATGAAAGATGGTATAGTTAAGCCAAACAGACGAGAGAGAGAGAGAGAGAGAGAGAGAGAGAGAGAGAGAGAGAGAGAGAGAGAGAGAGAGAGAGAGAGAGAGAGAGAAGAGAGAGAGTTTGGTCTCTTGTACTGTTACTAGAGATCACCTGTAAATATACGAAAAACATTTACCTACTTCTTGTTGGTTCGTCATTTCACTTAGTTTTTATATTCCACTTTAATTAACATGAGCCCGTAGATTAATAGATTAGCGTTCATGTGAATGGCATACCTAACCAAGTATTTGTAGTGCTCTACTTTTATTATTAAAATAATAATCTGTCATGTTTAAATCATAAGTGTGTATTATATTGATTTAATAACTCTGAAGAAAAAAGAAACGAATAAATAAAACAATTAGCTGATCAATATGCAAAGGTGATTGTAAATAGCCACAAAAGGCATAGAACTACATTTTGTAGCTGACACACTCAGGAATGTGAGGAGTTCACTCAGTACAAAGCTGCCTGTAGTAAGAAGTCAAACTCCGTTCAAACGGCAAATACAGGTAGTCGTATGTGATACATGTATAAATAAAATATATGTACAGCATGTACGCTGTATCAATGATACATCACTCGTTGTATAATTTTTTCAATAAAAGGAAACTCGGGCAAGTCTCGTTTCTTTTTTGATGAAAAATGTATACATCTTGTGGTCTATCATTGTTACAGCGTGTATACCATATATATGGTATATATATTATATATATATGATAATATTTACAGTTGTAACATTCAGTTTGGAATAAAGTTAAGGACAATATTATTCAGTTTGTAATGAAATTATGGACATTATATTAGTTTAACATTCTGTGTAGAATGAAGTTTATTTGTAAGGGTATCGATCGGTCTTGAGAAGAAGACTCTTCCGCAAAAAGTGTTCATTTTATCGTAAATCTGTCCCGACATTAATTACTACTTACAGTGACTGTAACTTAATTCGAAAATAATTTGGATAGTGGCATATTTTTATTACTTTTATTAGTTCAGGTTTTACAGTAAGCATGATCTGTTTTACCTGTAACAGATACATCTCTAAGTCTTTCCTTTCTACATCTCAATTGCTTGCCAACCCTGCTCGTGGATTCTACATTCACACTGAAGTCGCAACGAGCAACTACAATGAATTGACGGTAAGAAGATGCACAGAACCAGAGGCGTAGCTAGGTGGGGGCAAGGGGGTACATATGTCCCGGGCGCCAAGGTACAGGGGCGCCAAAATGAGGCTTACAACGTTACATTATAATAAGTAAACAAGGGTAATAAATCGGTCATAAGATCGCTGGGGCGCCAATTTTATAGTTTGTCCCCGGGCGCAAAATATCATAGCTACGCCTCTGCACAGAACGTTAGACTTTATCATTGCCAACTATTTCATCTTTAATGTCTGAATGTATCAATGGACTTGAATATCTGCCTTCCTAACGTAAAAATAAACACTTTGATCATCAATGCCAGCGAGTTCATCTTTAATATCTGAAAAGATAATTTAAATTTCAAATTTAAAGCATACATAGAACATTTTTATATTAAGTTTTACATATCATGAACGTTTAATACTTTTTTTGAATAGTTTCAAGGAAATTTTTTTGCTGAATGTGGAATTCATGCAAACGATTTTTTTGCTTATGACAGAATGTTATCATTTTTGAGATGAAAAATAGAAAGTCTAATCTCTAAACTATTGTAATTCAATTGAAGCTGTGAAGCCTAAAACTATTTCCCTTATTTTGTTTTGCTTTATTCACTTTTATGGAAACCTTTGAAATAATGCATGGTTGAATTTTATGAAATGTCTTTATCATCATCGTAACCATTATATATATATATATATATATATATATATATATATATATATATATATATATATATATATATATATATATATATATATATATATATATGGTCTTATGCAATCTTTCAGAAAACTTACATTGTTAATGAGCAGAAGAGCAATGGTGGACCAGCCACCGTGGGTATGGTGTTCAGGCATATTGTCTTTGACGATTACGTCAATAGGAATTTGACATCAACTGTTCTGAGCCATATAAGGAATGACCTTGAAGCTGTGAAGGCTGCAGGTGTTTTGGCTATTTTGAGGTTCAGCTATACTGTTACATATGTAGGTATATTTGATCTGGCCTGCGAATGATGTTACATAAATTAATTCCTTGTGCTTTACTTTGACTGCACGTGAATTCAATTTTGACCAGACTTTGTCTCGATAAATTTAAGATACTATTAGTATTTTTGGTTACAGTTCTTAATATTTTTTCTTTTTAAATTTCTTCTTTTCTGATGTGTGGATAAATTGTCGCCACATACATAAATAGTTCATAAACAAGCCTCCTCTAAGAATTAAAACACCGGTTCTTCTCTTTAGTTTTAGCAGCATGGTTACAAGGATACGTAATGGTCACATGACAATATCAGCTACATCATTTCAGCCACAAAGAGCACATTGTTACTATTATTAGACAATGCAACATGTTACGGGCATTCCTAACGGAAAGCAAACATATGTATTAGATAAATATAAAGTAATGATAACGCAGACTAAACTAGATATTCACAGCTTGACAAATTGTATTTGCAGAGTATATCGTTATCCAGTAGATAAAGTAAGCTTGCAATTTATTATCTTTGCCCTGTCATTTTTTACGTGGAATTTTGGGGAGTGGGGGGTAGTAAAGGGACACAAAGTAAGCTATATATCTGTGAGTGTTGGTGGCGACGTAGACAGTTGCGGCAGCGGCAACGACGTCGTGACTATCAATATCGTCAAGCTTGTGCGATTTTGAAAGTCATATACTGTATTAGTTATTGCATTGAACTTGCGCTTACGTTCAAAACTAATAAGAATATAACTTTTTATGTCTGGGCTGCTGGTGGCTCGTCTGTGTTATCAAAACAGCTTTTACAACACAGATACAGCATTTTGTGGACAACCTCTTTTTTTATAACGAGATGTACGAAATTTCAATTTCAGTTATTGAAGGAAGGAAAATGTATGCAAATAATATAAAGTATATAAAATCTTAACGTTAGTTAACATTGTGGTGTTTTATCACAGTTTACTGCATTACGATAACATTTTATTAGATTATTCACTTCAATCCAGATAGAACTCAAAATGTCCGCATTGAATTAACTTGTATTATCTTATTTGTACCGGTTATAAAATGTTTTACGACTCTATGATCACAAACTAAGTAACAAAAAGAATAAAACCCAACACGTTTTGTAAAACTTGAAAAACAGCAGTTTAATTTTCAATGTTATAAATGAAAATGTGAGAAGAACTTACAGAAATATGAAGCGAATCGAAAACATTATCCTGATAAAGTTCCATGAAGGTCGAAACGGGTGAAAAATTCAGTATCAATTTCAAAGCCAGAAATGTACTGGTAAGCCAACAATCGTGACGATGTCAAAGTGGTGTTGTCCAGAACTCCTTTGAATAATTTGCAGAATTATCATTAGCCCCCCCCCCCACCCCACCCATACACACACAGAGAAATGAGTAATTTCTAACTCCAATGAACAATCGAAACAAGTTTTACCTCTCAGAAAAGATCTAAGTACAATATAAAACACGTCTTTAGACTTGATGTTCTAATGAACACAAAAAAGAAAAATGACTCCAAGTAGGAATAAAATTTGATTGCTCAGTTCTGTCCTTATTTATACCTTCTATGAACAATACATTTCACAACATAGCCACACATCACAGATCATACTGCTCATTCTAACATTTCAAAATACCCATTCTCAACCAAAGGGAAATTAATTAATTCTTTTAGAACCGCCCTAACCTCAAAAAGTCAACGAGAAATTAATCCAAATTTATCACCAAGTTAGTAAAAATTACAAAAATTATATTACACAATGTGCCATGAGTTACAAAAAGATGCATATAAACAGCAAATGTTAAGGACATTTTTCTAATCCAATGATCAGAACAAAATCTAATTAAAACCCGCCAGGGCATAGACCGCCATGAAAACAATATCTCCTTTAATACAAACTAACTAAACGAAACGGATCATTTTCTTTGTAGAACAATGCACCTCCATACGGGGATGGGAACAAAATAACGATATTGAGCCACATTGAAAGCCTAAAGCCCATCTTCCGTGACTATCAGGGTGTGGTAGCAGTGCTGCAAGCAGGATTCATCGGAGTCTGGGGTGAGTTAAGGCTTAACTTCCTTCCTTGTTGTTTCCAATGAGATGAATGTCTTGCTTTTGGTACATAATACTTATAGAATATTTCGACATATAACTTCATTGAAGGTTGTCAATATTTAGGATAGGAAAAATCTTAATATCGATGCTTTTGATAAAAAATACTTATTATCAGAATACATTTGAATCCATATTAGTGCATCATAGTAAAAAGCAAAAAAACAGAGGCAGAAATTCTAAATGCAACTTCTTCGAAGTTAAGATGTCCAAATATCTCAGAAGGAATCGTTCACGATATTTGTGTTCTTAAAGATTACTGTTCAATATGTATCGTGTCCACTTTATCTTATGCATTAATTTTAGTTAATTTGATCATTTGCAGGTGAATGGTACTATAGTGATAATTTTGGGGTTCCTGGGAATGGTCTTAGTGCGCAGAATCTTCAAGACCGGAAGGACGTGTTGGATGCTCTCATTACGGCAGTACCGGAAACAATGTAAGCATGAGGATGTAGGAATTTTAAGATCATGTCAAAACCAGAAAATTAGATCAATTAATAGTTTTGAATAACACACACGATCGCCTGTTTATTCCTTTTTAAATTTCATTTTCATTAAACGGCTAGTTTGAATAGTTTCATTTAAGAGGCACTTGAAGAATATCGTAAATTCCTACGGCCTGTGTGAAATACAATTAATTAATGTTAAACCCTTGTAGACCAGCCAATTCTTTCCTGAATAGCGACACAAGGAGTCATAACATGACACCAGTTTCTTATATAACGTGTTTTATGGATATGTAGATGTAAAATAGTTGTGCAAAAGCAACCATAAACACTTCTATATGGTTGACATTTGAGCGCCTTTTCACTTTTCATCACTCAATGGTCACAATTCACAACTTTTGTTTCCAAGAGATTCGTGGCGAGAAAACTATATTAATAATATTTTTGCCAAGTAACGAATATTTCTTTTAATGTTCTGCTCAAACACTGAGTAAGTAGGGTAACAGGGAGACTGACACTATATCTGCCACGCCAAAAATTTATAATGATGCTGCAATTTGTTGAGAAAAAAACAACTAATTAGCAATTTTTGCATCGATAATAGAGATTTGCCTATTCTTGAAACAACTGCAAGAATCACCATTTGTCAAATCAAATCGTAAAAGTAAAAAGAGTGGAAGGTGTTTGCAGATAGGTTTAGATTCTGTTTTCCTAATCTAGCACGATATGTGTTGTGCTACCAAACTGCGAGATCCATCTTCCGAGAAAATAACTTTTACCAAAATACTTTCAAGCGATATTAATATGTTATTTCAGACGTATTTATCGTGTTTTTCTTCTCAGACAAATCGAAGTGAGGACACCGAGTTACAAATATGGCATATATGGGCTAACCCCAACCATGTATTCTGATGTACAAAACCGTACATCAAAGTCCCGAGTTGGTAAGTTCGTACATTGGTTGCTTTGAAATGCTTCGGCCTACTTAATATGTGTGCCATTGCTTTTATTAACACCTTTGGTGGAAAGTAATTGTTTATAGATTGTAATACAAGAGTCACAATATCGCAAGTTGTCAAAACATTTATTTTAAATGTTATTTGGGAGTTAAGTTTTTCTGCTTGGGAGATGCTTTGTTGTGTCTCTTTATTATAGTTCTATTGTTGGGTCTCTTTATGATAGTTCTATTGTTGTGTTTCTTTAGGATAGTTCTATTGTTTAGTCTCTTTAGGATAGTTCTATTGTTGGGTCTCTTTAGGATAGTTCTATTGTTGGGTCTCTTTAGGATAGTTCTATTGTTGGGTCTCTTTGGGATAGTTCTATTGTTGAGTCTCACATGGATAGTTTTATTGTTGGGTCTCACAAGGATAGTTCTATATAGTACGAAATTGTATTAGTTCAGAAAGTTATCCTCTAGAAAAATCAATAACTACATTTGAAATGTCTGCTGCCATCTGATTTATCTCGCCATATAACGATAACTTTAAATTTCTTTCTATTTGTACATGGATTATTCAAGATCTTACATATTAAAGCAAGATAAGCTGAACGTATTCTAATGCAAAATATTTTTCTCATATTCACTGCAGATTGCATCATTAGGTTTTAAAACATGTAAAATAATGTTTAAAATTATAATTTTCTGATGATAGCTTGATATAATAAGTTACAAATTAACCTAACTAGTTCATTATCTGTTGCATAACATCGCTAATTGTGAGTAAAGACATGTTATAAAGGCAAATGTAAATCAGACCATTGTTTTAATTTTCTTCTTCTTGAAAAGGACATCACAATGATTGCTTCTTGGCCAGTTCTACTGATTTTGGAACTTATCAGAACAAGGCAGTTGAGTATCCCTATCTCAGCGAGGACACCAAGTACACATTCATGGTCGGAGAGACTTGTTCTCTGTCGAGTGAATCAAGGTACTATAGGAATGATACTAACAACATATTATTGGGCAGATAATATAAATGTGAACAATGAAATGATAATAACAACATAATATTGGGCAGATAATATAACTTTGAACAATGAAATGTTATTAACAACATAATATTGGGCAGATAATATAACTTTGAACAATGAAAGGCTAATGAGTTATCATGTGCAGAAATCAATAAACTTTAAGCGCTTATAGCTGCTTGCACTCCAGATTTATATATCTCGGTCTTAAACACTCCAGATTTATATACTTCGGTCTTAAACACTCCAGATTTATATATCTCGGTCTTAAAGACTCCAGATTTATTTAACTCGGTCTTAAACACCCCAGATTTATATAACTCGGTCTTAAACACTCCAGATTTATATAACTCGGTCTTAAACACCCCAGATTTATATAGCTCGGTCTTAAACACCCCAGATTTATATAACTCGGTCTTAAACACTCCAGATTTATATAACTCGGTCTTAAACATCCCAGATTTATATAGCTCGGTCTTAAACACTCCAGATTTATATACCTCGGTCTTAAACACTCCAGATTTATATAATTCGGTCTTAAACACCCCAGATTTATATAACTCGGTCTTAAACACTCCAGATTTATATACCTCGGTCTTAAACACTCCAGATTTATATAACTCGGTCTTAAACACTCCAGATTCATATAACTCGGTCTTAAACACCCCAGATGTATATAACTCGGTCTTAAAAAGAGATTTCCGATAACCCTTATTTTATTTTGCACATATCAATTATGTTATACCTTCATCATGGATATATTAAAATTCATGTCGTTACAGACTGAAAGCTCAGAGCGGAACAAAACATGACAATAAATACGAGAGAGAGAGAGAGAGAGAGAGAGAGAGAGAGAGAGAGAGAGAGAGAGAGAGAGAGAGAGAGAGAGAAGTGACAAGGGAATATCTACAAACATATGTTGATTCTCTTCCATAATTTTCCAAGCAACATGTTTAGAAATTGAGATATTTTCATTGTTCACCATCCAGATAAATGTGATTGGAGATGTTACGACGTTTTAGAGTTTTAAATATTTTACCGCATTTGCTAAACACATATTATTTCCAATGTAATATTTTGAAGTTCTTCAGAAGAAACTAAAACTCATCTTTAGGGTCTTGATCGATCAAATTTTCTATCTAAACAATAAATTATTGACTGAACAGAAAAAGATAATCGGTCTCACGCATGCAAGTCCTAAACCACACAGAGAAACAATACAATTGGCATCCACGCTGCATGCCTCAAATGCATATCTTGACTTTAATTGGCATCTCTGCTTAGCATACTTACTTCTATACATTCCAGGTGTCTTCTAGAAAATCAGTGATAAATGACAGAGGGAATTTAAGTATGTGGTGAAATGTCATGAAAGATGAATAAAAGATGTGAAAGTTATAAAGGTTTAAAAATATTTGTTATCTAGTTCACCCCGTATTTGTCATCCACTCTGCCTATGATTATCTGCTTGCCCTATCCCCATGTAATGATCTAATGGGTCCATGACATGCCGCTTTTGCGACACACATTGGGAAACAAAATATATGTTAACACCAAGATCAGTGTTGAGATTGGTCAGCGAGACAATTTAATTTCTTAATGCGCTAGTCGACTGAAAGCAACTGTTTCAATGTGAAATATCAATTTTCTGTCAATGTGACTTTGCCTTTTGTCTGGTTAATTGTATTAGTTTTATATGTGTTCACTTAAAAATGAGATACTATTCTTCACTTAGACACCAATGCAGCACAGCTCTGAGCGAACTGAAGATGTTCCACTGGTCCTCGTTGAATATCCTGTACAACCCGCTGGTCATTCAGTACTGGAAAAACAACGGATGTTTTACTACTATTAATCAGGGGTTAGGATACAGGCTGAAATTGAAATCCGTGAGTATTCAGTAATTAGGTAACATTATTTAAGATTTATCTGATGCGTGTGTAACGCCATAAATTGCAAACAACTAGCACGAACTGTAATCGAAAATAATTTAATATTTGTATGTTTTTACCCTCGTACCAAGTATCCTTTCTGCCAGTAAACATTTAACGCATTTGTCATTGCAAGCAAGTCAAAATTGTGACTTTTCGCAATGACCTGATATCGTCGTATTAAAAAGCTATCCGTCCTCATAAAATATTAGACGTGGCTAATGGCTTTTTATTGCTTAAAATGTGAATCTATCTCGCTTGTAATTTCAATAATGCTAATGAATGGGATCCGATTAAATTTAATGCTGACGTAAGAAAAATATTGTAAAGCTTTACATACAATCCACTATGCTAATTGAAGTGTCATACATGTTATAGCCTTCGATAAGAGAAAATAAACTATCGTTTGAAATTAAATTTGTACAAGCTGGTGATAATAATAATAATAATAATAATAATAATAATAATAATAATAATAATAATAATAATGAGGACTTTGTATAGCGCCTAATCTTTCGAAGCTCTAAGCGCTTTACACCATCAATAATGATATGACTACACTATAGAACAACAAATGACAAAAACAATGAAATTGGAAAACATGAAAACATGCTGAAAACATATAAGATACAAAACATGATTAGGTCGCTAAGTTTGTCCCTGCAGTCGAAACAGATGAGTCTTAAGAGCACTCTTAAAAGGGACCACTGTGTCTTTGTGTCTAATTTCAATGTGCAATTCGTTCGACGTCGCCGGGCCCTGGTGTGCAAACGAACGTTGTCCATATGAATTTGTTTTCACCTTGGGAACAATGAGTATACGATTATCAGAAGAAGAGCGTAAGGATCTAGCTGGTGTATACACATGGGTGAGGCTGGATAGGTATGTTGGACTGGAGTCTGTCATTGAAACATAGCACAGAGAACAAATTTTGTGTTTGATTCTGTATAAAATTGATAGCCAATGTAGGGTACAGAGCAGTGGTGAGGTGTGCTCTGATTGAGGTATTCTAAAGATGATCCGCGCAGCTGTGTTTTGAACTTTTTGAAGTTTCTGGAGTAAATATTGTGACGAACCAGACAGAATTGAGTTACAATAGTCCAGTCTTGAAAGTACTAATAAACACACAATTGTTTTAGTGGCATCAACTGAAAGATATTTACGAATGGAACTGATGCGTCTCAATTCAAGATATGCAGCCTTGTATATATGTTCATGACATCTTGGTGCAATGATAGCTTATGTTATAATCGCATTTCCTATCTCACGGTGCATACTTTTACGTAAATGATATATTAAGATTTCGGAAAATGTACGCTAGTTAATATTTATTGATAGAACCATTCAACTTGCATTGAACTATCTATATATGACTATTTATGATCTAGCTTATAAAACCTGCATAGCTTCAACTGATAATTTTTCGACCATCTGATCTCGACAATAATATCACCATCAAGTGCATTTCAATTTTCTATCACTACAGTTCGAAGAACTGGAACTTCTTGGTGACGTCACATGGATAATGCCATCAATAATCTAGAAAACAGGGCCGGCGCTTCTGCTTAGCGAACTAGGCAATCGCCTAGGGCGCTGGACTAAGGGTTTATTTCATGATGGACGGTTGGGGGAGGGCGTGAGTGGAAGAGGGGCGCAGATATCTGATCTCGCATGTGGCACCAAAATGCCTTGCACCGGCGCTGCTAGAAAATGTAACATTAGTTACGGAATATACAGAAATGTTCTATTTGTTCATGATTGCAAAATTCATACAGCAAAAATAAATCCAACACTATTTTGCCAACGTTTAAATATATTGTAATATACCCGCCAGTTTGTCATTCATTAATGGCATACGCTAAGAGTATTGTCAATACAGTTCTGGCAAACTATATTTTATCGTATGTGACGTCAGCGAATTATCAAGGATGCTTCGCGTCTCGCCAAATATGCTAATATCACATTCACACTCGATAGGATGTACACCATCATATACGAGTAATCAGATGAAATCCAATGCACTGACAACATATTTTTACTATCATCATAGATTGTGGTGCCATACGCTACAGATGGAACAATATGTCTAAAATTGACATTAGTCAACGATGGATTTGCGGCACCAATCAGACACTATGATATTAACATAGTTCTTGTGTCATCAACTGGGTAAGTACAAAGCATGGAATGACCACTGAATAAATGTATTTTGTGAATCACGCAAAGCGAAAGCCCAAAAGCATGAAATTTAACGTGCATTTTGTTGTGCAAGAATTTCCAGGAAATAAGATACATGCGTTTCAAATCAAATATCATTTACAGAACCATGAAAATAAGTACGAATTGCAAGAACAGTGTTTCTGATACTAATTGAGTATCGGTTTGTTTCTACAATGCAAATCAAATACATATTTTACAATTGCATATGATTTCATCCCTTTATCTGAACTCCTTTTCGAGTTATGTAATGGCAACTAGAGAAATATATCATGATCACGTTAAGCTATCTATTCAGAACCACATGATCAAAAGCCTAACATTGAGCAAAGCTATTTTCCCAAGATTTGTAGACACGACTATGTATTTCTCATCTGAAAACTAAAACTGTTCACGTGTTGTTTTTGTTTTTTCGGTTCCGATATATTGTATCGAGCTCTTGTACTTTTTCCTGCGAACTGTTGAATAACAATTAAGCTGAGCCCGGTAGCCGCTGTATATTAATTGGTATAACGGTGGCAACATTCATGTGTCCTTGGGATATGCGTTTGCTAAGAATGCCTCAGGATGCTGTAGTCAGTAATACAACGAAAATGCCTCATTCGGACATCAGTGGTTATTTGCTTCTGAAGTAAAAATAGAAGGAAAATAAAATTTCCTCTAAAACATAATTCTGCCATGATTTATGAAGTTTAAATAGATTTGCAAATGTAATGGCCTTCAGAAACTATAAGAAAGGAAATACAGAGGCAGAAAGAGGCATTAAGCAGAAAAAGAACGTAACCGTATTTCAATTCATCGTACTTTTAATAAAATACATTATTTGGAAACACGAGGTTTCTTTGATTCGCAGAGATGTCAGTTTTAATGGAAGATAATATATTTGTACTTGCTGTGTTTAACAAAACGTTTAGAATTGGATCTCTAACAAAAGGTACAATCTGTTTCCTGAAAACGTTATTCACGAATGACAATGATTACAGCGTCAAACTATTCTATGTTGAATTTAGTCAGATGTTAAAATTGTCTCTAGCCAACAAAAAAAAAAGATACAAAATGTCAATAATTATTTAAAAAATTCTGACTAAGAAATGGTGCCTGTTTTGCTGTCAATACATTAGAATACACTATTTGAATGGCCTTCAATGTGAAACTGAAGCTTTGTTTAAAACACACACACACACACACACACACACACATATATATATATATATATATATATATATATATATATATATATATATATATATATATATATATATATATATGTGTGTGTGTGTGTGTGTGTGTGTGTGTGTATGTATGTGCGTGCGTGCGTGCATGCGTGTGTGTATGTAATGGCTGAACTCATCAAAGGCTGTTAACTCAGAACTTTGCCAGCTTAGATTATATTGCATTTGAAATCATTAACTGTCATTTGTTACGAAAACTAAAACCTTTAGCAATTTAATTATGCAGGACTTTGTACAGAACGCAAAGTTTACTCATTGCCGATTCAAGAACATGGCTACCAGGTTCTGGTCACGTGATTACTGGAAGTGCTCGACTGCCGTGTGGTATACTTGCTGGATCATACAAGGTGATATGAAGATTTCAGTAATATTAAACAAAATAAACATTTTTATTTCAATGTCACCTATTTTGTTGAAATGTTTACTTATCACATCTTCTGATTAGGAATCGGTAAAATTCCAAGGAGAAATGAAGATTTCGAGTTTTATACAGTTCATTATCAAACTGTTAACAAGCTTCCATTTTAGGGATTATTATGAGCTAATTTCTTTGACAATGCTAATACTTACTATGCATGCATACATTTACTAAAGTCTACCCGTCTTTAGCTTGTTAATTTTGAAGCAAACAGAAGCCCGTCAACCGGACAGTAAACGTAAATGAATGTTGTCAAAATATGCACCTGATTGATTTGATAATCATGCTTGATCTCGTACTTGAACATGACAACCAGCTGGATTCAAAATCGTGTATTTAAGGGTTTCATATTTGATTGTTGTTATTGTAGATCGGTTGTAATATTCCACATCTTGTTTGTAATTGTTGTACTATTAAAATTGAAGAATGCCATAGAGACAAAGTGATTTATTTTCTAGTAAATGATGTTAAAGAACCCAGTTGTGAAGAGAAAGATTGAGACAAATTCTAGGATATGAAGGATAATGACGTTCATTTCAATATTGCAGGTATACATTGAATTATCTGACAAATTGGTTGCTGGAAACAAAGCATACAACTTATTGCTGGCTAACACGGGAGTTCCAGACACTTCTCTGAGGTTAAATTATTTACAACATTCCATACAGGTAGGCACTTTCTGGAAAGGTGTCATGAATTATGCATTTCCCAATGTAGATTGTTTTTATCATTTTAACCTAACATATATTGCAAAATTATACTTTAGTATATCTAGAAGAAGATCACATTTAGGCTAGATTCATTCTTGAAATACTGTCTTCTGCTGATAGAGGTTAAATTATATTTAAATAATTTATAGACTTAGTCATGACAATTGTAAAGTAATGAAATTTATATTATGACCTGTAAAAAGTGATGAAAAGCCAAAACAATTATATGCCAGTATTTTTCACATCTTGTCTTAGAACTTGATAATTTACAAAACTGATTTCTGTCAGATTGCTTGACCGTTGAATGGTAAGATGATTACTTATAAACATAGGTGTATACTGTATCTCCTTTTGGAAATCCCAAGAGTAAGAACAGTCGAGTATAGATTACCTCCTGATCAGTAGAGATTACAGTTTGTACGGCATAGATTACAGTCTGTATAGAATAGATCAGAATCTATCAAGCATACATTACAGTATGTACGGTATAGATTACAGTCTGTCTAGAATAGATCATAATCTATCAAGCATACATTACAGTATGTACGGTATAGATTCCAGTCTGTCTAGAATAGATCACAATCGATCAAGTATATATTACAGTCTGTACAGTGTATAGTACAGTCTGTATATAATAGATCAGAACCTATCAAGTATACATTACAGTCTGTACGGTGTACATTACAGTCTGTACGGTGTACATTACAGTCTGTACAGTATAAATCAGAATCTATCAAGTATAAAGTACAGTATGTACGGTGTAGATTACAGTACGATTAGTATCGATCCCAATTAATCAAGTATAGATTACAGTCTGTACGGTGTATACTACAGTCTGTATGGTATAGATCACAATCAATCAATTGTACAATAGTCTGTAACCTCAAGTACAATTTACATTTGGCGGAATGTGGCTCTCTAACTCAACTTTCCTTACGAAATACCATTTTCCTCCTCCGCATCCAGAGATTGGATACTTGTAGATACCTCGATAACATCCTACAGAAACATCGGTGGAGGTATAAATTAGAACAGACGTGATAGCCTTTGTTACACTGTTTACCAATCTGGACTTTCTCGTCAACAAGGAAATCTCCGACCTAGTACAACCTAAACGATATGTTCACCTCGGTATGAAGTTCAATACACAGGCAAATGTAGTTAATCTTCCTCAGAAACAGGCATTAAAACTCCGAACCATGGTGGCTTCTTTACTTTCAAGGAACATTCTCTCCGCACGGGAATTCATTCTCCTACTAGGCATGCTCAGTGCAGCATTGGATCAGATTGTCCCAGTTCGCCTATGTGCCCATTGCAAATGATTTTTATGCTCCAGTGGAGTCCAAAAGTGTGCCCTCTGTCCCTATCCCACACCACCTGCATACAACTAAAGCAACATCTGAGGGCTTGGAGTAACCTAACGTATTTCATGGCGTGCATTCCTCGTGTATAACCACCACAGATTACTGTCTGTACCGATGAAAGTTCGGAAGGCAGGGGGGTTCATTGCCATCATTTCAGTACGTCAGCGGTGCATGATCTATCCAGGAATGACATCAACATATGAATATTCTAGAAATGACGTCCATTTCAAAGGCGTACCACTGGTGACAGGAGTTTTAAAATGGAAAAAGAGTCCTCATGGCGTCGAACAACTCAACAGAAGTGACTTACCACAAATGACAAGGAGCAAACAAGACCACAGACTTTTGCATCCTGGTGTGAAACTTTCTAAAGTGGTATTATTAGTAACAACTTCACGTACACGATTTTCATAACCTGGACGTCTAGGTGTACTAATCCATTCTTTGTCTCAGAACAATACAGATGGAATGGTCTCTCCATCTCTCGGTATTCACTCAGATATGAAACCGTTAGGACCAACCGTTGGTGGACCTTTTGCGACAAGGTTTGAAACCGAAATTCCAACCTATATAGCTTACAAGTTCCGGTCCCGAAAGCCTGGTCAGTCAACGCTCTATCAATAAATTGTAACGGCCTTGACTCATACGCCTGCCCTCCAATATCTTTGCTTTAAATGTGATACAGAAAGCAAGATAATCAGTGTCGCCTCATCCTCATTGCACCACTCAACGGAAACTCCTCGGACAATTCGGATGTTTTCTCATCTACTCAAACAAACACTTCAGCAATTGTTTAACGTCAACCGAGAGCTACTGAACATGCATGTCTGGATCACATGAATAAGGCCCTCAGAAATAAACGAGTCTCACAACCAGTCGTCGAGAGACTCGCTCAACCATGAATACCTTCCACTCTGAAAGCATACAAAGGTACATGACGCGTTTTCACTCAGTGGTGCATCCTACCTCTCCAGGCATATATATGTGTGCTATTTTAGAGCATAATTTTGTTTCTGTTCTCATGATTCAGCGTGTAACGTTTGAATATTGTGATACACACAATTCGTCTTTCGGCTTCAATATCGTCTATCGTATGGCAAACGGATTAAAGTGGGTTGTACTTTTGGCTATCTAGCATAACGGTTGTGTATGCATTGATGCGAGGGGTGGGGTGTCAGAGGTGTGTGTGTGTGTGTGATTGAGATTTTTAACGTAGCTTTAACAATGTTTCAGTCATATTGCTACGATGTCTGCATTGTGTCAGTTTATAGTGATGTCTAGCACTGGGACATCATGCCGCAGACATGTCGCATGATGTCCCACCCAGTCACATTATACTGACACCCAGTTGACCAGTCCTAACACTAACCTCTTAATGCTGTGCACCAAGCGAGGCAGCTGTTAGTACCTTTTTTGGTAAGTCCTTGGTATGACTCGGCCAAGGCTCGAATCCACGACCTCCCTTTTCTTAGGCGGACGCTCTAACCACTAGGCAACCGGAGTGGTTGGGGTGTCAAAGGTGAAAATACCCGAAGTCTAAATTAAAGAATATGTTGGAATGCCTTTTTTGAAAACTCAATAAACACCATAATAGCACGAAAACATACTATATAAGCAACATATTTGAATTATAACCCTTGAGTCACCGTCCTCCGTGGGTGGTAGAGGAGTAGGGGTTCAAAGACGCCAGGGAGTGATATGTAATTACAAGTCTGGTTATTTACCATTGCGAGCCATTTAGCTGGCTACATTTATGTTGTTGTTGTAGGGTTTAACGCCATTTTTCAGCACACGATAGGCTATACGTGGCGGCCAGTATTAATGGTGGAATAAATACCCGGGAACCCCCCCCCTCCCCACCCAGAAAGAACCACCAACCCACGAGAAGCTATGGCAAGCTTTCTCACATACCCACATTGGCTAAATATGAGACTCGAACGCACGCAGACATAAGTGATATGACAGTGATCCTTAACAGAGAGCGCTTTAGACGACACGTTATAGTTTCGAAGATTTAAGTGACATTAGTTTTAGCTTAGTCTGTTGGGTACGTTCAGACATTTATAAAATGACGTCATGGGGTTGTTAAGGTTATTTGCTTTCGCTGTTTCGATGTTCGGCATATAGTTCAAACCGACCTATTTATTACAATTTGAACCTAGCTAAATTTAAGCTTTTCCATGTGTATATTTCCACTCATCAAAGTGTACTGGTTTGATTTACACCTTTTGTTTCCTAACCTAACTTTTTTCTTTTGTGCAGGTTACATCCACTGCATTGGGAGATAACTCTCTTTGTCCTACCGGTAAGATTTTAGAGTACTTTTAAATGTTTTTTCTTCTAATACACAATATTTCACATGTTTCTACCAATTTCAAGAGTATTTCCAATCAATCAGTGTAAATGAACTTCCTACTAACGGTGGGTCCAAAAGTGGACAGTTATTCTAACACAAACAACGTTTTCGAGTGTAGTATTGCACTTTATAGCTGCAAATCATGAGGTGTATATTCCCAAGACTAATGCATTAACACAATAGCGTATTGTCCCCCCGACTGACACATTGAAACAACAGCGTCTTCTCCTCTGACTAAGACATTGAAACAATAGTGTGTTGTACTAACACAATGAAAAAATAGATGTTGTCTCGGATAGAGATATTGAAACAGTAGTGTTGTCCATAGACTGAGAGATTGAAACAGTAGTGTTGTTCCCAGGCTGATACATTGAGACAATAATGTGTTGTCCACGGACCTAGACATTGAAACAATAGTATGCTCTCTACGGACTCAGACATTGAAACAATATGATGTCAAAGGACTCAGACATTGAAACAATACTGTGTTGTTCCCAGACTGACACATTGAAACAATGTGATGTTCCTTGACTAAGACATTGACACAATAGTATGTTGTTCCCAGACTGGCACGATTAGACAATAGTATGTTGTCCCCAGACTGGCACATTTAGACAATAGTATGTTGTCACAATATGAGACGATCAGACAAACAATTTTTTAAAAAGGAAATACATGTAATTACGCACAGGAAATTACATTCTACAGTCCTTAAATTTGCTAACGCAATCTTGAAAAGAAGTACGTGCCAATATAGCTGGAAACATCCAAGTTAGACAAAAGTGCATTCTGACTTACAACTGGTAATTAAATCACTGTTTTCAATTATGTACTTTGAATAGAAGTTATGTTGAAATAGGCTCATGTAATCTTTTACGACAAAGGGACTGGATTTTATTCATAGCTTGGTAGGTTATATGGTCACGATGATCATTTAAACCTTCACTTAAGCATTGATGAATTCCACTTTACATTTATCTCGCCCATCGTGTTTGTCATATGTGATCCTTTTAGTTCCCTGTTCATTAACAATCAATCATGTACAAAGCTTCTTGTATCAACAAACAAGTCTTCCTTGGTAAAGAATTGTATGAAATTATTTCTTGATGTTGCTTTCAGGCTGCTGGAAAGCAGATATTCCAGACGGATCATTTGAAAACAATCCAAGTAGCTGGTATAACTTCGGTGATGGGTTCCTCAGAGTACCGTCGGAAGCAAAAGACGGAAACTATGGCATCGAAGTTACCAATGGCGGTGCTTATCAGGATATAACTTTTGCAGCAGGGTATGTCTTCTTTTGATCACATAATTCCTACTGGATCTTCTTTGTTTTCAAGCGTCACAGCATTTTTTGTTTCCATGTTTTGTAGCGTAACGCCCTATCGCCACTATCAATCAAAATCATGACTTCCTATACCGTTCCCATAAATGAGTCCAGCTACTTCATTTCCGTTTTGCTGCCGGGACTGTTTGCTTCAACTATATTTCTAGAGTTGTGATACCTTTTTACCTGATAACTTTTTTTCTGTTGCTGCTAATTGTTACGCTTGGATTATTATTTTTTCTGTTTCTGCCAATGCTGCTTTCAGTACTGTTGCTGATGACCTGTTACTGACACGTGTATCAATAATGCAACATCACATCCACTACTAGTATTGCAACAGCTTTTGGCATCACATCTACCGCCATCAAAAATATATATTCGCTTTACTGTCACCATCAATCCCGCAGCTAAACCAACAATATCTCCTCCCTCCATTTTTTTATACTGTCCGTCCTCCTCCCCCTCCATGTAATGTATTACTATGTTTGCCAAGAAGAATTATTATATTTTGTTTCCTTACAGTGTATAACATATGTTTATATGTAAAACAATGCAGACATTCTCGAGATCTAATAATTCCTCATGTATGCAAGTAAAATGTATTGGTTGACGTACAAATGTCGGCAGTGTTTAGTTGAAAACAATATGAAAATGTGAAATATTGGATAAATATTTAGTTTCGCAGAGCTTTGGGTAAAAGAGGACTGAGAGACCGAAAGAATGAAGTAGCAGTTTAAAAATAACCGTAAAGAAGAAAAATATCAACCATATTGGTTACAGTGGTTAACGCGTTACATCTTGACAATAGAAAGCCCCGAATTTATATGTAAGTATAAGTAACCTATGAACTTGTCTATTTCTGAATATATTTACATTAGTTTCCCTAATCCATATACAGAAATCGTGAAACTATTGTTATTATTAAATTATCGTTATTGTAAACTTCAGCTTTAGCAAATAAGAGCGAAAGGAAGGCAAATCTATTTAGCTATTCTATTTTTTTTTTAAAAATACTGACACGTGTTTGTTACTTCTAGCTACATTTTGTTTGCTTATGCTAGGTTTTATCTGAAATGTTCACCACTACTACCATGATCACGCGTAATGACATATTGACCAATATTAGTACAATTAAGACGATAGCGTTTACTGACATGTTGACCACTAATACTACTACTGCTGTTACTACAAAAACTACTACTGCTACTACAACTACTACTACAACTGCTACGACAACTACTACTACAACTGCTACTACAACTACTACGACAACTACCATGATCACGGGGACAGACATTTTGATCACTTCTGCTGCAACTACTTCCACAACTAACTGACACGTTGACTACTAATAATACTACTAACAGCATTACGTGTATAGACATGTTACATGTTGACCACTGTATTTACTACTGCCAGCATCACTTGTATAGACATGTTACATGTTGACCACTGTATTTACTACTGCCAGCATCACTTGTATAGGCATGTTACATGTTGACCACTGTATTTACTACTGCTAGCATTACTTGTATAGGCATGTTACATGTTGACCACTGTATTTACTACTGCCAGCATCACTTGTATAGGCATGTTACATGTTGACCACTGTATTTACTACTGCCAGCATCACGTGTATAGACATGTTACATGTTGACCACTGCATTTACTAGTGCCAGCATCACGTGTACTACTAATACATCTTGAGTGGTACTTACAATTGTACAGTTATGGGATTATTATTATTATTATTATTATTATTATTATTATTATTATTATTATTATTATTATTATTATAGTGTTATTATTATTATTATTATTATTATTATTATTATTATTATTATTATTATTATTATTATTTTAGTGTTGTGATTATTATTTTTTATTATTATTATTATTATTATTATTATTATTATTATTATTATTATTATTATTATTATCATTATTATTATTATTATTATTATTATTGCAGGACAAAGAAGTTCATCATGAAAGGTTGGAGCAGACACCAGGATGCAGTCTCTGTTTCTAATCCTGCTGATTACAGTATCTATTGCGATGTAGCGGTAAAATCTCGTAAAACAAATTAATATAAGAGCTTTGTGTCAATCGGCTATAGTATACAAGAAAGAAAAGAAACAGATAGATAATAATTTCTTCTGAACATGTTTCCTTTGCTGTTCATACCGATAATCATTGAAATTGGTTCACAGTAAATTAATATTCTTACACAAAGCTAACAAATAACAACATAACTAAACTTCATAAAACAGTCGAAAAGTCAAAGACTACTAATTTTTGCTAACTAAATCCATTACCCATCAGCAAGTTCTTATTTTCAATTCTTGCAAAAATTAAAATTAATATCAAGCAATACAAATATATTTTTTGTGTGAGGATGGGCCTTGTATAATGTATTCTTTTATTTTTATATTTAGCGATACATTCATCGTTTGTGATACAGTGAAATCTCTAGAAACATAAGGCTACCTTCGAGCTATAGCAGTATTTGTATATATTATTAGACCTCGTATGTATATATATATATATATATATATATATATATATATATATATATATATATATATATATATATATATATATATATATATATATATATATATATATATATATTTGTATGATACAAAATTAAAAATTATTAGAAGATCTGATTTATACATAGAAGGCAAATTATTTTATTATTCTCTTATCTTCGGTTCCATCTATTTTGGTAAAAACCCCATACACAGTTATCAGATGGTACATATGACTGGGGAAGGACCGCCACTTTTAATCCAAACTCTTTTATAAATGTATGGGACAGTGCGACGTTGCAAGTCACAGAAACAAAGGTAAAAGAACTATTATTTATTATAAACTCATTTTTTTCTCCTTTACCATTATATTGTCAGAATCGTTCAATATTTTGTGATACTGAACATATTAATACTGCACGATACGCGCGTTTAAAATAGTATAGTGTATTAGGTACTAATTTGTAAGCAAAACATGTACACTCGTGAAATAGGCGCTTTTGGTTATAATTTATAATATGTATTTGTGGATGAACTAAAATATAGTTTTGTCTATTTGAAAGTAGAGATGATACAGTGAACGATATGGACAATTCTACTGAGTCACAGATGAAACTTTCAAAGAAGCAAAGTAATGAATGTAATATTCTCAACAAACGTGAAAGACACAGAATTGAAAATGCCTTTCTTATCACTTTAACAGTTGTTTAGGAGAATGTTCATTTCATAAATGGAATGGTTCAGACAATGACCAGTGCTCCCTGTGGTATTTAAAAAAAGCATAGAAAAGAATACTGTGGCCAAGGGTTCTCGCATATCTATCAGAGACGTACCATTCTATAAATCAAAGTACTACATCTGAGACAAAAATTCAGCCGAAGGATGTTAGTTGACAGGTTAGGCCTCAGAACCAAAAATCCAAGAGACGAAGAATTCTTTTTTCCGCAGGCTGATTGGACTGTCAAACACCAGCTGTTTTGTAATTTGTTATGTTAACATTTTTGATACAATGTTTCAATTTAGGCTAGCGATAGATGCCATACAGGTCATGACATAGATAAGGATGAAAGTGATAAGGCATAATCATGTCTTCGTTACCTGGTAAAAAGAATGGAAAAATATACTTATAGTTTTGGATCTTGAGTATTACCAAAATGTACTTACTTAAGACAGTTCTGCAAATCCGAATTACATAAGCTGTACCATACATGGTACTGTAATTTTCCAATGCAATCACATTCCCCTGACTGCGCTCAAAATTAATTAATTAATTAATAGCATCCTTTTGATAGTTTCTGTTGAAATAGTTCATAGTTTTCCCACAAAATTATTCCAGTCATTCAATGTCATTACCGAAGGACGCAGTCCGTCCCTGCTCAAATTGCATACACTTTGTGCTAAATTGACGCTGGTAATAAAGCCAGTCCACAAGCAGCAGAATTGAGCAGACTGACAAAAGAACTCTCTAGAAACAATTCTTTCCAAACCAACTGGAATAGGTTTCTAAATTTAAGTTTTAAGCAGACCAAAACTGCAATACTTTTGAAACTATGACGAGCGCGTGACTAGATCGCCGAACAGGCGTATTGTCATTGTGTATTGATGAATCTACATTTTGGTTTTGTATGGAGCAATATAACATAAATTCAATTACTTTGATTCTATAAATTGTGTATATTTGTTTGTTTCTATATTTTTTAAATTAAGCCTTAGGCAGAATTAGAAGATAAGTATATACTACAAAGGTTACAGTATTTGTATGAGAAAATATAAACTCTTTTTCTCAAATTAATACGTTACTCCCTAAGAATATTCATTCGAAAAAACTCGTTAATATTTTCTCTTACAAATGCAGCAACTTATAATAACGTATGAATAAGCCTGAACAGACTTTTAAGGTTTTTTAAAGCAGTATTTTAATTAACACAATAGCTTAGGTAAAATGAGGCTTTGTGCATCAATACTTTTTCGGGTTGGGGATGTGGGTGAAAAATTGTGTGATCAGTATAGACATGTGTTCTTTATAGTTTTATTAATTCTAGAGTGAGTGACACCATTGAAAGTATTTTCATGATTACATACATTGACGCATATGTAAACATTGAATATAAACATAAATGAAAATTTGAGGCTTACCTTCCTGTATGTCTTTCTTTCTTCTTCTTCAGGATATCAAAACCGCTCGTTGCTATGCCATGTTCAGAAATGGAGTTGGGGTTGCGCAGTTTGATATGTTTGAAGTTTGGACATGTCCAGTGTGATATGACTGAAGTATGCACGATCTTAAACGAATGTCCTCTGTGTATGGACTCTTCAGATCGTCACTTTAAATTTGTACTTGCCCAGTGGAACATGTTTCAAGTCTGAAGTGTTTCAGATGAAAGCAACATATTATTATTATTATTATTATTATTATTATTATTATTATTATTATTATTATTATTATTAGGTAGCTCTAATAATGAATGCACGTAGAGAACAAAAAGGTCAATGAAAACAAATAGTAGCTAGTGCTGACGTTTTCAAAGGCACACAAGTGTATTAACGACAAGTCGGGAACGAAAATGACATGATAAAGAAATACTAGATTCCTTTATACGTATTGCTGAATAATAAGAAAATTCAACCCGAGGGTCAGCATACTGAGTCAGATAGGACACTTTGCCAACTGTATGTTTCACGCTTTTTATCCCGAGGGTGGAGGTTCCTACACTGAACAGTAATGAAGGTATTATTCTCTCATATTTTTGAACAAAAAAATGAGACTTGAATCCAAATTCTCAGATTGAGATTACTAATTAACTTTCGAACAGCAAAACTCCAATTAAAAGCTCTTGAAGTTTGATCGTTGTTTCAACAAACTTCAACTTTCAAATATCAGTGGTTTAAACGGCTATGTTAGCAGAGTTACCTTGGGAACTTTAATTCCTTGAAAATGTCCAGTAAAAATATACTATTTTGTTATCATTTTCTTTCAAAGACTTCCTGTTGCCTTCGTGTCTTCGCCGCGTCTTTAATTTGTTTTCCTTCATTTTGCATTCATTATTCTTCTTAATGGGTTTTATGTTTCTTACCATGTTGATGTTTCTTTCCTTATTCATGCATTGTATTCCCACCTTTTCTTTTTGTTCACCAAATACTTGTTTTTCATTCTGACGCAGTACAAGGGTCTTCATTTTCTCTATACCATTCTTATTGTTTCAGTAAAGCGTGGTAGTGGGAACGAACTTTATAATATCTCACCGTTACTGAGGGCACTATTTATATATCATTCTTAGTATGTAATGCAAAACAAGGTAATGAGATCGAACTGTAAATTATATCACCATTACGAGTACTGTAGAGTCATCATTGTACACCACACCATTACCGAAAGTCCACATTAACTACCACACATGTACTGAAGGTCATCTTTTGTATACCACACCATTGATGAAGGCCCTCTTTGTATACTACACTATTGATGAAGGCTCACTTTGTATACCACACCATTGATGAAGGCACTCTTTGCATACCACACCTCTACTGAAGGCCCTCT
The DNA here is from genome assembly GCA_029339505.1 of Unio delphinus. Lineage (NCBI taxonomy): Eukaryota > Metazoa > Mollusca > Bivalvia > Unionida > Unionidae > Unio > Unio delphinus. The sequence goes on along the minus strand of JAQISU010000242.1, from coordinate 12,012,413 downwards.
TTGTATACCACACCATTGATGAAGGCTCACTTTGTATACCACACCATTGATGAAGACCCTCTTTGCATACCACACCATTGATGAAGGCCCTCTTTGTATACTACACTATTGATGAAGGCCCTCTTTGTATACTACACTATTGATGAAGGCTCACTTTGTATACCACACCATTGATGAAGGCCCTCTTTGCATACCACACCTCTACTGAAGGCCCTCTTTGTATACCACACCATTGATGAAGGCTCACTTTGTATACCACACCATTGATGAAGGCTCACTTTGTATACCACACCATTGATAAAGGCCCTCTTTGCATACCACACCATTGATGAAGGCCCTCTTTGCATACCACACCATTGATGAAGGCCCTCTTTGTATACTACACTATTGATGAAGGCTCACTTTGTATACCACACCATTGATGAAGGCCCACTTTGCATACCACACCTCTACTGAAGGCCCTCTTTGTATACCACACCATTGATGAAGGCTCACTTTGTATACCACACCATTGATGAAGGCTCACTTTGTATACCACACCATTGATGAAGGCCCTCTTTGCATACCACACCATTGATGAAGGCCCTCTTTGCATACCACACCATTGATGAAGACTCACTTTGTATACCACATCATTGATAAAGGCTCACTTTGTATACCACACCATTGATGAAGGCTCACTTTGTATACCACACCTCTACTTAAGGCCCTCTTTGTATACCACACCATTGATGAAGGCCCTCTTTGCATACCACACCATTGATGAAGACTCACTTTGTATACCACACCATGAATAAAGACCCACATTGTATACAATAGCATTACTGTAGGCACTCTTTGTATATATGACCACTACATCAAAAGACAAGGTACTTAATTTATATAGCAAAACATGTATGTGCATATCTTATACCAGGTCAAGTCTGATTACGATGGGGATATTATCAGGAAAGAAAAGCATTTATTAGCAATTAGAATATAGTTTGAATATTGTTTCAGTAAGTACCGGATATAATATATTTCTACAGTATTCACACGCTATATTGATTGGTTGTAGGCACTTCAGATGATGACAATAAAGAATATAAAAATGCACAAAACTTCATTCAATGATTTATGCGTTTTAACCTGTTAACGTCAACGTGTTCGCGTTTCGAATTAAGCTAGAGGTTATTTAGTGACACTGTCCGCCATATTTGCATTGATGAATATAAGTTTTCAAGCACTAAATGTGATTTAGTTCAGTCTCGGTAATTTTTAGACATACATCTGCTTGGATACATTTATGTAAGGTCTCCTCTTTTTTTGTTTAATTTGTTTTCGAAATGTTAAAACTAGACATGACAAATATTTGACGCAGACGACATGTTTGTTTGTGCTGAAATGGACTATTATAAAAACTAGGAAAAGACAGAGAGCAGTCTTAAAGCTTGTTTACGATGTGTTTTCATTTGCTGTTCTGAACTGAATATTTCCATTGACGAAATACATGTAAAAGTCAGAAGTGATAAAAAAGTTACCATAAACAATGTAATCATTATTTTGTTTAATTTACTAAGAACATAATAATTAACAGATTATAGAACCTTGCGTATAAGTTTGTTGTTTTTCTTATGTTTCAAAATTCCAACACGTAGTTCTATTTACACTTATTTTCACGCATCTTCTTATAACCCAGACTTTACGATATATTATTAAACTCAAAATGTTTTCAAAACGAGATTGTTCGTGAATATATTTAATCTCGTAAGAACATCAAATGCACATAAGATTGAATGAACTAATACCCACTTTAAATGTTGTGTTAAAATGAAAGCTACTATATCATATCCGGATCGATCTGAACCTATATGTATTCGCATACATAGATCATTTATTTTGGGAAGACAACGTTAAACATTTAGTGGACATAAACAACCGATGCGAGAGCAGTATTTGGAAATTAGGGAGGAAATGACCTGCCAAGACAAAACTTATTCACCTGAGTAAATCGATCTAAACTTTGATCCGATACGTCAGAACCATCGGTCTCTATCGGAAAAAAACTTCAGACATTAATTTAAAAATTCGGAATTTAAAGCTTTAACAACCATGACTATTGCATTCCGATAAAATCCGTCTCTGAAGTTCTTTTCTTAGAATGCCGACATTCGGATATGCCCCGACTTTGATTTATACAAAATTCAGATTTCCCAGATTTTGATTTTGCCTAAATTCTAGTCTGTCTAAATTTCGGATTTGCCCCGATTTTGATGTAGATAAAATTTGGTTTTGTCCAGATTTTGATGTACGGAAATTTCGGATTTGCCCAGATTTTCTTTTAAATGTTTTGTTTTATAGGAAGTTTAGAAAAGAAGATAGAACATGTAACCACCAAAAGGATTATACATTGATGATATAAAACATATGCTCATCTTACAAGTTCTAGATTATATAAATATATTTACGATGAAACTGTTGTTCTTAAGGAATATATACAAAAATGGATATTATTGAAACTTTGTTAGCTGCGGTTTGTACATCAAATTTTTTTTAGAATTAAAATTAGTATTGTGTATGCCAATGCAATTGTAACAGAGTGAGTAGCACAAAAAGATATGAGAAAACATAATCAAAAACAAAAGATCATTTATCCAATATTTATTTATATCATAAATAACATACATTTCATTTTTCTCCTCTGCAATCTCTTCTGTCTTTCTAACCTTCAATTGAACACAAATATCCGCACAAACACCACTAGCATAAATATACGCTCATTATACCCCAAACGGAAACAGGCAACCTAGAAAATGTTACTAATTGAAAGAACTCTAACGAACAATCTTAATATATATATATATATATATATATATATATATATATATATATATATATATATATATGTATATGTATGTATGTATGTATGTGTGTGTGTGTGTGTGTGTGTGTGTGTGTGTGTGTGTGTGTTATGAAATGTATCCTGGCTTTAATTATCCTTCAACATGTTTTTTATGTCCAGCAATGAAAGTGACACCCTCTTTATTAACATGACCGATTCTTCCATTCAAGTTCTTTCTCTCGATATGTATAGCTTCGACCTTTCATCTCAAGCTGTGTATCTCTTCTTTGTTGTACCATCGCATCATCCTGAAATTCAATCTTTACATTTTGCAGTACTTCTTGTTTATTTTTGGGGTGGAGTTGGGTGATTTTGTAATCGATTTTTAAGTCGACATATTCTCAGTGGTCATTTTTACAACTCCTAAGTAAATATATGAAGCTTTGATTTCATTATATCCATTTGGCTCTGTTTTGCTTGAGTTTCAAGATGACTTCGAACAAATTGCCTGATATGAGTATTTGGAAGTGGATAGATGAATATCATCTTCCAAGATATTCCCATCATGCAGTGAAATATTCCAGATTCAGAACTAGCCTCTCTAGACCTAGACATGAGACCACTTGGTCTCATACGATGCTAAAAGAAGTATTGTATACTTTTTCTGTTTCTCAGATACTGCACATGGTGAGTTTGTGTGTGTGTGTGTGTGCATTATTTTACTTGTTTCTATATTCCTCAGATCGCACTTCGTGTCTTAAAAGTAATATCTCCATGGGTTACGTACGTGGAATATAATCCGTAATGTCTACAGTGATATTAAAGTCTGCTCACACCACGCCGATTTGGCCTTGCGGTGTGTTCCTGAGCAAGAACAGTTTACTCCTGTTACCCCCAGACGAGTTATCTTAGTCTGTGCTGATGTTCAGGAAAACACCATTTCAACCAAGCAATGTTTAAACTCGGTTTACTTAATGCTTAAAATATGATACACTGGTGGTTCTGGATCTTGTTGAGGAGCGCACGTTCACCATTGTATTCTCAAGCCAAGGGCTGACGAGTCTAACGAGTGTAACGAGTCTGATGAATTTAGCTAATGAGTTTATCTGACGTGTTTAGCTGCTGACGAATTTAGCTGACGTGTAGAGCTATCTTCAGCTGTCTTTATGTATGTACGTATGTCTGTATATGTGGTGGAGCCACGACTGTAGACGTAGCTAATTCAAGTGTGCTGTATGCTGTCTGTACGTGCGTATACATATAATTGTACATGTGGTGGATCCGTGAAAGGTGCGCGCGGCCGATACAAGTATGGGACAACCCAAGGACTTGGTGAAACTGTGCGTTATATCAGTGTATCGATCGCACGACTGTACAAGGGTCAAGAAGCATATGTTTGGTCCAATTGTTAATTCAGTTGGGAACATTTTTATTTACATGAGATTATTTTGAATTTTAGTTGTGTTCCAGGTGTTTATGAATCTTACAGTGCATACTATTGTTTGAAACTGAGGTTTCTTGAATCTGTATATAAGATAGATATAATATTTTTTTTTCAATGTGTGAATGTTTGTATAGAGTGATTGGATCAATTGTATGTTGAGAGAGTGTGAGACTCATTGTATCTATGATAATAGGTTTCCGTCGTTCGTCTTCCCACTTCCGTCTCGAGTGATACCTGATGATGGAGACAAGCGCGTTATTTATTTTGATCCAAATATAGCACGTCCAGTGGTTCACCGGAACACATGTATTATTTCTGTTTTCTTTATGTTTAAATGAAATAGATAAATAACAATGTGACACGCATTTAAGTGCTTAAAACACAGTTTTGTAAACAACAATGTAAAACCCGCTTACTGTGATTAATATCGGAGTCAAGGCGGACTCGTCCTGGCCAGTGTATCACTACCATTTCAAACTCACACGTATAAACTTATATCAAGCGAAGAAAATTAAAATGTCTATTAAAACGAACATTCAGCAAAAAACAAGGACGACAACAACAATAGATATCGACGAAAATAAATTGTGTTAATTGAATACATTTCACGCAATCAGATATTATCTCTGTTCATCGATGTGAGTATTAGGTTCAAGATGCCTCCAGTAAGTCCAAATGACATTTAGATATGTAAATGAAGCAAATTGCGTACATAGCATGATTTGTACCGATATACCTCAGGGCCATACATTATTGACCCATACCCGGATCTGACGTCAGTAGCAAGTACTTGTTGATCCCTATATTAGTATGTAATACCGATTTTAAGAATTGAATTAACTGTCAATAAAATTCACTTTCTAGCATATTTGTTGTGAATAAAAAAGTAATTACATCGGAACTAACTTATAATCAGCGTATCTCGTACGATAAATATAAGTTTATACTGCTGCTCTTTTTAGCTAAAATTTATAAACATTTTCTAATAATTCCACTCTTTGCCTCGCCTAGACTCCCACAAACACACCCACTATTCCAGATTCGGAACAAATCTCTTCATACCTTGATCGGAGACCACTAGGCCTCACACATGACAAAGGAAGTATTTTATACTTTTCTGGGTGACAGATGCTGCACAAGATTTGTCTGTGTGCATGTGCAATTTTGCTTGTTTTTATAGACGTGTTATGAAAATTGTTTTTGTGTCTTATCATAACCTTCTACTCGTTTCTTGCTATGAGAAGAAATTACTCATAAGTTTAGGAATGTCAATGCCAATGGAGAGAGAGAGAGAGAGAGAGAGAGAGAGAGAGAGAGAGAGAGAGAGAGAGAGAGAGAGAGAGAGAGAGAGAGAGAGAGAGAGGGGGGGGGGGCGGTATTTCAGGAATAATTGCCCCAGGGATGCTGCATGCTGCAATGATACAAGTGTCCTATGAGTTCAAACGAAACGGCTTGTTTGATCTAATATCACGGCTTTTTATACACAGTCTCTTTAGACGTGGTTAAATATAGTCATACGTCAAGCTCTATTGTTTCGCCAGAATCTCAAAGTGAGGCTTCATCTCATTTTACAGACTATTGACTGAGTCTAAGTACGTCATTAGAAGTCAATTTGCTACATAAGCCTTCTTAACCATTCACGAGGTATCTCTGGCATTGTTATTTCCTAACCTCCAGAACGTACCGAGTGTACTTTTGCTGACTGCAAGATCCAAGAGAATTCCTTCTGCACTTATCTCATGGTTTTATGATTTCTACTTAGTGCTTAATTTGTTCTGCTCTTATCAACTAATTGAATCGGGCAATTTGTTTATGTAAATTCTAAATTTCTGGCTATTTCTCCTTCAATTAAACACGTTGGGTCTCTTCTATTTACGTGTAGCAAATCTTACTGGTTGGATACCCAACATAAGTAGTTACAAAATGTCTAGTAGACATACAATTGTATTTAATCGGATCACTTAAACAAACAATAAAGTAGCTGTTCGTTGTTCGATGATTGTTTTAGAGTCACAACACTGTTCTTCTAACACTAATTTCTTAAGCAATTATCTTCATAAACCGCTCCAGTGCTAGAGAGTTTTGCTTTAATTCATAAGGGGTTAATCTTTATTATAATATTATATAGTTGTGATATAGAAATAAATGAAATTAATCTAAATTCATTTTAGTAGAACATAACTTTCGTTATAATTTAATGAAATATTACTACAATTTAGAGAAAATTTCAATCGTATTACCTTGACCAAAAATGCTTTCCTAATAGATGATAATCCTTGTTGCTGAGATCACACCTGCTATCTAAAAATGTGATAGTATTATGGCTGACTTACATGGACTATTACCGGTAAAGTCTACAATGATATTAAAGAAATCCATACGTGTTGTCTAATAGAAAACACAATATTGAAATCCTAAGTAACCAATATTGTTTATGACAATCCTTTTAATTGCATCTCTTTCTCTCCTCATGGTTACGCAAGTATTCGAATAATGAAAAAGATTTGACAATAATACGTCATACCGATAGAATCAGTACCAGTCTCGTTATTAGTATCGAGTGTCTCACTGAACTGTGTAAGTCGTGACACACTTTGATCATGTATTACAGGTCGTTGTGGGTTTGATTTTATGTTAGAAACAATGTTGATGGCATGAAGTTTGTAAATCACGACAAAAATATACTTAGTGGTTAACTGGCTGGACACGAGACCAAATGTACTCAGGTTCGAATTCTGCCCAAACCACGCTTATTCGGCCCCTGCTGTCTGTCCCAGAGCATATATACTTTACGCCTATTATCTCAGGATGATTTAGATTTACATGTGTTGATGTACCCAACCAACTAACCTATATATAAATTCAGTTTACGTTATGTTTGAATTATCATACATAACATCATAATATTTTCCCTTAGTTTATATTACCACTCCCGTCAAAATCACAAGTATAAACTTATAGCAAGCAAAGGGAAATATATTATCTGTACTTGTTAAAAGAAAATCAGCAAACAACAAGGACGACATCAAATGCATATATCGACGAAAATATATTGTGTTAATTTAATACATTTCACGCAAGCATATTATCTCTGTTCATCGATGCAAGTATTAGGTTCAAGATGCCTCCAGTACGTCAAAATTACATTTAGAGATGTACTCCAGTCCAACATGCCAATCCGACCTCACCCATGTTTACACACCAGCAATAAATACTTACGGTCCTCTTCTGACAATCGTATGTTCATTATTCCTACTATGAAAACGAAGTTTAAAAGACAATGTTCTTTTGCATACCAGGGCCAGCAACGTGTAACAAATTGCCCATGTAAATTAGACACAACCACACAGTGATCCCTTTGAAGAGTGCTCTTAAAAATCATCTATTTCGACTGCTAGAACAAACTTAAAGACCTAATAATGTTTCCTAACTTAAATATTTTAGCTTGTTTTTTATGTTTTCTAATTTAATGGTGTTTTCTTTTTTATAGTCATATCATTATATATGTTGTCCGTAACTTAGAGCTTCGAAAGACGAGGCGCTATACAAAGTCCTTATTATTATTATTATTATTATTATTACTAAAATATCATTGCGTACATGCGTGATTTGTACCGACACACCCCAGAGCGATATATTATTGACACGAACCCGGATATTATGGTAGATTCAAGTACTGGTTGATATCTATATTAATAGGTTATACTGATTGTAAGAATTGAATTAACTGTACATAAAATTCACTTTCTAGCATTATTGCTTTAAATAATAAAGCAACTGTGATGGAACTAATAATCGGTATTTTCTGATTCTCCAGTTTCCCTCACCATTTAAGGCTATACGAACCACTTTAGTGTCACAATACATAGGTCTGTAATGTACCTGGAATAAAAACGTTTACCTTTTTTCAGTAGTTTGATTCATCAATTATTTGTGGCGTCACTACACCAGTTGCAATACGGATACATATTCCACAGAACCAATGTTTTGATTCTTTTTATTTAATTTTTTTTTTCACTTTTAAAATTTTGGGTTCGACAGTGTTAGGTGTCTTAAATCGCTAAGTGATATAAACAAGGGAAGAGGCCCCGAGTGGCCGAGTGGTCTAAAGCGCTCTCCGTTACGGATCAATGCCTGCGTGGGTTCGAGTCTCAGATTCGGCCAATATGAGAATGCGAGAAAGATTGCCAGTAGCTTCTCGCTGGTCTGTAGTTCTTTCTGGGGGTTTTCAAGGGTTCTTCCTCTCCCATTAATACAGGCCGCCATGTATAGCCTATCGTGTGCTGCAAAAAGGCTTTAAACCCTACAACAACAACAACAACAACAACAACAACAACATAAAAGGTATTGATCGTACTTGAATTGTACACGCTGGTGATAAGATCGTACTTGAATTGTACACTCTAGTTATAGATTCGTACTTGAATTGTACACGCTGGTGATAAGATCGTACTTGAATTGTACACTCTTGTTATAAATTCGTACTTGAATTGTACACGCTGGTGATAAGATCATACTTGAATTGTACACGCTGGTGATAAGATCGTACTTGAATTGTACACTCTAGTATTCGTACTTGAATTGTACACGCTGGTGATAAGATCGTACTTGAATTGTACACTCTTGTTATAGATTCGTACTTGAATTGTACACGCTGGTGATAAGATCGTACTTGAATTGTACACTCTAGTTATAGATTCGTACTTGAATTGTACACGCTGGTTATACAATCCTACTTTAATGCTGCATGTTGGTGATACAATTATTATTGAATCGTACATAGTAGTACTGTTGATAAGATCGTGTTTCAAACCATACGCTGGTTAAGCCACATTGAAAACCTGAAGCCCATCTTCAGTGACTATCAGGGTGTGGTAGCAGTGCTGCAAGCAGGATTCATCGGAGTCTGGGGTGAGAACAGACTTAAATCCCTTCCTTCTTGTATCCAAACATTATTTAAGCTTGCAGATATGGGGGATTTAATAGGATTGAATACAAGACATTATCGCTTGCTTATTCATTTTTTAACTTTTCATCCAATGACTCGTTTTTGATGGTTCTGTTTTATCTGTTTTCGACAAGGAAGACATTTTAAAGATAATGATGTGAATATAGTATGCGTTTGAGAACGGAAACTAAAATAATTAGGTTAGAATTGCTTCATGGCAAAATGATAACAAAAATGACTAATTTACTGTCTATTGTAAATCCTCACACCTTTTATGAAATAATGTAAAATAGTATTATCTCGGACCCTTCTAAACCAGCCAACTCCATCCTTACAGTAACAGAAGGTATCATAACCTGAAACCAGTTATGAATAAACTTGTCTGGTGGATATGACTAGATGAAAACAAGTTGGTGCAAAAGCATCTAAAAAATTTCACCGTGGTTGCAATTTATGCGCATTTTATCTTTTCGTCACTCAGTGGTCACAATTCATAGGCTTTTGTTTCCAATAAATCCGTGGCGAGAATACTCGCGTAACAATGGTTTCCACGAACGCGAATATGTGTTCTTGTGTTCCACACAAAGACTGAGTAAGTAGGTTAATGCGGAGACCAACATTATATCTGCCGCAATAAAAAAATATATAATGATTCTACCATTTGCTGAGAAATAAACTTGTTTAATTAGCAATTTTTACCTCGATAGTAGGATTTCGTGTATTCCTGAATCAATTGCAAGATTCACGAATGACCAAAGCAAATCTTAAAAATGAAAAGAAAAGAGGCTGTTAGCGGATAATTTTATGATTCTGTTGTCCTAACATTAATTAAATTAACTAATTACAATTAATTAAGTACATTCTGTGCTATTGTTACGTGTTTAGGCTCTAATAACAGTAAAACAGAAAAAGTGTAAACAACAAGCTTTGGAAAATTAAAAAAATTATTGACTTTCGTTGAATAACAATGTAAAAACGGAATATTTTTAACGGTTTTAAGAATGAAATCCAAACGTAATCCAAGAATAATTCGCGAATTAAATTGTAGAAACCCTAGTAATAAAATGTTCAATCGAATTCAAGTTTGAATCCTGACGGAAATATCCAAGATGGAAGGTGATGACACATGTTGTATTTTATACTGTGCCTATCTACAGAAACACAAGAATTAACACTCCAGTGTTTGAAATCCGAATCAATTTTTATAACCTGTCTTTGTCCAAGAATTCTCTATGAGCACATCAAATATTTTCTGAAAAACGAATAAACTTTTAAAACTCCAACTGATCTGGAAAATAATTAACAGAAATTTGAAAACTGGGTACAACAAAGAAATTCAAATGTAAAATGCCCAAAACTGAAAATATTTCTCTAAAACAAAGGTTACACTGTAACCTAAAACGCAGTTTAGGAAATCCCTGAGGGTCACGTGATCGTGTTTACATCACGTACGCTTAATAAGACCCTGATGAAAACCAATCACTTTACTCTAAGAATAAACAAACATTTATTTACTTCGTAAACGTCATCCACAAGCCTAAGGTCACAAGTTATTTCTGCCTCGCTATTGCTGTTAGTATTCTCAGAATAAAAAAGAACGTGTTTACGTGGCTGCTTTTAAGTTTGAATCCAGATCAGGATCTAGATCAACATTAGGTATTTAGGAAAGAAAGATTGAGATTAACTGATTGTCTGGGAAAATATCATCCCCAGTGAATAAAAATACATTACAACAGCAATAATGAAAAATATTTTTTTAAAAATTAAAACTGACAAAGAAACAATTTTATTAATATAAATATATATTAAATTAGATATACGTAGCACTATCACCTTGCAGAGTCCATCTTAGAAAGAAAATATTTAGCGGAATACTGTCGAGTGATATTATGATGTTATTTCAGATGTAATTATTGTACTTTTCCCAGACAAATCCAAGTGAGGACACCCAGTTAGAAATATCGCATATATGGGCTAACTCCAACCATGTATACTGATGTACAAAACCGTAAATCAAAGTCACGAGTTGGTAAGTTCGTACATCGGTTGCTTTCAAATTCTTCGGTCTACTTTCTTTGTTTGCCATTGATTTCATTAACACCATTTTGGTGGAAAGTGATTGTTTATAGATTGTAATACAAGAGTCACAATATCTCAAGTAGTCAAAACATTTTGTTAAAATTGAATTTGGGTGTTAAGATTTTTTTGTACATGTGATATGCTTTGTACGGTCTTTTTTGGATAGCTATATGTAGGTAAAAATAGCATTCTTTCAGAAGGTTACCCTCTAGCCAATTTAGTAATAATACTTTTGAAAAGCAGCTGTGATCTGATTAATCTCATAAATAAAACAACAACTTGAAACTTCTATCTTTTTTTTAAAGCTCCTAAATGTTCTCCTTAAATAACGATTTTAAAGATAGTCCGTTACCAATGTTGCGACTCTATTTCAGCTTTGCTTTAGAACTAATTCAATGGAAGTAAGCCTTCACAAGGTCACTCTATATCCCAGTGACCTTCCTTCACATGGTCACTCTATATCTCAGTGACCTTTCTTCACAAGGTCACTCTATATCCCAGTGACCTTTCTTCACAAGAAAGACGCAACCAAACCCTATTTTTACGCGGAAAAGTTGAAGACTTTGGTAGAAAAACAAAATAAACTAACTGTATTATGATGCAAACTATATTTCTCATGTTCACTACAGATTTCTTCATAGGTGTTAGAGCATGTAAAAGATTTTGTCCTAAAGATCTTAATTTCATGAATATAGCTTGCGATCATGAGTTACAAATGGACCCGACTAGTTCATTACCTAGGTGTAATGCAGATCATTGCATCTCTAATTGTGAGTAAAACATGTTATAAAGGCAAATGTGTATCAGAGTATTTTTGTTCTTAAAAAGGACATCACAATGATTGCTTCATTGCCAGTTCTTCTGATTTTGGAACTTATCAGGACAAGACAGATGAGTACCCCTATATCAGCGAGGACACCAAGTATATAATCATGGCCGGAGAGCAGCCGAAGGGATGAACCGACCTTTTGCTAAAACGTCATTTGCTTTCTTAAAAATGAAAATTAAAAAAAAATACAAGGTCAATAGCGTCAAACCCTCAAACGTACCGAGAATTTCTCTCCAAGAGTATATCTTGGGAGTTAGTTGTTTTCGTTACTTTGTTTTTGTCGTTATTTTTCAAGATTTTGTACGCGCGCGAGTTTTTCCATATGACCTCTCGTTGAGGACGCGCCCTCTCTGCTGCTGTAAATTAGACCATTGTTACATATCAATAATATGATATCAGAATCTTACAGAAACTTGACTAGCTTGAGAGTGACTAGAAGCAAATAGGAAATTTCTACCAGTCCGTTATTCTGTCAAATTACAAGAAAATGTCAGGAATCTCAGGTGAATTTTGCAGAGAATTCTTAATTATTCCAACCTGTTACGGAAACAACTTTAGCCCCTTCTTCCTCAACTTGAAAAGATAGTTGAAAAAACTGAAGATACTCCTGGTCGAATGCCTCAACCATCAAAACATATTGTTAAAGAGAAAAAAAGATGATGAAATAGTCGAAGAATTACGTAATAATGTTAGTAAAGAAGCTTTAAAAGCAATCGATAAAACTGATCCGAAGGAATTTCCAGCTCTTGTTGTTACGACTTATGAACCTAGAAAAAGAACGATAAGATCAGAGTACAAAAATGTATTACCAATTATACAATGCCGGGCTGTTGTGTTTAATAAAATTAAAGGTAAAAGGCCGATTCGACACAAAACGTGCGTCGTATATAGGATGCATCATTGCGGTAGAGCGGGTGTATAGTCAATATGAAAAAGAAAACCAACAAAAAATAGAAAAACAAAAAGAACGAACCAAAGAACAAAAACAGCAGAAAACACAAGAGAATGGAATTATTCCATCTGTTAAAAAATTAATTGATAAACTTAAACATGGGACCTATGTAACATTTAAAGATATGAATGGTTATCGCTTAGCTAAATATACTGCAGATGATTCGAATTATTCGTCTGATATGGTACCAGAACCTCACGGCTAGTATGAGACCGATTATCTTACGATAATCGTTAGAATTCGTCATAATAAGGGTAGTATTAGTAAGGATGATCCTGAGTTTGTAAAGTTTTCTGCAAAAGTAGATCAACTAAAAAAAAAGGAAAAATAAAAGACGAATAGTATGATCCAGACGATTTTCTTGGCGATACTGGAAGCGGTTTTGGTTCAGGTACTAAAAGAAGATGGTTTTATTTCATGTCTTAACAATATTCTCGATGACGTACAACGAATAGAAATTCTGGTTGGAGGAAAACGAGCTGGAAATACTTCCAAAGAAATAATGAAGCAGCTGATAATTGTCAACGATTATTTACAGGTGGTATCATGGACATTAACGTTTTTTCGATCATTTAACAAAGAAAATGTTGATGATTATCACAGTGATTAGATAAATAAATAACAAGAAATGTTGATCATACACAAGGCGAATCGTGCACATGTAATGGTAAGAGTGATATATTCACGATTACCAGTCTATAAAGCAACTTACGGAGATGGACTCTGTGGTGTTCTTCAGGGTTTATTTAAAAGCATTGCTCCGAAAGCAATACCGATTGCAAAACAATTATCAATGAGAATCTTTTGACGTTGTTCGTGCAAAAGCTCCTAGTGCTATTTGTAATGTTGCTGGCAAAGTATTTTCGGCAATCAAGAATAGATTAGCACGGTTAATTCGTATCGAATGGTCAAACTTAGTCTATTTAAATCGCAGTATTAAGAGTTAACAAAATAACTCAGCTGGGGAGGGTTATTCTAAATTTTACTGACACCAACAACGAAATTGTTAGCGATGATATAATGAAAAAAGAAACATCGCTAGTTATAAACAAAGTGACACCCAAAAAATCGGGACTTTGATGTTGTTGCTAAATTTATCATGGCGCTAAAATAACAACAGAGTAGTCATTGTGCGAGCTGTAACACAATGATGTTGTGACAGTATTAAATAATGATCCAAAACAATTTACCTTAGATAGAAAAGATAGTAGATGGTAGACTTGAGAGAAAATATGATGCTGACCTGTATGTATGTATGTATGTATGTATGTATGTATGTATGTATGTATGTATGTATGTATGTATGTATGTGGGTGGGTTGGTAGGTAGGTAGGTGTGTGCTTGTGCGGGCGGGCGTGTGTGTGTGTGTGTGGTTGATTTAAAAGAACTATATAGTGTCTATAAAAAGTTTAGTTCTAAAAAATGCGTACACCACAAGACTTTCTTTCGACCAGCGAGATGATGCGAGATAATGCGAGAACAAGCGTTTTCGGTCATGATGAACTAGTCCTTGAAAATTATTTTGTATTTTAAATAGTATCGTCTCTCAAACACAAATTACAATTTATGGTAAACTTTAGAGACAGCATATAATAGGATTCATAATTTAAATAACGTTTTCTCCAGAGATCTGACTATATTCAACTGTCGTTTCATATAGCACATTTCATCTTTGTTTTCCTTGTCATTTTATCCTTCCCTGTCCACAGCGAATATTTGTTTGTCTAATTCTTTACCCTGAGATTGTTTCGTCTGAAGACTTATGAGTGTGTCCAGCTGTGATCTGAAATATATATATATATATATATACACGGTAACTTCAGCTGCTAATGTATATAATACATACTGTATGAACTTTTTTTTACCTAAACATTCACCAAACAACCAAGCAAAACAAATATGCCCATATCGCCGAGTTCAGACCTGGTATATGAACTATATAATATTGTTGTTTTGTTTTTTTAAAAAAAACATAGAAAACAGCGAGGTTAACATTTAATTTGCATTGATTTTCAAATACATATTTTATTTTTCCAGCAGAGTTGCCTGAAACTAACTCGAAAAAAGTTTGCATAAATATAAATATATTTCCACTTTTACTAGGACGGTCGTTTTGTTGCTCATTCTTTTCCACTTTCCAAGAAAAGTTGCGATTATGGTGGGGGAGGGGGGTGCTGTCCCATGCGAGCATGTCGACGTTCATGTTATCTATTAATCTGCAATTTAGTAAAACTTCTCCTTTTCTGTTTAAGATAAATATATGTTTTGTTCGAACCATTCTCATGTGCCACGATTGGGAAGGAATCACTGTGTTTGGGGGCTGATGGCAGCAGGACAGTCGAAGATGGTACTAATGATCTCAGAAAGAGTTTAGACAAGTTGCTCTATTGTTCACATATTTTAAGAACATAAGTGCCAAACAATAATAAATTGTGCGAATTAGATACGACTAATTTCTAATACAAAGTCATTCATCGCAAGAAGGTGTTTAGTGGAATCACATGTCGTTCAGAGTGTAATGAAGTCGTGCATCTTACCACGAAATTCACAACATCATTGTCCGTTACAGCGAAAAACTACTGCTGTATATTTTTGCAATTGCGAGTAATGTATAGCTATGGAATAGTGTGATACATTGAGTAGTAAGGGGGTATGTTACAGCGATACACTGCTATAATAATTTTGCAATAGCGAGGTATGTTATAGCGAGTGGTTACTGTGACATAATTCCCTGACAGACAAACAGGTTATAGACAGGAAAAACTGAAGTAAATGTCCGCGATAGAAATGTACGTTACAGCACGGAACTACTTAAGTAAATGTCCGCAATATAGAGTTAATTTATAGCAAGGAACTACGAAAGTACATTTACACAATAAAAAGGTGTGTAATAGCAAGGAAATACTGTATAGTGCGAACGGTTAATGCGAAGGACAACTATAGTATATATTGACGACAAATTTAAAACATTACTAACTGTATTTTGATAAGCGCCGTCTCCTGGCGTGCCAGTCGATTTTTGACCGTCATCAAATTCAGTTTGTGAGTGTCCAAGTTATCCACTATATCCCTGATGCATTTGTTCATCTCGTTCAGTGGAGGCGTCTCCCATTTGTCAAGAACTTCTTGTAGATCCATGATGTCTTCTGATGGGGTATATGTGTTGACCCGATAACTCTGAGGAACGAAATTACGATTGGTATGCAAATATAGGCAATCTTCGGACTACATGATATAAAAAAAATCTCACACAGTTTTTCGTGAACAAACTTCCTCCGAAGCACGAAAACGAGCCTGAGATCAAAATATTAAAGTATTTCCCAACTGTTCCAACACTTGCGTCAACAGTTTACCCCAACTGATTATGTTTGGTTTTTTTTGTCTATGAGCTATAACTTATATAATAAATTAGATAACAATTACCTAAGAAAAGACATTTTGAACATGCAAACACGCGTGCATATTCAAGGGCACAAAATGTGATCCAGCATCACGCGCAATCTTGATGTTTAAGTTTGTAAAATATGGACTGCGTTAGACAAGTTGACACCAGACTGATACCCGTTGCAAATACTATATTTGAAATGCCAACAAGAATAAAATGTCCATTAATTAAAACCAAACCTTAAGGAAATATCACAAACTCGCAATTGACCTCTTTTTGTCTATATTTTTGGCCTTGGTGTTTAGATTGTGGTGGTTTATACACAATCAATATTTACTTCTAATACTGCTTTTTATTATTCAGAATACTTATAATGATAGCTTTTGTTAAAGGCTTTGAAGCTTCATGCGTTAAGTCTGTTCAGATCCAAAAAATAAATACGCCAATCACGTTCTGGATCAATTTGAAAACTATTACGACTCTATGACTATAAACTAAGCAACATAAAGAAGCAAACTCAACACGTTTTGTAGAATTTAACAAATAATTTAATTATCAAAGTTTGAAATAAAACATGTTAGAGGAACTTACAACATTATAAAGTGAATACAAAATAATCACGATAAAGTTCTATGAAAGTTCTAAACGTATGAAAACTTCAGTATACATTGCAAAACCGGACGTAAACTGGACCGTTAAGAACTGTGATGGTGTCAAGATGTCATTGTCCAGATCTCCTTCGAATAATTCACAACAGTTCCAGAATAATAACATAGTACAAACAATGAACAGTCCCAACCAATTTTACTCGCCCCCCCCCCCCATACTATCTAAATACGAAACAATACACGCCTGTAGACTTAAAACAGGAACACAAGAAATAAGAATGATTCCAAAAGACGAATGAATCTGATTTATTAGTTCTTTCCGTATACACCTATTACGATTATATTTCAAAACATATCCCAAGTCACATTTCATACTACTCGTCTTATTGTGAATTTTCATTTTCATGTGACCTAACTCAACCAAAAGAAATATAATTCTTATAGAACCGTCTAAAGACAATTAGCCAATTAATTTATAGATCCTATGTAAGTTTTCCGCTCTTGACAGATTTGGGTCATGCAGGCAAAATCTGACAAAAGATATTCTGTACAATTTACAGCCATGAATAAAATTATAAAATGTAAGATAAAATCATGTACTGGAAGTTTTAAAAAATATAGATACACAAAACAAAAATGATACAAGAATTTTACCTTTCCAATGTAAACACTATTCAGCTCGACCTTGGCTACAATCCAGGCCCGGCTGACTTCTAAACCCCGCTGTGCGTCGTTTTGTACGTTCTGATAGGTGTCGCTCAGCTGCGCAATGAAGATGGTCAGTAGCAACACGCAGCAAGTGAATATGAAGCACACCATTAGAATGCAACTGATTGGACTGTAAAGAGAAAAATGACAGCCAGATTATAAAATGATTTTTAAGTATAAAAAAAAGGAATAGAAACTGAAATCGGAATACAGAGAAGAACAAGGACAATCACGAGACATTTGGTAGTTTTGGATCGATGAAAGGGACACAAGATTGTCACTGTATTCCTTCCGTGCAAATCTGGCTTCTTTGAGAAAAGAATAAACAAGAGTATCATTAAAGATGCATTATAATTCCCTCAGTGCGTTAAGTTCTTCTTTGTTGACACTATTAGGTAGGATTGACAGACGGGTCTCTGCGACCTTAACATTTGACCATGGCATGCGGGCTTGACCTTAACTTAATGTGCAGAATTACTGGTTTGGTGTAAGGATTTCCATGACCATAAACTCTGACCTGTAGACATGAAACTCAATATTTTTGTATTATCCCCAAATACCGGACATCCAAGATATTGGTCTAGGAACATCATCGGGAATAATAGTTATTCTGCTAAAGCAATTTGTATTTGAGCCTCAAGGACTGAGGGTTGATCATTTGACCCAAAAATCGAGATGGCCTCGTCTATACCTTCATTCCATACACAATCGCTGATAAAGATATGTGGTTTAGAACTATAATTATTATGCAAAAACATTTCATATCAGTTACCCGATCTTGAACTGTTAACCGTTTGACCCATAATCCACAGATTTCTGTAATATGCAACTCGAAAGCCATCCACAAACGTTTGTCAAAGAATGTAGACAATGTAGACAATAACAGTTTAGTGCAGAAGCATTGTTTGTTCTTTCATTTGCAGCAACCGTAAACTTTGACCTATTAACTCCAAAAAATATGTCCTACTAACTTATATCAGATACAAGCTATCCACAATGTTTGGTTCAGATCTGTAAAGCAAACTTGATTTCATTATGCGAAAACATTTGTATTATTCCACATCGCCCTAGATCGTTGATTTTGTTTTACCATAATAAAAGTGTTTCCTCCGTAGACCAATTGCAAGCCACCATTAATGTTACGTAGCTGTAGATGTTGAGAGCCATGTTTTTATAAAAGAATATTTTCATCCTTTCACTCACAGTGAATTTGATTTTTGACCTTCCGACCTCGAAATTAAAAGTGTTTCTCTAATCCCAAGTGCAAGGTATTCACAAAGTGTAGTAACTGTTGATAAATGTTGATAGTGTAAAAATTTCATTACTGTGCTGAAACCGTAACCATTCACTTACTGAAATCACAAACGATGGGGTTCTTTCTTGCCCCATGATCAAAGTTAGGTAAATGTAGAGTGACTGTGTAAAAGTGAAACTGCTAACGGGACAGAGCAAATAGTAATGTAATACACTCGGCCTAATGGCGTAAGCTTAAAAATAATCAAATAAAACCATAAATTCATTCAGCTTCGAAAGTTAAAGAAGTGATAGTAAAAGTCTATACCTGTACCCCTCTGGCCCTGTGTATTGAACTACGGGCTGTGCCTCTGTTAATATTCTTACTCCAACGAATAAGATACCCCAAAACGTGCTGAAAGCAAAAAGAAGTTTCTTTAAATGTATTGATACAGCTATAACACTCTCCTAATCTGTAAGGAAAACTCATATTTTCAAAACTAGAGCCATTGATATCTCCTGGTAATCAATGAATTAAACACGTGAAATGTCACTTAACAGTCCTTGATAAAATTTATAGCCATCACAAGAAAGACCATGCTAATTTTCCTTGACTGGTTCTCATACAATTCTTTGTATGGTATTGTAAAATCATAATACAGATGAACCATTCTCATTTTACGAGTACTTAAAAAAGCACTCTCATATTTTATTGTTGTACTCTCTGCTATAAATCAAGTACATACAGCACAGGAAACGTCAGCTGTTGTTTAGAAAACGAGAAATAATACATGATCCTATTAATACTAGATCTAGACTTTACTTCATACAGAGATCAAACTATGGTATCGAGGCATAAATTAATAATATGTCTAAATAATACAGTACATATAGAGAGTAGACTATACTTTCGATGTATAAATTAAAACTATGTCTAAATAATTTAATTCATATAGAGATTAAACCATGGTATCGAGACATAAATTAATACTATGTGTAAATAATGCAATACATAGAGATTATACTATATTATCGATGTCTAAATTAATAGCATGTCTAAATAATTTACTGCATATAGAGATTATACTATATTATCGATGTCTAAATTAATAACATGTCTAAATAATTTGCTGCATTTAGATATTAGACTATATTATCGATGTCTAAATTAATAATATGTCTAAGTATTTACTGCAAAGACATTATCACAGCTGTACTTTACAATAACAACCAATCAAGAAACATTTTAATATATCTAGTGACACTGCATATTTTATCCCAAATTATTATTCCAATAAATATATCTTGCCCATCCGATCAAGTGTCTGTTTATCTCCCTTGTATCGATAAAAAATGTGATACGTACATGACTTTAGACCTAGTTGTTTCATTTCTCTTGCAAGTCTATGGGTAGGAGTTAACACAATTAAATCCGAACATTGTCAAAATATCGATTACTTGAGTTGTTTTACCGTATCCGCAAGGTTCATTTTGATAAACAGTCTTATGTCTTTCTGACTGATTTTCTCAGGTAAATATCTTTGATTTCAACACGAGTAATTCTGAATATTTCTTTCGATATAAAATGAATCGTTTCAATTTTGACTACAGTGGTAGGGATACTATTTATTACAGATAATAAATTTAAAGAAACATAAGCGAACATTAACGATATTAGGTTTGTATAGTGAGGTGATATATGATCGATATAACCAACAATTGTACTTAACAGTGTTACGTTAGACAAGTAGGTGTTTTCTCGACTTTCAAATATATTTTTCGCTGTTGCATCTGCGATTATTAAATCGTATTCAGCATCATCTAAAATGAATCGTGCATAATGTCGTTTATAATCATATGCTCCACCTTGAATAAATTTACCAATTATTCTTCTACCTAGATTCTTTACAGTTTTATCATAATTAGGTTGTGGTAACCAAACTTCAGTCTGCTTCCGATATAATAAAATTGTCTCTTTTGCAATCAAGGAAAACAATATTTTGCAATCGAGCATATATCGTAATAAAACTATTGGTGCCCAATATTTTTTAAAATGCCTATCAAACTAAACATAACAGATCTGATGAAGACCCTTAGCAAACTCGAGTGATACAATACCAACGAATCAAGTTTGTTACTGTGTTAGTCCACACGTACCATTAGGATCAGTGATATTTATTGGAGCTCCTCTCGAGTTATATATCGAATCGTATAACATTTCTCCTGTTATCGGTTTTACTATTATTGGAAATTTTGGTATTTTTTTTCTAATTCAGATACATCATTAATTGTAGCTCCAGTATTTTTGACTATTTTAACTGTTTTATCGTTTTACGCCTCGGATCAGTTAAAACATTTCACGTATCGCGTTTGTAAAATGTTCAATTAATCGCTCAGGTACACAATTTATTTTTTAAAGTTTCATTGGTGCTAAATCATTAATATCAGGTTTATCATTCAGTAGATATATTCTAATAAATAACCGCGGTTACAGGATATGCTCGTATATAATACAGTTTGTCAAAACCGGTCAATATTCCTGGTTGGAATTTGTACTCAATAAAGCAATTTTTTCATTAACAAGGACAGGGTCACGTTTGTCGCGGATAATCTACACAGTATAATCTATTTCTGATTGTACAATAAATTTTGTTCTGAAAAATATATTTGATCGTTGAATTAATCAATATTATTTTCTCTCGCTCATCGTTCACTGCAACGTAAATGGCAAAGTTATCGGGTATAATTTTGAATGCGGACCATAAGCGAGATGCCCCATCATCACGCGAGATGCCCCATCATCACGAAATTCTCTTTTAGCACTCCTAGTACTATTAATCAGATTATTATTTTTCAGATCAGGAATTGCTCGCCTCTGTCAGGAGTTATTCTGTCAAGGTCAAATCTGGATTTTGAAAATGGAGCTTCTCATTCTTGATTGAGAATAATCTCTCGAACTCCTCCATACATAAGAAATATTATATATGCAATGACTTAAATAAGGAATCAGTGCAAGTGGTTGATGATAGGGTCTTCAACCCCTTGTAACAAATCCTGTGAAAATGAATTCTGAGGACAGCATTTACAAAGCGTTCGTAATGGAAGTTTAGGACCAAAACCGTGTTTACGATGTGGTGTTGGAGTTAGAGGGAAACACAGTTGCATGTACAATGTGGCGATATACGATACGCAGAGCTGAAGCGTTATTACGATTAAAAATTAATGACAGTGAAAACGTTACAAGAACCCTTTAAGATTATTTATCTGGAATTGAAGACAAAATATAATTTTGACGATTAATATTTTGAATATATAAACGGAGCAAAAAGAATTTTAGAGGCATCATATCATCAAGAATTATGAAGCATCACACACACACACACACACAGATATATATATATATATATATATATATATATATATATATATATATATATATATATATATATATATATATATATATATATATAAACACACACACACACACACACACACACACATATATATATATATATATATATATATATATATATATATATATATATATATATATATATTAGACTATATAATCGATGTCTTAATTAATACTATGTCTAACAATTAATGAATAAATATCTATATTAGACTATATTATCGATGTCTAAATTAATATTGTCTAAATAATTGACTGCATATATAAATCAGATTATTATCGATGTCCTAAGTAATACTGTATAAACACTCTAATGCAAATAGATGTTAGACTATATTATCGATGTCTAAAGTAATACTATGTATAAATACGTTACTGCATATTGAGATCAGACTAGTATCAATGACTAAATTAATACTATGTCTAATTTTTTTTTTACTGAATATCGATATCAGACTATATAATCGATGTCTTAAGTATTACTGTCTAAATAATCTACTGCATATAGAGATCAGATTATTATCGATGTATAAATTAATACAATGTCTAACTGTTTGATTGCATATAGATATTAGACTATATTATCTATGTCTAAATTATGCATTTTGTTGATCAATTTAAGTAAGAACCAGATTTCAGCCAATTAGATTGCAGGACTCCAGACCCTAAGTTAAGTCATTTCTTTTGTAAAATGAACGCTTATTGGGCAGCTCGAAATAACGTTATCATTTCAATTCGAAGTCAACGATATTAAAACTCTTGTTATCAAGCTATTATCTGGAGACCGATCGTAAATATAGATTGTTGCGACAACTGTTTGTGATCAAATGATGAAAAAGAGAACAAAATCGTATACCATTTTAATAATCACAATAAGACTCCTGTAAAATCAAGTCAATGAAAATTATACGAGACCTTGAACATCTTTCCAAATTACAAGGTAACTTACACAGCCCGTACAGGCATTATGCTGAGGAAAACCAATCAATCCTCTATAAATCAGTTACAGTGCCGAAATTCATCAACGTATAATGTTATATACATAGCTGAAGTCTATGATCTTCAATCTGAGCAAACTCGGTACATAATTTAATAATTAGACGGTTATTATTTTTGGACAATTAGTGACAATGTATTTTGTCCAATAGTTTTGCTTGGCGAACGATATTCAGACAGGAAATTAAACCTCGAGCAAGATCTTTTTAGGTGATGTTGGCTTGCTTGGCCCCTTAGCAATGCAATAATATAACGTTTTTATATAGTAAAGTTTTCGAAAATTGGACACGATATCAACCTTAAGTTTTGTTGGTTAAATCCCGGCATGGACAAAATATCCTAAGTAGATTATTTGTATTGTCCCAAGTAGATTACGTGTATTGTCCCAAGTAGATTACTTGTATTGTCCCAAGTAGATTACATGTATTGTCCCAAGTAGATTACTTGTATTGTCCCAAGTAGATTACATTATTGTCTCAAGTAGATTGCTTATATTGTCCCAAGTAGATTACTTATTTTGTCCCAAGGAGATTACTTGTATTGTCCCAAGGAGATTACTTGTATTGTCCCAAGAAGATTACTTGTATTGTTCCAAGTAGATTACTTTTATTGTTCCAAGTAGATTACTTGTATTGTCCCAAGTAGATTACATTATTGTCTCAAGCAGATTACTTATATTGTCCCAAGTAGATAACTTGTTTTGTCCCAAGGACATTACTTGTATTGTCACAAGGAGATTACTTGCATTGTCCCAAGTAGATTACATTATTGTCTCAAGTAGATTACTTATATTGTCCCAAGTAGATTACTTATTTTGTCCCAAGGACATTACTTGTGTTGTCCCAAGGAGATTACTTGTATTGTCCCAAGGAGATTACTTGTATTGTTCCAAGTAGATTACTTGTATTGTTCCAAGTAGATTACTTGTACTGTCCCAAGTAGATTACATTATTGTTTCAAGCAGATTACTTATATTGTCCCAAGTAGATTACTTGTTTTGTCCCAAGGACTTTACTTGTATTGTCCCAAGGAGATTACTTGTATTGTTCCAAGTAGATTACTTGTATTGCCCCAAGGAGATTACTTGTATTGCTCCGATTCCAGAAAAAATCATTTGATAAAAGATTGAATGAACCTGAAATAGCGAAACAACTTATTCAGTTCGTTTTACCTGGTTTCATTGTGGAGATCCAACCCATCATCTCCTCTAAGCGACAGGATAAAGGCTCCACTAAATGCTAGAAGTATTATGATGAACAAGACGGCGAACTGAACGAAGTCATTGACTAAAATTCGCCATAAAATCTGGGCGTAGGCACCTGTTTGTCTGGGGGAAAAAGGTTAGCATAAACAGTTTGATGGCTGTGACAGTACCGTATTAATACTGGTTACGAGACAAAAGAACTCTTGATTTCATAGCATAATGAACTGCGCTGGCCAATGAAATGCTAAGCAATGTATTCTAAAACTTATACCATTATTTATTTGCGAACATGCCGCGTGATGTCATATCTGTAAACATTCCAAGCTTGCGTTAAATGTTGATATCGTAATTGCTCAATTTTAATTACTCAAGTAATATGGGCTTATGTTTTATGAAAGAAAATGTTTACCAGAGGTAACTGCCCCAAAAAGACATGTCATATTGCTATAGAGAGATATAGAAGGGCGTTTTAGAAGATGAATTGTTCAATGTGTCAATACTTATAATCAAATACATACAAATGTTTACTTCTTGATCAAATTATAACGTTTTATCAAATTAAAAACGATTGTCTTGAAGGATGCAGTGAAAGATTCTATCAAATGTCATAGATGGGTAAAAAGAGACATGGTTGTAATAGCGATCGTGAATTCGAAAATCATGTTTGTTGCAGTCAGGGCTGTAGAGAGTGATCACGGGTCCTGGAGTAAGAAACACATGGCACTCTCATAGTTCTTGTTCAAACAAATGTTTTCTTTTATAAACTTAAAAAGTGTTGTTCGGCCCGGGCCTCCTTACTGAAACAGGCATATGGGATTCTCCGTTCCCCGCTTATCGGTCCGGTTGCAATCGACAATGTAATTACATTTAAAGTTATTGAATTTAGCGGAACATATCAGTTTAATTATTTTCATACCTGGCGGAACATATCAGTTATAAGTTTATTACATTATTTTCATACCTGAATACTGAGGCAAATTTAAATATCCTTAACGTCAAGAAAAGATAAGCAAACGCAAAAACGTGCCACTGTTCTCCTCTGTGAGTCAGGCGCAATGGAAGAAGTGCTATTAATAGCACTGATGAAGACATATCCATGATATTAAATGCATCGTGGAAATATTCAGTCCTGTGTCTGGAAAGATCAAGAAAAAATATTCATATACCGTAATTATAATTTATTAACATGTCTCAGAAAAGGCCTCTTATCCAACTAAGAAAATCTCTCCTAATAAGTGCGAAAAGGTTAACAGGCAAAGACGTTGTTTTTATATACAGTCAAAACTCTACGTAACTGATGAATGTAAAACAAATGAAAACTCAATTCAGCACTCATAGAGCGAACGTAGAAAAGATATCTAAGCATGTGAGGTATACGCGAAAAACTTGTGTGGTACACAAATGAAATATTAATTTCACAAGATACCAGATGTAGATTCTGACCATGATGTTTTTAAAGTTATAAAAACTGCCAAAGTTATTTTTATAAAAGTAAGAATATGGAGTGGTGAATAATAAAAGCTGACCGAATACGGTGAAAAATACAATTTTAAATAAAATGGAATAGTTGTAGAAAATCACATTGCAAATAGGATACAACTTAAATACAAATTATATCTTACTTCCTAAGTTGATTAATTTCTGACACAAATGTCAGAATAGCCATGGCTATAGAGATAACCTTGAATACTGCTCGCGTGTATTGTAATCCGTTATCATAGACCATAGGATCCGGTGTCATGGCAGCCACAATGGCAGAAAACGTTAATCCCAGTAAGGTCAATAAGTAAAGGAATGAATTGAACCTGAAAGAAGGAAAATATAAATGTGATATTTTTAAAATTGTGTCCAATATTTTTCCCCAGTTCGAACACATTATTGTTACAATGTGGCCATTTTATGATAGCTAGCAAAATGTAATAACACCTTATACACACATTGCAAGCCAGCTTCAACAGACATTAGTGTGGTTCGCGAAGGGTAACAAATGCACATAAATTTTAATTAGTACAAAAGGTTTCCCTGTCGTATAGTTTCGTTGAAAATAAAATGCATTGATCAGTACAAAATTAAAATTTCACGCCAAACGCATGGGAAATTTTGTATCTTTGGTCATTTCAATTTGTATACGAGACATAGCGTCTATCTTGAGTGTGTCTGATGGACCTGATTTGCATACGAGACATAGCGTCTATCTTGAGTGTGTCTGATGGACCTGATTTGTATACGAGACATAGCGTCTATCTTGAGTGTGTCTGATTTGGATCAGTACTTTAATTACTAAAATGTCTTACACCCTACAACAGCGACAATACTACTACTACAACAACTACTACTACAACAACTACTACTACTACTACTAATAATAATAATAATAACAACAACAATAATAACAATAATAGTGATGTTAGTTTGCTCTCTCTCTCTCTCTCTCTCTCTCTCTCTCTCTCTCTCTCTCTCTCTCACACACACACACACACACACACACACACACACACACATACATACATACATACATACATACATACATACATACATACATACATACATACATACATACATACATACATACATAAACACACACAAACACACTGCAGGTTTGCCTAATAACGAACATTTACAAAATGTTTTTTAAATTAAAATATGGTAACTCCTTGATCTATTTTCTGATGACAACCCCATTCGATCCTATGTTCACTTCCCCCACTCTACGAATTTTATATTTTAAAATGTATCATACAGTGTGTGTGTGTGTGTCTGTGTGTGTGTGAGAGACAGAGAGACAGAGAAATGAAATTGGTTGGCATTATACTTGATAATAAAGAAATAGAGAGAAAACATATAAGAAAATGCTTTAGTCGCATGATAGTAAACCCATATTACCATAGTAATATTAAATACACTATTTCCAGATATTAACTTACTTTTATTGAATGTGGTACGCTACTATCTATGTTTCAAACACCTATTCAGAAATAACCTTTTCTCAATCTTAAAGATGGTTGCCATTGGCTGTCATTGAGGCAACTTACATCGTCATGCTATGACAATTCACACAATTTATATTATCCCGCTGTACGGTGTATTACATGAAAACCTTCGATGAATGAAAATAACCGTTTAAGGGGAAAATCAGTGTTTATTTAAGATATCCTACAGTATGAAATATGAAAAACATATCAAGGGACTGAGATATTGTATTTTAAAAAAATTGAACCAAACACGTTTTTTAAATGAATGCATGTGACCGGTATCACAAAAGTCAAAGACGAGAATGTCTGACAGCGAATTATTTCTCTTCCATTCATAATGACATGTGAACAGAAGCCATTTGTCCTCCATAGGTATTACTGTCATTCCAAGGTCACAAGGAGCAGCGACAAAAAATGTGTCACATATTTGTATCTACTCGTTAAGTCTACGTGCTACATGTGAGTTGAATCCTTACGGGGCTGTTCAAACATTGAGCATTAAAAAGTTAATACAAACTAGACTCTAAAACAAATTATATGTATATGACCTTGTTCGCAAGGCCATTTGCTTTTAACTGTTATGTAGCATTCCAAATAGGAATGAATCACTGATAGGTTCCGAAATATAAGATGTGCTAAACTTTTAAAAAAGCTAACTGTTGTCAATGTCGCTGATGTCAAGCTAACTGTTGACAATGTCGCTGATGTCAAGCTAACTGTTGACAATGATGCTGATGTCGCTGAAAGAGAACTGATTCTTATGATTCGCGTTAATACCATATTGATTAGAAAAGAAGAAGAAACAGAAGATGAC
The DNA here is from genome assembly GCA_029339505.1 of Unio delphinus. Classification (NCBI taxonomy): domain Eukaryota; kingdom Metazoa; phylum Mollusca; class Bivalvia; order Unionida; family Unionidae; genus Unio; species Unio delphinus. The sequence goes on along the minus strand of JAQISU010000242.1, from coordinate 11,984,008 downwards.
TGCAGCTTATTATAAAATTCAAATTGAAACACGAAAGAGCTGATGGACAAACGATAACAAAGGACACTACTTTGATGTAATCTGCGAGTTATAAAGAACAAGGAGAACAGGAAATGTAAATTACGCTTACATCAACTAACCAGAGAGGAATGTATTCAACGATCATAATTACACTAACAAAGTACGTCACAAAATCATTTTACATGAAAAAGTACATCAAAAATCATAATTACACTGACAAAGTACTCAAAGTCACAATTACACTGGCAAATGCACGTTACCATCATAATAATACAGGTAAAGTACGTCGAAAACTATTAGGGTGCACATATACAACGGACTGTATTGTATCCTATTGCTCTACGAATGTAGTCATGAAATTTTATGACTGTGTTTACATTTGAAATCAGCATAGGTAGAACTAACTGATTCATACGCAGATCTCAATTTTAGTCAGATCGTGCGTTGGCTTTTTAGACAAACGAATGAGTCCTGAATGAGAATATTGTTACGTATACTTGATTTAAGTCATTTTTTTTTGTTTTAATTGTTTGTTTGTCAGATTCAAATTTGACATTTTAAGATTCATTCATTGGGAGATATTTTTTTTTAAAACGTGGGATGACCTGTACTTTACAAATAAACACCAGATGTTGACCTCATTTCTGACCTGGCTTCAGAGTTGTAAACAAGCTTTTCAAATGATTGGTTCATTCCAAGGACATTATGGAGCTTTGTTATAAACATATTTCTATTTTTAGTTCTTGAGAGTAAAAATAACTGATTCTCATCTGGGTCATACGGTGTGCACAAGATTTTTTTAACGTAAATTTGTTCTAAAGATGTTAGAAGATCATGTGACCCCTTCCTTGTTTACGTAAAAACAGGTATATAAATTATGTTTTGGAGCGAACAATTTAGTAGAAGTTGGGCTGTTAGAATATTAAGTTGTATTGTTTTGAGTTATTTTAAATTACCTTGTACTGGAAATTATTTCAATTCGTTTGGATCAAGAGGATTTATTTTGTTATTTATTGGGAAAACAATTGTACTCATTGACTTTTATAAGACCAGAACTGACTTCATCATGTGACATAGTCTTCCATCTTAAGTGCTTCACTAAGATTCGAACTGGGAATTATTAGGACATTTTATTACCAGGACCTTTGCAATTTCACTAGTGGATTATATTTTAAATTATTTTTGGAATTGATTTTTAAAACTTTAAGTTTATTTTTCTTTTCTGGAAAATATTTGTGCTCAATAAATTGTTTATTAAGTTTTTACAAGCTTGTTATTTTCACTCTTTCTTTGTTACTGTTTATTTGAGCCTAAGCACGTAACATATAAATTGGGAGCTCGTCCGAGATTGGGATCCATTCGAATTTGGCTAGAATTGTTTTCAGAAAACTTTTGTTTTAAATTTGAATTTCCCTAGTTTTTTTAAAAAAAATTTAAAATCTTTAGTGAGATTGATAGGCTTGTATTAAAATGACATCTAAAGTAGAACTATTTCCTTCTAATCCTACTCAGGAGCAATTAGATTTTTTCTAAAAGGATGAGTTGATTCAACTTGCCAGAAAATATGATCTTTCTGAAGTCAAGGCTTCTTTAGCGAAGCAAGATATCAAAAAGATTTTGGTCCAGTATTTGGTAGAAAAGAAAGTTTTGGAAAAAAGTGTTTTGATTTTGATCAGTAAGTCTGCATCAGACTCTGACATTAAAATACAGAAATTAGAATTAAAATTCAAGATGGAATTAGAGAGAAGGGAGAAAGAAAAACAACTACATTATGACAAAGAGGAGAAAGAAAGACAAATACAATATGAAAAAGAGGAGAGAGAGAGAGAGAGAGAGAGAGAGAGAGAGAGAGAGAGAGAGAAAGGGTGAAAGTAAAACAATTACAATATGACAAAGATGAGAAAGAAAGACAATTACAATATGACAAAGAGGAAAAAGAAAGATAATTACAATATGACAAAGAGGAAAAAGAAAGACAATTACAATATGACAAAGAGGAGAAAGAAAGATAATTTGAATTACAAAAAGAGCAGATGCACATTCGGTTACAAGAAAAACAAATTGATAAAGAGAGAGAGAGAAGGAAGAAAAGGAATATCAATGTAGAATGAAAGAAATAGAACTGGCAATTGAAAAACACCTTCATACTTCAAATCCAAATTTAAGTTTTGATTTAACAATGAATATTAGATTAGTGCCCCCTTTCAGAGAAAATGAAGTAGACAAATACTTCTTTCGTTTTAAAAAAAGTTGCAGAAAATTTAAAGTGGCCAAGGGAGCATTGGACTCAGTTATTGCAATGTGTACTCACTGGTAAGGCTAGTGATATTTACACTTCACTGTCCGTTCAGCAAAGTGGTGACTATGATGTGGTTAAACAATTCATTATAAGGGGTTATGAGTTAGTCCCTGAAGCTTATCGGCAAAAATTCAGAAATTACAGACAAAAAGCTGGACAACCTCATGTCGAATTTGCTAGAGAAAAAGACCAGTTGTTTGATAGATGGTTCTTAGCCAAGAAAGTAGAACAAGATTATCAAAATCTCAAGGAAATGATTTTTTATTGAAGAGTTCAAAAACTGTGTCCATAATGACGTTAAGTCTTATCTTGCTGAACATAGGATTGAAACCTTGGAGACTGCTGCTCAAGCTGCTGACAAATATTCTTTGACACATAAAGTTCCTTTTGTTAACAAGACTTCTACTCAAAAGTCTTCTGGCAGAAAAGTATTTCAGCTTAATACCAGCCCTTTTAAAACTCAAACTAGCACAACTTTCAAAAATCAAACTTCAGAGAAGCTTGATTCTAGATCCTTGTCTCTTCCGAGAGTGTACCTATTGCAAGAAAAAAGGACACGTTATTTCTGATTGCTACAAATTGAAAAATAGGCATCAGAATTAATACAGACCTGTTCCAAATGCTCTTATTTCTAAGAGGTCGAGGTCACGGTCATGTATTGAAAGCAATACATTTGTTGGGTCTAATAAATCCCAGTCTGATTTTATTATGGAGAATTATGAACTATTCATATCGAAGGGTTCTATATCACTCTTGGGTAATTCAGCCAATCCCACCCATATTAAACTATTAAGGGACACAGGAGATTCTCAGAGTCTTTTAATGTCAGGTACTTTGCCTCTTTCTGAGAAGTCTTCTTCTAATGAAAGTGTTCTTATTCAGGGAGTAGAGTGCGGCTATGTTCATGTTCCTCTCCATTGTGTAAATTTGTCATCAGACTTAGTGTCAGGACCTGTGACAGTCGGAACAGTCTAGGTTTTACCCGTTGAAGGCATTCATTTATTGCTAGGCAACGAGTTAGCTGGAGACAAGGTTGTGGTTAATCCACTTGTAACTGACAAGCCTGATTTGAATCAGAAAGTTGATCCAATTGAAAAAGAATTCCCTGATATATTTCAAGCTTGTGCAGTTACCAGAGCTATGGCAAAGAATGCTCTTGGGAATGATGTTGATGGAGGCAGTATTCCTTTAGCTGATACGTGTATAGGTCAGACTGTGGATGAGGTCACTTTTACTCCTTGTTTGAATCAATCATAAGGTATTGATCAGAGTGATCCTCTTTTAACATCTCATTCTCTTTATTCTAATCAGGGTGATAAACGACAGTCACTTGTCGTCGAACAGGAAAAAGATCCTGAGATCTCCTGTTTGTTTCAAACGGCCATAAATGAGACTGAAGCCACTGAAGTTCCTGTCTGTTATTTCATTAAAAATGGAATTCTTATGAGAAAATGGAGACCTCCCGAGGTACCTGCTGGTGATGCGTGGTCGGTGAACTATCAAATAGTAGTTCCAAAACCTTACAGACAGGAAATACTTAATCTGGTCCATGAAATTCCTTTGGCTGGTCATTTAGGGATAAATAAAATTTATCACAAGATCTTGACTCACTTCTATTGGTCAAAAATCAAAAGTGATGTTGCCAAATACTGTAGATCTTGTCATACTTGTCAAATGGTAGGAAAACTCAATCCGTAGATACCTAAAGCTCATCTACAACCTATTCCTGCCTTTGACGAACCATTTAGTAGAATTATGGCAGATTATGTAGGTCCCTTACCCAAGACCAAGTCAAGTTACCAATACATGTTGACCATTATGTGTGCGTCAACAAGGTTTCCAGAGGCAATTCCGTTGAGGAATATAAAATCTAAAACAATAGTAAAAGCTTTGATAAAGTTTTTTACACAGTATGACCTTCCCAAATCTGTTCAGTCTGATCAAGGTTCAAACTTCATGTCTGGAATTCTCCAACAAGTTATGTATGAATTGGGCATTCAGCAATTCAAATCTTTTGCCTATCACCCTGAGAGCCAAGGGGCATTAGAAAGATTCCATCAGACTTTGAAAGATATGATCCGATCATATTGTTTGATACGGATGAAGATTGGGATTAAGGCATTCATTTACTATTGTTTGCTGTTAGAGAATCAGTTCTTTAATCAGTTCAAGAATCTTTAGGTTTCAATCCCTTCGAACTGGTTTTTGGACACACTGTGCGTGGATCATTGAAGTTGTTGAACTAGAAACTTCTCTCTAATGAAGATACTGAGATCAATCTTCTTGATTATGTTTCCGACTTTAGATACAAGTTGGCAAAGGCTTGTGATGTCGCAAAAGCAAATCTGCACTCTGCTCAATCTAAAATCAAATCAAAATAAGACCAGAACTGACTTAATCACGTGACATCGTCTTCCATCTTGGGTGCTTCACTAAGATTCGAACTGGGAATTATTAGGACATTTTATTACCAGGACTTTTGCGGATTATATTTTAAATTATTTTTGGATTAATTTTTGAATTGATTCTTAAAACCGTAAGTTTATTTTTCTTTTCTGGAAAATATTTGTGCTCAATAAATTGTTTATTAAGTTTTTACAAGCTTGTTATTTTCACTCTTTGTATGTTACTGTTTATTCGAGCCTAAGCACGTAACAATATAAAGATTTATATTTATTTATATCAGGCAGGTGCGATTCAAAACAGTCTTGCGTACATTTGTTAATAATTAATACCAGACAAATATGATTGAACACATTATTGTTTACTTTTCCTACATATTGATATAAGGCAGGTTGTTGTTGTTATTATTGTTGTTGTTGTAGGGCTTAACGCCATTTTTCAGCACACGATAGGCTATACATGGCGGCCAGTTTATTGGTGGAGGAAGAACCTGGGAAAACCCAGGAAAGAACCACCGACCCACGAGAAGCTACTGGCAAGCTTTCTCACATAACTACATTAGCCAAACCTTAGACTCGAATACACGCAGTCAGAGGTGAGATGGCAGTGATCCGTAACGGAAAGTGCTTTAGACCACTCGGCCACTCGGGGCCCCTCATATAAGGCAGGTACGAGTTAAATTAGTTTTGTGTGTGTTATATATTGATATAAGACAGGTACGAGTTAAATTAGTTTCTTGTGGGCTAGATACTGATATCAGGCAGGTACGAGTCAAATTAGATTTGTGTGTGTTACTTATTGATATAAGGCAGATACGAGTTAGAATAGTTAGGATTGTTTGCTCTTACTGATATAAGGCAGGTACAATTCAATTTAGTGTAACTTACTTTTGCTAGGTCTTGTTGCAAGCGGCTATTCATTTCCGCTATCGTGTAGTTTCTTAAAGCACCATCATTTCCATAGGTAATGTGCTTTGATCTCCCACCCACCCAAACATTACAATTCAGATATCTACAGCGGAGTTTACATAATTCATGGATTTTTGTTTTATTTTTATTTACATGTCATACAGTTCTTAGACAATCTTGGATGCATGGTTATGTAAGTCTGTGTACTCCTTTATTGCTGCTAATTAAGGTAACAGTCATAAAAATATAAAATATTGTTGTAAAGTTGTCTACTTTTCTTTCTAAAGTAGCCATGTTAAAATTTTGGAACATGTACCTACCAAGAATGTAAGACATATCATACACAAATATCCTATATGTTCATTCTTAGCAGATAACTTTAAATATTTATCAATTATAAACATGAGAAACACAAAAAACAAATATATTACAGGCAATTTTAATTGTATCGTCTCTTAATACGTTTCTAAGTCTTTTCTACAAATACTATTTTTTTGTTCTTTAATCATCCTCTTACCTTTCCTGCATAGACGTGGGTTCTTGACACGATGATTAATTTCATAGAGCTGAAGAATTTGAAAAGCGAAATGATTTCAGGAGAGGTAACAACACTTATTGAAGTGGCCTGCAGCGGAAAAGTCACTCGTTCAAAACTGTAGACATGGGGTTCTTTTGTGAAGGAAAACAAACAATGATGCATTGAGTAATTGAAAATAAAAATCACACAACAACTATCGAAACTGACAGGTGTTTGAATCTTTACACACACCAAAATTACACAGCAACTATCGAAACTGACAGGTGTTTGAATCTTTACCACACCAAAATCACACTCAAGAAACTACTGCAGCTGACATTACGAATATATGGTCTTTAAGTTTTCAAAGCTATACTTTTTAAATAAAGACACATCGTATCTTACTGGAAACGCAATCTTGCGTAGTCTTTCCATTTTCTTCTAATCAGCAGTCGGACGGCATCATGATATACCAATGTCTGAAAGGACATGTAATTAAACTGGTAACTATTTTGTGAATGGGCCGCATTACAAACATTTACACGATGCAAGGCGGCCAATCATCCGTATGGGAATATATGTCATGTCGGCCAATCATCCGTATGTGAATACATGTCATGTCGGCCACTCATCCGTATGTGAATACATGTCATGACGTTTAAGAGGCACCTTATGACTTTAAACTTTTTTCTTTTAAATTATTATCTTTTCATTTCATGATCTTGCTTTTCATATTTTGATCAATTTATGTCTATAAAAGGTACAAAACTATGAAGGACTGCTCCGACGAAATTCGATACTCAGTTACATACTGTAAATTTGAATATGTTTCATAATTTTTCTTATCTCTGACACTATTTATACATAGGCTTAAATGCCACATCATGTTGTATAAATATATTTTCTTTTTATTGTTTTGCATTAATGATTAATTAATGGTATCATCCTTTACTGTCTTTCTACTAAACGTTTTGAGTTTAATGTAGATATAAAAAGCATGTATAGTACTATTTATAAACAACATTAAGTTGATTAGTCTTTAAAATTCTAAATAAATTAGTAATAGTACTAGTAGTAGAAGTATGAGTGAACTTATTGATGTACGTGTTGACCATTCTGTCGAAATCAAGTTAAACATGACATTATTTATATGATAAAAGAACATAAAATACCGTAAAATGTCATGCTTGACACAAGATCTTCCTTGATCATCTACATTTATATCTACTTAGTTTTGCTAATGATCTAATGAATTGTGTTACGATTCTAGAACATAATATATGGTACAGAAAGAAGTGAAAACAGCATTTTCATTACAATTAACAAACATTTATTTCCATAACACAATGTGAAAATTCAAGACGACACTTACAGTATCATGAATTAAATTCCCAATAATTCTTAAAATCCAACCACAAGTCCCAAAACTTCCGAATAAACTGCAATAGCCATGATGTTCTGATATAACACAATGATTTAATCCAAATTGTCTTTGAATGAGTTCACAATAACTCAAAAGAAGATTCTATAAATACAAACATCTTTGAGCACTTTTTAATTCGAATGATTAGCTTTTATTTTTTTTAAAAAAACTTAATTCCTCTCGAATTATATCTGATGCCAAAAACAAAATTACAAACACTGATCGTCGAGTCCCACAAACCAAATAAGAGCAAGGATGAATTATTAATTTATCGCATCCTAAGTCATACGCATTTTCACCTGACCTAGACGTGAATAAATACAACAGAAAAATCCAATCCCTGTATATACAATACAGGGCCTAGAATTTTCCGAACTCAGATTCTTTGAAAGCATTCTATTTACAACTTACACTCGTACGCCGAAGTTACCCGTCTAAACATTCGGTTTACATTACCTAAAATAACAACTTACGATCATGGACAAAAGTTAAGCAAACAATTAAATATGCATAAATATACGACATTAAAATACCTAAAGGAATGAAAAAGTAATAGACACTCACATAAAATAGATCTTGACACAATGCTAGCAAACATCAAATGGTTCGGTAGAATTGCTGAAAATGAAATACTATTCGACATATGCAGGCAATTAGTTATGAGCTTTCATAGGACTGATAGGATGCAGATGAACATGAACAACCGTTTCTTCCTATTTCAGTCCATGCATCATATTCGAGATTTGCTCACTAAAGTATAAAACCAACGTTAGAAGAGACGATCATCTGAGCACATTAGATCTTTAACCATGTATAGGTTTTAAAAACCTCACTGTACTGGAGAATCCATAATTAGTCTCTGGTTTTGACCTGACATTGTCCTTGATGGAACGACTGTACAGTTGTGTATTTCCGACTGATATTGCAAAGTGTTGATTTGTCTTGTCGTGCTTGTCAAGTTGTGTTATGGTTAAATGTACTAAGCTGCGAGACGAACACGACTAGCAATCACCGTATTGTCGTACACGTCAAAATGAGTCTCATTTCTTGACTGTGATGTTCTTTGGATCCCAATCTTAATTTCGACATACTAGTATGATACTACATACCTCATCGCTGTCCGAAATCAATTATATATGTTCCCAAATAATAGGTTAGGGACGTTACCTTGTCTCCTCGTTTAGCTATGATTTGCATTGGAGACTTGGAGTTGTTGTTGAACTTAGGATCGTTTGGAGCTCGCCCCTTATCGTCGCCGTCCAGGATTTGGTAATAAACACGGATATAACCACTATCACCGTACGGGTCAATCATACAGTCAAGGACAGAAACGGTTGTCTTCTGGAAAAAAATAAAAACGATTCTACCATTAATAAACTATTTAAAGAGGAATCGTACAAATAACTTGAACCTGTTGAGATCATAATTAGAATATATCTTAATTAAGAAGAAATCAAAGAACAAAAGATTTTGTATAATATAAAAGTGGTCAATTATGAAGTGTGTGTGTGTGCGTGTGTGTGTGTGTGTGTTGTAAAGGACACTACCATAGAAAAATATGATATAACAAATATTAGAATCTGGAAAAGCGCTTTCTGTAAGGTTGGATAGATTTTCAAAGTCGTCTGGCACAAACAAACGGCAATTACAAATACAACAACGTAAACAAATGTAATGTTATATCTGTGAAACTGTTACATTCTTCCACTGTGTTTCACCAAGTCAGCTTCATCGTTGTCCTACATCAATCATGTGTGGTCCTGCTGATGAGTCTAAGTGTCCATTAAATCAATCTTTATGAATGCTTTGTCTCATAGAAAATATCGTTTTTAGCGGAACACATTTAACATGCGCTTGTTTTAAGCCAAAACGAAGGTAATATTTTTCTAAATATCGCACTTGAGACTTTATAGAATTACGAATATATGGTCTTTAAAAAGTAACAGAAAAGAGCGAGAAGCAGCACGCTTTGTAAAATTCAAGAAATAATTTATTTATTATATCACTAGGTGAACTATGCAATAAGAATTTACGGTATTGCTAAATAAATCTAAAATAATCCTTGAATTATAGACACAGGTCCTAATGATTAAAGCTCTGAATAAACGTTAGTGGAGATCCAAATTAAAACCAACACTAAAGGTTTTGATGTTCCTGCGGTGGTACGAGTAGTGGTGATGCGTCAACATTCACAATAACACAATCCAAGGATGTATTCTTATTTAAAATTGTGCTATAAATTCAAGTCTCTCTTTCGAAGAATGACTTTTTTGATGAGCAAATTGTATTTCTAATGAAGAATTAATTTGAATAATTAAAATTCCAGTCAAAATGAACTACTCTACACAGCAATAACACAATTGATTCTAATCTGATCGTAAAGCACGAATGAATAGTTTCTAAAAGAACAAAAAAGGGAGATTATATAGACCTCTACTTGACTTTAAGATGCAATTAACGTTTGCTAATAAGAACTATATAATATAAACTATATAATGGTTGTTGTTGCTGTATTGTTTAACGCCGTTTTCAGCACAATATAGGCTATACATGGCGGCCAGTATTATTGGTGGAGGAAGAACCCGGGAAAAACCGCAGAAAGAACCACCGACCCACGAGAAGCTACTGGCAAGCTTTCTCACATACCCACATTGAGACTGACACTCGAAACCACGCAGACAGATGTGAAATAGCAGTGATCCGTAACGGAGAGCGCTTTAGACCACTCGGCCACTCGCGACCCCTTATATATAATGGAAAATAATAATGGAAATGAAAGAAGAAAAATTCTAGAAAGTTCCCTACGTTTACAAGAGAGTTATACTATAATATAAAATGTGGTAAACACATTGTCCTTGACTCAGGCAAAACAAATAATAAACCTTATAGTTAAACCATATTCGTAGAGAAACTATTTAGCTATATATTAGTTGTTTACAAAACTTTTTTTTAAAAAAAATCAATGATTCAGATTAAGTAGAAATGAACTTGATTTTGGACAAGGTCACGTCCATCATGTAATGTTACATTGTCAATAACGATATAATGAAGTCTTTTTAAACAATTAAGAAAGTTTAACTTAAAAGTAATGCAAATTAAATATGCATAACACAAGAATAGTATACACTTAACCTGAAGGTTCCTTTCAAGTAGAGAATAAAATGAAAGTTCGGAATCCTTGCGACCATCACTGGTATACAATTTACGCACTCTGAAAAAATAGATCTGATGTTGTTCTATCATTAATCAAACAAATAAACTATGGATTTGATTCGGTTTTTCATTTCTGCAACCCCACACAAACACAAAACCTTCGTTTATAAAAAGTTATTTAATTTAGTGATGTTTACTTTATAATAATTGCATAGATATATATTGAGGAATATATTATTAAAAAGTAAAAAAATGTCATATGGGGCATACACTCCTTGACATGTGTTAGTTTGATATTGACACCTTCTGTCAAGATTGTATTAAGATCGATGAACAAATTCAAATTAACAAACATAAATTCCTCTAGAATCATTTACCGCATATTATTAATGAATGTAGATGAAAGATTTTTAATACAATCTCCATTCACGAAACTTAACACTCTTAAATATACTCTAAATTAAAGAAATTGATATCAGCCAAAGTAAATAGTTTATTATAAAAGTAAAGACCATGGGATAACATACTGCATTAACGTAAAACTAAAATATCGAAAATAGGAATACAAAATGCAATCAAACTCACACGTAATTTGGCATTGAGTCAACCAACATGGCGGCGATGTCATCGTTTCCATTTTCCAATGCTATGGCGTATGGCAATTTACCAGTCGAGTCAAATGCATAGGGAAGCGCATCATTTTCCAACAGTTTACTGGTAACACCCCTGAAGTTTCTCTTAACAGCAAAATGTAAAGGTGTTTGTAGGTTTTGGTTCCTAGCGGACGGGTTAGCACCTCTGTGAAGAAGAGTGTTAACTAAAACTTGAACCTGCAACACAAGAGGATGATGTATATTTTTCATTAATGAAATATATAGATCTGTTCTCAGTATAATAAATAGCACTAAAGTAAATTACGGTTTATTTCTCTAGTAGGGTTACGAATTAATTGACATGCATGACAGTATAGAGTATTTTACATACCTATTTGCTACTCAAATTTGTTTTCCTATGTTTTGTCTACCTTCTCTTTCTTATCACATGAAAATATCGATCTATGTTAGTTTTTCTTCTTCTCATCACTAGCACCTGCCTGTTTAAACAACATGTTGGTATTTTGTAATATGTGATTTTTGTACGGTGAGGACATACTATGTGGTAACACATTTAGATCAATCTATTTGTGTTTAATTACAATCAGGTAATTGAATATGTAGATATGCTTTTTGAGAAATATTTATCGAAGTGATTTTCACCCACACATATGTTCGGACAGTGTCAGTAAAGATCGAAACATCGTTTAATTTATAACTAACCGAGCAAAACCTTAAATAAACGGTTTTTTTTCCCCCTTCTAAAAGGCATATTTCAGCGTGTTAAGGTTCACTGGCATCTAAATGTAGACTGTGTGTATCATATTTTGCACACTCCATTCTGATGCCTATAAACTGTATTACGAATTCACTGACGAAGCAACGAGTACGTATATATAGAAATGATGGGTGATTACGGCGCGCTCTAGACCGTTATCCTATAAAGTCAGTGTTTATTGTTTAAACACGAATTTTTATGCAAAAGGTTATTCTCAAAATCAGTGTCATTGACCATTAAGATATTTTGGGCAGCTTTTGTGCAAAAGTAAATTTGAAATTCCTTGATGATAAAAAAACATAAAAAAACAAAAAAATGAAATTACAGTAAATTAAATATTACAGATAAACAATTTTACGGCTCCAATAAAACCCAGGCACACTGACTGCAATTGCAGAGCGTGAGGAAAAGATATGCAAAGAGACTGGAATGTGACTACGTTCTGATATAACTACTCCGAATTTTGTTTGTTTTTTATGTTTTACCGCCATTCTTCAGCACAATATAGGATATACATGGTGGCCAGTATTAATGGTGGAGGAAGAACCCGGACAATCCCCGGAAAGAAACATTGACCCACGTGAAGCTACTGGCAAGCTTTCTCACATAACTACATTAGCCGAATCTTAGACTTGAACCCACAGACATGCTAATAAAAATAAATAAATGACGAAGTCTCTTCGTTTACTGATTCAGACAGTGAGAAAATATAAACAGTACCTTGTAATGCGTATTCGAATTAGAAAATAATTTACATGTGCGAGCCAGTACTGTATGTTGTTAATTGTTTTTAAAGTGGTTAGAACGCGTACGAAGCGTACATAATGCGCAGAAAATATTGAAAATGTTCAATGCATCAAGCAGATATTTGTTGTACGTTGAGGATGCAAGAACAAAAACAATGCAAACATCGCAAAACATCACATCATTCAGTTTATGTAGCCGGTGTCCATTTATAAATAGTACATACCAATGCTTTAAAGATGTCATGATTGTTCTCATGTGCCTTACAAGTGGTTGGTTAGGATCCCAAAACTTTTCATCGACTTAAAATATGTTAAGCAGATAATGCAATTTATAGAAGGTAATGAATAATACACGTCAAATCAGCAAATACAGCTGTACACGAAGTGAATTTTAAAACAAGGTGCGTGATATATATATATATATATATATATATATATATATATATATATATATATATATATATATATATATATATATATATATATATATGTATATATATATATATATATATATGCACCATCTGCAAGAGGGACTGCCACTCGCGCATAGGCCTGCGCAGCCACAACAGACGATGCCAACAACCCAGAGACAGACGACACCCCAAGGGCGCTATCAGAATGGTCTCTCGAGACTAAGTCGCCAATGATCATGATGATGATATAAAGAATGTGATCCGGACGACAATTGCACGATATGATGTCACACTTTACCTTCGAATAGAATGTGATCCGGACGACAATTGCACGATGTGATGTCACACTTTACCTTCGAATAGAATGTGATCCGGACGACAATTACCAGTATATACATAATGTGATGTCATACTTTACTTTTGAATAGGATGTGATCCGGACGACAATTACCAGTGTATACATCATGTGATGTCATACTTTACTTTTGAATAGGTTGTGATCCGGACGACAATTACCTAAAGAGGGGTACTTTAATGTTGTGTGACATCTTCAATGATTCAGAAATGTACGTATGAATACGTCAAGCTTGATCTATTCCACTATTTATAGTACGCCATTTTATCTAAGAATACAAATTTAAACACATCGTGTGGTAATTAGACAGACTCTAGCATAATAAAGTCTGCATTTAGTGGCTGAATTAGTATGATGTAGGAATCTTGTAGGAAAACATACAATGAAGGAGAATTATACAGCACACAACCAAAATTATGTATCTAATACCTAGACCTTACAGATCTTTATGGATCGGGGTCGGGCTAATAAATGGTCATACAAAATTGACGGGCAAGTTACGAACAAATTTAGAAGGATAGAAGAATTTAATCTATGTAGACTACCTAAAATGGTGTTACTGGATGTATATTTTAAATAATTTTGGAGATTCTATTACGGCTGCATAACCATTTTAAAGACTATTGGTTAGCTCAAAATAGATTAATTGCAGACGATCTTATTAATCATAGTTTCGAAAGAATTGATCCATGATTAATAAAGTACGAAGCTAGCCATAACGCAGATGTTACATATATTTAAACATAAGGAGAAATATTTTTCTCACAGCAGTAATTTAAAATTCTACCTGACAATTGAATTTAAATGAAAAATTGTACAGAGTTATCTGTGTTTACCAATATGGAAAGCATAACCTGTACTTTGAACCAAATGCAAGTATTGAACGAAACGCTTGGAACTATTTCGAAAAATACTTAATTGGGGGAAACATAGAAAATATGAGATTTTAAAAAAAACATTAAAAACAATAGAAACAATAGAAAAGTAATCCGGAAAAAAAACAAATGGCTCTATCGTTTTCAAAGAGACAACTACTAGGTTACGAACTGGTGCTAGTCAATTTAACGAGAAAAACAAATAAAGCAAACAAATGAATAGTACGATAAAAAATTTAAATTAATGTTATCCAAAAGTGTTGATGCAGAAGTCCTATTCAACCGCATTAAAGCACAAAGTACTCTAACCTTGTTGACAACTGAGCAGAGTACCAGTCTCGGCCTGAGGATACCGTGCTTACTGAATCAAAGTCAGACTATTGGATGAAATATATGAGTAGAAAACGTTTCTTTATTTTCTTTTAATTTTCCCCCAGACTTTAGCCCTTTCAATTCCTTTATAGTTGCAGTTAATGCACTTACACGACTTTGATTGATTTAGGACAGGTCAACGTTATCATGTGCCAACCCTTTACAAGAAAGTTGATTAAGGTAACGTTTGCCCGTACTTCGTTGTAGATATCAGATACATCTATATCAAGAAAATGCCGCTAAAACTCATCTAGTACACAAAACAACTATTTTATCTTAAATATTAACATTGAACTATACGGATAATGAATTAGTGGTCAGATCCTGAAAGGAAAAGTAAATCATATATCTTCAACTCTGATTAAACATATAATTGATGTCAAGCGGGTTCAATCTTTCTTTAACGGTCCATTTACAACTATCATACAAGACATCGTCTTGTTATGATATTAAGAAACTATATTCTTTAAATAAAAACTTTTTATTATGGGTCTGCAAGACTGTCGTGCGATGCTTATTGGACGCGGTATTTTTGAAATAATGTTTCCGGGAGAACTTGATCTGATAAATAAATATACTAATATTAATTCTAAGCTTCCTAC
The DNA here is from genome assembly GCA_029339505.1 of Unio delphinus. Lineage (NCBI taxonomy): Eukaryota > Metazoa > Mollusca > Bivalvia > Unionida > Unionidae > Unio > Unio delphinus. The sequence continues at coordinate 11,968,550 of JAQISU010000242.1, read as the reverse complement.
CCTGTATATCTTGGAAAATAAATGTGCACAAAAAGTTGAAAATAGCGTAATATGCAATTTAACTAAAACGTTACAGGTTTGTACTACTTATGGAACAAAACAATTTTTTAAAATCGTTTTGTGCTCAAACAATAACATTTATAGTATAATTGAGGACACTAGTTATATAGAATTTCATCGACAGATTTAGAATATTCTGATCAAACGTTTTCCATTTTCCCCAATGTTATTATCGAAAAAGTGCAATTGTTTTTACACTAGCTACCATGCGAAAATGACCAATAAACGAAAAGATTCCAGCAATATTCTGGTGATTAAGATTAAAGCATTCAACACGAATAAGGCCAACGAGTAAGTTCGTAAAGACATACAAAATTGTGTCAGCAAAGAGAAGTTAAAATTTGCGATGACCTTGCATTGCCAAAAATGATATGTCCTTGTATGATCGAACATCAAGAGATACATTTACTGTGATCGTACAGTCGCTAGTTGTATAGCATCAATATTAACAAAATAACCCTTAATTCTACCGATCATAAACTATCTAAAGTGGATAACGTAAATAAATTAGCGTACGGTCACGTCAGCACCTTGTAATGAAAGAAAACTTAAATCTCATTAAATATTGGTTTCTTTGCTCGGTTTCAATGTATCTACAGCTTCGTCTTTCATGGTTTTAAGGACCAGCATCGTTATTTTCAGACAGTATCCACCGTGTGGATGTTATTGATATAGAAGTCAAAGACAAACGGTGTATTTTCCATAAAATATAAGATCAAAGAATGTGTACTACTGGGCGATTCTCCATACTCATATTTCAAATATTCTACCATGAAATAAAAATAAATAGGTCAGTTGGTTTCTTTTTTGTCATCTAAATTTCCACAAACATCGATTAGAAAGAACGTTTTGGTTTCGTGCTACATATTAACCAGTAAGTGTAACCAATCAGAACTTTAACCACTTAACATATGTGTGTCGTCAGGATCTATTACTACCACCATTTCATTATAATGATGTAATTGAAAGCGTGTTTATATTCAGTCTTTATCCTTTAGTTCAAACAATGCCTTACTGATACGTGTCACTCTAGAATAAAAATGTACATTATTGATGCATAAAACATATAGAATTTTTTTTGGACATTTTAATTTTCACTGGAGCATGAGTTAAGAAATAAATATACATCAAGCGAAATTCTTTCCACTGATATGAAAGCGGATACCGTTTTCGATCTCGACTAATTTATGACCGCCACTATGCAACTTGTGTTTAATTCTCAAATCAATCCAGATAGAGATAATGTGATTGTAAAAAGAGTTATTAATACTTTTTATTATTAACTTATATGTCCTTTTGCTGTTCATGGGTGCAATTCTTGTGGCTTCTGTAAACTCTTGGTTTAATTGGAAGCTATGGGATTACAGCATATTTAGTAGTCACCTTTATCATGTCTTTATAGATTTCAAGAAGGCGTTTGACAGGGTATGGCATGCAGCCCTTTAGTCCACCATGAAGCTGTACAACATCAACGCTAACCTGATCAGAGTCATAGAAAGCCTTTACAGCAAGGCCACCAGCGCAGTATGCTTCAACGGTCAAATAGGAGATTGGTTTAGGACACCTGTAGGAGTCAGACAGGGCTGCTTGCTTTCACCTACTCTCTTCAACATCTTCCTTGAAAAAATCATGACAGATGCACTGGAAGACCATGAAGGGACTGTCAGTATTGGAGGCATAATAATAACGAATCTGCGCTTTGCTGATGACATCGATGGCCTTGCAGGAAATGAGGAGGAGCTAGCTGAGTTTGTGGAAAAACTGGACAGGACATCTACTGCTTTTGGTATGGAAATCAGTGCAGAGAAGACCAAATTGATGACCAACAACACCAGTGGCATCAGCACTGACATCATGATTAGAGGCCAAAAACTGGAAACAGTTAATAGATTCAAGTACTTAGGAGCCATCGTGGCAGACGAGGGATCGAAACCAGAAATATTGTCCAGGATTGCGCTGACAATAACAGCAATGGCAAGGCTGAAAACAGTTTGGAAAGACAGAAACACCTCAGTCAGCTCAAATATCAGACTGATGCGCTCCTTGGTTGCATCTGTATTCCTATATGCCTGTGAGTCATGGACCCTCAAAGCGGATCTCGAAAGGAGGATACAAGTTGTTGAAATGAGATGCTTTCGAAGGTTGCTTGGCATTACATATAGAGATCATGTCACGAATGAAGAAGTGGGAAACTGAATTAGGCAACCCATTGGGTCCTATGAAGAGCTATTGACCATTGTGAAAAAGCGTAAAATGAAATGGTACGGACATGTCACACGATCAACAGGGCTTGGTAAGACAATTATGCAAGGTACTGTGTAGGAAAGGCGAAGGAGAGGCAGACAGAGGAAAAGATGGGAGGATAACATCCCAGAATGGACAGGACTGAAGCTGAGTGACACAGTGAGAGTAGCAGAGAACAGATTGGAATGGAGGAAGCTGGTTGTCAGGTCATCAGTGGTGCCCCAACGGTCGGCAAGACTAAGGGATAGATAAATAGTAGCCATCGATATTTGTTCTATTACCAAGCTAGAAAATGTGTCAGGAACCGTTTTGATTCTTTTTCACAGTATCAAAACATCCCTTATAGTAACCTTTTGAAACGGAGAACTGAGGGTGAGTTTATGCATTGTTTGCTGTATTGCCGATAAATCTCTCTGTAGTTACATAATCATAGATGAAAACTATATCATATTTGCACATATCAATAATCGATTGTGCAATTTTTATTATTTATTCAAATTGAAACCTTGAACAACTGCAAGACCTTAACATCTGCAAGTCATTCAAAGCTACAATTGGATGAAACTTTGCTCCACTCCTTGTGATGTTGATGGTAAAGTGATGACAGACACTTTCAACAGTCATGACAACAGCTACCAATGACATCATTGGCCTCCATCTCCCAAAGACAACACCCTGGGTGACAGAAGAGATTATGAAACTGTGATGCCCGAAGAGACATCAAAAACACCAGACACACAACAAGGGTAATGAAGTACCGAAAAATAAACAAGAATATCAGAAAAACACTTGAAGAAAGCAACAAAAGATTGGATTGGACAAAAGTACACAGAAATAAAAAGCAGTCTCATAAAGAATAACAGCAAAAAGGCATTCCATAATGTGAAAGATTTCACCAGACAGAAGTAACCACGAGTCAGTACCATTCAAGACGAAAATGGAAAACGCCTAACAGAAGCGAGTGACTTTGCAGCAAGATGGACTGAGTATTGTAAAGAACTCTACAACCATCAGTCCACAGGAGACCCAGGGGTGCTTGAAGTTCTTAACTCCACAAAGGATGATGATTTCTCCATTCTCAAGGAAGAGGTGGAGTCAGCATTAAGAGCACTGAAGAATGGGAAGGCATCTGGAGTAGACAACATCCCAGCTGAACTTGTCAAGAATAGGGGGATCAGTGATAGAGCTACTAACAAAATTCTGCAACAAGATCTGGCAGACAGGTAAATGGCCAACACAGTGGACCCAGTCACAGATTATAACATTCCTCAAGGAAGGCAATTTCCAGCTGTGCCAATATTACAGAACTATCAGTTTGATCAGTCATGCTAGTAAGGTGATGCTGAAGATCATCTTGAACAGACTGAAACCACAAGCAGAAGAAATAATCGCTCAAAAACAGGAAGGGTTCCAGAGTGGAAGAAGCACAACAGAACAAATATTCAATCTCAGGGTTATGTGTGAAAAGTACTCGCAACATCAACAAGACAACTAACATGTGTTCATTGATTTCAAAAAGACGTTTGACGGAATGTGGCATGAGGCATTGTGGGACACAGTGAATAAGTACAACATAGGTCAAAAGTTAACCAATACCATCAAACAGATGTACGCCAATGCTACCAGTGCAGTACTTGTTCAAGGTTCTGTGGGGGACTGATTCCAGACAACAGTTTGGAGTACGTCAAGGATGTCTCCTGTCACCCACGCTTTTCAACATCTACTTATGGCGCATCATACGCGAAGCCCTGGAAAGCTACTTTAGGACTGTCAGCATTGGAGGGCGTAATATCACCAGCCTCCGCTTTGCAGACGACATTGATGGGCTGGCAAGCAGTGAAGACAGGCTTGTCACCTTAGTCAAGAACCTGGATGAAACATCTTCCAGATTTGACTTGGAGGTAAGCGCCGAGAAGACAAAGCTGATGACAAAGAGTGGCAAACAAATCTCAGCCAAAATTAAAGTCAGAGGACAGGAACTGGAAACAGTGGGTAAGTTCAAATGTCTTGGTTCCATAATCATCGAAGGGGGATCAAGAGCAGCAATTTGGTCACGAGAAGCCCAAGCAACGGCAGCTATAGCAAAGCTAAGACACATCTGGAGAGACAAGAATATCTGTCTGAAAACTAAATCAGACTATTGTGAGCACTAGTCATCTAAGTCTTTATGAATTCATGTGATGCCTGGACCCTGACAGCAGAATTACAACTAATAATACAGGCATTTGATATGAGATGATACAGAACCATCCTTGGCATATCTTATATGGAATACATCACAAATAAAGAAATACGCAACACCATCAGGCACAAAGTCGGCCATTATGAAGACCTCCTCATCACTGTCAAAAAGAGAAAGCTGAAATGGCATGGCCATGTCACTAGAGCCAACAGTCTATCCCTAACAATACTGCCGGGCAGCGTCCAGGGTGGCAGAAGGAGAGGTAGACAGCGAAAAAGTAAGTGGACTGACAACATCACAGAATGGACCAGGAAAGGTTTTGTGGAGACACATACATTGACATATGATCGAGACAAGTGGAGGGAATTGGTCAGATATTCAGCAGCACAGTGCCTCAACGACCACACTTGGTCAAGAGACTGATGATGATGATGACGACGATGACGACGACGATGATGATGATGAATAGTATCTTACTGCAAATATTTTTTCTGCTTACTGGAATGGTTTTCGCTCTTTTTAACTTCAGAGGTTTTAACAAGTACCATGTTGATTAAATTCTGAAATCCAGAGGAAAAGCACGTATATAGATTGGATAATGATCTTCTACTATATGATGCCAAGTGTTATTTTATACAACTTTCCATACACCATAAAAGGTAGCTTTCTCAAATCTCCACTAAGTATACATTAAGCAATTTATTCTAACCATTACAGGTAACCACACATATTTGTAGGTCATAATAGAACTATATCTTAAATACACCATCGCTTCAGGTCGTATAATGGGTTTTCTACCCAAAGTGCTTAGTTACTGCAAATGCGAGACCGGTTCCCATTTTTTTTCTATTCATAATTGTTTCCCTGATCATAACTATTTTCTTGTATTCACGAGAAACACAGTTTTATAATGATGCCAATGTTAATCTTGCTTTGCTGGAAAAGAATCTGAATATATTATACTTTCAAATGGTACTTATTGATTATAATTAAAAAAACATAAATATGATTCTTCTCGAATACTATATATTTTAAGTATTGGATTTGTTTTCAGGATTTATAATCCGAATAAGCGTTTTTAAACAATTCAAATTTATGTTCAGCTGTAAATTCACAACAATTGTACATAAGCCTCATTGTTTATTTAAATGTCATATTGGTGTGAATTACCTCCAGTGTGTTTGTTATTCAGCAATTAAGTATATTGGATTTTATTTTTCAAATATCATTTGTATGTGTTCCAATCGAGATTGTGATGTGCCTAAGCTTTCTAACTTTGCTTATATTTTCTCCATGTCATTCTTCAAAGCCTCTGCCTTCGTATTCATCCTACGCTTTAGACTACATATGGTATCAATTAAAGTTTGAGTTTGTACATTTGTTCTTATTCCCATGACTGATTGTAGTTACAGAAGAGCAGTCAACAAAAGTAATTAATATATGCCCTAACAATTCCATTGATACCAAATATCGTGTTATCATAAATTGGTTTTCCTGCTCTTAGACTTTGATAGCTAATTGCATTGGTACTCTCCTGAATAATCATTGTATTGCCATCTTCTTCTATCCACGTTTACTACCGCTCCAACTGTTATCTCCCAAAGATTTTAGTATTTTAATATCAACTTACATGGTGTTAGCAGCATGACATTCTTTTCAATGATCAACTACAGAGGTTACTCATTTAATATCTAATCAACACTAATTTGTTTACATGGAAACCAAACTAAAGCCGCTTGAAGAATATATCTTACATGCACATATTGAATATGTATAGACTTTCCATTTTCATCTCTGATGTCGATAATGGATTTTAATTTAATTTGTAAAATAGCTTTCTTGTCGCGCAAAGGGACACTCCGATCATATGTATAGGACAATATTCTCATAAGTATATTTTGTACCATGTTCATAAGATCCCCCGTTATGGTTCTTCTTTTCATGTTGAAACACTTCCAGTCAGTTTCTCGTTAAATAGTTCTTTCATCCATTTCTTTTTATATTAATATTTTTTATTCTGCTTGTGTTTTTGTTTCAAGCATTTCTTTAAATATGTTGTGTACGCATTTGATCAAGGTAATCTCTTCGTTACTGATATCGTTTTCCTGATCGCTTTACTTACAATGTAATCAAAATGGTTCCAAATAGTCATGGCAGATGTACTACTTAGTCATATTCTGAAATGTATTAATAATTATATTATATTTCAAAGCTTTTGAAACAATTTGTATAATTGCTGACCTAACTCAGATAAAGGATAATAAAACAATGATAACAGTAGTTATTTCAAACGAACACTATTATTAATAGTGTACTGATATCGCACAATTCGTATCGCACATCAAATTTCCGTAAAGCAAACCAAACATGGAACTACTTTTAAAATTTAACATATTAAATAACAGCCTCTTATAACAATCGAGAATGATTTATTGATATGCGATTTTAATTACTAAAAAATGCTAACACATGTTTGTAATTTGAAAAAATGCATTTATATTAGCCGAAAATGGCTGCTTTTTGGCGCTAGAGACAATGGGAGAGTGCCGTAAGAAGCGAATGGCAGTGTATGTGCATTACAGGGTAGCTAACCGCTCCGGTGGCCTAGTGGTTAGAGCGTCCGACGCGGAAGCGGGAGGTCGTGGGTTCGATCCCTGGCCGAGTCATACCAAAGACTTACAAAAATGGTAGTATCAGCTGCCTCGCTTGACGCTCAGCATTAAGAGGTTAGTTTTAAGACTGGTCGGCCTGGTGTCAGGGTAATGTGACTGAGTGGGACATCATGCTACATGTCTGCGGCATGATCCTCAATGCTAGACATCACTATAAACTGCCTCGTTGAATACATCATCTGTGCAATGTGAGACTGAGCGATCCTAACATACTTTAGATTTAAAGTTATTAAATAAAGTTTACTCAACATTTCTCAATTTATTACTTTGAGACTGAAAATATTTTCAGTGTGGAGCTTAGTTTCTACATACATACATACATACATACTTACGTACGTACGTACGTACGTACGTACATACATACATACATACATACATACATACATACATACATACATACATACATACATACATACATACATACATACATACATACACTTTAGATAGATAGATAGATAGATAGATAGATAGATAGATAGATAGATAGATAGATAGATAGATAGATAGATAGATAGATAGATAGATAGATAGATAGATAGATAGATAGATAGATAGATAATTGAGTCTTACTCTGCTTTCGGTGCATATTTCAGACACAACATATAGCAGTGCTTTGTCCTTATCACCAACCCTTTCGATAAGTCTGTCTATGAAAACTTCAGTCTCAGCCTCCTGCATCCCGACAAGCAATTCCTGGGTTTTCTTGGCGACCTGATTTTATGTTTAAAAATTGTAAAAGATAAATATGAGATTACGCTTGGTTAAGCGCCATATAAAATAAAAACTGAAGAAAAAATATTTAGTTGTATAGGTTTTAATGAAATGAGTAGACGCTTAGCGTTTAATTTTCACGTGATTTACATATAATGATTATGTTACAAAAAGAATAAAGAAATACAATGATACTAACATAACTTTGAAGTACATTTGAATGTCACATATTATCTTATGATCTTATATGGAGTCATGCCACCATTTGCACATATCTAATACAAAAACATATCGAGATAGCTATGTCATAAAAATATGTTTTATGAAAATATATAATTTTCCTAGCTTATCCCGTTGTAAAGAAATTTAATTCCATAAAGTACACCTTGATCTGAAAGTCTAAAATTTTGAATCCATCCCTCGATGATTAGTTTTACTACTTGGTTTACATATGTTTAGTATCAATCGGAAACTACCAGTGATATCGTTATACAATACGATAGAGTGAATTTGGTTTTAAGAGAACAATATTAAAACAAAGAGACTCAATTTCTTATGCTAAAGAAGTTATTTATTCCATGGTTGTGTCTGTTGCCAAAATATAAAAATAAGTACAATAAAGATCTTCCTCGTCTTTTATAAGCTAATATTTACACCTTTCTGAACGAAAGAAGCTCTTAAAACACTAATCACCAAGAGAGCTAAATAATATTTTTCAATGCAAAGGAAGTTTCATTATTTGCATCGGTTTCAGATTAATGCATATTAATATTTATGTCGAAACGATATAGGACATCCAACCAGCTTTGCACTGAAATAGCTATGGATACCGATTAAATTGTGCTATAAAATATCAACGGTCACATTAGACTTTAGGGATATTTGCTCTTCCGTGATTGGGACTTAATGTTGTCGACAGATTAACAAAGAATATTTCTAAATTGGCTCTGCGAAGTAGCAAATAGCCCAGTACGGAAAGTATTTAGGAAAGTGTTGATTCTTGGGATTTTAAAAAATAGCAACATAATGCCGTGAACCACCTCACCGTGTACAGTGCTTTAATTTAATCTAGCTCTGAATAACTTGCAATTATTTTCACACATGGTCTGGTTCTTGATGAACTGTCGCCTAGCAGCAGGGACGGCGAACCCTACAAATTTGTAGAGCCATTTTTTTTGTAAAAATAACAGTTATTTGTATTTCATCAATTTATTTTCACACGCGGTGAAAAAAAATACCTCCGTGTGTCGTATCCTCGTGGAAATTCTACGGATTTCGCGATTAATTAACTGTATATTTTATAATATTGATAATGGCAAATGTCGGAGAATCGTATTATACTAGATTGGCCAGAAAGAGATTGGCTGCGATTAAAAAAAATGTATTCTGGTACGAGATAAACTTAATGAAAAACTTCAACGGAGACAGGATTCTTATTCTGATTTTGTCACCGATACTGAACAGTTATTTAAACATGTTACTACGGCCACTGAAAAGGGTGCTACGGCTACTGAACGAGCTATATCTACAGCTACTGAGAAAACTGCATTAGCTACTGAGAATGTTATATTGGGAGATATTGCTGATGAACAACGAGGAAAAAATGCTCTTCTCCCGGTACTTGAAAAAACAGCAAAAAGATCCAAGAAAAGGAAAGAATATCTTAAACCTCCTCCAGCTAATATAATCGCCGTACACCCTGAACAAGAAGGTGATATCATTGAAACTCCGGAGGTTGATGTTAGTGAAAGAGTTCCTTTTATCGATAAATTTCTTCCCGGTAAAACTGATGAAATCAAAAACATGAGCAGCAGAGGGGGTGAACCCTACAACAAGCGACAAGCGTCGAAATCGTAAAAAAAGCGTCGAATCGTAAAAAAGCGTCGACAACCAACGCTTCCTCGATGACTTCGTCAATGACGCCAGCGTCGTTGTCATTCACCCTCTCTGCTGCTACAGGTTAATAATTTTTTACTAGTTCAACCAAATATTTGATCGAGTCCGATACGATATCGTGTCCGAGAATCGTGTAAATTTATTGGTATAAATCCATACGGGGTTGACAGAGCGTTACTAAAGAAATTTTTAAATTGATTGAAATCCATATCAGAGCACCATGTCTGCCAAATATTTCGTAACGTATGTGTATCAACGCCGTTAAACATAGCAAGAATATTACAGCTATCTCTGACCACTTTTGGAATCTGAGTGTATCGTTGAGTGACATATATCACGTCGGTGTTTTTATGCCTGCCTCTGGAAAAGATCCTAGCAGGATTTTTTTGATTGTCTAACATCACATCGTCGTATACGACTAAATTATTAATGTTCCCATCAAGGTCATCCACGGATGGTGCCTCGTCAATATCAGTTATAAAATCAATGGCGTTCTCACCCTTAATTTCTGATGCATTCTCGTTAAAATCCTTTAACACTTCATAACATCGTTGATCATCTACGCTAGGGGCAATTAAATACAACTTATCCCACTTCATCCATCTCATTATTAAATTGAGTAACAATTGCGTCTTGCCGGATCCAGATGGCCCGATTATAATCATCCGGATAGAGTTTGGTAGCGCTGCATGATGCTTAACCGGTTCTCTTGCTTTAGTCGCTGAAAAATCAATTATATCCATATCTCTATACATAAATTATGGATCTATATTGTGTGAAGTGTAAAACGCGTACTGGCACAGATGACTTGACGACGATTACAACTAGAAATAACCGATCAGCGCTTTCTGGTAAATGCGTGCAATGTGGTACAAAAAAATTAGATTTATTTCCCTTGATAAAATCAAGGATTTAAAAAAAAAACGAGGAGGTGATATCGCAGCCAAATTGGCAAAACTCCCTGGAACCCCATGGGCAAAGTACCCCGGAGAAAAGCACTTTCCAGGATATAGCTACTGTGGCCCCGGAACGCGATTAGATATCAGACTTGATGATCAAAATCAACCCCGATCCGGCGAGTATCCGATAAACGCTATTGATAAGGCGTGTCACCTTCATGATGTTGCATATAAAAGCAGCAATTTGCACAACAGGCATCTCGCAGATGTTAAATTAATTCATGCGTTAAATGCTATTCCTGATAAATCTTTCAAAGAAAAATTGGCTTCGTGGTTGGTAAAATCATCTTGAGCTCTTCCATGTTATAATTAAAACAAGTATTTAAATAGAAAAATATAGTATAATGAATCACTGCAAGTGGCTTATGATTGGATCAACAACCCCGTGTAACAAATCATGCAGAAGCGAATTCTGTGGGCATCATTTACAAAGCGTTCGGCGAGGAAGTTTTGGTCCTCTCCCATGCCTCCAATGTGGGGGTGGGGTAAGGGGAAAATCGCAGTTGTGTCTCAGTTGCGGCGGTAAACGATACAGGGAACTAAAACGCTATTATGACAAACGAATCATTGACCCCAACGACCTTGATAAAATCAAGGAAAAAATCATCAAAACCCTTCAAGACTACATTGATAGACTTATAATTAAAGCAAATAATAAATTAGACAAGTAGTATTATTATACAAATGAGCCAAGATTTCAGACCTCACCCAGTGCTTGTTAATTACGAAGCATCCCGTGATGGTGTTATTAGAAATTGCAGACTAAAAGAACCGGTTGGGTATCTGAATAATATGGGGTATTTGATGTTTTCAGCTAGTAGGAAGAAGTATCTCTGTCACAGAGCAATCTATGAAGCATTTTACGGATTAATCGAAGACGGCCTTGTGATTGATCACATAAATGGCGTGAAGACTGATAATTGTCTTGTGAATCTTCAAGCCGTCTCGCAGCGCGATAACCTTTTAAAAAGCAACGCTGGTAGACACGCAAAACACCCTAGGGGGATCAAATCGTTTGATTTAGAAACCAGCGAGGAGAAAATATTTCAATCAATAAATGAAGCCAGTAGATACTTTGACATTTGTAGGGCTTCAATACAAAGAGTAGCAGAAAATATAATTAAAACTGCTCTGTCGAAAAAAAATAGTCATAAAGTAAAATTCGTATACACCTGAAACTATTCAAGGGAGATAAATCCCCATGGACAAATCCGCCGCAACTCACTAAGTTCCCTTGTATTATGACGTCAAAGGAATTTGTCGTCTGTTAACTAGGCGCGCACGTGACTGTGTACATAGTTTCGGTAGAATTTTATTTTTTTAGCAATTTCTAAAACGTTTTATTGTCGCTTGGCTACACTGAGTGCAGGATAAAAACCACGCGGGAAAATAAAAGCAAATGCATCCTTCCGATAAGAACCATATGTACATCGCGAGTGGTTTCTATTCATTGAAGTAGGTGGGCGTGGTTAAAATTCCTGCACACAGCTCTTTGTGATCTAATCGATAATTTATTTGTCTAGTCACTGATAGTTACATTATATTTTAAACTGCTCCGATTTTATGTTTTCTGGATAGTTACAACAGTTAAATAATTATTCGTTTTCTTAAATACGATAGTGAAATTGTCTATTTTAAAAATCTCTTAATCAGATATATATATTAACAATCTCTATTCTGTATGACGGCTCCGTGGTGTAATGGTAGCGTGTTTGTCTTGTAAACATAGCTATCAACTACTACGTGTTCGGTCCCCATAGCAGATACATTATTTGATGGCGAAACGGAAGATGTTTTTTCTATTAAATGGGGGAAGAGGGGCAGACCCCCTTAGCCAAACCAACATTGTAACTCATGCTATCGCATTCTCGGTAGCGTGGGTTGGTGTTTTTCCAACTCATGCAACCATGAATTTAATTTCATGGGTTGCCATGTTGGTTTGGTTTACCACGCCCACACCACATAACATCCAATAAACATATACCTCCTCGCCGGTAAAATTGGATGTAAAATAAATGGTATAAATTGATGCAAAAAGCTCTACATTCACATGAGGAACCCCACAGGGTAGCACAGAATGGAAAGGGTGTTAGGGTCACAAAAAGGCATCTGGAATGGATAGCCAAAAGAAAAGAGCATCCGAATGGATAGCCAAAAGAAAAGAGCATCCGAATGGATAGCCAAAAGAAAAAGGCATCCGAATGGATAGCCAAAAGAAAAGACCCTAGCAAAGACACAAAGGGACTCAGGAATGAATAACCGCTCATAATTTATACTATTTATTTTGCATTTTTTTTTAATAATTAGAGATACACAGTATACTATATTTATATAAATGTAAATAATGGATATCAAAGATGTAAATGCTATAATTGCTGAAATTTCAAATTTGAAAGATCGAGGAATAGTATTATCTAAAGGTCTCGACTGTGACAAGATTACCTCGGAATATGAAGATATTGAGTATCAGTCTAGTAAGGGTCGTTATGTTTTACCGAAGATGTACAGACTCGTGAAAGGAATTCAAAAGTCCATCTATGCTTGTTTGTACGGTAACGATATTGATGTATTTATAACGCTATTTAGCACCGTTGAAGCAATACGTCAAAAGCTCGGCCAAGAGTATCAAAAACGAGCTGAAATTAGTTCTAAAGTTCGTGATCTTAAAAAAATATTAAACGAGGAAAAACCAGTATCTTAACCACGTGAGCGTTACTATAAAAAAAATAGGCTTTCAGTAGTAATTTAAAAAATAAATTTTTTTTTTTAGCGTTTTTTGTAACACTCACATGGGATTTTCTCCTGAAAGGATACTTAGCAGTTTGGGCTTGCTTATGCAGTTATGTGCGTACTGTATGATCTGGTTGTGGTAGCAAGTAATCACTGCGACGCCTCCATTTTCACGTAGTTGTTGTTGTTGCCGCGTCGTTAACACAAATCGTTCATCGCCATTTTCAGATATTACAATTCTGAAACCCCCAGCTATGTTATTTCTGAAACACTCGCGGATAGCGTCGTACAGTTTAACCTTGTCCGAGATGGATACGTTAGCTTGATAGTACATATCTAATAACTAAGCTTTTAATTGTGATAGTTTCACATTTGAAAACTCAGTTCACAAACACTATATGGTAGGTGAATCGCTTACAACTAGATTAGCCCGAGAGCGGCTAGCAGCAATTAAAAAGTTTATACCGGTTCGAGACAGAGTTCGTGAGAAACTTCAACAACGACAACAGGCTCAGACTGACTTTTCTGTGTCAAGTGAACAACTGTTCGCCCCGGTAACTAAGGCGACCAAAGATGTGAAAACAGCAACTGAACGAGCAATATTTGGAGATATTCCTGAGGAAGGCAAGCGACGAGAAGTGCCTGTTCTTGGTGTGCTTGAAAAGATAGCAGCAGAGACCGAACAAACAAAAAAGTCTTTAGAAACACTCCCAGTAAATATAGTAACTTCTTCACGGCAACAACAAAAAAAAAAAAAGAGCGAGTACTAGAAGAACTAGGTGCTACTGTAAGAAAACAAGAAGAAGAAGACGTTACTATAGAAAAACTATATTCACCGCAGAGTATATTTACATACGATATATACAACATACTTAAAAATTTTAAAGACAATAATTTAATTGAATTTGCCGCGCATAATTTTCCACTCGATCAAAGAGAAGCAGTTGTAAACAAAGAGTATAAAGAGTATATAAAAAACGACGAGAACTGGATGAAAAAAAATATACCTGGTAAACCGTGGTAAACTTAGAATCACAGAAAGTAACCGCAATGATTTTGAGATTTTTAAAGACAAAGTATTGAATAGAATAGAAGAAATGAATCTAGTTGAAGAGGAGTCAACTGAAGATGAATATTTAGGTAGCGGCATAGTTGAAAACACTAGCGTTACTTGTCCTGGTAACATTCTCAGTGATATATCACGACTGGAGGTTCTCATCGGGGCGAAGCGAGCCGGAAACAACTCACCGGAAATAATTAATGAGGCCGCTGATATCTGTAGACGATTATTTGCCGGCGGTATCACGGACATTAATGTATATCGAGAACTCATTGCTGAATTAGTTGAAAATCACAGAGACGCCCGTGGTTATTACAGCGATTGATCACTAATTAAAAAACTACTAGTTTTATAACACGATGATTATACACTACAACCATGATAAACCCGTAAGCGTCTACGTGGTGAACTCACGATTGCCTGTTTATAGAGCATATTACGGAGATGGTTTCGGCAATACTATTGCGGGGTTATTTACAAGAATGGCTCCCAAGGTGGCGCCGTTAGCTAAACAATTATCAATGAAAGCCATTGATGTTATCCGTGATAAGGGTGTTGGCAAAATCGGAGATCTCGCCGGAAAAAAACGTTTTCTGCCGCGAAAGATAAAATAGCATCATTAGTGAGACGAAAAAAGAAACCGTTACCGTCTACAGCGGAATAGCCTGCAAGTGTTAGTAAAATTATAAATAACGCAGTAGATGAAAAACTAGCGCAATTGACTTCTTCAATAGTGGCTGCTTCGGTGACTCCGTCGCCACCTGTAACAGATAATAGCGCTATCATGAACGCGATAGCAGGAAGTGGTTTGAAACAAAAAAGAAATTCGAAGAATTTTCAACGACGATGATTATAAAGAGTTTCACAATTGAAAGCACTAAATAATAATAACAATGTTTAAACAACAGGCTGATCCCGCGCTTGATATGGAAGCCAAAGTGGGCAAAGACGATTCCGTCCGCGATTATCAATACTATTCCTATCATGCTATACAACCCAACCTACGATCGCGAATTGAACTTCAAGTTCAAGATACCAGTAAATACTTTTTGCCATGTGAAGCATTTATTGAAATCGAGGGAAAACTCGTAACAAATGTTTCAGCTGATACCCCATTTGCAGATGATCCAAATATCCGAGTTGGTTTCGTCAACAATGGTATAATGGCGTTATTTGAAAGTGCAAAATATCTCATTGATGGAAAAGAAATTGAATCAATAGACCGTGATGTTGATGTTGCAACAACAATAATCGGACTAGCAAGATACTCCGATGATTATACAAGGTCGGCTGGTCCGTCTATGATGTTTGCAAAGGATATTAATGATCACGCTGATCACATTAATCATACTAGGGTAAAAGCAACACGAGATACCGCAGTTGATCCAGCACCAGACGGATATACTAGACCGGCTGGTACCTTTGATGTCGTAGATATTAATCGCAATTTCAATCTAGGGTTTGCAACACGAGTAGCGATGTTACAAGGACAACAACGATATTTTTCATGTGCGATTCCACTCCATCACATATTTGGATTCTGCAGAAATGTCAGAAAAGTCATCTATGGAGCCAAACACACAATCGCGTTAGTACGAAAAGGCGATGACAACGATGCAATTTGGCGTACTGGTGCCGCTGATGGTAAAGTTGTTTTGAGTAAAATAGTATTGTGGATGCCAGTAATGACCCCATCAATTACCAAGGAAGAGCGGCTACTTTCATTTATGGAAACAGGCGGTAAATCATTGCTAAGTTGGTTATCAGTAACCACGGATATTAAACTGGATGATGTTGATGGTACATTTGCATGGCACTTGGCATCAAAACAAGGCGTTTCAGCTCCACGTCATATATTTATAGCGCTGCAGAATCAGAATCGAAAAGGCTCCCAAGAACGCAGTCATATGATACTGTAGTATCATTTATTTTCGTTGGGCTCAATTTTCGTGGTTTTGAAAAAAAAGGCATTTTCGTGGGGACGTAAATTCGTGGTTTTGCCTGTCAAATTTTGCATATTATAAGGTAGTTAATTTCATAGTTTAACCTCTACAAGTACCCCAAATAAAGAATACAAAAGAATAAAACGATGCCGACTCAAACGGCGGTCACATTAATGTTTAAAACAATACTACCACCTGTATGAGTACATATCTAAGACCCGGCAAGTTCAATACTTACAATGTGTTTTTGACCAAGTGATTAACATCTGTCAAAGCAGACTCAGCCAACAACACTAAAACAATACTTTCACCTATGTGAGCACATATCAAACACCCGTCAGGATTAATCAGTTTCGCCATGTTTTCGTTTGAGTGTTCAAGATCAAAGGAAGCCGACGCCGCCAACAAAACCAGAGCAATCAGTTATTAAAGTACATTTGAATGATCTCTTACTTAAACCACTGTCCATAAAGTTGCAATATCAGTACTTTATGACTATCATGGCGTTAACACAGTGGCTAGAGAGTGGTAAAATTCAACTTAGATCACCGTCGGTTCCTGGACTTCCTAACCCATCAGAAACTGAGAACCCGGCGCAGGCTCTCGCTTACCAGGCATCTAATGACGCAGTAGAACCACTGCTTCAGTCTGTGTCCCGGAAAAGAAAGCGAGGAGAGTATAACTGTTATAGCGAGGAATTACGGGCAAAGATAGCCAGATATTCCATCGATAATGGTGTTGCCAAGGCAGCCCGCAAATTCAGTAGCGATCTGAGTTGTACTATCAGTGAGACCACTGTACGGAGTATGCGGGACCAATACATAAAGTTAAAAAAAGCAAGATGCGCAAGAACGTTTAAATTTACCAAAATCACCCCGGGGCAATCCTTTGATGCTAGGAAGCATGCTTGAATTAGAGGTACAGGACTGGATCAAGAAAGTTAGAATTAATGGAGGAGTTATAAATATTAGGATTGTAATGGCTGGGGCAGAGGCTGTGATTACCCTGCATGCTCGCAGCCAGCTGGCACGTTACGGTGGGCACATCAGCATCACCAAGCATTGGGCGAGGTCGTTTACAGGATTGTTGTTCTATTGGATTTAAAATGGATGGATAAAATGAAATGTGCTTTCAGAAGGATTTAAATGTTTAAACAACAGCTGCACTAGATTGAAGGATCGACTTGAATAAGTATTAAATCTAATTTTCATATGCAGTTATTTTGTATTACTAGTATTTTTTTTCCTTCTTTCTGTTTAGTATTACTATTGTTTGAATATGTTATGCTTTTTCTATATTTTCTATCTATCCTTACTTAAATGAAACACTGTAAAAAAGGGGTCGGGAATTGGGGGGGGATCATCAACCTATGTGGCTCATTTTTCGTTGAGGATTTAAATTCGTGGTTTGTGGCAACCACGAAAACCACGAAAATTGATCCCCCACGAATATTGATGATAATACAGTATTTGATCAATTAGGAGTCAAGAAGGTTTCACTGAGAATAAACGGACAACAAGAACCAACCGAGGATATTCAGCTTGATTACGACACTAACCACATAGCACGTGTGTATCATCGGATGCTGTCATATATGGGTCGTGATCAAAATGTTGATACTGGTTTGCAAATATCTCGACTCGATTTTAAGAAATTGTATCCGATTTATTACTTTTCGCTGGAACATCTTGATTTAATGAGACAATCCGTCGTTGACATACACCTCAGGGCTCGTATAGCTCCTGGTGGTGTTAATTATAGAGCGGTTGCTGTCATTCTCAGCGACAAATCAATGCTACTCGAAGGTGTTGGAGGAAGAATGAGAATCGTTGATGCACCAGTGGAAAATCTATGATTTACAAAAATATGTAAATGAAACTTGAAGAGTTTTCAATTAGATCAATTGAAAGCATAAATGTGTTTTACAATAAAATGCCATATAGTGTTGTTAGTGTCAAGCTGACTGATGGTCAGGTCAAGAAATTGCGATCAAAATCCGCTAAAGAATGTGGAACCACAATAACGTTGAAACCAGCGCAGATGTCCGGCGGTACACATAAAATATCATTAACGGATCGTCAAATAAAACATTTCAATGATGCAATGAAAAATAAGCGAGGGATTCAAATAGAATTTTCGAAAGCTGCAGTTACCGACATGATAAAATCAGGTGGTATATTTCCATTGTTAGCCGCAATAACAGCATTGATTGCAGCGGCTGCCCCAGCGGTGGCTAAAGCGGCAGCGTTAGGAGCCGTTGGGACCGCAGCAGGGATGGCGTTGAAAAAGGCAACTGGGAAAGGATATAAAAAAAGGGACGATCCGTTCACGGATTGGGTCTAAGACTACCAGGAACCCCGTATTCATGGTACAGCGGGAGATCCGTTCACGGATCAGGTCTAAGACTACCAGGAACGATTTATTAGTTGAAAACCCAATTGCTGAGGAGTCTATGACTCGGGAATCGAAGATTCCTATGTCCAATTTTGATTTAATGGATGCTGCTAAAAAACTCGCGATTAAAAACTTCAGAGGTGTCTTTATGAAAGATCAATTACCACATCAACCAAACAGTGTTGAGACCGGTATCATTAATTTAGATAACAGCACCGGACCCGGAACTCACTGGGTTGCATACGCTATTGATCCACGTGGGATTGTAGCATTTTGATTCATATGGGTTAGCTCCGCCAAGCGAGTTTATGCGTTATATAAAAACCCTTCCAATGAAGACTTGGTATTCTACGCTCCCAACACAAACGATGATTGACCCACCAATATGTGGCAGCGAAGTATTAAATGTCCTTGACGCTATTTCATCATCGAAAAAACCACCTCATATTGTCGTAAATGACTACACTAGTAGTCGCTGGAAATCGAAACGATTTTAAAGAGAGAAAGAGTTTTACAATAACATGATTGATATTTGGGGTAGATCTTTGAAACCCAAACCCGATGGCGTAGCAACGGGTGATATAAAAAAAAATTAAAGATGAAATCGCTGAGACGTTGAACTTAACAAATGTTGACCCGAACGAAATAGTTGTATTTCAAGACAAACAGGGTAAATTGAAATCAAGTAATGTGTCGTTGGATGATATTTTGATGCGGCAGCGCGACGCCGCTGAAAACTCTATTGCTCTGTTTCAGGATGGTAAACTCAAACCAGGCATACTTATTTCGACGGTCACAGAGAAACTAACAACAGTAGATAACACAGCAAACTCATTAAAATCACTCAACGATGAATTCGTTAAATTCAATCAACCGCTACAAGAATTTCTTGGTGCTCCACCAACGACCACACCGAATATTGGAACGATAAAAACCGCAATCGACGATTTAGCAAAGCTACGATCTGATTATAATGCTCATATAACTGCTTTTAACGCACTACGAAGAGGAATAAACAGAACCGGTGAAGCCATTGCTAAATTCAATCAACCGCTACAAGAATTTCTTGGTGATCCACCAGTGTCCGCACCGAATATTGGAACGATAAAAACCGCAATCGACAATTTAGCAAAGCTACGATCTGATTATGATGTTCATATATTTGCCTTTGGAACACTAGTAGGAGGCTTCAGCAGAACCAATAAAACCATTGCTAAATTGAATCAACAGCTACAAGAATTTTTTGGTGATCCACAAGTGACCACACCGAATATTGGAACGATAAAAACCACAATCGACGATTTAGCAAAGCTACGATCTGACTATGATGATCATACAAAAGTTTTTAACACAGTACGATTGATCACCTTCAGAAACACTGACATCGTTGATAAATTCTTTGGTAAACAAAATACTAGACCCGAAGATGTTAAAACAACTATAGATAACATCACTGAAGATATCGCTACGATCAACAACAATCTCGAGCGACTTGAAGGTATAAAAATTCCTCCTCATCTTAGATTCATCAATCACGTATACACACTTCAATCTGGAACATTAGAGTGGATATCGCCACATGCTATTTTACCCATCACAGCTGTTATCAAGGGTATTTATCGATTAACGCTGGTAGCACCAATTCAATTTAATATATCATCGTCGAGTTCATCCAGGGTCAATAATGTGATATCAACGATCATCAACAGGAATACAACTGAAAAGTTCACGATAAAAGCCGATGATAAAAGTTTGACTAGGGCATCAGTAACATGGTATCTGGAATTCGTAGTAGATCTGGAAAATCCTAATTGAAAACGCTAGCGTTTTTAAAATAAAAATGATTTCATCAACGCAATGTCGCTATGATCAGGTCAGAGAATTTCAAACTAGACTCAAAACCCTCGCCGAGGAGTGTCACATAAAAATAAAACAATACCGACGAAGAATCACCGCAATTGATATTACTATGTACTCGGTGTCAAGCGTTCTCGCTGGCGCCGGAATAATACTCGCATCGGTTACAATGATTGCCCCGGTCGTAGTTCCAATTTGCATTTCTGCGGCGGCTACAATCGCGGGTATATCAACCGGGATAACAAAAAAAAATATCATCATGCAGCCAGAGTAAACTGCAAGACTACGTGCTTAAATTTCATATTGTATCAACCGCATACTCGCAATTATCCTCGATGTTATCATCGTCACTCGATAATACGATTATATCAGATAGCGAGTTCTCAGCGATGATCAGTATTTTTGATTCCGCGATATCAAAATTAGAGAGACAACAACAGTATAATAACACCGATGGAATTAGAAAACACGAACCCGAAAACCAGAATGATCTCAATAACCTCAACGATATCAGATAGTGAGTTCTCAGTGATGTTCAGTATTTATGATTCCGCGATACCAAAATTAGAAATAAATCATGAGTATAGCAACGATGACATCACCGATGGAATTTTTTCAACAAATAGTGGAGAACACGAACCCAGTACAAACAAGCATGATATCAATAACATCAACGAATCCTGAATTCAGTGTGAATTTCCCTAGCCCAGTCCCCGTGAAGGAGATAGCGCTAGCAAAACTACGAGTGTATCACAGTTGGCCTAATATCAGATCGGTAGCATTTAGTGGTCAACAACCGAATAATTCCTTGGTGTTCTCGTATAAGAATCGTGAAGACGGGACTCCAGACTGGAACGTTGTTTCCATACCAACCGGATCATACCAAATCGAACAAATCAATAACGAATTGCAACGTAGAATAAAATCGATTACTGGAGCAGAATCAAAAATCGCTATAACGGTTCATGAGCCGACGCTATCATCCGCAATTGAGATAAGCACAAAAGGATACGTCGCAGATATTTATCAGAGTTCTATTAGAACCGTACTAGGATGGCCTGAATTACCACCAGGGGGGAAAACCGTTGATTTACCAGAACCTAAAAAATCTGATTATATCACCGACGTGATAGCACCTGATAATCCAATAAAATGTTATCAAGAGTACAGGATACCTTCAGATTTTTTTGGTCTCGGATACCACGCAACTGAGGAAAGGAAGGAAGGAGAAGGAGTAAAGGTAGATCATCTTATTAACAGACCTAAAATCGTTGAAAATTTCACAGCGATGAATAATGATTTTTCGCTGTTGTTAATACCTCTTAAAACCGGCTCTCTCACCCGAGATGAATTTATCAGCATCGTAGAAACATGTAACAAAATCATCGACGATATGGAAACATTTAATTTGAAAATTATTCAAGAGGTATTAGATGATGAACCCCTACCGAGAAGAATATTTGCACTGATCTATAATATCCGCGTTGAAGACATTCCAACAAACTACCAGGATATAACGTACCGGAACTAAAAAAACTTCTCAGTGATGCCATCGATGTTGGTTTCAAAATAATTCATGATGCATGGAAAAAAACAGCATCACCGGAAATAAAAATCCTCAAACATAATAATGACCCAGATGGTGGCGGCAGACATATCGCTCCGTTCAACATGAATATATCCACGGTGATTGCGCTCAATTTAGTATGTGATGTTATCGAAGGAAGCTATCAAATTAATCTCGAACGATCAAATCAAGCTCAGCAGGGATATATTCTTTATTCGTTTGCACCAACAGCTCCTCCAGGATTTTTAATAATTGAGTCTCCGGTTAATCCAGTCTATATGCGGTGTCATAATGATTCATTAACCAGAATTAATTTCAAACTCACAGACCAATCTAATAATCTAATTGATCTACAAGAGGAGGTGTTAGCGATTAGTTTGCTTGTGAAGTCCTAGGACTCGATCAAATATTTGGTTGAACTAGTAAAAAAATTATTAACCTGTAGCAGCAGAGAGGGTGAATGACAACGACGCTGGCGTCATTGACGAAGTCATCGAGGAAGCGTTGGTTGTCGACGCTTTTTTACGATTCGACGCTTTTTTACGATTTCGACGCTTGTCGCTTGTTGAAGGGTTCACCCTCTCTGCTCCTACATGAAATTTAATTCTATAGGAGAAATGGCTAAATTTTTTGTTGTAAGTTTCTTTCGTAAAAGGAATTATTTACAACCTAATTATGTTGCTTTAGATATAAAAAAGTATGGCGAAATGGATTATATCGTGTAATGACCGATATAGATAAAGTATCAAATAAAGATAAATCATATGCTGCGCTTATGGCTGAAATAGAAAAAGTTGAATCGTCTACAATGGAGAAATCAGATCCTGTATTTCTCCTATTACCTGGAACATCAAAACATTTAGATACAGATAAATCTTCCTCACAAGGAGCAACTGGTGTTACCGGAAAAGGTTTTACAGGGAGTGGTTCAAGTGTTTGTCCAGATAATATCATCGGTGATGTATCCAGATTGGAAGTTCTTATTGGGGGTAAACGAGCTGGAAATAATTCTTTTGACATTATCAACGAGGCCATCAATATCTGTCAGCGATTATTTCAAGGTGGTGCAATAGATATTAGTTTATATCGAGCTCTTTTCGATGAAATCATAGACGATTGTTACAGTGGTTAAATGTTTTAGAAAAACGGACATCATATAAGATGATTAGATACAACCAACGACGGCAACGGGTCAGATTTATAAATTCAAGATTACCGGTATATAAAGTATACTACGGAGATGAACTCCGTAACATTATCAGTGGTTTATTTACTAGAATTGCTCCTAAGGCGATACCACTCGTCAAACAATTATCGATGAAACCAATTGGAGTTATCTTTGATAAAGCTACCAGCGCTGTTGGTGATCTCGCCAGAAAAGCCTTTTCTACGGTCAAATATAGATTAATGAGATTAATACATAAACCCCAACAGGCCCAAACTGTAAAATTACGTGTTACTGAGATTATGTCAGCGAGTGTCAGTAAGGTAATTAATTAACTCGTGAATAAGAAATTATCCGAGCTAGGTGGAGTATCTGACAAACAATAACAGAAAAATATTAGCGCGAGTATGATAGCGGGTAGTGGTCTTCGTTTTAGACGATGATCAATCATTATAAAAATGTTTGAAAAGATATCTGATCCTGCGTTTGATATAGGTGCACCGGTTATCGAGAAATAATCTCTGTGTGATTTTCAAACTTATTCATACGATGCAAAAACTCCAAATGCGTGAGGTAGAATTGAACTTCAAGTTCAAGATACTAGTAGATATTTTCTCCCCTCCGAGGGGTACATTGAGGTTGAAGGTCGACTTTTACAATCTGATGATACCAATTACGGAGATAATGATCGAGTTGGGCTTGTCAACAGTGGTATCATGGCGTTGTTTAACAGTGCTAGATATATTATCGATGGAAGAGAAATTGAAGCAATTCACGAGAATGTTGACATCGCGACTACTATCCTTGGTTTAGCAAGATATTCAGATGATTACGCAAGAACAATTGGACCGTCTATGATGCTTGTCAAGGATACAACGGATCATCCAGATGATAGAAATTTACTCATGGGCCGAGTGAGAAATGCTGCTGGGGCCGCAGAAACAGATGATGTTGTGTCACAAAATAGCGAGTATAACTTGGGATTTGCAACTCGAAACGCTATGTTAAATAATAATGGGGAGTTTTCTTGTGTGATTCCCCTCTCTCACATATTTGGATTTTGCCGTGATGTTAAAAAAGTTATATTTGGTGCAAAACATACGATTGTATTGAATAGAAAAGGTGATGATGACAACGCAATATGGAGAGATCCAGGAGTTGATCCCGGCCAGGTAGTTTTGTCAAAACTATCATTGTGGATGCCAACAATGACTCCTTAGATTGTTCACGAACAACAATTTGTCTCTTTTATGGAAACAGGTGGTAAATCACTGTTATCATGGCAATCGGTGACGACGATTAGTACCTCTGGTAGCGCCGATGAGTTGTTTACATGGCAAATACCTTCACAACACGGATTATCACCTCCAAAATATGTTTTCTTTGTGCTTCAGAGAAATGGTAGAGTAGGTCATCAAGATCAAAACCCAATGGTATTTCACCCGTTTAATGTTTCGCAGGTTTCATTGAGAATAAACGGACATCAAGAACCATCAGAAGATATAATAATATCTTTTGAACATAACCAAGTTGCACGAGCGTATCATCGTTAGACGACCTTCCTAGGACGGGACTTAGATATTGATAGGGGGATGTTAATATCTCAGCGTGATCCTATAACGTTGTATCCGATCTACTACTTTTCGCTGGAACACATGGAATTGTATCGGCAACCCGTCGTTGATATAATTTTCCGAACTCATGCAGGTAGTTATCCTGTTGGTGGGTTTAGAGCAATTGCTGCTATTTTCAGTGATAAATAGATGTTACTCGAAGGTGCTGGTGGTCGGATGAGAGTCGTTGATCCTCCAGTAGAAAACATGTAACGTTGATAACATGTAACAATTAGATCAATCTATTATTTAAATAAAAATGTCGTACAATCACGTTAATGTCACATTGACTCCTGGTTAATCAAAGAAATTACAGTCGAAAAACTGTACTACGTGTGGTGCAAAAATAACTTTAAAACGTGAACAGATAGCTAGTGGCGGACCAAATAAACAATCTTTGACGAAAACTCAACTTAAACATTTCATCAAGGTGTTAAAAGCAAACACGGTAGTTCAGTTAGAATTTTCACCTTCCACGATTACCAATATGATACAATCCGGTGGAATATTTCCTTTCCTCGCTGAGATACTAGCGCTACTTGCCTCCGCGGCCACGCTGTTGCTACAGCTGCCGCGCTTGGAGCTGCTGGTACCGCCACTGGTACGGCATTGAAGAAAGCTAACGGACAAGGATACAATAAAATGAAAAGGTCTGAGACTCCCCGGAACATATTTGGGGAGATCCATTTACGGGTCAGGTCTAAGACTCCCAAGAACTCACCTGAGTTAGGTTTGTTCCCGATGTCAAATTTTGATTTTAATCGCCACGGTAAAACAATCCACGATAAAACATTTCAGAGGTGTTTTTATGAAAGATTAATTACCTACTCAGGCATCAAATCCAGAAACAGGTATAATTAATCTCGATGAAAACACCGGACCTGGGACTCATTGGGTCGCGTACGCGATACATCCAAAATCAATTATTAATTTTGACTCGTATGGGTTAGCGCCACGGAGGGAATTTATATGTGGCCGAGAAGTTATTAATGTGTTAACCGCGATCTCAAAATCTCCCCATCCGCCTCATTAAACTGTGCACGAATACACCAGTGATAATGTTTAAAAGAGATCTTAAACGTATAATGGTATATATGTGGGGAAGATCTCTCTCACGTGGAGGAACAACCAAAGGAATTTCACTCGAAGAAGTAAAGAAACTTATATCGCAAGCGCTATCAGAAACATTAAATCTCGTAGACGTATCACAGGATGAGATAGTTGTATTCCAAGACCGCCAAGGTAAATTGAAAACGAGTAATGTTTCCCTGAAACATATTTTAGTTAGGCTCAACGGGGTAACCGAAAATGCAGTCGTGTTGTTTGATGCTCAAGGTAAACTTAAACCGGGCATTCTTTTCTCGACGGTGATAGATAACTTAACAACACTACGATCCGATTATGGCGAACACATAAAACAATTTGCCCGATTACAGAAAAGTATCATTGATAATACTGAAAAACCAATCAATGATGTATTTGGAATTCCACCGGGAATCCCATTAAAATTCTCCGATGTAAAATCCATCGATGAAAAACTAACAACGCTGCGATCCGAGTATGATGTTCATGTTGACCAATTTGCTGGTCTTCCTAGAAATTTTAGAAATGTTGATAATACCATCGATGACTTTTTTGGTAAACAACCAGTTGTTCCCGTAACACTCGCAGAGATTAATAACAAACTCGCCGAAATTGATACGATCAATCAGCGATTAGGTGTTATCAGAGAACAGAGATCATTTTCAGATCTGATCGCGGCTTTAAAAAATCCATCACTGAGATTAAACAAACACACGAGGCTATCAAAGAAGATTTTCTTAATATCACCGCACGATTAGATAAAATTAAAATCCCTCATGCGAGAAAAATCAATAACGTGTACACGATACAACACAGATCCTTCGCTTGGCCTACACAAACTAACACGTTAGATATCACCATGGAGATCAAAGAAATATACAGACTAACTTTAGTATCACCGACACAATTTAATATATCATCGAGTTCGTCCTCCGGAGCAAATAATACGATCAGCGCGATTATGGATAAGAGATCAACTGAACAATTTTTCGAAATGAGCTTCAAGTTTGTCTTTGCTGCACTCTCCGAACGTACCACTTTTATACAGCAGCCACTTTTCGGTCATAGGCCATTGCCTGTTTTCGCAATTAGGTACAAAAACTAAAATACACTGAAGGTCATCTTCCATTTTAGGAACGACCTGTGTAATTATCGAAGCATTTCAGGCTACCTTGAATTAAACAGCAGACAACATTGATGATCTTGTAGCAGCGAGAGCCATGATAGTTACTTTAACATTATTTATCTTAAGTAGTATCATAACAGCGATTTGAGACTGATTCACTAATTCTGGTTCCAGATCCATAAACCCCTTGACGCTTCCCAACTTCGGATATTTGATCACGGGTGCGTCTCTAAAATGGTAACCCGCCTGAGTCTACAAGCCAAGTTTCCACGATGAACCCCGGTCTGATCAATGACAGGCAAACATTAATCAACATTTACCGTAGTAAATTAGTTACCTGCTTGGGCTGCTAGCGTCCTGGTTCCCTATCTGCATATGAATTCGTTCGTGATTTTCCTTTTCAACCAAAACTACTTGCTTTATCGTCGATGGTCACCGAGTATAGTTTACTGATTGTATTGAAATTGTTTTGCTGTGTAGCGAGAAGGTCTGAATATATACTTATTTGGTTAGGTAAACGTATCGAGATTATTTTGTCATCGCCACCCGCAACATTACTATCAATATAGCCTCGATATCAAACCACACTGGTGTACCGATGATGGTTATCTGTAGTCAAAATTATAGCAACGTCAAAGACAATGGTAGTTGTGGCACTGATTCCATAAATATCATCTATAACCACACAAACGTTTTGTATTGTGCGAGTTAAACTGTTTTCTTAGAGTTTTTATGTCGTAAATATTTTTCTAATTCTATTATTTTCTCGCATCGGTAATTTTGATGGTCTATCACAATCCTTCTATTTACATCGTCATTGTGGAGATTAGCCGTTCGACAGGCATGTCTTTTTCAGTCGTATCAAGCACACGCACTTCCAACCAAACACTTTTCTTCACTGGTATAACAGCCATACAATCGTAGCAAAAATCTTCCTACGAGATATTTAAGTCTTCAGCAGTTATAACTTTTTGACCCCTGCCATTACGTTCACCTAAAGCTTGTTTTCGTCAAAGAAATGTTAAGCGAACAGTAGGCCGATAAATCAACCCTTCGGCCGTTACGATGTTGATTTTGGTGTTAGGGCTGATTTATCGGCCTAACCCATATGCTTTTGGGGTGGCTAACACTGACTATAATATAACCGTTAATGTTATATACAGGCTAACTTTATATTAAATATATTATTTTGGTCTTGGAAAATGTGGGCTTCATATAAAGATGGCTGTCTTACATTGCTGTTAGAGCAGGTTTAGTTGTATGATACAAGAGAGTAAAAATGAAAATGCTCTGCGAATGACATCATAATATTCGTCAAACCGTTAAAATATCATTATAAAGGGAGGTAACTGTGCGAGTTGTTGTTGTTGTTGTTGTAGGGTTTAACGCCATTTTTCAGCACACGATAGGCTATACAAGGCGGCCAGTATTAATGGTGGAGGAAGAACCCGGGAAAACCCTGGAAAGATCCACCAACCCACGAGAAGTTAATGGCAAGCTTTCTCACATACCCACATTGGCTGAATCTGAGATTCGAACCCATGCAGACAAAGGTGAGATGGCAGTGATCCGTAATAGAGAGCGCTTTAGACTAATCGGGGCCCCTTCCTGTGTGATTTAAGTCATCGTAACAGAGGGAAATCCCTTGCAAAAGACTTTACAGGTGTACCTCTCGCTTGAAAGAGTCGTCATCTCCAAGCTCTGACCCCAGGGAAAACGCAGAGGCCGTTTTGTTAGCGATGTCAATGTTGTTTTTCACAGAGGTTTCTGTATCTGGGAAGAAAACGCATTTAGCTTTAGTGAGACAATAACAAGAGAGTTGCCGTACCGCAATTAGCTGATTTTAAGTAAAACAAACCATTAAAATGTATCCAGTACAATGGATTTAAATGCTTTGCTTAAAAATACCCAATCAATTGGATTGTCAGCTCTACACTTAAAAATTGCCATGATATTCTCTCAAGTTTAAGTTCATTTCATTTATTATGAAGTAATTCAAACATAAAATCTGAAACAAAGTCCGCAACTGCACTCAGAAATTGTAAACATAAATATATTTAGCAAATTTAAGTTACAGCATCTTTGCCATCACTCGTGAATCATTAATATGATAGGGACTAAGTACTTAATTAATGAGATTCTAACTGCACCTGTCATTCTCAAATACAAGATACTAGCACTACGCTTCAAATGGCGCAGGTCGAGTTTACTTTACACATTGATCATTTGCTACTCTAAATGTGTGGCATTGTACCTGGTCTAGTGCATCTTCATAACAATGTAAATGAGAGAGAGAGAGAGAGAGAGAGAGAGAGAGAGAGAGAGAGAGAGAGAGAGAAAGAAAGAACCTTTCTCCTCTGTATTTTCAATGTTGTCGAAGCTGCACATTTCTGTGTCCCTGTCAGAATATCTACTTTTTCTATTTCTTCTCCACATATTGTATTCTATTCTTTTATATGCACCCGACGAGTATTCTCTATATTGTTCTAGTAAGAAAGACAAAAATTAAATGGCTATAAGCGATTATTCGGGTATCTTTCTTGCAATACCATTTTAAAGCCTCCTTATTCTAACCAAAAAAGTACCACCAAACGATTGTCAAACAAATGTCCAATCCAAATGAGAAATAAACTTGCCAGCGTAAAGATTTCTGTAAAATTGATTGTAAATTTCGAATCGAGAGTCTCGGGAAACTAAATCGATACATGTCCTCACGATGAAAAATGACTTACCTGTAGTTATGATATCACCTTGAATATGTATATGTTCAGTATGTTCATGCTCAGTATCTTTTCATCTAACTCTTTATGTGAGAAAGATTGCCAGTAGCTTATGTTGGGTCGGTGGTTCTTTCCGGGGATTTTTCCGGGTTCTTCCTCCACCATTAATACTGGCCGCCATGTATAGCCTATATTGTGCTTAAAAATGGCGTTAAACAAAAAAAAAAAGCAAACAAACATCATCTAACTCTTCATTAATACACAACAAAAAAAGCGAAATATTTGTTGTTTACATCATTTCCATTACTTTGTACATATCTGAACATCTTTTGCCTGAGAAAATTAGTATTCGAAAGATGGAAGTTCGGCTAGGATAAGATGGTGAAAGGTGTACTGTAAGGCTGTCAGTGGAATCGTTACTTTAGTCTCTTTCACTCTTTGGTATTGAAGCAAAAATTCTCATCGCGCAAAGCAGTTGTTAAAACGACAGAGGGAACATAACCAATACGGGTAATGAATCCGACTAAAGATGTAGTAAATCTGCAAGCTGTTTGTTTGGTACATTCAAGCTAGTGTAGTACTATCGACGCAAAATATCGAGTGTTCCACCAAGTATGTGAACGAGGGTCAATCTTCACATTGGTATGCGTTATTCAAGAGATCAAGTCGCCATTTGATATCTGATCAAGCAGCTCCCCTCGGTACCTAGTTGATCAAATTTTGCATAATTTGTGCTAAATATTATGACGAATTGTGTAGAACAAATTTGAAAATACACTGTCAAAATCGTACTCATCCTAGTCTCGCCAAGACGATTGCCGTACCTAATCCGGCAGGAGGTTGACACACAAGTCGAGGATATTATCAAGAAGGGGGTCACACAGCTTTCAGTAAATTTTCGTAGTAATGATAGCTAAGAAAGATTGCAAGAAGTGATTTTGTGTGGACTATATAGTTCAAAAATCGGTTACCAGGAGAGCTGCATATTCTCTTTATGTTCTCGGGCACAAAGAAAATGTGCGCACCAGTTCCAAGTGATGTCATATGGATTGTGCTACGCGCCCATGAGACTTGAGCATTTATTGGAAGCCGTCCTAGTCAGACTGCAATACTGTTTGCCTCGTCTATAACGCCGACCTGGTGATGGTTTTCAGAAGCAACTGCATTGAGACATGTTTTTTTTTCTTCTTCAATAAGTCAATCTGATGGTGAACCTAGTAGGTGTACGTAATTGTTTTGCGAGAGGAACGATATCTTACTCATACCGTAGTTATTAATGGCTGTTCGTATGTCACTTTGCTGAAATTGCGACTCTCTTGCACGATCTTTCTAAACAAACTTTGTACTCCGCTAGACATATATGTATTATGCGACATTCGAAGAGCTGATAATAGATCTTTGTCTCAGCACCTGTGATGTCTGTAACGTCTTCGATTTTCCCTTTAAACTAGATGCAAATTTGAGTCGTGAAGCAATACTGGGTTACTTCCAATAAAGTTGAAAAACAAAGAAACGATTTTAGCTAGTCGGTGCCTGTACAAGATGGAGAACCAGTCTTATATCATTCGCCTTGAGCTGATTACAGTAAATCATTCAATGTAATATTTTGAGACATATTTACGACAGAAACTTTAAAGTATGCACTGATCATAGTACCCTGCGATGTCTCGTGAACATTGAAGGACAACTGCCCCGTTCCATGGAATAGCTATCATTACATTACTTCGTGATAAAGAAATGCCATGGGATTCGCCATGCCAAGCCGTTACCCTGTAAAGATTGCAAATACTGTAGCAAACGTAATGTGAAGTACTCTAATATAGGCCTGGACGGAGCTGTTAATTTTGGAGAGATGGTAAATGGTATCTGGAGACCGTGTTCAAATCACGTTCTTATGGGGATAGTACAGTTTATTGACAATGTCCAACACGAAGATCGTGAGAGTTTTGAGTGATCCTTCTGGCAAGCCAGATTTAAAGTTATATCGTCATACCGTACTTCTGACGGCGGGAAGGAATCAAGCAATGCCATGATAGAGTCGCTTAGGAGATATTTAGAGGTCTGCAAATATGTCAGTAAATTAGATCAACGTTACTACTGGCTGAAATGAGGGATGACATTCGAGAATATCGTGCAACATGTTCCGTTTGCTCTCAGCACAAGAACTCGACCCAGAAGCGACAAGCGAAATTTCAGGACATAAAGGCTGGGGAAGCAAAAGAGGTCCAGGCCCTCCATAGTTTGGGACATCGTATAAACACGTGGTATGAGATGAGGCAGTGTCTTTGCCTAATATAGAAGCCATTAGGCCTGCAAGAGCGTTGCTTGACAATATTGTGAGGGTATGCATTCATCGTATGCTTTTATCTGCCAAAGACGTTTTAAAAGTGCTATTGATAAAGAGTTTTGTGTCTTGTTAAGAATTACGAAGACGCGAACGTCTCCCTATCGTTTTCAGTTGGTGGTACAATGCAGAAGAACTTTGTGTCACGTCCTAACGAAGTTGAAGAATAGCCAGTAAATTGGGAACAATACATTCCGTTTTGGAGCATTGTCTACCTTTCGGATTCACCACCGAACAAGCTTATGCTGGGTCAAGAAGTGAAGTTTCCTACTAATCTTTTGGTTTGCAAGTCACAAAACGAATACCCAAAGAATCTGTCTCAATTCATGTCACAATGTAGAAAGGTAATATCGATGACCAAAAAGGAAGCATAAAAGAAATTACGCATCGCTATTAGACATCAGAAGAAGGCCTCCCACAATCTCAATCTTTATTGTTAGTATTTTGGTAACGGTGACCTTGCGTTGTTACATCATACTCGGAGAAAGAATAGGAAATAACTTACGGTACCGGTCAAGCAGAATGGGCCTTGGTTCATTGTTAAGTTTTTGTTGTAGGGTTTAACGACAGTTGTCAGCACAAGATAGGCTATACATGGAGGCCCGTATTAATGGTGGAGGAAAACCCCGAGAGAACCCCGTAAAGAACCACCGACCCACGATAATCTAGAGCAATGTTCCCTTTAATTCTTGACGATGCTGCGCGGAAAAATATAGGCGTGCGCGGAAAAACATGATGCAAAATTTTAGTGAGCGACATTTGTGAAAGTCGTACATTTACAAATGTTTAAAACTCTATTACACAGCAGTCTTCTATATAATAAATTAGACATTTCGCACAGGCATATACATTGTTCAATTATGTTAAAACAAGTATTGTTCTACTTACTTTATATTAATGATGTCGGTAAAGTGCTACACATATATGTCATATTTAATTATAAAAACTACAAATAAAATAAATGTAGTTCGAAATTTAGGGCAAAACAGTTACTTTATTCATTTATTGCCGAATTTTCACGTCTGTCTTTGTCTGTGGTCCAATGCTTGTAAACCGCATCTAGATCAATAGTGCTTCCTGATGAAAGATAGAATTATATGCGCATCAAATTATCCAAATGATTTACTTGTAGCCTGTTTCTAGATTTTGTTTTAATTGAGTTTATTAGGCTAAAACCGCGTTCGCAGTCTGCACTTGATGCTTGAAATGTCCCACAAATGTCCAGCAGAATCGACAGCTCTTTCATGTCTTCATTCTTCATGACACAGCCTACGACGTCAGTGAAAGTCTGAATTGATCCAGTCTTCACTTTCTCTGCAATCAGAAATTTGAAGTCATCATACTGTTCACCGATCTTTGAGATTACATTTTCTTGACAGTTTGGTATAATTCTTGAAAACCTTCTTATCAGTTTGTTCAAACTGTCTTTGCCAAATTCAAAACTTGAAATCCTTGCAATGATGCAGTGGTCAAATGCGTGCCAATCTATTAATTCATCATCCGGAAATCTCTTCTCAAGGTGATTATATAATAGTTCAACAAATCTAAGAATTACAGCCTTGTCGACGTCAGGTCAATTAAATTAAGATTTTCCTTCACTGCATCACTCCAATGAACTGTTTCTCCAAGATACTGCGATCTTATTTTACATATTTTGGCCTTTATAAACTGAAACGCTTCAATAGTTGTCAGAATACTTCTTTGAAAATATTTGCTTATTGATGCCAGTTCTCCCAAAACATCGTTAAGTACTGTCAAAGCCAGTCGAAACTGCGGATTTAGAAGTCTCTTGAGACAGAACTTATTGATTGGATCATTGCTCATGTTTACTTGTTCAGTGCAATAGTCAATCAAAACGTAGTTTCGCACAAAAGCGGCAGCTGCTAAATGCCTAGACAACCACCTTACCTCATGCAAAGGCCGAAATGCCACGGAATCACTTTCTGCGGCATAGGCCAATTCCCGGAATTTCTCCTTTTTAACTGATGACCTGCTGAACATTGTATAAGCTGTCCTAAGTAATGTTTCAATATCGTGCATTAATGAAACTTGCTTCCAAGCATATTCAACAGCTAAGTCTTCGCGATGAGCAAGACAATGTTGTTCTCACAAATGATGTATCTCACGTCTCAGAACTGCAGCCACACCATTATTTTTCCCTAGCATGACAGATGCGCCGTCTGATGTAAACATCACCATCTTCTGCTGATCAAATTGATTTTCACAATAGAATTGTTTTATTGCTGTCACAATAGAGACGCTGTCGCATGAGGACAACTTCACGATGCCACCGAATATTGTTTTGCAAACAATTTCTGTTTCAGGCCGATACTTGAAATATACAATCAGCATTTTCTGAACTGAAATATCGGTACTTTCATCTATTATCAACGTGTGGAATGCCGACTTTCGCAATTCAGTCATAAGCTGAGTTTTTTGAAGACGATGCTTATGCACTCAACAAATTCGAACGCATGATTTTTGCTGCGCCAACTTTGTGGAATTTTAACGTATTTTGCAACATGCTCATGGATATCTTGTACAGAAAACATGGATGCATTCAGTTTAATAGCAAGAATAACGTTATCAATCAGCACTTTTACCAAATCTGAAGTTGACCGCTTTCTCTCTTCCATCTCTACTCTGATGCTACGATCTGCCGTACGCTCCTGTAGCATACGCAAAATTCCACCACTCTTCCGATTCCGTAGCTTTTTAACTGATTCAGTGTGCACTTTTTGATTGAGATGCCGGTTTAAGTAATCAAGTTTCCATTCATCTCATTTTTTTCCCGTGCTGAACTCTCCTGCAGCATTTGCAGTTGAGCAAATAGTTCAAACAACAGCGCCATCATCATTGCATGTGAAAATATCTTTTTACCTTTTGCTTCTTAGACGATGACAACAAACATCCGCTTCGATCAGTTCTGATAGCCACTCTTCCTTGAATCTTGAACAAGTTTTCTTTTTCAACGAATATTGACATCCTTCTGCTTTTCTTTTGGACATTATGTGCGTGGGTAATTTATTATTTAATATGAAAGCATACTACAACTTCTTGCTTTATCGCTCGCCAACATAACTTCCGCCGGCTGCAGCAGGTAATTTTCCCTCTCACATATTTGCTGCGCGGCAACTTAAAACTGCTGCGCGGCAAATGAGTAAGAGCTGCGCGGCCGCGCAGCCGCGCAGCTTAAAGGGAACATTGATCTAGAGGCAAGCTTTTTCAAATACCCACATTGGCCGAACCCGAGACTCGAAGCCACTCAAGTAAACTGTTATCGGTCAATGTAGCATTGTACATTCGTCTGATGTAGATGTAAGGGTGTTGTTTCCGCGAGCTTGATCTGGTGGTGCCGATATAAATTGTGCCATTTCGTATGAGTCTGAGGTCCTCAAAGACTTGTGATTTTGGTAGAAAAGTGTTGTCCTGTGTGAAGCGTAATTTATACCTGTAATATTGTGCATAATTGATTATTTGCATTCATTTAATTGATACTGTCTGGACTGTGTTCTTGGACGTAGGCTACATCGTTCGGCCACAAAATGGCTAAGTGATTCAGCTTGGATAGCCAATAGCGTGGAAGCGCCAGGTTTCTTTCTCATCGTGTTTTGGGCGATTTGTGGCTGGTAAAATATATGTGATTTCGTAAACTTGTCAACAGTAAGAAGATGATATTGTGCGACAGTTTATGTGGAAAACTGTTGGGCAGCAAATAAGACTCGATATAGTACTATCTACAGCAGGGGTCTCAAACTGAAACCATCCTGAGGGGCGCATAAGAGCATTTTCAATGACCCAAGGGTCGCACCACCTTTGTTATCTCTCATGACACGTTGTGATGACAATGATTTTGAGGGGTCACGTGATACACCACGTGTTTGAGACCCCTGATCTACAATATATTAGCCGTGGTAGAAGAAGGTGCCTGCAGGTATCACGGTACCAATTGTTTTTCCATAGACCTAAATGCTAATATTTTGTGAAATAAATATACTTTCTATCCTACTTCAGCATGCGTGTCACACACTGTCACAGAGAACAATCTTAGATTGTCAATTTGACAAGGACAAAACCAGGTAATCCATTGCATTTAAGAGAGATAACTCTGCTGGAACTAGACAGGGCTAAGAGTTATCTAGTCACAACAGACCCAGTTTCCTCAGGTGTCCTACATTTTAAAAAAATTCTTACAAAATACAAAATATGATTCAGATATGAATTAACCTAATCTCACATGCTGCCAAGAGGCTTCACTTTTTTAAGCATAACAGAAAGTAGAACTCTTACATAATGCACCAATCACAGCTAGTGTTGTTTATTTCTGAATGCAAGGTTCTCTAACTTTAAGCTCCGTCCACTTTTAAGCACTGATATGACTATCATCATCTTCTCTTTTTTAATCCGTTAGTAAAATAAGTCCATATGGAAAGATTTTCAGACAACGTAAACAATTATATATTTGTCTTCGTAAAACTCTACATGATCTATCCAAATATTTTAGCATGGGCCCAAAATGAGATAAAGCTTATTCAACAAAAAAATTCATTTGATCGTATTTTCTCGCTTATTCAACAAACCATTCCAGAAATAGATACATACCATTTAGTAGGTTGAGAAATCAGAAAGAAACAGGGATAGATTTGAATTAAGGACCAAACATGGCCCCATTGATTCAGAAAGGGGAGAATGCCCTGGATAGTATAGTAGTTTAATGTCTGCCATGAATGTCTGCCGTCTAGCATTAACAAGAAAGGCGACTAATTAATTTTGGCCCGTGTTCTCTTTTACTTTCTATGCAACTATATCTAAGTTTCATTTATAAAATCGGATTGTGTCATTTGGTTTCCATGGTGATAATCATATTTGTTAATTACAACATAACTCTTAACGGTCAAAATAATAATTTATCGATTACTTTGGTCAACAAA
Organism: Unio delphinus; assembly: GCA_029339505.1. Lineage (NCBI taxonomy): Eukaryota > Metazoa > Mollusca > Bivalvia > Unionida > Unionidae > Unio > Unio delphinus. The sequence goes on along the minus strand of JAQISU010000242.1, from coordinate 11,931,293 downwards.
CTAGATTGTCTCATTAAAAAAACAAGAATATAGAGGTACTATAGTCCCTATAATGGTGCTAATATTATATATTGGATAAATACAAAATAGTCGTCGTTTCCTTTTTACATTATCTTACACAAAACGAATGAATAATTTATACAATTTAACACAATAGAAAAAGGCATATACAAATATTTGGAAAATATATATAGATCCTTGTCTAGGGCTTGAATTTATTCGTGAGCAACATCCAGAAGGACGCCGATAATTAGTAATTTAGTGGAGAACAATTAAAACAAAAAAGAATCAGACTAAAACTTGTAGGTGAATGTGTTTTTGATTTGACTTGTATAAAAGTAGTGTCACAGAATTAGGCGAAAATTAAATTTATTTTCTTCTTGATTTACAAACTAATCTCACCATTTTCTTTGTTTCGTCGTACATGCATTACCTGGGGTGAATAAGTGGTCTTCTCCAAGGTAAGCGGCGTGTAACGATTTGCATGTGCCTGATTTTTATTTATATGAAATCCGGAACATTAGTTTCACGTGGTGCACGGTAATCTTGCTGTGATTTATGCTCACCTATTTGAGGGTATATAAGGCAGAATATTTATGATCAATTTTACGGGACCTAAAGTATCTAATCACAGGATAGATAAGCTCGTCTTTCAATCTCCAGCCAAAGGGGTGAGTGTTAAATTTATATTTCGTTTTATTGTGAATTTTATTCAGTTTATCATTTCATATAATGATGCCTTTATTGCAATGCAGATTTTAAACGTGGAATATTTGGAATTACTAGTCACTATTAGACTTTAAATACATTAGCGTAATCTAAGGTTTAGATTATTTTTTGAGACAACTATTATTAGTCTGGTTTCTTTATTGTAGCTGATAGCGCATCTGATAACGTTTGATAACGCATCTGATAACGCATCTGAAAACATCTCTGATAACGTCGGCTGATAACATCTCTGATATCGTAGCTGAAATTGTTGCTGATTTATTGTGCAATCGAATTGAAGTATCTGACTGTCTGTCTGTCGAACTGTCTGTTCGTCTACAAAAAAAAGGACAAAACCAGGTAATCCATTGCATTTAAGAGAGATAACTCTGCTGGAACTAGACAGGGCTAAGAGTTATCTAGTCACAACAGACCCAGTTTCCTCAGGTGTCCTACATTTTAAAAAAATTCTTACAAAATACAAAATATGATTCAGATATGAATTAACCTAATCTCACATGTTGCCAAGAGGCTTCACTTTTTTAAGCATAACAGAAAGTAGAACTCTTACATAATGCACCAATCACAGCTAGTGTTGTTTATTTCTGAATGCAAGGTTCTCTAACTTTAAGCTCCGTCCACTTTTAAGCACTGATATGACTATCATCATCTTCTCTTTTTTAATCCGTTAGTAAAATAAGTCCTAATGGAAAGAATTTCAGACACCGTAAACAATTATATATTTGTCTTCGTAAAACTCTACATGATCTATCCAAATATTTTAGCATGGGCCCAAAATGAGATAAAGCTTATTCAACAAAAAAATTCATTTGATCGTATTTTCTCGCTTATTCAACAAACCATTCCAGAAAAAGATACATACCATTTAGTAGGTTGAGAAATCAGAAAGAAACAGGGATAGATTTGAATTAAGGACCAAACATGGCCCCATTGATTCAGAAAGGGGAGAATGCCCTGGATAGTATAGTAGTTTAATGTCTGCCATGAATGTCTGCCGTCTAGCATTAACAAGAAAGGCGACTAATTAATTTTGGCCCGTGTTCTCTTTTACTTTCTATGCAACTATATCTAAGTTTCATTTATAAAATCGGATTGTGTCATTTGGTTTCCATGGTGATAATCATATTTGTTAATTACAACATAACTCTTAACGGTCAAAATAATAATTTATCGATTACTTTGGTCAACAAACTAGATTGTCTCATTAAAAAAACAAGAATATAGAGGTACTATAGTCCCTATAATGGTGCTAATATTATATATTGGATAAATACAAAATAGTCGTCGTTTCCTTTTTACATTATCTTACACAAAACGAATGAATAATTTATACAATTTAACACAATAGAAAAAGGCATATACAAATATTTGGAAAATATATATAGATCCTTGTCTAGGGCTTGAATTTATTCGTGAACAACATCCAGAAGGACGCCGATAATTAGTAATTTAGTGGAGAACAATTAAAACAAAAAAGAATCAGACTAAAACTTGTAGGTGAATGTGTTTTTGATTTGACTTGTATAAAAGTAGTGTCACAGAATTAGGCGAAAATTAAATTTATTTTCTTCTTGATTTACAAACTAATCTCACCATTTTCTTTGTTTCGTCGTACATGCATTACCTGGGGTGAATAAGTGGTCTTCTCCAAGGTAAGCGGCGTGTAACGATTTGCATGTGCCTGATTTTTATTTACATGAAATCCGGAACATTAGTTTCACGTGGTGCACGGTAATCTTGCTGTGATTTATGCTCGCCTATTTGAGGGTATATGAGGCAGAATATTTATGATCAATTTTACGGGACCTAAAGTATCTAATCACAGGATAGATAAGCTCGTCTTTCAATCTCCAGCCAAAGGGGTGAGTGTTAAATTTATATTTCGTTTTATTGTGAATTTTATTCAGTTTATCATTTCATATAATGATGCCTTTATTGCAATGCAGATTTTAAACGTGGAATATTTGGAATTACTAGTCACTATTAGACTTTAAATACATTAGCGTAATCTAAGGTTTAGATTATTTTTTGAGACAACTATTATTAGTCTGGTTTCTTTATTGTAGCTGATAGCGCATCTGATAACGTTTGATAACGCATCTGATAACGCATCTGAAAACATCTCTGATAACGTCGGCTGATAACATCTCTGATATCGTAGCTGAAATTGTTGCTGATTTATTGTGCAATCGAATTGAAGTATCTGACTGTCTGTCTGTCGAACTGTCTGTTCGTCTACAAAAAAAAGGACAAAACCAGGTAATCCATTGCATTTAAGAGAGATAACTCTGCTGGAACTAGACAGGGCTAAGAGTTATCTAGTCACAACAGACCCAGTTTCCTCAGGTGTCCTACATTTTAAAAAAATTCTTACAAAATACAAAATATGATTCAGATATGAATTAACCTAATCTCACATGTTGCCAAGAGGCTTCACTTTTTTAAGCATAACAGAAAGTAGAACTCTTACATAATGCACCAATCACAGCTAGTGTTGTTTATTTCTGAATGCAAGGTTCTCTAACTTTAAGCTCCGTCCACTTTTAAGCACTGATATGACTATCATCATCTTCTCTTTTTTAATCCGTTAGTAAAATAAGTCCTAATGGAAAGAATTTCAGACACCGTAAACAATTATATATTTGTCTTCGTAAAACTCTACATGATCTATCCAAATATTTTAGCATGGGCCCAAAATGAGATAAAGCTTATTCAACAAAAAAATTCATTTGATCGTATTTTCTCGCTTATTCAACAAACCATTCCAGAAAAAGATACATACCATTTAGTAGGTTGAGAAATCAGAAAGAAACAGGGATAGATTTGAATTAAGGACCAAACATGGCCCCATTGATTCAGAAAGGGGAGAATGCCCTGGATAGTATAGTAGTTTAATGTCTGCCATGAATGTCTGCCGTCTAGCATTAACAAGAAAGGCGACTAATTAATTTTGGCCCGTGTTCTCTTTTACTTTCTATGCAACTATATCTAAGTTTCATTTATAAAATCGGATTGTGTCATTTGGTTTCCATGGTGATAATCATATTTGTTAATTACAACATAACTCTTAACGGTCAAAATAATAATTTATCGATTACTTTGGTCAACAAACTAGATTGTCTCATTAAAAAAACAAGAATATAGAGGTACTATAGTCCCTATAATGGTGCTAATATTATATATTGGATAAATACAAAATAGTCGTCGTTTCCTTTTTACATTATCTTACACAAAACGAATGAATAATTTATACAATTTAACACAATAGAAAAAGGCATATACAAATATTTGGAAAATATATATAGATCCTTGTCTAGGGCTTGAATTTATTCGTGAACAACATCCAGAAGGACGCCGATAATTAGTAATTTAGTGGAGAACAATTAAAACAAAAAAGAATCAGACTAAAACTTGTAGGTGAATGTGTTTTTGATTTGACTTGTATAAAAGTAGTGTCACAGAATTAGGCGAAAATTAAATTTATTTTCTTCTTGATTTACAAACTAATCTCACCATTTTCTTTGTTTCGTCGTACATGCATTACCTGGGGTGAATAAGTGGTCTTCTCCAAGGTAAGCGGCGTGTAACGATTTGCATGTGCCTGATTTTTATTTACATGAAATCCGGAACATTAGTTTCACGTGGTGCACGGTAATCTTGCTGTGATTTATGCTCGCCTATTTGAGGGTATATGAGGCAGAATATTTATGATCAATTTTACGGGACCTAAAGTATCTAATCACAGGATAGATAAGCTCGTCTTTCAATCTCCAGCCAAAGGGGTGAGTGTTAAATTTATATTTCGTTTTATTGTGAATTTTATTCAGTTTATCATTTCATATAATGATGCCTTTATTGCAATGCAGATTTTAAACGTGGAATATTTGGAATTACTAGTCACTATTAGACTTTAAATACATTAGCGTAATCTAAGGTTTAGATTATTTTTTGAGACAACTATTATTAGTCTGGTTTCTTTATTGTAGCTGATAGCGCATCTGATAACGTTTGATAACGCATCTGATAACGCATCTGAAAACATCTCTGATAACGTCGGCTGATAACATCTCTGATATCGTAGCTGAAATTGTTGCTGATTTATTGTGCAATCGAATTGAAGTATCTGACTGTCTGTCTGTCGAACTGTCTGTTCGTCTACATCTGTCGTGACGTGTAAATATCCGGAAATCTAGAAGTCCGAGTGTCGGAGCTGTCTAGAGTTGTAAATATCCGGGGCGACATCTAGGGTATTGAGGAACGTTGGTTCTAGTAGATGTTGTATGCTGTCTGTACGTATAACTGTGGTGGATCCGTGAAGGGCAAACGGCCGATAAAAGTATTGGTCAACCCTAGGTCTTCGGGGAAACTGGGCGGCGATTCAACCGTTAGTGAATCGTACGGTTATACAGGGTCGAGACACATGTGTGTTGCAATTGTAGTACAATTGAATACATTATTGTATTTACATGGTTATTTCAGATCACAATAGTATTTCAAGGGATTGCATGAATCTCAATAAAAGTTAGCAACTTGATTAAATACATGTATATGTTCGTGCTAGTTGTCGCAATCCATACGTGCGATAGTATAGTTTGTTGTTTGTGTTTATTATCGTAATTTATACTTGCGTTAATATAACTTTAGTAAAGGTTCTTTGGACCTGTGTATAGTCCAAGAGATTCCTTTGTATCTGTGTTTTATTTTGTATTAATATTTCATTTATTCATGTATTGTGAATGGTTGTGAGTGTAATTGTGGGTTGAACGCACGAGTTATTGTGTTGATACATCATTATTTTTCATTAATAATTTATTTCATAAATTTATATTTTCTTTCACATATTGTGTTTGTGTTGTTCATTTAATCCACCATCCTCTCGGTAACAATTCTGTTACAAGTAGATTACATAATTAGTTCTTTTAAAATTTCATTCTGTTTTCAATTTGTAGTGATGGGAAATAAATTAATTTCTTCAATTTTACAAACCTTGTTGGCTTTATGTTTCTAACGTGTTTGTGTGTGTGTGTGTGTATATATATATATATATATATATATATATATATATATATATATATATATATATATATATATATATAGAGAGAGAGAGAGAGAGAGAGAGAGAGAGATTATGTGTGTGTGTGTGTGTGTGTATGTGTGCCATAAACCAATGAAAATTCACGCCGTCATGGAGAGACACACGAAATCAGAGGCGTAGCGATGGTATTTTCCGGGGACGAACTATAAAATTGGCGCCCCAGCGATCTTGTGATCGATTTATTACCCTTGTTTACTTATTATAATGTAACGTTGCAAGCCTCATTTTGGCGCCCATGTACCTTGGCGCCCGGGGATATATGTTCCCCCTGCCCCCCCCCCCCCCCTTAGCTACGCCTCTGCACGAAATACATATATATATTTAAAATGCCAGTCAATACTTGATTATATCAATGCTTCCTTGTGTAGGAACGTTCCGACCTGTGACGTGTGCCTAACCTCATTTTCCGGCCTAATCTGAACTTGATATTTATTCCAATCTCTACTTGTTATTTTGACGATTTTCACACAGAGCACTTTCATCCCAGAATGTACTAATGATCGTATTTAAACCTTACGCGTTTCTGAATTTTTTTTACGGACCTTCTCTTTAAACTCATCCAAACCTCTCCACCTATATCCACATATTTATATCAATACAGTTATGTTACACATTTAGATTATTAATTTGTTCGAGTTAGATAGTGCAGAATTAGTTCGTGACGATTCTACGAGATACGTTTGACTTACCTTATCTTTTGATACAGTTTTCCGTTCCAAGTCAAGCAGTAATTAAGGAGTGATATGTCCATGTCGGGAAGCATAGATAACTTTCTGTGTAAAAAAAAAAGTGTATTAGCCTGATTGGCTTTATTGGGTTGGATCGCGGAACTGAGTCAGAGTGTTGTACATACATACGTAGATGTGAAGTAAAAAGTACGGATAATGATGCAAGTTGAAATGTTGAATATAAGGGAACTTATAAACAATCAACTTGCCGACCGGATCAATGGTCTCATTTATGTACAGCCTGATAGGATATGTGCTCTCATCGTCTGTGTATATCCTTTTTGTTGTCATGCGCAAGATCGAAATTGTTGTTGTGTCACACACACACACACACACACACACACACACACGCGCGCGCGCGCGCTTGCTTGCTTGCTTGTGTGTGTGTGTGTATATATATATATATATATATATATATATATATATATATATATATATATATATATATATATATATACGTAACTGTTAATGAGGAAACTTTCAAAATCCTTAAAGTACATAAATTATTTAGTTATTTAGTTATAACGAATATTTAGGAACAGATAATGAACTGTATTTCATATACACACGATGACCACACCTAAATAGTTTTAACTAATTATCCGACATTTCTTGAAGAATTACAACGGGATGATTCGTACCATTGGAAATCGATATTTGTTTTTTAATTTGTATGGAATGTTCGATACATAGATTATAGCTTATGCATCTTATTCTTACTCCAGATGTGCACCTTTCAAAAAAGTGCAAGCTGTACTGGGCCATTTTTGTTTCCTGAACTTCAGAGGTATTGTGTGATAAAAGTGACGATAACTATTTATATTTTATATATTTAGTAATTCATTCATTACACTGCCAGAAGCTGGTTATGTCTAGTCTGGCAAAATTAATTTTCCCTATTTTAATAGCTGCTAAGGCTAGTGTACTTTAGAGTAATTCAGGCTGATTTTTTAAGGAAAAGGGAGCAATTTTAGATCCTGTACAATTTCCAAAAGTACAATATTCAACGAAATGTCAATCACATTACATTAATGTAGCATAAAGGTATGCCAACATTCTGTCCACTGTGTACATTTTAAATGCAAACAATTTCACCGGAGTGAAAGAGTGGTCTAAAGCGCTTTCCGTTACGGATCACTGCCATCTCACCTCTGTCTGCGCACCCGAACCCTACAACAACAACAACAACAACTACTTCACCCTACATATGTCACTGTCACTCAAAACTACATACTAACAGTGATTGTAATGTAAACGAGTGAATGTTGTATCACGTGTTTTGTTGGTAATGTGCGATATTCCTACACATATCAGCACAGTACATTCATGTCATGATTTAGGATGAAGTTTGAATTAAAGATGTTCAAATGTTAAGCAGTTTATTTTTTTTTGTTAAGTATAGTATTGTATTAAATTATCTAATGACAAAAATACCATTATCATATTAATTCCATCTTGATTGCTAGGTCGGGTCCTTTGTCGGAATCAGGAAAACAGGATCATTACGAAATGCTCCTCTTACTAATGATCTGGATTTACTGATGCTGACAATTGAAGGTAATCTAGCAATCAATATCGCATTAACATATATATATATATATATATATATATATATATATATATATATATATATATATATATATATATATATACATACATACATACATACATACATACATACATACATACATACATACATACATACATACTTCTATCTAGTGCAAAATGTTTGGTATTGTTTGGCCAATGACCGTGTAGGAAGTTGAGTGATTTTGTTACAGTCTTACAAATGTGTTTTTGCTTGCAAGTGTTGTATATAAAATTTAGAAAGTAATTTTTATATAGCTCTCAAGTAATCATGTAACTGGCATAACATGACACGAAAACTTTCTGGACAAAATATATTTTGAATGTACAATGCATCTACCTGAAGAACATCCGTGATGGTGATGTAAAAGCATATGAAAGAATTACTTACGAAGAAATTATTCATTTCCTGTTGAATTAAAAACATTTTTCTGCCTATGGAACGGCACATGAACATATACAATATGTGTGTTGGTTGTTGTTGTTGTAGAGTTTAACGCCATTTTTCAGCACACGATAGGCTATACATGGCGGCCAGTATTAATGGTGGAGTAAAATTCGGAGAAAATCCCCGGAAAGAACCACTGACCCACGAGAACCTACTGGCTATTTTCTCAGAGGTGAGATTGCAGTGATCCGTAACGGTGAGCGCTTTAGACCATTCGGCCACTCTGGATCCCTGTATGTTGGAGAGGTCATTATCCACGATCTATTTAGAATAACATCGGACGACCACCATTTATTTACTCTGTAATACGGAAAGGATATGTGTATTATTATGCTAACATTTCAACAGATTTGATTTTAGCATAAATATTTTCCAATATTTTTTTATCTTTGAAAATAAAAATAAATTATCGGTGAAAGCCAGTGCAGAGTCGTTCATAAAGTGTGTGATAAGAGCATACATTAATCACTTCAAAGCAATTGCTAATTCACGTATGTATAAAATTTGGCGTCCACATTGACAGTATTTAAGGCACAATTTTGAACCCTAAACTGAAAGACGTGTATGGCAAGATTGTGTGTCACTCTTGACAAATATGAATAGAATTTTGCTTCAATGCTCAATAGGGCCGTAGAGAGCGATCACGCGCCGTGGTAAAAAGCAGTCGGACCTATCCTAGTTCTTACTCCAAGAATTTTTTTTTAAAAATTAAAAAGTGTTGTTCGGCCCGGGACCCTTTACCGGCCTTGGCCTAGGGGAATATATCGCCGGTTTCCCACCCCCTTGTCGGCCCTGATGCTCACCATAGTCAACAAAAAGGATTTGAGAAAACTCATGTGGTTTCCTGGCGTTTGAGTCAAACGAGTGAGTTAGGGCTATTTAAGTTACGTTGTGCGTCACATAACACATTAAAATGCACGAAATGGGCCATACAAAGAAAACTCCAAAACAGGTTGAAATGGACAATCTCGTGAGATCTTGCGGATAGTTATGGTTGTAGTGACATGAGTTATTTTGTTCTTTCTCTCCTCGCCAAGAAGGTGAACGGCGGGAATAACACAGGATGACCAAGTGATCTGGACATATCACCTTTTCTCAATATATTATTTACATCTACAAAGACACGGTGGAGAACATAAATCTTCATTTGTTTCGGCAAGAAATGTGGTTATATTGCAGAACTTGTGAGGATTATTCGAGGGCGTGGGGTTGTAATAATTAAGAAATAGCCATTTTCACGTGACTTACCGAACTGAGACCAAGAATTTAGACAACCCCTTCTTATATGATGTTCCATTAAAAATGAATGTAACAGAAGAATTTAGGGTGATTTCAGCTCGCCCTAGAACTATGGACTATCCTAAAGATAACATCCCAGAGTCAGTATGTAAGTGTAGGTAGAAAACTATGGCCGACACTGCAAAGGATCATTCTACAGAACCCAAACTCCATCATATATGACAGACATATTAAGAATACCCAGACTACATGAATGTTGGCGACCATATCAGTTCACACTTTAATCTGGTACTGTATCAGGGTGAATTAGACGCTTCCCGCATTCTCGTCCCACATAGTGACGCAGAACAACATTCTGTGAAATTTAAATCCTATTACTGTCATTGTTTCTCAGCAGACCTAACCCACTCAGAAAAGTAGCACTTTCCTCTAGGTTTTTATTGTCAAAGACATATTTTGGTTACCAATGAGAAAATTGAATTTGGTATTACCCACACGATGGAACACCACATTTGCTTGAAACTTACTATATCCAAACACTGCAGCCAATCCAGTTACTTCCAGATAAGTGGCACGGTTTTGCATTATAAAATACGCTATGGACGGTAGGATGCTAACAGACATAATTACAAATCGTAATACTCACTTCACAATATTCAACTTTGTATCCTTTTGATTATTAGTTATGTGTAATTATAATAAAATGCTTAATACAACGGATATGCAAGAAAGACATATTTAAATTTATGCAATAAATACAGACTAATGCAAACTGACCATCATATCCCCAAGCTAATAATTCAAGAAGAAATGTATGGCCTACAATGCAAATAGTTTGCTAGTAACCCTTAAATATTTAGAGTGCTGGGAGATAGCTTCTTATATTTATGATGGCATAACATTACTTTTGAATAAAGCCGGAATCAATAGTATTGAAATCAATTGTAAATTAATGGAAGTTAATCCAAGGATTAGACTAAATATATAATTTTAACTTCGTTTGTTTATTTGTAAGGAAATAATTAAAATTTACTGACTTGTTCTATTTTTGAACTGCATGTACATTAACCCTCTTAACGTGATATAGTCAACGTGACTTCAAATTTTTTTTTTTATTGTCAGATGAGAAAGTTATCAACTTATTGATAATTAAATGCTGATTTGGAAGGGAAATTAAATGTACCACACATATTTCTGAATGTAAAAAAAACTGCATTAAGTAAGATTCCAATAATATTTAGAAATGCGCAAGATCGAAATTGCTGTTGTGCAGTTCTTATGCACACGTGCACCGATTACACTCAATACAATATGAACTGAAAAAAAACTGATTCATGTTTTCTACATTTTCAATCAACTTACAGTTTTCAAATTCACTCGGTCAGCAATTTATAATAACTCCTATTAAGAACATTTTTAATTTACGAAATGGACAAACCGCCTTACCAACCCCTCATATTGAAGTTTCTAACCCCCAGATCTGTGACGGTACTGATGATGAATGCGATAGTTAGAAAAGTAGCAAACCGAAATGACCCAAGCAATGCTATATGTGAAAAATGATCCGTCATACTGTACATGTAAAGACAGATCAGTTCAAATGCTTTAGAATTCTCCACATAGATGTTGATGTTCGTTTTGCACTTGATACATGTTGTTGTTGTTGTTGTTGTTGTTGTTGTAATAGGGTTTAACACCATTTTTCGTTAACGCCACTCGGGGTACCGATACATGTTGTCAAACCACTCGTTACATGCTATATTACATTCATGAAGATGGATTCTCACAGGCTGCACTGGTTCGCTGTCAAAAACGCAACAGTCAGCTTGACACCACTCTCCATGTTGTAGTTATTAGGTTTGGTCATTTGTATACTAAGCTGATTACAGGGGCGCTCACATAATTTGGGTGGGGTGGGGTGGGGTGGGGTAGGCAAACATGTAGTGGTTAAGTTTTGCAGACGTAGTCTAAAACAAGTTTGGATCTGGAATTGGGATGGAGGCACTTTTTTCACGCTTCCCCCTATGTGCATGCGCCCGTGGTTGATTATTATTTGAGTGGAATGCAATTTATTTATCGACTTTATCTAATAGTGCAGCCTTTATTTGAGATGAAACCGAAAGGTCACATATATAAAACGTGGTTAGCGTTACTCCAGCAATTTGGGTGGGGTGGGCAAACATGTAGTGGTTAAGTTTTGCAGACGTAGTCTAAAACAAGTTTGGATCTGGAATTGGGATGGAGGCACTTTTTTCACGCTTCCCCCTATGTGCATGCGCCCGTGGTTGATTATTATTTGAGTGGAATGCAATTTATTTATCGACTTTATCTAATAGTGCAGCCTTTATTTGAGATGAAACCGAAAGGTCACATATATAAAACGTGGTTAGCGTTACTCCAGCAATTTGATTTAGAGATAGCTTACAAATCTGTCCCAGAAATATTGGTTCCGGATGCATTGTCAAGGAATGTTTAATATCGAGGAATTTAATGTACAACCCACGAAGAGGACGACCCCATTCCTGCCATATGTCTCGAAAAAGACTACATTAGTGTAATTTGTCTCAGCATATAACAATTGCATGCGCTTTAAATACACCATAGATTTTTGTACAATCCGGAACGATGATATCGACCTCTATGAAGTAAATACAAATCATAGTAAAGACTAATAAATAATGGTAAATATGTGAAACTCGGAAATGCTGAAAAGGAATGACGTGTTCGAATGTAAATATAATATACGTTTCTCCTAATTAAGTATCCTTAGGAGTGAGAGAGAGAGAGAGAGAGAGAGAGAGAGAGAGAGAGAGAGAGAGAGAGAGAGAGAGAGAGAGAGAGAGAGAGATTCAACGAATGGTAACAAATGCAGGGTATAGTAATTATAATGTCAGTCGCATTCTGGCATCTGTGCAACAATTATGATTAATAAGTATTACTTCTGAAGATTTTACTTCCTTTTTAGGATATATTCCGTTTGCATGATAGCCCTGCTTATTATGGAGTGCATTTAGGACCCTTCATTTTAAGTAGATCAAATCCATTCAATAAGTCACAGATGTAGCGACACGTATATGTACTTTTTACAATGCTATACACAGATGTAGCGACACGTGTATGTATTTGTTACAATGCTATACACGGATGTAGCGATAAGTGTGTGTACTTTTTTCAATGCTATACACGGATGTAGCGACACGTGTATGTATTTGTTACAATGCTATACACACATGTAGCGATAAGTGTATGTACTTTTTACAATACTATACACGGATGTATCAATAAGTGTATGTACTTTTAAAATACTATAGACGGATGTAGCGACAAATGTGTATATTTATTGCAAAACTATAAATAATTTCTTATCAACGAATTAGAACATATAAAACAACACTCGGTCCAACATATGTGAACGCTGCTTTTGTCCAGATACAGTGTGATCATTACGTATCGGACGTGATACTTGTCGTTTATCATTTTATTTTTTAAACAATTTAATCCGTCTGGATTTAACAAGTTTGTCCCTTGTCATCACATATGGGCGAGTCTTGCATATAAATATTACGTTAAGGAGCTACATCGATCAATGTACGTGTAACTCCTAGGGGGAGGGGGTATTTTAATTTCGTAAAAGCTTGCAGGTGTTTTAGTGTTTTCGTAAGATTCAATCCCACATGGCTTCAATCATGTTAAAGCACCGTTGAGTATCAATGTTAATTATGTAGTGTTATTTTGAAAGTCCAATAGAGATACATCAAGTTCAAGTTTTGGCTAAACCGTTGAGACCAACTTGGCTAAATCGTGTTGATGTGGATGCTATTCAACTGCCATATAAAGAATGCCAGATGTTTATTGCGCAATGCATCTTCTAGCTTATTAACAAGAGCTGTTCTACTTATTTTACCAGGGACTTTATTCCACATAAATTTGAAAGACAGTTTTATTTATTATTTTTGTTCGTTTCGTTTTAGAACAATTGTTGTTGAATTTGGTAAAATTAAGAATAAATGTGACCTTAGAGAAGGTCATAGATTTTAAAACAGCAATCTTCCCATGTACTCTTAAGTTTTTGTTCTGATTCCAGACAGATATGGTGACCTTAGTGGTTAGAGCGCTAGCCTCGGAAACGGGAGGTCGCTGGTTCGAACCCCAGCCGAGTTATAAAATGGTATTGCAGCTGCCTCGCTTGTCGCTCAGTATTAAGATGTTAGTGTTAGGACTGGTCAGCCTGGTGTCAGGATAATGGGATTGGGTGGGACATGATGCTACATGTCTGAGGCATGATGCCACAGTGTTAGACATCATTATAAACTGCCAAACAGCAGATATCGTAACGATTTTACTCAAAACACTGTTAAGCTACGTTAAAAATCCAAAACACACCCATATACACGCTGTTCTATTTCATTCCTCTAATATTTTTGTACATCTCATCAATGTTTTCTATATTTACGGATAACTCAGCTACTAATAAAATAAACCGATCCAATCTTAAACTTGCACTCATCTGTGTTTTTGAATTATTTTAATAACTTTTGTCTTGTTGATATTTATACCCAACAAGGATGCAAATACATCTAATGTTTCTACTGAGCTATACAAAGAATTCTCCAGTCCATCTAAAAGGAACGATGAGTCGTCATATTACCGTGTTCGTTTATTTTCATGTCTATTTACGAATATGCCTTTAATATCATTATTGTTCGGAAACTTGATTCTTAAAATGACTGCTACCAATAAAAAAAATATGGAATACAAAATAAATGAGGAGATAGTGGATCCTCTTGACGCAACTATGTCCAATATAACAATATAAACATAACTCCATTTTGAATCCCTCATACTTTTGCATTTATATAGATATATATATATATATATATATATATATATATATATATATATATATATATATATATATATATATATATATATATATATACACACACACACACACACAATATTTCATATGTTCACCAATTTTTTTTTAATAAAACGTACTTACCGTTTAAATCTTCAAGATACAGAGTCAAAATCTTTTTCAAAAGCAATCTGTAAAATAATCAAATTAATTTTATGCATACCATAGAGGAGATGTAATTATATATTAATCTGACTACTTCCCCCATATCTACCAAACTTTTTGACTTTCACGTATTCATTTTGGCAAATGTAATTTTATACTGCTAGCTATAACTGACGAGGCTTTTATATGAATTATGTAACAAACTAATTGGGGCCCCGAGTGGACGACTGGTCTAAAGCACTTTCCGTTACGGATCACTGTCATCTCACCTCTGTCTGTGTGGGTTCGAGTCTAAGATTCGGCTAATGTAGTTATGTGAGAAAGCTTGCCAGTAGCTTCTCGTGGGTCGGTTGTTCTTTCCGGGGACTTTCCCGGGTTCTTCCTCCACCAATAATACTGGCCGCCATGTATAGCCTATCGTGCGCTGAAAAATGGCATTAAACCCTATAACTAACTAACAAAGTAATTGTGCTCAACGTTTTCAAAAATTCTCTAAATTTATTTTTCTTTGGCAATAATGTGATAATTCGCTTCCTCTGTGCTGCAAATAAAATCCCCATTTTGGAATCCGTGATTTATTCAATTAATCAAAAACTGTCCTAATTCCTTCCAGAAAAATTGATAAAATTTGATAGTGAATTCATCGCTTCCCGGACGTTTACCATCGCTCATGTTCTTTAGGCATTTTGAAGCTTCCGAAAGAGTTATTTCACCCTCTATATTTCATTTCATTGTTTGTCAATTAGGTACCTCAAATCTTCCCAGTATATTGCAACATATTGGGGGTAGGGTGATGTGGGGTGGAGATTATGGTCTCACGTGTGAAAAGGTGATAATAAATTTAAAGAAATGCTCAAATTCAAGACCTTTTTGTTTTCGACTATGAAATTGTGATAAGATGCTTAATAAAAGTGATGTGACTAAAACACGAATGTGTGTATTTGATTACCTGTGTCATATCATATACACAAATACTATAATGTGCTGGCCTTAATAACCTCAACGTAATTATTCAGCATGAAATGGAGGACCTAAGGAGTAGGTATTTTGAAAGTTAGCCCTAAATTTTTACGTGTGGCGGGAGATACCTCTTTTCTATTTAAATATGGCGCAATATTACTTTTATACTAAGCCTGAATCCAAAGCAGTGAATTGAACTTGATTGAACAGAACTAATTCTTACTGATGTACTATATTTGTAATTCCAGTCTCTTTTTTGAGAATAAAAATTCGTGGACTTGTTTTATTTCAAATTATCTATGAGCTTCTTAATGTCATTCAGTAAAGTTGCAATTATAACTACCTCAATACAGTGGTCTTTTTATTTGGTAGTAGAGAGAGGCGCTAATGTTGACAGCTATTGCCGAATTTTTCGAATTTCGCTCGTATTTATACTCTTCCGAAAATAGTGATGTGACGTAAATTTAATCAGTACTTGTCCGGGACGCCGAACAGATACTCCACAACCAGCGACACAAACTGAAGGTTACACTAGTCCAGTCTTGAAAGTACGAATTAAGACTTAAGTGTTTTAGTCGCATCAACTGAAAAAGATTTGCTAATGGAACTGATGCGTCTCAGCTCACGATATGCAGCCTTGCATATATATGATCATGACATGTTGGTGCAGTGTAATAGTACTGTCCAGAGTAACACCTAGGTTTTGTACTGACTGTGAATTTAATGTTGGTGTTGCATGAACTTTAATTTTTAAAAGTAGTTACTAGAACCAAGAAATAAATAACATGTGAATAGGCTTGTTCCATGTCCAAATGTTTATCTTGTTGTTGTTGTTGTTGTTGTTGTTGTAGATTTTTACGCCATTTATCAGCACGCGAAAGGCTATCCATGGCGGCCAGTATTATTGGTGGAGGAAGAACCCGGGAAAACCCCCAGAAAGAACCACCGACCCACGAGAAGCTACAGGCAAGCTTTCTCACAAAAATAAATTAGCCCAATCTTAGACTCAAACCCACGCAGACAGAGGTGAGATGATCCGTAACGGAAAGCGCTTTAGAGCACTCAGACACTCGCGGCCAATCCAAATGTTTATGTATTAAATGGATAGTGCTTAGACCAAAACAGAGGCTAGAGAGCATACATGTATAGACCTGAATAAGTGTTTTGTACCCATACAATAACTTTTCTTCTTGGATTCTCTATTTTATCTGTGAGTGTTACTTGGAACATCTCTGACCTCTTCTCAGTGTGTTCCGTCGACTTTATTAGGATGTGTATTTGTTTGTTTCTGTATGTCTATGTTTGTACCTATCAACCTTTGTCTATATAAATGCATTTCACCCTATAAATAGTTTTGACCTTAATAACCCCAAGACATCACCAATGTTCGATTTCCATTGACCCTAAATGTCATTGCCATGTTAAATTCCCATTGTAGACAAAGTGTTGCGGCATTTTTAACACGGAACTCCTCTTGTCGCTAAAGTGTCCCACTTCACTACTGTTACATTCCTTATATCCTTCACTTGATGAAATGAAAAACATCTGCTGCTACTTTTGTGTAGTCGAGAAAGATGATTCTGACATGTCCTAAACAAATGTTTCATCTGTTGCTAGAAGTCTTCATACGTGTTGAAATCAGTTCCATGGTTATTTGCTTCGAATTTGTTAACTAATTTCAGTAATTATTGGCCCTTAAGTTGTCAAATCAGATCAGTGATTATTTGCCCTTAAGTTGTCAAATAAGTTCAGTGATTATTAGCCCTGAAGTTGTTAAATCCGGTCAGTGATTATTGGCCCTTAAGTTGTCAAATTAGTTCAGTGATTATTGGCACTTCAGTTGTTAAATCAGGTCAGTGATTACTGGCCCTTAAATTGTCAAATAAGTTCAGTGATTATTAGCCCTGAAGTTGTTAAATCCGGTCAGTGATTATTGGCCCTTAAGTTGTCAAATCAGTTCAGTGATTATTAGCCCTGAAGTTGTTAAATCAGGTCAGTGATTATTTGCCCTTAAGTTGTCAAATCAGTTCAGTGATTATTAGCCCTGACGTTGTTAAATCCGGTCAGTGATTATTGGCCCTTAAGTTGTCAAATCAGTTCAGTGATTATTAGCCCTGAAGTTGTTAAATCAGGTCAGTGATTATTGGCCCTTAAGTTGTCAAATCAGTTCAGTGATTATTGACCCTTAAGTTGTCAAATCAGTTCAGTGATAATTAGCCCTGACATTGTTAAATCTGGTCAGTGATTTATTGGCCCTTAAATTGTCAAATAAGTTCAGTGATTATTAGCCCTGAAGTTGTTAAATCAGGTCAGTGATTATTGGCCCTTAAGTTGTCAAATCAGTTCAGTGATTATTAGCCCTGAAGTTGTTAAATCAGGTCAGTGATTATTAGCCCTGAAGTTGTTAAATCAGGTCAGTGATTATTGGCCCTTATGTTGTCAAATCAGTTCAGTGATTATTGACCCTTAAGTTGTCAAATCAGTTCAGTGATTATTAGCCCTGAAGTTGTTAAATCAGGTCAGTGATTATTGGCCCTTAAGTTGTCAAATCAGTTCAGTGATTATTAGCCCTGACGTTGTTAAATCTGGTCAGTGATTTATTGGCCCTTAAATTGTCAAATAAGTTCAGTGATTATTAGCCCTGAAGTTGTTAAATCAGGTCAGTGATTATTGGCCCTGAAGTTGTCAAATCAGTTCAGTGATTATTAGCCCTGAAGTTGTTAAATCAGGTCAGTGATTATTAGCCCTGACGTTGTTAAATCTGGTCAGTGATTTATTGGCCCTTAAATTGTCAAATAAGTTCAGTGATTATTAGCCCTGAAGTTGTTAAATCAGGTCAGTGATTATTGGCCCTTAAGTTGTCAAATAGTTCAGTGATTATTGACCCTTAAGTTGTCAAATCAGTTCATTGATTATTAACCCTGACGCTGTTAAACCAGGTCAGTGATTATTTGCCTTGAAGTTGTTAAATCAGGTCAGTGGTTTTATGAGCAGTCAGCCGTTCTGCAATTTTACAAACACCTTCATATATACTTTCTATGGACTTAATTCTTCCTACTTTCTGCAGCATAAAGTTGCTGCCTCAGATTAGCTGTCGCTTAACTTGCTTGCAGATCCATACGTAGTTCGTGTGAAATCATTAATAGATAGAACATTCTTTGCAACGGCAAATCGTGGTCCACGCAGTTCAAGTTTTCAGATCAGTGCCGTAAACACGATCTGAGTACAAAACTACATTTTAAAAAAAAAAACAGACTTGTAATACGCCCACGTTTCTCTGATGTAACCTTCTATAATTCAGTTTGTACCACCACTTTACCAAGAATGTCCCATTTCATCTCCAACGGAATAAGCAATAAAGGGAGTACTTGAAACTTGAGAATGTGATAAACATTTGAAAAGTCGACTTGGTGCAAATATGGTTCAATCCACACAACGACAAAAAGACAAACGTAAGAAGTGTTCACTGCGTTCCTGATTGCACACATAAAGACTCATTGACATCGGTCAACTAAAATTCTCCATGGATAAACTAAGTCAGAGTGTTAAATGCGGATATCCCGCAAGTTACCGTTATTATCCGTGTAAAAAGCGCACCCAGCTTCGAGCAGTAGATATACAACGTACTTTCTGATCGTTTGGAAGATCATGCGATGTTAGGTCAGCAGTTTGGAGTTTTGATAAGCTTTATTTACAATTAATCCATTACGCTCCATACGTCAAATTTGGACAAATACATGTGTTACAAACCTTTCAACTTAGTGCCTTTGTTCGGGTTAGTATGACCCAAAATGTCATCGTTGACTCAATCCCGCTAAATTAAAGTATCTGGAATAAGTCTCTTATATATTAGAGATAACATTAATTGATTATTTTCCTTCAAGACGCGGATTTTTTATGCTTGCCAGCTATTACTCTACACGCAATACACATAACTTTAATGTTTTCGGCTGAAAGAAACCGTAGCGTGAAAGATACATACCGTGATACCAGGGACTCTGCAAATGCTTTTCTGACCTGAATCAGCATGGAAATGTATCCAAGCGAAAGAAACCTAAAGTACATAGAGGTTAGTTCCCCTGTTCGTTTGTTTTTTAAATAAAGTCGTATGTTGCAAATAGGCATGTGCCACTCGTTAAAACATGTATGCTTTTGAGTACCACTTGATTACAGTTTCCATCAAGTGCACACGCTTATTTATTTATATGGCATGCCTTTATTCGCTTGAGTGCTGGATAGTGTAGGGCACCGTGTGCGTCAATGTATTAACGTTAATAATTTTTAATGTCTTTGAATGTCTTTGTTTTTAAGATGTAGCTTGTTCTCAGATATGTGACAACACGCAAAATGCGACCATTGTACGCTCATAAGAGAAATGGGTTGACCATGTGTGCAATTGCCTAGTATAATGATATTTTAAACGGATCTCAAGGATTTTTAATCTGTATTTGTATTGAATTTCAACGGTGTATCTCAGTGCTTTCGTCCTCAAATTATTTTGCATTTGTAACCCCTTTCCAAGCTGGCGTCAATGCTGCAAGTTTAGCATATGCGGAAAAACAATCCATGTAATGTTTGCAGATTGTTTTTAAAAAAATATTTAATCACTGGCATGCATGAGGAACATAAAATATGACACAAATTAAAGATAATTAATCTGTTTCTGCGCCAAAGAGAAAGTAATCATGATGGCATTGAAAAATTATAATAAACTGTGAAAGCATCATGATTGGTTCAGTTTCTTTGCTTGTAAATAAGTGGATTAGATCAAAGTCATCGTGTTAACATGGACGTATATCATTTGATGCTTTATGCGCAAGATCATGTAGTTGCATGCATGTGTTTTGCGCTAGGAACGGATCCTTTATTGCGAAGTAATAAATCCAGCCGTGTTCCGATCTCGCAATAATATATCCAAAAATGTTCTAATCTCGCAGTAAGATATCCAACCATGTTCCGATCTCGCAGTAGTTGTAGCAAGGGATATGCTTTTCGCCAAGATATTTACTGATAAATCATATAAATATAACATTCGTAAACTTTTGATTTTGTGGAAAAAAGACATGCTGATTTACAAGTTTATGTGTGTGGAATAGACGGTAAATAGAATTCATGTACATAAATGCACCAGCATCTGTTAGATCAAATCAACACCCAGGCAGGGAGATCACTTGTGTCCATCTTTATTTTAAAATTTCATGAACGACTTGGTCCCAACCAACTTCATAAACGTCGATGGAATATGAATAGTTATGACACAATACGCGGATGATATACTTCTAGCTGAAAATGAAAGGACTTGCGATGAATTTCATGAATGGAATGGAAAGTGCCGTTTTTGTTCATACATTCCGAAACTGTATTCACTTTCATATGAATAAGATACATTCGAGAAAGTTTTGTATGAAAAACACAATGATCCTAATATCAGATGTGTTTAATTATTGCTCAGAATCGCTGTAAATCTGAATGTCTCTTAATGTAGGCTTTCACAGCTAAAAAGTAAACCATCATGGATGTGTAGCAGCAGAGAGGGTGAACCCTACAACGTTTTCAGACAAAATTTTGATTGAAATCTTAAAACGAACCTTCCTACGATCTCATTTTAACCAAAAAAAAATGTCTCAGGGGCAAACCCTACAACGTTTTCAGACAAAAAATTGATTGAAATCTTAACGAGCCTTCCTACGAAATCTCACTTTAACTAAAAAAATGAAAACGGAGACTTTTACGATTTTTTAATCAATTTTGGTCGCAACTTGTTGTCATCCACCCTCTCTGCTGCTACAGGTTAACAAAAAATAACAAATGATTTTAACCGAATATTTGATCCAGTCCGATACGATATCGTGTCCGAGGATCATGCAAATTTATTGTTGCGAATCCGTACGGGGTTGACTGAGCATGACTAAAGAAGTTTTTAAATTGATTGAAGTCCATATCAGAACACCATGTCTGCCATATATTTCTAAGAGTATGAGTATCAACTCCGTTGAATACAGCAAGAATATTGCAGTTATCTCTGATGACTTTTGGAACCTGAGTGTAGCGTTGAGTGACATATATCACGTCAGTGTTTTTATGCCTGCCTCTGGAAAAGATCCTAGCAGGATTTTTTTGTTTATCTAACATTATATCGTCGTATACGACTAAATTGTTAATATCTCCATCAATATCATCAATGCTCGGTGCTTCATCGATATCGGTTATAAACTCAATAATACCCTCTCCGGATTTTTCTACCGCGCTGTCGTTAAAATCTTTTAGCACTTCATAACATCGTTGATCATCTACGCTAGGGGCAATTAAATACAACTTATCCCACTTCATCCATCTCATTATTAAATTGAGTAACAATTGCGTTTTACCGGATCCAGATGGCCCGATTATAATCATCCGGATAGAGTTTGGTAGCGCTGCATGATGCTTAACTGGTTCTCTTGTTTTAGTCGCTGAAAAATCAATTATATCCATATCTCTATACATAAATTATGGATCTATATTGTGTGAAGTGTAAAACGCGTACTGGCACAGATGACGTGACAACGATTACAACCAGAAATAACCGATCAGCGCTTTCTGGTAAATGCGTGCAATGTGGTACAAAGAAATTTAGATTTGTGTCTATGAGATCTGATTTTAAAAAAAACGAGGAGGTGATATCGCAGCCAAATTGGCAAAGCTCCCTGGAACCCCATGGGCAAAGTACCCCGTAGAAAAGCACCTTCCAGGATATAGCTACTGTGGACCGGGAACCAGACTTGATATCAGACTCAATAATCAAAATCAGCCCCGACCCGGTGAAGAACCAATAAACGCCATTGATAAGGCCTGTCACCTTCATGATGTTGCTTATAAAAGCAGCAATCTGCAACACAGACATCTCGCGGATGTGAAATTAATTCATGCGTTAAATGCTATTCCTGATAAATCCTTCAAAGAAAAATTGGCTTCCTTTTTGATAAAATCGGCTATGAAAAGTAAATTGATGTTAGGTGCCGGTAATTAATAATATGGAATCAATTTATTATTCCCCAAGAGGATACTGGAGGGATAAATCAGCAGTCCATAAACTCGCTAGCGCTGCAAAAGTGAAAAAAACCACTGCGGCTAATTGGTTATCCAAACAGGCACTATGGCAAATTTATCTACCACCGCCTAAACAAATTCAATTCTCGCATTTTGATGTGACCGCTCCTAATGAAGTTCATCAGGCTGATATATTATTTCTGCCACATGATCGTGTTTACAAATACGCTTTAACCGTAGTTGATATTGCAAGTCGATACAAAGAAGCAGAACCGTTAAAAACAAAATCAGCCACTGAAGTCGCTTCTGCATTTGAAAGGATTTATCGACGAGGTCCTCTGCACTGGCCAAATCTATTGCAGGTTGATCCTGGCAAGGAATTTCAGGGTGCAGTGTTATCTACAATGAAACATCATAATGTCACCATACGACGAGGGCATACTGCGCTACATCGCGATCAGGCCATTGTAGAACGATTTAATCGGACGATTGCTGAGCGGTTATTTGGATATCAATACGCAAAAGAATTCATCCAAGAAAAAAGATCCCGTGAATGGGTCAAAAGGTTACCAGCTGTGATTACCGCACTGAATAATGAGATTACTAGAACAATCAACATGAAACCTAGCAACGCTATTAAAAAGAAGTCTATACCCGTACAACCACAAAAAGATTTCAAAGAACCAATTCATGGTAGTAATGTCACTGTTAGGTACTTATACGAACCAGGAGAGCTTGAGGGTGGTAAAAAAAGGGCTACTGATCCTATTTGGAGTGTTACTGCACACAAGATATTTAGTATAACACGATCTACGGGTAGACCTCCAGTCTATAAATTGGATTCAACTGCCCGTCAACGAGGATTTACTCGACAACAACTACAGGTAATTCCCGAGGATACTCAATTGCAACCGCATGGTCTTAACTAGCACCGTTGCGTCTATTGCACTCAAGACAAGTCAACATCACATTGTTTCTGACAAGACCGAGATTGTTATTTTTTCTGTCTACGGTGAATTGGCGAGGATCCTTATCCGAATACTGCCAACGCATTATACAATTGCAACTCGCGCAGTGATTATTCTGTTGTTTCTTCAGCGTAATTATTAATTCAGCATCAATATCAAATTCTCGTTGTTTTTTTTTTTGTCCTGTTGTTTGTAACCGGATAGTTTTTTATCAATAATTTTAACATCAATATCATTTATTGTGGTGTCATTATCATCGAAAACAATTCTTCGAAGTTGATTTATTTTTCGTACTCTGGATACTGCGAGATAGACTAAATTCGACCATTCGATGTGATTATCCACCATCCAAACAATTGTATCCGATATAGTCAATCCCTGTGAAGAATGTATTGTTGCTGCGTATCCTAGCGTCCACTGGGATTTATTAGCACGCAATGCATCTTCAACGACATTGATATCAACCAGCACAATATCATTTAATACGAGAATTTGTTTTTCACTCTGTCCTGGAATATCAACTTCAATATTCTGTTTTCGTGTATCCGATGGCCTATAACAAAGGGGTACTGGAAGCGTTGCAAATTTTTCTTTATGTAATTCAAATAACTTCATCTGAAGTGTGTCCCTGACTATTTTTCTACTTGCATTTATCAAATCATTTGGTCTCCATGTTTCCCAGAAATCATTCATTGGAGTTTCTGAAATCACTTCACGCGCTATTTCGCATTGGATTCTATCCGGTTGTAATCTAATTAGCGCTTTGAATTCTCGTAATCGTTCATCAATTGATCTATAATCAGTGGTAATTTCTTCATAATAGTCTACAAAACCCCTTAGCCATTCATGTGGAGATGCACCGACAAATGGTGGTGGTTGGCCGTGATCACCGCACATGACGACTTTTGTGTTTTTGTTTAACAACCACTCGAGAAATGTTTGTAATACATCTAATGACACTGTGCATATTTCATCCCAAATTATGATTTCAGGAATGAATTTATCACCCATACGCTCAGGAGTCCATTTGTCACCCTTCCATCGAAAGAAACTATGGTAAGTACAGGCATTTACCCCTCGCTGTATCATCTCTCTGGCGAGTCTGTGAGTCGGTGTTAGCACAATCATGGTTGACCGACGAAATAAATCAATTGCACGAGTTGTCTTTCCTGACCCACCACAACCGTTTAAATAAACTGTCTTGTATCTACATACTGGATCAGATACCGGTGGTGCATTAGAAAATTCTGATTGAATTTCAATACGGTTACAACAAAGATATTTATCATCTATGGCAACGTCTGCGGATTCACAATACTCATGTAGCATCTCCTTTTTAAATCGCCAACGCCCCCAATTTTCTTCGGGATCTGTGAATTTAGCTACAACTGATTTGTATTTCTCGTGGATATAAATAGAATCAGTGGCTACTCTAACCGCGTTATTAGGAAATCTATTTATCATCGAAAATAGATTAATAGAAGCATAAGCTAGCATAGATGATCTTAAATGTGTATACTGGGAATTATATCCATCACAGTAGGTAATAACCGTACCCATTTTCTCACTATTGGATAGAAAAGCATCCTTACGGGATACAAGTTTTCCCTGTTTCATTAAATCCGTTACAATAAAATCGTATTCAGCGACGTCTATGATCAACCGCGAAGAATATTTTGCGTTGTCGTATCTTCCACCCTGGGTAAATTTACCGATTATTCTTCGTCCAAAATCTTTTGCTTGTTCTTTTTTACTTTCAAATAACTTCTTAGACTAATTCATGATTTTTTCTTCATTGAAATCAGGGAATTGTTTTTGCTGTTCGCTGATTATACGATCTAAATCGGGTTGTGGTAGCCAAACTTCTTTCTGAGCTCGATAGCATATAATAGCCTCGGAAACAATCAACGATATTAGCATACCACAATCAATCATATATCTCAATAGCACTATTGGCATCCAGTGTTTTTCAGATAGGTGTCTACCGAGCCAAACATAACTACACGGATGTAACCCTGTAGCTAATTCGAATGATATCACACGAGCGAATCCGGTTAAATCAAAATCAGGCATTGGTCCATTAATCGCAACACGAGTCATTTCATGCGTTGGGTGTCCAAATCGTTTGAAGTACTCAGCACATTCCCCATATCCGAGAAAACTTCCGGGATAACACGCGGCTATATCAATTGAAATCATACCATCACGTGAGTATTTCGTATTCCACAGTCCTTCATGACCAAATTCGACGCAACTCAATTTAACATCCTCGAGAAAATCACTTCGTGTTGGACGCCATGAGTTTTTTTCTCTTGCGAAGTGAGCTACCACTGATGGAATAGTAAAACTATCCGTGAGTAGTTTTTCATGGGAATTCTCCGGTGAAAAATCACTAGCGACTTTTCTCATTCTGTTATCTAATTCTTCAATGCGATATAATTCACCATTTGGTCTTACAAATTGATCGAATCCTATTTCGGGATCTTCATCACTTCTAAGTAACCACACTGACACAGGATCATCTTTACACAACGCATGAATATCATCGAATAATTTCTCTTCATAGAAAACATCCCCGACGAACTCCTTAGGGATATATTTCACGGTTCGTTCTCGTGGAAATACTGTTACCGCAGGTGTCCACGCGTGTTTGTTATGATCAATAATCTGTATTGGCGCTCCATTTTTGTTATATTTCGGTTCGTATAAAACCTCTCCGGTTATCGTCATAACGGTTATTGGAAATCTTAATGATGTTTCTAATTTAGCTATATCAGAAATCTTTGCACCGTGTTGTTTCACTGTCAGTTCCCATTCGGTTATTTTCCTACGTCGCAGATCAGTTAGTTTATTTCCTCGGGATGCATTTGTGAAGTGTTCTATTACCCGTGTTGCTACACAATTCAGTGAACTAGAATATTTCATAGGAGCTAGTTTTGCGATATCGGGTTTATCATTTAACGGATATATCCCATAAACCATTGCTGTTACGGGGTAAGATCTTTCGTAGTATGGTTTGTCAATGCCGGTTAGAATTCCTGGTTTGGAATCTCTACTCACAATGACAGCTTTTTTATTCTTGAGGATTGGTTCAAATTTATCCCTAATAATCCATTTGCCATCGACTTCGATAATGAATTTTATTCGGAAAAAATACCTTTTTTCCCCAACACGTGAAATTATCACTGCTGCTTTTTCATCATTCATGGTAGCGTCAACAACACCATCAATTCGAAATGTTGACCAACAATAAGATGCTCCATCACGCTTGAATTCATTAAAACAGTCTGATTTTACTAATCATGGCTTTATCAAGAATTGTATTCTTTGGTGTATTAGAAACTATATCGAGATTGAATTGAGCATCTTTCCAGGGTAATCTCTTGGACGTTTTTTTTTTGGTTTATCGAGATTAAATTTAGGATTAATCTTCAATAATCTCTTAAACTCTCTCATGTTTCCGTCTATTAAACGTTTTTTTTTGGTTTATCGAGATTAAATTTAGGATTAATTTTTTTTACGTTTCTTTGGTTTATCGAGATTAAATTTAGGATTAATCTTCAATAATCTCTTAAACTCTTTCATGTTTCCGTCTCTTGGACGTTTGAGATTAATTTTGTTACGTTTTTTTTTGGTTTATCGAGATTAAATTTAGGATTAATCTTCAATAATCTCTTAAACTCTTTCATGTTTCCGTCTCTTGGACGTTTGATATTAATTTTGTTACGTTTTTTTGGTTTATCGAGATTAAATTTAGGATTAATCTTCAATAATCTCTTAAACTCTTTCATGTTTCCGTCTCATGGACGTTTGAGATTAATTTTGTTACGTTTTTTTGGTTTATCGAGATTAAATTTAGGATTAATTTTTAATAATTTTTTAAACTCTTTCATATTTCCGTCTCTTGGACGCTTTTTGGGTTTATCGAGATTAAATTTAGGATTAATTTTTAATAATCTTTTAAACTCCTTATCAGTATTGAATTCAGCATTTTTGGAAGGCGTTCTCCTTAACTCCCTCTTGCTATAATTAAAACAAGCATTTAAATGAAGAATTTATATATAATGAATCACTGTAAGTGGCTTATGATTGGATCAATAACCCCGTGTAACAAATCATGCAGAAATGAGTTCTGTGGGTATCATATGCAAAGCTTTCGTCGTGGAAGCCTTGGTCCGTTACCCTGTATTCTATGTGGGGTTGGGGTTAGGGGAAAATCTCAGTTGTGTTTGAATTGCGGAGGAAATCGATACAGGGAGTTGAAGCGTTATTATGATAAAAGAATAAAAAATAGACAATCAATCAGAAATTATGACCCTGACACTGATAAAGTCCCTGACGCTGACAAAGTCAGTATTCTTGACAGAGTCAAGGATAAAATCATATGAACTCCTCAAGACTACATTGAAAGATTTTCCAGTGATGTAATCATTAAACCAAACAATGAATTAGACAAATTGTATTTAGTATACGAATGAACCAAGAATTCAGACAACACCCTGTGATTACAAATTATGAAGCATCCAGTGATGGTGTTGTAAGAAACCGTAGACTGAAGAAACCAGTTGGTGATGTGAATAATCATGGATATTTGAGGTTTGGCGCTGGAAAGAAGAAATATCTCAATCATCGTTTCGTATTTGAATGTTTCAATGGATTGATCGAGGATGATTCTGTCATTGATCACATTGATTCTAATCCAATGAACAATTCTTTATCAAATTTACGAGTTGTTACACAGAGTGAAAATA
The DNA here is from genome assembly GCA_029339505.1 of Unio delphinus. NCBI lineage: Eukaryota > Metazoa > Mollusca > Bivalvia > Unionida > Unionidae > Unio > Unio delphinus. The sequence goes on along the minus strand of JAQISU010000242.1, from coordinate 11,902,736 downwards.
ATCCATCTGGAAGGACTGGAAAATGCTCAAAAAAAGCGAGACCTGTGAAATCTTTGAATACGATAACTAACGAAGAAAAAATATTTCAATCAATAACCAGCGCCGGTAGGCATTTCGATATTTGTTCACCCTCAGTACGATATGTTGCAGAGGGGATTTATCGATCTGCGATTTCAAAAAAGACGGGACAGAAAATTCGATTTAGTTACGTCTAATGCGTCATATTTTTCATTTAGAAATATGTCATTGTTATAGAATATGAATTCTGAAAATATGAATAGCATTATATCCGAGATTTCAAAATTGAAAAGTTGGGATATTGAACTGTCGGATGGGTTAAATCCTGATCAAATCATGTCTGATTTTCAGGATATTGTATACGGAGTTAACAACAATAAATATATGCTGCCAAAGCAATACGCGCTCATCAAAAGAATTCAGAATTCTATTCGGAACTCTCTTGCAATCTCCAGTGACGTAAGTGTGTTCGCTCCGTTATATACTATCGTAGAACGAATACGAAAAGAATTAGGTAACGAATACGAATTGAAAAAGGAGGTTAATTCTAAAATTAGAAACCTACGGGCGTTAATTCAAGAAAATGAACAATTTTGATTGACTCTTTATCATTATTTGATTGAACGACCATTTATCATTATCTGATTGTGACCGTCCTTCCTAGAGATTTTCATTTTTTTTAGCATTTTTTGATTGACAATGTCAAAATCAGTGAATAAAAAATATTTCACACTGAATAAAAATTGATGGACGGTTCAGATTGATCAATGGAAAAGTGGGGAAAGTGACATTATTATTATTTTATATACAATTTGGACACTTTCCCCATTGATGAACGAAGGTTTATCACGATGAAATAACACTTCCATGATGGTGTTAGGTCGGATTGAAAAATTGTTTCTGATTTCAAATAATGGTCAATGAAGCATTAACAACTAGATTGGCTCGTGAACGACTGGATGCAATCAGGAGATTTGTACCAATTCGTGACTCTGTACGGAATAAACTGCAACAACGACAGAGTCTTCAGACTGATTTTGCTTTGGGATCTGAAGAATTGTTTAAACCAGTAACCACAGCAACGAAGGGAGTAGAGCGCGCTATACTGGGAGATGGTCCCGAGACGGGGAAATCTGTTATCGGTGAACTCGAAAAAATAACAGCGAAAACTGAACAAACAAAACAAATAGAATCAAAAAGAACAGTAGATAATTTACGCGTGAGATTTAACGAGGAAGGGTTAGCAGCAATTGATAAGACTGATCCAAAAGAAATTCCTGCGCTTGTTGTTAAGACTTATGAAAACAGGAAAAAAATGTTGAAACCAGAACATCATAAATATGTTAGAAGTATAACTCACTGGGCTGATATATTCTACAAAATCAAAACTGAAAAAAGTCAGATTAAGACAGATAGTGCATCATACATCGAATATATCGATGCGGTGGGTATAGTGTATAAAAAATGTGAAGAACAAAAACAACAACAAAAACCGCAAAAATTGCAAAGGCGGCGACAGCAACCTGCAAAGAAAATATCTTTTTCACCTAAAAAACAACAACTACCACCTGATGATGATGATATTCTTGATTATTTACAAAAAGCCGATTTAGACGAAATGGAAAAAATGGATGTAGCAATGGGTTATAGCGGAAGTGGATTAAGAGATTCCAGTGTTTCATGTCCTGGTAGTGTTCTCAGTGATATATCACGATTAGAGGTTCTTGTAGGAGGGTTCCGAGCTGGAAATAACTCTCCGGAAATAATTAATGAAGCAGCTGATATCTGTAGACAGTTATTTCAAGGCGGTATCATGGATATCAGCACATATCGAGATTTCATTGGCGAGTTATCAAGTGGGTATCATAGTGACTGAATTGAAAAGTCAATTGATTAGATAAATAACAATTGAAAAATTGTTTCTGATTTCAAATAATGATCATACACTACCATCATGATAAAACAACCCCCGTCTACGTAGTTAATTCACGGTTTCCGGTTTATAGAGCATACTACGGAGATGGTTTAGGTAATACCATTGCAGGGTTATTTGCGAGAATGGCTCCAAAAGTGATGCCTTTGGCTAAACAATTAGGAATGAAAGAAATTGATGTTATTCGTGATAAGGGTATTAGTGCTGTTGGAGATCTTGCGGGAAAAGCGTTTTCAACTGCGAAGAATAAATTAACATCATTAGTGAAATCACGGATGAAATCCAAAGGATTTTCAAAACCGTTACCGTCTACAGCGGAAATGCCTGCGAGTGTTAGTAGAATTATAAATAACGCAGTAGATGAAAAATTAGCGTCGATGGCTTTAACCCCCGACCAAAAGCAATATTGCAAATATGATAGCAGGAAGCGGCTTTAAAAAACTACGTCGATGAAATGGAAAATCGCGATTTAGACTCTGATAAATAGAATAAAATGTTCAAACAGTCACCTGATCTAGCGTTTGATATAGATGACCCAGTTCGCAAGGATGATTCTGTACGCGATTATCAATATTACGCCTATCATGCCATAGACTCAAATAGTCGAGCAAGAATTGATCTTCAAGTCCATGATACCAGTAAATACTTTTTGCCCTGTGAAGCGTTTATCGAAATCGAAGGTGAAATTATACGAACAAATGATACAGAGTATCCAGCTGGTACTCAAGTCGGGTTTGTCAATAATGGTATCATGGCGTTATTTGAGAGTGCAAAATATCTCATTGATGGAAAAGAAATTGAGGCGATAGATCGCGATGTTGATGTGGCTACAACAATAATCGGGTTAGCGAGATATTCCGATGATTATACAAAATCAGCAGGACCTTCTATGATGTTTGCAAAAGATGCTACAAATACCGCTGGAGGAAAACAATTTGTTGTAAGACGACCAAAGAATAATGCTGGCACCGCTAATATTGATGCCGAAGATATGATTATAAACAACGATGTTAATTTCAATCTAGGAGCTGCAACACGTATTTCAATGTTGGAAGGACGGCGTAAATCATTTTCATGCGCGATTCCACTGCATCACATATTTGGATTCTGTAGAAACGTCAGAAAAGTTATTTATGGAGCGAAACATACAGTATCGCTTGTACGAAAGAGTGATGATAGTGACGCAATCTGGAGGATTCCAGCAGACAATGCAAATCCAAATGCTGATGCTGGTAAAGTCAATTTAACAAAAATATCATTGTGGATGCCAGTGTTGACTCCAGCAATTACCGCAGAAGAACGATTACTATCATTTATGGACCAAGGAGGAAAATCATTACTAAGTTGGCTAACCGTGAGTACAGATGTTAAACAATCAAATATCAACGGGTTATTCACTTGGAACCTAGCATTAAAACAAGGTGTTGCTGCGCCACGTCATATATTTATTGCGTTACAAGATAACGCACGAGTTGGCAATCAACTCTTCAGCCATATGATATTTGATCAATTAGGTGTGAAAGACGTCTCACTGAGCATAAATGGCTAGCAGGAACCATCCGAGGATATACAACTTAATTACACAGAAAATCATATTGCACGAGTTTATCATCGTCTGTTGTCATTTATGGCACGTGATCAAAATGTGGATACTGGTTTGCAAATATCACAATACGACTTTAAAAATCTGTATCCAATCTATTACTTTTCATTGGAACATCTCGATTTGATGAGACAATCTGTTGTTGATATACATTTTAGAGCTAATGTGACTCAAGGTGCTATTGCTGATTATAGAGCGGTTGCTGTCATTCTCAGCGACAAATCAATGTTACTTGAAGGTGTTGGAGGAAGAATGAGAGTGGTAGATGCACCAGTGGAAAACATGTAATTGAAATTGTAAACGATTTAGAATCAATCAATTATGTATAATGTCATATAGTAATATTAGTGTTGCGTTAACTCCTGGTCAAATCAAAAAATTGCAATCGGAATCAGCTAAAAAATGTGGAACCACAATCACGTTGAAACCCAACCAAATGACTGGTGGTGCAAATAAACTATCGCTGACAACTCGTCAGGTGAAACATTTCAATGATGCACTAGTAGCAAAAAAGGGTGTTCAGATTACTCTCTCTGCGGCTGCTATCAAAAATATGATTAAAACAGGCGGTATATTTCCGTTGTTAGCTGCGATTCCAGCATTGATTGCAGCAGCAGCCCCAGCGGTGGCTAAAGTGGCAGCGTTAGGAGCCGTTGGTACTGCAGCAGGAATGGCACTAAAGAAGGCAACTGGGAAAGGATATAAAAAAAGGGAAAGGGTCTAAGACTACCAGGAACCCCGTATTCGTGGTACAGCGGAAAGGGTCTAAGACTAGGACCGGTTTATTAATTGGAGAGTCTTTGACTCAGGAACCTATGGTTCCCATGTCCATATTTGATTTACTCGATGCTGCTAAAAAACTCGCGATTAAAAACTTCAGAGGTGTCTTTATGAAAGATCAATTACCACATCAACCAAACAGCGTTGAAACCGGAATCATTAATTTAGATAACAGCACCGGACCTGGAACTCACTGGGTTGCATACGCTATTGATCCACGTGGGATTGTCTATTTTGATTCATATGGATTAGCCCCACCAAAAGAGTTTATGCGTTATATAAAAACCCTTCCAATGAAGACTTGGTATTCTACGCTACCAACACAACAAATGAATGACCCACCAATATGTGGCAGCAAAGTATTAAATGTCCTTAACGCTATTTCTAACTCCTTGAGTAACCCAAGCGGAAAACCACCACATGTTGTCGTGAATGAATACACTAGTAATCGCTTTTTAGAGAGAGAAAGAGTTTTACAATAACATGATTGATATTTGGGGAAGACCTCTGAAACCCAAACCCGATGACACTGCAACCGGTGATGTAAAAAAACTAATCAAAGATGAAATCGCTAAGACGTTAAATTTAGTAAATGTTGACCCGAACGAAATAGTTGTATTTCAGGACAAACAGGGTAAATTGAAAAGCAGTGATGTGTCATTGGATGATATTTTGATACGGCAGCGCGACGCCGCTGAAAACTCTATTGCGTTATATTCCAACAGTGGACGACTTAAACCAGGCGCACTTGTGTCTACGATCACCGACGCGATTGCCGCCCACGACAACAAGATTACCACCCACGGCAGTGAGCTGGATGATCATATACGAGGTTATAATAATTTTCGCAAAAATGTCGTACATAAATTCTTTGGAACCCCGCTTGTGGTTGGCATGACTCTCACTGAAATTAAAAACTATCTATCGCTATTCTTTTTTTAACAAGGACGCGGGAAGGATGATGAATGAAAATGAAATCAAGGCAAATTATCTCGATATTTCTAAACTAATAGAAAATCTCGAGCGGGTACAAAAACCCACGAGCGACGTAATTGTTAGGTTTTTTGGAACCCCGCTTGTGGCAGGCATGACTCTCGCTGAAATCAGTGAGTTTATCGGCAAGCACACTCACAATGCCTACATCGCTAATAGTTTCTTTGGTGTCCCGGCTACATCTACAATGACTCTCAAGGATGTTAATATGTTTATGGTGAGACAAACAACACTTAATACCATCGTAGATAAATTTTTAGGGAGAACACCTGTGTCTGAAACCACATCGTTGACAGGTCCAACCCTTGCTGAAGTTAAAAAAGCTATTGACGAACAAAAACTCACCGACGACGTAATTGTTAGGTTTTTTGGAACCCCGCTTGTGGCAGGCATGACTCTCGCTGAAATTAGCGCGGCCATCAATAAAATAAAAATTCCACATAGTGTAAGCGCCAATAACGTCGTGTACACGGTTGATAGTGGGACTTTTGATTGGATCCGAGGAGAAAAAATTCATCCTAGTGTTGGCAACAGACATACTGGTGCACCAGGTTGCTACCGACTTACAATAATACATCACCGTAAATTTGATTTGGAATTCAGCAACACAGGTATCAGAGGTGTTAACACATTGATGTATATACTAGAGAAAATACCAAAACCACCACCCTATATACCAATCCCGCTTACGATTACTATAAGCAATTCCGACGAGTCTGTGATTAGGGAGCCACTACCCTGGATAATAGAATTTGTATCCGGTGTCCCCTCATCCGATCCTAAAACCACTTCGTTAATAGGATAATTGAAAGGAAAATCCTTCGGATTTCACAATTGAAAACGCTAGTGTTTTTACAATAAAAATGATTTCATCAACGCAATGTCGCTATTATCAGGTCAGAGAATTTCAGACTAGACTCAAAACCCTCACTGAGGAGTATCAAATAAAAATAAAAAAATACCGACGAAGAATCACCGCAATTGATATTACTATGTACTCGGTGTCAAGCGTCCTCGCTGGCGCCGGAATAATACTTGTATCGGTTACAATGATTGCCCCGGTCGTAGTTCCAATTTGCATTTCTGCGGTGGCTACAATCGGGGGTATATCAACCGGGATAGCAAAAAAGATATCATCATGCAGCCAGAGTAAACTGCAGAATTACTTAATTCAATTTCATATTGTATCAACCGCATACTCGCAATTATCATTGATGATATCATCGTCACTCGATAATACGATTATATCAGATAGTGAATTCTCAGCGATGGTCAGTATTTTTGATTCCGCGATATCGAAATTAGAGCGACAACATGAATATAATAACAATGACAACACCGATGGAATTGGAAAACACGAACCCGAAAACCAAAATGATCTCAATAATCTCAACCATACCAAATTGTGAGTTCTCAGTGATGGTCAGTATTTATGATTCCGCGGTGTCAAAATTATAGCGACAACAACAGTATAGCAGCGATGACAACACCGATGGAATTACTTCAACAAATAGTGGAGAACACGAACCCAGTACAAACAAGCATGATATCAATAACATCAACGGAACCCGAGTTTAGTGTGAATTTCCCTAGCCCAGTCCCCGTGAAGGAGATAGCGCTAGCAAAATTACGAGTATACCACAGTTGGCCTAATATCAGATCAAAATCATTTGGTGGTCAACAACCCAATAATTCTTTAGTGTTTGCGAATAAGAATAAAGATGACGGGACTCCAGACTGGAAAGTTGTTTCGATACCAACAGGTTCATACCAAATCGAACAAATCAATAATGAATTAGCGCGTAGAATAAAATCGATTACTGGAGTAGAGTCAAAAATCGCTATAACAGTTCATGAGCCGACACTATCATCCGCAATTGAGATAAACACAGAAGGATACGTCGTAGATATCTATCAAAGTTTTATTAGAACCGTACTAGGATGGCCTGAATTACCACCGGAAAAATCCACCACCGACTTAACCACGGACGTAGAATCATATCATGAAATCAATCCCAGTTATCGAGATAATTTATCTGATATAAGAAAAGGAAGAATCGGCGATAGATTTATATTCACCAACAAAGACACATTGCAATGGGATTTTATCATTAAAAGAACAACCGACTCATCTGTTACTATTTCATTTACGCTAACTGACGTCCGTGGCTATTTTAATGAGATTAAACAATTATATGACACACAACTAGAACAACTACGGAAAACAAGATCGCAAAAACACGTTGAAATAATAAATCAACTTATATCCGACATGGAATATATCTATGAACTAATTATTCAAACAATAATTAATGACAACAGCGACAATAAACAACGATTCCTAACCGATTACAATACCACAGAAGACAATCTGCGTAATTTCAAGTTTCCGAAATACAACGCTGATGAATTAGCAAGAATTGTTAAAACCGATATCAAAGCGCTACAAAAATCAGATTCAACTGTCCTCCTCAAACATAATAATGATCCAGATGGTGGTGGTAGGCATATCGCTCCGTTCAACGTGAATATTTCAACGGTGATTGTGCTTAATTTAGTATGTGATGTAATTGAAGGAAGCTATCAAATTAATCTAGAGCAATCAAATCAAGCTCAGCAGGGATATATTCTTTATTCGTTTGCACCAACAGCTCCTCCAGGATACCTAATTATTGAAAACCCAATTAATCCTGTCTACATGCGATGCCATAATAATTCATTAACCAGAATTAATTTCAAACTCACCGACCAGTCAAATAATCTGATTGATTTACAAGAAGAGGTGTTAGCGATTAGTCTGTTTGTGAAATCATAAATGATTTTCGTCCTAAGGACTTTCATCATAAAGACTGGATCAAATCATTTACTAGTATTATTTTTTGTTAACCTGTAGCAGCAGAGAGGGTGGATGACAACAAGTTGCGACCAAAATTGATTAAAAAATCGTAAAAGTCTCCGTTTTCATTTTTTTAGTTAAAATGAGATTTTGTAGGAAGGCTCGTTAAGATTTCAATCAATATTTTGTCTGAAAACGTTGTAGGGTTTGCCCCTGAGACATTTTTTTTGGTTAAAATGAGATCGTAGGAAGGTTCGTTTTAAGATTTCAATCAAAATTTTGTCTGAAAACGTTGTAGGGTTCACCCTCTCTGCTGCTTGTGTATATGAGGACTCGTGTTCTTGTGTGTGATAGTTTATATGTATGTGTGTGTGTGAATAATGTGCGAGCATTTCTACCATACTGTTTTAGAGTTTATACTTATGTTTGTGTATGTGTGAATATTACAACCTTTATCTCCTCTTACACTGCATTGATGGGTTAAAGGGGTTTTATGGATGGTAGGGGGAAGTGTAGTTTTGTTTATTAGGAGACGGTAGGGAAGTTGTATGGGTTACAAGGGAGGTGGGAAAAATTTAGTTTTGTTTATAACGGATTTCCCGTTATATTATCCCCTGTAATTTACATCCTACTCTTTAATTTATGCAACAGAACTTCCATTTTCACAGTAATTTTATGAGCACTGAAATTGCGACCGACCTCAAATTTGATTTTTAAGAATAGTTTCGGTGTTTTTATTTAATTAGGAGTGGTGGAAACCCTCGGGAAAATATGTACTGCGCACAGTTACATTTATGTGTGGTCCATTAAGCACTGAGTATATCCACAACTCACTAGTTTTTATCCCACTGCAAAATCCACATGTTATTAACTCAGTATTGAATTTCCATATTTTAAACGAATTGGTGACCCAAATTTTCATTTGCTTTCTACTGACTGAAAATAAACCTTTCGCATTTCATATTCCTATAGCCTAGATTAGTTCTTGAATATTGCGCTTTAATAAATGGTTAGTTATTTGAACTGTACTATTTATAATTCTCGTAGTCTTTAAATATACATTATAAGTAATACAGATTACCTCAGGAATTCTCCCTAATTAAAGTCCCCCCCCAAAAAAAATTTCTCATAAATACCACCTCTGAAATTAATGCGCATACATATGGACTAATATCACCATCAGTATATCTAAATAGTATCTGCATTTGTTTCTTAGTACGTTTTACGACTCTATGGTCTTAAAATAAGTAACTGAATGAAGCAAAACCAGTAAGTGTTGTAAAACGTAAAAAATAGTTCATTTTATAAGATATAAAATGAAATTTTAAGAGGAACTTTCAGTATAGTAAATTAAATCCCCCCTAAATATATATATATATATATATATATATATATATATATATATATATATATATATATATATATATATATATATATATATATATATATATATATATATATATATATATATATATAATTTAAGCCCAATATTTAGGTAGAACAGAAGAATAGAAGTTGGTGTTTTTTGTTGTTGCAGTTTTTCCCAAAATCTGCACACCAAACGAAATGTAGAACAGTTGTGTGTTTCTACATGGGTACGTTCGCTAGATGATCTGAAAGGTAATGTATTTTAAAACAAATTCGAACTTATCAATGTTACAAGAAATCATTGCTTGGCTATCGAGTGTCATATTTTGCACTGCATTGAATTCAGTGTAAACATTTGTAACAATTTACCTTGAATAGGTTGGGGATACGTTGTCAAAGTTATAAATGCATTGATTAAAAATCAAAGTATTTAGCAACGACAACAACGAAACAACTTATAACTGATTTTTCTCAACCGATTTCAGACATAGAGAAAAAACTGTTTGCTACTGTTTTTGGTTGCAACAAACAATTTAGTCATTGCTAGGGAGTTGTAACAATGTATAAGTTAAACAAACCTTTCCGAATCCAAAGTTATAGGCAATGCGGTCCAAAATACTAAATTCAATGGGCAATAATGACATATAACACCGGTCTTCAGAAACTGATCAATGAAAATTATATTATCTTTATGAAGAAGAAACAGCGCAATTGGCTATTATCTACTGTTTAGGTTTTCAGTTATTAAAACTCCCCCTTCTTGAGCTTCACGCAGAAAGATTTAGATGGTCGCCCGTTGCCAGGCTTTGCATGAGTGTCCAGACGTAACAAGTTAGACGATCCAAGTGGTGAGCATCGAGTGCCATAGTCTGGGAAGAACGGGATGTCGACTTTGGAATAACACTCAAAGACTATCTAGACATCGACGCTATGGCCACCTTTGACAAAGAGGTTCATGTCGATATACGCGTGCAGCTAAAGCGTAGCGTCGGTCGTTCTAAGCGAGGCTTCAAGCCTCATGTCTTGCATCGAGAAATGGTGTGGGTCAATACTGTAATGATTTGGCAAAGTATCGCAAAAGTGTTCAAATACGTCGGCTAGAAGCGTAATATACATTTGCAGGTAGTGGCCCATGGTCTTGCAGCGAAAGGCTTACCATACGCATTATCGGTAGGCTTAGTCCTTGTCAGAGATGTTGGACCGATAGAAGCTGATGTAAAAGTCCTCAGTGAGTGGTAGCTACGGGTCGTCGAATTAGTCCAAGTCTTCCGTGATCTCATAGCGTTAGACATTCATAAGAAAGACATCGTGTTTGGTATAATGGTTGTTCATCTGGAAGGCGTCTCAGGTGAAGTTTTGAGTCTGATTTTGCCAGGGAGCTGTTCAGGAACTAGATCTTGCCACCGCTCCGGTGGCCTAGTGGTTAGAGCGTCCACCCCAGAAGCGGGAGGTCGTCGGTTCGATCCCCGGCCGAGTCATACCAAAGACTTACAAAAATGGTACTAACAGCTGTCTCGCTTGACGCTCAGCATTAAGAGGTTAGTGTTAGGACTGGTCGGCCTGGTGTCAGGATAATGTGACTGGGTGAGACATCATGCTACATGTCTGCGGCATGATGTCTCAGTGCTAGACATCACTATAAACTGCCTCACTGCAGACATCGTAGCGATATGACTGAAAAATTGTTAAAGCTACGTTAAAAATCCTAATCAAACATACAAACAAACTAGATCTTGCCCATGGAGCAGACCTCAAGGGGAGGATCAAATATTTTTATTTTGTTCTATAACGTTTATGTTGACTTTCGGTGTGGTATCGTTAGCGTTCACCCAAAGGTAACGTGTATCCTCGCAGGTTGTGAAAGTTCGCGGGAGCCTTGGTCTTTTGCGGGGAGATTTGCATTTGTATGTTACACTCGCTGCGAGCATCTCCGCGGTATTTGCCCGTTATGTGGTGTTATTTATACATATACTAAGCATAATATCATTGAGTTCGTAAGGATTCTAATAATACATTAACTGCTAAATGTAAAATATATTTTAATACTAGATTTCTTTTTAAAATTACTTTTCACATTTTCAGATGAGTCATGCATCAATTCATCCGTATAGTTCGAATGATGAGATGTGCTTTATATAGTTCAGGTGAACATCATGTGACCTAGCTCCAGGACATGAGTTCTGTAAGGTCAAGATGACCTCGTTTATTATTAGTCAGTGTTAGATCAGCTGATTTGTTGATTTCGGAATACGAAGACGATATATTTAAGCCCCGCGTTGCATTCTCTCGAATCTATATTGGTATTTTATATAAGTGAAACATTTTGTAGAATTAAGCATTCTTAGTAGTATTATTGGACAAGTTATATTGAGAGGTTTCATTCCTTTATTTTAGCAGCAGAGAGGGTGAGCCGGACAACATTTTTAGACAAGTTTTCACTGAAATCACGCTTAAAAACAATGAAACCAATGACATCAGGCCTCCAATGTGTGTGTGAATCATGGATTAGGATCAAATCAAAAAAACAACATTTTCAATGAAATCAGGTCCAAAAAAATCAATGAAATTAATGAAATCCTCCATCGATTTTTGGGAAAAAGGGACTACAACGTCGTTGTCACTCACCCTCTCTGCTGCTAGAACTTTCAGTTCTGGGTTAAACGAATATTTGATCCAGTCCGATACGATATCGTGTTCGAGGGTCATGTAAATTTATTGTTACAAATCCGTGTGGGGCAGACTGAGCATGACTAAAGAAATTTCTAAATTGATTGAAGTCCATATCAGAACACCATGTCTGCCAAATATTTCGTAGCGTATGTGTATCAACGCCGTTGAATACAGCAAGCATATTACAGTTATCTCTAATCACTTTTGGAATCTGTGTGTAGCGTTGAGTGACATAGATCACGTCCGTGTTTTTATGCCTGCCTCGGGAAAATATTCTAGCAGGATTTTTTTGTTTATCTAACATGACATCGTCGTATACAACTAAATTGTTGATACTTCCATCGAGGTCATTCACGGATGGCGCCTCGTCAATATCGGTTATAAATTCAATAACATCCTCGCCGGCAATCTCTGAAGCGTTTTCATTAAAATCTTTTAGCACTTCATAGCATCGTTGATCATCTACGCTAGGGCCAATTAAATACAACTTATCCCACTCCATCCATCTCATTATTAAATTGAGCAACAATTGCGTTTTACCGGATCCAGATGGTCCGATTATAATTGCGCGGATAGAGTTTGGTAGCGCTGCATGATGCTTCACTGGTTCTCTTGTTTTAGTCGCTGAAAAATCAATTATATTCATATCTCTATACATAAATTATGGATCTATATTGCGTGAAGTGTAAGGCGCGTACTGGCACAGATGACTTGACGACGATTACAACTAAAAATAACCGATCAGCGCTTTCTGGTAAATGCGTACAGTGTAGTACAAAGAAATTTAGATTTGTTTCTAAACCCAAGGAACCCAAGGAACCTTTAAAAAAAAAACGAGGAGGTGATATCGCTGCCAAATTAGCAAAACTCCCTGGAACCCCATGGGCAAAATACCCCGGAGAAAAACACCTTCCAGGGTATAGTTATTGTGGACCGGGAACAAGACTTGATATCAGACTCAATGATCAAAATCAGCCCCGACCCGGTGAGGAACCAATAAACGCTATTGATAAGGCCTGTCACCTTCATGATGTTGCTTATAAAAGTAGCAATTTGCAACACAGGCATCTAGCAGATGTGAAATTAATTCATGCGTTGAATTCTATCACTGATAAATCCTTCAAAGAAAAATTGGCTTCCTTTTTGATAAAATCGGCAATGAAAAGCAAATTGATGTTAGGTGCTGGTAATTAATAACAACATGGAATCTATTTATTATTCCCCAAGAGGATACTGGAAGGGTAACGCTGCAATCAGTAAACTCGCTAGCGCCGCAAAAGTGAAAAAAACCACTGCGGCTCATTGGTTATCCAAACAGGCACTATGGCAAATTTATCTACCACCGCCTAAACAAATTCAATTCTCGCATTTTGATGTAACCGGACCCAATGAAGTTCATCAGGCTGATATATTATTTCTGCCACATGATCGTGGTTACAAATATGCGTTAACTGTAGTTGATATTGCAAGTCGATACAAAGAAGCAGAACCGTTAAAAACAAAATCGGCCACTGAAGTGGCTTCTGCATTTGAAAGGATTTATCGAAGGAGTCCTCTGCACTGGCCAAATCTATTACAAATTGATCCTGGCAAGGAATTTCAGGGTGCAGTGTTATCTACAATGAAATATCACAATGTCGCTATCAGACGAGGGCATACTGCACTGCATCGTGATCAGGCAATTGTAGAACGGTTTAATAAAACCCTTGCTGAGCGGTTATTTGGATATCAATACGCAAAAGAATTCATCCAAGAAAAAGATCCCGTGAATGGGTTAAAAGATTACCATCTGTGATTACTGCACTGAATAACGAGATTACTAGAACAATCAACATGAAACCTAGCAACGCTATTAAAAAGAAGTCGATACCTGAAAAACCACAAAAGGATTTTAGCGTTTCTCAACCAATTCTTGGTAGTAATGTCATTGTGAGGTATTTATATGAACCAGGAGAGCTTGAGGGTGGTACAAAAAGGGCTACTGATCCTATTTGGAGTGTTACTGCACATAAGATATCTAGTATAACACGATCTACGGGTAGACCTCCAATCTATAAACTGGATTCAACTGCCCCTCAGCGTGGGTTTACTAGACAACAACTACAAGTAATTCCTGACGATACTCAATTACCACCGCATGGTCTTAACTAGCACCCTTGCGTCTATTACACTCAAGACAAGTCAACATCACATTATTTCTGACATGACCGAGATTGTTATTTTTTCTGTCTACGGTGAATTGGCGAGGATCCTTATCCGAATACTGCCAACGCATTATACAATTGCAACTCGCGCAGTGATTATTCTGTTGTTGCTTCAAAGTGATTATTAATTCAGCATCAATATCAAATTCTCGTTGTTTTTTTTTGTCTTGTTGTTTGTAACCGGAGAGTTTTTTATCAATAATATCATCTATTGTGGTGTCATTATCATCGCCAATGATTTCATCATCGCCACCAATGATTTCATCATCGAAGACAATTCTTCGAAGTTGATTTATTTTTCGTACTCTAGACACTGCGAGATAGACTAAATTCGACCATTCTATGCGATTATCTACCATCCAAACAATTGTATCCGATATAGTCAATCCCTGTGAAGAGTGTATTGTTGCTGCATAACCTAGCGTCCATGGGGATTTATTAGCACGCAATGCATCTTCAACGACATTGATATCAACCAGCACAATATCATTTAATACGAGAATCTTCTTTTCACGCCCTGACTCTGTCAGGCCTGGAATATCAACTTCAATGTTCTGTTTTCGTGTATCCGATGGCCTATAACATAACGGTACTGGAAGTGTTGCAAATTTTTGTTTATGCAATTCAAATAACTTCATCTGAAGTGTGTCCCTGACTATTTTTCTACTTGCAATGATTAAATCATTTGGTCTCCACGCTTCCCAAAACTCATTCATGGGAGTTTCCGAAATTATTTCACGGGTTATTTCACACTGGATTCTATCCGGTTGTAATCTAATTAGTTTCTTCAATTCTTTTAATTCATTATCAAGTGATCTATGATCGGTATCAATTTCTTCATAATAGTCTACAAAACCCTTTAGCCATTCATGGGGGGATGCACCGACAAATGGTGGTGGTTGGTCGTGATCACCGCACATGACGACTTTTGTATTTTTTAATAACAACCACTCAAGAAATATTTTTAAGACATCTTCTGACACTGTGTCTATTTCATCCCACATGATGAATTCAGGAATAAATTTCTCTCCCATGCGCTCAGGAGTCCATTTATCTCCCTTCCATCGGAAAAAGCTGTGATAAGTGCAGGCATTTACCCCTCTCTGTATCATTTATCTTGCAAGTCTATGAGTTGGTGTTAGCACAATCATTTTTGTGAAATCCGTAGGATTTTTCCCACGGAATAACTCAATTGCCCGGGTTGTTTTTCCTGACCCACCACAACCGTTTAAATAAACTGTTTTATATCTACAGATTGGATCAGAAATCGGTGGTGCACTAGAAAATTCTGAACACTGATTGCTTTCTAAGTAATTATTTTCAATGGTAACATCTGCTGATTGAATATAATCATGAATCATTTCTTTCTTAATTCTCCATGTTCCCCATTTCTCGTTGCCAGTAGCCTTAAAATCAGCCATTTTGCTATTTATGTAAAATGAATCAGTAGCAACTCTAACTGCGGTGGTAGGAAATCTATTGATCATTGAAAACAGATTGATAGAAGCATAACCGAGCATAGAAGCTCTTAAGTGTGTGTACTGCGGATGGTATCCATCATTGTAGGTAACAATTGTACCCAATTTGGTTCCATCGGACAGAAATGCGTCCTTACGATTGACATATAGGCCCCTATTCGTTAGATCCGCGATTACAAAATCGTATTCAGCGTTGTCTATAATCAATCGTGAAGAATATTTCGTATTATCATCTTTGCCACCTTGGGTAAATTTACCGATTATTCTTCGTCCAAGATTTTTTGCTTCATTGTTTCTGATTTCAAATAACTGTTGGGACCAATCCATGATTTGTTGTTCATTAAAATCAGGAAACAGTTTTCGCTCTTCGCTAATTATTTTTTCTAGATCAGGTTGGGGTAACCAGACTGATTTCTGTGCTCGATAGGATATAATTGCTTCACTGACAATTAATGATTTTAACATCTTACAATCAAGCATATACCGTAATAACACTATTGGCATCCAGTGTTTTTCAGACATGTGTTTACCAATCCAAAGATAACTACACGGATGAAGTCCTGTAGCCATTTCAAATGATACTACACAAGCGAATCCGGTTAAATCGAAATCAGGCAGTGGTCCATTAATAGCAACACGGGTCATTTCGTGTGTGGGGTGTCCAAATCGTTTGAAATATTTCTCACACTCTCCATACCCAAGAAAACTTATTGGATAACACGCAATCATATCAACGGAAATAACGGTATCAGCGGTGTATTTTGTGTTCCATAATCCGCCGTGGCTGTATTCAAGACAGGACAATTTGACATCTGATAAAAACTCACTTCGTGTTGGTTTCCACGCGTTTTTCTTTCTAGCAAAATGTGCTGCAATGGATGGTACTGTGAAACAGTTTGCTAATAATTGATCGTTGTCTTCTCCGTCCCCAGAAAACTCACTAGCTAGTTGTTTCATTTGATTCTGCAGCTCTTCAGTACGGTATAATTCTCCGTTAGGCCTTACAAACTGATCAAATCTGCATTCCTCGTCTGAAGTACTATGAAATAGCCACACTGACACAGGATCGTTTTTACTCAAATGGTAAATAGCATCAAATAATTTCTGCTCTGAAAAAACTCTTCGGTTTGGGATAGATATCTTACGGTTCTATCCCGTGGGAATATTGTTACTGCAGATGACCACGCGTGTGCGTTATGATCAATAATTTCAATGGGGTTTCCTTTTTTTGATTGATATTTCGGTTCTTTTAATACTTCACCGGTGATTGTCCTTACCGATATTGGAAATCTCAATGATGTTTCTAATTTGGTTATATCCTGAATTGTTGCCCCATGCTCTTTTACCGTGAACTCCCACTCGGTTATTTTTTTTCGTCTTAGATCAGTTAGTTTGTTTCCCCGGGACGCATTTGTGAAGTGTTCTATTATTCGTTCTGCTACACAATTGAGCCCTGTCGAATATTTCATGGGTGCTAGTTTTGAAATATCAGGTTTTTCATTGAGCGGATAGATCCCGTAAACAACTGCTGTGACAGGATAAGATCTTTCGTAGTAGGGTTTATCAATTCCAGTCAAAATTCCCGGTTTTGAATCCTGATTCACGGTGACAGTTTTTTTGCCCCTGAGAATGGGTTCAAATTTATCCCTAATAATCCATTTGCCATCCTCACGGATAATGAATTTGATTCGGAAAAAATGACTTTTTTCTCCAACATTTGAGATTATCACTGCTGCTTTTTCATCATTCATGGTAGCGTCAACAACACCATCAATTCGAAATGTTGACCAACAATAAGATGCTCCATCACGCTTGAATTCATTAAAACAGTCTCTGATGGGTTTATCAAGAATTTTATTCTTGGGTGTATTAGAAACTATATCAAGATTGAATTGAGCATCCTTCCATGGTGATCTCATGTTTCCGTCTTTTGGACGTTTGTTACGTTTTTTGGGTCTATCGCGATTAAATCTAGGATTGATTTTTAATAATCTCTTAAACTCCTTCATATTTCCGTCTCTTGGACGTTTGTTACGTTTTTTGGGTTTATCGATATTAAATTTAGGGTTAATTTTTAATAATCTCTTAAACTCTTTCATGTTTCCGTCTCTTGGACGTTTGTTACGTTTTTTTGGTCTATCGAGATTAAATCTAGGATTGATTTTCAATAATCTCTTGAACTCTTTCATGTTTCCGTCTCTTGGACGTTTGTTACGTTTGTTTCCGTCTATTGGACGTTTTTTTGGTCTATCGAGATTAAATCTAGGATTGATTTTCAATAATCTCTTGAACTCTCTATCGGTATTGATTTTAGCATTTTTCGAAGTCAATCTCTTGAACTCCTTCATGCTATACTAAAAACAAGTGTCTAAATGAAAGATTTTTGTATAATGATTCACTGCAAATGGATCAGTCACTGAATTAGACAAATAGTATAGTATACGAATGACCCAAGAATTCAGACAGCACCCTGTGAGTACAAATTATGAAGCATCCAGTGATGGTGTTGTAAGACACTGTAGACTGAAGAACCCAGTTGGGAGGGATAATGGTATGGGGTATCTGTTCTTTACTGTTGGAAAGAAGAAATATTATAATCATCGTTTCATATTTGAATGTTTCAATGGATTGATCAAAGATGGTTTTGTTATCGATCACATTGATTCTAATCCAAGGAACAATTCTTTATCAAATCTGCAAGCTATCACACAGAGTGAGAATTCCAAACGAGGAAGGACTGGCACTTTTTCAAAAAAAAACGAAACCAGTAAAATCTTTTAATACAACAACTAACGAAGAGAAAATATTTAAATCAATATATGAAGCCGGCAAGTATTTCAATATTTGTAGAGCCTCAGTACGATTCGTTGCAGAGGGGGTTTGTCGATCGGCTATTTCAAAAAAGACGGGGCAAAAAGTTCAATTTAGTTATGTCTAATGCGTCATAATTTCCAATTAGAGATATGTCATTCTTATAGAATAATGAATTCTGAAAACATGAATAGCATCATAGTTGAAATAGCAAAATTGAAAAATCAGGATATCAAACTATCAGATGGATTAAATCCTGATCAAATTGTGTCTGATTTTCAGGATATAGAATACGGAGTAAACAACAATAAATATATGCTACCCAAGAAATATGCACTCATCAAAAGAATTCAGAATTCTATTAAAGACTCTCTTTCATTTTCCAGTGACATCAGTGTGTTCGATCCGTTGTATACTATCGTAGAAGGAATTCGAAAAGAATTAGGTAACGAATACGAATTGAAAAAAAGAAGTCAACTCTAAAATTAGAAACCTACGGGCGTTAATTCAGGAAAATTGATTACCCGACCATTGATTGCCTGACCATTTTATCATCGACCCTCATTTTTTTTAGCTGACCCTCAAGGGGGATGTCAAAAATCGATGGACGATGTGTCAGATTGATCAAAATAGAATGGAGCAACTCACAGTATTATTTATTTTATATACAATTATGTGACTTGCTCCATCATTGATAGAGCCGTTAAAACAATCAAATAGCACTTCCATGACCGTATCAAAAATCATCCGACATGTCAAAAAAGTGGAGAAACTGTCAGTATTATTTATTTTATATACAATTATGACACTTTCTCCATCAGTGATAGAAGGTGTCTCACGATGAAAAAACACTTCCATGACCGTATCAAATATCATCTGACATGTCAAGTGTTTTGCAATTGAAAAATGGTTTCTGATTTCAAATAATGGTCAATGAGGCATTAACAACCCGATTGGCTCGTGAACGATTAGATGCAATTAAGAGATTTGTACCAATTCGTGACTCTGTAAGAAATAAACTGCAACAACGACAGAGTTTACAAACTGATTTTGCTCTGGGGTCTGAAGAGTTGTTTAAACCAGTAACCACAGCAACGAAAGGGGTAGAGCGTGCTTTACTGGGAGATGGTCCCGAGACGGGAAAATCTGTTATTGGTGAACTCGAAAAAATAGCAGCGAAAACTGAACAAACAAAACAAATGGAATCAAAGAGAACAGTAGATGATTTACGCGTGAGATTTAACGAAGAAGGGTTAGCAGCAATTGATGGGACTGATCCAACAAAAATTCCTGAGCTTGTTGTTACGTCTTATGAAAACAGAAAAAAATGGTTGAAACCAGAACATCATAAGTTTGTTAAGAATTTCACTCATTGGGCTGATATATTTTATAAAATCAAAACTAAAAAAAGTCAAATTAAGACAGATAGTGCATCATACATCGAATATATCGATGCGGTGGATCACGTGTATAATCAATACGAAGAGTTTAAACAACCAAGATTGCAAAAGCGGCGACAGCAGCCTGCAAAGAAAATATCTTTCTCTCCTAAAAAACAACAACTACCACCTGATGATGATGATGATGATGATGATTATTTACAAGAAACGGGTTTAGAAAAACTAGATGAAGCAGCTGGTTATAGCGGAAGTGGACTGCAAAATCCAAGGATTGGAAACACTTGTCCTGATAGTGTTATCAATGATATATCACGATTAGATGTTCTTGTAGGAGGATTCCGAGCTGGAAATAACTCTCCAGAAATAATTAATGAAGCAGCTGATATCTGTAGACGGTTATTTGCCGGCGGTATCATGGATATCAAAACATATCGAGATTTCATTGACGAGTTAGCAAATGGGTATCACAGTGATTAAATAACAATTGAAAACACTATTGTTTTTATAATAATGATCGTACACTACAATCATGATAAACCAACCCTCGTCTATGTAGTTAATTCACGGTTTCCAGTTTATAAGGCATACTATGGAGATGGCCTCGGCAATACCATTTTAGGATTCTTTTCAAGAATGGCCCCAAAAGTGATGCCGTTAGCTAAACAGTTATCAATGAAAGCCATTGATGTTATTCGTGATAAGGGTATTAGTACTGTTGGAGATCTTGCCGGGAAAGCGTTTTCAACTGCGAAGGATAAAATAACATCATTAGTGAGGCGAAAAAAGAAACCGTTACCGTCTACAGAAGAAATGCCTGCAAGTGTTAGTAAAATAATAAATAACGCAGTAGATGAAAAACTAGCGTCGATGGTAAATCAAGGGGACCAAAGCAATATTGCAAACATGATAGCGGGAAGTGGCTTTAAAAAACCACGTCGATGAAATCCTATGGATTTTCACGCTAGCGTTTTTCACGATGAAAATCACGATTTAGACTCTGATAAATAGAATAAAATGTTCAAAAGGTCATCTGATCCAGCATTTGATATGGATGCCCCAGTGCGTAAAGATGATTCTGTACGCGATTTTCAATTTTATTCTTATCACGCAATACAACCCGATCTCCGATCACGAATTGAACTTCAAGTTCATGATACCAGTAAATACTTTTTGCCTTGTGAAGCGTTTATTGAAGTAGAAGGAGAACTTGTAACAAATGATGCTGCACATAATGATCCACCATATGACATTAACTCAAATGTCCGAGTTGGTTTTGTTAATAACGGTATCATGGCGTTATTTGAAAGCGCTAGATATCTCATTGATGGAAAAGAAATTGAATCCATTGACCGTGAAGTTGATATGGCCACAACAATCATAGGGTTAGCGAGATATTCTGATGATTATACAAGATCAGCGGGTCCATCTATGATGTTTGCAAAGGATACCTCTGATAACGCTGATCACCTTCAATTCATTAAAGTGTTAACAGCGCAGAATACTGCAGAAGGCAATCAACAAGAAGCAGCTAATCCAGAACGTCGAACTAGACCCGGAGCTGCGTTTGAAATTCTCGGAGGCGTTAATGGTAATCTCAATTTAGGATTTGCAACTCGCGTAGCAATGTTGCATGGGCAGCGTCGACGATTTTCATGTGCGATTCCACTACATCACATATTTGGATTCTGTAGAAACGTCCGAAAAGTTATTTATGGAGCCAAACACACAATAGCACTCGTGAGAAAGGGTACTGATGATGATGCAATCTGGCGTAATGCTGGGGTTGCTGCCGGTAAAGTCATTTTAACAAAACTATCATTGTGGATGCCAGTGTTAACTCCATGAATCACCGAAGAACAACGACTACTATCATTTATGGACCAAGGAGGAAAGTCGTTGTTAAGTTGGTTATTAGTGACCACGGATATTAAACAAGACAGTGTTGATGGTACATTCACATGGCACCTGGCATCAAAACAAGGGGTTTCAGCTCCACGTCATATATTCGTAGCGTTACAGAATAATGCGCGAGTTGGTAATCAAGAACGAAGCCATATGATATTTGATCAGTTAGGTGTTAATGAAGTCTCGCTGAGAATAAACGGACAGCAGGAACCATCCGAGGATATACAACTTGATTACGGTCAGAATCATATTGCACGTGTCTATCATAACCTGTTGTCATTTATGGCACGTGATCTAAATGTGGATACCGGTTTGCAAATATCACAATATGATTTTAAAAGTCTGTATCCGATCTATTACTTTTCGCTGGAACATCTCGATTTAACAAGACAATCTGTCGTTGATATACACTTTAGAGCCCGTGTAACCCGTCCGACTGGTCCACCAGTTGGTGGGGTACCTCCTATCCTTATCCCGAATTATAGAGCGGTTGCTGTCATTCTCAGTAATAAATCAATGCTACTTGAAGGTGTTGGTGGAAGAATGAGAGTGGTAGATGCCCCAGTAGAAAACATGTAATTGAAAATCCGAAGGATATTTCCATTGAATCGTTTTACGATTTAGAATCAATCTATTATGTATAATGTCATATAGTGTTATTAGTGTTACGTTAACTCCTGGTCAAATCAAAAAATTGCAATCAGAATCGGCTAAAAAATGTGGAACCACAATCACGTTGAAACCTAATCAAATGACTGGTGGTGCAAATAAACTATCGCTGACAACTCGTCAAATTAAACATTTCAATGATGCACTTGCAGCCAAAAAAGGGGTTCAGATTACTCTCTCTGCGGCTGCTATCAAAAATATGATTAAAACAGGCGGTATATTTCCGTTGTTAGCTGCGATTCCAGCATTGATTGCAGCAGCAGCCCCAGCGGTGGCTAAAGCGGCTGCGTTAGGAGCCGTTGGTACTGCAGCAGGAATGGCACTAAAGAAGGCAACTGGGAAAGGATATAAAAAAAGGGACGATCCGTTCACGGATTGGGTCTAAGACTACCAGGAACCCCGTATTCGTGGTACAGCGGAAAGGGTCTAAGACTACCAGGAACCCCGTATTCATGGTACAGCGGGAGATCCGTTCACGGATCAGGCCTGAGACTACCAGGAACGGTTTATTAATTGAGGAACCTATGGTTCCCATGTCCAATTTTGATTTAATGGATGCGGCTAAAAAACTAGTGATTAAAAATTTCAGAGGTGTTTTTATGAAAGATCAATTACCACATCAACCAAACAAAACTGAAACAGGTATTATTAATCTCGATAACAGCACCGGACCTGGAACTCACTGGGTTGCATACGCTATTGATCCACGTGGGATTGTCTATTTTGATTCATATGGATTAGCCCCACCAAAAGAGTTTATGCGTTACATAAAAACCCTTCCAATGAAGACTTGGTATTCTACGCTACCAACACAACAAATCAATGACCCACCAATATGCGGCAGTGAAGTATTAAATGTCCTTGACGCTATTTCTAACTCCTTGGGTAACCCAAGGGGAAAACCACCTCATATTGTCGTAAATGACTACACCAGCAATCGCTTTTTAGAGAGAGAAAGAGTTTTACAATAACATGATTGATATTTGGGGGAGATCTTTGAAACCCAAACCCGATGGCACTGCAACCCCTGATTCTATCAAGGATATAACAAAAAAATTAAAGATGAAATAGCTGAGACGTTGAATTTAGAAAGTGTTGAACCCAATGAAATAGTTGTATTTCAAGATCGCCAGGGCAAATTGAAAACCAGTAATGTGTCATTGGATGATATTTTAGTTAAACAACAAAACGCAATCGAGAACACCGTTGCGTTATTTTCCGATCAGGGTAAATTGAAAACCAGTAATATTTCTCTGGATGATATTTTAGTTAAACAACAAAACGCAATCGAGAACACCGTTGCGTTATTTTCCGATCAGGGTAAACTCAAACCGGGTGTACTCGTTTCGACGATTACAGATCGATTAAAAATTCTCAACGATGAGTTAAACAATTCTGTGGTTGTACTAACAACACTTGAATCTAGAATTGAAGAACACATAAAACAGTTTACCGCATTTCGTAGAAATATCATTGATAAATTTATTGGAACTACATTCGATAAAATTGAACTAAAACTCCCTGATATTAAAAAATCCATCGATGAGACGAAAAACTTCATCGAAGCCGTCAAAGGTGATTTTTCGAGGATGATAACAATCATTGAAAAAACAAAAATTCCTCATGAGAAAACCAACAAAATAGTATATACAATCCAACACGGATCATTTGAGTGGTCACTTACAAACAACAAATTAGATATCACTGCAACCGCTAAAGGTATTTATCGATTAACACTAGTAACACCATTAACTAAATTTAATATATCATCGTCGAGTTCATCTGGGGTCAATAATACGATTTCAACGATCATCGACAAGGATACAACTGAAAAGTTCACTATAACATATACTGATAAAAGTTTGACTAAGGCTTCAGTAACCTGGTATGTGGAATTCGTAGCGGATTTAAGTAAATAAATTGAAAGGATTTCACAATTGAAAACGCTAGCGTTGTTAAAATAAAAAATGATTTCATCATCGCAATATCGCTATGATCAGGTCAGAGAATATCAAACTAGACTCAAAACCCTGTCTGAGGAGTATGCAATGAAAATTAAAAAATATCGCAGGAGAATTACCGCAATTGATGTTACTGTGTATTCAGTGAGTGGTGTAATCACCGGAGCCGGTATTATACTGTCTTCAGTGACAATGATGGCCCCGATAGCTGTTCCAATTTGCATTTCTGCGGCAACAACAATCGCTGGAATTATTTCAATAATCACAAAAAAAATATCCTCATGCAGCCAACGGAAACTACAAGACTACATAATTCAATTTCATGTTGTGTCCACTGCATACTCGCAATTATCCTCATTGATATCGTCATCGCTCGATGATACAATTATATCAGAGAGTGAGTTTTCAGCGATGGTAGATATATATGATTCTGCGATGTCAAAATTAGAAATACAAAAACATGAGTATAATAACAATGACAACACAGATGGAATTACTTCAACAAATAGTGGAGAACACAAACCCAGTACAAACCAGCATGATCTCAATAACCTCAACGAATCCAGAATTCAGTGTGAATTTCCCCTCTCCAGTCCCAGTGAAGGAGATAGCGCTAGCAAAATTACGAGTATACCACAGTTGGCCAAATATTAGGTCAAAATCATTTGGTGGTCAACAACCCAATAATTCACTGGTATTTGCAAATAAGAATAAACCCGACGGTACCCCAGACTGGAATGTTGTTTCCATACCAACCGGATCATACCAAATCGAACAAATCAATAATGAATTCGCGCGTAGAATAAAATCGATTACTGGAGTAGAGTCAAAAATAGCTATAACAGTTCATGAACCAACACTATCATCTGCCATTGAAATAAGCACAGAAGGATACGTCGTAGATATCTATCAAAGTTCTATTAGAACCGTACTAGGATGGCCTGAATTACCACCCGGTGGAAAAACCGTTAAATTACCAGAACCACAAAAAACTGATTATATCACCGACAGGACAAAACTTGACAATC
The DNA here is from genome assembly GCA_029339505.1 of Unio delphinus. Taxonomy (NCBI): domain Eukaryota; kingdom Metazoa; phylum Mollusca; class Bivalvia; order Unionida; family Unionidae; genus Unio; species Unio delphinus. The sequence goes on along the minus strand of JAQISU010000242.1, from coordinate 11,877,079 downwards.
CAGTAAAAAGCTATAGCGATTATGACAAATTAAATTTTTTCACTGAAAAGATAGATAAGGGAGGGGAGAAATACTACATAACTCGACAGGATAAAATCACTGAAAACTTCACAGCGTTCAATAACGATATTTCGTTGTTGTTAATATCCCTTAAATCCGGCTCTCTCACCCGAGATGAATTTATCAGCGTCATAGAAACATGTAACAGAATCCTCAGTGACATTTATATATTTCATTCACTAATTATACGAGAGGTAGCCCTTGCCAGACACCCTAACACGAAAATAGAATTTACGACAAAATATCATATAAGCGTAGAAAATATTTCCGAATTCAATCTACCAGGATATAATCTCTTAGAACTACAAAAATCTCTCAGTGATGCCATCGATGTCGGTTTTAAAATAATTCATGATACGTGGAAAAAAACAACATCACCGGAAACAACTATCCTGACACACAATAATGACCCAGATGGTGGTGGCAGGCATATTGCTCCGTTCAATGTGAATATTTCAACGGTGATTGCGCTCAATTTAGTGTGTGATGTGATCGAAGGAAGCTATCAAATAAATTTAGAACGATCAAATCAAGCTCAGCAGGGATATATTTTGTATTCATTTGCACCAATAGCTCCTCCAGGGTTTTTAATAATTGAATCCCCGGTGAATCCAGTCGATATGCGATGTCATAATAATTCATTAACCAGAATTAATTTCAAACTCACTGACCAGTCTAATAATCTGATTGATTTACAAGAGGAGGTTTTACAAATTAGTCTATTTGTGAAATCGTAGTGATTTTCGTCGTAGTGATTTACATGACCCTCGAACACGATATCGTATCGGACTGGATCAAATATTCGGTTAACCCCAACTGAAAGTTCTAGCAGCAGCAGAGGGTAAGTGACAACGACGTTGTAGTCCCTTTCCCCCAAAAATCGATGGAGGATTTCATTAATTTCATTGATTTTTTTTGGACCTGATTTCATTGAAAATGTTGTTTTTTTGATTTGATCCTAATCCATGATTCACACACACATTGGGGCCTGATGTCATTGGTTTCATTGTTTTTAAGCGTGATTTCAGTGAAAACTTGTCTAAAAATGTTGTCCGGCTCACCCTCTCTGCTGCTATTTTATTTAATCATTAGTTGGAATTATTGAGCTCTTGCATTCATTTTAAGACTGTTTATATATAAAATAACTTTATGGAATTATTGTGAATTAATTAAAAACCTATATGGATTCATTTCTGTCACTGGTTTACTGTGAATGAACTTAATGCCATTTTTGAATTATAACATAATGCTTCACCTTTATTCTTGATAAATCATTGTGATAGATACTATCATTTGGAATACACGTGGAACTCATTTGGATTACTAGAAACATTTTGAATTCATATAACATTTCGGACTTCATTCGCCATACTTTAAGTTATTTTTAATTCTTTCACTGTGTAATTTAGGGAAATAAATTATATTTTTCAATTATACAAAACTTGTTTGTTTCGCTCTTTCATGTTACTTATTTTAAGAGTCATAATGGTGACAGTACTCTGTAGCACCTTTGTTGCCTCGACGCTTTTGGAACATGTGGGAGGCTCTGACGTATTTCATCGCCCTGGTGTCCTCTGGTATAATTTCCATGGGTCGCGCCTTGGAGAGTACGTCCTGTACGTGACTCGGAGTTCGTCATTGGAACTCGCGATTAAGTTAACTATGGCATTTGATCGTCTGTAAATTATTTCAAACTGAATATACCATTGCAGCGGACGACCACATATATGTAGCCACACGGGGTCTTGCTCTCGGTATTGTTAGTTTCTCTGGGTCATTGGGTGTGGGCCGGGTGTACGTCTTCCCACTTCGCTGGAAAGTTTAGGGCCTCGGGATCCACTTAGATTACGTATAGTAGCTTCAACTATATTTCTAGGTGCTTGATGTATGTGTTTGTATTTTTGGGCTTTGGGAGGGTCGTCCGCTGTGGCTTATTTATCCATGCCTCGGCAGATTAGCATGTGGTGATCTAGCCGATTTTCCCGGAAAAATGCACGAATGCATCAGCAGTAAATGTGCTTGTGAACTTTATGCTTGCTATTTCTGTACGCCATCATTCAATAAAGGTACAAATACACATACCATTCTCTAAATAAAATGATTTCGGCAACTTTCTTAAGGTAATGGCCGTGTTATATCACAACTTCACGCTCGTCTCTAACTGGAAGCAGATCGTTGTTTGCCGTTGGCGAAGTACGGAGACAGAGAGGCCTGCCCTGTTCTAAATCACGATTTGCTGCAGCCTCTGCCTAGTCCAAGTCAGCCTCTCCTTTGGTTGCAGAATGATGTCATCCAAGCTCACATTGTGCTTTAGGAGGGTTTGAAGATTGAGATGGCTAGCGATGCAAGATCCTGTAGCTTTCGAAGAACATTCGCAATCGCGTTTTGTTTTGTTTTTCTTTGTTTGTTTAGGGTGTAGAGGAAGGGGATGGATTCTAAGCGTCGCAGCTTACACAAGTTCGGACCCTCGCCGCAGTGGTTTCAGATGCTATACTGGACTATTGTACCGCCTGTGCAATTCAGCAGGGAAGGGTCTGTATGCCGCATTCGTGCCGAGATGCGTGTATTGAGCAATGCGTGTTTTTACATCCATGCCCGCACAATGCGGCCTTGCCTATGGACAGCTATGCACATGTATTGGTACCCAAGCGAGGCGTGATTTTAATGTGGTAACATGATAATATCCCAACAACCAGTAATTAATTGCTAGATCTTGGATGACCGATCGACAATAGTTTCCGTTGCCAAAAGCGTTGGCCCGTCTCAAGAGGCTGAGGACGCGCTTGGAGGCCCTTCATAACTAAAACGTTTCGTTTCATGCTTTATTCGTCATAACCAAATTGTCCAGTATGACTGGATCCAAATCCCCAGTTAACATCTACTCTCTGTTTAACACAGTATCTCCTTTGGTAACTACAAAGTCATAGAAAGGGTAACCAAATATTGATTTGTTCTTGTCATATAATGCCGTGAAATAATAAAATGGTGACCTACCTTTATTTCTTCTTTAGCTCGATTGGTAAAATGATAGGTACTATGAAAACAGTCAATCGGATGGGGGATTTTTTTTAAAAGGAGGATAGATTTTGTGGATTTATTTTGACTCCAGATCAAGGAATAAACGAAGGGGTTGTTATGGTGTGTATAGTGGGTATATAAAAATTCATACCGTTTGGCTTGTGGCGATATTTTAGTGTGTATGAAAGTACACAGTACAGGTGTTTGTCCTCCTGCCCTTTTTCGTGTGATAATATATGATTCCACCCCTCTTCTTTTATATCTGACCTGTTTCGTTTGATAGCAGGTGTTGTTTTTGTTATTGTTGATAGTATATAACAAATTGTCGGATAGTAGATAATAAGTGACGAAAAATAGATGACTAGATGTTGGATAGTTGATAAATAGGTGATTGATAGATGACATCATGACTAGGATGCCCTACCTTTCTCATCCCTATGTTAGAATCCCGTTTGCGTAAAAAGTGTAATACCCATGTTTTATCTTCATTTGTGTCCTGCATGATATAACCATGTTAAATTCCCATTTGAATCCAGAATGCCATTCCCATGTTAAATTTTCGTGTGTGTCTAAAATGGCATACCATGTTAAATTCCCATTTAGATCCAGAATGATATTGCCATGTTAACTTCTCGTTTGTGTCCACAATGTCATAATGTTTAATTTCCTTTTTGATCCAGAATGTTATACCATGTTACATTCCCTTCTTGATCCAGAATTCCATTCCCATATTAGCTTCTCATTTGTGTCCACAATGTCATACCATGTTAAAGTCCCATTTGAATTCAGAATGTCATTCCCATGTTAAATTATCGTTAGTGTCCAGAATACCGCATCCATGTTAAATTCTTGCTTGTGTCCGGAATGTCATACCCATGTTAAATTCTCGCTTGTGTCCGGAATGTCATACCCATGTTAAATTCTCCCTTGTGTCCGGAATGTCATACCCATGTTAAATTCCCATTTGGATCCAGTGTGATAATTCACTTTTTACATATTGGATGTGTCCATAGCACCTTGGTGAAATGTTTAATAAGATAAGATAAACATATTTTCGACACTGAAATTGGATATAAAAGTGTATGCTCGCAGAATCTTGGTCACGATCTAATGCTGGAGAAAACAAAATAATATTAGAATTATATCTGCCACTCCAGATGTAATGCTAATTGAATACTGTAACATACTTAGGAAGCCTTTTTGGCACTCGCCAAATCGTAAGCCACATTCACAGGTAGCTGAATTTTAACTTATTTAAAAACCGAACTTGGCATTTGTCAAAAACTCTGCCTGCCATGTTTGTAGACACTAGTAAACAAATAATATTTTTAAATTTTGAATTTGTACCATTTGTCATTGAGAAAACTTGCTTGAAGCTATAATAATAATAATAATAATAATAATAATAATAATAATAATAATAATAATAATAATAACAATACGACTACTACTAGTACTAATAATAATAATAATAATAATAATAATAATAATAATAATAATAATAATAATAATAAAAATAATAATAATAAAGTGGACAATTCGATTTTAAATATAATCTCAATTGAATGGACTTTTGATTATCGAGTTTGTTGACTAAATTAAAATATATTGGATCGTGATTCACATGTACATGACATGGGTGTAGTAGTAGTAGTAGTAGTAGTAGTAGTAGTAGTAGCAATGTTGTTGTTGTACAGGGTTGAAAAGATGACGATAATTGGTGTGATACCCAAATGTTTTTAATTAAAATACATATCTGAATGTATATCAATATAAAATATCCCATTGCGGTGGAGCAAATGTTGAGCAGGAAATAATCCATGTGGACACAATCAGGTGAATACAGGAGCTTTCGACTTAAACTAGAAGTTGAAAAGCATCGCTTTTTGTTCGATGAATCGTTTCCTCCAATGACAAAGAACCAACAACGAGATGGAGGGGCAGATTATGAAAGAATTGGAGCAAGCCTCAGAAATTGTTCTGGTCAGAAATGTTTTAGTTTATTATCAGATAATTTAATAAAAAAAATAACGAAACTGCAAATCTCAACAACAAAAAAAAACTTGTATGGAGTAAATCTGACATAAATATGCATGTGTATTCTAGAAAAACCAATTTTCGAGACGTGTACCTACTCAATGCCGTCATTATGATCACCATGTGTTTGTTTTAAATTGCAAAACGACTATCTGTGCTGACCGAAATTTCATCTTTTAAAGAGCATTCACATAAATACAGGAGGGTTTTTGGAGTTCTTATGATAAAGACTAAGTCGGTGGTGTATATTTAGCTGGTTCTCACTCTACTGTAAATGCAAATTATTTATGATTAGTACAAAATCCCCGTGTGTTTGTGTGTGTGTGTGTGTGTGTATATATATATATATATATATATATATATATATATATATATATATATATATATATTGCCAAGTAGCTTTTCTCTATATACATTAGTATTTTTGGTAAAAGTCATAAGGTCATGTATGCACACTTGTTCATCTTAAATATAAATCGGTTATGAATATGATAATAATTTGTTCAACAAAATTACATATAGCCCCTAATATTTAATGTTTTTTTACTTACTTTAATTGTCATAAAATTTCCAGATAAAAATTTTCAATCACTAGAAACTTATGCAGTGGTGGCTAAAATTGTATCAACAAAGATCATGTCAGGTCTAATCATCACAATGTAGGATAGTAGTGATGGGAATCGGTCAGAAATTCATAATCAATAATTGGTTCTCTTAACCAACTGATCATTGATTATAATCGGTTACTAAAAACAAATTTTAATTTTTGTTAAACAGTTATATCTTTGATCAAGAGTTCAATATGTTTATAAATGAACAGGAGTAATCTCTTTTAAATTAATGACATGTATACTTTAACCTGAAAATAATTTTACATTGTGGGTTATTTTTGTTCTACAACTTTGTTAACTGATCGCAACTTATTATGGCTGATCACTCAGATGTAACTGAAATACTGCTACAGTCCCCAAAAATTCTTTCGTTCATATGTGATGTGTCTATTATACAAAGTATAGAAGAACATGTTTTTTTGTTTGTCATTGTTTATAAATACTACAAAAGATGTTGCAATTTAACTGAAACAAATCAACAAAATGTGTTTAAATTTATTAACTTAACAATTTAACAACTTGACCATGTAATAATGACTACCGTATATACTCGCGTATAAGCCGAGAAATTTAGGAAAAAAATAAGGCCTGGAAGAAGGGGGGGGGGGTCGGCTTATATGCGGGTCAAGTTCCAAATCTGAAATTTATAATGCTTTTTCCCCTCGATTTCCAGTATTTATTGTTTCCGTCGATCGCCGAATATGAGATCACATGCCTAATGATGCCACATAAGATTTGTCCTTTCGTGAAATAAAACAAATATTCTTTTTCTAACATAAGTGGTAGGATAATGAATGAAAAACATGTTTTAAAGTACTTGACGTCTATTTGACAGATGTCCATCCACCAGAAAGTACAGCCATACGTGTTATTTGAACCACACAAATATGTGTATTTTCCGAAAGAACCGCCATATTAGTAATCTCTATTCAAGTATTTAACCCTCATCTAATCAGTAATCATTAAATTCTGTGGTTTCATAGAAATGCGCGCTAGTTTATTTCAGTGTAAATATGAAAAGAATCTACGTAAAAAAAAGAAAAGAATTATGATACTGAAGGTATACAGCTATGCATGTTATTTGAACTATGGAAATACGTGTATATTCCAAAAGAACCGCCATATTAATAATCTCTAGTCAAGTATTTAACCCTCAGCTAATCAGTAATAATTAAACTTTATGGTTTCGTAGAAATGCGTGCTAGCCTATTTCAGTGTAAATATGAAAAGAATCTATGTAAAAAAAATTAAAGAATTAAGATACTGACGGTATATAAGACAAACATTTTAATCGAGAGTAGAAATACATGTACGATAGTCTTAAAGAAACAATAGCGAGAAGCTCCATAGGGGTTTGTTGCGCGCACGCTTAGGAAGGGTGAAATAACATTGCAATTAGTGATGTTAATATCGATTTTTTTCCAAAACTGATTATCGTTTGTAAAAATCCGATTTTAAACCGATTATCGGTTTTTGTCCTACATTGAAATTACAAGAAATATATTCTTATAATGCAAGTTAGTGAATGCCTCTTGCGAATAAAATATATTTTATTACATATCATAACATATACATCGTCTGACGGCATGGAGGACGATATTGTGGCTCCACCAAAGCCATCAAATCATGGAAGGAATTGGATTCAACAATCGAAATTGGTAGCATGTTTTCAGCGACAAACTTAGCTACAGCAGCAGTAACTTTTTCTTGATGACTATCAGGACAGTTTCTTTGTGTTCCAATAAATGTTGTTAATTGCGGCTGAACATTTGAAGGAGCTGCAATTCCGGGATGTTTGCTACGCAAATGTGCATGCAATCCAGTAGTAGTACCACCGCTCCGACTTATTTGTTGTGAACATAGTTTACAGCGAGCCATACTTGATGACATTTTTTCAAAGTTTTCCCATACATCAGATTTATTTATATGACCAGTCATATTTGTAAACTTGAAAAGACACAACCAGCAGAGACCAGTCCTCAACAACAGAGACTGTAGCTATTAACAGTCTATTGTTGTCAATTTCGGACATCAAAGAACTTAGCGACCGGTCGGTCGACTAACTATTTACATCCTTCAACAATAAATGTATTCATTTACAAAGACGCTGCATGGAGCGCTCACAAATCTTAAACAAACACACCTTATCTGCTGGCCATATTGTATTAAAATGTAAACACTAAACAAATGCATGAATGAATTTTTTTCTGGCATTTTTAAAAATTTTCACTACAAAAATGGTAAAAAAAATATTGAATTCGATTATCGTTTTGTAAAAACAAAAACCGATAATCGTTTTCAAAACCGATAATCGGATTTCCGATTTTCGTTTAACAACCCTAATTACAATATACGAGTCAGCGTGAATAATTGTAAAACAATATAATTTGTTGGATTTCTTTGAAAGGTGTTTTAGACGTAATAGGCAGCCACAGTTTATATACTACTTTTGATTGGTTGTTTGTAAAGCAAAGTGGTTTCTCAATGGTAAAGTGTTGCACAATAGCTACCATATGCTTAATCTGTGGTAAATGCCTCGGGGATAATAGGTTTGTTGTTGGGTTTTTTTTGCACAATGCCAATGACTTTATTAAAATATGCCGACTCTCAGATGTATCGTTTACTGAGATATGGTAGTGGACATGGTTTCTGTTCAAAGTTATCAACTGTCACAATACTTGAATCATGTCCATGCTGAAACCAGTCATATTTTGATCAATTGAATCACACTACTGGTAGTTTAAAAAACACGCAAATAAACAACAATTATAAATAATTATCAAATACAAATTGATAATCAACTGTGGAAATAATTACAGGATAAGGTATATAAATATTTCACTACCACTATAAGAAATTATTTCAGTTTAATCTCTGTAGAAGTTTATATTCAATTCAATCGGATAACATGAGTAGTACAGAAAGTAAAAGAAAGCGTTTTGCGTATGATGAAGCATTCAAACTTAACGTTATTGAATATGCAGAAGCAAATAACTGTGCTGCAGCACGCAAATTTTTGTGAACGAGAAGCAAGTACGGGAATGGCGGCAATGCGTCTACGTGCTATGCAGATGGCGAAAATAATAAATATAAGTTGGCAGATTCAAAATTTGTTGCATCTGCTGGCTGGTGCTCTCATTTTAAGAACCGGACTATCGGATGACCATGATGACAATGACGACATATATGATGAAAGCATGCCTGTAACAGAAACAGAGTTTCGTGAACTGTTTGGCGAGTCTGATACAGCGCCCGATTTTAAAGGATTCTAAAAGTGACTGAACTTTTATAATTCATGATTTTAGAATGAGGATTAATTAAATTTACATTAAGACTTAGCACTTTAGAATTGTTTTTATTTCAACATATAAATTAGCTTTGTTACTTTCATTTTATTTAATAATGTGATTTGCCTAAATAAACGTATTCAGAATTCACTTTGTGCATCTTGTGATGTACAGGTAGTGTAGAAATTATGGGTCGGCTTATACGCGGGTCATGCACTTTATAACAGTTTTACCAATTAAGTTTGGGGGGTCGGCTTATACGCGAACAGGCTTATATGTGAGTATATACGGTATATGTTCCTAATTATGATTCATAAGGTTTCATATTTGAGTTGTGAAGGGAATTAATAAATTTTAGATCAACTGTAGTAGCTGGGAGTTTTACTAACCTTTGTGCTTTACATACACCTAAAAAGTAGTCTCCCTTTATGCATAATCGATTATGGAGTTCACAGTTGATTAACTTATTGATTTGCTCAACCAACTGATGATCAATTATAATCGATAATTGGAACAACACTATAGGATAGTATGAATTTGATTTTTGACCTGCATAGCTTTCATTGTAACATAACTGCTTGCAGCATTCAAATTAGTTTGTACTGGATCAAGACTTTAGGTTGATCTCAATAATTTTGTCATATGCACTTCTTGGAATATGTAAATAATGATCTTCCAAAGGTTTTTCATGGACACAGGGCATTCCTGGTGAAAATTATGTCACTTGCTTTCACACTGTTATCAAGAATTGTAGAATGGGAAAGTAATGCATGGCTAGTGTTGAGCCCAAAAGGTGACTAGTGGGAGTAAAGAATTCTATCTGGTTTTGAGGACAGATGTGTACATAATAATGAAATTTTAATTTCACAATATGTGAAAAATAGAATGACAAAAATGTTATAGTTCAGAAGTTAAGTTGTCAAATTTACAAATGTAATATTAAAAGTAAAAGTAACGCAGGTAATGTTGTACACATTCAACACCAACTATTTCAGTATTGGGTGTCAATTTTTAGGATTTGATTCTGCATACCTTTTAAGTGAAAAGTATTCACTTAATTTGGATTCTTACTCATCAACATTCCTTTAGAAGATCATTATTTGTATGCCCCAAAAAAGTGCATGCATTAAAATCAATCTTAAAGTACATAGACATTTTTTATACGAAATCAACCTAAAGGTGTGATCAAGTACAATGCGTATTGAAGATCACATGATTTGATGTCACAATAAAAACTACACATAATGACATATTGATAAACTAATTTATACTAAACAATATTGTGATGATTCTACTCAACGTGCTCATTACTTGACCCAAGTTTATTAGATGGCCACCATTTTAAAAGATTGATAATTTTCTTCTGGAAGTCTCTTGATGACAGTTAAGGTGCAGATCATTCAATAATCAGGATTGAATAGACTTTGGTTAAAGAAAATTTAGTGTTAAAGTTTACAAGATCAATTTTTATTTAATTTAAAATGAGTAAATGTGTTTCAATGACCCATGTGACATTTAATTAGGTAATTCTGACCATACAGGAACACTAGCCTCCCATAGGTAAGTGGTTCTTCCTCACTTCTTCCACCAAATATATAAGCTCCCATCTATAGCTCACCATCAGTGTTTTCCTTTACCCTCATTTGCACTTCAGAGATCCCCAGATTTTTCATTTAACCCCAAGTTTTGATACCGAAGTTTGCTTTTTGCTCAGTCTGACCCCGAGTTTTGACACCAAGGAGATTTTGGACTTTGTCTTGCACCCCTAGGGGATACACTGCTCACCATGTTTTGAAAAATGGCTTTACACCCTACAAAACAAAATAAACTTGGTAGTTGGAATTAGCCAGCTGATTTGATTGGATAAAATGAACTTCTGTTACCATATTTACCGTATATTTTGAAACAATATATTTGTTGGACACCATAAATTTATTTTTAAAGTAAATTTTTGTGCATTTACTGCATGATCTTTTGGGATGGTTTTCTCATGCCATGAAATATTATCATTAGAGGTAATACATCTTTATTTTAATATGCCCCAGTCATGCTGATTCTCATACTTTTTTAACTGCTCCGGTGACCAAGTGGTTAGAGCGTCCGCCACAGAAGCGGGAGGTTGTGCGTTCAATCCCCAGCCGAGTGATACCAAAAGACTTAAAAAATGGTACTAACAGCTGCCTCGCTTGGCGCTCAGCATTAAGAGGTTAGTGTTAGGACTGGTCAGCCTGGTGTCAGGATAATGTGACTGGATGGGACATCATGCTATATGTCTGTGACATGATGCCCCAGTGCTAGACATCACTATAAACTGCCTCACTGCAGACATTGTAGCGATATGACTAAAAAATTGCTAAAGCTATATTAAAAATGCAAATCAAATCAAACTCCCACTTTTAATACCCACCTTATCATCAGTCCATCCAGGAATGAGATCAAAGAGCACTCCAATTTCATCCATGTTAATGATCACATTGTCAGTAAAACCATCTTCTTCTCTTCTAGCAGTCACGAATTCATCAAATGATTTTATTTTCTCCAAATCATCTACGTGACACTGGTTTGTTGATATTTGTGCACAAAGCACTGTATTGCATCACATTAAACATTGTTACATTGTTTCAATTTTTTCAAAATTCATGTGAATACCAGTGAAAAAGAACCAATGGTAGTGTTGAGATCTTGCCTGTCTTTGTTATTTATTTATTTTTAATTAGGCACACTAAAAAGAATCCAAAGTCGGCTTGCTTTGTAATAAAAATAATTGTTGTCTTTGATGTCCTGGTGGTAAGTTCAAACTATGAGTTTACTTCTCACTGCCAGTAGTGTTTATTCACCACCTATTTGCTTGACATCTGTAGTTATAATTAATACGATCGGGCATTTATGTTTGCAGAGTAAATAGTGTACACAGCAATAACTTACTTTAATAATACTTCTATTAACCCACATTAGCGAAAAGATTGTCACGTGCACTATAGTGAATTTATTTTTAAATAATGATTTTTAGTTGCAAGATACCGTCATATAGTTGACCTGGATATAATTAAAGCATGGTTATTTGGCACCTAACACTGTGTCATGCATGATAAGTGGAAGTCATCAAGCAATCGGTTCATTATTTCCCTCTAGTTCATGATTTTGTAGTTGGAAAATTGTACATATATCCAGTATAAAAACTGCATACCTAGCCAGCTTCATAACTTGGAAAATATGTATAGATTTTATGAACATGAGGAATAACTGCACTGGTACACTCAACACAGGCACTGGATCATGTCCTTTTGTGTGGACTTGCCAATGGCTAATAACTTTGAAACTGTTAATTCCACCACCAACACATGTTGTAACTGGAAGACACAAACACACTTTTATTGCTGTGACATTGGCATATATGTCAGGCCATACCCCAAGGGAGATCACTTGGAATAGTAGGGTTATGCAGTGGCATACCATTGACCACCTAGTTCTAGTTATTAAAATTTTATTTCTCTTTCTCAATTTCCCAGGCTCCTCCAAATCTTGTTACTGCAGAACAAAGGCATGTAGCTGAGGGTATAATTCTGGAGTTCAGGAAAACTAAACAACCATACAGCATATGCAAATACATCTTGGGTAAGAAAGCGCTGATTGATAGTTTTGTTATTTAGTGTTGTTACTTCTTGATAGCACACTTATTCTTCTCATTATAATATTTTTATTATACGACCATTGACTTAAATATCAGTGAATGAAATAATAATTGCTTTTCACTCATTTGGATTTAATGTACTAATGAAAGGTATTATTTTCCTGGAATTTTTGTGGATTTTTTTTTTTTTATAAGGAATGTGTATTACTGCATGTGGCAAATTCAATATTAGTTGGAAGTTGTCTAGGTAAATATGGTTCCATTGCTTGACAATAAGGAACACCTTTCTTGTTGGTTGTTTTCATTTGCAGATAAAGAATTATGTTTGGTTGCATGTTTCCTGTGTTTGTCTGTCTCTTTCTTTTTTTGAAACCATGTTAGTCTTTTTATCTTGTACATATTCTGCCATTGGTGATAAGTATGAACTGTACTAGCACCAGTAATTCCTTTAATTTCTATAAATTCTGGGAAAGTTCACTTAACTATGGCAGATCAAGATTGGCAGTCCTTGAAAAATCCATGATTTTGATAATAAGGTTATTTTCCTTGAAATGTTTCTGCATTTGTTTGAATCTTTTGTCTTTTCAATCACAAGTTTTGGATTACAGGTAACACATTTTTTTTATACCAGTTTGAAAGAGTTTTTTTGTTTGCTTTGAAAAACTGTTCCTTGTCTAAGAAATCAGTTGTACAATTAAAAATTATTACAGATTTTGGAAATATGGTTTTCAGAAAATTGAAGGGTCCAATTATTTAGATAATAACTTCTCTCTCGATCTAGAGAGAGAGAGAGAGAGAGAGAGAGAGAGAGAGAGAGAGAGAGAAAGAGTTTTAAATAATTTAGAAAAGCACATTTCAGAATGGAAAGTGCTATACCTGGATTTTATAGAAGAATACGTGATAATAGTGGGCAGAATTAATATTTAATACTAATAATAGTATCATACAGTACCTGTATCTCTAACATGCATGATAATATTATTTGTATTAAATATTCTGCATGCTATTGTCGTGCATTATTCGAAAGAATCCAGGAATTGCACTATCCGTTCTGCTGGTGTATCGGTGAATTTATAATTCTATAATTTTATATACCTTGCTTTATTTCATAAAATCAGGAATGACTGTTTAGATAGATGAGAATTAATTACTACGTAGTCAGGCGAGTGTATCTGCTACACACAAATGCAAATAGCACCAATTAAATAGCACCATTTTTTGGTGATGTGTACTTAGTTGTGAGGAAATATGGGCTCATGTGTTCAGGCAAGACAATGGGTGCTGTTTACTCATGGACATGGGTTCATATCTCTATAGAGTATGAATTAAATTTTTTTTAACCTTTATGATAGTATTATATGTGCATACTAAGTGTATTGGTACTTACATATCCATTAAGGGGCCCCGAGTGGTCTAAAGCGAACTCCGTTACGGATCACTGCCATCTCGCCTCTGTCTGTTTGGGTCTCAGATTCGGCTAATGTGGCTATGTGAGAAAGCTTGCCAGTAACTTCTCATGGGTCAAGGGTTCTTTCGGGGTTCTTCCTCCACCATTAATTCTGGCCGCCATGTATAACCTATGTGTGCTGAAAAATGGTGGTAAACCCTACAGTAAGAACAACAACATATCCATTAGGGTATTTACAACAAGATCAGTTTTCTTCAGGGTTCAAAGTTTTCAGTATGTAATAGAGTAATACGTTCTGATAATGATCTCTTTTTTTCTTTTTCAAGGTTTTTCTTTATTCAGAAATTAAGCACAATGTTTGAGTCTGTCCAGTTTTTTATATTTTAGGAATCTGGAATTGTTTTTTTAATCATTTTGGTTTGTGTTATTCTCAGCACACTGGATCATTGTTTTACATTCAGTTTATGTAGCTTATATAGTAGGGTGGCCCTTAAACATAGAAAAAACATTTTTTTTTATTTCTCTAGCATCTGAACCCTCAGAGTGGTTCCATTTATTGTAGAAACAGATGAGAAAAAATATTATGAAAAAATATTAATATTTAGGGGTGGCTCAAGCACGTCAAAGTTTACCATTAGAGTCTGAAAATCGTCATTTGGTCATTAAAACGAACGACACAGAGTTTACTGTTTGTCAATCTATGTTGACTTTTTTGCATCTGGAAATTGTTTCCGGTTCTGCTCTATTACGTGGAGAGCATACTGCAGCTGGTCTTCACATCTAAAGCGCCCTGACTGGACTGCATCTTGAATGAGGGCAACGCTCTGTCCTGCGTGGTCATTTGTAACCGAAAGCGTCTTGACCATTGCCTCAGCAGCTTTGAAGTCATCTCTACTGTTCCATGACTTGGGATCTTCAGCTAAGAATCCAGAAGGCAAGCCCAGAAATGTAAATAGTTTTCTGCTGGACTTTGTGACAAAATCTACGAGTGTCTTCTATTGCACGGCTGCCATGTCAATGCGTGCCCATTTTGGTGGATCCAGTTCTCCATCCTTTTCTTCCGACCCTCTGACAAGTGCTTGCTTTGTGGCAATATCTAGTTCTGGATCAAAGAGGCTGAGCAGTATTAAATCTTCCGAGAGGTACCACAGATGCCCAGCCATCTTACGTGACGTTTCGATACTGATGGCACGATCTGGATATGAATGGAGCAGCTGCAGGAGTTGGAGGTCATTTCTGGTTGCAGTAGGAGCAACAGGTGCCTGGTACCAAAACTTGATATAAATCTTTGCAAGAAATATGTTCAAACGTAGAAGCCATTGAGATTATCGGGTTGTCAGCTTGAACTGGGACCGGAAAAGCCATAGCTTGATGCTGTAGATGGCTTTTGCCATCCAGTGTGCTTGATGCAATGGACCAGGGCTTCTGAACGTCATCTTGTCCGAAGACTTTTTCAAGAAGACGAGCATTAGTTGCAACAGCTCACGATAGTCATCTCTAGATTGATTATCTTCAAGTTGTCGTTCACAGAATGCAATGACTTCGACTTGAACATCTGCAAGCTCGGTAGATGCATAATCATCTGAAAAGGCGTCACTAAATCTGTCTTGGTCTTTGCTTGACCACTGTTGTTTAAAACGCTTGAATATGAGAATTTCTGGTGCCTTGCTGGGTCCCATACAGATTCCAAATGCAGCACCCAGGACCAGTTCCATTATATGATGCCGACAAGCAAAGTGCAGAAGAGACCGTCCCAGTAACTGCTCGAGAATGATGCAAGCACCTGACAGTCTGCCAGTATTGGAGCTCGTGGTGTCGAAGCACATGCCCTGAACCAAACTGGTAAGTTTCCATTCACATATGGCATTGTAAACTGCCTCTGCCTCAGCTTTGCCAGTTCCTGCAGGTATCTTTGGAATTTGTAAAAGCTTCTTCTCCCCCATTGTCGAAACCAGAATTGGTAGCCTGTTCACCTTTTCTATACCAGTTAAGTTAGGCATTAGCTTGCCATCCCAATAGACAGTTAAAGATGTGGTTCTTTTGAATGCTTCCTTAATGCCAGCAGCTGCTGCTTTACGGTGTTTTTGGCGTTCACGATGTATGGTCATCCTGTTTAGAGCAAGCTGCTCTGGGTCTTGTCCGATAGCCCTCATTGATTCAAAAATGACCATCATGGCAGCCCTGTCACTCAACAGATTTCTATCGAGCATTGCTGCCAGAGGAGCTGATATTACCTGCTTTTTACCTCGTTTTCGTGGTGGAGGAGCAGCCGCACTTGTGCTGGGGATTGGATCTTGGTCGTCAGACTCAGATGATGTTTCCATGTCCGACTTATTGCTACTGCTGTCCAGCTCAACCACTTGGGACAACAACTCCTTTTCAAGTTCAGAACGTTTTCGTCTTCTTTGCAATGTCTCCACTTTTTCCTTCTGCAGTTCTTGTCGTTTGAGCAGCACATTGTCCACACCCGCCATGCATCCAGGCCGTCCTTTCTTCCGCTGACATTCCAGGAATAATGTGTCCTCTTCATTCTCTATGAGTTGCATTGCTTCAGCGTGTGCAATATCAAACAGTTCTTTGATCATTTCTGTAAACATGACTTCATTTGCTTGCTGAGTCTGTGTCTTACAGTTCTTGTTCTTCTTCAGACCTTTCCACTGGTAGAATAGTTCTTCAAGTTTTTTTTTATTGAATCTTGTCGATGCTTGACTGGAATTCTTGCACGGAACCAAAAATCTTCCACTCATATTATGCTGTTGTTTGCTGCTGTTCGGATTTCCTCTTTAAGAACATTGTGACGATGCAAGAAATAGCTGAGAACTTGCTCTGCTGAGGGCAGTTTACTACCTTCTATCCCATCTGCACTGGTAACAAGATAATCTTGTGAGCGTGTTGTCACTTTTGTGGCTGCTGTCACTGCTGCTGCCATTGTTAACAGGTGTGTATCAACCAAACCGGAACAATTATACTCTATTTAACAGTCCACAGTCCAGAGTTCACAAAATTCCCACTTTAACCTTTCAAGTCCAACAACTGTTGCAAAAGCTTCCAGAATTGCAGATTTGTTACTTTTTTAACTGAAAATTTAACAGTCAACACTCAACATCTGAATTTCCTGAAAACATAAAAGTAAACAACTGAACAATAAAACTTGTAAAATTGCAAAGAATATTTAATAATAACAAGTCATTAGTCAATAAATAAGTAAGTAAGGAAAAATTTTTAAATTTATACTGTGGTTCTACATTCTATAATCTATATTACAAACAGTACAATATGGACATTATGAACGTGATTACCACAAATTTCAGTGTCATTGAGCTACCTCTAAACCTTGTTCAATTTTGCAGATTTTTTGCATACTGTGCTTTTTTATCTTTTAGAACAAAATGAGAGGTTCAGAAATATATAATTCAAAACTTGATTTCTAAGGGCCACCCTATTGTATAGAGATGCTATCCATGCACTATTTTCTTTTTTCAGAAAACAGCAAAACAGATTATGTACTGTTCCAAGCTGCGGCAGCAGTTAAAGAGGGTGTGGTTCGAGAGTGGTCATTACTGAGCGGAGATGACATTGAATCCTTGCGGTCTTTTCTTTTGCGTTTTATTACACAGCATATCAGGTAATGGATATTAATTACATGCAGCCACGAGTAGCACCATTTTGTAAAAACTCAGAAAAACTACGTTATCTGAATATTTCTTGTAATGTGTGATGTCTACTGTGTACAGTTGGTAAGATACCCATTTTTGACTTACAAGCCTGGCATGGATTTATGGAGATTATGGTTCCAAAAGTCCATTTTTTTATTTTCCTATGCAGACATTGGCTACTTGCTTAAAATTTAATTTGCCCAACAATGTTTGGTAGTTGGCTTTGTGATTTGTCATTCTTTCTGGACGTCAAAACCTGTATCGTCTAGGTTTCTGTATGCTACATTTATTTGTTAAGATTAACGGGCATTTATAATATTTTGATATGAAATACACTTCTTTGTCAATGGCTGTGCTTTAATTTTGGAAAGCAATTTTAATCTGTTCAGGTACCAGAATATATGATTGTGGAAATCCCATCTTATTTATTGCTTATGAATCTGATGTACATTTTAACATCCATTAAATTATGGAGGAGTAAGTTAGATGTGAATCAATTTATGGTTGGTATTTGAATTGGGACACAAATGTTTTAAGGCAGTCTTACAGATTAAACATTCATCCAATGAGAAAAAAGTAGTGATAACTTTTGTCTTTTATTTCATCTTTAGCACTGACCATGGGGTGATTATAGATATGGAGCTTGTCATAGTGGTACATTTAATGAATATTTGTCATGTTTACAAAAATTTCAAAGAATAGATATACAATCAATGGCAGTTCCAGGCAACGCTTTGATAAATAAATACCAGTTAAAATGTTTTGTTAAGTTAAAATAGTGTTATAATTCTATCTTTCAGTTTGGTTTCAGTGTAATGATTGTAAATGAAATATGCACACGAATGTGAAAAGTGTCTATAATCTAGCTATGTCCACAAATGTTTCTTTGAGAACCTAATTAAGTACTGACAGTTTTGTGATCTCTGACTTGCGGGAGCATTTGTTATATTATTAATTAAGAGCAGATGAAGCATGCAGATCTGACCTGTGTGGTAGTGGTCACAATCGTGTGTCTGGTCAACCCATTTAAATTGGTCAGTCGAACACTCTTATTAAACTTATTAGGTAAGTAATATACTTAAACCACCTTAAATTAGCATACTCACTCACACAGAGATAGCAGGACAACCAAGCAAAATAAGTACTTGGTGAATGAAAAGCTTTGTTTCATGGATACATGTCTTTATGGAGAAGCAAGTTTATGAATTTGCAATGAACTACAAATTCCTGAATCAGCACTTCCTCAGCATTGAAAAGTTTCACTGTTACTTGCAGTGAAATAATGCCATCAGTATTTTTCTATTAGAACAATTTTGACATTTACTTTTTTTCATGAAATAAATGTCTCTAGCTTTTGGAAAAAAAGGAATCTTGTTTTGCTGTGAATCATCAGCAACAACTAAAAACAGTGACAGCACATTGTCTTCATGTGATTGTGGTTGAATTCGTTTAGAAAATGTTTCAGAGGTTAGGTATCTTGAAAATAAAGGTAATTTATACAAAATTGAACAACTTCATTAGAAAAACTATTGGCAATTATTCCTGATGTATTTTTAAAAAATGAGCTTTATGATAATAAACTACCTTGTTAACCATCACACCTGGTTTTCTCAATGTCACTAGGGGACTGTGTCCTGTTTTAACTTTTTGTTTAGGTCTCTCAGTAATTCACACCCCTGCTTTATCGTGCAGTCCATGTTTCTGGACCCTGTTGTATGTGAGTTATTGAGAGAGGTGTCCATGTGAACATAAACAATAAGGTCTCTCTTGGCTACCTCATGTGTGACACTAGGCAGTAAGATGAAGGGCTCATTTAAGTTTTTCACAAGAAGCATATTGAAGTTTTGCATTTATGTTTAAAAGTAAAATGTGGGGAAATAATCACTGGTGAACCATTTAGGTAAGTGAAAAATTTGTATCTGACTTAAAAATAATTTGTCACATGCATTTATCTCCCTTCTGTTATAGTGGACAATTACAAATTTGACTATATGCTTTATGTGTAAACAACAGATTTTGTTAGAACTAATCTTTTAAATTCTGCTTATCTTGGCATATGCTTAAATAATACAACTTTTGCCCTGTGTTTGATGTATTTTATTTACCATTCATTGCAGTTCTTTTATTTCTTGCAGAGCAGCAGAGAGGGTGTATCGGACAACATTTTTAGACAAGTTTTCACTGAAATCACGCTTAAAATCAATGAAACCAATGACATCAGACCCAAAAGTCAATGACATCAGACCCAAAAGTCAATGACATCAGGTCCCAAATGTGTGTGTGAATCATGGATTAGGTCCAAAAAAAATTATGAAAAAATCAATGAAATTAATGAAATCAAAAACTTTTCAACTATTACATTTTTTGGGAAAAAGGGACTACAACATCGTTGTCACTCACCCTCTCTGCTGCTATGGGTTAACCGAATATTTGATCCAGTCCGATACGATATCGTGTTCGAGGGTCATGTAAATTTATTGTTACAAATCCGTGTGGGGTAGACTGAGCATGACTAAAGAAATTTCTAAATTGATTGAAGTCCATATCAGAACACCATGTCTGCCAAATATTTCGTAGCGTATGTGTATCAACGCCGTTGAATACAGCAAGCATATTACAGTTATCTCTAATCACTTTTGGAATCTGAGTGTAGCGTTGAGTGACATAAATCACATCCGTGTTTTTATGCCTGCCTCGAGAAAATATTCTAGCAGGATTTTTTTGATTATCTAACATGACATCGTCGTATACAACTAAATTGTTGATACTTCCATCGAGGTCATTCACGGATGGTGCCTTGTCAATATCGGTTATAAATTCAATAACATCCTCACCGGCAATCTCTGAAGCGTTTTCATTAAAATCTTTTAGCACTTCATAGCATCGTTGATCATCTACGCTAGGGGCAATTAAATACAACTTATCCCACTTCATCCATCTCATTATTAAATTGAGCAACAATTGCGTTTTACCGGATCCAGATGGCCCGATTATAATTGGGCGGATAGAGTTTGGTAGCGCTGCATGATGCTTCACTGGTTCTCTTGTTTTAGTCGCTGAAAAATCAATTATATTCATATCTCTATACATAAATTATGGATCTATATTGCGTGAAGTGTAAGGCGCGTACTGGTACAGATGACTTGACGACGATTACAACTAAAAATAACCGATCAGCTCTTTCTGGTAAATGCGTACAGTGTAGTACAAAGAAATTTAGATTTGTTTCTAAACCCAAGGAACCCAAGGAACCTTTAAAAAAAAACGAGGAGGTGATATCGCTGCCAAATTAGCAAAACTCCCTGGAACCCCATGGGCAAAATACCCCGGAGAAAAACACCTTCCAGGGTATAGTTATTGTGGACCGGGAACAAGACTTGATATCAGACTCAATGATCAAAATCAGCCCCGACCCGGTGAGGAACCAATAAACGCTATTGATAAGGCCTGTCACCTTCATGATGTATCTTATAAAAGCAGTAATCTGCAGCACAGGCATCTAGCAGATGTGAAATTAATTCATGCGTTAAATGCTATTTCTGATAAATCTTTCAAAGAAAAATTGGCTTCCTTTTTGATAAAATCGGCTATGAAAAGTAAATTGATGTTAGGTGCTGGTAATTAATAACAACATGGAATCTATTTATTATTCCCCAAGAGGATACTGGAGGGGTAAATCAGCAATCCATAAACTCGCTAGTGCTGCGAAAGTGAAAAAAACCACTGCGGCTCATTGGTTATCCAAACAGGCACTATGGCAAATTTATCTACCACCGCCTAAACAAATCAATTTCTCGCATTTTGATTTGACCGGACCCAATGAAGTTCATCAGGCTGATCTATTATTTCTGCCACATGATCGTGGTTACAAATATGCGTTAACTGTAGTTGATATTGCAAGTCGATACAAGGAAGCAGAACCGCTAAAAACAAAATCGGCCACTGAAGTCGCTTCTGCATTTGAAAGGATTTATCGACGAGGTCCTCTGCACTGGCCAAATCTGTTACAAGTTGACCCGGGCAAGGAATTTCAGGGTGCAGTGTTATCTACAATGAAATATCACAATGTCGCTATCAGACGAGGGCATACTGCACTGCATCGTGATCAGGCCATTGTAGAACGGTTTAATAAAACCCTTGCTGAGCGGTTATTTGGATATCAATATGCAAAAGAATTCATCCAAGAAAAAAGATCCCGTGAATGGGTGAAGAGATTACCAGGTGTAGTTACCGCACTGAATAACGAGATTACTAGAACCATCAACATGAAACCTATCAACGCGATTAAAAAGAAGTCGATACCTGAAAAACCACAAAAAGATTTCAAAGAACCAATTCTTGGTAGTAATGTCATTGTGAGGTACTTATACGAACCAGGAGAGCTAGAAGGGGATAGAAAAAGGGCTACTGATCCTATTTGGAGCGTCACTACGCATAAGATATCTAGTATAACACGATCTACGGGTAGACCTCCAATCTATAAACTGGATTCAACTGCCCCTCAACGGGGTTTTACTAGACAACAATTACAAGTGATACCCGAGGATACTCAATTGCCACCCCATGGGCTTAACTAGCACCCTTGCGTCTATTGCACTCAAGACAAGTCAACATCACATTATTTCTGACATGACCGAGATTGTTATTTTTTCTGTCTACGGTGAATTGGCGAGGATCCTTATCCGAATACTGCCAACGCATTATACAATTGCAACTCGCGCAGTGATTATTCTGTTGTTTCTTCAAAGTGATTATTAATTCAGCATCAATATCAAATTCTCGTTGTTTTTTTTTGTCCTGTTGTTTGTAACCGGATAGTTTTTTATCAATAATATCATCTATTGTGGTGTCATTATCATCACCAATGATTTCATCATCTCCACTGGCTTCGCCAACGACAATTCTTCGAAGTTGATTTATTTTTCGTACTCTAGACACTGCGAGATAGACTAAATTCGACCATTCTATGCGATTATCTACCATCCAAAGAGTTGTATCCGATATAGTCAATCCCTGTGAAGAATGTATCGTCGCTGCATAACCTAGCGTCCACGGGGATTTATTAGCACGCAATGCATCTTCAACAACATTGATATCAACCAGCACAATATCATTTAATACTAAATTCTGTTTTTCACTTTGTCCTGGAATATCAACTTCGATGTTCTGTTTTCGCGTATCCGATGGCCTATAACAAAGAGGCACTGGAAGTGTTGCAAATTTTTGTTTATGCAATTCAAATAACTTCATCTGAAGTGTGTCTCTGACTATTTTTCTACTTGCAATGATTAAATCATTTGGTCTCCACATTTCCCAGAACTCATTCATGGGAGTTTCCGAAATTATTTCACGGGCTATTTCACATTGGATTCTATCCGGTTGTAATCTAATTAGTTTCTTCAATTCTTTTAATTCATTATCAAGTGATCTGTGATCGGTATCAATTTCTTCATAATAGTCTACAAAACCCTTTAGCCATTCATGGGGGGATGCACCGACAAATGGTGGTGGTTGCCCGTGATCACCGCACATGACGACTTTTGTATTCTTCAATAACAACCACTCAAGAAATATTTTTAAGACATCTTCTGACACTGTGTCTATTTCATCCCAAATGATTATTTCAGGAATAAATTTCTCTCCCATGCGCTCAGGAGTCCATTTATCTCCCTTCCATCGGAAAAAGCTGTGATAAGTGCAAGCATTTACCCCTCTCTGTATCATTTCTCTTGCAAGTCTATGAGTTGGTGTTAGCACAATCATGTTAGAAACGCTAGCGTTTCCACGACGGAATAGCTCAATTGCCCGGGTTGTTTTTCCTGACCCGCCACAACCGTTTAAATAAACTGTTTTATACAGGCATATTGGATCAGAAATCGGTGGTGCATTAGAAAATTCTGAACACTGATTGCTTTCTAAGTAATTATTTTCAATGGTAACATCTGCTGATTGAATATAATCATGAATCATTTCTTTCTTAATTCTCCATGATCCCCATTTCTCGTTGCCAGTAGCCTTAAAATCAGCCATTTTGCTATTTATGTAAAATGAATCAGTAGCAACTCTAACTGCGGTGGTAGGAAATCTATTGATCATTGAAAACAGATTGATAGAAGCATAACCGAGCATAGAAGCTCTTAAGTGTGTGTACTGCGGATGGTATCCATCATTGTAGGTAACAATTGTACCCAATTTGGTTCCATCGGACATAAATGCGTCCTTACGATTGACATATAGGCCCTTATTCGTTAAATCCGCCATTACAAAATCGTATTCAGCGTTGTCTATAATCAATCGTGAAGAATATTTCGTATTATCATCTTTGCCACCTTGGGTAAATTTACCGATTATTCTTCGTCCAAGATTTTTTGCTTCATTGTTTCTGATTTCAAATAATTGTTGGGACCAATCCATGATTTGTTGTTCATTAAAATCAGGAAACAGTTTTCGCTCTTCGCTAATTATTTTTTCTAGATCAGGTTGTGGTAACCAGACTGATTTCTGTGCTCGATAGGATATAATTGCTTCACTGACAATTAATGATTTTAACATCTTACAATCAAGCATATACCGTAATAACACTATTGGCATCCAGTGTTTTTCAGACATGTGTTTACCAATCCAAAGATAACTACACGGATGAAGCCCTTCAGCCATTTCAAATGATACTACACAAGCGAATCCGGTTAAATCAAAATGTGGCAGTGGTCCATTAATAGCAACACGGGTCATTTCGTGTGTAGGGTGTCCAAATCATTTGAAATATTTCTCACACTCTCCATACCCAAGAAAACTTCCTGGATAACACGCAATCATATCAACTGAAATAACGGAATCAGAGGTGTATTTTGTGTTCCATAATCCGCCGTGGCTGTATTCAAGACAGGACAATTTGACATCTGATAAAAACTCACTTCGTGTTGGTTTCCACGCGTTTTTCTTTCTAGCAAAATGTGCTGCAATGGATGGTACTGTAAAACAGTTTGCTAATAATTGATCGTCTTCTTCTCCGTCCTCAGAAAACTCACTAGCTAGTTGTTTCATTTGATTCTGCAGTTCTTCAGTACGGTATTATTCTCCGTTGGGCCTTACAAACTGATCAAATCTGCATTCTTCGTCTGAATTACTATGAAATAGCCACGCTGACACAGGATCGTTTTTACTCAAATGGTAAATAGCATCAAATAATTTCTGCTCGGTAAAACATTCTTCAGGTCCCAACCCTGCTGGGGATAGATATTTTACGGTTCTATCCCGTGGAAATATTGTTACTGCAGATGACCACGCGTGCGCGTTATGATCAATAATTTCAATGGGGGTTCCTTTTGATTGATATTTCGATTCGTATAATACTTCACCGGTGATTGTTCTTACCGATATTGGAAATCTTAATGATGTTTCTAATTTGGCTATATCCTGAATTGTTGCTCCATGCTCTTTTACCGTGAACTCCCACTCGGTTATTTTTTTTCGTCTTAGATCAGTGAGTTTATTCCCCCGGGATGCATTTGTGAAGTGTTCTATTATTCGTGTTGCTACACAATTTAGCCCTGTCGAATATTTCATGGGTGCTAGTTTTGAAATATCAGGTTTTTCATTGAGCGGATAGATCCCGTAAACAACTGCTGTGACAGGATAAGATCTTTCGTAGTAGGGTTTATCAATTCCAGTCAAAATTCCCGGTTTGGAATCCTGATTCACGGTGACAGTTTTTTTGCCCTTGAGAATGGGTTCAAATTTATCCTTAATAATCCATTTGCCATTCTCACGGATAATGAATTTGATTCGGAAAAAATGACTTTTTTCCCCAACACGTGAAATGATCACTGCTGCCTTTTCATCATTCATGGTAGCGTCAACAACACCATCAATTCGAAATGTTGACCAACAATAGGATGCACCATCACGCTTGAATTCATTAAAACAGTCTCTGATGGGTTTATCAAGAATTTTATTCTTGGGTGTATTAGAAACTATATCAAGATTGAATTGAGCATCCTTCCATGATGATCTCATGTTTCCGTCTCTTGGACGTTTGTTACGTTTTTTGGGTCTATCGAGATTAAATCTAGGATTGATTTTTAATAATCTCTTAAACTCTTTCATGTTTCCGTCTATTGGGCGTTTTTGACGTTTTTTTGGTCTATCGAGATTTAATCTAGGATTGATTTTCAATAATCTCTTAAACTCTTTCATGTTTCCGTCTCTTGGACGTTTGTTACGTTTGTTTCCGTCTATTGGACGTTTTTTGGGTCTATCGAGATTAAATCTAGGATTGATTTTTAATAATCTCTTAAACTCTTTCATATTTCCGTCTATTGGACGTTTTTGACGTTTTTTTGGTCTATCGAGATTAAATCTAGGATTGATTTTCAATAATCTCTTGAACTCTCTATCAGCATTGAATTTAGCATTTTTCGAAGTCAATCTCTTGAACTCCTTCATGCTATATAAAAAACAAACATTTAAATGAAAGTTTTATGTATAATGAATCACTGCAAATGGCTCATGATGGGAAATGTAACCCCGTGTAACAAATCATGCAGAAAAAATGAATACTGTAGGTATCATATGCAAAGTTTTCGACGTGGAAGTCTTGGTCCGTTACCCTGTATTCGATGTGGAGTTGGGGTTAAGGGAAGATCACAATTGTGTATTGATTGTGGTGGTAAGCGATATAGGGAATTGAAGCGTTATTATGATAAAAGAATAAAAAATGGACAATCCATCAGAAATTATGACCCTGAAAAAGCCCTTGACCCTGACAACATCAAGGATAAAATCATAAGAACCCCGCAAGACTATATCGAAAGATTTTCCAGTGATGTAATTATTGAACCAAACACTGAATTAGACAAACAATAGAATAGTATATATGGACCAAGAATTCAGACCACATCCAGTGATTACAAAATATGAAGCATCCAGTGATGGTACTGTCAGAAACCGTAGACTAAAGAAACCGGTCGGTGTTGTGAATAATCAAGGGTATTTGAAGTTTACTGTTGGAAAGAAAAATTATCTCATTCATCGTTTCGTATTTGAATGTTTTAATGGATTGATCAAAGATGGTTTTGTTATTTATCACAAGGATTCTAATCCAAAGAATAATTCTGTATCCAATCTGCAGGCTATCACACTGAGTGAGAATTCCAAACGAGGAAGAGCTGGCACTTGCAAAACGATTTGGAAGAGACCTGTGACATCTTTGAATACAACAACTAATGAAGAAAAAATATTTCAATCATTATATGAAGCCGGTAAATTTTTCGATATTTGTGGACCGTCAGTACGAAAAGTTGCAGAGGGGGTTTATCGATCGGCTATTTCAAAAAAGACGGGGCAAAAAGTTCAATTTAGTTATGTCTAATGCGTCATAATTTCCAATTAGAGATATGTCATACTTATAGAATAATGAATTCTGAAAACATGAATAGCATCATAGTTGAAATAGCAAAATTGAAAAATCAGGATATCAAACTATCAGATGGATTAAATCCTGACCAAATTGTGTCTGATTTTCAGGATATTGAATACGGAGTTAGCACTAACAAGTATATGCTACCCAAGAAATATGCACTCATCAAAAAAATTCAGAATTCTATTAAAGACTCTCTTTCATTTTCCAGTGACATCAGTGTGTTCGTCCCGTTGTATACTATCGTAGAAGGAATACGAAAAGAATTAGGTAACGAATACGAATTGAAAAAAGAAGTCAACTCTAAAATTAGAAACCTACGAGCATTAATTCAAGAAAATGAACAATTTTGATTGCCCGACCATTGATTGCCCGACCATTTATCATTCCGACCCTCAAGAGATTTTCATTTTTTTAGCATTTTTGGATTGAAAATGTCAAAATCAGTGAATAAAAAATCTATGGACCTTTAATGGATGGTCAATGGAAAAGTGAGGAAAGTCACAGTATTATTAATTTTATATACAATTATGTGACTTTCCTCATCACTGATAGAAGCTGTTATAAGATGAAATAACACTTCCATGGTGGTATTAAAAATCATCCGACATGTAACAAAAGTGGAGCAACTCACAGTATTATTAATTTTATATACAATTATGTGACTTGCTCCATCAATGATAGAAGGTGTCTCACGATGAAATAACGCTTCCATGACTGTGTTAAAAATCATCCGACATGTCAAGTGTTTTGCAATTGAAAAATAGTTTCCGATTTCAAATAATGGTCAATGAGGCATTAACAACCCGATTGGCTCGTGAGCGACTAGATGCAATTAAGAAATTTATACCAATTCGGGACTCTGTAAGAATTAAACTGCAACAACGACAGAGTTTACAAACTGATTTTGCTCTGGGGTCTGAAGAATTGTTTAAACCAGTAACCACAGCAACGAAGGGGGTAGAGCGTGCTATACTGGGAGATGATCCTGACGGTAAGAGAAAGGAAGAGGGTCTTATTTCTGTACTCGAAAAAATAGCAGCGAAAACTGAACAAACTGAAAAAACTGATCCGAAAAAAACGACTGTTTCTCTGTTGAATAAATTTACTGATCATGCTAAAATATTAATAAAAAAACCTAGTTTATTGAAATCAAAGGATTATCAAGCCTTTGGTAATTTTGCTGCTCAAAGCTATAATTCAAAAAAAGATTTTTTAAAGGACGAGTATAAAAATGATAGAATATCAAGTAATGATTGGTTCGATTATTTGTATAAACTAAATAAAGGGATTGGTCGTTTGAATAAGGATGAGATAGGATACAAGGAATTTAAAAAGGGAATTAGTAATTATAAAAGAGAACAAATAGAAGAGCGACAACGAGAAATAGAAGAACGGCAAGAACTAAAACGTCAAACACCAACACGTAGACAAACAAGAAGACAAAAAAAACAACAACTACCACCTGATGATGATGATGATTTAGAAGAACGACGTCAAACACCAACACGGAGACAAAAAAAACAAGAAGAACCTAAAAAACAACAACTACCACGTGATGATGATGATGATGATGATACTCTTGATTATTTACAAACCACGGATACAGACAAACTAGATGAAGCAGCTGGCTATAGCGGAAGTGGATTAGGAAATCCAAGGATTGTAAACACTTGTCCTGATAGTGTTATCAATGATATATCACGATTAGATGTTCTTGTAGGAGGATTCCGAGCTGGAAATAACTCTCCAGAAATAATTAATGAAGCAGCTGATATCTGTAGACGGTTATTTGCCGGCGGTATCATGGATATCAAAACATATCGAGATTTCATTGACGAGTTAGCAAATGGGTATCATAGTGATTAAATAACAATTGAAAACACTATTGTTTTTATAATAATGATCATCCATTACAATCATGATAAACCAACCCTCGTCTATGTAGTTAATTCACGGTTTCCAGTTTATAGAGCATACTACGGAGATGGCCTCGGCAATACCATTTTAGGATTCTTTTCAAGAATGGCCCCCAAAGTGATGCCGTTAGCTAAACAATTATCAATGAAAGCCATTGATGTTATTCGTGATAAGGGTATTAGTACTGTTGGAGATCTTGCCGGGAAAGCGTTTTCAACTGCGAAGGATAAAATAACATCATTAGTGGGGCGAAAAAAGAAACCGTTACCGTCTACAGAAGAAATGCCTGCAAGTGTTAGTAAAATAATAAATAACGCAGTAGATGAAAAACTAGCGTCGATGGTAAATCAAGGGGACCAAAGCAATATTGCAAACATGATAGCAGGAAGTGGCCTTAAAAAACTACGTCGATGAAAATGGAAAAATCGTTTACGATTTCACTATTTAGACTCTGATAAATAGAATAAAATGTTCAAAAAATCATCTGATCCAGCATTTGATATAGACGCCCCAGTGCGTAAAGATGATTCTGTACGCGATTATCAATATTACGCCTATCATGCCATAGACTCAAATAGTCGAGCAAGAATTGATCTTCAAGTCCATGATACCAGTAAATACTTTTTACCCTGTGAAGCATTTATTGAAGTAGAAGGAGAAATTGTAACAGCTGCTGATACTCCTGCTGTACCAGCACCGTATCCAGCTGGTACTCAAGTCGGTTTTGTCAATAATGGTATTATGGCGCTATTTGAGAGTGCTAGATATCTCATTGATGGAAAAGAAATTGAGTCCATAGATCGTGATGTTGATGTGGCTACAACAATAATCGGGTTAGCGAGATATTCTGATGATTATACAAGATCAGCAGGACCTTCTATGATGTTTGCAAAAGATGGTAAGAATACCGCTGGTGGAAATCCATTTATTATAAGACGACCAAATGATCGTACTGCTCCTAACCCTGCTCCTGCTGGTATCGAGGATATGATTATAAACAACGATCCTAATTTCAATCTAGGAGCCGCAACACGAAACGCAATGTTGGGAGTAGGGCGTAAATCATTTTCATGTGCGATTCCACTGCATCATATTTTTGGATTCTGTAGAAACGTCAGAAAAGTTATCTACGGGGCGAAGCATACAGTATCGCTTGTACGAAAAAGTGATGATAACGACGCAATTTGGAGGATTCCAGCAAATGCTGCAAATCCAGATGCTGATGCTGGTAAAGTCAATTTAACAAAAATATCATTGTGGATGCCAGTGTTGACTCCAGCAATCACCGCAGAAGGACGATTACTATCATTTATGGACCAAGGAGGAAAGTCGTTGTTGAGTTGGCTAACCGTGAGTACAGATGTGAAACAATCAAATATCAACGGGTTATTCACTTGGAACCTAGCATCAAATCAGGGCGTTTCTGCGCCACGTCATATATTTATTGCGTTACAGGATAACACACGAGTTGGCAATTGACGTTTCAGTCATATGATATTTGATCAATTAGGTGTGAAAGACGTCTCACTGAGAATAAACGGCCAGCAGGAACCATCTGAGGATATACAACTTAATTACACAGAAAATCATATTGCACGAGTTTATCATCGTCTGTTGTCATTTATGGCACGCGATCAAAATGTGGATACTGGTTTGCAAATATCACAATTTGATTTTAAAAATCTGTATCCGATCTACTACTTCTCACTGGAACATCTCAATTTGACAAGACAGTCAGTTGTTGATATACACTTTAGAGCTAATGTGACTCGTGGTGCTATTGCTGATTATAGAGCGGTTGCTGTCATTCTCAGTGATAAATCAATGCTACTCGAAGGTGTTGGTGGAAGAATGAGAGTGGTAGATGCCCCAGTAGAAAATCTTTGAACGATTTTTCTCGATTTTTCATTGAATTAGAATCAATCAATTATATATAATGTCATATAGTGTTATTAGTGTTACGTTAACTCCTGGTCAAATCAAAAAATTGCAATCAGAATCGGCTAAAAAATGTGGAACCACAATCACGTTGAAACCCAGCCAAGTGACTGGTGGTGAAAATAAATTATCGCTGACAACTCGTCAGGTGAAACATTTCAATGATGCTTTCAAGGATAAAAAGGGAGTTCAGATTACTCTCTCTGCGGCTGCTATTAAAAATATGATGAAAACAGGCGGTATATTTCCATTGTTAGCTGCAATACCAGCATTGATTGCAGCAGCAGCCCCAGCGGTGGCTAAAGCAGCAGCGTTAGGAGCCGTTGGTACTGCAGCAGGAATGGCACTAAAAAAGGCAACTGGACAAGGATATAAAAAAAAGAGACGATCCGTTCAAGGATTGGGTCTAAGACTACCAGGAACCCCGTATTCATGGTACAGCGGAAAGGGTCTAAGACTACCAGGAACCCCGTATTCATGGTACAGCGGGAGATCCGTTCACGGATCAGGCCTGAGACTACCAGGAACGGTTTATTAATTGAGGAACCTATGGTTCCCAAATCTTCGATTGTTCCAATGTCCAATTTTGATTTAATGGATGCTGCTAAAAAACTAGTGATTAAAAATTTCAGAGGTGTTTTTATGAAAGATCAATTACCACATCAACCAAACAAAACTGAAACAGGTATTATTAATCTCGATAACAGCACCGGACCTGGAACTCACTGGGTTGCATACGCTATTGATCCACGTGGGATTGTCTATTTTGATTCATATGGATTAGCCCCACCAAAAGAGTTTATGCGGTATATAAAAACCCTTCCAATGAAGACTTGGTATTCTACGCTACCAACACAACAAATCAATGACCCACCAATATGCGGCAGTGAAGTATTAAATGTCCTTGATGCTATTTCTAACTCCTTGGGTAACCCAAGGGGAAAACCACCACACATTGTCGTAAATGACTACACCAGCAATCGCTTTTTAGAGAGAGAAAGAGTTTTACAATAACATGATTGATATTTGGGGAAGACCTCTGAAACCCAAACCCGATGACACTGCAACCGGTGATATAACAAAAAAAATTAAAGATGAAATCGCTGAGACGTTGAACTTAACAAGTGTTGACCCGAATGAAATAGTTGTATTTCAAGACAAACAGGGTAAATTGAAATCTAGTAATATTTCTCTGGATGATATTTTAGTTAAACAACAAAACGCAATCGAGGATACTATCGCGTTATTTTCCGATCAGGGTAAACTCAAACCGGGTGTACTTTTTTCGACGATTACAGATCGATTTAAAACTCTCAACGATTCTGCGTTAGAACTAGCAACACTTCAATCTAAAACCGAAGAACACATAAAACAGTTTACCGCATTTCGTAGAAATATCATTGATAAATTTATTGGAACTACATTCGATAAAATTGAAATAAAACTCCCTGATATTAAAAAATCCATCGATGAGACGAAAACTTCCATCGAAGGCATCAAAGGTGATCTTTCGAGGATGATAACAGCCATTGAAAAAACAAAAATTCCTCATGAGAAAACCAACAACGTAGTATACACAATCCAACACGGATCATTTGAGTGGACACCTACAAACAACACATTAGATATCACTGCAACCGTTAAGGGTATTTATCGATTAACACTAGTAACACCATCGTCTCAATTTAATATTTCATCGTCCAGTTCATCTGGGGTCAATAATACGATTTCAACGATCATCGACAAGAATACAACTGAAAAGTTCACAATCACATCTACTGATAAACATTTGGTTAGGGTCTCAACAACGTGGTATGTGGAATTCGTAGCGAATTTAAGTAAATCGTAATTGAAAACGATAGCATATTTAAAATAAAAATGATTTCATCATCGCAATATCGCTATGATCAGGTCAGAGAGTATCAAACTAGACTCAAAACCTTGTCTGAGGAGTATGAATTGAAAATTAAAAAATATCGCAGGAGAATTACCGCAATTGATGTTACTGTGTACGCTGTGAGTGGTGTAATCACCGGAGCCGGTATTATACTGTCTTCAGTGACAATGATGGCCCCGATAGCTGTTCCAATTTGCATTTCTGCGGCAACAACAATCGCTGGAATTATTTCAATAATCACAAAAAAAATATCCTCATGCAGCCAACGGAAACTACAAGACTACATAATTCAATTTCATGTTGTGTCTACTGCATACTCGCAATTATCCTCATTGATATCGTCATCTCTCGATGATACAATTATATCAGAGAGTGAGTTTTCAGCGATGGTAGATATATATGATTCTGCGATGTCAAAATTAGAAATACATCATGAATATAATAACAATGACAACACAGATGGAATTACTTCAACAAATAGTGGAGAACACAAGCCCAGTACAAACAAGCATGATCTCAATAACCTCAACGAATCCAGAATTCAGTGTCAATTTCCCCTCTCCAGTCCCAGTGATGGAGATAGCGCTAGCAAAATTACGAGTATACCACAGTTGGCCAAATATTAGGTCAAAATCATTTGGTGGTCAACAACCCAATAATTCACTGGTATTTGCAAATAAGAATAAACCCGACGGTACCCCAGACTGGAATGTTGTTTCCATACCAACCGAATCATATCAAATTGAACAAATCAATGATGAATTCGCGCGTAGAATAAAATCGATTACTGGAGTAGAGTCAAAAATAGCTATAACAGTTCATGTGCCGACACTATCATCTGCCATTGAAATAAGCACAGAAGGATACGTCATAGATATCTATCAGAGTTCTATTAGAACCGTACTAGGATGGCCTGAATTACCACCCGGTGGAAAAACCGTTAAATTACCAGAACCACAAAAAAACGATTATATCACAGACAGGATAAAATCTGATAATCCAATAAAAAGCTATAGATATTATGATAAGTCATATTTTTTCATTAGAGTAGAATATGATGAAAGAGCACGACTTATTCATCATCTTGCTAACCGGGATAAAATCACTGAAAATTTCACAGCTTTCAATAACGATATTTCGTTGTTGTTTATATCTCTTAGATCCTGCACTCTCACCCGAGATGAATTTATCAGTGTCGTAGAAACATGTAACAAAATCATCAATGACATGGAAACATTTCATTCACAAATTATTCAAGAAGTATTAGGTGACAGTAGTCCTAAAACAAGAGATTTATTTGCAATAGAATATAGGATCCGCATAGGAGATATTCCAACATTCAAACTTCCAGGATATAATATCTCAGAACTACAAAAATCTCTCGATGATGCCATCGATGAAGGTTTCAAAAAAATCCATGATACGTGGAAAAAAACACCATCACAACCACAAACAACTATCCTCAAACATAATAATGACCCAGACGGTGGTGGCAGGCATATTGCTCCGTTCAATGTGAATATTTCAACGGTGATTGCGCTCAATTTAGTATGTGATGTGATCGAAGGAAGCTATCAAATAAATTTAGAACGATCAAATCAAGCTCAGCAGGGATATATTCTTTATTCATTTGCACCAACAGCTCCTCCAGGGTTTTTAATAATTGAGTCCCCGGTGAATCCAGTCTATATGCGATGTCATAATAATTCATTAACCAGAATTAATTTCAAACTCACTGACCAGTCTAATAATCTGATTGATTTACAAGAGGAGGTTTTACAAATTAGTCTGTTTGTGAAATCCTAAGGATTTTCGTCCCCCAGACAAGGTCTGGAACACGATATCGTATCGGACTGGATCAAATATTCGGTTAACCCATAGCAGCAGAGAGGGTGAGTGACAACGATGTTGTAGTCCCTTTTTCCCAAAAAATGTAATAGTTGAAAAGTTTTTGATTTCATTAATTTCATTGATTTTTTCATAATTTTTTTTGGACCTAATCCATGATTCACACACACATTTGGGACCTGATGTCATTGACTTTTGGGTCTGATGTCATTGACTTTTGGGTCTGATGTCATTGGTTTCATTGATTTTAAGCGTGATTTCAGTGAAAACTTGTCTAAAAATGTTGTCCGATACACCCTCTCTGCTGCTTGCAGCAATATTATGCTTTATTGAAAGTAGTATTTACCAATGTCTTTCATTCAGTCTAGAACATTGTTTTGCAGTGGCTTAAAATAGACAGGCAGATTTTTCTTACAATTGTATTTTGGATTATAATATGTTAGGTGCAAAGATTTTATATGCCATTAAAATGAAAATTTGGAATACAGCTCATACTTGAATATATATTCATTAATTATTAGTGCACAAATTTCTAGTTGGTAGGAGTTCCTGCTTCCAGTTTCATGATCTCCAAAACCTGGTTGTGGATTTTCAGCTTCTAAACATTTTTTCATAATTTTCATACAAATGGTATCCATTTCCCAGATTCTAAAATCCTTGCATCCCTTTTACCTTAAGATCAAAGTCACAGTCATAGAAAACAATTATTTATTGTTTTCATTTGCTTATATTTCCTCAACCTTTGATCAAGTTTGTTTATGCGGTACTTTGTATGAATCATTATGGAGCAAAGAAAAATCATTCTGTATCTCAACATTATGTCCCTGCAGTCAATGCCACACATTTTCTAGCAATGCTTTGATCATGGGTTTGACATGCCACCTTTTTCTTGTAGTTTGCAGAGCTATGTGAGAGAGCAGATTTTACAATCTGTGGCTGTTATAATAAAGAGAGGAACACTAGACAGCAATGGAGCCAGTTTGGACGCTCTCTTCCAGGATGTTACACAGCTGATAAGTAGTGGAAACGTTACTATGGTAATAGTCATAGCCCTTTGTTATGTTATGAATATCTATGTCATGTATGTCCTGAAACTCTTGCTGTACTAGTTCCACACCTTCCCATGAAGTTTGGTGAAACTTAGCAGCAGCCAGCTGGTATATATCATTTTGGCATCATGCTCTTATATGGTCTTGAGACCTATGTCTCCTTTTAAATGCTGATATTATATTTGTGTTTGTGCAGCATTTGAGAAATTGTCTTGAAAATTTGGCAGACATTATCAGCATCAAGTGAATATATCTTTATCTTAAATTTCCACATTTATTATCCTGACTAAAGTGTTAGTAAACGGGCACACACATTTTTTTTAAACTCAGTAGTGAAATCGTTAGTTATATACATGCACCAAAAAGTTATGTGATGACATTATCTATTGCAACAATTACATACTGCCCCACCACATTTCCACAACTTTTTCTCAAAATATCTTCTTTCAGTTAAATAGAATTAAATGCTTTTTCAACCCAAAACTCTGTTGTAACTGTATATTTTGTAGTTTCTTGGCTGAATACTTGGAAAAATTAAAATTAATATATAAATTATTTTATTATCAACTGTAATTCCTGTAATTTTTCATACAGAACAAAATAATTATTCTTGCTTACTAACTCTTGTTGTAAAATGTTTAATACTTTGTGGTCTACATTGCAAAATGGATTTATTAAAGATGTGGTTTATGGATTTTTTTGTGAATTGTGAAGGTCAGTGACCTGTCATCGATGAAAAATAGTAGATATTGACAAGCAATCATGCATATCACTTGTTCTTTTTATTATCGTCGATGAAGATACATTAGAATAATGGATTGAAAAAAAAACATTGACTCTCATTCAAGAAAATAATTACCCTACCAGTCCAGAAAATAATTACTCTTCCAATCCAGAAAACAAGTACCCTTTCAGTCAGAAAAATAATTATCCTTTCAGTCAAGAAAAACAATTACCCTTTTAGAATGAGATCATCAAAGGCCATTTTGCATGAGTATAAATGGTGATTATTGTTTGAAAATGTATTAATCTACTGTTTAATTAATTTGAAAGAGATTATGACTGTTGTATGATATTTAATACATATTGTGCTCAGAATATTTTGAAGGTGACCAGGGGTCAAGCTAGACTTCAGTTTTAGGGGGAAGTGACTTTTCTTTTGGATAGAATAGGGAGAAGTGAGTGCTCAATATGGAGGAGTATATACGAAGCAAGAAACAATACATATAATGCATTTAACATTGGATTTAAGCAATACATTCTTTTCTGTGTTGTCTTGGTCATATGACTAAAAGAGAATAGAAACTACATTATAACAAATTTTAACAATGTAACCGGATTATATTAATTTTTAATTATTGTAATTGCAAGTTAGTAAAATTTATTAATCAAAATCCATTAATCAATTTTTTTTATTGTATTTTTATTTACTTTCTAAAAGTTTACAATACTGGCACATTGAAAGATTTCTAAACAATGTCTTAAACAACCTGTTCCATGTACATGAGGGCAAATGCATACGTGTCCTAATTCATCCTAATTTCTATGTTGCACAGGGGCCTGTATCATTGCTTACAGTTTACATTTTGTACATGTACTATATAATAACTACTGTATTATTTTATACTAAATGTGTCACTGATAATTAAATTGTAAACAACAATATGAGCCCCTTTGTTGTGGATAAAACATTACCATGTGGTTGTGGATAAAACAATACCATAATATTGTGGATAAAACGATACTGGAACTATTCATGATTGGCACACTGAAATGCATAAAATTACAGGCATGGCACCTTTATTGTCTGTATATGAATTTAACCCTACTTTCCAATCAAATCAACACAGACATGTGAATGCATCTATTTTTAGAAGGATGGGGTTTTCTTAATGCAATCACTCACTCACCTCATCACAACAGTCCATTGATAGGATTGTAAATTATTGGTTGATTTATTTGTCTGCATGCTTATAGTAATTTTAGGCATTGTTTAATAGTATCTGCTTCGCTGTATTTTTTTGTATTTTCATGAATATGAGTCAAGTCAGTAAACAACTTTGACCTTAGAGCGCATCTCGTGAATTCCCCAACATAGCATTGCCGCTTGTGTTTCTGACCAACATAATTGCATTTTAATGTTAAATCTTAAATCACACAATACCTATGCTTTGCTTTCTTTGAATTGAATATTTTTCTGAATATATTTGCCCAATGATTTACGAAAACAGACAATCTAATAAACTTACTTCCCAGACAGCAATGTCTGCCATTATGGATTTCCCCATTACTGGTTCACTTAAAGTTTCAAACTAAGTTTGTGACATAAATGACAAAATAGTGTACAAGCAGCAGTTATAATATCCAGATCATTGATTCTGTTCTTAAAGCCCTAATTGCTATTTTAGATTATTGTTAAAGCTTTGAAACACAAGTTTTATGGGTATTTTTTGTCATGGGATAGCATGCGGAAATCAGGATTGATAGTTGGTAACTTAGTTGGGAAAAAGTTGATAGTCACTCAGCTTAGAAAACACGTGCCTGTGAAGGTGCAAAAGTTTGTTTGTCATTGTAACTGATATCAAAACAAGGTCTAACTACTGATGGCTTGATGAATACATTTCGCTAAAACACAACCCAAAAACTAACCTGGCTAAAGTGTGGGGACATCTCAAAATTTATGATCAATCAATATAACTCTTTTTAAAAAATCACTTGATAGTTGTTTTTGCTTTCCTAATAAAAGAAAGCAAAGTTTACATTTTTAGGCGACCCACATCACATTACCTTTGACAACATAAATTGAAAAATAATTATAGTATGAACTTAAACTAGCATCAGTAAAGTAAAAATATAAATTGTTTCATGGCATGATAATATTAATAATGACAAGGTGAATGACAACAGTTGAAGCAAAATGTTTTATAGTATATACAATGTGTAATGTATATGGTATTATAATAGTATAATGTATAATAGTATATACAATGAATAATGTAAGTAGTATTATAATAGTATAATGTATAATAGTATATAAAATGTAGAATGTATATAGTATTATAATAGTACAATGTATAATAGTATTTACAGTGTAGAATGTATATAGTATTATAATAGTACAATGTATAATAGTATTTACAGTGTAGAATGTATATAGTATTATAATAGTACAATGTATAATAGTATTTACAGTGTATAATGTATATTGTATTATAATAGTATAATGTATAATAGTATATACAATGCATAATGTATATAGTATTATAATAGTATAATGTATAATAGTATATACAGTGTATATAGTATTATAATAGTATAATATATAATAGTATTTACAATGAATAATGTATATAGTATTATAATAGTATAATGTATAATAGTGTATACTAACAATTTCTACAGTATTAGCAGCAGTAACGATATATTTTCTGTAACTTCTCTCTTGTGCCTCAGTTAAATACATACCCAACAATGAAATATAATTTTGTTTTTAATGAGATTTGATCAAACATATAAGACAATACATTAGTGATACATTTATTATTTATTAATACATTTGCAATTTGTAAGCCATTTGAAATGTGAACTTCTCTGCTTAATTATGTATAAAATGCCAAATAGAAGACTAAAGATAAATTTATGATGATTAAACATCAGAATAATTGTACTTTATTTTAATCTCCTTTTTTGGCATAAAATTTCCTGCTATTTTCTACCTTTATTGCATGTGCAATTCAAACTTTTTATACAAAATTTCAAAGGTTTTCTATATGCCAACAAAATTAATGCATTTTATTATTCTGAATTTTTGAAGTCAGATTAATTTTTAAAGTTTTATTAGTATTCCTATTTTAATGTTATTGTTGAAAGATTGTGTATTGCACCAAATGTATGAAAATATTTATACACTAACATTTGACCTAACCTCTCCCTATTTTCACATAAATGCACAGCTCTTTATGTTGCACACACACACACATGTACACACAATATAGACACATTCACAAGTGATTCATTGTATTTTTTTAAAATGTTGTCTCAGAACAAAGTACATGGCATTGATTCAATGAACAGCAGGAGCAACTAGCTTATTAAGAAATACTTGTGTCATATAAATGTTTTGTATTTAACACTTTTTATTTTTTTATTCACACACCAAAATAATACCATAATATTGTATGTGGTTTTTGACAGATTGATTTGTTTTTGATTCCTGAAATTTTATTTGACTCTGAACATTTAGGGTTTGACTCCCCAACAGTTGACCTGGGTGTCTCTGACTTCCCTTTCTGAATTTGAATTGCTAGCATTGAATATGATATTTCTAACAGAAGAATGATAATGTGTTACATTTCAGCAATTAGTTGCCTGTTCGATACTAATGGCATTATTGAATGAATACTCCTCCTCAAGTCGGACAAGCACTGTTGGCTTCACATGGGAGTTCCACATGAAATGCAAAAGAGCTTTTGAGGTAATTTACTTTATTCTTTTGCCTTCACATGCGAGTTCCATATGAAATACATAAGAGTTTTGAAGTAATTTACTTAATATTTCACTAGAACACAGTAATTGTAAGACATGGTACCGGGATGAAAGTGCTGTCAGCATGGTCAACAGATCTAAAATGTATGTTTTTCTATTGGTCATGTAGTTTGGTTTGTAGGGGGTAATTTTACCTAGTGATTATAATAATAATAATGACTTCATATAGTTCATAATCTCTAGAAGCTCCAAGCGCTTTACAACATTAGAAAACACCTATAAAAAACATATAATGATATGATTATAAAAAGAAAAACACACCATGAAATTAGAAGACATAAAACATGCTAAAAATATTTAAGGTACAAAACATGATTAGGTCTTTAAGTTTGTTCTTGCAGTCAAAATAGGTGAGTTTTAAGAGCACTCTTGAATGGGATCACTGTCTTCATGTGTAATTTCAATGGGCAGTTCATTCCACATTGCTGGGCCTTGGTATGTTTTCATAGTGAGAATAATGAGTGCATGATTGTCAGAAGAGGTATAAGTATCTTGTTTTTGTGTACACATGGGTGAGGTCAGATAGGTAGTTTGGACTGGAGTCTGTCAGTGAACCGTACCACAGGGAGCAAATTTTGTGTTTGATTCAGGATCTAATGGATAGCCAGTGTAGGGTACTGAGCAGCAGGGCGATGTGCTCAGATCGTGGTACTCTTAGTATGATCAAAGTAGCTGTGTTTTTTTAAGTTTCTGGAGTAGATATTGAGATGAACCAGTCAGAATTAAGTTACAATAGTCCAGTCTTGAAAGTACTAATGAACACACAAGTGTTTTAGTGACATCAGTTGAAAGATATTTGTGAATGGAGCTGAAGCGTCTCAGCTCAAGATATGCAGCCTTGCAAATGTTCATGACATGTTGGTGCAATGTGAGAGTACTATCCAGAGTAACACCTAGGTTTTGTACTGACTTTATGAATTTAATATTGTTGTTGTTGATATTTATTATATGAGGTAAAAGATGTGCACCTGTCTACACCTTGGATGGTAGCATCTACTTCAGTTGGGTGGCTATATTTGTATATTTGGATGTCATCTGCGTACAATTTGTGAGACACTGGATGATGATCTAAGACACTTGAGAGCGGCTGAGTGTGTAGAATAAAGAGAACATGCCCAAGAACAGAACCCTGTGTATCCCATTTGCGGACACAATTTATAATGAAAGCCAAATACATGCTTTAGATGGTGAAGGAATATATCATGGTCTGTCAAATGCTGCTGACAAATCAAGGAGGCTGAGGACTGCAATCTTTCCACTATAAAAGCAGAGAGAATGTCATTAACTACTTTCAGAAGAGTAGTTTCAGTACTGTGGCAAGGGTGATATGCATACTGTACATTGCTAAAAAGATTGTTTGAATTCAGATGAGATACAAGTTGGGTTAGAACAACTTTTTCAAAGATTTTTTAAATATGAATGGGAGATTAGAAACTGGGCATAGTTAAATAAATCGTTATGGTCGAGTGTTGGTTTCTTCAGCAGAGGCTTTACAATGGCAGTTTTGAAATGGGAATTCCCGGATGAGAGAGAGGTATTAATATCATCAGTTAGTAAGGCTGTATTGGATCTAAGCACTTATGCAGTGTGGCAGTGGAATGACTTGATAGAGTAACTTTTGGGTGTTAGATTTGCACACTTGGGCTCATCACCATGTTCTCATGTATTTAGCCATGTTTTTGTTAGCAAAAAGACATCTATATTCTGCTCATGGATAAAATTATTTCTGTGAACTTTGCCGGTGGTCCTACTGATTGGGCATTAAATAATGCAATACACAGTGGTATATCTTGGATAGTAGACACAAAGGTTGTTGATTTAATAGAGATTTGAATCAGGTTATCTAAATTAACTGCTGAATTTTTAAATTGTTGAGCTAGAAATGACGAAAGGGAGATAACTTGAATTCTTCCTGTTCTGCGTCGGCCAGCTTTGTAACGTTTATTTTTTCACTTATTTTTTGCATTTAAGTAATGTTGAATGTAGAGCACAATGTAGTGTGGAGAGCCAAGAAGTGGTCATTTAAAGCCATTACTGAGGATCCATCATAGCATAAATGGTACATGTATATTGTATTCACATGTATATAATATTCACTAAAACTATTGTTTTTTTGTTTGATCAAAGACTAGTATGTAACATTTCAAAAATAAAAATTTAACTTGTGTCATATTTTAATTATTTCTTGTTAGAACAGAAATTGATGTAGACTTCATTAATTAAACACATTCATTATAACTTGTTGGCACACTTC
Organism: Unio delphinus; assembly: GCA_029339505.1. Taxonomy (NCBI): domain Eukaryota; kingdom Metazoa; phylum Mollusca; class Bivalvia; order Unionida; family Unionidae; genus Unio; species Unio delphinus. Next base: position 11,834,502 of record JAQISU010000242.1, on the reverse strand, counting down.
TGTGAATTAAAAATTACTGTGGCAAAAACTCAGCACAGAGTGGTGGGTCACAAGCTAATCCAGTTTTTGACATATGAAATTTGACCCAAGTCCATAATGCTTAAAAAATGAAAGCGAACTTCAGAACTTTATGAAGTATTGAAATAATAATGTAAGTTCAGATAATTAAGTCTGTATATTATTCCTAGTGTCTAAAATATTTGATGCTAGAAACAAATTTCATTGGTGCATTTGTGTCCATTAAAAATAGGTTCCACAAAATGTTTTGTAAAACAACCTCCAATTTTATTATCAGTGGGATCAGTTTGTTCAGGGTACATTAAACTTTTATACCAAGAAATAATAATTTATATAGGAATTTGCTTTAACTTCTTAAAAGGACGTGGCTTTGCATTGATAACAAACTTTAATGATACATTAAACAAAATCAAAAGCTAGATGTAACTGGGCTTAGAAGTGTGCCAAGGCAAATGGGATTTACATTCAAGCCCTGGATGAAGTGATTTGAGGTTGATGTAATTGGGCTTAGAAGTGTGCCAAGGCAAATGGGATTTACATTCAAGCCCTGGATGAAGTGATTTGAGGTTGATGTAATTGGGCTTAGAAGTGTGCCAAGGGTAATGGGATTTACATTCCAAGCCCTGGATGAAGTGATTTGAGGTTGATGTAATTGGGCTTAGAAGTGTGTCAAGGGTAATGGGATTTACATTCACGCCCTGGATGAAGTGATTTGAAGTTGATGTAATTGGGCTTAGAAGTGTGCCAAGGGTAATGGGATTTACATTCAAGCCCTGGATGAAGTGATTTGAGGTTGATGTAATTGGGCTTTGAAGTGTGCCAAGGGTAATGGGATTTACATTCAAGCCCTGGATGAAGTGATTTGAAGTTGATGAGATTGGATGATGTGTAAATGTGAAAAATTCGATTTAGCTATCCATTGTAATGTATTTTTTTGTTTGTTTGTGATGTTGCAGTACAGTTTGTTTTGGAGGCATTATTCAGTCTCAGAATAAATCCAGTAGGTATCATGGTTACCAAATTCATTTAATGTTTTATTTTTTTGTGTCTGTGTACATTCTTTACAGGCAAATGATTTGAAGAGAGTTTTCCTTTTCTCCCTTCAAGTTTTACATGAGATTGAGAAACAAGCCAGTCCATTGCCAAGGGAGACAACTGCTGTTTTGAACCGTTTCCTTACTATTACAGAGACAGTACTATGTTGGGAGTTCACTCCTAAATCATATATCCTTTTGAAAAACAAAATATACCCTACTATACAACACATTAAAATTACTTAAGTGTTCAGTTTGTATAACTTGTAATTTTTTTATATATTAAAAATATTTTGCTGTTGTTATAAGTCTGTCTTTGTTTCAGATCATGTATTTACATTTAGAATCTTTATAACCTATAATACAGTTGAAACTCTACTCATAACTTCAGGGAAAGTATCTTCTTTTGGAAGCGAAAAAACAGATGTAAAAAAAAATAGATGGATTACAGTAAGAGGTCACAATTAATGAAATTTCTTGCTCTGTAATTGATATTTTGTTGCACTTCAATTTAAATAGCATTGAATAATTATGAAAAACCTCATCATTGCTGCAGTTGTAAAAATTTCCCAATTTTGAAGCCAAATAGTTCCTGTCTATAATAGATAACTCCGCAAAACAACAGGTGATTGACAGTTTTTAGAAATGCAATAACCACTCTTTGCATTATTAAATTTGTATAAAATTGTTAAAACATAGGATTTGGGACAAAATGACATAAAATCAAATGGTGTTAGAGGGTGAGAAATAAAATATTATGGAATATAAAATATTTATTCCTGGCAAATGATAATTCAATTCATGCTAGACTTATTGAAGCTTATTTTGTTATTATGACACTTTAAATGCAGTTATGGTAATGAAAATTATATATTGTAAGAAAATATGCTAAATGTTTGCAAATATTTTTTATTCAGTTACATTCTGACATTTTTCCAGGAACAGATTTCAGTAAATTAACATCTTATTTGTTATATTCTTAAAATATGATCCTTAACAATACAATTTTTTTCTAAAATTATTTTAATTTTTAATGATATGGGGCATGAAATGTGTAGATATTTTCTCTTAACTTACCTTTTCCAGAAATATTACAATTTATATATCTTTTTATTTTTGATATTTTCAGACAGAAATTTAGTTACATATTTATATGCTAAATTTGTTTTGTAAATTTAGTTACATATCTATATGCTAAATTTTGATTGTAAATGCCTTAACTAGCTCACTAGGTAAACGTCATGTTGGGTTGTTTGATTTGAATCAAAACATTACCTTGAAACCCATGGAGACCTGGAAAGACACTCTACTGGATGAAAACCTTATCCAGTTTATTTTCAAGGTAAGGCAAATGGAAATATGACTTCTCAAAATGCATTATGCATTTCTTAATGAATCTGGTGGAATATGAAAGAGAAATATGACTTCTCAAAATGTGTTATACATTTTTCAGTGAATCTGATGGAATATGATATATAAAAGGAATATAATATATAAGATGAACTGTGATGAAAACCAAAATAATAATAAAAAATGACTACATTATGTTCAAAAATCTAATTATTTTCTTCACATTTCTTTCTTAATTCTGACCATGAAATTGTACTCTGTATATATGCACACAGATGATTGAGGTTATGACTGTCATCTTTGAAATGGTGTTTTTCCTATGGAGCTGAAATATATAATTAGTTTGAAGTAAGGGAATTTAGCCATGATATTGAATTTTACCAAGTGTCCTCCCTTTAGACGTAAAATATATGTTAACTGAAGAAAAGGGGGTTTAAACATGTTATCATTATAAACAGATGACCTCCATAGAGTTGAAATATTGACATAATTAAAAAAAAAGGTGTTCAGACACATTTCGCTTTATTTGTAGGTTTTTTTTAACCATATTTTAATGAAGTATGTATGTAAGTTAACTAAAATAAGGGGGTTGAGAAGTCCTGTTTCTCCTTTGAATACGTTCCCCGATCACATTACTTTAGGGATATTAGCCTGCTACCTCGCGAATCCAGCCATACCAAAAGACGAAAATTCGTCTTTCCTGTCTATGTCATATAGACAAAGGGCAATAACTCTTGCCCCTTACCTCCCCTTGCCGCCCGCTAGGTGTCGCTTCTTTAGTTTTTTAGCTTCGCTTGTTGTGTGTTAACACGTACAATTAGACCTCCAATGAATCCAAGCCATCTTAGTGTAAATTCTGACCATCCGAAGTTAAATTTGGAATTACTGTGTTGGATAATCATTCCTCTACAGGTTGTATACATTATTTTACAATATTTTCCAATTTAAGCGACTTTGTCACCTTTTCTAGACTTCGGACCAGGTTGCAACGTGGTCAAAGCACGCTTATGGCGGTACTAGCATGTAATACATGTAGCACTCAATAATTTCGCTTATTCTGTATGTAACGTTTACGATATTAGTGACTAATAACGTGCTGCATTGATAATGTGTGCTTTATTTATCTTCTTTGACGTTTCAGTAGACTTCAAAAAAGTCTTTGAACGACCAATTTGCGACTTTAATGGCGGACTTCGTGTTGTAGTCACGAGTTCACGCAACACTTAATCATTTCGCTTCCTCCGTTAGTTACGGTTATGGAATAGCGACTTAATAGCGTACTGAATTGTTAATTTGTGCTTTGTTTATCTTCTTTTCCGTTTCAGTAGACTTCGTCTCTGAACGACCAGTTACGACTAGTAATGGCGGAATTTCGTGTTGTAGTCACGAGTTCACGCGACACTAAATCATTTCGCTTCATCCGTTAGTTACGGTTATGGTAATAGCGACTTAATAGCGTGTTGAATTGCTAAATGTGCTTTGTTTATCATCTTTTTCGTTTCAGTAGACTTCGTCTTGAACGACCTATTGCAACACGCTCACGGCGATAACTAGTGTGGTCATTAAGAGTTAACATGGCACGGAATAATTTGACTACTCCGTTAGTAACGGTTATAGTATTATCGAATTAATAATATGCTGAATTTTTTAATTTGTGCTTTGTTCTCTTCTTTTGCCGTTTCAGTAGCAAAGTCGACAACGAAGGCATGAATGGCAAAATGGGTGTTGGCAATGTGGAAATGGAGGAATTATGTTGACATGGTTTAGGCTGCCCAGTGGATGTAAATTTCACCGCAGGTCCGTGCATGGCTTTCGGGCATGGAGTCTAGGCTGGATCAATTGGATCCATTTTATTATGCACTTTCGCCGGCCGTCCAGCCGGCCGTCCAGCCGACACCGTCAGTTCAGCCGGCACTTCAGCAGGCAACAACCGGCACTAGCCGTCCATCCGGCACCGTCCGTTCAGCCCAAATGGCACCGGACGGCCAGCCGACCTTCCAGCTTGCATCAACAGGCACCGGCCATTCAGCCCAAATGGCACCGGCCGGCCAGCCGACCTTCCAGCCTGCATCAACAGGCACCGGCCGTCCACCCGGCAACGACCGTTCAGCCCAAATGGCATCGGTCGTCCAGCCGACCTTCCAGCCGGCATCAACCGGCACCGGCCGTCCATCCGGCAATGACCGTTCAGCCCAAATGGCATCGGTCGTCCAGCCGACCATCCAGCCGGCATCAACCTACACCAGCCGTCCATCCGGCAACGACCGTTCAGCCCAAATGGCACCGGTCATCCAGCCGACCTTCCAGCCGGCATCAACCTGCACCGGCCGTCCATCCGGCAACGACCGTTCAGCCCAAATGGCACCAGTTGTGCAGCCGACCTTCCAGCCGGCATCAACCTGCACCGGCCGTCCATCCGGCAATGACCGTTCAGCACAAATGGCACCGGTCTTCCAGCCGGCATCAACCTGCACCGGCTGTATATCGGATTTACGGAGATTATAGTGATGTACCCGTCAGTCAATCTGTACTACTGATTACATATCACTACCATGAGAGAGATGTTATAAATGTATCTCCGTCCAATCAGACCATTCGAGAGGCCGGTGCCGGTCATAGCCGGACCTTCGCCGACATTCCGGCCGACCATATACTAGACAAATCAGTCGGTATTGCCGGTGTAACCTCCCGTCACGTCAAATACGTGACAGTGTGATTTTAAAACAAGGGAGAATTAGTGACATTATCAGAGATGACGGAATTGAGTTATCTATGCCACTTGGTATGCGCTACCCAGATATGGTAGCTTTACCAGAACAGGACTTTCAGGCCGACCATTCGCCAGTTCAAACAGCCGTTAGTGCCGGCCGTCCATATGTTCACGGCTTCTCCACAAGGGAGATTTAGTGAAAGTGTCAATTATGACAGAATTGCGTCATCTAGGTCACCTGGTATGCTGTACAGATATGCAAGCTGTACCAGAACCAACATTCCCTCTGAGCGAATGGTAGATGGGCGCACAGTGCTGGCCGCACTACATAAGCATTATGTAATTATTATTACCTTCCAGCCGGCACCAACCGGCACCGGGCGTCCATCCGGCAATGACCGTTCAGCCCATATGGCACCGGTCATCCAGCCGACCTTCCAGCCGGCATTAACCGGCACCGGGTGTCGATCCGGCAATGACCGGTCGTCCAGCCAAGCTTCCAGCCGACACTTGCCGGCACTAACAGTCCATCCGGCTCCGGCCGTCCAGCCCAACAGGCACCGGTCGTCCAACCGTATGGAGATTTTAGTCATATACCAGTCCGTCCGACTGTACCACTGTACCAGAACTTGGACTTTTATGATACCGCAATCCGCACAAATCGGATTGACGATGATTCTAGTGATGTTTCCGTCTGTCAATCCGTACTACCGGTTACATATCACTACCATGACACAGATGTTGGCGATGAATCTCTCGATCCAACCCGACCATTCGAGCAGTCGGTGCCGGTCATAGCCGGCCCGTCGCAGACATTCAGGCCAAACATATGCCAATCAATTCATTCGGCATTGCCAGCCGTCCATAGGCTAACAGCTCATCCACAAGGGAGAGTGAATGCCGTTATCAGAGATGACGGAATCGAGTCATCTATGCCACCTGGTATGCATTACCCCGATCTGGATGCTTTACCAGAGCAAGATTATCCACATAGTGAGTGCGATGAATCGCAGGCAAATCAGCTGTATGCAGATCCAACTATGGAACAGACTGAGTTCAGCTTCAAAGCCGCAGTGGAGGAAATTTATAGGGTGTTGGCCCCTTCAGAATGCCCTCCACCTCCTGCTGCCATTACCGACTATAACGTTAGAGCGTCGGTCGATCTGGATGAGGGGGAAGAGACTCTATCCTTCCGCCTCCTTCCCCAGTCGACAAAAAATTAAGGAAATTAATGACCGTCTGTCGACACGTATAGGGAATCCAGGAAATGCTAAGGCGTTCTTTTCTGAAAGCCAAGTACCAGCGTCGTTTTCAGGTCGATGGTACAAAACTCACTCCGATGCGTTCAGTACTGAGGTCCTGGCTCGGGATAAAATATGGCAGCAGTCCATATGTCTGCGGCATTGTCTTATAAAGTGGACAAAAACTGTGTTCAATGCCACGTCCAAGCTGGTTCGAAATGTAGTCGCTACGTCTTCACTGTTAGACCTAGCCTCCCTAGCCATTTTCAGGATCGCTGAAAAATCTGGCAATGAACATGCTTGGGAATCGACGGCCCGGTTAGCTAGGGTTCTTAACAGGGCAGCTCACCATTCCATGGCCAATGCGCTGACTGCTTCTGCCAACCTAGACCTGATACGTCGTGACACATGTCTGAAGGGCACGTCGCTTAAACCCCATCATAAGCTGACTAGATATGACCGACGCATATTTCACGTCCCTAGTGGTTAGAGCGTCCGCAGCGGAAGCGGCAGGTCGTGTGTTCGATCCCTGACCGAGTCATACCAAAAACTTACACAATGATACTAACAGCTGCCTCGCTTGACGCTTAGATAATGTGACTGGGTGGGACATCATTCTACATGTCTGGGGCATGATGCCCCAGTGCTAGACATCACTATAAACTGCCTCACTGCAGACATCGTAGCGATATAACTGAAAGATGGTTAAAGCTACGTTAAAAGAAAAACGAGTAGCGGACATTTCTCCGTTGTGCTTGTCGGGACTTGGTTTATCAGTTCCATGTCATACCTTTTGGCCTAAATTTAAGCCCTTGGGCTAGTACCAAGGTTATGGATTACGTCGTCACCCTGTTCCGCTCGACTTCATCTATTGCGTCGGCAGTATATTTGGACGACATCCTCCAGAAACATCTGTCAAGTTCTACTCTGCTCAAAGGCAGAAACGATCTTATATAACTTTACATCATATAGACTTTCTCGTGAACTGGATAAAGTCTGATCTCTGTCCAATCCGGATTTTGGTCCATCTGGGTGTGGAGTTTCTCCCGATCTGAATCTGGTAAGGCTTCCTCGAGTTTGCGATAATCCAGATAATTGCACTCGTAGAGTCAGTTTCCGACAGGATGCGCATTTTAGCGAGAGAGTTGCAGATCTTCAGATTATTCAATGCGGCAACAGACTTGATCCCGCTCAGCCGTCCTTTTATGCGCCCTTTACAAAGGACGTTGCTAGCGTAATTGCGCCCTTTTCAAGTCCCTTCGATCCCAGAAAACAGTCATGCTCACGCCAGAGATACGATCATTCTTGAGTCAATGGCACAACCCCTGTAGGCTGTCCACAGGGATTACTCTGGAGATACCCCAAGCGGGGATAACGGTATGTTCCGCCACTAATACCTACGGTTGGAGTGCCCACCTGTTGCTGGACTTCGATACTGTCAGCGGCACGTAGGTGCCAGGGGCGAGCCCCTTTCCACATCAACCTTTCAGAAATAACGGCTGTCATCAATGCCTTTCATTTCGGGCAGGATCAACTCTTATTACAAACTGCCCTCATTATGTCAGACAACATTTTGGTGGTGCCTTGCCTCAAAACAAGGGGACACCAATCACCAGACCTGTGCAATCTGAACTGGCAGTTTCTACATTGGTTCGACAATCTCCACCTCAATGTACAATTCAGACACATTCTTGGCAGACTCAATGTCTTGGCTGACACTCTATCTAGTCATTCACACAGAATGGTCACTCCATCAATCGGACTTTCTTCCAATTGACACACTTTGGGGACGTCCGATGATTGATCTTTTGCAACAAGGTGGAATCGCAAGTTGTCCACCTTTCATCTCACAGGTTCCAGACCCAGAAGCTTGGGTCGTGGATGCTCGATCAATCAGCTGGGAAGGGTTGTGGTCATTCTCCTACCCTCCCACGGTATTGGTACTGAAATTAATCCAGAAGTTAAGGGGTCAGAACTGTCAGATGGTTCTGATTGCCCCTCTCAGATGGAACAACTGGGTCTCCGATCTACTCAATCTAGGCGATAGATCTACCCAGGAAGATTACAGTCAGCACAAGTATTCACAAGCAACCGCGGCCAGGGGTGTTCCACCCCTGTCCGGACCGTCTTTATGTTCAAGCTTGGCTCTTGTCCAGACAGCCTTGCAAGACAAACAATTTAAATCTTTGATTGCGGAGAGAATCTCGAGAACAAGAAGGCCCTCTACTCTGAAGGTTTACGAGGGCAAGTGGCATGTTTTCAGAGACTGGTACCATATCATTCACATTGTTCCTCTGAGTGTCACAATCCCTCAACTGGCCAACTTTTCTCTGGCTTTTCGAGGAGAAACAGCTGGCTCCAGTTATTCTCAAATGCTACCGCTCCATGATATCAGACACATTCCGCCATTCTGGTACATGTGCTATCAGCCATGACAAAGATTTGTCAGATCTTTTAGACATTTTAAAAATTCAATCGACTTATATCCCTCACCCTGTTTCCAAATGGAATCTGTCCTGGGTTTTAACATGACTCAATTCAGACAGTATTGAGTCTTTAACCCACGATTAGTTAAAGCTACTATCATACAAATTGGGTTTCTTGATAGTCTTAGCTTCAGCATGCAGGGTGAGCGAGTTACATGTCCTTTCTAGTGACCCGAACTCTCTTCCGTTCCGATCAGAGGGTTTGATGGTCCTCTTGACGCAGCCAGGCTTCGTAGTCCAAAATAGATTACCATACATTGGCGATCAACGAGTCGTCATTAGCTCGCTTTCTTTATAGATAAGTCAGGATCAACAGCCATGTAAGATCCTGTTTGTGCACTCTAGCACCATTTCAATGCATAGAGGTGAGTCAGGTCACATACAAGCACCTCTTTCTTCTGGTGATAGCTGGGATATGAGATATCACCATTCAAGCCCTTGCTTCATGGCTGTAGTGGGTTATACGCTCGGCGTACTCTGAGAATTCGCAAATCAGTCACCTTATAGAAGCTGTTGGCTGACATGCAGAGTCAACCTTCTACAGTTTTATCTTTAAGTTTGTACTCGCAGAGGCAAACCTTGATTCTAGTAGGTCCGGTGTTGGGCAGCCCAGACGCCCACCAGACCCATGTGCAACAATCAGCACAGCCTATTAGCTTCGCTGGATTTGCCAGATAAATTTTCGTAGGTAAGAAGATTTCAATAACTGTCTTCTTAACCGTATAAAGGGGTCACATATCACGTGACCCTGGGCTGTGTTGCTGATTGAAAATTAGGAGACTGGGTTATCATTAACATGGGGAATCCAACCATCATTCCCTAGAGGATACCCGGGGTGGAGGTCGGATGCTCCGCATTCCCTCCTCCTATTACTTATTCTCCTAAAGTAATGTGATCGGGGAACGTATTCAAAGGAGAAAGCAAATTTTGTAGTAAATTATGTTTCTCCGAGAATACTTACCCGATCACATTACTAAGAAACCCTCCCAACCACCCCGCCATGCGAGCATCCTCGTGTTTTATATACCGCTCAGCTTAAAAACTAAAGAAGCGACACCTAGCGGGTAGCAAGGGGAGGTAAGGGGCAAGAGTTATTGCCCTTTGTCTATATGACATAGACAGGAAAGACGAATTTTCGTCTTTTGGTATGGCTGGATTCGCGAGGTAGCAGGCTAATATCCCTAAAGTAATGTGATCGGGTAAGTATTCTCGGAGAAACATAATTTACTACAAAATTTGCTGTTTTCACAGTAGAGGTTAAGTATATAAGTAAATTGAAGAAATGTGAGTTCAGACACTGTCCTTTATGAGCATGTGTCCTTAGTGTTAAGATGTACATTACTGTGTTTGCACAATAATGGATTATGTATAGTACCAAATTGCTGTTCTTCTTCAAATATAATAACCTAAAACTTTGTGACAAAAAAGTTAGAAGTTGTCCATTTATATTGGTGGCAGTTAGATTGTAATTTGTCCTTGATAAAGGGATTGGTGCCAAATACAATGAATAAATAAATTACTACTTTGACTTGTGGAGAGTAGACTAGCGCAGTCTAGGGACAGAGACCTCACAATGGATACAAGTATTTTAGAAGTTTTCTAGAGTTCGTGACAAATACCATGTATCGATTATATTTTTCCAGTGGGTTGACCCTCATCCAGGCACCTGTTTGGTATCGTAGCTAGATTTATTATTGATGTTTTGAGAAAGAATAGGCATTACTTTTCTTAACACTGCGGACATCCAGGTGTTTTATGTTGTGACCAGTTTTTGGGCTATTTATTTTGTTTTCTTCACATTATTTGGATGCCAAGAGATTATTCTTCCCTGGAAATACTTGTGCTCTAAATTAATTCTTGGACAAGGACAGTTATAAAACATTTACACTTAAATAAAACTGGAATTTTAATAATTTCTGTGATTCTCCAAAGAACTGTTGACACATCAGTATGGCACTGACCACATCATAGTCATTGCCCTATGTTTAGAATTTCATCAGAAATCAAACTGACATTTTATTACTCAGACTTTTACTTTTTTTAATTATTGGGCTGATTTTTGATTTCTTTTGGATTTGATTTGTATAACCATAAGTTTTTTGTTCTGTTTGTACATTATTTCTAGGGAAATAACTTGTTTGTTAAATTTTACAAAGCTTGCTGTCTTCACTTTTTTCTTGTTGTGTTTTGTAAAAGCCTAAGTATGTAACAGTGTGTTAAATTTATGTGTTATGTAAGTATTGGAGGTAATAAATTCATATAGTAGGTACTCTTGAAATTGGTAAAAAGATTTGGGAAAAGTCTTGGAATTATATTTTTTAAAGATTGCAGGCAGGAGATTTGACACCACAATATTTATACAGTTAGGTTACTTACTCTCTAGCTCCTTGATCTTCATTACATATCTCTATGAGACTACTGCCTTGCAGATTTCAATTGTGAAAGTCTTTCACTTGCTGCTGTTTTGAGTTTTGCCCAGCTCCTCCTTCACCATCAACCTGGGCATAATTTCTGGCATCTATTGACTTATTGATTATAAAAAAATGAACTGGTGTTTAATTTCCTTCTAAAATCTTTAAAAGTTAATGTTCTTTTCAGCATATTTATATAAACAGTAACAGGACCTGAGTGTTAATGGGCTTATTTATCTTCTCAAACCTTGGTAAGAGGCTCTATAAGATCCATACTTCAGTTTTTCAAATTGTTGTCATCTGAGACAATGCAGCTTTGGATATAACAAAACCATACTCAGTACACATTTTATTCAAAATTTTCAGTGACACACAACATTTGATGTGGGATGTCATCAGTTCTGTGTTTGATTTCACAGTGACACACAGGATTTGGTGTGGGATGTCATCAGTTCTGTGTTTGATTTCACAGTGACACACAGGATTTGGTGTGGGATGTCATCAGTTCTGTGTTTGATTTCACAGTGACACACGGGATTTGGTGTGGGATGTCATCAGTTCTGTGTTTGATTTCATAGAGGTGGCTAACTTCCAAAAAGTTGAACACAGCTTATCATCTGTATTTCTCCACATAAAACGTTTTTTTTTTTTTTTTTGTTCATATATTTTGGCTGTCAGTGGCTCTCTTGTAATTGTTGTAATCAGGGCATGAATTGGGATGTCAGTGGCCCAATTAATTAAAAACTGTTGTAATCAGGGCATGAAAAGAAACCATAAAAGAAGTTTTAAGTCTGATTGGGATTGAGATAAAAGTTGTTTGTCAAAAGACAGTCTAATAAATTTTTTAGCTGCAGAGGGGCAAGAATATAAAGTGTTCGGATGTCGGAGAAGAAAAACACTTTTTTTACTACTAACTGTAAGTTTGTATCATTCTACAATCTAATTTTAGCTACACAAGAAGGCTCGTCACAATTCTGAGATGGCTCATCATTCAATGATGTGTTTATCCCAGCTTGCATCCCTGAATGGCCCCATTTTCCCAGATGACAAGGCCAGGACATCCTATCTACACTCCTACATCAGCTGCTTCCTGGAATTCCTAACAAGGTACAGACTTTATTTCCCTGTAGTGTGCTGACATGCAAGTGACAAATATAAACGACGTCTACATATCATGCCATAATGGTGTCAGTAGTGTAAAATATTTGCCATTTCCTTCCCACTCTTATTTTCAAACAATTTCTTTATAATGTTTCTGATTCAAAACAAACTCAAGACAATAAACACATTCCATTCTTTACAGTCATGGATCATTGGTTTATTTGTACATGATTCTTACGGTCTTTGAAGGTCTTCAACTGTTTGGGGAAAATGAGGTAGCATTTTCAAGGCCTTGAAAGTTTTGGAAAATCTAGCAGATTACTCTGAAGTTTTTAAAAGTCTTTGAAAATTGAAATCATCACAGACATTTTAATATCTTTTAAAAATCACAAATGAAATTGTCCAAGGTTGTTAGATTCAGATGTAGTTGAGTTTTCTTGGTTTCTTTCTTTTGAATAATTAAAGTTTTAATTTCATGATTAAATAATATGTATTATTTTGCATTCATTGTTTTCTCCTATAACATAACTTGTATACAAAATGTTAGTGGAAAAAGGTTTTGGAAATCTATATTTGTGGTCTTTGTAAGTTTGTGAAAAGTCTTTCAAATTATCATTCAGAATTCTTTATAAATCCTGTCCATTCAGAATTCTTTTTAAATCCTGTCCATTCAGAATTCTTTTTAAATCCTGTCCATTCAGAATTTTTTAAAATCCCGTCCATTCAGAATTTTTTTTAAATCCTGTCTATTCGGAATTCTTTTTAATTCCTGTCCATTCAGAATTCTTTTTAAATCCTGTCCATTCAGAATTCTTTTTAAATCCTGTCCATTCAGAATTCTTTTTAAATCCTGTCCATTCAGAATTCTTTTTAAATCCTGTCCATTCAGAACTCTTTTTAAATCCTGTCCATTCAGAATTCTTTTTAAATCCTGTCCATTCAGAATTCTTTTTAAATTCTGGCCATTCAGAATTCTTTTTATATCCTGTCCATTCAGAATTCTTTTTAATCCTGTCCATTCACTACTCTTTTTAAATCCTGTCCATTCAGAATTCTTTTTAAATCCTGTCCATTCAGAATTCTTTTTAAATTCTGTCCATTCAGAATTCTTTTTTAAATCCTGTCCATTCAGAATTCTTTTTAAATCCTGTCCATTCAGAATTCTATTTAAATCCTGTCCATTCAGAATTTTTTTAAAATCCTGTCCATTCAGAATTCTTTTTAAATCCTGTCTATTCAGAATTCTTTTTAATTCCTGTCCATTCACAATTCTTTTTAAATCCTGTCCATTCACAATTCTTTTTGATTCCTGTCCATTCATCAGCTCTTACACATTGAACATGCAGATCTTAAATTTTCCCTGGAAAGTAGTTGACTTTAAATCAAGTGTACACCTCTTTATCAAATCACATGCCCGTATAACTTGCAAACCCACTTATAACATAGGGCAATTTTTTCCTCCCTAGAAAATGTCCAAAGATGTGTCCACTATTGTTGAATATAAAGAAATCATAAATGAAGGTGATAATTAAAACCTTGTTAAATCGCTCATTTTATAGTCTAAAAAAACAGTAGTGCCCACAAAAATTATTCAGGATTATGAAATTTGTAACTTTTAATAAAAGCCATTTATTTTATGAAATTTGACCTGTTTACTATCATCTCTCACCCCCATTTTTTTCACCCATAAAACAAGTTTGGTTTGGGCAAAGTCTGTTTTTAGTACAATGTTTACTCCTGCTGTGGTGAGTGGTGTATGCTGTAAGATAAAGTGTTTGTCTTAAAACCTGGTTGGACAAGGTATTTCCTGGTAGTGCAAAGTAGCTGGACCAGGTACCTAACCATCTCTAGTTAAAATGTCAGTTATGCTTAATTTTGGTAATACTTTAATAAACAAATAAATCTCATCAAATAAAATGTCACATGTTTTAATTCGGTTTCAGTGTAAGAATAATAAATGGAATGCCAAGCCATACCATGTACATAATAGCTTAGTTTCACAGAAGGGGATTCTTGAGAATTGACTTCCAAAATTTATATTGAACTTAAACTAATAATTGACATTCAAAGGTTTGCTCAAGGATGAGAAGAAATTTTGCTATAAATTTAAATTTCACTATAACTTTCTAAAAAGTACAGTATCACTATTTTACTAATATAACAATTTCAAAACTTCTTGTTTCAGCAGTTTTGTTTATCTAAATAAATATCACTTTGTAACAAGCATAAAGTATTTTGTTTTTTTATGAATCTGTACTAACTAAATGTGTCCCAATCCACTTGCAAAAAGTCATGATGTAATGCATAATGTTTTCAGTGGTACACTTCATGTGTGTTGAAACCATTTGAGTAAGGTTCTAAACAATCTTTCAGAAATTTGATGAAATGAAAATGAAGGTAATATATTCAGTAAGGTGAAGAATTTTAAAAAAAAAACTGTTTATAGAAAACTTTCCCAGCACAAATATTAAACAGTCAGGTGGTCAGTGACTTGTTCAGATCCTCACCATCAGCTTCTTATTGTTGTTGTCTAATCCCTTTCTTGATTTTTCAGAAGGCTGTCAGTAACTGGTGCCCTGGCTAATGCTTTTTTGACCGCAGTATGTGGAGTTATTTAGGGAGATGTATTGACTCCCTTTCACCCTCAAGCTGTTTATTACAAAAAGTTAATAAATTCAAAACCAATAACTGTTTTTAAAAAATATTAGCAGTCAGGAATGATTGTTGTGGCCTTTTCACAGCTGGTTCTTGAACCTTTAAGCAGATTTGGGGAAAAATCTGGGTAAACTGACACACACTCTCGGCCCCGTTGTGAGTGGAAAATAATCTACAACTGACTGATTTGTATAGACCTGTAGGTGATGTAAATCTAAATTATGATCCAGTAACCTTTCTTAACAACATTATAATAAATGTCTGCCTATCAATGTACCGCCAGAATAGTGCTTTTATGAATGCAAGAATAATCACTTGTAATTTATGTTAGGATGAATGTTGTGGCATTTTTGCACTTTAGAGTTGTATGCCCTTGGTAGGACCATTTTAATTAACATCAGAACTCATTTACAAGTTTCACTTGCAAGGATAAATGTATCTATGTTTATCTCAAATAGTAATACTCTGAGGTTTTAAATATAGATTAAAAATATTTTCTCTTGTACTCACCAACTCTTGAACTTAATAAGCTCTATTAAATATATATCTTATTGAGGAATTGTGAATTTAATAACTTCCTTTCATGTTAAATTTTCAGCATGGATATTCAGGACTTTGAGTTTCTTGGGATAGCTAGTATCTTTCAAAATCTGATGATGATGTTCCCAGCCACTTGCCTGATGGACATTCCAAAGCCTGTACTGAAGAGATTTATAGAGCAGCTGACACGCCTCACATGTGTCATGGGCAGGGAGGCCTCCATGGAGGAAGAGGTGAGACGGCATCAGTGACTGTATTTTTATTGACAACTCTGCTATAAATCTGAATTTAATTTGCATGAGAGATATATAGAATCTATGTTGGGGTTTGGACCGAGACAATGAAATCCCAGCCTAGGGGTTATATTATTTGTCTCCCCATAAGACTTGTCTGAGTGGGAAGACATATAATGTAACCCTGCAGCTGGCATTTCATTGTCTCGGTCCAAACCCCAACGTGGATTATTTTTCTCACCCAATATTATCCTTTAAAGTACAAAGAACTTTAAAAGTGTGCACGTCGCAATGTTTACATGTGGCGCATTAATACAAATAAGCTAATGAGGGCTGTGGTGTGACCGTTGCATCCGAAGTACACAGTTCATACTCGTGAGCAAAGAAAAATAACAACATAAAACGTCACATAGTAATGAGGTATTATCACATTTAATAAATGGATGTTATATGAAATTTACAATAAATAGTTATAATTTATTAGAAAGAAACTGTTTCCTTTCATCATTTCCAATTCTGAGTACCCCACTCTCCTGTATTAAAGACCCTCGTCACCCTCCAAATATGTGGACCCCAGAGGATAACAATGTGCTAAAGTTTCAAGTTCACAGATTCTTTGAAAATTTATATTTCTGTCTTGGAAATGTGGCAAGTGATGCAGTGCAATTTGCTTATGGATTAGTGTGTTGAGGGATAAATGATTCCTTCTGGCTGGTAAGTGTATTATTTGTCAATAAATATTGCAGGTATATTCAGCTGGAGCACAACGGAGATGTTTAACAAAATTATAATAGAGCATGTTTGACATAACACATTTCTGGCTGTTGCTAAGTATTCCGTTTTTGTTTAGAAATTTGGGTTGCTATGAAGTGTATAGGTATATAGTCTTATGTGCATGGATCAATGTTTTCTGACAGTTCATTTCAAACACCATTGAGAATTTTATCCTATCTGTAGCACAGTAAATTTTCAGGTCAGCTTCATTAAATGTAGCTAACATTATATACAATGTTTCACGCGAAGTGTTTACAACTAATTCAGTTGCTTTAGCTACATTTAATGATCTGAAAATGTACTGAGCTAGTCCTGCATATAGGATAAACTTGACCATGCTAGTTTGAACAAACTAACATAATATCAAAACCTCGAAATAGTATGCGTGTGTGTATTTGTCTGTATCAAAATGTTATTGTTTTGGTGTGTTTTTAAGACAGATTGACCTTAAGTAGCTATGTTTTGGTTATATATTATTTGTTGTTGTTGTTGCTGTTGTTGATGTTTTATTTGAGAACAACTATGGCACAGCAGAGACAAGAAGGGTTTCTTTTGTTAAAAGTAGTTCTCAACGCGTGGACACCATGACTGAGATGATTGGTCTGAGATGACTAGACTGAGATAAGAAAAGTAAGGTTAGCAAAACAGCTCTGTCACTTGGGGGAGAAAAGCATTAGAACTGTGCAGTTGTAAAAAAAATGGCAAGAATGCAATATTTTTCACTTAACCTAGAATTGCCTTCAGTTTTGTGTTGAGAGAGGATATAGAAGTAGATTTTTAGTTGGATTTGAATACAGATGTAAGAGTTGAAATTCTCAATGTTTTTGACTGTGTTCCTGAAAATAGGTGAGTGTGTTTGACATTTCATGACTGTGTTATGTTCTTGTATTTGCTTTGCAATATTGGCATAAATGTTTTCACACTTGGTTAAATCAAATGCAACCTGTCTGATATTTAAAAGAGAGTTTCTTAGTCAGAATTTCTTGTTTTTGCTTTGTTACTTTTTGTCATTATCAATTTGACATTTAGTCATTCATATCAGATTATGTTCATGCATCCACACATTCATTGATCACAAAATAATGTTTATATAATAGCTGACACACTTCTCAGACCTTTTATGTTAAGGCTTACTAAAATGTCCTTTAAATTACAGACTTGTTGAACTATAGCAGAATATACCAAAAATACAAATACTACAGTCAGGTCCAGATATTATCTTGTCGAGGTTTGGCCTGGATCCAGGTTTTTAACTCTTTTGGTAATTGACCTTGATGAACTTTACAGGAGGTACATCAGATGTTTTAATCTACCCATGCTCATGTAAACTGCCTGCATATTCAAAATTTTGCATTGTCTAGAAATGTTGTCCTGCAAACAGTTATCATTTATATACAGGGTCATAAGTTTAAAAACACTTCAAGCATTTTTAAAACTGAATGATGGGTATATTCCATGTTGGAAGATACATTGTTCTCACAATTCATTTCAGTTTTAGGTTTTGTTTGTTTTTTGCTAGCAACTAAATTCAAACTGAAACAACACTCTTGCAAAAATTAATCTGCACCAGCAGCACTTTGACTTGAAGCATGTATAAATGAGAAACAGTCCTTCTTTGAGCTCATGTAACATTATCCGTGTGTGAATTTATAGACTAATTTTCATAGAGGCAGTTAAAAGGCAAAAAGGTCTGGTATAAATAATCACTATTTCCTTTATTACTTAACTGGCTGACAGTTGGTAGGTTTATATATTAAAGCCTCTGAAGATTGTTGTGTTGGAAACCATTCTGTTAATTTGCATAGATGAAGTTTACAAAATGGAACATCCTAATTTGTTTTAAAGCATTTCAGAGTGTTGAGAATGTTTAAACAATCTTTATTAAAGATTATTGGCAAATTTGTGATTAGCGGCAGTGTTTCTTTAAGGTCTGATTTTACTCCATATTTAAAATACAAAGCATGATTATTTCAAGTCTCAGAACTGTGTTCAAATGTGATTCATTTTTTTAAAGCAAAATTTCCAAATGCATTTTATGTGATTCAGGAAGAAATAAATTATCAGTGGAGCAATAAATGCCCTGCAGGGCAAGTTTTAAATTTCCTGGTTGAATGAGTTTGACTTTGTGTAGCATAACAGCAAGTGGGTAACATTCATTCTTTGCACATTCTGCAAACACCGCATCAACATTAGTCATCATACTTTTTTAGGATGTTATTAGCCATGATTGATTGAAAGAAAATAATAATCACATGCTCATGTTTACACAGTTGATTTGATTTGCACCACTCCGGTGGACTAAGAGGTTAGAGTGTCTGCCTTGGATGCAGGAAGTCTTGGGTTCAAACCCCAGCAGAGTCGTACCAAAGACTTATAAAATTGGTACCAGCAGCTGCCTTGCTAGGTGCTCAACATTAAGAGGTTAGTTCTATGACTGGTCGGTTTGGTATCATGATAAGGTGGCAAGGTGGGATATGATGCTACTTGTCCATAGCATGATGCCCCAGTGATAGACATCACTTTAAACTGCCACGCTGCAGACATCAGTGCAGTGCGACTGAGAAATTGTTATAGCTTCATTAAAACTCAAAATCACACACACTTTTTTTTCTTTTCTTTTCGCTTAGTTGCCTTGCCATTTTTGATCACATTTATAATTGGGTAGGTTAATTTAAGGTAGAATAATTATATTACATGCACAGTAACCATTATAATAGTGTTCTGTTGATCAATTGAGTTGAGTTCACCCAACATGACTAGGGCTGCTAAATCTTAAGCATATAGGATTTGCATGCCTTTCAACTTTTTGGGGGTTCCAGCTCATTTATTGTGTACAAAAGATGCAATAAACATTATAATAAAAAGGAGTTCAGCTTTTAATTCAATACACCAAAACAGCAAATACTTCTACAAGGAAGATATCAAAACATGGTCTGCACTTAATTAGATTCTCAGAGAAACGCTTGCAGATATAACTTACATTTAAGTGACCCATTTTACATTTAAATATAAAAAGATACATTTCACTTATGATTATTACCCTTAAAAGAAAAAACTAAAACTGATAAATGTTTTTATTTAATTAGTATGTATTTATTAGGTAATGCCTGCACTAGGCGTAAGTGTTATTTTCATTTATGAAAATTAAAGATTTTCCCATATTCATTTATCTTGCCAAATGTTTGCAGTTTGTATCCTTGAAAACATTTTGTGATTATTCAAAGTTTTTATATTCAGTTATCAGTTTTGTGTTGGTCACCAGACATCTTTCTGGCTCTGGTACAGGAACAATAACTCAGTTTTATATACAGAGAGTTAGCCTTATACAGCCCATCAATCTTCCTGGCATGCATTAGCAAATAGTGGGGCATATGTTTCAATTTTACCTTACATAATGTGTTGCCATAGTTACAATATTAGGATTTTGATGATTATTTAAAGAAGGTTACATTATTGGTACATAGGCAAGTCTTTGGATATACAGAACCCTTGACTTTTGCTGCAATAAATGGTAATAAATGTTACAGGGGAGAAAATAACTGTAAGTTCCTTCATCAAATATTCATAATTTTAGTTAATCCGAGATGACACAGTCCACATGGAGGCCTATGAGAAGATGTTGGAGACATGGATGGAATTGACTGTAAACATGAAAGAATTCTCTCTTGACTTCCTACAACCATACACAGTCCAAGTCTTCTCAGAATATATACAGTGCCACATCAGTCCGCCAGATGGATCTAGGATGCAGGTATAGTTAATTTATATACTGTTTATTAACTTCAGGATCTTTTTATGCTATCATTTATTTCAAGATTTATGAAGTGTTCTCTTTGAATAGTATCCTGTTCTATAAATTACAGAAAATATCCAATCCATCACTTTCTAAAACTCTTTTTCATCTGCAAAAAGCCGTGAAATGCTCTGTAAAATGATACCAATAAATTAGGATACTATCAGTCATAGAAGATATGTTCTATTCTTTCATTTCACTCTTACAGAAAGTAAATCTATCATATATACATTCTTTTCAAAATCGATTGTCATTACTATATGAATTAAGTTAAAATAGAGTAGTATGTTATGTGTGATACAAGTATTTAACCGACTATAAATCTCAGACTACTCCATGCTACTTGTTAGCATTTATTACTTGCAACCAAGTATATTTTACATAGCAATGCCTGTACCTATATTGCTTATATATTTTGTGTGAATAATTTAATATGTAAATAAATTTCATGGAGTTTTGTTTTACTGAGTTCATTACTTTATCTTGCTTATCAAAATCATGATGTATTAAATGGTTTGTAATAGGATCTTGACATCATTTTGGAATTTGGAAGCTTGAGGAGAAAATAATATCTCAGAATAATATTACATCTAGTTTGTCATTTTTATCAGTTCAGATGGTTTTAATTTAAGTTGTTCCTGTTGGTATAATCATTATTCTTTGTTACGCCAATTAAAAGAGTGGGTACAAAAGGTTTTAGATTAATGGAGTTTCAGCCTGTTTTGTTTATGTTATTATTAATAATTATAGTCATTAATTTGAAGAAAGTAGTAACAACAGAGGTCTTCAGAGGAGCTCCCTGTACTTTGCTTTTGCAGAACACATTAGATTCTATCCCAGATACATTCGAGGTGATTGAGATAGAGGAGGATGACAGAGAGAAGTTCTCAGATCAGCTGTGTAGCATTGGGATTCTGGGTAGACTGGTGCCTCATCACAGTGTTCCACTACTATCCAGGTATGTTTTCAAATCAGCATTATAGTAATGGGATATACCTGTTGTCGGGATAGTGACACAGTCACATGCAATCCATTTAGAATGTGCACTGACTTCAGAAGAAAGCCTTTTCTGAAAGGAACATTGTTATCAAATTACAGATTTCCCAGATATATCCATTGTTCACTTGATGAAATATATCCATTATTTACTTGATAAAAAAATATCCATTATTCACTTGATGAAATATATCCATTATTTACTTAATGAAATATATCCATTGTTCACTTAATGAAATATATTCATTATTTACTTGATGAAAAATATCCATTATTCACTTGATGAAAAATATCCATTATTCACTTAATGAAATATATTCATTATTTACTTGATGAAAAATATCCATTATTCACTTAATGAAATATATCCATTATTCACTTAATGAAATATATTCATTATTTACTTGATGAAAAATATCCATTATTCACTTAATGAAATATATCGATTATTCACTTAATGAAATATATTCATTATTTACTTGATGAAAAATATCCATTATTCACTTGATGAAATATATCCATTATTCACTTAATGAAATGTGTCCATTGTTCACTTAATGAAATGTGTCCATTGTTCACTTAATGAAATGTGTCCATTGTTCACTTAATGAAATGTGTCCATTGTTCACTTAATGAAATGTGTCCATTATTCACTTGATACATGCAAATACCCTTTAGCTGTTAACACATAAGATACCACTATGTTGTAGATTGATGGAGGACCGAGTGACAAGACTTCATGGTCAACTTCAGAGAATTCACCAGCAAAAAATGACTAGTAGTGGACATGACTGCAGCTATGATATGACCCTTCTAAATGTTCTGCATGAAGATTTACATTGGCTAGTAATTCTGTCAGGTTAGTAAATAAACAAGTTTATATATATCTTTCATCCTTATAAATACTAAATTATCTTTTCGCCCATCAATTTGCAGTAGGAGAATATTGTTTTTCTTCCTGTCCATTTAGCTAGCATATTTGTATGCTGTCATCACAGCAATTTTGCAATTATTGTACACATTTTTGTACTTAATTTGGATTTAGAGTTTCCTAACACAATCTTTTCGGTATAATTTAACCAAACCTTGTTGTTGTAGAATATGAAAAATGGTAAACATATTTGTATTCATATGTATATTTGTATTGCTAGGTAAATGAGATTGTCAGACCATGACAGCAGTTAGTTGTTTTTTTTGAGACATATTTGAACCTTTTGGACTTGAAATTTGGGGAGGTGGGGTGAAAAACTTGTTAGCCTGATTAGAGCAAATCAGCATTTAAGACAGGTGTAACTTTTTTTGTATCCATCTGTAGATAACATTTTTAGAGCTTCATGCCATTATAACAAAAATTGTCAGCTCCTTCAGCAGTTGAAATTGTAGATGGACGGTTTAGTCTCTTGTGGAGGCATGTATCTTTTACAGATTAGTTTATTTCTTATTATTTTAAACAGTCTACAAAGGAGTGCTGAGGGAGATGGACTGTGTCTAGACTAATGTCAGTACTGATTGACATTCACTGTGCTGGGTGATGTTTTTAATTGTAAACATCACTGCCTTATCTGGCTCTAATTTCTTTATGTTCAACTGTATTTTTTATTTTCAGCAAATGTCCTGACAGAGGAAGCTGAGGGTGAAACACCTTTGATTCCAGCAGACATTATGAACTATTCCACAAATCAATCCAGTAGTATTGACCTCACCACAACACTCAAAGTTTTGGCATCTCCAGGGGAAAAGGCAGATAGTATACCTGGTGCATCCCAGAATTCTGATGCAGTCATTAGGTACGTTTGATATTGGAGAGACACAGAATTCTGATGCACCAACCTTGACATCCTCTTGATTTCTAATTTTCACCTTCAATGTAGAAATGGTGTAACCCTTGATTTTCTTCATGCCCATCCATCCATTTTTCCTTCTAAACTTGCTTCTGCCAGCCCTTCTCTCCATCTGTCAATTGAAACTTCCTTCTGCTTGCCCATCCATCCATTTGTCCATCCAAACTTCCTTCTGCCTGCTCATTTGTCCATTTGAACTTATTCTTCCTCCCCATCTGTCCATCTAAACTTCCTTCTATCTGTCCATCTATTATTCTAAACTTATCTGCCGAATCCTTCCATATATCTATCTAAACTTCCTATTGTCAGCCCATCTATTAATGTAATTAATCTAAACTTCTCTGCCTACCCATCCACATAACTATCCATCTATTCTTATTGCCGGCCCATCCAACAAACCTTCCTTCTGCCTGCCTGTTGGTTTGTCTAAACTTGTTTTTGTCTGCCTATCCATCCACATATCTGACCATCTAAACTTTCCTGCCCATCAATTGATCTGTCCATCTAAACTTCCTTCTGCCAGCCCATCCAACTTCAGTCTGCCTTTCTATTTGTTTGTCTAAACTTTTGCCTGCCCATTCATCCTTCTGTCCATCATACACTGGTAAAGTTTAGTATTTAGGTCATTTTCTCTGTCATTGTTTGCCACATAACTTATTATGCTGATATGTTTTTGAGAGTACAACACCACCTTGCCAAAAATAGGTCACTTTGATGTAAATATCTTGCTTTGGTTACATTACGTGTTTAGGTTAGATTCTCATGCAGACTTGACTGCATGGTGAGGCAAAAGTGTGTGTGTGTGTGCGTGTGCGTGTGTGTGTGTGTGTGTGTGTGTGTGATATAAACACATTGCTGGTTAGAAATTTTCAAATGACCAGGAGAGTACTGGTACCATCTTGAGGCTTTTGAGTCAGATATAATTCTAGCAGAAAGAATGTGAAGTTTTTGAAACTTGACCTAGACAAGTAGTGGTTGCCAGATGACATGAGTTTATTGTGTGACTTCACAGGTTCTCTAGTAAAGTCTTTTATGATGAACAAAATCTATAAAATGGGGAACCAGAGGACACAGTGTATGCATCCCATCTGCATTCATTTTATTTGGGGCATTCCATTTGTCAATGTAAACTTAATAAATTTGACTCGCCTTGATTAGTGAACCACAGGTGTCACATTTCTAGTGGCAACAGCAGCAGCATTGTGTGGATTTAATAGTAAGTTAAAAATAATTTCAAAGTCAGATATAGATAGTGAAGGTGTATTATAGCATAATGCATGCTCTATAAAAGCCTTTTTGAAGCTTTTTGTTTTGACTTAGTTATAATTTTAACTTTTTTTTTTTTTTTTTTTTTTTTTGTTGCTTCAGGTTAATATCAGCAGTATTTCGACTGTGTGAAGTGGAAAAGCAGGCCATTGCTGCAGATATGTCTGACTTTATTAGTCCCCAGGTTGGCAGTAGTGTAATGTGGTTCCTTAAGAGATGGATCACATCTTACCTCTTGCCAGATGAGAATTACTATGCACAGGTTAGTGCCTCCATTACATACATGTAATTACTATGCACAGGTTAGTGCCTCCATTACATACATGTAATTACTATGCACAGGTTAGTGCCTCCATTACATACATTTTATTACTATGCACAGGTTAGTTCTTTCCATAACATGCATCTAATTACTATGCACAGGTTAGTGCATCCATTACATGTAATTACTATGCACAGGTTAGTGCCTCCATTACATGTAATTACTATGCACAGGTTCAAAAGTGACAACAATTAAGCATATTGGGTATATCTTATTTATAACTGATGCATGCAAAATGCTTATTTAATATAAAATTCATGGTTTGTAAGTTCTGGTCATGTCTGATGGTAGCAATATTTTGATAGTTCTAAATGACTTTTGATATACATCCCGAGTTATGAATGTAAATATTATTCTTTTTATTATATTTAGCACCATAGTTCTAAAATCTAATGATTTCAAACATCTTAACTGATAAAACTAATAGTAGATCTTGTATAACCATTGTCAAGTTGTCTTGCACATTTGTCATAGTTGCTCTCTGTTCCTTGCTTTTTTGCTTGCGACAACAAAACAGCTTAAAGTCTGGTACTCTACGACACCATTGGGATCGCATCTATACTGCTATGCTATGCATAACGCCATGCAGCTGCCTTGTCCAGTCAACACTATTGCTGTAACAGTACCATTGCAGCTTTGTGTCATGTAATTGAAATGTGTGTCTAAAGATTGTGTAGTGCATGAGGAACTAGTAGACTCTTTAGGTTTTGTTTGATTAAAGTTGTTTGTGACTTAACTAAAGCAGCTGTTTCATCCATTTAAAAGTATAGATGTGGATGACTTCACTGAGTCAGAAACAAAACTTTCAATGAAGCAAACAAATGAACATGATATTCAGCAAGAAGCATGAGAGACACAGTAATTGGAAATACCATTTTGATCATTAAAATGGTTATTTAGGAGAATATTCATATCCTTTTGCAAATAGAATGATTAAAACTATTATGATTGCGCTCTAGGTTCTGAAAAATATGGCATATTGAGCCCTAGGGCTACCACGTACCTATTAGAAATGTGCCATGTTACAAGTCTGTCAAAATACTAGATTCAAGATTTTTTAAAAAATGCAACTGAAGGTTTTGATATGAAACTTAGAGTCAGTAATCAAAGACGACAAGAAAGTATTATTTCTCCTTTGAATACGTTCCCGATCACATTACTTTAGGGATATTAGCCTGCTACCTCGCAAATCCAGCCCTACCAAAAGACGAAAATTCGTCTTTCCTGTCTATGTCATATAGACAAAGGGCAATAACTCTTGCCCCTTACCTCCCCTTGCTACCCGCTAGGTGTCGCTTCTTTAGTTTTTTAGCTTCGCTGTACGTGAAAACACGTACAATTAGACCTCCAATGAATCCAAGCCATCTTAGTGTAAATTCTGACCATCTGAAGTTAAATTTGGAATTACTGTGTTGGATAATCATTCCTCTACAAGTTGTATACATTATTTTACAATATTTTCCAATTTGAGTGACTTTGTCACCTTTTCTAGACTTCGGACCAGGTTGCAACGTTATGGCGGTATTAGCATGTAATACATGTAGCACTCAATAATTTCGCTTATTCCGTATGTAATGTTTACGATATTAGCGACTAATAACGTGCTGCATTGATAATTTGTGCTTTATTTATCTTCTTTGGCGTTTCAGTAGACTTCAAAAAAGTCTTTGAACGACCAAGTTGCGACTATTTAATGGCGGACTTCGTGTTGTAGTCACGAGTTCATGCGACACTTAATCATTTCGCTTCCTCCGTTAGTTACGGTTATGGAATAGCGACTTAATAGCATGCTGAATTGTTAATTTGTGCTTTGTTTATCTTCTTTTCCGTTTCAGTAGACTTCGTCTCTGAACGACCAGTTGCGACTATTTAATGGCGGAATTCGTGTTGTAGTCACGAGTTCACGCGACACTAAATCATTTCGCTTCCTCCATTAGTTACGGTTATGGTAATAGCGACTTAATAGCGTGCTGAATTGCTAAATGTGCTTTGTTTATCATCTTTTTCGTTTCAGTAGACCTCGTCTTGAACGACCCATTGCAACACACTCACGGCGATAACTAGTGTGGTCATTAAGAGTTAACATGGCACGGAATAACTTGACTACTCCGTTAGTAATGGTTATAGTATTATCGAATTAATAATATGCTGAATTTTTTAATTTGTGCTTTGTTCTGTTCTTTTGTCATTTCAGTAGCAAAGTCGACAACGAAGTCATGAATGGCAAAATGGGTGTTGGCAATGTGGAAATGGAGGAAATTATGTTGACACGGTTTAGGCTGCCCAGTGGGTGTAAATTTCACCGCAGGTCCATGCATGGCTTTCGGGCCTGTAAGTCCGGACGCATGGAGTCTATGCTAGATCAATTGGATCCATTTTATTATGCACTTTCGCCGGCCGTCCAGCCAGCCGTCCAGCCGACACCGTCAGTTCAGCAGGCCCTAACCGGCACTAGCCGTACATCCGGCACCGTCCGACCTTCCAGCCCAAATGGCACCGGCTGGCCAGCCGACCTTCCAGCCTGCATCAACAGGCACCGGCCGTCCACTCGGCAACGACCGTTCAGCCCAAATGGCACCGGTCGTCCAGCCGACCTTCCAGCCGGCATCAACCGGCACCGGCCGTCCATCCGGCAACAACCGTTCAGCCCAAATGGCACCGGTCGTCCAGCCGACCTTCCAGCCGGCATCAACCTGCACCGGCCGTCCATCCGGCAACGACCGTTCAGCCCAAATGGCACCGGTCTTCCAGCCGGCATCAACCTGCACCGGCTGTACATCGGATTTACGGAGATTATAGTGATGTACCCGTCAGTCAATCTGTACTACTGGTTACATATCACTACCATGAGAGATGTTATAGATGAATCTCCGTCCAATCAGACCATTCGAGAGGCAGGTGCCGGTCATAGCCGGACCTTCGCCGACATTCCGGCCGACCATATACCAAACAGATCAGTCGGTATTGCGGGTGTACACCTCCCGTCACATCAAATACGTGACGGTGTGATTTTAAAACAAGGGAGAATTAGTGACATTATCAGAGATGACGGAATTGAGTTATCTATGCCACTTGGTATGCGCTACCCAGATATGGCAGCTTTACCAGAACAGGACTTTCAGGCCGACCATTCGCCAGTTCAATCAGCCGTTAGTGCCGGCCGTCCATATGTTCACGGCTTCTCCACAAGGGAGATTTAGTGAAAGTGTCAATTATGACAGAATTGCGTCATCTAGGTCACCTGGTATGCTGTACAGATATGCAAGCTGTACCAGAACCAACATTCCCTCTGAGCGAATGGTAGATGGGCGCGCAGTGCTGGCCGCACTACACAAGCATTATGGAGATTTATATTAAAAATGATGACAATTCCGCTGCGAATGGATGCTTGAGTTGACCAGAACACGACTCAGCACACAGTGAGTGTGACGAAACACTTTCAGCCGTCCACAGATCAGGTCATGGACCGGACTGAGCTTAGCGCCACGGCCGCAGAATAAAAGATTTATAGGTTGTTGGGAACTTCAGAATGCCCAAAACCTCCTACTGCCACTCAAGACTATACAATTCAGGCACCTGTAGATCTTGAATGAGGAGGAAGAGACGATGTCCTTCCTGCTTCTTCGCCAGTCGAAAAAAAAAAAAAAAAAAAAAAATTCAGGAAGCTAACTTCCAGCGACGTTCTAGTGTAGCGGGTACAAAAACTCCATCAGACGCCTTCAGTACTGATCTCAAATGCCACGTCAAAGCTAGTCCGAAACGTAGTCGATACGTCTTCATTGTTAGACTTGACGTCACTAGCCATTTTTTATTCCAACTCCCTAGGCAAATCCAGCCATGACCACGCTTGTGAAGTAAAGGCCTGGATTGCTAGAGTTGTTAACAGGGCAGCTCACCATTCTATGACCAATGCGTTGACTGCTTCTGCCAACTTCGACCTGATGCGACGTGACGTCTGTAGGTGGTCCACGTCGCGCAGGCCCCATTGTACTCGGATTTTACGGATGTCTCAGTTTGGGACACCTTTACACTTTGGGGGAAAATTGAAAAAGTTTGGAAGCAGGCAGCTCAGGAACTGCCCCTCCAACTCGTCGCCCAACTTTCGCAGGCGTTTCGAAACAATCATCCCCTGACACAGCGGAGGGATGATGGGCGGACCGGGGAAAAGGGATCCTTATAATCAAATGTGTAATATAGATCCCAACCCAATGCTGGGAGTCAACAGTCTAATCAAGCTAGACGGCAACCATACAGAGGCGGCAAGAACCAAAGTTTCTCCGCCTTCACGCCTCCTAACTCTAGACGTTGACATACCCTGCCTACCGCCAGCGGACTGCCTACCTGTGGGCAGCCGCCACCTGCAATTTCAGGACCACTGGACCACTTTATTACCTTAAAACATTTGGGTGATTCAGGTCATTTCGGAGGGACTTGGGACTTCATTTATCCATCCCCTCCTCTGTCCTCCTCTCCCCTCTTCATGGATGTATCGTCAGACCGGGAGAAGGATGCCTTTATATCTTAATAAATATTTGGACGACATCCTCCAGAAACATCTGTCAAGTTCTACTCTGCTCAAAGGCAGAAACAATCTTATATCACTTTACATCATATAGGCTTTCTCGTGAACTGGATAAAGTCTGATCTCTGTCCAATCCGGATTTTTGGTCCATCTGGGTGTGGAGTTTCTCCCGATCTGAATCTGGTAAGGCTTCCTCGAGTTTGCGATCATCCAGATAATTGCACTCGTAGAGTCCGTTTCCAACAGGATGCGCATTTAGCAAGAGAGTTGCAGATCCTCGGATTCCAGATCCTCGGATTATTCAGTGCGGCAGCAGACTTGATTCCGCTCAGCCGTCCTTTTATGCGCCCTTTACAAAGGACGTTGCTAGCGTAATTTCGCCCTTTTCAAGTCCCTTCGATCCCACAGTCATGCTCACGCCAGAGATATGATCATTCTTGAGTCAGTGGCACAACCCCTGTGGGCTGTCCACAGGGATTACTCTGGAGATACCCCAAGCGGGGATAACGGTATGTTCCGCCACTAGTACCTACGGTTGGGGTGCCCACCTGTTGCCGGACTTCGATACTGTCTGCGGCACGTGGGTGCCAGGGGCGAGCCCTTTCCACATCAGCCTTTCAGAAATAACGGCTGTCATCAACGCCTTTCATTTCGGGCAGGATCAACTCTTATTACAAACTGCCCTCATTATGTCAGACAACTTTGTGGTGGTGCCTTGCCTCAAAACATGGGGACACCAATCACCAGACCTGTGCAATCTGAGCCGGCAGTTGATTGATCTTTTGCAACAAGGTGGAATCGCAACAAGGTGGAATCGCAAGTTGTCCACCTTTCATCTCACTAGTTCCAGACCCAGAAGCTTGGGTCGTGGATGCTCGATCAATCAGCTGGGAAGGGTTGTGGTCATTCTCCTACCCTCCCACGGTCTTGGTACTGAAATTAATCCAGAAGTTAAGGGGTCAGAACTGTCAGATGGTTCTGATTGCCCCTCTCAGATGGAACAACTCCTGGGTCTCCGATCTACTCAATCTAGGCGATAGATCTACCCAGCAAGATTACAGTCAACACAAGTATTCGCAAGCAACCGCGGCCAGGGGTGTTCCACCCCTGTCCGGACCGTCTTTATGTTCAAGCTTGGCTCTTGTCCAGACAGCCTTGCAAGACAAACAATTTAAATCTTTGATTGCGGAGAGAAAATCGAGAGCAAGAGGGCCCTCTACTCTGAAGGTTTACGAGGGCAAGTGGCATGTTTCAGGGACTGGTACCATATCATTCACATTGTTCCTCTGAGTGTCACAATCCCTCAACTGGCCAACTTTTCTCTGGCTTTTCGAGGAGAAACAGCTGGCTCCAGTTATTATCAAATGCTACCGCTCCATGATATCATACACATTCCGCCATTCTGGTACATGTGCTATCAGCCATGACAAAGATTTGTCAGATCTTTTAGACATTTTAAAAATTCAATCGACTTATATCCCTCACCCTGTTTCCAAATGGAATCTGTCCTGGGTTTTAACATGACTCAATTCAGACAGTATTGAGTCTTTAACCCACGATTAGTTAAAGCTACTATCATACAAATTGGGTTTCTTGATAGTCTTAGCTTCAGCATGCAGGGTGAGCGAGTTACATGTCCTTTCTAGTGACCCGAACTCTCTTCCGTTCCAATCAGAGGGTTTGATGGTCCTCTTCATGCAGCCAGGCTTCGTAGTCCAAAATAGATTACCATACATTGGCGATCAACGAGTCGTCATTAGCTCGCTTTCTTTATAGATAAGTCGGGATCAACAACCATGTAAGATCCTGTTTGTGCACTCTAGCACCATTTCAATGCATAGAGGTGAGTCAGGTCACATACAAGCACCTCTTTCTTCTGGTGATAGCTGGGACATGAGATATCACCATTTAAGCCCTTGCTTCATGGCTGAAGTGGGTTATACGCTCGGCGTACTCTGAGGATTCGCAAATCAATCACCTTATATAAGCTGTTGTCTGACATGCAGAGTCAACCTTCTACAGTTTTATCTTCAAGTTTGTACTCGCAGAGGCAAACATTGATTCTAGTAGGTCCGGTGTTGGCAGCACAGACGCCCACCAGACCCATGTGCAACAATCAGCACAGCCTATTAGCTTCGCTGGATTTGCCAGATAAATTTTCGTAGGTAAGAAGATTTCAATAACTGTCTTCTTAACCGTATAAAGGGGTCACATATCACGTGACCCTGGGCTGTGTTGCTGATTGAAAATTAGGAGACCGGGTTATCATTAACATGGGGAATCCAGCCATCATTCCCTAGAGGATACCCGGGGTGGAGGTCGGATGCTCCGCATTCCCTCCTCCTATTACTTATTCTCCTAAAGTAATGTGATGGGGGAACGTATTCAAAGGAGAAAGCAAATTTTTTAGTAAATTATGTTTCTCCGAGAATACTTACCCGATCACATTACTAAGAAACCCTCCCAACCACCCCGCCATGCGAGCATCCTCGTGTTTTATATACCGCTCAGCTTAAAAACTAAAGAAGTGACACCTAGCGGGTAGCAAGGGGAGGTAAGGGGCAAGAGTTATTGCCCTTTGTCTATATGACATAGACAGGAAAGACGAATTTTCGTCTTTTGGTAGGGCTGGATTTGCGAGGTAGCAGGCTAATATCCCTAAAGTAATGTGATCGGGTAAGTATTCTCGGAGAAACATAATTTACTAAAAAATTTGCTTTCCAATGGGTAAATGAGTGTCACACAACTGCTTATCAATTTTCCCTGGTGTAACTATTTTTTGATACACTGTTAAGCTGGCAATAGAAGACAAACTTTATGATATAGGTCATAGCAACATGCAAGTTTACATTAATACATCTTGAATTTCCTTAAATTGTACTTTCTTAGTTCATTAACTCTGACCGACATGTCCTGCAAAACCCAATTCACACAGAAGCTGTACTGGAATTTCAAGTAGCTCACATTTCCAGCTGAAATCCATTGCTCATACTGCAATGAACTGGCTCAATAATTCGGTCCCCCATTCAAAATATGACTAAATTCAATTTTAAGTTGACCAAAATGACAGTTCATTTTTTAACTAATGTAGAGCACATACGCAAGTTACAAGGTTGCTGGGCCAAGGTATGTGAATATGAATACTGTTATTGTGTATTGATGAATCTACAGTTGTAAATGCATAAATTCAATCACATTTTTTTCATGTAAACATGGTTTATTTATATGCACACACACAAACAGATGTATGTATATATATATATATATATATATATATATATATATATATATATATATATATATATATATATATATATATATATGCAAAACATTTTCATTGAAGGTAATTTTGATGTGTATCTATAGATTTTAAATTGTAGTTGTTGCTATTTTTCTGATATTTTCAGCAGAATAACAAGGTAGTATCATGAAGTTGGATTTTCTGTTATCTTATATTGCTGTATTACTTAGGGTAGGTCCAGAGCAAATGTGGTGGTGGTGAAGGGTAGGGGGAGGGTCAAAAGTCACTTAATTATACTTAGTGAGGAGGATGGTTGGGAATTTTGTATGAATTGTCTGACTTGTGAAAAAGTATCATCTGACCCTCCCCCACCCCATTTATTTCTGGATCAGCCCCTAATCACTGTTAACTCTAATGGAATGTTTATAAACTCATGAAAATGCAGCATGTGAACTTGAAATCTGCATGCCCTTAGTTCCATTTACCTTTCCACATTAATCTCCAAGATCAGTATTGTTGTAGCATGAGCAAATTAGAACCTGCCTTACAAAATGAATTTATTATAATGAGGTTATGGAGAAGAGATATGTTGTGTAATTGATGAAGGATATCAAGGCATAATTTGTTGATCTGCATTGGAAATGAAAACCATCTACTTCCCAAAACTCATTATTTCAACAGAATTTATGGCTAATACCCTACCAGCAGTTTGGCAATGGTACATTTTTTGAAGCATGGGGAACAAAACAAAGTTCATTGTGTAATTTCAATTTTGTGTCTTTCTTAAATCCATCTATTTTTTTTGCTCTATTTAAATTTTTCATATTCTGAACCTAAGTACAAAAAAAATGAAACACTTCTAGTTGTTCCAGTTAATCGAGCATGAATTATTATTACCAGATATGAAAGTTTTGGTGTTTCTAGGTATTTCATCAAAGTCAGATAAAATCTGGTAATTTGTTTCTTTCGTTATCCATAAAATGAATCCAGACTTTTAAAAGGATGTCTTTTTATCAATTGTTGATTCATTGAGATGATTCCTCCAAATGAAAGTGCATTTATTTGTTGAGTACAGGAAAATTAGGCAATAAACGATACTTTAGGTTAGAAAATCTGCACTGATCGAGTTGATATCGGATCAGTAAGCTCTTATTGGTGGCATTTAGAAGTGCTGCATTAAGATATTTGATTTCAGATGAGTAAGGCCTTGTTGGCAGCATTTGGCAGAGACTCTGAAGGGGCAGAGTGGACAGTATCCTTCCTCCTTGAGAAGCTAGTCAGCAACTTAACAGCTTGGACTTCAGAAGAAAAGCTTCTTACAGACACTTTACAATGCCTTGTGGCTCTGTTGAACAATAGGTCTAGGTAAGCATGGTCTCTATTTAGCAGGGATATCTTTTTCATAGCCTCACTCAAAATTTTTAATGGAGATAACAGTATATGATATGATTTTGTAGTTTTCCGATTAAAGAATAATAAAAGTATGTTTTGCGGAGATGTACACAACAGTCAAACAAAAAGAAGCTGAATCTTATGCCTTTATTGCTGATAAATAAGCTATTGAGATTTCCCAAACATTGTTCTTCATACATGCATCACAGTATAAACCAGTTGGTAAGTAGGCCTTTTATAAGTAACACAGAGGTCGACAACCTCAAACCAATGAACCAGGTGCTCCCAGCTAGCAACAGTTTCAAGCCCTAATGTTAACAAGTGATAGATGACACTGCTCTGTCATAATGTTAAGTTCTCTATGCTGGTATGGGTTGGGGGGATTCGTGAGACTGGTTCCCATTTGAGGCAGTCTTTGAATGGAACTTTTATACTCTTGATCTGGCTTTTATCTGAGAAGACTGGTTATTTTAGGCTTGAAGCATCAGGCCTATTGGTACCACATAAAAAATGCTTGTAATTATGAGGCCTTGAAGCTGAGGCTGTTGCTAACAGGGAGCACCTGGTTCACTTACAGGTTAGTCAGCCCTCTGCATTGCATTACTTATCCATCAGGAATTTATTGACCCTGGTTGTGTCAGTATGAAGTATAATGATGTCCTTGTGATAAATACCAAAAGTCAGTCTCACACTTAATGATAATGGAGAGACTTCTTGGCTAGTATGCAATCCCATCATCAGGCATTCAAATACATCACACTACCCATTATAGTGCAACATTGTATATTCAGGCCCATTTTCATGCCTCAATACTCACTTGATACAGAACAAAGTTGTTCATATTTCAATGTCACTCAAGGTCAACATCCTGCTGACATAGAATATGCTAAAATCATGGTGATTGCCATGAAGTTACACAATTTCAGTTGGGATAAACTTCAAGTTTGGTTAGCCTGCACTTTAATGAATCTTCATTAGCACTGTCTAAGATTGTACAGAAAGAGTATCACAACATTCTTCTGAAGACAACAAATTATGCTCACTAGCTCCACAGCCTTCCTCGACAAGAAACAACTGCTTTCCAAGCATCGATCAAAGATGTCTTTCTTTTTTTACCACCAGAATTTTATCCAGTTTCTCATACTCCATCACAGCATGGATCAGTGGTCCAGCATCTGTTGAGATTTTATTCTTATAAAAAAAGACAACTCATTCAAAGAGGCTGACTTATTTAGTTGTTAAGAGAGACATATACTGTACCCTACTGTCAGTGGTCACTTTTTGGACCCTAATGTCAGTGTGGCCATTTACTGGATACTGATGTCAATGGTTTGGATACTTGCATGTATCCTCCAATGCCTCTCATTTGAAAGATTCTGCAAGATACAAGAGAATTGGAATGCCGAGGTTTAACTTGAACAAAGATCTTTTGAACCTGCACATCTGAATCTGCAGTTCTTTAAGGATGGATAAATATCACTATTTTGTGGTAAAACCTCTTTCACATGGATTCTTCAGTATGTTGCTATATTGAGGACCCTTTGAGGACTTTGTAGTTGTTACCTAACAAGAAAAGAGCCAAAATGAAGAGATAGATCCAGTCGCTGTTTACAATATGCTATCATTCTGGATCATTTGATAGCTTCTCCTTGATTCAGCATTATGGCTGTCACTGGGGAAATTGTCCCAAAAGCTACATTGGTATATGGAGTCCTGCCAGTGGTTGCAAAGATTCAAAAGCTGCCTTTGATACCTCAGAAGACTGGAGATGGAAGTAACTCCTTCAACCTCTTATCTGTTCTTTTAAGATTAATTTATTTGAATAAACAGTTTTGGAGTAAAATATGTTTTCATTGATAATACTTACAAAATTCAGTAGCAAATGAGTTAAAAATGGGATTTAGCTCTGATCTCCGCATCAAGAGGAGATCACTCTGACTGCCTATATTTGGAATACAACTTTCAGAATATTTTTGCTTAAACATTTGTAACTTTGGAGGGCTGGAAATCTGAGTTTGTGGCCATACTCCTATGGTATTATGATAGACTCTGTAGTAACAAAAAACATTTTTCTTCAAAAATTGGTTTCTGTTAAACTTGATGAATCTGACCAGTTTTTGATGGCACAGAATCCTGTTCAGTGAATTTGGTTTCCTGATATGTGTCCTGATTTAGTGTGACTTTGTACCTGCATGTACGTTTCTTTCTGCTGATTGAGAAACTAGCAAGAGAGATAACATGAAAAAAGATTTCATATCATGTTCTAAGACTGATGTATCTTACACAGCAAAAATGTAGAACTAAAGTAGGATACATTTTCATTTCTGTTTTTATGATTCACATTTGCTCCCAAGTGAAAGTTGACATTATTTATTAATAAGGGAAGTAGAATTTGAGAAAAAAAAAGAGGAAAATCTGTGCATGTTCTTATTCAGTCTTATAACAGAATAATAACATCTATGCCAAATGCACTTGAACCCATAACACCTTGTTCAAAGGTATTTCTTCAATTCCAATGCTGTAACCAACTCAGCCATCGATAATCAATCCTTACAGTGCGACATTTATGTACTGATCAGGTTTCTTGATTTAATTTGATATTTATTTAGATAATGCTTTTTAAAAAAGATTTGATCTTTAATTAGATAATGCATTTTAAGAGTATTTGATCTTTATTTAGATAATGCTTTTTATGAAGATTTGATCTTTAATTAGATAATGCTTTTTAAGAGTATTTGATCTTTAATTAGATAATGCTTTTTAAGAGTATTTGATCTTTATTTAGATAATGTTTTTAAGAGTATTTGATCATTAATTAGATAATGCTTTTTAAGAGTATTTGATCTTTATTTAGATAATGCTTTTTAAGAAGATTTGATCTTTAATTAGATAATGCTTTTTAAGAGTATTTGATCATTAATTAGATCATGCTTTTTAAGAAGATTTGATTTTTATTTATTGTGTATTAGGATTTAACACTATTTTTCAGTACAAGATAGGCTATACATGGTGGCCAGTATTAATGGTGGAGGAAGAACCTGCGAAAATCCCTAGAAAGAACCACTGACCCATGAGAAGCTACTGGCAAGCTTTCTCACATACCCACATTGGCAGAATCTGAGACTTGAATCCACACAGAAAGAGGTGAGATGGCAGTGATCCGTAACTGAGAGCACTTTAGACCACTCGACCACTCAGGTCCCCTTTTATTTAGATAATACTTTTCAAGAAGATTAGATCTTTTTTTAGACAATCCTTTTTCATTAGGTCTTCCTTTGTGGTCAGATGTGCAAGGCTGTGGGAGTTAGCCAGACATGAGGCAAGCAACAGTCCTCCATTCAACAGCCTGCCAGCCAAATCCAAGAGGCTTCTTTTTAAGGCCCTTGTTCTTGCTATGTCAGGAATAAGAGATCAGCAGAGAGATGAATACAGAAAATGTGTAAGATCATTTATGGAAATACATTTAATTCATAAGGAAAAAGTTATCTGAGTCCATTTAGGTTGAATATATGTGTAGAAATTATTGGTCATACCTCATCTGTTACCAGCTGGATTTACCATTGTATTTTGATTGTGGTAGATTATACCACAAGATTTGTGGAGGTCATTACTTTCTAAGCTCTGAAGCTAGTGCATAGCCAGTGTTCTTATATAGACCTGTTCATTAAGTTAGGGATAGCAATATAAATCCTATCTAATTATAAGTTGTGAGTTATCTCAGAAGTAATGAACAAGTTTTATAGTCTGACACTGTGTCACTTGATGTGTATCAGTTTGGTAGCGAAGTTTAACAGAATACTAAAACAAATGTTGCCACATGTACACTTAGAAGCAGCAGCATTGGGAATGGTAGATGAACATGTATCAGTTGGCATACCCTGAATTGCTGTATGAAAGTCCAGCTCCAGTCAAACAATTGCATCATTTTGAGTACATATACATATCCAAGATAATGAACTGCATTAGATGTTACAGACCTAAAGTTGACCTATCAATTTTTTATCGTAGATTTACAAAAAGTACTAGAAGATCCATCTCAGATGATGCATGACAAACTCCTGAAGTCAGGTGAACATTGTAATGTTTTTTTAACAGAATTGATGAGTAGTTTTTTTAAAGAAATATCAGAAAAACATTTTATATGGGAGCCATGTTCGCTAGGGAGGCTGCCAG
The DNA here is from genome assembly GCA_029339505.1 of Unio delphinus. NCBI lineage: Eukaryota > Metazoa > Mollusca > Bivalvia > Unionida > Unionidae > Unio > Unio delphinus. The sequence goes on along the minus strand of JAQISU010000242.1, from coordinate 11,796,403 downwards.
ATTGTTCATTTGTCGTAAGCTACATATCCACAAAGTTTGATCTACATTTTCTAAGTGCTTATTGAAAAGAGTTAAAATTACTAAATATCCATTTTCACTAACCTCTGCACAGGATAGAAGAGCTATTGTACTAACGCTGGCATGTCATTTGTGTTGGTGATGGCATCTACACACACACACACACATATATATATAGAGAGAGAGAGAGAGAGAGAGAGAGAGAGCACAATGGTCCCTGTGACCTATATCTTATATGTTACTTTTTGAATTTTCCTCATGACCAGATAGCTTTTTTTGCATTCCATATATACTGTGTTATACCTAGAATCATGAAACTTGATGAGGTTAGCAGGTAGCATGATAAATCTAAACATGAAACTTGATGAGGTTAACGGGTAGCATGATAAATCTAAACATGAAACTTGATGAGGTTAGCGGGTAGCATGATAAATCTAAACATGAAACTTGATGAGGTTAGCAGGTAGCATGATAAATCTATTTCGATAATGTTATCAGGATAAAGTTGATTCTGCAATCTATCAATCTATTACTGACAGTAACTCTATTTTGTGATCCACTTTCCCTGAATTCCAAATCATAAAATATTTCTGCAAATATTACTCTAAATATGTCCTAAAAGGATGAAAATCAGGACTTAGATTTTTTGACAGCTTTTTGTGCCATACAACAATCTTGTGCATCTTGTCATGTCTTATTTCCAATAAGCAGTTGTAAATTTAAGAACTTATAGTCTTTCAAATGGACATCGGTAAGGTACAGTAATGAATGCAATATTTCGAGTTCCACGTAAATGTTGACAATTCTTATAATGGTTTAAAATTTAAAATATACAATCACATGGTATACACATTTTTTAGTGTACAGTATACATTGAACCTGTTTTGCATGTGATATCTGTATATAATAGAACATGTTTCAACAGTAGTCTTGTTCAACCAGATCTCTCGTGTTTCTCTGTGATCTCCGCCAGATAAGGTCAGGTTAGAAACTGGGTTTTCCTCATAATGCCAGAATGAGGCTTTCCCAAAATTTGGAATGAGATTTTGTGATGTTGATGTAAAGTTATTATTGTGGTGTTGAGATGATATCTTATTTTTTGTCTAAACATTGTCTTCTAGAGAAATGCATCAGCATCTGCTTCCAGAGTGATCTTTATGATATTCTTTGAAATGAACTGGATTGTCTTAGATAATTTTATAAAGTACAAGTATGGATAAATTTTGAGATAATTTAGAATGTAGAATGTTTGTTTAAAGTTCATTTATTGGGCACTGTTTATTTTCAAATCATAAAATCAGATACAGAGAAACCCCATTATAGCACAATGATCAGTGTCCTCAAAGTGTCATGCTATTCATCACATCATACAGTGTCCGGTCCAGTCAGATAACTGAAGAAAATATTGCATGTGTATTTTATAAGTCATACAAGATGAATGTGACTTTAATTAATTCATATTAATTGAGAAATACCTAAAACAGTTATTACATGGGGCAGAGAATCGGTAATAGAAGTGTGAATAGCTAGAGTACTTACACTCACCCAGCAAATTTCATTGTACCCCTTATAGGAATTCTATTTAAAATATGCATACAAGAAATATAATTTCTAGTATTGTTTCTGCTAGATTCTGTTCTAATCCTGATATTTAATTTCTTGCTAACAGAGTTTTTCCACTGTTTGCATCCTAGTCTATGTATGCAGAAGGCACTTTTTAATCCATGTAGTTGGAAATTGTAATAAATGTGTTTACTTTGTGATATACTTTCACTATTATTGACTTTACATTGTATACTGTGAAAGGTTTAGTCATAGGTTGTCTTGAACAGGTTAACTGTGTATTGGACATGTGAATGTAAATTGTAATTGAATAAGCAGAGTGCATGCAGTCAGAATGATTTCCATGTGAGGCATCAGCTACAATGACTAATCACGGTAATTAATAAAACATGAAATATGCTTACAATACTAGCTGCCAACCCAGAATACTCAAAACGTTTGAATTTTGCCAAGTAAAATATGGCTTCTATAACTAGGCAGAGATAAGCTTATACATCTGATTTTAAACACAGTAATTTTACAAATAGAAAAGAAATGATCAGGTTTTTATCAATTTATGATGGTTCATCTACTTAGACATCATTAGAAACGAATGTGTTTATTTATAGCTTTGGGGTTATTTAACCAGTTCTGTGACAATCTGATTTAAACATATCCGGTCATGTTTTCATAGCTGGCAATGTTAGCCTGAATCTATTTTTGATCATTTGTTATCAAATGTAGCACCCATTTTATATGAATCTTTTTTGTTGATTCTTAAATATATTAAAAAGCAGACAAACTAATGCCTGTGATATGAAAAAATGCCACTGATTATCAAGCAGCTACATCAATTGCCCCCCACCCCCTTTGCAGCAGCAGCAACTTTCTGCTCACCAATCACATACACTTGTCATCCAGAACATAGATTCATCTTCCATGGATTCACAATCATTTTAAAACATTGAAACCACCTCACATTTGTAAGATATGGCAGAATTATAGTTGTAAGCTTTTTGCCTTGAAATCAATCAGAATACCCTAACAGCAAATGGATTATACAGTATGCTGTTTGCTCAGTTACAAAATTGTTTTCATTCATCATTTGTGTCAGTTTGATGTACCTATCTTATTTCACATGCATATATTTGCAGGTGTCTGACTTTCTCCACATTCAGCTTCAGATCTTCCACATTCAGCTTCAGATCTTTTTTTAAAACATTATGTTGTCTCTTGATTATCATAAAATTTATTTCATTTTTAATGAAACAATAAATGGTATCACAAAGTATGTATAATTTAAGTGCATTTCAGAATAATACAAAATGCTATTTACAGTTATAAATATGTAAAATGTCCCCACGTTCTTCCCTCCCTCCACCTCCACCAAAAACACCTTTAGTTAGTAATGGACTAACATTTTGTGGTCATGATTACTTCTGTATGAATTTATTTTCTGCATGATAATTAGTGCTTAAAGTAGTTACAGGAGACTAGTGAAATCTTCATAGAGGTGAGCTTTGTAATTATTGATTTCATTTTGGTTTTCATTCCAACACCTATGCATATAAATGACATGTTATCATGTCTTAGCAAGTATTACTTGTATGAAATTGCATTCTAGTTTATTTTTGTTTGAACAGGTACTTGAGTCACTAAAGAACAGATTCAGCTCTTTGTTGAAGAGGGAGAACTTTGCGAAGGTGTGTCACAATGGGGAGATTAAATCTGAGGTCATTGTATTATTAGAATCCCTGTGTGGTGTGGCTGAGGCATCCAGAGTTGACAACATTACTCATCTCTACACCTTTCTGCACCCATTATTGGAAGAGTGTGTTGTGTTACTAGGTAAGATTAGCTCTTTGTGGTGTAGCTAAGGTATCAAGAGTTATTACTGATCTCTACCCTATTATGTTGGTGCTTTAGTTGATGGTGGGTCAGGGTCGAAAGTATTGGTTTTTAGATGCACATTATTAAGGGTAAATCAAGTTCAAATACAAATTACTGCTTATCAAATTTTTGCTGAAATTTTCATTTGAACATTCCATATAGTTGTGAGTTTTTTATTTCAATCTTTGATTTCACAATTTAAATATGGCAATGTTAAATTTTTGTAAACTCCAACAAGTTGTATAAGCTACAAAAAAAAAGAAATGTCCAACAGTTTTTGCAGGTTTAGTATAGTATACTCGATATATCATGATATACTTTTATAATTTAAAATTCTCAAGTGAAGTCCTAGATATCCTTTGTGTATACAAGTTGGAAACATTTTTACTTGGAGAAACTATATAGATGGACAGGTGAGACAGATATTCTTATCATTTAAATCCAAAAGTTCATGAAATATTTCTTTAAAGAAACATTTACTTGCTTTGATATATTTCTTTCTTTGGAAATGACTTTATTAGAATTAATTAACTTGCAACAAGAAAGCATCATATACGTTAAAAGAAGCAGTTGCGTCACTTCAATCACCATGAAAGATATTTTGTCCATGTTATTGAAATTATTTGATAACATTTCTATGACTTCAAGTCATATGATGTCACATCACATCAATCATGAATCTCAACTTTTCCCCAGTATGACTTTAAACTTGCCGTTCAATTAAATTTTTTTAGTCATGGTTTCTGTGTTGTATGAACATATTTCAATCTTTTATTTCTTGATAATTTCAGATGTTTATCACAACTATGATGACGTAGTACCTCTGGTTCTGGAATTGTTTTCTGAAGTTGTGAACAAACAGTTATGTTTTCTGGGAAGGGTAGGTAGCAGAACAAACAGTTATGTTTTCTGGGAAGGGTAGGTAGCAGAACAAACAGTTATGTATTCTGGGAAGGGTAGGTAGCAGAACAATGTATGAGTAAAGACATAGTACTAATATAAATGTACACCAGACTCGACAAACTTTATCTTGAGCTCAAAATCTGGAAATTCGGACTCCAAACAAGGTATCTGATTAGCGAGTTAAGGGCGTAAACTTGAGCTTCACACACTTTTATAAACTTGAAAACTACAGTAATATGTAAGAGAAGAACTTTAAATAGCACAGAGATTTAAGATTCAAACTGATTTCACACAATGAAATCAAACGAGTCATATAGACATCATGAAAACTACAGTAATACATAAGAGAGGAACTATAAATAACACAGATTTAAGATTCAAACTTGTTTCACACAATGAAATCAAACGAGTCCTATAGACATCAACAATTTTCACACAAATAATAAATTATATGGTTCAATGAAATATATGCTTTACATGAATAGTAATATTTTCCATTTCACTCAAATAGTGACACACATGAAATGTGATAAACTTGACTCAAATAGTAAAATGTTGCATTTCACTCAATCAGTGAACTATTTGAAATATGCTTTACTCAAATAATAAACTCTTCTGTTTCACTCAAATAGTAAAAAATATGAAACATGATGTACTTTACTCGAATAGAAAAATGTTTCATTTCACTAAAATAGTGAATTGCGTGAGTTTTTCATTCAAATAATACAATGTGAAATATCTTCTTAGCCCCTAAACTGTGTCGTGAGGTTAAGGAGCCACCACCAATTGTCCGCCCCCTCCTAGTCTGCCTAAATAGCTGTTCAGTCTTTTGTTCTCTGTTAACCTGTTGGTCCAGAAGCTTCTTCTGGAGAATGTCCTCTCCATCAGCAGCACACTGGGTATAACAGAACCCATATTAGTCCATAGCTAAAAAAGAACTTCAATCTGGTGCATATATGCCGATAGAGCGATTAATCCATCGCTCTTGAAGTACATCATTTGGTTACAGTCAATCAAATATTAGTCAGTCACATGTCTGTCAATGAATCAATGATCAATCACTAGTCAATCATTTCACTAGTCAATCATTTCACTAGTCAATCATTTCATTAGTCAGTCATTTCACTAGTCAATCATTTCACTAGTCAATCATTTCACTAGTCAGTCATTTCACTAGTCAATCATTGCACTAGTCAGTCCTTTCACTAGTCAATCATTTCACTAGTCAATCATTTCACTAGTCAATCAACTCTACAGCTGGAGATTACAAGTCATTAAAGTAGACTGCTCACTGCAAGGCTAATCGTAATATGACATTTTACTCTATGGTCAGGTAATTTATTACATCATCTGTGCACTTGAGAAAAATTGATTTCTCAACACTAGCACTTCGCTCGTGCATCATAGGATGAACCAAACTCGCTGTTTCAAAATATGTGATATACAAAAATCATCCTCAGGTAATCCTGTGTACAAGATAAATGCAACTCGTGTACATGTATTTAATAAAATCATAGATTTATGCAATTCCACCACAAACAGTCCTTTCTCTGTATTGGAATAAGAGTTCTTAGTTTACAGCTCTATTGGAATTAATGTTTCTAGTTTACAGCTTTATCGAAATATGATTTTTTTAGCTTAAGATTACAGTGGCTGTATTGGAATAATATTTCTTAGTTTCCAGTTGTGTTGGAATAATAGTTCCTAGTTTACAGTGACTGTATTGGAATAAGATTTCTAAGTTTCCAGCTGTATAGGAATAAGGGTTTATAATTTTCAGATGCAGCTTGCAATCCATAAAAGAGCAGCACTAACTATATTAACATGTGCCTGATCTTAGAAAAGCATATATGGGAACTTGCTTATGACAAAGAATGATAAAGTCATGCTCTCATGGTAACAAAATGTTGGTTTAGATCAAAATAGCAGTAAATCTAGGTGCTTATTATGTTTACAGCATACGTTGTATTACAGTAAATCTAGGTATTTATTATGTTTACAGTAAAAGTTGTATAACAGTAAATCTAGGTACTTATTATGTTATAACATAAGTTATATAACAGTAAATCTAGGTATTTATTATGTTTACAGCATACGTTATATAACAGTAAATCTAGGTACATATTATGTTTATAACATACATTGTATTACAGTAAATCTAGGTACTTATTTTTTTGTTTACAGCATAAGTTGTAAACCAGTATATTTTTTATCCATATGTTTATATCTCATCCTCCTTCCTTTCTTCCTTGCATCCATCAGGCACATGTTACTGTAGCTAGCGCTGCTTTTTTATGGAATACCTTCAAACTAGATAAATAGTTAGTCATCACCTGAAAAAATGCATTTTTTAAAAAGGCTACTTTCTTCCCCAAAAATTATGCTGCAATTATTGCCCATTTTGCTGTGTAGCAGTCTGTTTTTATATTAACTGTGTAGCAGTCTGTTTTTATATTAACTGTGTAGCAGTCTGTTTTGTATATTAACTAAAGATAAGCATCTACAAATGACTGCTACTGCATGTATTGTTCAAGTTATTTTGTAGCCAGATGTAATCTACAGAACAATCTTGATGGCACAACCATACATACAATTTTTTTGTTTGCCATGAAACTTTTTCATCAAACTTGGTAAATATTGTGTTCATCACCTGAAGATGCCCATATGGAAAAAATTACTGTGATTTTTGTTAATGCCCCTTTTGTTTTGTAGTTTAATGCAGTGCATGACAGTCTTGTTTAGTAAAACCAGTCCCTCAATTTGTCTTGCAGTTTATTATGGCTTACTGTGATAATTGGTAACATATATAAAGATTTACATGGAGGTGACGCTCAATTTACAACATAGTTTCCTTCCTGGGGTTATTGTGTATATCAAAATTTGGCTTAAATCAAGTAATTTCCTTTAGGATACTGTAAATTAAGGCAGTTGTTGGGCAGAATGTACATCTCGAGTTTTCAGGTAATGATTATTTGTGCATGATTTTCAAACTAATTAATACATATAATCTGTACTGAAAAATTGTTTAAACCCATAACAGCAACATCATTAGCACAGATATTGAATTACCAAACTAATTGGTCTTTTGTACTAAGAAATTCATACTATACTTTCAGGTAGATCTTAAGAATCGCACACTGCCTATTCAGGATATTTATGGTATAGCGTAAAACAAGTTTTGAATACTCCAGGTCAATTTTAGTTCTGGATTGTAAATGAGCTTTTGTATCAATTCAAATTCATGTTTGTTTTCATATTAGATTGAGCAAACACTTGTTGTCATGTATGTGTTGGTAGGATGTGGGACATAGAAGTAGCATTTCTAGTGGTTGCAGTGAGAGTATTAATAATTTCTTCAGTTTTTGTTTAAACTTTTTTATTTGCATATATTTCCAAAACTCCTTGACACTTTTATCATCATTCACACATTACACCTTAGCTCAGGTGAGTTTGAGTCTCAGCTGGACTAACAAGGATATGTGAGAAAGCTTGCCAGATTCCTGTGGGTCAAATGGCCTTCTTTGGTTTTTCTTCCATCAAGGTCACTATGTCTAGCTTATCATGTGCTGAAAAAGACACGAAGCTCAGCTGAACCACAAAATCATCATACTTGGCATATACGCAAAGACAATTCATTCTGCAACATGCTTGCTTGCCTTATTTACATTGGGGTCTAGGCCCAGTCATAGATAAATTTGATAATGAGTGAGGTCAACAGATAACAATGACATGGTCAAATTAGCTGACCAGGTTACTGCTGTGGAGTAAATCTGTTTTATGTCAAACTTAGAAATTTACTTATATGATTATGATGTTAGAAAAGCTTGGTAAGATACATTATGTTAATGCTGGGATTTAGCATCAGATTGGCTGATGTTTTTACGACTCTGGACCCACATTTCTACCTTGCTTTCATCAGTCTTAATGTATGGGTTTATATCATAAAAGGCTTGGATAGGTTTTACAATGTGTGAGTGAGATCCTTGCATATTAATATATAATATATATTATCTTATATCTGATTGGCTGACCTTGTTACCATATTTTGGGAGCCAATTTTCTGATCCAGTTTTGATAAAACATGGAATGTGTGCTTATATCATGAAGATCGTGCACAAGTTTATTAATTTGCATTTCATTGGCTGAGCTTTACCACAGTAGAGATTGTTTCTGATCCAGTTTATATCAAACTTGGTAAATGGGATTGAATTACTTATATCTGGGCGAGTGGCTAAGCATGTCAGCACACTAGTACTTTATATTAGAATTTTATCAAATTTGTTAAATTGTTTAACTGTGAGGCAGATCAGAACATACCAATAGACTGACTCAGGTAGTCCTGTATCTGATTGGTTAACCCTGTTAGCACTCTGGAGACAGAATTGGAATTTGATCTATATTGATAATAACTTTATATTATCACTGTCTTATGTTCTGTAATAAATCAGCTTCATACTTACTGAGGATACCATGTAACTGACAAATTGATATTGTGACATCGATAGATCTAAAGACTGTTTTTCTCATCCGATTTCTATAAAACTGGGTAAATATGTTTAGATAATCAAGATTTCGGATTACTTTTATTATGAGCACGAAACTTTTACATATGAATTATATCTTTATTTTAAGAAAGAAATTGTAATCAGGATATAAGAAAAATAGGTCAAATCAACAGAAATAAAGTTTGGGAGATCGTTTACATGACTTGTTTTATCACAATACTACATAAACCAATAGTTTTCTGTTTAGTTATACTAGTATGGTAAGTGATAGTCACACACAAGCCTCTTTTAAAGACTCATAGAATAATTACTAAATCAAAATCTAATTTAAAAGTCTTTATCTTGTAAATTGTATTGCATTTTAATCTTTCACCTCAAAATTTGATGGTGGAACTATGAAAATGTTGCTATTATGACAAAATCAGGACCTTCAGACTTATAATTTTTCTGTATTATATAATATTTATCAAGAATTATATTCATTTTCTTTGGTTATACAATATTTATCAAGAATTTATATTCATTTTCTGTATGGCTATACAATATTTATCAAGAATTTATATTCATTTTCTGTATGGTTATTGTTTTTATTTTACAGAGAAAGTCTCAGAGTTTGTACAGTATATGCTTATCAGCCTTGCAGATGTACTCAAAACATAACAAAGGTAGGATATGTTTTTTTTTATATTAATCAGATTTTTTTAAAAATTTCTTACGACTCGTGTGTATATTTGCATGGAGTGCATATTTTTTATTTTATAATATTTGTGTTGCATCACTTGAATAAACAGGGTGAGATCTTAAACTCACTTTTCAGGCAGATTCAAGAATGTTGAAATTCAGCATTAACGTTTTTGAAAATTCAAGTGAAATTTGGGATAATGTTGCTCTAGTTCCTATGTTTAGGCCATGATTTGATGTGAGTTTCTGCCGGTCAGTATCACCATCTGTTTAGGCCATGATTTGATGTGAGTTTCTGCCGGTCAGTATCACCATCTGTTTAGGCCATGATTTGATGTGAGTTTCTGCCGGTCAGTATCACCATCTGTTTAGGCCATGATTTGATGTGAGTTTCTGCCGGTCAGTATCACCATCTATTTAGGCCATGATTAGTTTGTGCTGGTCAGTATCACCATCTGTTTAGGCCATGATTAGTTTGTGCTGGTCAGTATCACCATCTGTTTAGGCCATGATTAGTTTGTGCTGGTCAGTATCACCATCTGTTTAGGCCATGATTAGTTTGTGCTGGTCAGTATCACCATTTGTTTAGGCCATGATATGATGTGAGTTTCTGCCGGTCAGTATCACCATCTGTTTAGGCCATAATTAGTTTCTGCTGGTCAGTATCACCATCTGTTTAGGCCATGATATGATGTGAGTTTCTGCCGGTCAGTATCACCATCTGTTTAGGCCATGATTAGTTTCTGCCGGTCAGTATCACCATCTGTTTAGACCATGATATGATGTGAGTTTCTGCCGGTCAGTATCACCATCTGTTTAGGCCATGATATGATGTGAGTTTCTGCCGGTCAGTATCACCATCTTTAGCATCATGGTGTTTTGCATCAATGTTTTGCCTCTACATCACTGGCTGTATTCAACTGAAACTGAAGGACAATATCATTTTGGGTCTAAAGGTTATATGCTGATATTCCGGGAGTTCTTATCATGATTTTCTTGCCTACTTAAAACTTTTATGCTTTTATGCTAAAGGTGTCTGCTAAATGGCTAAAGGTGCATTGCATGAATTTTTGACAGCAAATCGGGGTCAATGCTGTTTGCAGTAGGATGTGTATTTTACATCAAACTGTTACTTTGTGGCACTCTTGATTTGCTTAAAATGCCAAATTATTACAACACACACTCTACTAGATATGTTTTTTGAAGGTATTGAATGCATCATTGAAAAGAATTTCCTGTTATTTTCTATTGACTAATTAGAGTAGGTAACATATTCTCAATTGTAAAGTATCACTTAGTTAGATGACCCCTTAGGACCAAAAAGTACTTTTCCCAAAACTCCTCAACACTCTAAAAGGTAACAGGTATGACATATAGTAGAAAATGTGACATGTATAATAATAATAATATAATAATAATAATAAAGAGGACATTGTAAATAATAAAGAGAACATCATATAGAACCTAGTCTTTAGAAGCTCTTAGCACTTTACAACATTAGATAACACCTAAAACATTTAAAAAAAACGTATACAATGAAATTAGAAAACATAAAACATGCTGAAAATATTAGGTCTTTATGTTTGTTCTTGTAGTTGAAATAGGTGAGTTTTAAGAGCACTCTTGAATGGGATCACTGTGTCTATGTGTTTAAGTTCAATGAGCAATTCGTTCCATGTTGCTGGGCCCTGATATGCATTGTGAGAATTTAATCTAAAATAGAAAAATTAACAGATATGGCATATTCTATAATAGAAAAGGTGACAGATATGACATAGTCTGTAATAGAAAAGTTGACAGTCATGACATAGTCTATAATAAAAAAGTGACAGGTATGACATACTCAATTGTAGAAAAGTAAACAGTCACAGGCCCAATCATTCATTTTCCTTGTTCTGAGGCAGAAAATTGTAATTCTTCTTTTTGAAATGTTTTTTACCTTCAAGTTTTGAACAATATAGAACAAACTAGGATACTGGTGGGGTGCCTAAATTTGATAATTCGTAGCCCAGAACCAGCATTGTGGTAGCACTAGTGTTCTTGGCATATGTTCATTGGACCCTGTAACCTGTATGTATGGCTTCCTGTCACATGCTATTCGGTTTTTTAAAAATATTATTAGAGCTTAACCTTGCCTATATAGCCAGTATTTTACAGACACAATGCTAACCATCTAATGCTGTACACTGTAAACATGATATATATTGCATAGTCCATATAAGCTTTAGAAGTCTGATCTCACCATCTTTCTTATGTTGTTTAAGGGAAGCGAATTGTAAATGCTGATGAGGAAGAAAACAGGTTTAATGACATTCTGATTACTCTGGAACTATTGATCAACCTTCTGTCAAAAGATTTCATCGACTTTGGGGACCCAGATACAGGTAAAATACTGTCAGCTACTTTACAGTTTGAAATACTCTTGTATTAAGCAATGAGATACAGGTAAGTCACCTTTTGTTGCCTAATTCTCAGTTTGAAATATCCATGTAGTTAAATACTGATATGGACCAAGATGCTGATTTAAATAGTTGTGTGACTGGTTTCCTTGTTTTATTTTCCACCTAATCCCAAAAAACTCAAGTCAAAGAGAAAGAGAAATTGAAACTTCTCTAAAAGTACTAAACATGAATGTACATGAATGTACATGGTGGTTGAGAAGAAAAAAGTTATTGAGTGGAAATGAAATAATTTTACTAAAATTGTATCTACTAGAGATATTTGAAAATCTCTGAATACTTTGCTTCATTTTTTTTTCTTTCTTTGAAACAGTCAACAATTTTATGGCAAACAATAGACAACATTGTATAAAATGATCTGCAGCATAATATGATCATTTAATTTTTCAGCCATTTTGAAATATCGAAGAATCGTTTGATACTCAGAATGCTTGCAAAAAATAGATTTACTGTTTTGAAAACAACTTAAGAGATAATAATTAATTATACCATTTTGATATGAGAAAAGAAAGTAGAGGCCACACTTTACTTGACTGTTGAGTTCTATGTATATTTTTTGATGCAATAAATCCTGGTCATCTGAGTACTTGTTCTTGACCTTGCTGGTGCCACTATCTTTATTCCTCTATAGTGTTGCCAAAAGTTGTCAAACTTTGTCCCTTCCTCTGTACAGTCATGATTTGAGATCTAAATCAACTTTGTCCCTTCCTCTGTACAGTCATGATTTGAGATCCAAATCAACTTTGGGTGAATCATGTTATCAAAGATGTTTTGAGGGGCATACTGCTTAAAAACAACCATGCAATACAAGATGCAATTTTCCAGAATATAAGCAACATGTTAATGAGTGAATACAAAATGGCATTCAGTAATTGGATAATCTGACTGAGAAAATATGTAGATGTTCATGGGAGTACTTTGAGGGGATGTACTGACATATTATTCACTAATAAAGATCTTCATTATACAGCACACTAATATTCAGAGCTCATTAAATATCCCTCATTGTTATGGCCCATAATGTATGGAGATTAGTACCAAGAAGTCAGCTAGATACATGATAATTCACCAAAGGTTTTGTATCATATAATTTCACTTAAAGATTCATATTTCCAATATCTATTTTTAGCAGCATGTTCTTGTATATTACTCAGACCTGTTGGCATTTTTTTTAAATGTAGTTTTACCACCACCACCAACTAAATTATTTATCAATTATGAATTCCATATTTGTACTTCAAAACTGTTATACATAAAATCTTGCAATAGCTAAGTTTCAATACTCATTCTGTTCAGATGAATAGTTATGACTCTTTTTCTCCAAATTTTGTCATGCTGTACTTTTAATTTCTGTGTAATAATTCCCCTTCCTATTGTGGTACTGGAATCAATTTTAAAATTTGCTTAGTGTGTATAAATAATGATTTTGCCCTCAAAACAAGCCATTGTGGTCATTTGTCTTGCTTGATGATGGGAACTTCTGTCTGTCTGTCTTTGGATGTTCATTGAATACCAGATGGCATCAGCTTTTTTGATTATTTATTTCAATCTTTTGCAGAAGAGGGTATTCCACAGGGTGATCCTGAAGTGCATGCAGCAGATGTGGTTCTGTATGGATTGAATACAATGATACCACTCATGAGCGTGGAGTTGTTAAAGGTAAAACATTTTTGTTTTGTTTAAAACCATGAGCCATGTTTACTTTTGGAAATATATTCTTTATCATCCCCTTTTTGTTCAATATATGTAACCTATCAAATCATTTATCCCTAAATGTGGCTAACAATCTGAGCTGATTATTGTTGACCAATTTCTGACTTCTTTATTTTTAAAAGTCAAGGAATGTTGTATATTAGTACTGATATTCAGTGCAGTAATTACAGCCATCTGCTATTCACTTATTTCTTTGTCAAATGCATTTCCAGTTCACATTAGGGCTTACTCTCTGCTTCCTCCAAATCCAACCCTTCTTGTGAGATGAGAAACCCTTTTCCATCTATATATTTTATAGAGAAAGAGAAGTTACTCTTAGATATCAACTCCTTTTGTTCCAACATAGTGGCCTCCCATATCCCAGATGTAACCAGTTTAAGCTTTTGCTTACAAATGTGAAAAGTGGCTCTGAAGAATCCTTTGCAGTTTAGTTTTAATTTTGACAATCAGACATTCAATTTCAGTGGAACAGCAAGCCAAAATGTTAAAATATCTGATGCATTTACAATTTTATAGGTGAGTTTATTTGTATTTATGCTTTTTTTGCTAGTTATTATTGTCAATTCTAGCATGAGTGATAGCTTCCCATATTAATTAGACATTCATGTTTGAGTGACAGCTACTCTTATCAATAAGGCATTCAAGGCCATTCTAGTTTGAGTGACAGCTACTTTTACCAACTGCCATTCTAGTTTGAGTGACAGCTACCTTTATCAACTGCCATTCTAGCTTGAGTGACAGCTACCCATATAAATTGGCATTCTAGAATAAGTGACAACTACCTTTATCAATAAGGCATTCTGGCATGAGTGACAGCAAACTTTATTATAAGGCATTGTAGCTTCTGAATTGGCAAGCTTCAACTGTTTGTTGCCACTCTGATGGCATGACTGCAGTGTTTAAAAACAATATTTAGGTCAAACTTAATGAACAGGTTACTATTATCAGGATCTTGGATGAGTTCAATTATAAACTAGATCTATGTACATTTAAGTAAGCCCCATGTCACAAGAAAGGAAACTTTATTGTGTATAAAATGTACAAGACAAGGACAGTAAAATGAAACAGATATTAAAGTTGTCTTCATATTGATGTCCTTTCCGAATTCTATGCCATAGTTTATGATTTTTTAGTCTTTTATTGAGGAAGGGGTGTATTTCACTGACAATTCCTACTTTTCAGTTAAAATGTGGAGTTTCAGGAGATATTTGTTTCCTTTCCAAAATAATAGTTGTGTCAGTTTTTGGATTGTGTTTTGTTTGCTTTATATTGTTTTTGTTTGTCTGGGTTTTTTCCTCTCGAGAAGTAAATGGATGAAAATGGAATTTGTTGTGATGCATTACATTAAAAAGACCTGGGTCAGGTTCAGTTTTTAACTGATTATATTGAGGTGAGATATTACTGAAAGACTTCTTGTTTGTCCAAAATTAAAAATGTTGCCAATCTGACATTTGTTTTTTGGCTGCCATATAAGACATCATAAAAATCTTGTTTTGACTACTCCTTCTGAATAGAAAGTCATACTGACATTGATTTTTCTCCAAAAGACTTCTTGTGATGTCTAGTTGGTTCTGAATGAAAATAGTTCCACCATAGTGAACATCTAGAAAATCTTGTCATCCCAGGATGGATTGTCATATCTACATGGAGTCTCACTTGTCTGATTGGTCCTAAATGAAACTGGTGCCAGTCTGGATGAGAAAATGGCTGCTTTGACAGCATTCATGAAGATTTTGTAATTGTTTCTTCTCCTGAATGGACAGTCATATTGACATGGGGTTTTCATGCAAAAACTTATTGTGATATCTGGTTGGTTCCAAATGGAAAAAGTTTTGGCTTGGACTTGTTGATGCCAAAGTAGCCATCTGGAAAATTATGCTATTGCTACTTCTTCTGAATGGATGAGCATATCAGTATTGGCTTTTGCTAAAACGACTTCTTTCTCGAATTGGTCCTAAATTCTGACATTTTACTATTTTAATACTAAACATGCTAAAAAAAGCACTAATTTTTGCTATCTTCATAAAATGTTTTTTTTATACTCTCATTAAGAGGGCCTCAAGGAAGAATAGTCCTTTACTAATGAGACACTCTCTATAAATAAAGCATTATTATTATTATTATTATTATTATTATTAAATGAAAATGATCCAATATACAGTATGACCACCTGGACACCCAGCTTGAATATCTTGTTGTTGCTGCTCCAGAACAGAACGCATCAGCATGGGTTTTTCATCAGAAGATTTCTTATGATTCTAATGGTCCTAAATACAAATGGTTTAGTTCTGACAAACACTATGGTTACCACACAAGCCATCTGGGAAATCTTGTTGCTACTCAACCTGAATGGATGGTCACATTATTATCAGGTTTTCACTATTTCTTATAATGTCTAATTGATCCTAAATGAAAATGGTGCTGATCTGATGCACAGTAAGGCCTCCATAGCAGCCATCTTGAAAATCTTTTTATTCCTATTCAGCATAGGTTTTTCACTGGAAGATTTCTAAAAATCTTGTCATTGCTACTTATCATAAATGGAAAGTCATATCAGCATGTGATTTTCACCATAAGATTAATATCTAATTAGTCCTGAATGGAAATAAATATGGCAACAACCATATCAACCATCTTGAAAATATTGTTATCTCTACTCCCTTAAACAAATGGTCATATCAACATGTGGCTCTTAGCAAAAGATTTCTTATGGTGCTCAGTTGGTCCTAAATAAAAATGGTGGCAAATTGGCATCCAATATGGCCACCACATTAGTCATTTTGAACTCCTCCTGAACGGAAATCACATCAGCATAGGGTTTTCATCAGAAAACTAATTAAGATATTTTATTGGTCCTGAATTGAAGTGGTGCAGATGTGACCACAAATATGGCTGCCACATTGAACCTAATGACAGTCTTTTCACTAATTCTTCGATATGAAAGGTCATATCAATATGGGGTTTTATATAGTATCTTATTTGTCCTAAATGAAAATTACAGATCTTTGATCCAGTCTGACTTCCAGTGTTCCTAATTTGAAACTCTTTTCACTCAAGAATATCGGAGATGATTTCAAGTTAAAAGAGAAAAAAAGTCTGATATTGAATTTTGGGGAAAAGATTTCGGACATTAGAGCATTAGTTATTTTGAGGGATTTTGTTAATATTTTCTGGCAACATTTTATGACCCCATTAATTATATCGCTTATGGACATATTTATAGTTTAAATGAAAGTGACCCAAGTCAGGTTGCCATATTATTATTGCCTATCTTATATCATTACCTTTATATTTTGCTCCAAATAATGCCAATCCACATTACAGCACGGTTGCCATTCCCAAGATAAAAAAGACATGTATTCTCAGAAACATTTACATTTAACCAAATGCTGTGTGGATAAAGAGCTCTTTCAACCCAGTCTGCCTTGGCAGCATCAATTATTTTTTGCTTCTAATTCATCATTATTTAGAGGAGCAATCTCAGGCCTCATGGGCCTCTTGTTCCATATTGTTATTATATGTTAATAACTGAACCTTTTTTTTTTAGTTTCCAAGTTTATGTCTCCAGTACTTCAGGCTGATTACATTTTTAGCAGAATGTAACCCAGAGAAGTTCTCATCCATTCCTGATGATCTCTTCAAATCCCTTATGTACTCCGTAGAACTTGGATTGTCTTCGTATCCTTTTGCCATGAACAAAAAATATTAGAAAATGTACATATATGCAGGAAGGGATGTAAAAACTATAGTTTTCTTATACCACCATCTCATTTTGTGGAGTGACAGTATTTTAGCTGATATGATTTAATATTGTTAGCTGATATGATTTAATATTGTTAGCTGATATGATTTAATATTGTTAGCTGATATGACTTAATACTGTTAGTTTATATGATTTAATATTGTTAGCTTATATGATTTAATATTGTTAGCTTATATGATTTAATATTGTTAGCTTATATGATTTAATATTGTTAGCTGATATGATTTAATAGTTAGCTGATATGACTTAATATTGTTAGCTTATATGATTTAATATTGTTAGCTTATATGATTTAATATTGTTAGCTTATATGATTTAATATTGTTAGCTTATACGATTTAATATTGTTAGCTTATATAATTTAATATTGTTAGCTTATATGATTTAATATTGTTAGCTTATATGATTTAATATTGTTAGCTTATATGATTTAATATTGTTAGCTGATATGACTTAATATTGTTAGCTTATATGATTTAATATTGTTAGCTTGTTATCTTATATGATTTAATATAATATTGTTAGCTGATATGACTTAATATTGTTAGCTTATATGATTTAATATTGTTAGCTTATATGATTTGATATTGTTAGCTTATATAATTTAATATTGTTAGCTTATATGATTTAATATTGTTAGCTTATATGATTTAATATTGTTAGCTGATATGACTTAATATTATTAGCTTATATGACTTAATATTGTTAGCTTATATGATTTAATATTGTTAGCTGATATGACTTAATATTGTTAGCTGATATGTACATTAAATTAAACTTGTCAAGACTTGCCACTCCTCTTCAACCTTGTCTGGAGATAAGCCTGCCATTGTCATGACTGGGGAAAAATGTTCCAGCAGAGTAGTAACATCTTCATCACTAAACCCAATATGATTTTAGTCTCATGGTCATGAATGAAAATCTGCAAAATGTGTGGCTTTCAATATATCACACTGCTGTTTGTCAAATCAGGCATCCAAGTGTTCTGCTAAACTGTTGATCATGTCTTCTCTAGCATGAAGTGATAACTGCACTTATGTTGGGAGACATTGTTCTTTTAGGCACCAAACAAGACTCATTTTGAAGAAACAATGACAACTTGAACAGTAAATTTATGACATCTGTCAAGAAGTGGGCATAATTAACAGGATGTAGTCTAGCAACATTTTCAGATAGCCAGCTGCTTTCCCAGTAGCTTCAGGTCTTCTAGATGAAGGCTGATCAGTTTTGGTCAAAGTCTGCAGGTGGCTGACTATAGCTGGATATGATTTCCACAAATTGTCCAAAGCCCTCTGCTAAAATGTGCGAACCATCTAGTTCAACCAACACGAGTTTGGACTATCTAGGTGATTCCAGTACCTCACACGCACCTAACAAATCACTTCTATTTAAAGGGCTATTCTGGTAAAAATAGTAAAGTCCTGTTAACAGCTCCTCAACTTTTGCATGGATAGGCATTTTTGCAATGGCATCTTTGTAAGCCAATTCCAAATGATGAGCATGGCAATGTATTCCTACAAGACATTTCTGCGATTCTCTAAATCTAGCAATAACACAATTGTTTTTTTTTTCAGTATTGACAGCAGCTTCATCAGAACCAAATCCTACAAGTTTACTGTTGTTATCAGACATTGCAATTGATGCAAGCGCATCATCTATAGCTCCTTAAATCCCATCAGCATTAGCTTGTGAAACTTCTATCATAGCCAAACATCAAGTGCATATTTGCCCACCCATGGCAGTTCTCACATAAACAACTTCTTGTTCACGGAAGCCTTTATCAGTGGAACCATCAGTGATAATGCTATTAAATGGTGCTGATTTAATCTTTTGTTCAAGTTTATTTCTTGCACACTGTGAAATGATTATACTATGGGTCTTTTGATGTATTGAAACGATTTTGGTATGGGTCTTTTGATGTATTGAAACGATTTTGGTATGGGTCTTTTGATGTATTGAAACGATTTTGGTGTGGGTCTTTTGATATATTGAAACAATTTTGGTATGGGTCTTTTGATGTATTGAAATGATTTTGGTATGTGTCTTTTGATGTATTGAAACGATTTTGGTGTGGGTCTTTTGATATATTGAAACAATTTTGGTATGTGTCTTTTGATGTATTGAAACGATTTTGGTATGGGTCTTTTGATGTATTGACATCATGTTGTTATGGGTCTTAATAATAATTAAATCTCAATGGATTCAATGTTCCTTAATTAGTAATTTAGCTTTGGTACAGACATTACCAAGTTATGCCTAGAGGCCATGACATCCCTGGCAACTTTTGTCTTCCAGTCAAACCTTGTGGGCTCACAGATGCACAACATACTCCAGCATTTCCTCAAGGTAAATTAATTGCATGTTTTGTTTGTCAGAAATGGATACAAAATAATTAATGTCAGCTCCATCAGTGATGAAATGTTCTTCTTAATTACAACAGTTCCATGATCTTCTTTTATTAAAATGAATTTGTAAACGCTTAACCTAATAAGATTTATGAGAAAACTTTGTTAATATGAAAATTTTCCAGACTGTATGTATGTTTATTCCAAATATGTGCAATCTCTTTCAAAGAATACTTGATATGATTATATAGCTCCTTTAATGATAAGAATATATCATTCATATATACCTAATGTTATCATTCATATTTACCTAATGTCATCATTCATATATACCTAATGTTATCATTCATATATACCTAATGTTATCATTCATATGTACCTAATGTTATCATTCATATATACCTAATGTCATCATTCATATATACCTAATGTTATAATTCATATATACCTAGTGTTATCATTGATATATACCTAATGTTATCATTCATATATACCTAATGTCATCATTCATATATACTTAATGTTATCATTCATATATACCTAATGTTATCATTCATATATACCTAATGTTATCATTAATATATACCTAATGTTATCATTGATATATACCTAATGTTATCATTCATATATACCTAATGTCATCATTCATATATACCTAATGTTATCATTCATATATACTTAATGTCATCATTCATATATACCTAATGTTATTCATATATACCGAATGTCATCATTCATATATACCTAATGTTATCATTCATATATACCTAATGTTATCATTCATATATACCTAATGTTATCATTCATATATACCTAATGTTACAACTCTTGTCTGAAACTAAGTACTAAGTAATAGCAAAGAGCAACAAGTAATAATAATCTTACTATCAAATACCATCGTTAGGAATTAGCTGTTATATGTTGTTTACATAAAAACGACATTAGGTAAACCTTAAACTCTTCTCTCATTTATTAATAGGGATAAGAAGCAAATAAAAAATACTTAACTGCATAATATTTTTAGTTTGTATCAGTGCATATTGACTGATCATCCATCCCAATACTTTTATTTGTAATGTTACAGGTTCAGTTTGGTTCAGCTTTAGGATGCAATGAACATACTGTGTAATAATTATTTTAAAAACATTTTTAAAAAATAATATTTAAAAACTGTAATGCATACGTTTTCATGCTGTTTGGTTTCAATACCTGATCTCGGTGGTTAATATGCAAATGGTGCCATGCATTCTACAGCTCATTTTAAACAAAACTGACACTGCTTGTGTTGAGAAAAACTTGTCATTAAGTATGTCTCTCACTCCATCTTCTGAGATGCTGCCAGGGCAGATAAGTCCACAAATCACATTTTACTAATTTGCACACTTGGAAAACAGTAATGAATGAAAACTACCATGAATTAGTTCAAAGTTACGCATATAAAAATGCACTCTGTTCAGAATGAAACCTGTATTGAACTGTTAAGATAAATTTAATAGATAAGAATCTAAATTAATGTAAGGACAATTACTTGATTTAAATTGTCTCTTCCAAAGTATGCAAATATAGGTTAAAACAAAAGAATGGTTGGAAGATGAGATGGGTAGTTAAGTGTTGGGTAAACAACGAACTATGGATGGCAATTTCCTCCTTCCATGTATTTTCTATTTCCCCTTGTCTTTGTTGTCAAGGGAAGAGACCCCCTCCCCAAAATCCTGGCAGCACCTCTTCATTATGAGAAGCTTGTTAATATACATGTACCGGTATTATGCAAAATCCACTTAACATAGACATAGATGCAAAATCCACTTAACATAGACATAGATGCAAAATCCACTTAACATAGACATAGACTTAACATAGACAATATTACATTTTTCTGCTACGTTTGCAGCCATATATAGAAAACCTGATAAAATTTTCATGTGGCATTAGTTTTTATCTTTTGCACAGATTTCAACTTGTTAAACTTTTGATTTTTTAAAAAAAATATAAAAACATCTTGTTAACATGATTAAGCAATTGCCACATGAGTTAGACAAATGAAATTTGTTATTCATATTTGTATCTATATTTACATAACATTATTTGAATTATTATGTCATTTTCAGCATGGTGACATGGGCTTCATCTTACAATAATCATGCTACCACTGTTAAGCAATAACTACATGAGGTAGACAGATCTAATTTAGTTGGCATGTTTATCTGCATAATCAGATGACCTGATTAGATTTTCATTGCAGTGTAGCAGTTTTAAAAAAACTTTTTATGATCCTTTTGGGACAGACTTTTTGGTCAATATAGGGGGATTCTGTTTTCACTAACACAAATCTTTGTTCTTATTTTCTTCCAGCTTGTGTTCAAGATGTTATTGTTAGAAACATTCAATATGGAACTGCTGGGAACAGCCAGTGCTGCATTGTTTGCACTAATATGCTGTCATCTGGACCAATATCGCAGCCTTGTGAATCAGTTACTAGACAGTCACACAGACCCTTTATACAAACAGCGTCTTATTGAAGCATTCAACAATCTGACACCACCATCCCTTGAAATGACCATCAACCGACACAGCAAGATTCAATTCATGGAGTTCTTTGATCAATTTCTTGTCAATGTACGAGGTTTTCTATGTGTAAGGTGATATTATTAAAAACAGTGTGGACATGACTATCACATACCAGTTGGCAACTGCAATAATTTAATATTTCAAAGAAGTTATCGCACTAAGACTGGGAGACTTTATCCTGCTTAGAGATCATTGAGTTACACTTATTGACAACTGCGTTAGGGCAGACAGCAATCTAAAAGACACAGATACTGCTCAGAATCACAGAAGAAAATGAATTTTCGAGGCTTTATTTTTTTTTAAATCCAGGTTATGATATTAGTATGCAAATTCTGGTTGTAGTCAATAAATACAACTGCATCTTATTCAGTTACATATTCATGTGTCAAAAAGCCAGAAAAAATAAATAATGTACAGAATTTTCTGTTGTAAAGAATTTTCCATGACTTGTAGAAATATTGAATACTCATTGTGAACACAATCATTTCTTGTATTTTTATTGGCAGGAAAATAATGTTCTTAAAGAAGTAATAGTGTGTGGACTGAGTAGTCTCAGCGCTGTTGGAATCACTTTAAAGTCATGAATATAATACATGAGTAACACATATGAAAATATTTTCAAATATTGTATTTAACTTCAGTTATTGATTTCTTATAAATAAAATTGCATGAATGTTACACATGAAGTGGCAGACAAATGCACAAAATTTCTCAAATGGCTTTGTATATTAACCTGCATCTGACTGAGGTTGGCAAGCTTGATAGGAACACATCCATGAAGAAGTTTAGGTCAGTTCTGTCCAGCATCATCTGTTGAGCTGTACCACTTTTGGATATATAGCTGCATGAAATAAAGTTCTAAATACATGGAACAGTTTGTAGTCCAATCCATACTACTCTCAATTATTAAGCATTACTTGTCCATACTATACCACCTCATGTAGGACAGACAAAAAATTTTGGTGGAGCAGCAGAGGTGTTATCAATTGTGGGTTCAGTAACCACCCAAGCCATCCCATGTTGACTGCCTTTTGTGTCCTTGAGAAGGGCACTTAGCTGCCATCCCATGTTGACTGCCTTTTGTGTCCTTGAGAAGGGCACTTAGCTGCCATCCCATGTTGACTGCCTTTTGTGTCCTTGGGAAAGGCACTTAGCTGCCATTTCTTCAGCAGGATATAGCAGATAAATTGTTAAAAGTTTTAATAGAAAATCGAACAACCAACCTCCTAATGTGATTAGTCTGACTATATACCAATGCCAATATAAGCCTGTATTAGTTTGTATCCCCGTGTTTTAAAAAGCATCAGAAACATTGTTATACCCTCCATCAGTTTGTTCATCCAGATTACCACACCTTCCAAAACACTGTACAGAAATTCATAAATCTTTTTTTTTTTTATGTTGCCCTGTCTGCGAGGGAGATATGAATATTGGCTCCCATGTAGGGGGTCTGGATCAGAAAAAGACAATGTCAAACATTATAGTTCTAAAGCATAAAGTTAATTCTCATACATTTTTATTTGTTTTTTTTAATGTGGGTATAGCATTATTCATCTTCTCTGTTGTTCCTAATAATCAAGATTTAGGAGAAAGATATGATCAGAAATTGAATTGAGTTGAGTCTTATCCATATAAAAAAAAAGATGAAAATCATTTTATGTTCGTTTCTAACACACCAAGATAGTTCCTGTATTATGGTTTTTGTTGTATACCACTAAGTGACTGACATCTTAACAGATTAAAGATTATATGTAATGATAGGACAGTACAATGCTGTGTGTAACAGCACAGTTTGTATTAAAAAATTTGGTTTTGCTGACAGTGCTAAGCATAATCAATTAGAAAAACAATATAGTTGTGATATATAATGAACACAAAACATGAGCTTCGTTCTGAGGGGGTAGGCTTTTGCTGGCTTCGACATGATGCTCTTTATGTGACCACACAAACTTCTGCCATATGAAATTTTGATAATGACCATCTCATATAAGAATTTGCTAGTATTGCATCAGAGTATAAATTTGTTGGCTAGTCAGCATGCTGTTTAAAAGATAGATGATACAGATCTTCCACTAAAAAATATAAAGAATGTGTTTTTTGCAGCTAGGCTTACAAAATTGCCTGCATCAACAATGAGCTGAGCATATTAATAAAAGTATATTATTGTGCTAACATGAAGAACATTTTATATAGAGCCTGCTATGAGAAGTTGGCCATGTGAAATGTATTCCAACTGCAAAAATAATTTGTGATGCAAGCAACAGATAGAACTGTCTGATACTTTCTGTCGGATTTTTAAGTAGTCACTTTGCTATGACAAAATCAGAGATCAGAGTTGTTTTACTGAAATATCTCGTGGTGTTGCACAAAACTAATGCAATCAGCTGTAACATCTGCCACAGTTTAATCTTGTTGTATTTAATAATCTCAGGAACTATGACAAACATTTTATAGTGAAACACTTTGGCAAGTTTGAGATGAAAATAACGTGAATACCAAATAGCTTAGAGAACTAGTCCTCATTCTCTCCAAGTCAGTTGTGTTGAATAGTTTACAATTCATAAATATTTCACATAAGAACTTGTCAAGAACACAGTGGTTGAAAGGTTAGCAGAAAACATATTAAATGGCAATGACATGGGCTACATTCTCGAAGTCAATTTAGAATATCCTGCTTAGCTATACAAATATTCTGCAATGCTCGAGATTTTTGATTTTTTTAAGTGTTGGCAATTTCAGGGTGCCAAAATATTTTCCCAAATCTCTTTGCCAAAATCCACTACAAAAACCTAATGTGATTCGTGGACTTGGTTGGGACTGCGACTAATCAGAATTCAGTGTTACAAAATTCAGACAGAAAACCTGGCTGAAGCTTTAGATCAAGTTTAACACAGCAATGCAAGCAGCTACAACAGATGATTTTTAGACAGATTTTTACAAGCTTATGAATAATCTAGTATTTGTAAAAACTATGGAGAATATTAGAAAACAAGTTAACATAAATCTAGTAAACATCTTAGTGAGGCATGATGAGCTAGTAGCACATTCTACCTTTTCCCTCAATCAAGATATTGTACGAGAATCTAATGGCCATCCATCACTGAAAAAAAAGTTCGAAATGAAATAAGCCTTCTTTTCATACATGCCAACCATTATGCTTTTGGCACAATCATTACGTTTTCTCCACTAAATTAAGCCTTACATGTAAATGAATTCGGATTACGTGTTTTCAGTATATCCCCTGCTCAAACAAATTAATAATGCGTTTTCTAATTTTTTTTTAGATCCCATAAATTTTTCAGACCATATTCAAGAAAAAAATGGCTTCAATTTAACTATGACATAAGAGTACGCTTGTTCATAGACTTGCATGCACTGTCTTAACAGTATTATGTTCTATTTATAGCAGCTGCTCTATTTCCAAGAAACATGCTGGTTTCTACTTAAATTTTTGACCTTGGTTTCTATTTATTGCAGCTGTATGGCCTAGGAGAGTACAAACACTAATTATTAATCTTTTCTCACACATTTTTTTTTCTAATTCATATCTGGTACATAACCAGTCTGAAGGTATTTGGTGCTGATAGTCAAGTCAGATATATTCTAATCGATGCGTGTGTTCGAGCAAAAATGTTTTTCAAAGAATTTCACAGATGTATTAGAAAAAGACAAAAAACAATTTAAAGATGAATACATGAATTACGCTATAGAGTGTTCCATTCTAGGACAGCTTCATGCCCATTGTACGCTGTGTGAAAAGAATTTTAATATTATTCATGGTGGTAATTTGATGTGGAGAAACACTATCTAGGTGCAAGCTATTTGAAAAATGTGGTCATTGTGGTAAAACAAAGAAACCTTGAATTAGCTTATTTTACTAACTCCAATACTATGGTCATTGTTTTTTACAACAGAACTAAATTGTAGAAATGAATTTTATAAATGCAGAATAGTTGTATACTGAGTTCTTAGTATAACAGTAGAAGACTTTTGCTCAAATGGATGTTTCCTGATTCCAACATTCTGATTGCAGAAAATTTGCATGTGAAAATCATCAAATATTGTTAGGTGTTTAGCAGAAAATAATTCACTTAAAATTGCAGAAGCCATTAAAGTTGGGTTGTTTTGTATTGCAACAGACCAGAGCAGTGATTATGATGACAAAAAGTTGTACTCAGTCTGTGTAAGAGACTTTGATAACAAAAAGGGCAAACTCAAAATGCTCATCTTTCATTACCAGAATTAACAGTAGATTCCACTAGAGAAAACATTATTTGTTTGCTTAATAATACTTTGAATAAACATAAGTTAGCAGAGCTGTTGGGACATAAGTTAGCAGAGCTGTTGGGACATAAGTTAGCAGAGCTGTTGGGACATAAGTTAGCAGAGCTGTTGGGACATAAGTTAGCAGAGCTGTTGGGATTTTCAGCTGATAAAGCATCAGTTATGACTGGAATTCATAAAGGAGTTGCATTCTATATTTTGAAAAATGTCTCCATTAGTGTACATATCTGGTTGTCCCTGTTATATGATGCACCTTGCTGCAGGAAAGACTGACAATAACTTAGAAGAACTCCTGAAGTATCAAGTTGGGATTCTATATGACTATGTACTTCATGCAGACAGAGTTGATTTGCAATTGAACCTTATTTCCCAGCTAAAAGACCCAATAAATGGAAGATTTAAATTTCCTCATCTTTGTCAGGTTATGAAAGGAATATTGGTTATTTCCATTCTAATGCTGACTGTGAGAGATTGTTCAGTATTGTTAACAAAAATAAAACTGAATTCAGATTCAAGCTCTGTAACCCAGCACTTAGTGCTCTACTGGTTATGCAGAACATTTATAATCTCAGCTGGTAGAAATTGTTTTGTAATGCAATGTAAGAGACTGTAGCTTTCTAAAAAGTTCAAAGTGCTATATATAAAAACTTGAAGCAGTAATGATATTAAAAGACCAGAGACATAAATAAATTATTCTGTATGTATGCTTATTGAATTTTAATATTTTATGTGTGGATTACACTTTTTCTGCTTGGATTACTCCTTTTTTTTTCTTTGTACTTGGATTACTCTTTTTCCTCACTAGGGTTGGCATGTATGTCTGTGTTGACTTTGTTGTGCTACAGCTTTCAATGTATTTGATGTATGACTTAAATTACAATACAGTCCAAACAAAATATTGTGACACCCCATTTTTTATATCGAAAAGACCAGAGTTAAGGAATAAAAATGCTTTTTATAAATAATACAGGTGAGATTGAACATGCTTTCCAATCTCACATAGTGACTTTACATAAACACAGTGTCTATCACAACAATGTCAATTTTCGATAATATAGAGCAGACTTGGTTATCTAAATGCCAAAAGACAGTATTATAATGCACCATATTATGGTGTAATTAATTATATCATTACATTCCTGTCTATATCAATAGCTAATTTTTTTATATTAGCTGTAATACATCCTAAAATAGTATTGTGATCTCAATGAAAAAATAATGTTAGTACTAGTGTACTGGAGCAGAATGTTGGGAGATTGCAGCGGCTGTATAAAGAATTACAATATAATAATTATAATGCATTTAAATTCAATAGCCATCATGTAATAAATCTACGTAAAATTTCTTATAACAATTTAATTCAGTTTTTGGGTTTAGAATACAACGTCGAAATTTATTTTTACTTTTATGTTCTTACTTTGCCCCTTTGACAGCTATCTGCCAGGGCACAGTCTGCACTCTTATTTATTGCATCCTATTAACGTCACATGACCCGAGTTCACCAATCAATTTTGTCGTTCTCAGGGATAGTCATGGCGGTAACCAAGTCAACTTTTCAAGCCTGCATGGAAAAATCCCTCTGAACACCAAATTTAGATAGAATCAAGATGACCTTTCAATGTCCGTGTTGTGCGCTTTTACTCTTAATCTTATTATTCATACCTATGATTACGTAGAACTGAACGAAACGGACAAGTAAATTTCGATGCGAATCGAGGGAGAGTACAGCGTACTGGTGATCCAGTGAGTCGTAATACGGTTAGAAATAGTCCCTATTAAATGCACACTAATTTGCACATTTAAGTAAAATCGCAAGTTCTACATAACCAAGAACTTGCAATAATGAACAGTAACATTAGTTCCAACTCCGACTGGGCACATTAATTGCATCACTATCATGCATCTTCGCTGTTCTGGTAATAAAACTCCACTAGATTTTTCATGGTATAATACCATCCAAGCATTGAAAAATAAAACGATGTGTGCTCAGTACCTTCTGGTATCTTCCTATGCTGGCGACTGCGATCTTATTAGACTTTTATGACGCAGTATGTGTTTGAAATATTCGTGATCATTTGTAGACCGGGTTCTGTCTCCAAAACAATAATATATAATAAGTAAGATTTTATTGTCTAATTGAAAAATCACTTGTGTTTTAGTCTAAGATCAATATATAATCACAAGTATCATCCTCGAGTTATGCTAACATTTTTATGTAAATCCATTATATAAGCCATCATTGGCAGCCATCTTGTTGGCTGGCTAAGCCTTCAGTTTTGTGTAAAATCACAAGCGGGCTATCAACTTCACTTTAGATAAAATCATTATATAATTGCCATCAGCTGTGATTCTTGTGAAAACAAAAATCAGATGAATCTAATTAGTAGTGATGTTAAAGACAGCTATTGAGAACACCCGTCACGTTTTAACACGGGCACGCAGAGATTTTAATACAATTTGCAGGCAAAATTCATTTTCCCTCATGCGACCTTATGGCAGAGTCACCAACTGACCTCTCAGATTATACTGACGATCGCGGTGAGAAGATATTGAAACCTACTAGACGTACAACTTCATTTGTCTCACCAATTGTACGCTGATGACACCCAAATATACAATTCTAGCCACCCAACTGAAGTTGATTCTACCATCCATGGAGTAGAGAGGTGCATTTCTGATGTGAAATCATAGATGACATGTAACAAGCTGCAGATGAATGATGTTAAAACTGAGGCCTTTCTGATCACAACACAAAGACTTTGTGATTCACATCCTGTAACTCAGACAACAAATATCAGCAACATCAACATTAAATTCACACATTCAGTACGAAATCTAGGTGATACTTTAGATAGAACTCACATTGCACCAACATGTCATGAACATATGCAAGGCTGCATATCTTGAACTGAGACGCATCAGTTACATTCGCAAATATCTTTCAGTTGATGCCACTAAAACACGTGTGTTCATTAGTACTTTCAAGACTAGACTATTGGAACACAATTCTGTCTGATTCGCCTCAATATATACTCCAGACACTTCAAAAAGTTCAAAACACAGCTGTTCGGATCATCTTTAGAGTACCTCGATCAGAGCACACCACCCCGCTGCTCTGTACCCTACACTGGCTATCAACTGGATACAGAATCAAGCACAAAATTAGGTTCTTTGCTATGTTTCACTGACAGACTCCAGTCCAATATACATATCCGGCCTCACCCATGCGTATACACCAACAAGATACTTACGCTCTTCTGACAATTGTATACTCATTGTTCCCACATGAAAAAGAAGTGATATATACAACGTTTTTATTTTTGCATACCAGGGCCTGGTGATGTGGAACGAATTGCCCATTGAAATTAGACACAAAGACACAGTGGTCCCTTTTAAGAGTGCTCTTAAAATTCACCTTTTTCGACTGCAGGAACAAACTTAGAGACCTAATAATGTTATGTATCTTACATGTTTTCAGCATGCTTTTTATTTTTTCCAATTTAATGGGTTTTTTTATTTGTTTTTCTGTAGTATAGTCATATCATTATAGATGTTGTAAAGCGCTTAGAGCTTCTAAAGGTTAGTTGCTATACAAATTCTCATTATTATTATTTGTATGTAACCAGTGTGCTAATTGGTGATTGAAGGACGCAGCGGGCCTCGACTTGAGTGTCCGTTCTTGAGCGAGTCCAACATGATTGTTTGCATGATGCATGAGGATGGTATGCCGTGTCAAGTTATAAACAGATCGACACGTTAGACATTGATCTTTTTGAAGGTCTTGACACTAGTCGTATGGGGCATCTTACAAGTACCTCTTTAATTAGATAAAACGGTATATCGTCATGTCGCATCCTGATCGTGTTGCATCCAAGTCATGAATAATACTAACCATGTTATGTTGCACCCAATGTTAAAGTTATGTTAAGTTTCGATAAGTCTTAAAATAAAAAAGGAATGTACAATGAAACGAACGAAAATGAAAGATGCCTATAAGTTCATAACTAAAATAGCAGACTTCAGAATAAAATGATTGAATGCAAAAAAATAGAGAAGATATATAAATAGAAAAATTGCAAAGTAAAAGATTCAAATTACCACAATGAACAAAGTTTGCTATTTAATATGGTCATTTATTTTCTGTTTTATTTTTTCTCTCCAAAGTCTTCGTTTGCTTTAACTACTAAATTTGGTTAAATGTATTATCTTTGAGTGTTTTTTGTACACATTTATATGAGCAAAGCCACTCAGCTCAGTATACGGTAAAGGTTCAGCGTATGCGTCACATTGCGCACACTATTATTCTTATGCTTGCTACAAAACAGGCCCGTTTAAATTGCTGCAAGCAGGCAACAACTTGTAAATGGCCACGTTTCCGTCGTTAAAATTGTCCCAGTAAGTAAACAATTTTTATCGCATTTGTTTGTATATTTTTCTCTGCTGTCGCATAAGTTTCCCTTTGGACAAGAACCGCAGCTGAATATTTACAAACTGGGCCTCCTTAAATAAACAGCCAATCAGCATGTACAGTGGAAGTTTCACCCTCTTTGCATCTGAATTGAGCATGTGATGCCACCCCTCATTCTTAGTATTTATTGGCTGTATATATAAGATCCAGTGAAAGACACAACCATGCAACTAACTTCTGGAATAACCGACATCACTCCTTTCCACATAGCTGCTTCACAGTCTGCTAACACTTTTTTCACTTTTGGTTCATTGTGAACCATATTTTTAACAGCTTTTAGTACCTTTTTATAATCCTTCTTCATTTTACTCGACATCAACGCAAAAGCTAGGGAATTTGTTTTATTTATTAGTAGTGTGAGATAGATTTCATCTGACCTTGTATTCTACTCATTTGTGCATTGTTCTCTCCTATTCCTCCCAAATTCCTTCTTCTCTTCCTCCTGACTTTCTACAAATTCCTTATACTCCTCGACTTCTTTATACTCCTACTCCTTCTTCACTTTCTCCTCCTCATATCCGTTTCCTCTTTCTTCACCTTCTATGCAAATTCCCTCCACTGACAGGACTTTGTTCAATTCCAACTGTTCTGCTAGTCTCACTTCCGTCACCACCTCTTGGAGACTCTGGACTCAACTGAACCGGAATCAACCACATTCTTTTCCAACAGTTTATTGTTGTTGTTGTTGTTGTTGTTTGTTATTTTGTTTTACGTCGTTTCATGCTTTTATTTTTTTTCTCCTGCGCTTTTTTTCTTTTGGTGGTTGCCATCTTATTTATTTGAGGAAAATCGTAATCTCGCTTATGTGGTGTGGCTCTTGTACCTGTTGTTCTTGTTTTGTTTCTTCATGTGCTTTACACATCTTGAGCGTGTGCCGTGTTTTCCCGCATATGTATGGTATTTCTTATGGAAAATGCACCCTTTATACCACTTCTTTACTAGAAACCCGCGTAGGGAGAACTCTTTCTTAATTATGTACAATCGTTCTTTTTTCTACTTCCAGTATTCTAAAGCCATTCTTGATATTATATCCAGGGATAGTGTCCATTCTTGATTTTATGACTTTGATTGTGAATATTTTCATTTACTAAATTTTGCAACCGTGACTTTTAATAGAATTTCCATAGTTATATCCACAATGTTTAATTTCCCTATTCTCCTTCTTTTCATAAATATGTATTCACTAATGTTAGAATAACTGAACTAATTGCAGAAACAAAATGTAATTATTGTAGGGTGAAATGTTATCTATTTTGACCCATTAATTATATTAGAAAATGTAATTAGTGAATTAATACATTTAATTAATAGAGGCTAATGCTATGGAAACATGACATGGTAACAATCATCTCGTGAAGTGATATATTACAGATGGGTGCGACTTAACTGTATATTAAGGTGCAACATAACTTCATATTTGGGTGCAACATAACTTTATATTTGGGTGGAACATAACTTGACTAGTGTGCGATGTAACAGGTGCGAGATGACTGTGATTCTGTGATTCCGATAAAAGAAGGCTAATCATGATTTTGAATATATTCACGCAGTGAAAATTAACTGTTCTTGTCAGATTGAATAGGTTGGTTGTATTCATCGGGAAATGTTGAGAAATATATATATATTTAACTATTTTCTCTACAATATGTTTGGAGGTAGCATATATTGTGTAACTCTTTTCAGTCGCGTATTTACGTACGCACGTAGTTCCGTCTGTCTCTCCTTTCGTCAACCACACCTTGGTTTGTGTTTGCAATTAGGTCAGTTTCTCTGGTATTAAGGTTTTAGCAACCGTGTTTTATTAAAACGTTTCAGGTTTAATATATTCTAACCTTGCGACTACATTACAGTTATTTTTCTGTGGCATTAAATGGAAACAACGAGTAGAAGAATGCGTCAAAACATCATAAACATGTAGGAATTCAGAAATTAGCCAAGTTTAGACAGATAAAATACAGCTTAGTTACATTCTGAGAAAAACAGAGAGTTTAATTACATTCGGAGACAAACTGAGAGCTAATTACATTAAGATTTTATAAACGTTTGGAAAACAAAAAAACAGCTTACTTACATTCAAAGACAAACAGAGAACTTAACTGAATTAAGCTTTAAAGTTGTACTCGTCTCTAACCTTTTCCTCGCCAATGATGGTAACACTCATCATGCTCACATATACACTTGCCCTGTACTCCTCCCTAACCTTTTCCTTGGCAATGATGGTACCACCCATCATGCTCACATATACACTTGCCTTGTACTCCTCTCTAACCTTTTCCTTGACGATGATGC
This sequence comes from Unio delphinus, assembly GCA_029339505.1. NCBI lineage: Eukaryota > Metazoa > Mollusca > Bivalvia > Unionida > Unionidae > Unio > Unio delphinus. The sequence continues at coordinate 11,762,975 of JAQISU010000242.1, read as the reverse complement.
TACCACTCATCAGTCTCACATTTACACTTGCCCTGTACTCCTCTCTAACCTTTTCCTTGGCAATGATGTTACCACTCATCAGTCTCACATATACACTTGCCTTGTACTCCTCTCTAACCTTTTCCTTGACAATGATGGTAGCACTCATCAGTCTCACATTTACACTTGCCCTGTACTCCTCACTAACCTTTTCCTTGGCAATGATGGTACCACTCATCATGCTCACATATACACTTGCCTTGTACTCCTCTCTAACCTTTTCCTTGACGATGATGCTACCACTCATCAGTCTCACATTTACACTTGCCCTGTACTCCTCTCTAACCTTTTCCTTGGCAATGATGGTACCACCCATCATGCTCACATATACACTTGCCTTGTACTCCTCTCTAACCATTTCCTTGACGATGATGGTACTACTCATCTGTCTCACATATACATTTATCCTGTACTTCTCTCTAACCTTTTCCTTGACAATGATGCTACCACTCATCAGTCTCACATTTACAATTGCCCTGTACTCCTCTCTAATCTTTTCCTTTGCAATGATGGTACCACTCATCCGTCTCACATATACACTTGCCTTGTACTCATCTCTAACCTTTTCCTTGGCAATGATGGTACCACTCATTAGTCTCACACATACACTTGCCTTGTACTCATCTCTAACCTTTTCCTTGGCAATGATGGTACCACTCATCATGCTCACATATACACTTGCCCTGTAGTCCTCTCTAACGTTGTCCGTGTCAATGATGGTACCAGTCATCATGCACAAATATAGAATTTGCCTGTAGTTCTCTCCAAACGTTTCCTTGGCAATGATTACGTATAAAATTGATAAACATGAATATTTGATTAATTTATTACTTGCGTGACCTGAGATCACTCGTAATGATTCAAGTTCTTAGTTGCTAAAGTAATACGAATTTGACATCTGGGTAGGTCATATGTTATTCTACGAAGCAATGAAAATTAGTTGTTTTCATTTTCTTATTATTGCATATATTGTATTTCCTTGAAACCGGTTATAACACTTTTTCGTTATGAATTCAAGGTTATCAAATGAAAGGTCAAGGTTTCGACAGGTACCCCTTATGAGTTAATCATAATACGGAAACAAATGCTATACATGTTAAGTATGAAATGTCTTACTGAAAATCACGATGACTTCTATGTTAAGTATGTTAATTAAAATTCTAATTTGAATGATATAGTAGACAAAGTAATAAAAATTCCCAGCATTCAAAGTTAAAATTATTGCTCAAACATGTACATAACCTCATTCTCGTGGAGATCTGAAGAAACCAGAAGCAATAACAAGCTTCATCATAAAATTATATATTTCAGAATATCTTTATTCCAAATTTGTCAGTAAGTTGCAAAATATAGGAGCTAAAACTAATTAAAAAAATGACGATAAAGACTGCTTTTTTGCACCAAGAAGTTATATAGATACGTTAACTCATTTACATGTACATGAATACGTGGTGGAACGAATTTTGGTCACGGATAGATAGTAAGACTGAAAAAAAAAGATCGCTGGATGGAGAAATTGACAGATGTTGATAAGTGCCTAAATAATTTTCTTATGGGAATTTTAATATTTTTGGGTTAAGATGTTTAAAATCTAATTTAAATTTCGAACATCCAATTGGTGCGTTCAATAAAATTGATGTTTGAAATAAATTACTGACCACAGACTTGATCTCTGTGTGATCTCCAGAAACTGCTCCGAGTATTGAAGATTCACAATTGGAAAGGGAAATGGTGTTATTTTGCTTGCGTACTCTCTATATTACGTCGTTTAAAAGGGATGAATTTCCGTTAATAAAACCAAACATGCCCATACTTATCGATCCGAATTCATGCCAATACTTATCGATCCGAATTCATGCCAATACTTATCGATCCGAATTCATGCCAATACTACTAGAACCCAATTAAGTCCTATTCTAATAGAACCGTATTCATTCCCATACTAAAAGAGCTCAATTTATGACTATAGTAACAGGACCGAATTCATTCTCATAATAAATGACCAATATTCATACAATTAGTAATAAAACCGAGTTCATGTCAATTCTCATTGCACCATATTTATGCCAATACTAATAGAACCAAATTGTGTCCGATACTAATATAACCAAGTTTATGCCCATACTAATAGACCAAATTCAGGCCCATACCAACAGAACCAAATTCAGTCAGGCCCTTTCAGGCCCACACTAAACGAACCACATTCATGCTAATACTCATCGAATCAAATTCATGGCCATACTAATATAACCGAATTAATTGCCCATGCTAATACAACAAAATTCATATCCATACGAATAGAACCAAGTTCATGCTAATACAACAAAATTCATCTCCATACGAATAGAACCAAGTTCATGCTAATACAACAAAATTCATACCCATACGAATAGAACCAAGTTCATGCTCATACAACAAAATTCATACCCATACGAATAGAACCAAGTTCATGCTCATACAACAAAATTCATCTCCATACGAATAGAACCAAGTTCATACGAATAGAACCAAGTTCATGCTAATACAACAAAATTCATATCCATACGAATATAACCAAGTTCATACTAATACAACAAAATTCATCTCCATACGAATAGAACCAAGTTCATACGAATAGAACCAAGTTCATGCTAATACAACACAATTCATCTCCATACGAATAGAACCAAGTTCATGCTAATACAACAAAATTCATATCCATACGAATAGAACCAAGTTCATGCTAATACAACAAAATTCATCTCCATACGAATAGAACCAAGTTCATGCTAATACATCAAAATTCATCTCCATACGAATAGAACCAAGTTCATACGAATAGAACCAAGTTCATGCTAATACAACAAAATTCATATCCATACGAATAGAACCAAGTTCATGCTAATACAACAAAATTCATATCCATACGAATAGAACCAAGTTCATGCTCATACAACAAAATTCATCTCCATACGAATAGAACCAAGTTCATACGAATAGAACCAAGTTCATGCTAATACAACAAAATTCATATCCATACGAATAGAACCAAGTTCATGCTAATACAACAAAATTCATCTCCATACGAATAGAACCAAGTTCATACGAATAGAACCAAGTTCATGCTAATACAACAAAATTCATATCCATACGAATATAACCAAGTTCATACTAATACAACAAAATTCATCTCCATACGAATAGAACCAAGTTCATACGAATAGAACCAAGTTCATGCTAATACAACAAAATTCATATCCATACGAATAGAACCAAGTTCATGCTAATACAACAAAATTCATATCCATACGAATAGAACCAAGCTCATGCTAATACAACGAAATTCATACCCATACGAATAGAATCGAATTCATGCCCATACGAATAGAACTGAATTCATGCTAATACAACAAAATTCATATCCATACGAATATAACCAAGTTCATACTAATACAACAAAATTCATCTCCATACGAATAGAACCAAGTTCATACGAATAGAACCAAGTTCATGCTCATACAACAAAATTCATCTCCATACGAATAGAACCAAGTTCATACGAATAGAACCAAGTTCATGCTAATACAACAAAATTCATATCCATACGAATATAACCAAGTTCATACTAATACAACAAAATTCATATCCATACGAATAGAACCAAGTTCATGCTAATACAACGAAATTCATACCCATACGAATAGAATCGAATTCATGCCCATACGAATAGAACTGAATTCATGCTAAATCAACAAAATTCATACCCATACGAATAGAACAAAATTCATACCCATACGAATAGAACTAAATTCATGCCCATACTAATAGAATAAAATTCATTTCCATGCTAATAGAATAACATTCATGCCCATACTAATAGAATCAAATTCATACCCATACTAATATAATCAAATTTATTCCCATGCTAATACAACACAATTCATGCCCATACCAATAGAATCAAATTCATGCCCATACCAATATAATCAAATTCATGCCCATACTAATAGAATCACATTCATGCCAATACAAATAGAATAAAATTCATACCCATACTAATATAATCAAATTTATTCCCATGCTAATACAACACAATTCACGCCCATACCAATAGAATCAAATTTATGCCCATACTAATAGAATCAAATTCATACCCATACTAATATAATCAAATTTATTCCCATGCTAATACAACACAATTCACGCCCATACGAATAGAACTAAATTTATGCCCATACTAATAGAATCAAATTCACGCCCATACTAATAGGACACAATTTATGTCCATACTAATAGAATCAAATTCATGCCCATACCAATAGAATCAAATTCATGTCCATACTAATAGAATCAAATTCATGCCCAAGCTAATATAACCGAATTCATTGCAATTACTAATAGAACAAAATGCATACCCATACTAATATAATCAAATTCATGCCCCATGATAATAGAAACGATTTCATGTCCATAATAATAGAATCAAATTCATGCCCATACTAATATAATCAAATTCATACCCATACGAATATAATCAAATTCATGCCCCATGATAATAGAAACGATTTCATGTCCATACTAATAGAATCAAATTCATGCCCATACTAATAGAATCGAATTCATGCCCATACTAATAGAATCAAATTCATGCCCATACTAATAGAATCAAATTCATGCCCATACTAATAGAATCGAATTCATGCCCCATGATAATAGAAACGATTTCATGTCCATAATAATAGAATCAAATTCATGCCCATACTAATAGAATCAAATTCATGCCCATACTAATAGAATCGAATTCATGCCCATACTAATAGAATCAAATTCATGCCCATACTAATAGAATCAAATTCATACCCATACTAATATAATCAAATTCATGCCCCATGATAATAGAACCGATTTCATGTCCATACTAATAGAATCAAATTCATGCCCATACTAATATAATCGAATTCATGCCCATACTAATAGAATCAAATTCATGCCCATACTAATAGAATCAAATTCATACCCATACTAATATAATCAAATTTATTCCCATGCTAATACAACACAGTTCACGCCCATACGAATAGAACTAAATTTATGCCCATACTAATAGAATCGAATTCATGCGCATACGAATACAACCGAATTCATTGTCCATGCTTATAGAATCAAATTAATGTCCATACGAATAGAATCAAATTTATGCCGATACTAATAGAATCAAATTCATGCCGATACTAATATAATCATATTCATGCCCATGCTAATAGAATCACATTCATGCCCAAGCTAATATAACCGAATTCATTGCCATTACTAATAGAACAAACGTCATGCCAATACTAATAGAACAAAATGCATACCCATACTAATATAATCAAAGTCATGCCCATACTAACATAACCGAATTCCTTGCCATACTAATCGAACCAAATTCATGACAAAATACTATTAATAAACAATTGATGTTGATACTTATAAAACCAAATTCATGTCGATACTTATTAATATTATATTCATGCCCATATTAATAACAACCATACATATTTCTGAATTAATATAATAGCGAATTTACATGATGCTTATGTTGCAATTCAAGTGTTATCCTTTTCCAGCTTTTAAACTATAATACTTTTAAAAGAGAATACAGTTTACTTAATCAATTATTTTCCAAAAGGTGATAACAGCAATGTAGGTATTTGGTCCATATTTGTAAAGAACAGTAATATAAAATTATATATTATTTTTCAAATAAATTAGTAACATGGTAATATAATAATATATAATATATTTGGGATAAATTAGTAACAATGTAATATTTTAATATAGACTATATTTTTAGATAAATTAGTAACAAGGTCTTCTTCTTCCTCTCTCTCTCTCTCTCTCTCTCTCTCTCTCTCTGGTCGGTTTGACTTAACATTTACTATCATTCTTCATAGGTTCAGAGACGACGTGGAACTGCACAAGCGAAAATCCTCTATTCTCATATAAATATTTGGAATGAGAGAGAACAAGATTTTGAGCTGGATGAAACTTTTCACCTTGAACTTTCACCAAATAACCTACAAGAACCTGCGTCGTCAGTAACGGTAAGTGTACGCTTTCTATGGGATTTATCTACATTGTTCACGACATAGATGATGCAAAAAGCTGAAACATAGCCTGTCAAGGCTGAGTGCCAAATGGATTGGTTGGGAGGCCCCTACATACTGAAGTCTATTTGATTTGTATGTATTTTTTATATATAATAAAAAAACAATAATAATGTTCCAGAAACAGATTATTTAAAAAACAAATGATTTAAGTCATCCCCAACCCACCAACCCAGTCCAATCTACCCAATCATCTCTCTCTCTCTCTCTCTCTCTCTCTCTCTCTCTCTCTCTCTCTCTCTCTCTCTCTCTCTCTCTCATGATTGACAGACAAACCGAAAGGATAAAGAGACTACAGTCGATGTAAGTGTTAATAAAGCATAATGATGACTTACATCAACTGTACATGAAAGCCACATTGTTGGTTCCTAATTTAGCTTAGTTTATTTCCCCACTCGTTTCAATATACATGTACTCGTCGGTGACTGAATGGCTACGCTTTCTCTATGCAAAAAGCTAACCATGCTTTGTGTATTGTGCGATATTAATTTACACCAATTTCATGCTTAAATGATAGGTGTGTCTTCTATTTATGTAATGAATACGAAGAAAATAGAAGCTCAAATAAGAGAAGTAACTTATCAGTTTGCAAAGAGGACTTTGAGTAGCTGTAATATGTACAGAACTACATTTTGTTGCGGACGCATATGGCAGGGATGTAATGAACTTATTCCGTCAATATATAGTTTCTTGTGTCAATTTTAACTCCGTTGGAAATGCAAGTATGAATGTTTTGTATGTGATTGATATGAATTACGTGCACAGTATGTATATGTACGCTATATATCTATCTGATCTACTACATCTATACATTTTGCATTTAAAGGAACTTCGACAAACCTCGTTTCCTTTTTATGAAAACTGTATAAATACCTTTGTATATCAATGATACAGTGTACACGCTATATATTTATGTTGTATATATTGTGGAACTAGGTTATAATTACACATTTGACTTAAGAAAAGAACACATATATTATCTTTACAAGATGTATTTATATAAGCAAATTTCAAGTGAAACATTGTGTACTAAACAAGTTCTTCGCAGCTATTAATTGGTTATATTCATCGTGTTGTTTTATCTTTTTGAATTGTTTTATGTTTGATGGAAAATTGCAATAAACTACAATTGAGACAGGAATATTGTTTTCAATCTGTTCTTGTTCTTTTTAATTACATCGACTTTCTAGTATTATTATATTTATTTGAAATGCAATAAAGCAAAACCCATATTTGGCTGTATTATACATAATATTGCAAGACAGATTTGTATTCCTCCTATTTTTCATCAAATATTGCTTCCTTAGAGGCTACACCTGTGAATAAGTTTCATTTTTGAAAGTATTTTTAAAAAATTGATTTTAACATTAAACCACAAACATTTCCGAGATCTATGCACGAAAAAGAGGAATAAATGTTTTCTGTGTTTTCTAAAGATCAATTTTTGAATTGTGTGGGGAAAGATGACATGAGAATGGAAGCCTCAGAGCGTTCGTATAGAGAACCTCAGTTCCCACTAAATCACAACCTGTTTTCAAAACTAATTTGCGAATAAAAGTTTGCTTGGGAAAATTTGATCGATTTAGTGAAAATGTCTCCTGAAGTAAATAAAATGTTTTTCATGCATCCACTGATCAAGACTACGTAGCCTCAGAACACTCGTACAAAGAACCTGGGTTCACGCGCTTTTTAGTTATAACTCGCAGACTGATCGGTATTTTGGGCGGAAGTGGAAGAATTTTGAAGCAGGCCTCTCTGTATTTCTTAATTCTCACAGCATAAATAAGAGGATTTGAAGCACTCTTTGTAAATCCGACACAAATTAAAGCAATTATGGCTATCTCTCTCTGCCTTGTACTCGCAGATCCAACCAAAGTTAAGTATATGGCGTACGGCAACCAGAATAGTACGCAAGTGAAAAACAATATGAATATCGTCTTGAATGCTCTCCTTTTGAAATTCAAATCCACTACTCCTTTGTAAGGCTTAACAATGGCCGGTAATCCAAGTTTGCAGCTATATTGGGTAACACTGACGCTGATGCTACTTCCGTGGGATACATGTATCCTCCTAGCGTTTTTCCTTACAGTTATTTGAATTCTGCTGTAAGTGTATGTCATGACTGAGAATGGAACGAAAAACACGACCATAGCTATAATAATGTGGTAGGCACTATATATTGTTGTTGTCCTTGATATTATCACGCAGATCATATCATCCAATTTTGATGTCGTTATTAAAATAAAGAACATGGGGAAAATGAAAAGAATTGACGATAGAGTCCAAGACATTCCGATGAGAAACTTAGCCGATCTCGGCGTAAGTTTATCTCGTCTGTGAACAATAATCAGGTATCTGTCGACACTTATTGTCATGAGAGTAGAGATTGAAACGCTTACAAATATATTCTGAAGGGTCGAAAAGCAAACACAAGTAATAATACCATGAATGTGGATATTTGACACAATGGTAGAGAAGATGAAGGGCATCGACACGATTCCAAGGAACATATCAGCCAGTGCCATGTTGGCAAGTAGAAGATTTATTGCTGATCTCATGGATGTCTTCTTATACACGAGAAGAAAAGCAATCATGTTTCCTCCACAACCTATAGCAATGATTATTAGCAACATGAAAGCGAAGGGTATTTTAGCCTCAATAGGAATCTCCGAAAATTCAAATGTTCCTGTCTCATTCGTGACATTTTGTAGAACATCCATCCTTATATGTTAAATATCAGACGACTAAGTTTTGTGTAAACGCTATCCAAACTTTAAATAAGAAAAGCAATGATCAGACCTCAGTATGCCAAATATGTGTTTTACAACGCTTTTGAACTGAATCAGTAAAGACTGTTTCTTCTCTGTTTACATTCATAAGGTGAAGGATTAAAAACAAAGCGTTAGCATACAGCCTTGCCTGGTGTCTTGACAAGCATTATTCCGATACACGCATGCATAATGAAGTGAGATAATGTTATAGTTCCCTGTAAATTACGCACTCGGGAAATTTATCTGTGAAATTCCTATCTACGCTGTGACGAGCAGTTTCTTCTGCTTCCAGCGTGTTATGTGGACTGGTACTTAGCAGTTAGTCTTTTTTCCCTCCATCTGTTTATAGGATTCTGGTGTTATTCCATTGTTATTATGTTTTCACTGCAATGAAAATTAAAAAAGCATACTGCGATAGCATATATTAAAAATAAAAAATCCAAAGTTATATTTGAGATCTTCACACCTGTTTTCAATGATGAGAGAAATTTTTATGTCAGCATTATTCCCAGACGATACTCCACAACACCGCCATTTGCATGAATTATAAGAATGAGCAAATTTACTTGTTGGAACACACTCCATTGTGAAAATTGCTATGAAGAACTCTAGGCGGCGTGCATGAAAATGGTTTCATGCCATTCTTTACAACAGTTTTGTGCAGGCTATTAGACAATGTAACGCCACTGATGGCCGACGTTTGGTTTTATCTTGATGACACCGTTTGCGTTAGTTTCAAGAACACCGATGAGTAGCGCAATTCTTGTAGCCTTCCTATTGTGTGAATTTGTTATTCTTCAACTTTGTTTTTATGATACCGCCTTTTGCATATGATGTTTGATTTATCACAGAAAATGAGAAGTTCGTTGCTGTTCAGACATCAGAAGGAGTTCTACATTTATAGATGAATGTTATCCCAAACAAAAACCGGCTTCGTTTCCGATTTCTTCTGGATGTCCGATATTTAAATCTGAAATAACAAAAACAACGACTGAACTAGAAGTAAACAATGTGCTTCGGTCTTCATATGTAGCAAACTGGAATGATAAGCGTACTACAGTCAGGTAAACTTTGCCTGAGAACTTGAACCTTTGACCTCCTTTGTTTTTAAAAGTAATTGATAAGCACCCATCCGAGTGATCTATTACATGTAGCATTTAGTGTAACCAACTGAAAGTTTGAGCTTCCCAATAACTATTTGATTTCACGCCCAGTTTTATAATTAATTGTTCGTAAGCCAAAATGGCTAGTAGTTAGCTTGCTGGACTCACGACAGAAAGGGTTCGGGTTTGAATCTAACCATTGAACCAGCATGGGTCAGCTACCATGTTATGATCTTGGGCATGTCACTTTATTACAATTGCCTCTGTATTAAACAACTTACTCGTGTTGCTGTACATCAAAACACAAAACCAAACCAATTAATTGTTCGTGTCCCGTTATTGTCGTATGTATAATTACACCAGACGACATGATAAATGAACAAGCAAATAAAATACTTCTCGTAAATAGTTAATGTCATTTTACTTGAGGAAGTTATGTTGCAAAATAAATTAGTTCCCTTCATCACCAAGGCGAAAGCTTGATGCTTTGTACAGACAAACTGTCACTGTCGGTAAAGAAATTAAATTATCCATGAATTTATGTGCGATTATACAGTTATTTCAATTTTTTTTTAAATAATGTCTGTATTTGCTTACAGGATCCAATATTAAAACAAATAAATAATTTTTATATAGCCAGTCTAGTTCGATCACAATCCTCCCAAATAAACATTATAATTATTTTATCATGCCTGTCCCACCGTCCATGTGTGCATCTATTCGTGCTTTCTGTTGCATACGTCAAGATAAATATTGGGAAAAAAATGAGAGACCAGGTGGGTGTGGTTCTGTAGGTGGGCAGGAGGTCAAACGTTTCCTTGATTTCTATGCCTCATTTGACGACAAAACGTGGCAAAATACGCAGCTACATGGAAAACAATCCGATCGTTTGTTGATTAAAGATGCGAACTGATCGTACAGCGTTATCCCATTAACATTTGTTCGTGACTAGTGGTCACATATGTCAATATTCTAACACGGCACACAATTAAGATAAGACATCAGACACGATTCTCGGCTGAAGTGAGCTCACCTTTTCTATGCTGATTCCAAAATTACTACTGACTTGCCATGAAATCCTTCATATTGTCAACTTTATTCAGTTAGATATGATGATTAAGACCTTTGATGTGGTAAGCATTATTACAGAAATAACGACTGGAGTATATTCCTAATTTGTCATACCATACCGTATTATACATTAAACTATAAGTTGTTTAGATACAATTATTCACGGATTTTCCTGAGGAAATGAATCAGATGAAACCTTTTGCTTTTGTTATCTTTAAAATAGTGCGATCAATTATCAAATTTCGTGATTAAGATATATCTCAGATTAATACGTGGCTGAGACTTTTCTAACAGTTTATAATTACAACCAGCCCTAGCTCTTAAACTTTAATTTAAATAAAAAAAACTTATATTGAGTAACTCCAACCCACCTTATTTGTGTCACACAGCTGCTGGTGTACAATCTATATGAGATACATGTCAAATTGAGTCAAATTGTTGAGCTTTCATTACTTAGGTAAAAAACTTCATGCAGGCCAATTCCCAACTTGCGTTACTTAGGAAATAGCTTTAAGCAGGTCAAGTCTCAACGTGCATTACTTAGGAAATAGCTTCAAGCAGATCAAGTCTCAACTTGCATTACTTAGGAAATAGCTTCAAGCAGGTCAAGTCTCAACTTGCATTACTTAGGAAATAGCTTCAAGCAGGTCAAGTCTCAACTTGCATTACTTAGAATATAACTCCATGCAGACCACGTCTCAACTTGGATAACATAGAAAATAATTCTAAGCAGGCCAAGTCTCATCTTGCGTTACTTAGGAAATAACTTCAAGCAGGCCATGCCTCAACTTGCATTACTTAGGATATAACTCCAAGTAGGCCAAGTCTCAACTTGCATTACTTAGGATATAACTCCATGCAGACCACGTCTCAACTTGCATTACTTAGGATATAACTCCATGCAGACCACGTCTCAACTTGCATTACTTAGGATATAACTCCAAGTAGGCCAAGTCTCAACTTGCATTACTTAGGAAAAAACCTCCAATCAGGCCAAGTCTCAGTTTTCATTATTTAGGATATAACTCAATGCAGGCCAAGTCTCAGTTTGCATTACTTAGTAAACAACTCCATGCATGCCAAGTCTCAGTATGCATTACATAGGAAATAACTCCATGCAGGCCAAGTCTCAATTTACAGTATTTAGGAAAATAACTTTATGCACATCCAGTTGCAGCCGTCTCAAGAATGTATATCATCAAATCACGTGGGTGTTTGCACTGCCTGTGGATGAAAGCCGAAGAAAGCCGCATGGCTACATTTACAATTAAATTTAAATGCACACTGTTGACCTGTCAAACTAAATCTCTGACCATGCCATTCTTCTACTGTTGGATTGTGCTCAAAAACCGCGACTTATGAAACCTACTCTAACGCAAACTGACAATAATTTTAAAATGACTCATACGCAGACTAATATTAAAATGTCTCATATGCATACAGTTATGTCTTACGACTTCATTGTCTTAAAATAAGTAACAAGAAGGAAGGAAACAACATGTTATTTTATTTTAAAATTGAATATATTATATATTTCCCTAAAATCGAAATTGAATGAACGAAAAATAACTCAGTATTGTGAATGAAATCCTATCATCCTAAATATCAATAGTACAAAATATTCACTATGATATAACCCAAAATATATTTACATGAATTCACAATAATTTCAGTGAGAGTCATTATTCCAATTAATCTGAAATATTTTCTACGAATTGTTAAAATAAACAAATTCCTTTCAATATAACTGAATAACTTCCAAAATCTGGCGATACTATAAAGAATGCCTAATTGTTCGTACTATTTGTATGATAAAGTTTACCAATATACATTAGACAGAGTCTCACATTCATAATCTAAACCGTAAACAGTGTCACGTGGGTTACACTAGCTAATCAAGAATCAGGTCACCTTAGCCTTTTAGTGTTACGTGCTTAGGCTCGATTAAGCAGCAACATAGAAAGAAGTAAAAATAACAAGCTTGTAAAAATTTAACAAACAATTTATTGAGTACAAATATTTTCATTAAAGAAAATATTTAAACTTACGGTTTTAGAGAATCAAGTCCAAAATTAATCCAAAAAGAATTTCCTCTTGATCCCAAACGAATTGAAATAATTTACGCTCAAACAATAAAACTCACATCTTAATTTTCCAAAGCCATGACTAACTACTGAACCGTTAGCTTCCAAAACACAGCTATATACTGATTCTCTCGTAAACAGGAAGGGGTCACGTGATTTTCTAGAAGGTCACAGAACGAACCCATGCTCGCAAAGTCACGTATACAGTATGATCTAGAAAGATTCCTTGGAATCAACCAATCATTTTTAAAATAAAGCTCTAATGTCCTTGGAATCAACCAATCATTTTAGAAGCTTGTTTACACTCTGAAGCAAGGTCAGAAAATGAGGTTAACATCTGTTGTTTACTTGTAGAGTGAAAATTTCTAGAAAAATTTCCCAATGAATGAATTTTAATCCAAAATGTCAAATTTGAATCTGACAAAAATAAATAAATTATTTAAATCAAATATACGTAACATTAGTAAAAACAACGACTTTCATTCATATCACATGATGTAAACCTGGATTCAGCCTTGGAACTTAAGAATAGATTTGTGCACTATTATAAAATCTTGTCCTTCAGTACAAACGTATTCTTTTAGAAAACCAGTATTTAAAATATTTAAAGAAAACCAGTATCGAAATTAATTAAATAACCCTTACGAACTTTAACCATAAATGCTATTACACATAACTTAGATTTACATAATACTTTACATAAAATTAAAACGACACATATGCATAAGGTTTTGACATAGTATTAAACTGACTCATATGCAATAAACGTGGACATCATGTTTTTTAAAACGCATACGCATAAAGTCTTGACATTAAATACAAGTAAAATAAACGAACTTGTAAAAGCGTTCAATGCATAATACCTTTTTCCTGCCGGCATATCTAAAAAACAGTTCTTCACAAATTTGTGGAGATTAGTGAGAGCAAAAGAAATAAACAAAGAAAAACATGGTGAAAGAGGATGGAGATGTCTAGGATATCTGACTGTTCATAATTTTTGTATGTTTCTTATTTCAGCTATGTAAATCACGTTAAGCCATCATTTTATGAATAAGTCACGCACTATAATTCACTTGGGCATTAATTTAGTCTAGTTTGATCTAAACTAAATAGGAGATAATTATCCATCATGTTCACATTTAATTAGAGTTTGATGTAAATCAAATCTTTGATTATTATTCATCGTGTCCACAGTTAATTAGAGTCTGATGGTTTTAGAAATTATTTGATCGTTCAATGTAATGAAGAAAACGATTCCACACAGTAATGATAATGAGTATATTTCCTTCTATTAACAGTGGTTATTCAAGATAATCATATAAGAAGGAAAACATAATGAATAATATAGCTCTTCACTATATGTGGCACTCATATCAATAATGCATAGCCGAATGCATAATGTAGCATTGAAGTGAGCTTATTTCCAAATAGGATAGAATGCCATGGTATGTACAGATCGTTTTGCAATGCAATATATTAGTTCCTTCCAGTTGGTGTTACAGGAATAGTACTCCTTTCATATTATAAGACATATAATCAGAGATATAGAGGATATCTACACCTTTTTTAGTATATAAAGAATTTATTTCACAGCTGAAGTGGAAAATGTGTGTTCTCATGCGTGCCAAAGCCAGAATGTTTCCACTTTATGAGTGTTTTGTTTCTTATATCTACTGAAATGACGTCAATTTTCTTTTTATTATACTTCTTTAAAGTGCAAATAACCGATCATTGTTTCTCCAGTCTGTGTAAATGAAACTAACGGTTGCATTACTACATTGCATTACTACAGCGACGACAAGTTTTGAAATGTTACAATAATGTTAGGACTGTTTTTGATAAATTAACGTCTGTTTTCATACGAAAATGAAGATTTTGGTTTCTTTGATACATTCTTGCGCGGATTAACATGGTGAACATTGAAAGGGTGAGAGTACTGTATAAACATAACAGAACGTTCCAACATATTTTAATGTTTGGGAAATTACTTTTAAAGGATTTTGGTTTTTATTTTTTGTTTAATTCTGCATTCAAACGTGAAGTTTATATGTTTTTAAGATTTCAGTTTTATATATTTCACTCGTAAAAGTTTCTCGAGTGCTAAACTGTACACCCATATGATAACTGGGCACTGCTCCGTCACGTGGCGATAAGAATCTTCGTCATATATGACGGATATTTTAAAAGTTCTGAATATCATTGCGCTGTATAAAAAGTGAGCAGTACGTCGGTGTATCAACTTAAAGTACTCCCCATGCACCTCGTTACACTTTCTCAGCCGGATATCTAATTTTGAAACGCCAGTTGAAATTCGGTTTTTGGAATGTAGTTTATATTCTGGATATTGCACTTCCATCTCATGGCAGATTTCAAATCGTATGCACTCAGTGAATAATTGATAACGGAACTCAGACAAAACATAATCTAGTGCTAAATCCGGACTATATCGCTGATGTACTCCTTCATAAATTTGTCACAACTGCTGATTTATGCGCTGGTGCGTTGTCATGAATTCGATGGACGGGTGTTTTAGTAGTTTTCTACAATGTCTGGCAACATACTGAAAATATGCAAATGTCCAATGACACTAGCAGACCCAGGCACCAGTACCATGACAACCGGGTGTTTTGCATCGAAAATTAATGTGCATAAAGCTATTGACAACCAAACTACGTTTAGCGATTTGTAGTCTGTGCTTGTTTCCTTCGATCCAAAATATTTTATTTTCTCTTGAGTCAGGTTCAAGTGAGGACATTCATGTTTCATCACCTACGACGGTTTCATGCAGGCGTCTTTGGTTACCCTTTTCATAGTTGTGTGGTGATTTAAACTCAAATCTGTTTTGGGATCAGCCGTCAACAAAAGTGGGATCCATCCTGCACAAACATGTCTGAGCTAAAAATGATTCTTGAGAGTATTAAAAAAGCCAACGAATTAATGTCCTTGATAACAGTAATATATACCATTGTGTATAATGCATCATCTTCATCAAGTGTTTCCTTTCAAGCAGACACATCCAGTTTACCAAGCTCAGACAACCGCCTTCTACGCGTCATCTTCAATGATTCGCGATCATCTTTAAAGCTATTAAATCATCTGAAAGTTGTAGGATAAGACGTATAATAACATTAGTAAATTTATCAAACGTCATTCCTGATATCAGTCTGAGAGTACCATAAGATATATAATAACATTAGTAAATTTATCAAACGTCATTCCTGATATCAATCTGAGAGTACCATAAGACATATAATAACATCAGTAAATTTATCAAACGTCATTCCTGATATCAGCCTGAGAGTACCATAAGACATATAATAACATCAGTAAATTTATCAAACGTCATTCCTGATATCAGTCTGAGAGTACCATAAGAGCGGCTTAATTTTACAGAACGCTCTTTGTACTTCTTCTCCAACAGTTGTACGTCACTGTTATTTACATGTTATATTACACACATAAATAGGTACAGCAGATCACTCTATACAACACTAATTTCAATAGGTTGTCTATCAGTTGTACGTCACTGTTATTTACATGTTATATTACACACATAAATAGGTACAGCAGATCACTCTATACAACACTAATTTCAATAGGTTGTCTATCAGTTGTACGTCACTGTTATTTACATGTTATATTACACACATAAATAGGTACAGCAGATCACTCTATACAACACTAATTTCAATAGGTTGTCTATCAGTTGTACGTCACTGTTATTTACATGTTATATTACACACATAAATAGGTACAGCAGATCACTCTATACAACACTAATTTCAATAGGTTGTCTATCAGTTGTACGTCACTGTTATTTACATGTTATATTACACACATAAATAGGTACAGCAGATCACTCTATACAACACTAATTTCAATAGGTTGTCTATCAGTTGGAATTAAATTTATTGACAGATTACAAAAAAAAAACAATATTATACAAAAGCAAATATTCATAAATGTTAAAGTCCCCCTCGTACTTTACGTAAATGAATAGCTGGCACGGCATTATAAAAGAAATAGTGAACCCCATACTAATATAATTAGAAGGGAAGTTAATAAAAACATAGAATGTCAACACCAGACAGATCAACTCAGTACCAAACACAACTCTAAACGGATGGAATTTGCCTTGATAGTCGTGTACGTATACAGAACATTCCTATGGAAACTTAAAACAAGACAGAATTTTTAAAAATAAAATAACCACTCCATAATTTAAGGTTTATGCATGCAATTGCTATTTCTGTAACAAAAACATCAAATACATGTCTTTTATGTCACACTTATTTTGTTTTGCAGTGGTTACCATATAAGTAAATGTCAATAATGAAACCTCTGTCCGATTTTATTCCGTTGCACTCATACTGATATCAAATTCTGTGTTGTAGATGTTGAACAATAAAAGTTCAATGTATGTGGACCAGTGTGGTTCGAAGGAAACCGAAAATACGACCGGTTTCAAAACTAATGTGATTATATATTTAAAACATTTTTAAATTATCGAGAAATATCCCTTAGTAAATCAATTTATTGGTCTTAAAGGTGATATGAAGGACTCTAGTCGTGCCTAACTGCATACTGAATGACACATTTTGCGTCAGAAAGGCTTTCTCCAATTCATAATTGTCCTTTGTGTCAAATTAATGCCACCATGGTATGTTGATCAATTTTATTTGCATTTGTACTATCGTAGTGGCTTTAAAAAAGAACGCAAACAGCTCTGGCAGCATCGTGACACGAATTAAATTACACGGAAAGATATGAAATCACGGAAACGCGTAATAACCGGTACTCACGTGTGTCGTGGTCAGGAGTTATGAAAGACAAAGAAATATTGGTCTAACGCTATGTTTTGTTTACAAATGACAATGCATGCATCATCTCATATACGCTTATTAAAAAAGATGGCATCATTTTATTGTACTCACCATGTTGAGCAGTAAACAGTGCTTTCTTTGCTGGAAAGTCTCAATCAACCATCCACCGTGGGAAATGACAGTGCCAATAGCCCACATTCATAAAACGGAATTATCGACATATGGCTAATATTGAAACCTGCCCAGTGTTGATGAAAATGATAGATTAACATAATCAGTTAAAATTAACGACAGCGAATCAGAAAATGAAGCTGGCTGGAATTCCATATTGCGTTGCCGTCGTAACCGAGCGAAGAATCAACAAATTCTAGCAGACGTCGAGTGTCTGACCGACTAGAGATATGACAACTCCTTGAATTCCAGAGCGTAGATAAAATAAGTCACAGACTAGGTAATTGTTGTTAAGATGTATGCCTACGCGCGCGCGCGCGTTTGTGTGTATGTGTGTGTGTGTGAGTGTGTGCCTGCATGCAACCCGAGGAATCAGCTTCGTGGTTAATGGTGGATAAAATATAGTAGAATTTGTAATTAATTAACATGGTTTATCTTGGGGTACAAACCTACACGACAGTCAGTATAAAGTCACTCTCATTCATAGTTAGGCAATTTGGTGAACATTGTAGAACTTTATAAAGAATGAATCAATATACTGGTTCTAACTTTTGACTACAGACAGGATCAGTTTATATGAGACTACTCTCATCTTCATTTGACTTAGCCGCGCGCGCGCGTGTGTGTGTGTGTGTGTGTGTGTGTGTGTGTGTGTGTGTGTGTGAGATAATAATAATAATAATAATAATAATAATAATAATCAATTAAAATTTCGACAAAGAAGAGAATGCATTGAAACCCGGAAGTGCAGTACGTCATGAAACCGTCAATATCGTCAGTTTTAAAGATTTCGCATAAGAACTGTTTAATTTACACTCAACCAGAGGATCTTTGGTCCATTGTTATCAGCGTTTCTAGCAAATGTCAATGTGCTATACACAGCGGCGTCACTAGGGTTGGTGTCACCCAGTGCGGTAACTCATGGTGTCACCCACTCACCCCTGGACCTTCTACAGTAACAGACCATACAGAATCCTTAGAAATGTCATTTTGGTTCTCCCCACCCCCACCCCCGATGTTGTTACTCAGTGCGGTCCGTGCCCCAACGCCCTAGTGACGACACTGGCAAAGCATAAAATGTCGCTAGCAAATAAATGAAATTGATACCTTGGCACCAAAAGGGGTTATTATATTCTAACCGGCGTTATCAAAATCACGTGACAACTCGCGAGTCAACACATAATGGACATCAAAGAGGTCAAAATGGTGCAGAAATATTAAAGTATCAATTTCTAATGAGCCTAACCTTAATGACTCAATACGTGACAATCTGGTCAAAGTAATATAGTAGTTGGAAACCGTGTTATTATGGTCATAACACATGAAATCTGGCTTAGGAACACTAGAAGTTTGTATTGTATGTTCAACAATGTTATAAATATTTGACTGAACATTGCTTAAACATCAATTTGAATTACATAATTTCAGATTTTATTTTCATATTCTTACCCTTAATAATGTAGATATCGCTTTCTCATTAAGGAGATATGTTCTTAATTAACCTGTTTAATTCAAATGAATTGCTTGAATTGCTCTGCATCGACATGCAAATGTAATTTCTTTGTTTCAAAGTAATTTTTCTTTGTATATTATACAGATGTGTAGAGTATTGTACTACCCGCCATTCAATTCAATTCAATTTCCTCTCCCCACTCCACTTCCCGACTCGAAAATGAATATCACACACGGCTGAGCTAAGGAATTGCCCCTGTTTACTGTGTATCACACCAGCTTCTTTCTTTGGGCGTATGGTTATTTTTTTTCCGGCACGCATACATACATGTATAAAAACGTAAACTTAAGTTTTAAGTTAATACTATTTTTTATTCCAATGAAAAATCTAAATTCGAGAATTAGTAATTTATTCTCTGTAAAAGGTGATCATCATTTTGATAAGTAGGGTTTGTTGTTCTGCAAAGTATTTCTAGCCCTCGTTTTTCAACAAGTGCGCTGAGAACAGCAAAGCTTTCTTTTTGTACCACAGGAAATGAGAGCTTAACAGTAATACGGCTGTGGATAGAGAGCCTATTGCAGCTTTTAATTGATTTTCATTGACTACAAAAACAAATGTTCTTTTTCCTCTTTTTTTTCTTTTTATTATTATTAGTATTATTATTATTATTATTATTATTATTATTATTATTATTATTATTATTATTATTCGATGAGAATAATTGCTCTCAATAGATATTTGAAAATCCGTGCAAACAATGAAAGCAACCACAAGAATAGTTCCTTTAATCCCACCCACCCCCAAAAGAAAAACAACATATACACTGAATACATAAATACGCATTAAGCTGTCAATTAGCAGCTTTTGTAGAAATTATATGAATTTAATAAACACGCTGACACTATAACAAGTTTGCCAAACAATCTATTCAAGTCATATTCGACATTTAAAAAATCCTTGATTTTTAAATAATCTGAATGCATCAACGCTTCTTATTTACTAGTAGTTGAAAAAATTGTATCGTCCCAAAAATGAAAAGTATTATTTTCCCCAAGAATGTTGGTCCATACAAACAAATAGTAAGTAGTTTTACGTCATATGTACCAAGTAAGTCGGATTCTCTAGTTTGTACCTTATAAACCCTTTTCCACCACAATCGCAAATTCGTAAAGGGTAAACCAGAATTACCGTCTCATGCGGGTGGATATTTTAGTCTTCGCTTACAAAAATGAAAATCAAAGATTAAAAACAGCTGAGATTCTGATTTGCATTTTATTGCAACAGCTCTTATTGCAGGTTGTTAGGCATTCGATGCCAAAGGAAATCTTAGTCTACATTGATATCAGTTCTTTGCCACAGCAAATCTTGGTTTACGTTGTTGGCAGTTCTATGTCACTACATATCTTCGTCTACGTTGTCGGCAGTTCTATATCACATCAGATATTAGTCTACGGTCTCGGCAGTTCTATGTCACATCAGATATTAGTCTACGGTCTCGGCAGTTCTATGTCACATCAGATATTAGTCTACGTTGTTGCTGCTGTTGTGTTTAACGCCATTTTTCAGCATACGATATGCTATACATGGCGGTCAGTATTAATGGTGGAGGAAGAACCCGGGTAAACCCCAGGAAAGAACCACCGACCCTCGAAAAGCTTTCTTACATACCCACAATGGCCGAGTCTGAGACTCAAACTCACGCAGAGGTGAGATGGCAGTGATCCGTAACAGAGAGCGCTTTAGACCACTCGGCCACTCGGGGCCCCAGTCTACGTTGTCGGCAGTTCAATGCCACATAAGATCTTTGTCTACGCCGTTAGCAGTTCGGTGATCGTTATACGCGGGGAAATAGGGTATGTGTCACTCGTGAATTATTAATGAGCTGATCCATAATTGACGCAATAAGCTGATAACCACAGTAAATCATGACTTCTTGTATTGAATGTCCATTGAGTTGATAAATGAGAGCATATCACTTCCGCTTTGCAAAAATCTGCTACAAATAGCCGTGAACAGCCAGATGTCGTAGTGTGTAAAGCTGTATCAATGTAACTAAAAATCAGATTGTCCATCAGGCGCTAATTTAAATCAGACCTATAAATAACGTAATATTAGGTAGCAGAGTTGTTAGAGAAAACAAAATGTCCAACATGCTGTGCCTTAGATTACAGTTCTATTAAGTCCGGACGAGTTACAATGAGAAGTGCGTTCACTGGGCTTCACGTTTGATCCTCACCGCTACCAATTCAGTCCCAAATCGCACTAATAGAGCCAGGGTTGAGTCAGTATTTATTCCTGAAAGAATGTGAATTTCATAGTGCTGATAATCAAAATCTTGAGCATTTGGATAGCGTCAGGAATTTCTCTAATGGCCAGTTATCATATCATCGATTCAGTGTGTGTCCACGCTGCAACCTCGGTCTAAATGAATTGGTGAAATTGTTGTTTCATTTCGAGCTCTGCACGCTTGGATGACAATGTATCATCTGCGACAGTTATGCATTAGAAGAGCGCTCAGTTTGTGTAATTCGTTTTTGACAAGTGGCCTAATCACAAGGTCTAATTATTTATGCTATTAAAACTAGAGTCCCTACAAGCGACTGGTGGTTTTCTAGCGAACAAATTCCACGAGAAGTTAGCAACTTCTCTCCTTGTTTTAACTGCTGAGTATTGAAACTTTGTGGTGTATTTTTGACTCGCCCCCAACGTATCACGTTAGGTGAAATAATCATGACATGCTCGTACATGCCAAGTGTAGTGATAATTATTGACCATCCCTAACGTACCCAGTTTGGTGGGATATTATTGACAAGCTCCAACGTACTATGTTTGTGGAGTATATATATATATATATATATATATATATATATATATATATATATATATATATATATATATACACAAGATAAATATAGTGCTAAAAAGCAAATATTGGCCTTGACCTGATGTACATAGGTAGTATGTCACTGAATTCGTCACATATTGTCAGGTTACAGTCACAAGCCAAGTTTAATCAAAATCCATAGTTACTATTCACAAGTCTTTTAAGTTTACACATTCAGGTTTGATTAAAATCTGTTCATATTTTATTTGTAATATTCTGCTTATAAGCCATAACAGATCAAAGCCTGTATCAAGAACTTTTCATTTGGATTAAGGTCATTGAGTACTAACTATGAACGTTTTGGATATATTGTTGAAATGCAACTGAATTCCCCTTGGACTATTAATCACTACCGATTAGTTATAATTCATCTCCCCTTTGAAGATGATTAACTACCAATCAATTATAATTCAATTCCACTTGGATTATTATTAACTACTAATCAGCTATAGGTCGATAGCATGGAAATGTGTTGTTTTCACGTCTACAATGGCTACCTGTACAAGAACGTACTCATTATATGAAAGGAATCATAAAGTGTGGGTATCCAAACTCTCTTTCTGAAAGGTTATATCGCTAGCCTAAAAGAACTAATAATAATTAAGTAATATCCCTCATCTCCGATCAACAGTTGATGACTAATTCCAGATTCCGAGGTCGAATATAGTTGACTAGTAACATGGCCATAACATTTCAGCTTTCTCTTTTGATGGTGGTGAGGAGGTCTTCATCTTGGCCTACTTCGTGCCTGATGGTGTTACAAACTTCTTCATTCATGATGTAGTCCATGTAAGAGATGCCAAGGGTGATTATGTAGCATCTCATTTCAAGTGCATGGATTCTTCGTTGTAATTCTGCTCTCAGGGTCCAGGCATCACATGAATACAGAAATATTGAGATGACTAATGCTCTCAATAGTTTGATTTTAGCTTTCAGACATATATTGTTGTCTCTCCATATGGGTCTTAGCTTTGACATAGCTGCCGTTGTTTTTCTGATTGTGCCGACATTTCTGCTCTTGATCTCTCTTCGGTGATTATGGAACCAAGATATTTGAACTGGCTCACTGGTTCTAGTTTCTGTCCTTTGACTTTAATCTTGGCTTAAATTTGTTTGCCACTATTTGTCGTCAGCTTTGTCTTCTCAGCGCTTATCTTCATGTTAAATCTGCAAGATGTGTCATCCATAATTCGCAAGGTGACAAGCTCGGCTTTACTCCCTGTCAGTCCATCAATGACGTCTGCAAGCAAATCAAAGATTGATGGTACGCCCTCCAGTGCTGACTGTCCAACAATGGTTTTTCAAGGCTTCGTTTATGATGCGCTCTAACTAGATGTTGAAATGATTGGGTGACAGTAGACAGCCTTGACGTACTCCAACGGTTGTCTGGAACCAGTCCCCCACAGAACCTTGAGCTATTACTGCGCTGGTAGCCTTGGCGTACAGCTGTTTGATGGTTATGGTCAACGTTTGACTTATGTTGTACTTCATTGTGTCCCACGATGTCTCGTGCCACACTCTGTCAAAGGCACTTATGATATATATATATATATATATATATATATATATATATATATATATATATATATATATATATATATATATATATATATATATATATATATATATATATATATATATATATATATATATATATATTGTTGATGTTGCAAGTACTTTTCACACAGAACCTTGAGATTGAATATTTGTTCTGTTGTGCTTATTCCACTCCGGAAACCTCCTGTTCTTCATCAATTGTTTCTTCTGCTTATGGGTTCAGTCTGTTCAAGATGATCTTCAGCATCACCGTACTAGCATGGCTGATCAAACTGATAGTTCTGTAATTTTGGCACAGCTGGAGATTGACTTTTTGGGGAGTGTTATAATCAATGACTTGCTTTACTGTGTTGACAATTCGCCTGTCTGCCAGATCGTGTTGCATATTTTTGTTTAATAGCTCCTGCACTGATTCCTTTCTCCCATTCTTGATAAGTTCATCTGGGATGTTGTCTACTCCATATGCCTTCCGATGCTTCAGTGCTCTTATTGCTGATTCCACCTCTTTTTTGAGAATGGGAAAGCCATCATCATTTGTTGAGTTTGGAACTTGAAGCACCTCTGGATCTCCGTTGGACTGATGGCTGTAGAGTTTTTTTGAAACAATACACAGTCTATTTTTCTGCAATGTCTCTAGCTTCTTTGAGGCTGTTACATTTTTGTCTTGAATGGTACTGACTCTTGGTTGCTTCTGTCAGGTGAGTTCTTTCACAATTTGGAATGCCTTTTTGCTGTTATTCATTATCAGACTGCTCTCTATTTGTGTGCACTTGTGTCCAACCAATCTTCTTTTGCTTTCTTCAAGTTTGTTCTGATATCTTTGTTTATGTTTCGGTACTCCATTGCCCCTGTTGTGTGTCTGGTGTTTTTGAGATTTCTTCAGGCATCACACAAATTCAGAATCTCGTATGTAACCCAGATTCTTTTTCTTTGGATGATGGAGGCCAATGATGTCCTTGGCAGCTGCTGTCATGACTGTGTTAAAGTGTATGTCATTACTTGAACATTGGCATCCATCACAAGGAGTGTGGAGCAAATTTTTCTCCAACTGTAGCTTGGAATGACTTGCAGATGTTAGGGTTTTTCAGTTGTTCAAAGCTGAATTTGAGCCTGATGTTCGTGGCTTGTTAATTTTCTTCAGTCTCACTCAGAAGTTTATAATCACGTGGTCGTAATCACTCCCAACATCAGCACCTCGGAACGTCCTTTTTTTTTGCTCTACTGATGCCAGATCGGTAACGGTTTTGAACCAGTATGTAGTTGATCTGGTTATGATGGGTTTCATAGGTGCGTGCCATATCCAGCGTTATGACGCTATGTTATGTTGGCTAGTACCAAGTTGTTGTAGCTTGCGAACTCGTGCAGCCGTCTCCCTCTTTCATTGGTAAGCTCATTGCAAGAAGGTCAACAATGATCATCCCAGTCTTTTAGAGCATCTTTGCAAACTTTGGCATCCTAGTCTCCTTGGATGGTTAAGATGTCTTTTTTTACTGAACATGTTTAAAATACCCTGGAGTTTGTTGCTTCATCATCATGATCGGTAGTTGGAGCATAGACTTAGAAAATTGTGATGTTAAAGTGAGATGCCTTCTGACGAAAGGAGATGATTTCTGCTTGATATAGGGCGGCATTCAAGCACAGATCCCTTGATGGCTTTGTTTACAAGTAATCCTACTCCATTTGTGGAATTGTTCAACTCTCAACTATAGTAGAATTTATGCCCATCTTCAGTTTGGTGTTCTCCTAGGGTTTTCGATCTGACTTCACAGAGTCCCAGAATGTGCCCTGTGTAGTATTCCAGCTCATGTGTCAACTCTTGGAGTCTTCCAATTTGCGCCAGAGTTCTAATGTTCCAAGTGACGATGGCGATGCTGTCTCTCGCTCTGACTTTATGCACACTTGTCACTTCCATCCTGGTGGACAACGGCAGGCGCGGTCCTTGTTGACCTGGGCGACGACATATATGGTATGGTAGATTCAGATTTGTTCAGCCATTTCAGTGTATCGGGCAAAAGTCGTCTGACGGAGCCCATCCCTCTCAATACCAAGAAGTTGCCAGAAGGGGATGTATTACATTGATATAGTACTGTCCTCTAAATACAGAATGTTATCATTGTATCCAGATATAGTATGTGTATTTTGTATTCAATATATGTATATATGACTTCTGACATGCCTACATGTGTATACCGATGTATAATATATTGTTCATATATGTACCTGTCTACATTTTACATAAACTAATCCACGTTAAATATATGCGAGTGTGGGTGTGAGCGTACCTTAATGTATGTAATTTACTTTTTTAATAACAGAATCTGATTTTTTTCTAAGTTGAGGACCAATGGCATATTGGGCATTCATGACCAACTGTGTCATGCTCATTAAATGAATACTACCACTACAACAAATCATATCGTGTGCAATTTATTTTTCATGTGCCTCAGCGAGTATAGGTACATTATAGCACTGTTTGTTTTCTTTATATATATATATATATATATATATATATATATATATATATATATATATATATATATATATATATATATATATATATATATATATATATATATCGGTAAAGTTAAGACCGAAATATGACCGCCTCTTAATAAACTTATTTGGGTGTTCCTTTTTTTACTTCTTCGTGTTATCCGGTTTCTCTTGTAATTTTTTCTCTTTATTTTCCTTTGTTTTATTTGTAGAAGTTCTATGCCTGTTATTTTAGGGCACCTGCAACTTTTATTCCAGTTTCTTTTTACAATGCTAATATTTTAATCTTTATGGTCAGTATGTATTACAACATATATATTTTAAACTTTATAAGATAAATATTTAGTAATACGAATATTTTGTAGAATCTACATGCAAACATGGAAAACTATCACGGTTTAGGAGATAAATGATAAAAATAAGATTATCAAAATTAATAATGAACGAAAACATATGCCATTCTAGCTAAACATAAGTAGAGGATGTGGTCAAGAAGATCACCTTTCACTGAATGTATCACCTTATTTATTCATTTTCTGTGCAGATATACAAATATATTATGGTAAAAAAAATACTGAATTTGACTTTATCACAATACGCAGGTGACATTTACTTCTTCGCAGCTGATACCGAAGAATTATTTAAACCAAACAAAATTAATTGTGTATACTTGCCAAACACTCCGGTCTTTGTGGCAATATGGATCAAACAAAAGTAGTTTCAAAGCAGGAATAATGATAATCGAAGGATAGATATGAAGCTAAATCATTCTTCCAAAGCAAACATTTGTACAGAGTTGTAGGTGGAAGTTTTCATATTATAAACTACGAAAAGTAAACTTTATCCTAAAATGGAAGAAATAAGAAGAATGATCACTCCGTGTATACAAATAGCTAACAAATCTGTGACACTATAAAAAAAAGTTTTTAGTTTATCATAACAAAATCCACCTGATAGTATTATATATAAAAAATCTGAATACGTTCATTTTTAGAAGATCGGTGAATGGACGCCTAAAAGGATGAAAATAATTAATGTTTGAAGTTAGTATAAAGAGAAGTTGGGTCATAAAATGTTTTATTTAACACTTTTTATGATGCTCTAAATATTTTGGTTCAATGAATTCTTTTTAAAAAAATCCTCAGGAAATTGACAAGATACAATTTTCTTTGCATCCAAACTTACATGATTCTTACAATGTACATTATTTTATATGGTGTTCTTGACACTGAATTTGGGAGGACACATTTTATCTTGGCAGAACGGCATCCATATTCGACTCTCTTTCCTTCAATAATAATAGAAAGATCAGAAGGACGTAAATATTTAAGTGTATTGTTCGAAAAAGGAATCTCTCATATGAATTTTGTGCGAGATTATAATGGTAAATTCTTGTCATAAAAGTAAATGAAATGTACGCAGCTAAAACATTTTTTTTTATAGAATATACAGGTATCATGAAATCCAAGACAGAATGTATTTAACAATAACCTATATTTTGTAATGAAACTATTTGCTAATATTTTTCAAATAAATATTCCATATATTATGAGATACGATAACGACTGTTATTATTTGCATGAAATTATTTCAATAAAAAATAATTCAACGAAAATGGTGCAACAATGAAATATTCCAGCATCATATTATTGGGGAAGAACGTTTCTTTAATGCACTAGATCAGAAAAGATTACAAACGAGAAAAAAATGATACAGACAGTGGTGATACCATATGTATAGCAAAAGTGACAATATCACTTTTAGAACTACTTTCTTGCTCCATTTAGGAAGGATAACCGCCTTTATGTGTGGTATTCATACCCATATTTCCATATATAGACTTATTTCAGACACTTTTCGTCTGCTCATTCCCTCTGTCCATCTATATCAGGATGTACAGATTTTTAAACGTGTCAACTGTAGGCTATCTATCGTACAATTGTTCAATCAATGCGGTGCCATCAACAAATGGTTAAACACGAACACCAAACAGCAAAAAGCAGTCTTCCAGTATTAACGTTTTTATTAAAAGTTTTCTGCATGAATCGTGGAAACTGTCAGTGATTGAACTTACATGACCTGTTGCTATGTCACCCATACGGTGTTTTATACCTGTAATACGTTACTGCAAGCGATACACATTTTCAGAGAAAACAATCAAGATTAAACTCGTATCAAGTTCGTGTTTGGAAACAATGGTTAAATCTGGTGACCATTAGTGTTGATTTCAAACCGATATTAGGTGACAATCGAAATATGGATACAATGTCCCAACCGAGTTATACTGCAAGTTTGCCGAAGTGACACAAAAATTTACGTTCCAATATAGACAGAAATAAAACGAAGAAATAAAGACAATATCGCCAAATTTCACTGCGGCAGAAATTTAATCCGGTCATCTCGATCACATAGAGACTTGGAAAATACGATACTTTGAAAGCTGTACTGGAAATATTTTTAAAAAAAATAATAAGGTATTATGTCTAACATAATGAAATAAGCATACCTCCAAAATATATGCATCGAGTGCAAGATTGGCTGCCTTTTGGCTATATGCGATAGACGTAAAAACAAATTTTTGTGGGACTGGATACTAGAGATATCATAATTGTATCCCTAACGTTCGTGCGATCGCATAAGTATTCTCGGATAAACATAATTTCGTACACGTTTTATTTCTTTGGATCTAAGAGGAGTTAAAACGGGCACCGGTTGCAATAAAAGACTACTGTTCCATGATACATTTTGGCACCAAGGACGTAAACCACCCAACGGGAAATAGCTTAATTCTTCCAAAAAGTCATCGGCCATAATTCTTCCAGTGGGAAATAACCACAGACTAGGAAACAAGTCTTATTATTAATATTTTTATTAATAGTCGTAAAAATCTACGTGAAAAAACTATTTATAGATCCTACACTCTTAATATCTTAACTTAGAAGTTATTATACTCGTGTACAAAACTTAACTATCTAATAGCTTCACTATAGATGAGCATTACAGTGTATAGTCAAGAATAAAAATTACACGTAATGTAGACACAATCATGTACAGAGAATCTGTGTTTTTATATATAAAAAAGAGATATAAATAAAAATTACACGTAATGTAGACACAATCATGTACAGAGAATCTGTGTTTTTATATATAAAAAAGAGATATAAATAAAAATTACACGTAATGTAGACACAATCATGTACAGAGAATCTGTGTTTTTATATAAAAAAGATATAA
Source organism: Unio delphinus (assembly GCA_029339505.1). Classification (NCBI taxonomy): domain Eukaryota; kingdom Metazoa; phylum Mollusca; class Bivalvia; order Unionida; family Unionidae; genus Unio; species Unio delphinus. Next base: position 11,733,164 of record JAQISU010000242.1, on the reverse strand, counting down.
ATAAAAATTACACATAATGAAGGTACAATCATGTCAGAGAATTTGTGTATATATATGAGATATAAATAAAAATTACACGTAATCTAGACACAATCATGTATAGAGAATCTGTGTTTTTATATATAAAAAAGAGATAATGTACAGAGAATCTGTGTTTTTATATATAAAAAAGAGATATAATGTACAGAGAATTTGTGTTATATATATATATATATATATATATGTAAAAAGATATAAATAAAAGTTACACATAATGTAGACACAATCCTGTACAGAGAATTTGTTATATATATATATATATATATATATATATATATATATATATATATATATATATATATATCTATATCTATATATATATATATATATAAAGAAAATTTACACATAATGTAGACACAATCATGTAATAATAATGAGGACGTTGTATAGCGCCTAATCTTTAGAAGCTCCAATTGCTTTACGGCATCTATAATGATATGACTACATTACAAAAAAGCAAAAACAAATGACAAAAGCAATGAAATTGGAAAACATAAAAACATGCTGAAAACATTTAAGATACAAAACATTATTAGGTCTCTAAGTACAGAGAATTTGTGATGTGTGTATATATATATATATATATATATATATATATATATATATATATATATATATATATATATATATATATATATATATATACAAATTACACATAATGTAGACACAATCATGTAAGGAGAATTTGTTTTATACATATAAAGAGATATAAATAAAAACTACACATAATGTAGACACATACCTGCATAGAGAATTGTTTTTTTTTAAATATAAATAAAAAGGAGATATAAATACAAATTATAATTAAAAAAATAAATATTAAATCTTACCTATCGTTGGTGCTGGCAAGAAAAAGTCTTCATATTGTAACACGATCTTGCCATCCCATTTATTTGCTTATGTCATCCAACCAATTCCAGCCCCCGTTCAATGAATACAGTGGTAAGTTACAGATATGATATTTGCTTGCTCTGATTGAATAACGGATATATTTCATCGAGTGGGTCTGTACTTTCAAGTGTGTCGAGGTTTTCCACCAGTCGATGAAATATATCCGTTATTGACTTGTATGAAATCTAATATGAATAGAAGATTTAAGTAGCGGATTTATGGCTTTATCAAGCGCGTCAGCGGTTTATCATTTATGTTCTGCTGTTTCCAGCAATATCAATCCGCTCATGAAATTGTTATTAAAATACGAATTATTTCATTTTAGTAGAAAAATAGTTTGACAAAATAGTTTGAAGCATGATATCCACACGCTTAGACAAGCATTGTAAACTTTAATACTTTTTATCGATGTAGCAATACAGTTGCCAACGCATTTGCAGAGAATGGAAAAAAATCATACAAATCAATTTAATTACAAAAAAATCAACGCTTATTGAATATATTTGTAGAAATATTTCACTCGAGAAGTAGGAATATCTTCACTTCGCCACTCGTGACAACACAGTGTTTCCACTTCAAGATCAAAATTTCTCCGATCTCAAAAACATGCATTACACATTTATGTAAATTTGGCATTATTAGTAGAGAATTATAAGACCTTTATCTGTAATACTTTCTGTCAAGCTTGGTAGAATTATCTCGAGTATTTTATTTAGAAAACACGATCGTATTAACACTAAACAGTTCGTCGCATGTTATATTGCAGAACCTAAGTTAAAGAGAAAGGGAAGAAAGGGATACAGTTATTTTAAATGATGACATAGAAAACTGAAACTCAAATTTCTCCAACCAATATTACACCATGCCCGTCACACACACACACACACACACACACACATACACACACATACACACACACACACGTCAAATTTATGTTAGTAAACGTATCAGTTGGTTACCTATCTAAATTCCCAATAGATAATTACACCATGAATATGCGTACAAATAACGAACACTGTCGAACTTCAGGAATGTGGGAATAGTCTTTAATTTATACATACTATCTTAAATATTGGTTAGAATAACAAATTCTTACAGTGTGAAAGTGCCTTCCAATTGAATGACTCAGCAAATTCACTGTTAGGGCAATTTCAAATAAGATGACGAGTGGTTAAGAGAATGTAGAGGGACCAGTGTCGCTAGTGGAAAGTTGTACCAAACCAAAGTTCTCTCTCTCTCTCTCTCTCTCTCTCTCTCTCTCTCTCTCTCTCTCTCTCTCTCTCTCTCTCTTTCAACAATGAATACATTTCCGAACGATTTATTCCCACTAAAGTTATCGTGTGCATGGAAACCATACTTTTGACATACGATCAAATGAACCTATTTATGATATGGCTTCAAGCCTGTAAAAGTATAGTTCATGCTTTTAACGATTAATATGTACGTACACACGTATGGACTGACGAAGAAACAAACATTATTTCCTTAGGTCAGATACCGCCAATGTCAAAATGGTGCAAAGAATCAGCCACTAATTCAGTCATCATTCATTCATATGATATCTGAGTACATGCGGTCAATATTAACATCCTACCAGACTATCAGATCACCTAGTTAAAATACGGTACCTGCCAATTAATGTACAAGTCATGGGAGTGTCTGTCAGTGCTATGAAATTACGAATTTGTGTCAGGCCAGACTTCGCCCGTAAGTAACAGTGAACGGTACTATCTGTGGTTGTCAGAGGCGTAGCTAAGGGAGGGAGGGGGGCAGGGCAGGGGGTACATATGTCCCCGGGCGCCAAGGTACAGGGGCGCCAAAATGAGGCTTGCAACGTTACATTATAATAAGTAAACAAGGGTAATAAATCGGTCACGAGATCGCTGGGGCGCCAATTTTATAGTTCGTCCCCGGGCGCAAAATACCATCGCTACGCCTCTGGTGATTGTTGACCCAGAAGGAACATCCACACCGAGCTACAACTGGTAAGTGCTTTCAGATGAATCAGGCGGTTGAGTGCATATGTTCATATACTGGCTATGACGGCAAATGGCAAGATCTGTGTGGACAGCGCATGGACTCAGCTCAGGTCCAGTAGGAACTGCGTCAGGACCTGACTTTTGACGTCTCGACACTGTCGTGCCATTGGATTGAGGTAGGCCGGGATGAGAAAGCGAGGATGACTGCGTAACTTTCCTTCACTGAACTCACGTGAAAATCTTTGCTATACACCCCCTCCCCCGCCACCATGTGTTTAGTTAAAGTCATGTGGAGATGGGCAAGCAGCAATGCAGCAGGTGTTGATATACAGGGAACTGTAGCTGCAGACCCGCACACGGGTGTCCCTGGGTATTGGGTCGCATTTCAGTGGACCGAATAGTGACTGCGAAGAAATTTTTAGAATCACACTGCTCACCTCCATAGCATGAAAAAGAGACCAGAAAAGGTACCCTAAACATTAACATTTCACCTTATCCCTAGTCAGTACACCTCGGCTGACGGCAAGGTCACCTTAGCGGTAAAAACCTTGCAATACGAACCTAGCAAGAGAACGCAACTCACCATCGGTGCCTGAAATGTACAGCCATTATGGACAGTACATCAGCAGATCGACTAGAAATAACATATCCGATTGGTCGAGAAAGTGCCAGACTCAACACCCAAATTGCAGCCCCGAGTAACATTCGTCCAGCTGAGGAACTACAATTCAATGAAATAGGAGCCTGTTACAGTCTTCTAGAGTGGCTGATATAAAAAGAGAAAGTTAAATTTGGGGTTGCCAGCAAATCAAAGTTAGTTAGCAAGCTCACAAATCTGCCCAATTGACTAAATAATGTAAATGAAACTCACAATATAACGTAAAGGCATGCATCTGTCATCAGCCCGGTTTCTTACTGCAGACGTACTGAAGATAGACAACTTTTTTTATCCTTGGTGACTTCAATGCTGGAGTTTGCCGAAATTACTAGACATTACCAAGAAGCATTGTCGAAAATGGTTCTAGCGAATGAAGAATGGATTTCTACTCCATAGGAAAAGTGCTGTATATGATTTGCTAATCATCGAGAAATCTTCCGCCTGCCAAACCGTATCAAGATGTTATGGATAGACGTAATATCTAAGCACTGGCCTTTTTACTGACTACACATCATCGCCAAGGGAAGTTACAGGCAGGATGTCAGAGCGAGGAAGGCTATGGGTAGTGCAGATTCCTGCACTGACCGCAGGCTCACAAGCTCGAAGCTCAGTATTCGGATTCAACTTAGCAGACGATTACAAGGCAAATAAGCGCTCAGAAAGCTTAATGCTTCCAAATTGAAACAGAAGAACGCAAAACAGTAATTTGTGAAAGAACTATGCAGCAGACTTCTATTATTCCTTAAAGATAATATATAGGCATCATTCATCAGGAACATCTCGAATACTGAGTGATGACAGCGCGATGCTCCTCACTGACAAACATAAAATGGCACATAAACTTTCTGAACTCTTCCAGTCAATGTGTACTCGTGGAACAATAGCCAAGGAGGCATTCGTCGTTCACTTGCACAAACAGAAAGGCAGCAGATGATCCTGCAAAAATCTTCGGGTCATATCCTTGATGTCAATAGTCCGCAAAATACTTCAAAAGAATCGTCTTCTGCATCACAGTTATCACGGGCTACTGGCTAAGTCAATGTGGCTTCGAGCATGGAGGTGGGACCACGGACATGGTGTTTGCAGGTCGTCAACTGCAGGAGAAATGCTGCTAGGAACATAACTGCAACATGTACGGGACATTAATTGATCGTACAAAATCATTTGACAGTCAGCCTTAGAAGTCTTTTGAAGATCATTGCAAAATTTGGTTGCCCAAAGAAATGCATCATGATGGCTCGGCATTTCCATGATGGTATGCTCACTAGTTTCGTTAACGACGACAAGTCATCTGAACCATTCCCAGTTACCAGTGAACTCAAACTGTGTTGTGTTCCAACCATCTTCAGTATGATATGATCTGCAATGCTTACTGGTGCCTTCTGTGATGCTGATACTGGGATTTACATTAGTTACTTGACTGATGGCAAGCTCTTTAATCTTAGGAGACCGCCGGCGAAGACGAAGTTACAGAAAGTGATAGTTCGTGATCTGCTATTTCTTGACCATTGTTCCCTGAATGAAAACTCTGAGCGTGATGTGCGACACAGTATGGACCATTTCTCTTCAATGATAATTTTTTTCTCACAATCAGTATTAAGACAAAGGTGATTCACCAATCTGCATCAGGAAAGCTTCAGGAAGAGCCTACCATCAAATCATATGACCAGATCATCGTGGCAGTGTACAAGGTAACCTATCTCGATAGCACACTGTCACATTTTGGTTGGGTCAGCATGACGTCACAAGCTTAGCGACCTACCTTCCGTCATATTGCGGAGGTGAAAACAATTTCAGCAGTTAAGGTAGCTTTAATTATGTTTGATATTGCAAACCATTTTAGTTTACATATATAGTTTGTTTATCTTTTTTCTGTTCATCAGTGCTGCATATTCTTCTGTACAAGCAGGTAATAAAACCACGACTGTGTTTCTGTCGAATATTGTTTAAGACGTAATATATTTGAGGTTGATAAGGGTGGCAGTGGTGTGTACGTGTCACGTGCATATGTACACGACAATATATACGATAATTAGTGTCAAGGCAGTTTGAAGGCCGTGTTTGTTATATAGTATTGTCATAAATTTGGAGTAAGTGTTAGTGAATTTGAACCATGCTTGGGTCGTTAGTAGTGATTCTGGGTACAAGCCGAATGACTGTCCCTGTAGTAACATAGTCCATATTAAAATTCAGTGGTGTATACAAGTAGTGTGATTGGAAAGGCAGCATTTATGGTTGGAAATCAGTAAATTATAGAATGGAATCAATAAGTTGGAACTTGGTAGGTACCGTTTATGTGGCCATAGTGGAAAATTGGCGTATGTATATGAGTGTGATACGCCGGAAATTCTGTGGATGGACTGGCCTAGGGTCGCGCAGTTAAATATTTCCCAGTTAGTAAGGGAATACTGGTGTAATTTCTATGGCATGACAAGCTATCGGTACGGAAAACGGATGATAATGAAGAAAAACCATGTAAAGGTGCAGTTAATGGACGTTTGGGCAAGTTGTCTCCTCTGGGTCGCCCATTGATTACAGCAAAGATTAATAATTATAGCAGACACGTCTTTCTTTCCATTTTACAACTTAAGTTGTATGGAAGTCTTTGGAAATTTGGGGAAAACATATGACTTCCAGCGTGACTCGCGCCAGGGTTTTGACACCGCTCGGTCAAGTGAATACCCCTGTGCGTGTAACAAGAAAAATTTCTGGTGACAGCGTTTTGGGATATGTGTGAATAGTTCTGTCATGGTTTGCAATTTATTCAGAGTTATTATGTGTGAAACTGACTATTGCTTCGCATTTGGAAAGAAAGAGGAAAGAAATATTATGGCTAGTGCGACTTTAACTTCGTTTATTGAGATTTCGCGACATTTGGTCTGCGAGAGTAGATATATGCATTTGCTGCTGAGAAGGATTTTTAAGAGGAGTACGATGTTCAAGCAGGATGGAGTGTTTTATCCGGGATATAGAACAGCGATGACAAAAGTATTGTATTTGGTAGGTCGCGCAGAAAGCGAAAAGTTGAGCAGACATTTTTATGATAGTCGGCTGTGTTAGTATTTTTACTTATGTTAGAGTAAAGGCATTAGCTGGTTATTATTTTTAAAGTTAGTAGTTTACAAGAACAATTAATAAAAGCAAAAGAACGTGTGTTTGACAACACCTTCTCCCCGCTGTATTTGGTAAATTCATAAACCTTATGCTGTATTTATTGAAATTCAATAAGGGATTAGGGGGCTTATAATAATAATAATAGCAATAACAACCGCATACGGTTTCATTGGTCTTAAATAGCAATTGGTAGTGTGCTACCAAGTACATCGACACAGGCAAATTGTGAGTATTGCAAGAGTATTATAAATTATTAGGATGGCTACAGGCAGAGGTACACCTACCTCATTATTGAATACGCCTTTACCACAGTCTGTGCATTGGCGACTCTTGTCGCCATTGTCGCCTATTGATAGGAGGCCAAGAAAGTTAATAGACGTAGACAGTGGTGTTCAATGCTATGCGACTTCAACTCCGTGCGAGGCCGATAGTGGCAATGTACGTGCACGTGATGGATGGGCTGAAGATCTGAGGTTCAGAACCATTAAAGAGAGTGTGCCTGAGAACGTGAAGGCAGACATTTATGATCGAACCACGTACTCAGTATCCAAGGGAGCGAGTAGTTCGCCTACTGATAGTCTGCTTCAGACCATTGACACACTCATTACGGACAAGTTTGACAGGTTAAGTACCACCATGGGTCATTTGTTGACAAAATGTTCGAATGGGAGCCGCAGTGAGGTTAAGGAAGTAAGGGAGACGCCAAACTTTCAGTTGAGCAAGAAGGTCGAAACTGCAAAAACAGAACTCTGTGCTTCTGCGCCTCCAACTAGAAATAAGGCAACAGTGAAAGCAGACATTTATGATGGTTCTCAACCTTTTCTCGACTATATGACACATTTCGAACACTGCGCTATGATTAATGAATGGAGCGAAACTGAAAAGGGATTGCGTTTGGCAGCGTGTTTAAGGAGAGACGCTCTCCAAGTCTTAACCGATCTCCAAGTCCAGCCCGGTCAAGTCGAATTTGAGAAATTGAAAACTTCATTGGAAGCTCGCTTTGCGCCTCGTAACCAAGATGAGTACTACAAGGCACAGCTTCGAAGCTGTTTCAGAAAAAAAGGAGAAACGCTCCCTGAATTAGGTCAAACGATACAGAGACTGGTTTCTTTAGCATATCCTGGTTGCCCGCCTGATATCCGCGATAGGCTTGCAAAGGACCATTTCTTAGGGGCAGTACAAGATGAAAACCTAAAACTTGAAATTTGGCGGCATCACCCTAGTAGTTTGCAAGAATCCATCAGAGTAGGGGTTGAATGGGAGGCTTTCCTGCGTGCTGGCGTAAGACAGAAGCCAGTAAGTTCTGCATGTAGAGGCTATGAAGAGTCAGAAGACAAGGACGACGATAGTACAAATATAACTGAAATAGCAAGGTTAGAAGCAAAAGTAGAAGAATTAATAAAACAAAATAAGAAATTGACTGAAAAACATCAAGATGCATTAGGTCGTTGGCACGAGTCGGGGGATAAGCAACGCCATTCAAGGCGAACAGGGGTCCAGTGTTGGAATTGTAATGGTCGGGGTCATTACCAAAGCGAATGCACCAAGCCTTTAAACAGATACAATGAACGATTGAGAACAAGAGGCCAAAGAGAGGGAGATTCTAGGAGGACAAGAACAGAAAACGCCAAACCTGTACGTTATGTAAACGAGGAGCCGGGACTATACACGCAATGTTGTGTTAATGGAGTGGAGCTCGCTTTACTAGCAGACACAGGCGCTGCTGTTTCGATCATCAGCAAGAGGCGGTATGAAACACTTGGTCATATAAAGCCAAAACTCAATGCCGTGGATAGTCAACTAATCAGTGCATCCAGTAACAAAATTGAAACATATGGTCAGGCTGAATTTTGCATTGCTTGGACAGGTGTCAGAAGGCGACATGTTTTCGTTGTAGCTGACATTAGGCCCGATGGAATACTTGGGTTAGATTTTTTTCGGCTGCATAAGTGCGATATTAGTATTACGCAGTGTACACTGCAGATGCAGGGACTAAAACTCCCATGCCACTTTGCGGGGTCTATGGGCTGTCATCGTATCACCTTGGCTGAAAACATCATTGTCCCGGCAGAGACGGAAGTTATCACGCGAGGTTGGATGGCGAATGTTGGTTGTGGGAAGCTAGCTACAGAGTCAGTGCTAGAGCCTCTATCGATGTTTAGGCATGAAACTAAAATCCTTGTCGCGCGAGCCGTCATTAAGACGATGGACGGAACAGTGCCAATACGGTTGCTAAACCCGACTAAAGAGGTGGTAAACTTGCAGGCTGGTGTTTGTTGTGCCGAAGCCAGTGCGGCCCTATCGACACAAATTGTCGAAAGTCAGAAACCGGATTCGAACAGCAGTCTGCCTTCACATTTAACTGAATTGTTTGAGAGGTCAAGCGTCCATTTGACTCCGGATGAAGCACGAGGCCTAAGCAAACAATTAAGTGAATTTTGCACAGTGTTTGCTAAAGATGATGACGACTTGGGCAGAACAAACTTGATCAAGCACACTGTCAAAACAGGCAATACCGCGCCAATTAGAGTCCCACCTAGAAGATTACCGTTCCAGCTCCGTCAGGAGATTGACATACAAGTTGACGACATGCTTAGAAAAGGGGTTATAGAACCGTCTGTAAGCCCTTGGGCTGCCCCAGTGGTCTTAGTAGCTAAAAAGGATGGGAAGAAGAGGTTTTGCGTAGATTATAGGGCGCTAAATGCAGTTACAGAGAAGGATGCGTACCCTCTTCCTAGAATTGATGATAGTCTCGATTCACTGTCAGGTATGAGCTGGTTCTCCACATTAGATTTGATGTCAGGGTACTGGCAAGTAGAAATTGAGCAAGCAGATCGGCCTAAGACAGCGTTTGCAACGCGAAGGGGTCTCTATCAGTTTAAAGTCATGTCGTTCGGTTTATGCAACGCGCCGGGGACCTTTGAACGACTTATGGAAGCCGTCCTAGCCGGGTTGCAATATGAAGTTTGTCTAATTTACCTCGACGACGTTATAGTTTTCGGGAGCACGTTCAATCAGTTGCTTGAAAGACAAGCGCGCGTCTTTACCCGTCTTCTAGGGGCTGGCCTAAAGTTGAAACCCAGCAAATGTACACTATGTGCGAGAGAAGTTAGGTATCTTGGTCACACTATTTCCGCAGCTGGAGTTGCAACTGATCCTGAGAAAGTGGCAGCTGTTTTGAAATGGCCTACTCCAAAATCAATTACCGCAGTGCGGAGGTTCCTAGGTTTTTGCAGTTATTATAGGCGGTACGTAAGAAACTTTGCCGATATTGCAGCTCCCTTACATCAGCTAACGACAAAGAATTCAGTTTTCCACTGGACAGAATTACATCAGGCGGCATTCGAAAAATTGCGTAAAGCGCTTTCCTCTGCACCAGTGTTGGCTGTACCGGACTTCAATAGCCCCTTTATACTCGACACAGATGCGAGTGGTGAAGCCATAGGTGCTGTCCTGTCCCAGAACATAGATGGCAAAGAAAGAGTGGTAGCTTACGCTAGTCGGTGTTTGGACAGGACAGAACGTCAGTACTGTGTCACTCGTCGTGAGCTGTTGGCTGTCGTACATTTTATTCGTCACTTTAAGACATACCTTTATGGGAGAAATTTCAAGGTACGCACTGACCACAGTAGCCTGCGATGGCTCATGAGCTTCAAAGAGCCAGAGGGACAGTTGGCCCGTTGGTTGGAGCAGTTATCAGAATATGATTTTGTGATAGAACATCGCCCTGGAACTAAACATGCCAATGCTGATGGCTTGAGTCGCTTACCTTGCAGCGGGTGCAGATACTGTAGCAAATGTAGCGTGGGATTATCTGCTATACGGCTAGACAGTGGGATACATTTTGGAGGGATACAGAGACAAGATGCTACTTTGTCACGAGTAATTAGTTGGGTTGAGAGGCAGCAACGCCCTGCATGGGAAGAGGTATCTGGGAATAGCGCAGAAGTTAAGGCGTTATGGGGGACATATAAATTATTAGAGATGTCAGACGGGATACTTGTGCGAGTTTGGCTAGATCGTTCTGGAAAGCCAGTTAAAAGGTTCATCGTCGTACCATACAGTTGGCGGCGTGAAGTGCTAAAACAATGCCATGATGGAGCCGCCGGGGGACATTTAGGTGTCGACAAAACCCTCAGTAAAGTGCGTCAACGTTACTATTGGCCCGGTATGCGGGATGATATACGTGACTACTGTGCGACATGCTCCGTTTGCGCTCAGCATAAAAGTCCCAAGCAGAAGCGCCGGGCGAAACTTCAGGGCATATCGGCTGGTGAAGCAGGAGAGCTAGTAGCCTTGGATATTTTGGGACCCCTTACGAAGACAGACGAAGGCAATGCATATATCCTGGTAATTGGAGATCATTTCACTAAGTGGATAGAGGCGGTGCCTCTACCTAATATTGAAGCCATCACGGTTGCAAGAGCGTTGTTGGATAATTTTATTTGTAGATTTGGTGTACCTCGTGTACTATTATCTGACCAAGGCCGACAGTTCGAAAGTGCCGTATTCAAAGAGCTCTGTGTAATGTTAGGGATTAAGAAAACGCGAACGTCTCCCTATCATCCGCAATGTAATGGGATGGTGGAACGGTATAACAGAACGTTATGCCAGATGCTTGCAGCATATGTAGATGATAAACCAGAAAACTGGGACCAGTACCTTTCTCTTACGAGCATGGCCTATCGTGCATCTGAGCACACTTCCTCTGGATTCACCCCAAACAAGCTGATGCTGGGTAGAGAAGTGATTCTCCCTACAGATCTTCTAGTTGGCAAAACACCAGACGAGGCCCCAAAGAATCTGTCTTAATTTGTGGCAAATTATAGAAATGCAATGTGGGAGGCAAACGAAGAAGCACGAAAACAATTAGGCACAGCTATTCGGCATCAGAAAGTCGCCTATGATCTCAAGGTTCACGGCCAGTCTTTTAGTGATGGTGACATGGTGTGGTTGCACCAGACACTAAGAAAGAAAGGTAAATCACCTAAACTTATGGTCAAATGGACTGGACCGTGGCGAATTGCAAAGAGGATAACGGATGTTACATACCTGATTGCACGGACCGATCATAAGGCGACTCAGATTGTTCACTTCAACCGACTAAAACCATGCTTGGTGCGACCTGAGAGTGAACACCAAGACACCGATGGCCAGGAAAATATGCACGATAGCGGTGATGAAACCGATAGGGAAGAAGAGGAATCACCATATCCAATTACAGCCCAAAGGGCCAAGTTAATGGAACAAAGAAGGGCGCGACGAAGAAACGATGCTGTGTTGTACTAAGGTGCACACATACATTGTAAATGAGTTCAGATATGTCATGTGCTAGTAGCACTGACAATGAGTAAAACTCCAAAATTTGAATAAGCGTCATACACCAGTAGAAACGGCAAATAAAAGTTATAAATGGGTGGGTAATAATTTTTCCCCGTAATTATTACATGGATGGGTTGAGACATATTGTCTACGGGTGACAATTAAAAGCCGCGCAGTTACAATTAAATCAGAATGCGCCCAAAGGCTATGTAAATAATTTGATTATTGGTGTGATTATTTGTTTTATATTTTTAAATTCTGTAACGACAGATGTCGGTCTTGATTGGGGTTTTATTATTGTATGTATTAGTTTTATAATTTGTAATCATGTGGTGTTAGAGCAGAAAAGTTCTAGAAGTTGTTGCTGCATGAGACCAGGTGGTAAATTAAGTCTAGTTGTTTGAATTGTGCTTGGAGTTAAACATGGCTGAATTGAAAGAAAATAAGGGTATTATGTATGGGTGTTTGGAGGCTGGTGGACTATTTGTTTATTTTTATTTTTGTGTTGCTGTAGGGTACGGTTAAGTGGTGAAAAGATGATTGAAAAGGCAGTGTCAAGTCTAGCGTTCTGTTGGTGACAATAGGGTCGCGCCAGATGGGCGTTGAAGTCATGGTTGACTTATTTTTGAGGTTCTTAAGAGGTCGTGTTTCATTTGAAGAACGCATTCTCTAACCTCGTGTAGTACAGGACGGAACCTGTATTTAGTTTGTCATTGAACTGTTAGCGACTTGCCAGTTGAGAATTGATTTATACAGAGCACATTAAGAAGGAAGAAAGAAATCGTCTACACGCATCTTCATGATCATATATGGTTCAGCGAGGTTTTCATCATGCATAGTTTGACTTGTCAGCATGAATGGAATGGTGTCAATTTGGAAAACTGAAGGACAATTCAAAGCACGTGTTAGTTATTTAGCAGCATGAAGAAATTGTAGTGCACACCACAATTATAGTTGAATCGTGATGTAATGGTGTTCCAAACTTTAGCGTCTGGGGATAGGTTTTCTTAGGGATTTAGGTAACAACTGGTGTGGAATTTGTAGTGAATTAACAGTGAAAGAAACAAATAGGATCGTCTGGCACAGACTGAGTTGAAAAATATTTGCGCATTGAAGTCATGGTTGACTTGTTGGAGGTTAGTAAGAGAAGGTGTCTCTGAAGAACGCTAACCTCGTGATGTGTACAGGTGTACCAAGGTCTATTAGGAGAACGTGTGTCCTGGTGGAAACGCAATCTCCAGACCAGAGTTTTAATGTAAAGAGGAATGGTTCTGGTTGCATTTGATGTCTGTTGTTAGAGACCTATGCTTAGACAAGTCAATTTCGAGGAAGTCGTGAGGGAGTTTGAACCCGACTAACTGGTTGAAACATTATTTCATCTTGGATTCAACTTGTTTAGATTTGGATAGTTTATGTTGTTGTATATAATCATATTGGTAATCGTTTATCGGGTGTGGGGTTAAATTTAGAAAAAAAAAAAAAAAAAAAAAAAAAAAAAAAAATACTTCAAATTGTGATTTAGATCACAGAAATGTGACGTTTGTGTCACTCGGGACGAGTGATCTTTTAAAGGCGGGGGTAATGTCATAAATTTGGAGTAAGTGTTAGTGAATTTGAACCATGCTTGGGTCGTTAGTAGTGATTCTGGGTACAAGCCGAATGACTGTCCCTGTAGTAACATAGTCCATATTAAAATTCAGTGGTGTATACAAGTAGTGTGATTGGAAAGGCAGCATTTATGGTTGGAAATCAGTAAATTATAGAATGGAATCAATAAGTTGGAACTTGGTAGGTACCGTTTATGTGGCCATAGTGGAAAATTGGCGTATGTATATGAGTGTGATACGCCGGAAATTCTGTGGATGGACTGGCCTAGGGTCGCGCAGTTAAATATTTCCCAGTTAGTAAGGGAATACTGGTGTAATTTCTATGGCATGACAAGCTATCGGTACGGAAAACGGATGATAATGAAGAAAAACCATGTAAAGGTGCAGTTAATGGACGTTTGGGCAAGTTGTCTCCTCTGGGTCGCCCATTGATTACAGCAAAGATTAATAATTATAGCAGACACGTCTTTCTTTCCATTTTACAACTTAAGTTGTATGGAAGTCTTTGGAAATTTGGGGAAAACATATGACTTCCAGCGTGACTCGCGCCAGGGTTTTGACACCGCTCGGTCAAGTGAATACCCCTGTGCGTGTAACAAGAAAAATTTCTGGTGACAGCGTTTTGGGATATGTGTGAATAGTTCTGTCATGGTTTGCAATTTATTCAGAGTTATTATGTGTGAAACTGACTATTGCTTCGCATTTGGAAAGAAAGAGGAAAGAAATATTATGGCTAGTGCGACTTTAACTTCGTTTATTGAGATTTCGCGACATTTGGTCTGCGAGAGTAGATATATGCATTTGCTGCTGAGAAGGATTTTTAAGAGGAGTACGATGTTCAAGCAGGATGGAGTGTTTTATCCGGGATATAGAACAGCGATGACAAAAGTATTGTATTTGGTAGGTCGCGCAGAAAGCGAAAAGTTGAGCAGACATTTTTATGATAGTCGGCTGTGTTAGTATTTTTACTTATGTTAGAGTAAAGGCATTAGCTGGTTATTATTTTTAAAGTTAGTAGTTTACAAGAACAATTAATAAAAGCAAAAGAACGTGTGTTTGACAACACCTTCTCCCCGCTGTATTTGGTAAATTCATAAACCTTATGCTGTATTTATTGAAATTCAATAAGGGATTAGGGGGCTTATAATAATAATAATAGCAATAACAACCGCATACGGTTTCATTGGTCTTAAATAGCAATTGGTAGTGTGCTACCAAGTACATCGACACAGGCAAATTGTGAGTATTGCAAGAGTATTATAAATTATTAGGATGGCTACAGGCAGAGGTACACCTACCTCATTATTGAATACGCCTTTACCACAGTCTGTGCATTGGCGACTCTTGTCGCCATTGTCGCCTATTGATAGGAGGCCAAGAAAGTTAATAGACGTAGACAGTGGTGTTCAATGCTATGCGACTTCAACTCCGTGCGAGGCCGATAGTGGCAATGTACGTGCACGTGATGGATGGGCTGAAGATCTGAGGTTCAGAACCATTAAAGAGAGTGTGCCTGAGAACGTGAAGGCAGACATTTATGATCGAACCACGTACTCAGTATCCAAGGGAGCGAGTAGTTCGCCTACTGATAGTCTGCTTCAGACCATTGACACACTCATTACGGACAAGTTTGACAGGTTAAGTACCACCATGGGTCATTTGTTGACAAAATGTTCGAATGGGAGCCGCAGTGAGGTTAAGGAAGTAAGGGAGACGCCAAACTTTCAGTTGAGCAAGAAGGTCGAAACTGCAAAAACAGAACTCTGTGCTTCTGCGCCTCCAACTAGAAATAAGGCAACAGTGAAAGCAGACATTTATGATGGTTCTCAACCTTTTCTCGACTATATGACACATTTCGAACACTGCGCTATGATTAATGAATGGAGCGAAACTGAAAAGGGATTGCGTTTGGCAGCGTGTTTAAGGAGAGACGCTCTCCAAGTCTTAACCGATCTCCAAGTCCAGCCCGGTCAAGTCGAATTTGAGAAATTGAAAACTTCATTGGAAGCTCGCTTTGCGCCTCGTAACCAAGATGAGTACTACAAGGCACAGCTTCGAAGCTGTTTCAGAAAAAAAGGAGAAACGCTCCCTGAATTAGGTCAAACGATACAGAGACTGGTTTCTTTAGCATATCCTGGTTGCCCGCCTGATATCCGCGATAGGCTTGCAAAGGACCATTTCTTAGGGGCAGTACAAGATGAAAACCTAAAACTTGAAATTTGGCGGCATCACCCTAGTAGTTTGCAAGAATCCATCAGAGTAGGGGTTGAATGGGAGGCTTTCCTGCGTGCTGGCGTAAGACAGAAGCCAGTAAGTTCTGCATGTAGAGGCTATGAAGAGTCAGAAGACAAGGACGACGATAGTACAAATATAACTGAAATAGCAAGGTTAGAAGCAAAAGTAGAAGAATTAATAAAACAAAATAAGAAATTGACTGAAAAACATCAAGATGCATTAGGTCGTTGGCACGAGTCGGGGGATAAGCAACGCCATTCAAGGCGAACAGGGGTCCAGTGTTGGAATTGTAATGGTCGGGGTCATTACCAAAGCGAATGCACCAAGCCTTTAAACAGATACAATGAACGATTGAGAACAAGAGGCCAAAGAGAGGGAGATTCTAGGAGGACAAGAACAGAAAACGCCAAACCTGTACGTTATGTAAACGAGGAGCCGGGACTATACACGCAATGTTGTGTTAATGGAGTGGAGCTCGCTTTACTAGCAGACACAGGCGCTGCTGTTTCGATCATCAGCAAGAGGCGGTATGAAACACTTGGTCATATAAAGCCAAAACTCAATGCCGTGGATAGTCAACTAATCAGTGCATCCAGTAACAAAATTGAAACATATGGTCAGGCTGAATTTTGCATTGCTTGGACAGGTGTCAGAAGGCGACATGTTTTCGTTGTAGCTGACATTAGGCCCGATGGAATACTTGGGTTAGATTTTTTTCGGCTGCATAAGTGCGATATTAGTATTACGCAGTGTACACTGCAGATGCAGGGACTAAAACTCCCATGCCACTTTGCGGGGTCTATGGGCTGTCATCGTATCACCTTGGCTGAAAACATCATTGTCCCGGCAGAGACGGAAGTTATCACGCGAGGTTGGATGGCGAATGTTGGTTGTGGGAAGCTAGCTACAGAGTCAGTGCTAGAGCCTCTATCGATGTTTAGGCATGAAACTAAAATCCTTGTCGCGCGAGCCGTCATTAAGACGATGGACGGAACAGTGCCAATACGGTTGCTAAACCCGACTAAAGAGGTGGTAAACTTGCAGGCTGGTGTTTGTTGTGCCGAAGCCAGTGCGGCCCTATCGACACAAATTGTCGAAAGTCAGAAACCGGATTCGAACAGCAGTCTGCCTTCACATTTAACTGAATTGTTTGAGAGGTCAAGCGTCCATTTGACTCCGGATGAAGCACGAGGCCTAAGCAAACAATTAAGTGAATTTTGCACAGTGTTTGCTAAAGATGATGACGACTTGGGCAGAACAAACTTGATCAAGCACACTGTCAAAACAGGCAATACCGCGCCAATTAGAGTCCCACCTAGAAGATTACCGTTCCAGCTCCGTCAGGAGATTGACATACAAGTTGACGACATGCTTAGAAAAGGGGTTATAGAACCGTCTGTAAGCCCTTGGGCTGCCCCAGTGGTCTTAGTAGCTAAAAAGGATGGGAAGAAGAGGTTTTGCGTAGATTATAGGGCGCTAAATGCAGTTACAGAGAAGGATGCGTACCCTCTTCCTAGAATTGATGATAGTCTCGATTCACTGTCAGGTATGAGCTGGTTCTCCACATTAGATTTGATGTCAGGGTACTGGCAAGTAGAAATTGAGCAAGCAGATCGGCCTAAGACAGCGTTTGCAACGCGAAGGGGTCTCTATCAGTTTAAAGTCATGTCGTTCGGTTTATGCAACGCGCCGGGGACCTTTGAACGACTTATGGAAGCCGTCCTAGCCGGGTTGCAATATGAAGTTTGTCTAATTTACCTCGACGACGTTATAGTTTTCGGGAGCACGTTCAATCAGTTGCTTGAAAGACAAGCGCGCGTCTTTACCCGTCTTCTAGGGGCTGGCCTAAAGTTGAAACCCAGCAAATGTACACTATGTGCGAGAGAAGTTAGGTATCTTGGTCACACTATTTCCGCAGCTGGAGTTGCAACTGATCCTGAGAAAGTGGCAGCTGTTTTGAAATGGCCTACTCCAAAATCAATTACCGCAGTGCGGAGGTTCCTAGGTTTTTGCAGTTATTATAGGCGGTACGTAAGAAACTTTGCCGATATTGCAGCTCCCTTACATCAGCTAACGACAAAGAATTCAGTTTTCCACTGGACAGAATTACATCAGGCGGCATTCGAAAAATTGCGTAAAGCGCTTTCCTCTGCACCAGTGTTGGCTGTACCGGACTTCAATAGCCCCTTTATACTCGACACAGATGCGAGTGGTGAAGCCATAGGTGCTGTCCTGTCCCAGAACATAGATGGCAAAGAAAGAGTGGTAGCTTACGCTAGTCGGTGTTTGGACAGGACAGAACGTCAGTACTGTGTCACTCGTCGTGAGCTGTTGGCTGTCGTACATTTTATTCGTCACTTTAAGACATACCTTTATGGGAGAAATTTCAAGGTACGCACTGACCACAGTAGCCTGCGATGGCTCATGAGCTTCAAAGAGCCAGAGGGACAGTTGGCCCGTTGGTTGGAGCAGTTATCAGAATATGATTTTGTGATAGAACATCGCCCTGGAACTAAACATGCCAATGCTGATGGCTTGAGTCGCTTACCTTGCAGCGGGTGCAGATACTGTAGCAAATGTAGCGTGGGATTATCTGCTATACGGCTAGACAGTGGGATACATTTTGGAGGGATACAGAGACAAGATGCTACTTTGTCACGAGTAATTAGTTGGGTTGAGAGGCAGCAACGCCCTGCATGGGAAGAGGTATCTGGGAATAGCGCAGAAGTTAAGGCGTTATGGGGGACATATAAATTATTAGAGATGTCAGACGGGATACTTGTGCGAGTTTGGCTAGATCGTTCTGGAAAGCCAGTTAAAAGGTTCATCGTCGTACCATACAGTTGGCGGCGTGAAGTGCTAAAACAATGCCATGATGGAGCCGCCGGGGGACATTTAGGTGTCGACAAAACCCTCAGTAAAGTGCGTCAACGTTACTATTGGCCCGGTATGCGGGATGATATACGTGACTACTGTGCGACATGCTCCGTTTGCGCTCAGCATAAAAGTCCCAAGCAGAAGCGCCGGGCGAAACTTCAGGGCATATCGGCTGGTGAAGCAGGAGAGCTAGTAGCCTTGGATATTTTGGGACCCCTTACGAAGACAGACGAAGGCAATGCATATATCCTGGTAATTGGAGATCATTTCACTAAGTGGATAGAGGCGGTGCCTCTACCTAATATTGAAGCCATCACGGTTGCAAGAGCGTTGTTGGATAATTTTATTTGTAGATTTGGTGTACCTCGTGTACTATTATCTGACCAAGGCCGACAGTTCGAAAGTGCCGTATTCAAAGAGCTCTGTGTAATGTTAGGGATTAAGAAAACGCGAACGTCTCCCTATCATCCGCAATGTAATGGGATGGTGGAACGGTATAACAGAACGTTATGCCAGATGCTTGCAGCATATGTAGATGATAAACCAGAAAACTGGGACCAGTACCTTTCTCTTACGAGCATGGCCTATCGTGCATCTGAGCACACTTCCTCTGGATTCACCCCAAACAAGCTGATGCTGGGTAGAGAAGTGATTCTCCCTACAGATCTTCTAGTTGGCAAAACACCAGACGAGGCCCCAAAGAATCTGTCTTAATTTGTGGCAAATTATAGAAATGCAATGTGGGAGGCAAACGAAGAAGCACGAAAACAATTAGGCACAGCTATTCGGCATCAGAAAGTCGCCTATGATCTCAAGGTTCACGGCCAGTCTTTTAGTGATGGTGACATGGTGTGGTTGCACCAGACACTAAGAAAGAAAGGTAAATCACCTAAACTTATGGTCAAATGGACTGGACCGTGGCGAATTGCAAAGAGGATAACGGATGTTACATACCTGATTGCACGGACCGATCATAAGGCGACTCAGATTGTTCACTTCAACCGACTAAAACCATGCTTGGTGCGACCTGAGAGTGAACACCAAGACACCGATGGCCAGGAAAATATGCACGATAGCGGTGATGAAACCGATAGGGAAGAAGAGGAATCACCATATCCAATTACAGCCCAAAGGGCCAAGTTAATGGAACAAAGAAGGGCGCGACGAAGAAACGATGCTGTGTTGTACTAAGGTGCACACATACATTGTAAATGAGTTCAGATATGTCATGTGCTAGTAGCACTGACAATGAGTAAAACTCCAAAATTTGAATAAGCGTCATACACCAGTAGAAACGGCAAATAAAAGTTATAAATGGGTGGGTAATAATTTTTCCCCGTAATTATTACATGGATGGGTTGAGACATATTGTCTACGGGTGACAATTAAAAGCCGCGCAGTTACAATTAAATCAGAATGCGCCCAAAGGCTATGTAAATAATTTGATTATTGGTGTGATTATTTGTTTTATATTTTTAAATTCTGTAACGACAGATGTCGGTCTTGATTGGGGTTTTATTATTGTATGTATTAGTTTTATAATTTGTAATCATGTGGTGTTAGAGCAGAAAAGTTCTAGAAGTTGTTGCTGCATGAGACCAGGTGGTAAATTAAGTCTAGTTGTTTGAATTGTGCTTGGAGTTAAACATGGCTGAATTGAAAGAAAATAAGGGTATTATGTATGGGTGTTTGGAGGCTGGTGGACTATTTGTTTATTTTTATTTTTGTGTTGCTGTAGGGTACGGTTAAGTGGTGAAAAGATGATTGAAAAGGCAGTGTCAAGTCTAGCGTTCTGTTGGTGACAATAGGGTCGCGCCAGATGGGCGTTGAAGTCATGGTTGACTTATTTTTGAGGTTCTTAAGAGGTCGTGTTTCATTTGAAGAACGCATTCTCTAACCTCGTGTAGTACAGGACGGAACCTGTATTTAGTTTGTCATTGAACTGTTAGCGACTTGCCAGTTGAGAATTGATTTATACAGAGCACATTAAGAAGGAAGAAAGAAATCGTCTACACGCATCTTCATGATCATATATGGTTCAGCGAGGTTTTCATCATGCATAGTTTGACTTGTCAGCATGAATGGAATGGTGTCAATTTGGAAAACTGAAGGACAATTCAAAGCACGTGTTAGTTATTTAGCAGCATGAAGAAATTGTAGTGCACACCACAATTATAGTTGAATCGTGATGTAATGGTGTTCCAAACTTTAGCGTCTGGGGATAGGTTTTCTTAGGGATTTAGGTAACAACTGGTGTGGAATTTGTAGTGAATTAACAGTGAAAGAAACAAATAGGATCGTCTGGCACAGACTGAGTTGAAAAATATTTGCGCATTGAAGTCATGGTTGACTTGTTGGAGGTTAGTAAGAGAAGGTGTCTCTGAAGAACGCTAACCTCGTGATGTGTACAGGTGTACCAAGGTCTATTAGGAGAACGTGTGTCCTGGTGGAAACGCAATCTCCAGACCAGAGTTTTAATGTAAAGAGGAATGGTTCTGGTTGCATTTGATGTCTGTTGTTAGAGACCTATGCTTAGACAAGTCAATTTCGAGGAAGTCGTGAGGGAGTTTGAACCCGACTAACTGGTTGAAACATTATTTCATCTTGGATTCAACTTGTTTAGATTTGGATAGTTTATGTTGTTGTATATAATCATATTGGTAATCGTTTATCGGGTGTGGGGTTAAATTTAGAAAAAAAAAAAAAAAAAAAAAAAAAAAAAAAAATACTTCAAATTGTGATTTAGATCACAGAAATGTGACGTTTGTGTCACTCGGGACGAGTGATCTTTTAAAGGCGGGGGTAATGTCATAAATTTGGAGTAAGTGTTAGTGAATTTGAACCATGCTTGGGTCGTTAGTAGTGATTCTGGGTACAAGCCGAATGACTGTCCCTGTAGTAACATAGTCCATATTAAAATTCAGTGGTGTATACAAGTAGTGTGATTGGAAAGGCAGCATTTATGGTTGGAAATCAGTAAATTATAGAATGGAATCAATAAGTTGGAACTTGGTAGGTACCGTTTATGTGGCCATAGTGGAAAATTGGCGTATGTATATGAGTGTGATACGCCGGAAATTCTGTGGATGGACTGGCCTAGGGTCGCGCAGTTAAATATTTCCCAGTTAGTAAGGGAATACTGGTGTAATTTCTATGGCATGACAAGCTATCGGTACGGAAAACGGATGATAATGAAGAAAAACCATGTAAAGGTGCAGTTAATGGACGTTTGGGCAAGTTGTCTCCTCTGGGTCGCCCATTGATTACAGCAAAGATTAATAATTATAGCAGACACGTCTTTCTTTCCATTTTACAACTTAAGTTGTATGGAAGTCTTTGGAAATTTGGGGAAAACATATGACTTCCAGCGTGACTCGCGCCAGGGTTTTGACACCGCTCGGTCAAGTGAATACCCCTGTGCGTGTAACAAGAAAAATTTCTGGTGACAGCGTTTTGGGATATGTGTGAATAGTTCTGTCATGGTTTGCAATTTATTCAGAGTTATTATGTGTGAAACTGACTATTGCTTCGCATTTGGAAAGAAAGAGGAAAGAAATATTATGGCTAGTGCGACTTTAACTTCGTTTATTGAGATTTCGCGACATTTGGTCTGCGAGAGTAGATATATGCATTTGCTGCTGAGAAGGATTTTTAAGAGGAGTACGATGTTCAAGCAGGATGGAGTGTTTTATCCGGGATATAGAACAGCGATGACAAAAGTATTGTATTTGGTAGGTCGCGCAGAAAGCGAAAAGTTGAGCAGACATTTTTATGATAGTCGGCTGTGTTAGTATTTTTACTTATGTTAGAGTAAAGGCATTAGCTGGTTATTATTTTTAAAGTTAGTAGTTTACAAGAACAATTAATAAAAGCAAAAGAACGTGTGTTTGACAACACCTTCTCCCCGCTGTATTTGGTAAATTCATAAACCTTATGCTGTATTTATTGAAATTCAATAAGGGATTAGGGGGCTTATAATAATAATAATAGCAATAACAACCGCATACGGTTTCATTGGTCTTAAATAGCAATTGGTAGTGTGCTACCAAGTACATCGACACAGGCAAATTGTGAGTATTGCAAGAGTATTATAAATTATTAGGATGGCTACAGGCAGAGGTACACCTACCTCATTATTGAATACGCCTTTACCACAGTCTGTGCATTGGCGACTCTTGTCGCCATTGTCGCCTATTGATAGGAGGCCAAGAAAGTTAATAGACGTAGACAGTGGTGTTCAATGCTATGCGACTTCAACTCCGTGCGAGGCCGATAGTGGCAATGTACGTGCACGTGATGGATGGGCTGAAGATCTGAGGTTCAGAACCATTAAAGAGAGTGTGCCTGAGAACGTGAAGGCAGACATTTATGATCGAACCACGTACTCAGTATCCAAGGGAGCGAGTAGTTCGCCTACTGATAGTCTGCTTCAGACCATTGACACACTCATTACGGACAAGTTTGACAGGTTAAGTACCACCATGGGTCATTTGTTGACAAAATGTTCGAATGGGAGCCGCAGTGAGGTTAAGGAAGTAAGGGAGACGCCAAACTTTCAGTTGAGCAAGAAGGTCGAAACTGCAAAAACAGAACTCTGTGCTTCTGCGCCTCCAACTAGAAATAAGGCAACAGTGAAAGCAGACATTTATGATGGTTCTCAACCTTTTCTCGACTATATGACACATTTCGAACACTGCGCTATGATTAATGAATGGAGCGAAACTGAAAAGGGATTGCGTTTGGCAGCGTGTTTAAGGAGAGACGCTCTCCAAGTCTTAACCGATCTCCAAGTCCAGCCCGGTCAAGTCGAATTTGAGAAATTGAAAACTTCATTGGAAGCTCGCTTTGCGCCTCGTAACCAAGATGAGTACTACAAGGCACAGCTTCGAAGCTGTTTCAGAAAAAAAGGAGAAACGCTCCCTGAATTAGGTCAAACGATACAGAGACTGGTTTCTTTAGCATATCCTGGTTGCCCGCCTGATATCCGCGATAGGCTTGCAAAGGACCATTTCTTAGGGGCAGTACAAGATGAAAACCTAAAACTTGAAATTTGGCGGCATCACCCTAGTAGTTTGCAAGAATCCATCAGAGTAGGGGTTGAATGGGAGGCTTTCCTGCGTGCTGGCGTAAGACAGAAGCCAGTAAGTTCTGCATGTAGAGGCTATGAAGAGTCAGAAGACAAGGACGACGATAGTACAAATATAACTGAAATAGCAAGGTTAGAAGCAAAAGTAGAAGAATTAATAAAACAAAATAAGAAATTGACTGAAAAACATCAAGATGCATTAGGTCGTTGGCACGAGTCGGGGGATAAGCAACGCCATTCAAGGCGAACAGGGGTCCAGTGTTGGAATTGTAATGGTCGGGGTCATTACCAAAGCGAATGCACCAAGCCTTTAAACAGATACAATGAACGATTGAGAACAAGAGGCCAAAGAGAGGGAGATTCTAGGAGGACAAGAACAGAAAACGCCAAACCTGTACGTTATGTAAACGAGGAGCCGGGACTATACACGCAATGTTGTGTTAATGGAGTGGAGCTCGCTTTACTAGCAGACACAGGCGCTGCTGTTTCGATCATCAGCAAGAGGCGGTATGAAACACTTGGTCATATAAAGCCAAAACTCAATGCCGTGGATAGTCAACTAATCAGTGCATCCAGTAACAAAATTGAAACATATGGTCAGGCTGAATTTTGCATTGCTTGGACAGGTGTCAGAAGGCGACATGTTTTCGTTGTAGCTGACATTAGGCCCGATGGAATACTTGGGTTAGATTTTTTTCGGCTGCATAAGTGCGATATTAGTATTACGCAGTGTACACTGCAGATGCAGGGACTAAAACTCCCATGCCACTTTGCGGGGTCTATGGGCTGTCATCGTATCACCTTGGCTGAAAACATCATTGTCCCGGCAGAGACGGAAGTTATCACGCGAGGTTGGATGGCGAATGTTGGTTGTGGGAAGCTAGCTACAGAGTCAGTGCTAGAGCCTCTATCGATGTTTAGGCATGAAACTAAAATCCTTGTCGCGCGAGCCGTCATTAAGACGATGGACGGAACAGTGCCAATACGGTTGCTAAACCCGACTAAAGAGGTGGTAAACTTGCAGGCTGGTGTTTGTTGTGCCGAAGCCAGTGCGGCCCTATCGACACAAATTGTCGAAAGTCAGAAACCGGATTCGAACAGCAGTCTGCCTTCACATTTAACTGAATTGTTTGAGAGGTCAAGCGTCCATTTGACTCCGGATGAAGCACGAGGCCTAAGCAAACAATTAAGTGAATTTTGCACAGTGTTTGCTAAAGATGATGACGACTTGGGCAGAACAAACTTGATCAAGCACACTGTCAAAACAGGCAATACCGCGCCAATTAGAGTCCCACCTAGAAGATTACCGTTCCAGCTCCGTCAGGAGATTGACATACAAGTTGACGACATGCTTAGAAAAGGGGTTATAGAACCGTCTGTAAGCCCTTGGGCTGCCCCAGTGGTCTTAGTAGCTAAAAAGGATGGGAAGAAGAGGTTTTGCGTAGATTATAGGGCGCTAAATGCAGTTACAGAGAAGGATGCGTACCCTCTTCCTAGAATTGATGATAGTCTCGATTCACTGTCAGGTATGAGCTGGTTCTCCACATTAGATTTGATGTCAGGGTACTGGCAAGTAGAAATTGAGCAAGCAGATCGGCCTAAGACAGCGTTTGCAACGCGAAGGGGTCTCTATCAGTTTAAAGTCATGTCGTTCGGTTTATGCAACGCGCCGGGGACCTTTGAACGACTTATGGAAGCCGTCCTAGCCGGGTTGCAATATGAAGTTTGTCTAATTTACCTCGACGACGTTATAGTTTTCGGGAGCACGTTCAATCAGTTGCTTGAAAGACAAGCGCGCGTCTTTACCCGTCTTCTAGGGGCTGGCCTAAAGTTGAAACCCAGCAAATGTACACTATGTGCGAGAGAAGTTAGGTATCTTGGTCACACTATTTCCGCAGCTGGAGTTGCAACTGATCCTGAGAAAGTGGCAGCTGTTTTGAAATGGCCTACTCCAAAATCAATTACCGCAGTGCGGAGGTTCCTAGGTTTTTGCAGTTATTATAGGCGGTACGTAAGAAACTTTGCCGATATTGCAGCTCCCTTACATCAGCTAACGACAAAGAATTCAGTTTTCCACTGGACAGAATTACATCAGGCGGCATTCGAAAAATTGCGTAAAGCGCTTTCCTCTGCACCAGTGTTGGCTGTACCGGACTTCAATAGCCCCTTTATACTCGACACAGATGCGAGTGGTGAAGCCATAGGTGCTGTCCTGTCCCAGAACATAGATGGCAAAGAAAGAGTGGTAGCTTACGCTAGTCGGTGTTTGGACAGGACAGAACGTCAGTACTGTGTCACTCGTCGTGAGCTGTTGGCTGTCGTACATTTTATTCGTCACTTTAAGACATACCTTTATGGGAGAAATTTCAAGGTACGCACTGACCACAGTAGCCTGCGATGGCTCATGAGCTTCAAAGAGCCAGAGGGACAGTTGGCCCGTTGGTTGGAGCAGTTATCAGAATATGATTTTGTGATAGAACATCGCCCTGGAACTAAACATGCCAATGCTGATGGCTTGAGTCGCTTACCTTGCAGCGGGTGCAGATACTGTAGCAAATGTAGCGTGGGATTATCTGCTATACGGCTAGACAGTGGGATACATTTTGGAGGGATACAGAGACAAGATGCTACTTTGTCACGAGTAATTAGTTGGGTTGAGAGGCAGCAACGCCCTGCATGGGAAGAGGTATCTGGGAATAGCGCAGAAGTTAAGGCGTTATGGGGGACATATAAATTATTAGAGATGTCAGACGGGATACTTGTGCGAGTTTGGCTAGATCGTTCTGGAAAGCCAGTTAAAAGGTTCATCGTCGTACCATACAGTTGGCGGCGTGAAGTGCTAAAACAATGCCATGATGGAGCCGCCGGGGGACATTTAGGTGTCGACAAAACCCTCAGTAAAGTGCGTCAACGTTACTATTGGCCCGGTATGCGGGATGATATACGTGACTACTGTGCGACATGCTCCGTTTGCGCTCAGCATAAAAGTCCCAAGCAGAAGCGCCGGGCGAAACTTCAGGGCATATCGGCTGGTGAAGCAGGAGAGCTAGTAGCCTTGGATATTTTGGGACCCCTTACGAAGACAGACGAAGGCAATGCATATATCCTGGTAATTGGAGATCATTTCACTAAGTGGATAGAGGCGGTGCCTCTACCTAATATTGAAGCCATCACGGTTGCAAGAGCGTTGTTGGATAATTTTATTTGTAGATTTGGTGTACCTCGTGTACTATTATCTGACCAAGGCCGACAGTTCGAAAGTGCCGTATTCAAAGAGCTCTGTGTAATGTTAGGGATTAAGAAAACGCGAACGTCTCCCTATCATCCGCAATGTAATGGGATGGTGGAACGGTATAACAGAACGTTATGCCAGATGCTTGCAGCATATGTAGATGATAAACCAGAAAACTGGGACCAGTACCTTTCTCTTACGAGCATGGCCTATCGTGCATCTGAGCACACTTCCTCTGGATTCACCCCAAACAAGCTGATGCTGGGTAGAGAAGTGATTCTCCCTACAGATCTTCTAGTTGGCAAAACACCAGACGAGGCCCCAAAGAATCTGTCTTAATTTGTGGCAAATTATAGAAATGCAATGTGGGAGGCAAACGAAGAAGCACGAAAACAATTAGGCACAGCTATTCGGCATCAGAAAGTCGCCTATGATCTCAAGGTTCACGGCCAGTCTTTTAGTGATGGTGACATGGTGTGGTTGCACCAGACACTAAGAAAGAAAGGTAAATCACCTAAACTTATGGTCAAATGGACTGGACCGTGGCGAATTGCAAAGAGGATAACGGATGTTACATACCTGATTGCACGGACCGATCATAAGGCGACTCAGATTGTTCACTTCAACCGACTAAAACCATGCTTGGTGCGACCTGAGAGTGAACACCAAGACACCGATGGCCAGGAAAATATGCACGATAGCGGTGATGAAACCGATAGGGAAGAAGAGGAATCACCATATCCAATTACAGCCCAAAGGGCCAAGTTAATGGAACAAAGAAGGGCGCGACGAAGAAACGATGCTGTGTTGTACTAAGGTGCACACATACATTGTAAATGAGTTCAGATATGTCATGTGCTAGTAGCACTGACAATGAGTAAAACTCCAAAATTTGAATAAGCGTCATACACCAGTAGAAACGGCAAATAAAAGTTATAAATGGGTGGGTAATAATTTTTCCCCGTAATTATTACATGGATGGGTTGAGACATATTGTCTACGGGTGACAATTAAAAGCCGCGCAGTTACAATTAAATCAGAATGCGCCCAAAGGCTATGTAAATAATTTGATTATTGGTGTGATTATTTGTTTTATATTTTTAAATTCTGTAACGACAGATGTCGGTCTTGATTGGGGTTTTATTATTGTATGTATTAGTTTTATAATTTGTAATCATGTGGTGTTAGAGCAGAAAAGTTCTAGAAGTTGTTGCTGCATGAGACCAGGTGGTAAATTAAGTCTAGTTGTTTGAATTGTGCTTGGAGTTAAACATGGCTGAATTGAAAGAAAATAAGGGTATTATGTATGGGTGTTTGGAGGCTGGTGGACTATTTGTTTATTTTTATTTTTGTGTTGCTGTAGGGTACGGTTAAGTGGTGAAAAGATGATTGAAAAGGCAGTGTCAAGTCTAGCGTTCTGTTGGTGACAATAGGGTCGCGCCAGATGGGCGTTGAAGTCATGGTTGACTTATTTTTGAGGTTCTTAAGAGGTCGTGTTTCATTTGAAGAACGCATTCTCTAACCTCGTGTAGTACAGGACGGAACCTGTATTTAGTTTGTCATTGAACTGTTAGCGACTTGCCAGTTGAGAATTGATTTATACAGAGCACATTAAGAAGGAAGAAAGAAATCGTCTACACGCATCTTCATGATCATATATGGTTCAGCGAGGTTTTCATCATGCATAGTTTGACTTGTCAGCATGAATGGAATGGTGTCAATTTGGAAAACTGAAGGACAATTCAAAGCACGTGTTAGTTATTTAGCAGCATGAAGAAATTGTAGTGCACACCACAATTATAGTTGAATCGTGATGTAATGGTGTTCCAAACTTTAGCGTCTGGGGATAGGTTTTCTTAGGGATTTAGGTAACAACTGGTGTGGAATTTGTAGTGAATTAACAGTGAAAGAAACAAATAGGATCGTCTGGCACAGACTGAGTTGAAAAATATTTGCGCATTGAAGTCATGGTTGACTTGTTGGAGGTTAGTAAGAGAAGGTGTCTCTGAAGAACGCTAACCTCGTGATGTGTACAGGTGTACCAAGGTCTATTAGGAGAACGTGTGTCCTGGTGGAAACGCAATCTCCAGACCAGAGTTTTAATGTAAAGAGGAATGGTTCTGGTTGCATTTGATGTCTGTTGTTAGAGACCTATGCTTAGACAAGTCAATTTCGAGGAAGTCGTGAGGGAGTTTGAACCCGACTAACTGGTTGAAACATTATTTCATCTTGGATTCAACTTGTTTAGATTTGGATAGTTTATGTTGTTGTATATAATCATATTGGTAATCGTTTATCGGGTGTGGGGTTAAATTTAGAAAAAAAAAAAAAAAAAAAAAAAAAAAAAAAAATACTTCAAATTGTGATTTAGATCACAGAAATGTGACGTTTGTGTCACTCGGGACGAGTGATCTTTTAAAGGCGGGGGTAATGTCATAAATTTGGAGTAAGTGTTAGTGAATTTGAACCATGCTTGGGTCGTTAGTAGTGATTCTGGGTACAAGCCGAATGACTGTCCCTGTAGTAACATAGTCCATATTAAAATTCAGTGGTGTATACAAGTAGTGTGATTGGAAAGGCAGCATTTATGGTTGGAAATCAGTAAATTATAGAATGGAATCAATAAGTTGGAACTTGGTAGGTACCGTTTATGTGGCCATAGTGGAAAATTGGCGTATGTATATGAGTGTGATACGCCGGAAATTCTGTGGATGGACTGGCCTAGGGTCGCGCAGTTAAATATTTCCCAGTTAGTAAGGGAATACTGGTGTAATTTCTATGGCATGACAAGCTATCGGTACGGAAAACGGATGATAATGAAGAAAAACCATGTAAAGGTGCAGTTAATGGACGTTTGGGCAAGTTGTCTCCTCTGGGTCGCCCATTGATTACAGCAAAGATTAATAATTATAGCAGACACGTCTTTCTTTCCATTTTACAACTTAAGTTGTATGGAAGTCTTTGGAAATTTGGGGAAAACATATGACTTCCAGCGTGACTCGCGCCAGGGTTTTGACACCGCTCGGTCAAGTGAATACCCCTGTGCGTGTAACAAGAAAAATTTCTGGTGACAGCGTTTTGGGATATGTGTGAATAGTTCTGTCATGGTTTGCAATTTATTCAGAGTTATTATGTGTGAAACTGACTATTGCTTCGCATTTGGAAAGAAAGAGGAAAGAAATATTATGGCTAGTGCGACTTTAACTTCGTTTATTGAGATTTCGCGACATTTGGTCTGCGAGAGTAGATATATGCATTTGCTGCTGAGAAGGATTTTTAAGAGGAGTACGATGTTCAAGCAGGATGGAGTGTTTTATCCGGGATATAGAACAGCGATGACAAAAGTATTGTATTTGGTAGGTCGCGCAGAAAGCGAAAAGTTGAGCAGACATTTTTATGATAGTCGGCTGTGTTAGTATTTTTACTTATGTTAGAGTAAAGGCATTAGCTGGTTATTATTTTTAAAGTTAGTAGTTTACAAGAACAATTAATAAAAGCAAAAGAACGTGTGTTTGACAACACCTTCTCCCCGCTGTATTTGGTAAATTCATAAACCTTATGCTGTATTTATTGAAATTCAATAAGGGATTAGGGGGCTTATAATAATAATAATAGCAATAACAACCGCATACGGTTTCATTGGTCTTAAATAGCAATTGGTAGTGTGCTACCAAGTACATCGACACAGGCAAATTGTGAGTATTGCAAGAGTATTATAAATTATTAGGATGGCTACAGGCAGAGGTACACCTACCTCATTATTGAATACGCCTTTACCACAGTCTGTGCATTGGCGACTCTTGTCGCCATTGTCGCCTATTGATAGGAGGCCAAGAAAGTTAATAGACGTAGACAGTGGTGTTCAATGCTATGCGACTTCAACTCCGTGCGAGGCCGATAGTGGCAATGTACGTGCACGTGATGGATGGGCTGAAGATCTGAGGTTCAGAACCATTAAAGAGAGTGTGCCTGAGAACGTGAAGGCAGACATTTATGATCGAACCACGTACTCAGTATCCAAGGGAGCGAGTAGTTCGCCTACTGATAGTCTGCTTCAGACCATTGACACACTCATTACGGACAAGTTTGACAGGTTAAGTACCACCATGGGTCATTTGTTGACAAAATGTTCGAATGGGAGCCGCAGTGAGGTTAAGGAAGTAAGGGAGACGCCAAACTTTCAGTTGAGCAAGAAGGTCGAAACTGCAAAAACAGAACTCTGTGCTTCTGCGCCTCCAACTAGAAATAAGGCAACAGTGAAAGCAGACATTTATGATGGTTCTCAACCTTTTCTCGACTATATGACACATTTCGAACACTGCGCTATGATTAATGAATGGAGCGAAACTGAAAAGGGATTGCGTTTGGCAGCGTGTTTAAGGAGAGACGCTCTCCAAGTCTTAACCGATCTCCAAGTCCAGCCCGGTCAAGTCGAATTTGAGAAATTGAAAACTTCATTGGAAGCTCGCTTTGCGCCTCGTAACCAAGATGAGTACTACAAGGCACAGCTTCGAAGCTGTTTCAGAAAAAAAGGAGAAACGCTCCCTGAATTAGGTCAAACGATACAGAGACTGGTTTCTTTAGCATATCCTGGTTGCCCGCCTGATATCCGCGATAGGCTTGCAAAGGACCATTTCTTAGGGGCAGTACAAGATGAAAACCTAAAACTTGAAATTTGGCGGCATCACCCTAGTAGTTTGCAAGAATCCATCAGAGTAGGGGTTGAATGGGAGGCTTTCCTGCGTGCTGGCGTAAGACAGAAGCCAGTAAGTTCTGCATGTAGAGGCTATGAAGAGTCAGAAGACAAGGACGACGATAGTACAAATATAACTGAAATAGCAAGGTTAGAAGCAAAAGTAGAAGAATTAATAAAACAAAATAAGAAATTGACTGAAAAACATCAAGATGCATTAGGTCGTTGGCACGAGTCGGGGGATAAGCAACGCCATTCAAGGCGAACAGGGGTCCAGTGTTGGAATTGTAATGGTCGGGGTCATTACCAAAGCGAATGCACCAAGCCTTTAAACAGATACAATGAACGATTGAGAACAAGAGGCCAAAGAGAGGGAGATTCTAGGAGGACAAGAACAGAAAACGCCAAACCTGTACGTTATGTAAACGAGGAGCCGGGACTATACACGCAATGTTGTGTTAATGGAGTGGAGCTCGCTTTACTAGCAGACACAGGCGCTGCTGTTTCGATCATCAGCAAGAGGCGGTATGAAACACTTGGTCATATAAAGCCAAAACTCAATGCCGTGGATAGTCAACTAATCAGTGCATCCAGTAACAAAATTGAAACATATGGTCAGGCTGAATTTTGCATTGCTTGGACAGGTGTCAGAAGGCGACATGTTTTCGTTGTAGCTGACATTAGGCCCGATGGAATACTTGGGTTAGATTTTTTTCGGCTGCATAAGTGCGATATTAGTATTACGCAGTGTACACTGCAGATGCAGGGACTAAAACTCCCATGCCACTTTGCGGGGTCTATGGGCTGTCATCGTATCACCTTGGCTGAAAACATCATTGTCCCGGCAGAGACGGAAGTTATCACGCGAGGTTGGATGGCGAATGTTGGTTGTGGGAAGCTAGCTACAGAGTCAGTGCTAGAGCCTCTATCGATGTTTAGGCATGAAACTAAAATCCTTGTCGCGCGAGCCGTCATTAAGACGATGGACGGAACAGTGCCAATACGGTTGCTAAACCCGACTAAAGAGGTGGTAAACTTGCAGGCTGGTGTTTGTTGTGCCGAAGCCAGTGCGGCCCTATCGACACAAATTGTCGAAAGTCAGAAACCGGATTCGAACAGCAGTCTGCCTTCACATTTAACTGAATTGTTTGAGAGGTCAAGCGTCCATTTGACTCCGGATGAAGCACGAGGCCTAAGCAAACAATTAAGTGAATTTTGCACAGTGTTTGCTAAAGATGATGACGACTTGGGCAGAACAAACTTGATCAAGCACACTGTCAAAACAGGCAATACCGCGCCAATTAGAGTCCCACCTAGAAGATTACCGTTCCAGCTCCGTCAGGAGATTGACATACAAGTTGACGACATGCTTAGAAAAGGGGTTATAGAACCGTCTGTAAGCCCTTGGGCTGCCCCAGTGGTCTTAGTAGCTAAAAAGGATGGGAAGAAGAGGTTTTGCGTAGATTATAGGGCGCTAAATGCAGTTACAGAGAAGGATGCGTACCCTCTTCCTAGAATTGATGATAGTCTCGATTCACTGTCAGGTATGAGCTGGTTCTCCACATTAGATTTGATGTCAGGGTACTGGCAAGTAGAAATTGAGCAAGCAGATCGGCCTAAGACAGCGTTTGCAACGCGAAGGGGTCTCTATCAGTTTAAAGTCATGTCGTTCGGTTTATGCAACGCGCCGGGGACCTTTGAACGACTTATGGAAGCCGTCCTAGCCGGGTTGCAATATGAAGTTTGTCTAATTTACCTCGACGACGTTATAGTTTTCGGGAGCACGTTCAATCAGTTGCTTGAAAGACAAGCGCGCGTCTTTACCCGTCTTCTAGGGGCTGGCCTAAAGTTGAAACCCAGCAAATGTACACTATGTGCGAGAGAAGTTAGGTATCTTGGTCACACTATTTCCGCAGCTGGAGTTGCAACTGATCCTGAGAAAGTGGCAGCTGTTTTGAAATGGCCTACTCCAAAATCAATTACCGCAGTGCGGAGGTTCCTAGGTTTTTGCAGTTATTATAGGCGGTACGTAAGAAACTTTGCCGATATTGCAGC
Source organism: Unio delphinus (assembly GCA_029339505.1). Classification (NCBI taxonomy): domain Eukaryota; kingdom Metazoa; phylum Mollusca; class Bivalvia; order Unionida; family Unionidae; genus Unio; species Unio delphinus. Next base: position 11,699,376 of record JAQISU010000242.1, on the reverse strand, counting down.
TCCCTTACATCAGCTAACGACAAAGAATTCAGTTTTCCACTGGACAGAATTACATCAGGCGGCATTCGAAAAATTGCGTAAAGCGCTTTCCTCTGCACCAGTGTTGGCTGTACCGGACTTCAATAGCCCCTTTATACTCGACACAGATGCGAGTGGTGAAGCCATAGGTGCTGTCCTGTCCCAGAACATAGATGGCAAAGAAAGAGTGGTAGCTTACGCTAGTCGGTGTTTGGACAGGACAGAACGTCAGTACTGTGTCACTCGTCGTGAGCTGTTGGCTGTCGTACATTTTATTCGTCACTTTAAGACATACCTTTATGGGAGAAATTTCAAGGTACGCACTGACCACAGTAGCCTGCGATGGCTCATGAGCTTCAAAGAGCCAGAGGGACAGTTGGCCCGTTGGTTGGAGCAGTTATCAGAATATGATTTTGTGATAGAACATCGCCCTGGAACTAAACATGCCAATGCTGATGGCTTGAGTCGCTTACCTTGCAGCGGGTGCAGATACTGTAGCAAATGTAGCGTGGGATTATCTGCTATACGGCTAGACAGTGGGATACATTTTGGAGGGATACAGAGACAAGATGCTACTTTGTCACGAGTAATTAGTTGGGTTGAGAGGCAGCAACGCCCTGCATGGGAAGAGGTATCTGGGAATAGCGCAGAAGTTAAGGCGTTATGGGGGACATATAAATTATTAGAGATGTCAGACGGGATACTTGTGCGAGTTTGGCTAGATCGTTCTGGAAAGCCAGTTAAAAGGTTCATCGTCGTACCATACAGTTGGCGGCGTGAAGTGCTAAAACAATGCCATGATGGAGCCGCCGGGGGACATTTAGGTGTCGACAAAACCCTCAGTAAAGTGCGTCAACGTTACTATTGGCCCGGTATGCGGGATGATATACGTGACTACTGTGCGACATGCTCCGTTTGCGCTCAGCATAAAAGTCCCAAGCAGAAGCGCCGGGCGAAACTTCAGGGCATATCGGCTGGTGAAGCAGGAGAGCTAGTAGCCTTGGATATTTTGGGACCCCTTACGAAGACAGACGAAGGCAATGCATATATCCTGGTAATTGGAGATCATTTCACTAAGTGGATAGAGGCGGTGCCTCTACCTAATATTGAAGCCATCACGGTTGCAAGAGCGTTGTTGGATAATTTTATTTGTAGATTTGGTGTACCTCGTGTACTATTATCTGACCAAGGCCGACAGTTCGAAAGTGCCGTATTCAAAGAGCTCTGTGTAATGTTAGGGATTAAGAAAACGCGAACGTCTCCCTATCATCCGCAATGTAATGGGATGGTGGAACGGTATAACAGAACGTTATGCCAGATGCTTGCAGCATATGTAGATGATAAACCAGAAAACTGGGACCAGTACCTTTCTCTTACGAGCATGGCCTATCGTGCATCTGAGCACACTTCCTCTGGATTCACCCCAAACAAGCTGATGCTGGGTAGAGAAGTGATTCTCCCTACAGATCTTCTAGTTGGCAAAACACCAGACGAGGCCCCAAAGAATCTGTCTTAATTTGTGGCAAATTATAGAAATGCAATGTGGGAGGCAAACGAAGAAGCACGAAAACAATTAGGCACAGCTATTCGGCATCAGAAAGTCGCCTATGATCTCAAGGTTCACGGCCAGTCTTTTAGTGATGGTGACATGGTGTGGTTGCACCAGACACTAAGAAAGAAAGGTAAATCACCTAAACTTATGGTCAAATGGACTGGACCGTGGCGAATTGCAAAGAGGATAACGGATGTTACATACCTGATTGCACGGACCGATCATAAGGCGACTCAGATTGTTCACTTCAACCGACTAAAACCATGCTTGGTGCGACCTGAGAGTGAACACCAAGACACCGATGGCCAGGAAAATATGCACGATAGCGGTGATGAAACCGATAGGGAAGAAGAGGAATCACCATATCCAATTACAGCCCAAAGGGCCAAGTTAATGGAACAAAGAAGGGCGCGACGAAGAAACGATGCTGTGTTGTACTAAGGTGCACACATACATTGTAAATGAGTTCAGATATGTCATGTGCTAGTAGCACTGACAATGAGTAAAACTCCAAAATTTGAATAAGCGTCATACACCAGTAGAAACGGCAAATAAAAGTTATAAATGGGTGGGTAATAATTTTTCCCCGTAATTATTACATGGATGGGTTGAGACATATTGTCTACGGGTGACAATTAAAAGCCGCGCAGTTACAATTAAATCAGAATGCGCCCAAAGGCTATGTAAATAATTTGATTATTGGTGTGATTATTTGTTTTATATTTTTAAATTCTGTAACGACAGATGTCGGTCTTGATTGGGGTTTTATTATTGTATGTATTAGTTTTATAATTTGTAATCATGTGGTGTTAGAGCAGAAAAGTTCTAGAAGTTGTTGCTGCATGAGACCAGGTGGTAAATTAAGTCTAGTTGTTTGAATTGTGCTTGGAGTTAAACATGGCTGAATTGAAAGAAAATAAGGGTATTATGTATGGGTGTTTGGAGGCTGGTGGACTATTTGTTTATTTTTATTTTTGTGTTGCTGTAGGGTACGGTTAAGTGGTGAAAAGATGATTGAAAAGGCAGTGTCAAGTCTAGCGTTCTGTTGGTGACAATAGGGTCGCGCCAGATGGGCGTTGAAGTCATGGTTGACTTATTTTTGAGGTTCTTAAGAGGTCGTGTTTCATTTGAAGAACGCATTCTCTAACCTCGTGTAGTACAGGACGGAACCTGTATTTAGTTTGTCATTGAACTGTTAGCGACTTGCCAGTTGAGAATTGATTTATACAGAGCACATTAAGAAGGAAGAAAGAAATCGTCTACACGCATCTTCATGATCATATATGGTTCAGCGAGGTTTTCATCATGCATAGTTTGACTTGTCAGCATGAATGGAATGGTGTCAATTTGGAAAACTGAAGGACAATTCAAAGCACGTGTTAGTTATTTAGCAGCATGAAGAAATTGTAGTGCACACCACAATTATAGTTGAATCGTGATGTAATGGTGTTCCAAACTTTAGCGTCTGGGGATAGGTTTTCTTAGGGATTTAGGTAACAACTGGTGTGGAATTTGTAGTGAATTAACAGTGAAAGAAACAAATAGGATCGTCTGGCACAGACTGAGTTGAAAAATATTTGCGCATTGAAGTCATGGTTGACTTGTTGGAGGTTAGTAAGAGAAGGTGTCTCTGAAGAACGCTAACCTCGTGATGTGTACAGGTGTACCAAGGTCTATTAGGAGAACGTGTGTCCTGGTGGAAACGCAATCTCCAGACCAGAGTTTTAATGTAAAGAGGAATGGTTCTGGTTGCATTTGATGTCTGTTGTTAGAGACCTATGCTTAGACAAGTCAATTTCGAGGAAGTCGTGAGGGAGTTTGAACCCGACTAACTGGTTGAAACATTATTTCATCTTGGATTCAACTTGTTTAGATTTGGATAGTTTATGTTGTTGTATATAATCATATTGGTAATCGTTTATCGGGTGTGGGGTTAAATTTAGAAAAAAAAAAAAAAAAAAAAAAAAAAAAAAAAATACTTCAAATTGTGATTTAGATCACAGAAATGTGACGTTTGTGTCACTCGGGACGAGTGATCTTTTAAAGGCGGGGGTAATGTCATAAATTTGGAGTAAGTGTTAGTGAATTTGAACCATGCTTGGGTCGTTAGTAGTGATTCTGGGTACAAGCCGAATGACTGTCCCTGTAGTAACATAGTCCATATTAAAATTCAGTGGTGTATACAAGTAGTGTGATTGGAAAGGCAGCATTTATGGTTGGAAATCAGTAAATTATAGAATGGAATCAATAAGTTGGAACTTGGTAGGTACCGTTTATGTGGCCATAGTGGAAAATTGGCGTATGTATATGAGTGTGATACGCCGGAAATTCTGTGGATGGACTGGCCTAGGGTCGCGCAGTTAAATATTTCCCAGTTAGTAAGGGAATACTGGTGTAATTTCTATGGCATGACAAGCTATCGGTACGGAAAACGGATGATAATGAAGAAAAACCATGTAAAGGTGCAGTTAATGGACGTTTGGGCAAGTTGTCTCCTCTGGGTCGCCCATTGATTACAGCAAAGATTAATAATTATAGCAGACACGTCTTTCTTTCCATTTTACAACTTAAGTTGTATGGAAGTCTTTGGAAATTTGGGGAAAACATATGACTTCCAGCGTGACTCGCGCCAGGGTTTTGACACCGCTCGGTCAAGTGAATACCCCTGTGCGTGTAACAAGAAAAATTTCTGGTGACAGCGTTTTGGGATATGTGTGAATAGTTCTGTCATGGTTTGCAATTTATTCAGAGTTATTATGTGTGAAACTGACTATTGCTTCGCATTTGGAAAGAAAGAGGAAAGAAATATTATGGCTAGTGCGACTTTAACTTCGTTTATTGAGATTTCGCGACATTTGGTCTGCGAGAGTAGATATATGCATTTGCTGCTGAGAAGGATTTTTAAGAGGAGTACGATGTTCAAGCAGGATGGAGTGTTTTATCCGGGATATAGAACAGCGATGACAAAAGTATTGTATTTGGTAGGTCGCGCAGAAAGCGAAAAGTTGAGCAGACATTTTTATGATAGTCGGCTGTGTTAGTATTTTTACTTATGTTAGAGTAAAGGCATTAGCTGGTTATTATTTTTAAAGTTAGTAGTTTACAAGAACAATTAATAAAAGCAAAAGAACGTGTGTTTGACAACACCTTCTCCCCGCTGTATTTGGTAAATTCATAAACCTTATGCTGTATTTATTGAAATTCAATAAGGGATTAGGGGGCTTATAATAATAATAATAGCAATAACAACCGCATACGGTTTCATTGGTCTTAAATAGCAATTGGTAGTGTGCTACCAAGTACATCGACACAGGCAAATTGTGAGTATTGCAAGAGTATTATAAATTATTAGGATGGCTACAGGCAGAGGTACACCTACCTCATTATTGAATACGCCTTTACCACAGTCTGTGCATTGGCGACTCTTGTCGCCATTGTCGCCTATTGATAGGAGGCCAAGAAAGTTAATAGACGTAGACAGTGGTGTTCAATGCTATGCGACTTCAACTCCGTGCGAGGCCGATAGTGGCAATGTACGTGCACGTGATGGATGGGCTGAAGATCTGAGGTTCAGAACCATTAAAGAGAGTGTGCCTGAGAACGTGAAGGCAGACATTTATGATCGAACCACGTACTCAGTATCCAAGGGAGCGAGTAGTTCGCCTACTGATAGTCTGCTTCAGACCATTGACACACTCATTACGGACAAGTTTGACAGGTTAAGTACCACCATGGGTCATTTGTTGACAAAATGTTCGAATGGGAGCCGCAGTGAGGTTAAGGAAGTAAGGGAGACGCCAAACTTTCAGTTGAGCAAGAAGGTCGAAACTGCAAAAACAGAACTCTGTGCTTCTGCGCCTCCAACTAGAAATAAGGCAACAGTGAAAGCAGACATTTATGATGGTTCTCAACCTTTTCTCGACTATATGACACATTTCGAACACTGCGCTATGATTAATGAATGGAGCGAAACTGAAAAGGGATTGCGTTTGGCAGCGTGTTTAAGGAGAGACGCTCTCCAAGTCTTAACCGATCTCCAAGTCCAGCCCGGTCAAGTCGAATTTGAGAAATTGAAAACTTCATTGGAAGCTCGCTTTGCGCCTCGTAACCAAGATGAGTACTACAAGGCACAGCTTCGAAGCTGTTTCAGAAAAAAAGGAGAAACGCTCCCTGAATTAGGTCAAACGATACAGAGACTGGTTTCTTTAGCATATCCTGGTTGCCCGCCTGATATCCGCGATAGGCTTGCAAAGGACCATTTCTTAGGGGCAGTACAAGATGAAAACCTAAAACTTGAAATTTGGCGGCATCACCCTAGTAGTTTGCAAGAATCCATCAGAGTAGGGGTTGAATGGGAGGCTTTCCTGCGTGCTGGCGTAAGACAGAAGCCAGTAAGTTCTGCATGTAGAGGCTATGAAGAGTCAGAAGACAAGGACGACGATAGTACAAATATAACTGAAATAGCAAGGTTAGAAGCAAAAGTAGAAGAATTAATAAAACAAAATAAGAAATTGACTGAAAAACATCAAGATGCATTAGGTCGTTGGCACGAGTCGGGGGATAAGCAACGCCATTCAAGGCGAACAGGGGTCCAGTGTTGGAATTGTAATGGTCGGGGTCATTACCAAAGCGAATGCACCAAGCCTTTAAACAGATACAATGAACGATTGAGAACAAGAGGCCAAAGAGAGGGAGATTCTAGGAGGACAAGAACAGAAAACGCCAAACCTGTACGTTATGTAAACGAGGAGCCGGGACTATACACGCAATGTTGTGTTAATGGAGTGGAGCTCGCTTTACTAGCAGACACAGGCGCTGCTGTTTCGATCATCAGCAAGAGGCGGTATGAAACACTTGGTCATATAAAGCCAAAACTCAATGCCGTGGATAGTCAACTAATCAGTGCATCCAGTAACAAAATTGAAACATATGGTCAGGCTGAATTTTGCATTGCTTGGACAGGTGTCAGAAGGCGACATGTTTTCGTTGTAGCTGACATTAGGCCCGATGGAATACTTGGGTTAGATTTTTTTCGGCTGCATAAGTGCGATATTAGTATTACGCAGTGTACACTGCAGATGCAGGGACTAAAACTCCCATGCCACTTTGCGGGGTCTATGGGCTGTCATCGTATCACCTTGGCTGAAAACATCATTGTCCCGGCAGAGACGGAAGTTATCACGCGAGGTTGGATGGCGAATGTTGGTTGTGGGAAGCTAGCTACAGAGTCAGTGCTAGAGCCTCTATCGATGTTTAGGCATGAAACTAAAATCCTTGTCGCGCGAGCCGTCATTAAGACGATGGACGGAACAGTGCCAATACGGTTGCTAAACCCGACTAAAGAGGTGGTAAACTTGCAGGCTGGTGTTTGTTGTGCCGAAGCCAGTGCGGCCCTATCGACACAAATTGTCGAAAGTCAGAAACCGGATTCGAACAGCAGTCTGCCTTCACATTTAACTGAATTGTTTGAGAGGTCAAGCGTCCATTTGACTCCGGATGAAGCACGAGGCCTAAGCAAACAATTAAGTGAATTTTGCACAGTGTTTGCTAAAGATGATGACGACTTGGGCAGAACAAACTTGATCAAGCACACTGTCAAAACAGGCAATACCGCGCCAATTAGAGTCCCACCTAGAAGATTACCGTTCCAGCTCCGTCAGGAGATTGACATACAAGTTGACGACATGCTTAGAAAAGGGGTTATAGAACCGTCTGTAAGCCCTTGGGCTGCCCCAGTGGTCTTAGTAGCTAAAAAGGATGGGAAGAAGAGGTTTTGCGTAGATTATAGGGCGCTAAATGCAGTTACAGAGAAGGATGCGTACCCTCTTCCTAGAATTGATGATAGTCTCGATTCACTGTCAGGTATGAGCTGGTTCTCCACATTAGATTTGATGTCAGGGTACTGGCAAGTAGAAATTGAGCAAGCAGATCGGCCTAAGACAGCGTTTGCAACGCGAAGGGGTCTCTATCAGTTTAAAGTCATGTCGTTCGGTTTATGCAACGCGCCGGGGACCTTTGAACGACTTATGGAAGCCGTCCTAGCCGGGTTGCAATATGAAGTTTGTCTAATTTACCTCGACGACGTTATAGTTTTCGGGAGCACGTTCAATCAGTTGCTTGAAAGACAAGCGCGCGTCTTTACCCGTCTTCTAGGGGCTGGCCTAAAGTTGAAACCCAGCAAATGTACACTATGTGCGAGAGAAGTTAGGTATCTTGGTCACACTATTTCCGCAGCTGGAGTTGCAACTGATCCTGAGAAAGTGGCAGCTGTTTTGAAATGGCCTACTCCAAAATCAATTACCGCAGTGCGGAGGTTCCTAGGTTTTTGCAGTTATTATAGGCGGTACGTAAGAAACTTTGCCGATATTGCAGCTCCCTTACATCAGCTAACGACAAAGAATTCAGTTTTCCACTGGACAGAATTACATCAGGCGGCATTCGAAAAATTGCGTAAAGCGCTTTCCTCTGCACCAGTGTTGGCTGTACCGGACTTCAATAGCCCCTTTATACTCGACACAGATGCGAGTGGTGAAGCCATAGGTGCTGTCCTGTCCCAGAACATAGATGGCAAAGAAAGAGTGGTAGCTTACGCTAGTCGGTGTTTGGACAGGACAGAACGTCAGTACTGTGTCACTCGTCGTGAGCTGTTGGCTGTCGTACATTTTATTCGTCACTTTAAGACATACCTTTATGGGAGAAATTTCAAGGTACGCACTGACCACAGTAGCCTGCGATGGCTCATGAGCTTCAAAGAGCCAGAGGGACAGTTGGCCCGTTGGTTGGAGCAGTTATCAGAATATGATTTTGTGATAGAACATCGCCCTGGAACTAAACATGCCAATGCTGATGGCTTGAGTCGCTTACCTTGCAGCGGGTGCAGATACTGTAGCAAATGTAGCGTGGGATTATCTGCTATACGGCTAGACAGTGGGATACATTTTGGAGGGATACAGAGACAAGATGCTACTTTGTCACGAGTAATTAGTTGGGTTGAGAGGCAGCAACGCCCTGCATGGGAAGAGGTATCTGGGAATAGCGCAGAAGTTAAGGCGTTATGGGGGACATATAAATTATTAGAGATGTCAGACGGGATACTTGTGCGAGTTTGGCTAGATCGTTCTGGAAAGCCAGTTAAAAGGTTCATCGTCGTACCATACAGTTGGCGGCGTGAAGTGCTAAAACAATGCCATGATGGAGCCGCCGGGGGACATTTAGGTGTCGACAAAACCCTCAGTAAAGTGCGTCAACGTTACTATTGGCCCGGTATGCGGGATGATATACGTGACTACTGTGCGACATGCTCCGTTTGCGCTCAGCATAAAAGTCCCAAGCAGAAGCGCCGGGCGAAACTTCAGGGCATATCGGCTGGTGAAGCAGGAGAGCTAGTAGCCTTGGATATTTTGGGACCCCTTACGAAGACAGACGAAGGCAATGCATATATCCTGGTAATTGGAGATCATTTCACTAAGTGGATAGAGGCGGTGCCTCTACCTAATATTGAAGCCATCACGGTTGCAAGAGCGTTGTTGGATAATTTTATTTGTAGATTTGGTGTACCTCGTGTACTATTATCTGACCAAGGCCGACAGTTCGAAAGTGCCGTATTCAAAGAGCTCTGTGTAATGTTAGGGATTAAGAAAACGCGAACGTCTCCCTATCATCCGCAATGTAATGGGATGGTGGAACGGTATAACAGAACGTTATGCCAGATGCTTGCAGCATATGTAGATGATAAACCAGAAAACTGGGACCAGTACCTTTCTCTTACGAGCATGGCCTATCGTGCATCTGAGCACACTTCCTCTGGATTCACCCCAAACAAGCTGATGCTGGGTAGAGAAGTGATTCTCCCTACAGATCTTCTAGTTGGCAAAACACCAGACGAGGCCCCAAAGAATCTGTCTTAATTTGTGGCAAATTATAGAAATGCAATGTGGGAGGCAAACGAAGAAGCACGAAAACAATTAGGCACAGCTATTCGGCATCAGAAAGTCGCCTATGATCTCAAGGTTCACGGCCAGTCTTTTAGTGATGGTGACATGGTGTGGTTGCACCAGACACTAAGAAAGAAAGGTAAATCACCTAAACTTATGGTCAAATGGACTGGACCGTGGCGAATTGCAAAGAGGATAACGGATGTTACATACCTGATTGCACGGACCGATCATAAGGCGACTCAGATTGTTCACTTCAACCGACTAAAACCATGCTTGGTGCGACCTGAGAGTGAACACCAAGACACCGATGGCCAGGAAAATATGCACGATAGCGGTGATGAAACCGATAGGGAAGAAGAGGAATCACCATATCCAATTACAGCCCAAAGGGCCAAGTTAATGGAACAAAGAAGGGCGCGACGAAGAAACGATGCTGTGTTGTACTAAGGTGCACACATACATTGTAAATGAGTTCAGATATGTCATGTGCTAGTAGCACTGACAATGAGTAAAACTCCAAAATTTGAATAAGCGTCATACACCAGTAGAAACGGCAAATAAAAGTTATAAATGGGTGGGTAATAATTTTTCCCCGTAATTATTACATGGATGGGTTGAGACATATTGTCTACGGGTGACAATTAAAAGCCGCGCAGTTACAATTAAATCAGAATGCGCCCAAAGGCTATGTAAATAATTTGATTATTGGTGTGATTATTTGTTTTATATTTTTAAATTCTGTAACGACAGATGTCGGTCTTGATTGGGGTTTTATTATTGTATGTATTAGTTTTATAATTTGTAATCATGTGGTGTTAGAGCAGAAAAGTTCTAGAAGTTGTTGCTGCATGAGACCAGGTGGTAAATTAAGTCTAGTTGTTTGAATTGTGCTTGGAGTTAAACATGGCTGAATTGAAAGAAAATAAGGGTATTATGTATGGGTGTTTGGAGGCTGGTGGACTATTTGTTTATTTTTATTTTTGTGTTGCTGTAGGGTACGGTTAAGTGGTGAAAAGATGATTGAAAAGGCAGTGTCAAGTCTAGCGTTCTGTTGGTGACAATAGGGTCGCGCCAGATGGGCGTTGAAGTCATGGTTGACTTATTTTTGAGGTTCTTAAGAGGTCGTGTTTCATTTGAAGAACGCATTCTCTAACCTCGTGTAGTACAGGACGGAACCTGTATTTAGTTTGTCATTGAACTGTTAGCGACTTGCCAGTTGAGAATTGATTTATACAGAGCACATTAAGAAGGAAGAAAGAAATCGTCTACACGCATCTTCATGATCATATATGGTTCAGCGAGGTTTTCATCATGCATAGTTTGACTTGTCAGCATGAATGGAATGGTGTCAATTTGGAAAACTGAAGGACAATTCAAAGCACGTGTTAGTTATTTAGCAGCATGAAGAAATTGTAGTGCACACCACAATTATAGTTGAATCGTGATGTAATGGTGTTCCAAACTTTAGCGTCTGGGGATAGGTTTTCTTAGGGATTTAGGTAACAACTGGTGTGGAATTTGTAGTGAATTAACAGTGAAAGAAACAAATAGGATCGTCTGGCACAGACTGAGTTGAAAAATATTTGCGCATTGAAGTCATGGTTGACTTGTTGGAGGTTAGTAAGAGAAGGTGTCTCTGAAGAACGCTAACCTCGTGATGTGTACAGGTGTACCAAGGTCTATTAGGAGAACGTGTGTCCTGGTGGAAACGCAATCTCCAGACCAGAGTTTTAATGTAAAGAGGAATGGTTCTGGTTGCATTTGATGTCTGTTGTTAGAGACCTATGCTTAGACAAGTCAATTTCGAGGAAGTCGTGAGGGAGTTTGAACCCGACTAACTGGTTGAAACATTATTTCATCTTGGATTCAACTTGTTTAGATTTGGATAGTTTATGTTGTTGTATATAATCATATTGGTAATCGTTTATCGGGTGTGGGGTTAAATTTAGAAAAAAAAAAAAAAAAAAAAAAAAAAAAAAAAATACTTCAAATTGTGATTTAGATCACAGAAATGTGACGTTTGTGTCACTCGGGACGAGTGATCTTTTAAAGGCGGGGGTAATGTCATAAATTTGGAGTAAGTGTTAGTGAATTTGAACCATGCTTGGGTCGTTAGTAGTGATTCTGGGTACAAGCCGAATGACTGTCCCTGTAGTAACATAGTCCATATTAAAATTCAGTGGTGTATACAAGTAGTGTGATTGGAAAGGCAGCATTTATGGTTGGAAATCAGTAAATTATAGAATGGAATCAATAAGTTGGAACTTGGTAGGTACCGTTTATGTGGCCATAGTGGAAAATTGGCGTATGTATATGAGTGTGATACGCCGGAAATTCTGTGGATGGACTGGCCTAGGGTCGCGCAGTTAAATATTTCCCAGTTAGTAAGGGAATACTGGTGTAATTTCTATGGCATGACAAGCTATCGGTACGGAAAACGGATGATAATGAAGAAAAACCATGTAAAGGTGCAGTTAATGGACGTTTGGGCAAGTTGTCTCCTCTGGGTCGCCCATTGATTACAGCAAAGATTAATAATTATAGCAGACACGTCTTTCTTTCCATTTTACAACTTAAGTTGTATGGAAGTCTTTGGAAATTTGGGGAAAACATATGACTTCCAGCGTGACTCGCGCCAGGGTTTTGACACCGCTCGGTCAAGTGAATACCCCTGTGCGTGTAACAAGAAAAATTTCTGGTGACAGCGTTTTGGGATATGTGTGAATAGTTCTGTCATGGTTTGCAATTTATTCAGAGTTATTATGTGTGAAACTGACTATTGCTTCGCATTTGGAAAGAAAGAGGAAAGAAATATTATGGCTAGTGCGACTTTAACTTCGTTTATTGAGATTTCGCGACATTTGGTCTGCGAGAGTAGATATATGCATTTGCTGCTGAGAAGGATTTTTAAGAGGAGTACGATGTTCAAGCAGGATGGAGTGTTTTATCCGGGATATAGAACAGCGATGACAAAAGTATTGTATTTGGTAGGTCGCGCAGAAAGCGAAAAGTTGAGCAGACATTTTTATGATAGTCGGCTGTGTTAGTATTTTTACTTATGTTAGAGTAAAGGCATTAGCTGGTTATTATTTTTAAAGTTAGTAGTTTACAAGAACAATTAATAAAAGCAAAAGAACGTGTGTTTGACAACACCTTCTCCCCGCTGTATTTGGTAAATTCATAAACCTTATGCTGTATTTATTGAAATTCAATAAGGGATTAGGGGGCTTATAATAATAATAATAGCAATAACAACCGCATACGGTTTCATTGGTCTTAAATAGCAATTGGTAGTGTGCTACCAAGTACATCGACACAGGCAAATTGTGAGTATTGCAAGAGTATTATAAATTATTAGGATGGCTACAGGCAGAGGTACACCTACCTCATTATTGAATACGCCTTTACCACAGTCTGTGCATTGGCGACTCTTGTCGCCATTGTCGCCTATTGATAGGAGGCCAAGAAAGTTAATAGACGTAGACAGTGGTGTTCAATGCTATGCGACTTCAACTCCGTGCGAGGCCGATAGTGGCAATGTACGTGCACGTGATGGATGGGCTGAAGATCTGAGGTTCAGAACCATTAAAGAGAGTGTGCCTGAGAACGTGAAGGCAGACATTTATGATCGAACCACGTACTCAGTATCCAAGGGAGCGAGTAGTTCGCCTACTGATAGTCTGCTTCAGACCATTGACACACTCATTACGGACAAGTTTGACAGGTTAAGTACCACCATGGGTCATTTGTTGACAAAATGTTCGAATGGGAGCCGCAGTGAGGTTAAGGAAGTAAGGGAGACGCCAAACTTTCAGTTGAGCAAGAAGGTCGAAACTGCAAAAACAGAACTCTGTGCTTCTGCGCCTCCAACTAGAAATAAGGCAACAGTGAAAGCAGACATTTATGATGGTTCTCAACCTTTTCTCGACTATATGACACATTTCGAACACTGCGCTATGATTAATGAATGGAGCGAAACTGAAAAGGGATTGCGTTTGGCAGCGTGTTTAAGGAGAGACGCTCTCCAAGTCTTAACCGATCTCCAAGTCCAGCCCGGTCAAGTCGAATTTGAGAAATTGAAAACTTCATTGGAAGCTCGCTTTGCGCCTCGTAACCAAGATGAGTACTACAAGGCACAGCTTCGAAGCTGTTTCAGAAAAAAAGGAGAAACGCTCCCTGAATTAGGTCAAACGATACAGAGACTGGTTTCTTTAGCATATCCTGGTTGCCCGCCTGATATCCGCGATAGGCTTGCAAAGGACCATTTCTTAGGGGCAGTACAAGATGAAAACCTAAAACTTGAAATTTGGCGGCATCACCCTAGTAGTTTGCAAGAATCCATCAGAGTAGGGGTTGAATGGGAGGCTTTCCTGCGTGCTGGCGTAAGACAGAAGCCAGTAAGTTCTGCATGTAGAGGCTATGAAGAGTCAGAAGACAAGGACGACGATAGTACAAATATAACTGAAATAGCAAGGTTAGAAGCAAAAGTAGAAGAATTAATAAAACAAAATAAGAAATTGACTGAAAAACATCAAGATGCATTAGGTCGTTGGCACGAGTCGGGGGATAAGCAACGCCATTCAAGGCGAACAGGGGTCCAGTGTTGGAATTGTAATGGTCGGGGTCATTACCAAAGCGAATGCACCAAGCCTTTAAACAGATACAATGAACGATTGAGAACAAGAGGCCAAAGAGAGGGAGATTCTAGGAGGACAAGAACAGAAAACGCCAAACCTGTACGTTATGTAAACGAGGAGCCGGGACTATACACGCAATGTTGTGTTAATGGAGTGGAGCTCGCTTTACTAGCAGACACAGGCGCTGCTGTTTCGATCATCAGCAAGAGGCGGTATGAAACACTTGGTCATATAAAGCCAAAACTCAATGCCGTGGATAGTCAACTAATCAGTGCATCCAGTAACAAAATTGAAACATATGGTCAGGCTGAATTTTGCATTGCTTGGACAGGTGTCAGAAGGCGACATGTTTTCGTTGTAGCTGACATTAGGCCCGATGGAATACTTGGGTTAGATTTTTTTCGGCTGCATAAGTGCGATATTAGTATTACGCAGTGTACACTGCAGATGCAGGGACTAAAACTCCCATGCCACTTTGCGGGGTCTATGGGCTGTCATCGTATCACCTTGGCTGAAAACATCATTGTCCCGGCAGAGACGGAAGTTATCACGCGAGGTTGGATGGCGAATGTTGGTTGTGGGAAGCTAGCTACAGAGTCAGTGCTAGAGCCTCTATCGATGTTTAGGCATGAAACTAAAATCCTTGTCGCGCGAGCCGTCATTAAGACGATGGACGGAACAGTGCCAATACGGTTGCTAAACCCGACTAAAGAGGTGGTAAACTTGCAGGCTGGTGTTTGTTGTGCCGAAGCCAGTGCGGCCCTATCGACACAAATTGTCGAAAGTCAGAAACCGGATTCGAACAGCAGTCTGCCTTCACATTTAACTGAATTGTTTGAGAGGTCAAGCGTCCATTTGACTCCGGATGAAGCACGAGGCCTAAGCAAACAATTAAGTGAATTTTGCACAGTGTTTGCTAAAGATGATGACGACTTGGGCAGAACAAACTTGATCAAGCACACTGTCAAAACAGGCAATACCGCGCCAATTAGAGTCCCACCTAGAAGATTACCGTTCCAGCTCCGTCAGGAGATTGACATACAAGTTGACGACATGCTTAGAAAAGGGGTTATAGAACCGTCTGTAAGCCCTTGGGCTGCCCCAGTGGTCTTAGTAGCTAAAAAGGATGGGAAGAAGAGGTTTTGCGTAGATTATAGGGCGCTAAATGCAGTTACAGAGAAGGATGCGTACCCTCTTCCTAGAATTGATGATAGTCTCGATTCACTGTCAGGTATGAGCTGGTTCTCCACATTAGATTTGATGTCAGGGTACTGGCAAGTAGAAATTGAGCAAGCAGATCGGCCTAAGACAGCGTTTGCAACGCGAAGGGGTCTCTATCAGTTTAAAGTCATGTCGTTCGGTTTATGCAACGCGCCGGGGACCTTTGAACGACTTATGGAAGCCGTCCTAGCCGGGTTGCAATATGAAGTTTGTCTAATTTACCTCGACGACGTTATAGTTTTCGGGAGCACGTTCAATCAGTTGCTTGAAAGACAAGCGCGCGTCTTTACCCGTCTTCTAGGGGCTGGCCTAAAGTTGAAACCCAGCAAATGTACACTATG
This sequence comes from Unio delphinus, assembly GCA_029339505.1. Taxonomy (NCBI): domain Eukaryota; kingdom Metazoa; phylum Mollusca; class Bivalvia; order Unionida; family Unionidae; genus Unio; species Unio delphinus. The sequence goes on along the minus strand of JAQISU010000242.1, from coordinate 11,683,670 downwards.
TGCGAGAGAAGTTAGGTATCTTGGTCACACTATTTCCGCAGCTGGAGTTGCAACTGATCCTGAGAAAGTGGCAGCTGTTTTGAAATGGCCTACTCCAAAATCAATTACCGCAGTGCGGAGGTTCCTAGGTTTTTGCAGTTATTATAGGCGGTACGTAAGAAACTTTGCCGATATTGCAGCTCCCTTACATCAGCTAACGACAAAGAATTCAGTTTTCCACTGGACAGAATTACATCAGGCGGCATTCGAAAAATTGCGTAAAGCGCTTTCCTCTGCACCAGTGTTGGCTGTACCGGACTTCAATAGCCCCTTTATACTCGACACAGATGCGAGTGGTGAAGCCATAGGTGCTGTCCTGTCCCAGAACATAGATGGCAAAGAAAGAGTGGTAGCTTACGCTAGTCGGTGTTTGGACAGGACAGAACGTCAGTACTGTGTCACTCGTCGTGAGCTGTTGGCTGTCGTACATTTTATTCGTCACTTTAAGACATACCTTTATGGGAGAAATTTCAAGGTACGCACTGACCACAGTAGCCTGCGATGGCTCATGAGCTTCAAAGAGCCAGAGGGACAGTTGGCCCGTTGGTTGGAGCAGTTATCAGAATATGATTTTGTGATAGAACATCGCCCTGGAACTAAACATGCCAATGCTGATGGCTTGAGTCGCTTACCTTGCAGCGGGTGCAGATACTGTAGCAAATGTAGCGTGGGATTATCTGCTATACGGCTAGACAGTGGGATACATTTTGGAGGGATACAGAGACAAGATGCTACTTTGTCACGAGTAATTAGTTGGGTTGAGAGGCAGCAACGCCCTGCATGGGAAGAGGTATCTGGGAATAGCGCAGAAGTTAAGGCGTTATGGGGGACATATAAATTATTAGAGATGTCAGACGGGATACTTGTGCGAGTTTGGCTAGATCGTTCTGGAAAGCCAGTTAAAAGGTTCATCGTCGTACCATACAGTTGGCGGCGTGAAGTGCTAAAACAATGCCATGATGGAGCCGCCGGGGGACATTTAGGTGTCGACAAAACCCTCAGTAAAGTGCGTCAACGTTACTATTGGCCCGGTATGCGGGATGATATACGTGACTACTGTGCGACATGCTCCGTTTGCGCTCAGCATAAAAGTCCCAAGCAGAAGCGCCGGGCGAAACTTCAGGGCATATCGGCTGGTGAAGCAGGAGAGCTAGTAGCCTTGGATATTTTGGGACCCCTTACGAAGACAGACGAAGGCAATGCATATATCCTGGTAATTGGAGATCATTTCACTAAGTGGATAGAGGCGGTGCCTCTACCTAATATTGAAGCCATCACGGTTGCAAGAGCGTTGTTGGATAATTTTATTTGTAGATTTGGTGTACCTCGTGTACTATTATCTGACCAAGGCCGACAGTTCGAAAGTGCCGTATTCAAAGAGCTCTGTGTAATGTTAGGGATTAAGAAAACGCGAACGTCTCCCTATCATCCGCAATGTAATGGGATGGTGGAACGGTATAACAGAACGTTATGCCAGATGCTTGCAGCATATGTAGATGATAAACCAGAAAACTGGGACCAGTACCTTTCTCTTACGAGCATGGCCTATCGTGCATCTGAGCACACTTCCTCTGGATTCACCCCAAACAAGCTGATGCTGGGTAGAGAAGTGATTCTCCCTACAGATCTTCTAGTTGGCAAAACACCAGACGAGGCCCCAAAGAATCTGTCTTAATTTGTGGCAAATTATAGAAATGCAATGTGGGAGGCAAACGAAGAAGCACGAAAACAATTAGGCACAGCTATTCGGCATCAGAAAGTCGCCTATGATCTCAAGGTTCACGGCCAGTCTTTTAGTGATGGTGACATGGTGTGGTTGCACCAGACACTAAGAAAGAAAGGTAAATCACCTAAACTTATGGTCAAATGGACTGGACCGTGGCGAATTGCAAAGAGGATAACGGATGTTACATACCTGATTGCACGGACCGATCATAAGGCGACTCAGATTGTTCACTTCAACCGACTAAAACCATGCTTGGTGCGACCTGAGAGTGAACACCAAGACACCGATGGCCAGGAAAATATGCACGATAGCGGTGATGAAACCGATAGGGAAGAAGAGGAATCACCATATCCAATTACAGCCCAAAGGGCCAAGTTAATGGAACAAAGAAGGGCGCGACGAAGAAACGATGCTGTGTTGTACTAAGGTGCACACATACATTGTAAATGAGTTCAGATATGTCATGTGCTAGTAGCACTGACAATGAGTAAAACTCCAAAATTTGAATAAGCGTCATACACCAGTAGAAACGGCAAATAAAAGTTATAAATGGGTGGGTAATAATTTTTCCCCGTAATTATTACATGGATGGGTTGAGACATATTGTCTACGGGTGACAATTAAAAGCCGCGCAGTTACAATTAAATCAGAATGCGCCCAAAGGCTATGTAAATAATTTGATTATTGGTGTGATTATTTGTTTTATATTTTTAAATTCTGTAACGACAGATGTCGGTCTTGATTGGGGTTTTATTATTGTATGTATTAGTTTTATAATTTGTAATCATGTGGTGTTAGAGCAGAAAAGTTCTAGAAGTTGTTGCTGCATGAGACCAGGTGGTAAATTAAGTCTAGTTGTTTGAATTGTGCTTGGAGTTAAACATGGCTGAATTGAAAGAAAATAAGGGTATTATGTATGGGTGTTTGGAGGCTGGTGGACTATTTGTTTATTTTTATTTTTGTGTTGCTGTAGGGTACGGTTAAGTGGTGAAAAGATGATTGAAAAGGCAGTGTCAAGTCTAGCGTTCTGTTGGTGACAATAGGGTCGCGCCAGATGGGCGTTGAAGTCATGGTTGACTTATTTTTGAGGTTCTTAAGAGGTCGTGTTTCATTTGAAGAACGCATTCTCTAACCTCGTGTAGTACAGGACGGAACCTGTATTTAGTTTGTCATTGAACTGTTAGCGACTTGCCAGTTGAGAATTGATTTATACAGAGCACATTAAGAAGGAAGAAAGAAATCGTCTACACGCATCTTCATGATCATATATGGTTCAGCGAGGTTTTCATCATGCATAGTTTGACTTGTCAGCATGAATGGAATGGTGTCAATTTGGAAAACTGAAGGACAATTCAAAGCACGTGTTAGTTATTTAGCAGCATGAAGAAATTGTAGTGCACACCACAATTATAGTTGAATCGTGATGTAATGGTGTTCCAAACTTTAGCGTCTGGGGATAGGTTTTCTTAGGGATTTAGGTAACAACTGGTGTGGAATTTGTAGTGAATTAACAGTGAAAGAAACAAATAGGATCGTCTGGCACAGACTGAGTTGAAAAATATTTGCGCATTGAAGTCATGGTTGACTTGTTGGAGGTTAGTAAGAGAAGGTGTCTCTGAAGAACGCTAACCTCGTGATGTGTACAGGTGTACCAAGGTCTATTAGGAGAACGTGTGTCCTGGTGGAAACGCAATCTCCAGACCAGAGTTTTAATGTAAAGAGGAATGGTTCTGGTTGCATTTGATGTCTGTTGTTAGAGACCTATGCTTAGACAAGTCAATTTCGAGGAAGTCGTGAGGGAGTTTGAACCCGACTAACTGGTTGAAACATTATTTCATCTTGGATTCAACTTGTTTAGATTTGGATAGTTTATGTTGTTGTATATAATCATATTGGTAATCGTTTATCGGGTGTGGGGTTAAATTTAGAAAAAAAAAAAAAAAAAAAAAAAAAAAAAAAAATACTTCAAATTGTGATTTAGATCACAGAAATGTGACGTTTGTGTCACTCGGGACGAGTGATCTTTTAAAGGCGGGGGTAATGTCATAAATTTGGAGTAAGTGTTAGTGAATTTGAACCATGCTTGGGTCGTTAGTAGTGATTCTGGGTACAAGCCGAATGACTGTCCCTGTAGTAACATAGTCCATATTAAAATTCAGTGGTGTATACAAGTAGTGTGATTGGAAAGGCAGCATTTATGGTTGGAAATCAGTAAATTATAGAATGGAATCAATAAGTTGGAACTTGGTAGGTACCGTTTATGTGGCCATAGTGGAAAATTGGCGTATGTATATGAGTGTGATACGCCGGAAATTCTGTGGATGGACTGGCCTAGGGTCGCGCAGTTAAATATTTCCCAGTTAGTAAGGGAATACTGGTGTAATTTCTATGGCATGACAAGCTATCGGTACGGAAAACGGATGATAATGAAGAAAAACCATGTAAAGGTGCAGTTAATGGACGTTTGGGCAAGTTGTCTCCTCTGGGTCGCCCATTGATTACAGCAAAGATTAATAATTATAGCAGACACGTCTTTCTTTCCATTTTACAACTTAAGTTGTATGGAAGTCTTTGGAAATTTGGGGAAAACATATGACTTCCAGCGTGACTCGCGCCAGGGTTTTGACACCGCTCGGTCAAGTGAATACCCCTGTGCGTGTAACAGTATGTATATTGTACACTTTTCATTTAAGAAATGATGAATATTAACGCAAGGATCATAATATCAATTGGCCATTCTAGTAATATCTTACGGTTACAAAAGAGACGATGGATAGCGATGCCAACGCACGATATTTACAGAAACTTACAGTTGTTGAAATTAATGTTTGTCCTTATAAATTTTCAGCAGATATTTGGGTAAATAACCCAACAGTGTCCTGAAGTGACTTGGTTTGATGTTTTCAACTCTCTTACATATACACCTGGTAAGTTTTTTTCTAATGAAAAGATTTTGTTGAAGTAATTGTGCATCTTTTTCTCCAACTTACTTTTTAAAATTAAACTATATCAAAATCTGAAATTTTCTGTCAGTATTACATGTGATCCTATTTTTTTTAAATAGAGTTTACATTAATTTATATTTTTCCATTATTATTATTATTCTTTAACTGTCCTATTACATCTTGATTAATAAGCATTAAAAGTTGTGCATTTTTCAACCTATGCACATTTATCCACACTGCGTTTATAATATTTTTTCTTTTGCATATGATGGTTTGTGATCCACCAGTACTGCGAATCTTACGCATATCATAAAATGTATAAATATCTCCCACACGTTACTAACATTCGTAGAACAAGGGCAGTTGTTTTCATCTCGGCGGTAGTAACTATGCACTGAAAATGCCCGGATGTGAAAGTGCCCGGATTCCTGACACAAACTATAGTCTATAACGATAATGAAACCAAGCATAAATGTGTGGGAGTACAGAGGAATCAATCTAAAGCAAAATATTAAGGTCTACAAAGTCATTGTGTTGCCGACCCCACATTATGCAAGCAAAGCCTGCAAGTGAGTACAGACGCCATGCCAAGGAGCATGGGCTGCTTGAGAATATTGATGATAAGATGGCAGGAGAGGGTCACATACACTTAAGTTCAAATAAGGGTAGGCATTCCAAGCATCCGCACTCTGTCAAGGAAATCACAATTGTAATGGGCTGGATACATCACCAGAATGTCAGAAAAGCGACTACCATAGATCTTCTAATGTTACGACTCTGATGTCACAAAGTAATAGAAGGAAGCAAAGCCAACAAGTTTGGTAAAACTTACCAAATAATTGAATTATCAATATAAATGAAAATGAGAGGAATCAACAGTACTATAATGTGAAATCACAATAATCCTGATAGAGTTCTATCAAAGTCCAAAGAATACACATTCCGTATAAATTTCAAAAAAGGAAATGTACTGGTCCACCAACAATCGTGCCGTTGTCAAGATGGCGTTAACCAGAACTCCTTTGAATAATTCACAATAGTTAAGAATAATGTCAAATTCCATATAATGAGTACTGTCTATTTCCATTGAACAACAAATGTTGTTCTTCTTAAATAATATCAAAGTACAATATAAAACACGTCAGCGGATTTACAACAGTAATACATGAGGACTGTTATTGTTGTTGTTGTAGGGTTTAATGCCATTTTCAGCACAATATAGGTTATACATGGCGGCCAGTATAAATGGTGGAAGAAGAATCCGGGATAATCCCAGAAAAAAAGACCGACCAAGGAGAAGTTACTGGCAAAATTTCTCATATACCCACATTGGCCAAATCCACGACTCGAACCTACGCAGATGTGAGATAGCAGTGATCCATAAAGATGAGCACTTTAGACCATTCAGCCACTCTAGGCCTTAAAATAGGAATCAGTCTAATTGCTCAGTTCTCTTCTTATATACACCTTCAATTACGTCTATATTTCGTAACATACCGCACGTGACAGAACTTACTACTTATGTATGGGGTGTCCTGGGTAACACGTTTGGCTGGCTATGCAGTCGTACTACTTAGGGGTAGCTCACCCACCTTTGGTTCCACTTTGCACTCAGCTCTCACCTGTGGCTCCAAGAAGCTGTGGAACGCGCAGATGCAACATCCCAGAAAACGGCATAGACTGGCCGGCTAAACCAGACTGAGGGTAGCCAATGGGACTCGTTGAGTTAGGCTTTGTCTACCTAGTATATGAAGACCGGATTCGGCAGCCTGCGCGGAGGAACCATCAGCTGGTCAACGGGCAAAAAGACCAGCAAAGCTCCGTGGAGCATGACAAGACACGTATGACGTACTGGTAATCCACTGGTTTTGAGCAAGAGAGTGACATACTGCGCAACTCTTACTTATTTAAAACAAAGTCACCGCGCAAACCATTCTTGTCATCCACCTATCCCATTTCATCACCTACTAAAGTCCTGTGGCGACAGGCAGTCGATGAAGCGGCAGGTGTGGCTACACTGGCAGCCGGAGCCGCAAACCTGCACACAGGCGGATCAAGCCATTAGGGTCGTTCACCACTGACATGGATCAGCAGTGGAGTACGGCAGTCCCCTGAGCGACTGATCAGCCCTCTTCAGGAATGCACTGCTCACCTCCCTGGCATGAAAAAGGGGTTATAAAAAGTGCTCTAAACATTGCCTGCTCTAAACGTCCCTAGACAGCCTACCGCGGATGGTGGGGTGCCTACACCAGCGATCAAACTACAAAAAAGAATTGAGGATTGTTCCTCGCACACTTGGCGCATGGAATCTGCGCATGCGCACCATACTGGGCAGAGGCAATGAATAAACACCCCAGAGGAGAACCACCCTTTTCAGAAAAGAACTCGCCAGATAAAACGTGGACATTGCTGTCTTGAGTGATACCTGTGAAAGGGGCTCCGGATACACTTTCATTTGGTGCGGCTGAGGCAGTGATCATCGCAGTTAGGCTGGTGTCGGATTTGCAGTGAAGACAGCACTGATTGGCAAATTGGATGGAGTTCCCAAGGGAGTAATCGACAGGCTCATGCCCATGAAACTACCCTTCTTGTTTGGAAGAAACGACTTTACCATTATCAGTTGTTATGCTCCAACTATGACAAACCCAGATGAAGTGAAGGTCACGTTCTATGAGGTTCTAACTCCATCATTGCTGACGTTTCAATAGTAGATAAGTACGTCATTTTTGCGATTTCAATGCAAGAGTAGGCTGTGATCACGTTTCCTGGGATGGAGTGCTAGGAAATCGCAAAGTATGTCACTGTAACAGCAACGGTCTCCTTTTGCTCAGACTTGCACCCAGCATAAACTGCTGATCACCAATACGGTCTTCCGACTCCCTGCTTGTAACCGGACGTCATGGATGCACCCACTCTCTAAGAACTGGCACCTCATCGACTACGTCATTATCAGGAAGAGTTTCAAGCAGGATGTGCGTGTGACAAAGTCCTTGTGCGGTGCTGGCTGAACACTTTGACAGCGTCCTGAATTGCCTTTCATTCATCGATTTGGAAGCCATCAGTCGTCTCCCCCAGATACTTATCAACGAAGCACTGGATGACTATCCAACCTTGATGGAGATGCAGAAAGATATACGTCAGCTCTCCAGTGGCAACGCACCTGGTTCAGACTCCATCCCAGCTGAAGTCTACAAGGAAGGGGGCACAGCCCTGACAGAAAGGTTCCACCAACTGCTTTTATAATGTGGCAGCGAGAGACGATCCTCCAGGAATTCAAAGACGCCTCCATAATGCACCTTTATAATCGCAAAGGGAACCGCCAGGCCTGCGACAACCACCGGAGTATATCCTTACTCTCAATTGCAGGAAAGATACTCACCAGAATCCTACTCCAGTGCCTCCCTATGCGCATTGGCCAGGGACTACTGCCTGCAAGCCAGTGTGGAGTCCAAAAAGAATGTGAACCATCGACAAAGTGTTCGCTGCCAGGCAGCTACAAGAGAAATGTCAAGAGCAAAACATCGACCCTTTTCTACATCTACGTCGACTTAACAAAGACCTTTGATACTGACAGCCGAGAAGGCTTGTGGATGATAATGGCCAAGTACGGATACCAATAAAATTTATATCCATGGTGCAGCATTTTCATGATGGCAGGCAGACATAAGTCCAGGACAATGCAGTTACTTCTGCGCCATTCTCAGTGACAAATGGCGTCAAGCAGAGTTGTTGTTTTGGCACCGACACTGTTCAGTCTATTGTTCTCTGCCATGTTGACTAATGCTTTCAGAGACGGTAAGGTTGGAGTCGGCATCAGGTACGGTACAGATGGAAAGCTATTTAATTCCAGGAGGCTTCAAGCAAAAACCAAGGTCATGATAGACACCATCCGGGATCTCTTATTTGCTGATGACTGCGTCCTCAACGCTGGCTCAGAAGCTGACCTATGATGCAGCGTTGAAAAGTTCTTAAGTTCCTTCAGCTACACATTACCAAAGCCAGTGCAACTCTCGGCAGATTGTATTCCAACGTTTGGAATAGAAGAGGCATCAGCATAAAGACCAAACTAAAGATATACAGGGCAGCTGTGCTCCCCACACTACTTTATGTGAAACGTGGACTGTGTACCAACGCCACGCCAGGAAGCTGCACCACGTTCACACCACAAGTCTCAGGAAAATTCTCAACATCAAGTGGCAGAACGAGTTCTACCCAGCATCCACACCCTCCTGACGCAGTGCCAGCTAAGCTGGGTTGGACATATCGTACGCATGCCAAACCACCGGCTGCCTAAGAGGCTATTTTATGGTGAGCTACAGCTGGGACAGCAGTCCCACAGAAGTGAATAGAAATGTTTCAAAGACAATCTGAAAGCGCATTGAAAGTGTTCAACATAAACGATATATCCTGGAAGCAAACAGCAAGCAATCGAGTCACTTGGCATTTTTCTGTGCACAAAGGCTCAAAGTTGTGTGAATTTAGCAAGACAGCAGCTGCAGGGCTGAAGAGGTAAGCAAGAAAAGCACGTGCCAGCAACTCTCGTGGAGATGTCCCACTCATCCCCTCCCCTGACCCTTATGTAAATGAACATACCGTGCAAGGTTGGCCTCATCAGCCACCTGCGCACGCAGAGAACAGGACTTGTCCCTTCAACCCTATGATGACTAACTAGAAAAGTCCTCGTCGAAGAGACCGATGAACAACATTCCAAATTTGCCTAATCATCTGACCCAGCCCAACCTATGGGAAATTACTGACTTCTTCTAGAACCATACAAACCCCATCAGCCCATAAGAAATTAACCCAAAGTCATCACTAAGTCTTATTATTATTATGATTATTATTAGTAATTGTCACATACATAAGCATGTATATATCGATTCTATTCAACTTTATGCTGTTAACAGACCCTATATCATGCAAGCAACATCTAATTAAAGACGAACTGTACAACTTACAACCTTGAATAAAATGTACAAAAAAATAAATAAAATTATTTAACAGGAGTTAAAAAATATAGATAGAAATAACACTAAGGAGATATTAAAGGGGTGAAGAGATCTCAAGGTGGTCACAAAAAAAGGCTTCTAAAGCTCCTACCAGTCATCCATGAAACGCTTCAACATTGAACCTGAGTATTGGGAAGATCTCATACAGAATCACATCCCCTGGCAAAGTCTCTGCCATACTAAAGATTGAGATTTTGAATGGAAGAGAATTGCAGAAATGTGAGAAGTGGAAATATTAGAACTACAGCGCAGTTTTTATTCATCAAGCAAACCCAAGCAGCATCTACTGTCATATGTGCCAGACAGTTCCAAGTGCAAATTGGCTTGATGAATCATTCATGTACTCATAGAAATTAAACAATTTAGTGATACCATGATCATCTTCAAACTTCGAGGAAGAACAACAATACGACTGTGTCAGGTATTGCTTGTTTGTGAAAAATTACTGCTGGCTGTAAACTGCAGTTTATGAAATGAGAATGAACTACAGTTCCTTTTTGTCAAGTGGACAAAAAAGCAGAATTCAACAGATTTTTGCATATATGCTTTTAAGGAAGCTGTCAGCTACTATGTAGAACATGGCAGCCCAGTGTTTGCACGTTTTTTAGATGCTAGCAAGGCATTTGATAGGGTCAATCGCTGGACATTTTAAAAAGTTGATTAATATTGAAATACCTGTCTACATAGTTCATACTTTAGATACTGGAATGGGAAACAGTTTTATCGTGTGCAGTGGGGAAGTGTAATATCCAGCGCTTTCCATGTAACCAATGGGGTGAGGCAGGGAGGAATTCTGTCCCCTTTGTTATTTAAAATATATATATATATATATATATATATATATATATATATAGAGAGAGAGAGAGAGAGAGAGAGATGAGTTAAATCATAAGCTCAGTCAGTGTAACATAGGGTTATGTCTGCCACCAAATGTGTTATTTCTTAACAATTTTAGTTTTGCTGATGATATGTCATTGATAAGTCCTTCTATAACAGGTTTAAGGAAATTATATGTGAACAATATGCATTTGACAATGATATATTGTGTAAAACAAAAAAAATCAGTATACGTGGTCTTTCAGCCAGCTTCTTTCAAATTACCATCTCCTCCCCCTGTGCATCTTAATGGCAATGTTCATACCTATGTCAACAGTTATATGTATTTGGGTCATATTTTGAAATCCAATCAGTAGGATAATGAAGATATGATAAGACATTACTGATCTCTGTGTACTCAAGCAAACATGCTTCTATGTAAATTCAAGAAGTCTTCATTGAATATCAAAAGCAGATTATTCAAATCATATTGCTGTACCATGTAGTGTGCTCCTCCATGGACAAACTTTAGGGAATGTATGAAAAGAAAACTAGTTATTGGTCATAATAATAGTCTTCATTTTCTATTAGGTCTTCCAAGGTGGAACAGTGCCTCCAACATGTTTGTTAACTATAATGTATTCAGTTTTGATGAAATAATAAGAAAGTATGTATTCTCAATGATGACAAGAGTATCTAATAGTAAGAACTGTATATTGAAACCTCTTTGAAACTAAGTCATTCATGTAAATTCTCATAATGATTAGTAGATGGAACAAATTACTCTTTAAATGTGTCATTTAATTTTAATCTTAATAATGCGTGGCGCAGTAAATAGTTATAGATGTTGCTGTATATTTGTAGATATGATATATATATATATATATATATATATATATATATATATATATATATATATATATATATATATATATATATATATATATATATATATATGTACTTTTATGTTTAAAATGTTTTTTACTTTATATTTTAATTTAGATGTATGGACTTTGAAGTCTGAAATAAAGAATTCTTATCTTATCTTCTTATCTTAAAAAGCTACACCTTGACATTATTCATTTTTTAAACAACATAGCATCATTTGAAAATTTCAGAGCCTGTTGACATAGAATGTATCCACAAGATTTTAAACATCCTGTGTTACAGTGATCAGCAATCACCAGTGTACATGATTAAATTGCTTGTTTGCTGTCCTTCAAATAACTCAAACAATTTAACTTGAATTGCATGCCTGCTACTTAGTATCCATTTTCTGTATACAGTTTCCATATTTAGTATACTGTCACTGTCATAGTTTAATGTGTTGCTCAACATACATCAGAGGCATTTTAGTATTTTACCTGTGTATGTGTTACTCAACATACATCAGAGGCATTTTAGTATTTTACCTGTGTATGTGTTACTCAACATACATCAGAGGCATTTTAGTATTTTACCTGTGTATGTGTTACTCAACATACATCAGGGGCATTTTAGTATTTTATCTGTGTATGTGTTACTCAACATACATCAGAAGCATTTTAGTATTTTACCTGTGTATGTGATGCAACTGCAAACACTGCTACTGTACTATTATTTTTGATGATCATGACAATGCAGTTTTTATTCTATTGACGGTGTTGTAGTGTTTTAGTATGTTGGATCCTCAAGCTTGAGACTACACTATAAAAATCTATTAACGGAATCTGGTTTCATTTTCATGTAGTCTGCTGTCAAGTTCACCTCTTTTGCCCACTAATGTTTCAGTTTGAATGTTTCTTTAAAGACATATTAATAGATAAGTGTAACTTGTGAAATGTAATGTAAACTTGTGAACTGTCAATGAGAACTTGTGAACTGTCAATGTGAACCTGTGAAGTGTCAATGCAAACTTGTGAACGCTCAATGTAAACTTGTGAACTGCTAATGTGAACTTGTGAACTGTCACTTGGCTCACAATATGATTTGTCAGTGGCACTAATGAGCAAGACATGAGTGAGTAACAAATAACAGGGTTTCAGGTGTTGTTTTATTTGCTGGAAGTTGAAAGGATCCATTAGTGCATACAAAGTGGTCCACCTGCCCATTTGTAGACAACAAGTTAGATACAAATCTTGACATTTAACACAATTTAACCGTTAGTAACTTAAAGTTTACATAACTTTGCCTGTTTATTTCTATTTTACAAATGGCATCTTGCAATTATTATACAAATCCAGTGTTTCAACTGCAATTATTGTATACATCAGTGTTTCGAATGCAATTATTGTATACAACCAGTGTTTCAACTGCAATTATTATATACATCCAGTGTTTCAAATGCAACTATTGTATACATCCAGTGTTTCAACTGCAATTATTGTATACATCCAGTGTTTCAAATGCAATTATTGTATACATCCAGTGTTTCAAATGCAATTATTGTATACATCCAGTGTTTTAACTGCAATTATTATATACATCCAGTGTTTCAAATGCAATTATTATATACATCCAGTGTTTCAAATGCAATTATTGTATACATCCAGTGTTTCAAATGCAATTATTGTATACATCCAGTGTTTCAAATGCCATTATTGTATACATCCAGTGTTTCAACTGCAATTATTATATACATCCAGTGTTTCAAATGCAATTATTATATACATCCAGTGGTTCAAATGCAATTATTGTATAAATACAGTGTTTAAATGCAATTATTGTATACATCCAGTGTTTCAAATGTAATTATTGTATACATCCAGTGTTTCAAATGCAATTATTGTATACAACCAGTGTTTCAACTGCAATTATTATATACATCCAGTGTTTCAAATGCAACTATTGTATACATCCAGTGTTTCAACTGCAATTATTGTATACATCCAGTGTTTCAAATGCAATTATTGTATACATCCAGTGTTTCAAATGCAATTATTGTATACATCCAGTGTTTTAACTGCAATTATTATATACATCCAGTGTTTCAAATGCAATTATTATATACATCCAGTGTTTCAAATGCAATTATTGTATACATCCAGTGTTTCAAATGCAATTATTATATACATCCAGTGTTTCAAATGCCATTATTGTATACATCCAGTGTTTCAACTGCAATTATTATATACATCCAGTGTTTCAAATGCAATTATTATATACATCCAGTGGTTCAAATGCAATTATTGTATAAATACAGTGTTTAAATGCAATTATTGTATACATCCAGTGTTTCAAATGCACTTATTGTATACATCCAGTGTTTCAAATGCAATTATTGTATACATCCAGTGTTTCAAATGCAATCATTGTATACATCCAGTGTTTCAACTGCAATTATTATATACATCCAGTGTTTCAAATGCAATTATTATATACATCCAGTGGTTCAAATGCAATTATTGTATAAATACAGTGTTTAAATGCAATTATTGTATACATCCAGTGTTTCAAATGCACTTATTGTATACATCCAGTGTTTCAAATGCAATTATTGTATACATCCAGTGTTTCAAATGCAATTATTGTATACATCCAGTGTTTCAACTGCAATTATTATATACATCCAGTGTTTCAAATGCAATTATTATATACATCCAGTGGTTCAAATGCAATTATTGTATAAATACAGTGTTTAAATGCAATTATTGTATACATCCAGTGTTTCAAATGCAATTATTGTATACATCCAGTGTTTCAAATGCAATTATTGTATACATCCAGTGTTTCAAATGCAATTATTGTATACATCCAGTGTTTCAAATGCATCTATTGTATAAATACAGTGTTTCAAATGCAATTATTATATACATCCAGTGTTTCAAATGCAATTATTGTATACATCCAGTGTTTCAAATGCAATTATTGTATACAACCAGTGTTTCAAATTCAATTACTGTATACATCCAGTGTTTCAAATGCAATTATTGTATACAACCAGTGTTTCAAATGCAATTACTGTATACATCCAGTGTTTCAACTGCAATTATTGTATACATCAGTGTTTCAAATGCAATTATTGTATACATCCAGTGTTTCAAATGCAATCACTGTATACATCCAGTGTTTCAAATGCAATTATTGTATACAACCAGTGTTTCAACTGCAATTATTGTATACATCCAGTGTTTCAAATGCAATTATTGTATACATCCAGTGTTTCAACTGCAATTATTGTATACATCAGTGTTTCAAATGCAATTATTGTATACAGCCAGTGTTTCAAATGCAATTATTGTATACAACCAGTGTTTCAACTGCAATTATTGTGTACATCCAGTGTTTCAACTGCAATTATTGTATACATCAGTGTTTCAAATGCAATTATTGTATACAACCAGTGTTTCAAATGCAATTATTGTATACATCCAGTGTTTCAAATGCAATTATTGTATACATCCAGTGTTTCAAATGCAATTATTGTATACATCAGTGTTTCAACTGCAATTATTGTATACATCCAGTGTTTCAACTGCAATTATTTTATACATCCAGTGTTTCAAATGCAATTATTGTCTACAACCAGTGTTTCAAATGCAATTATTATATACATCCAGTGTTTCAACTGCAATTATTATATACATCCAGTGTTTCAGATGCAATTATTGTATACATCCAGTGTTTCAACTGCAATTATTGTATACATCCAGTGTTTCAAATGCAATTATTGTATACATCCAGTGTTTCAACTGCAATTATTGTATACATCCAGTGTTTCAAATGCAATTATTGTATACATCCAGTGTTTCAACTGCAATTATTATATACATCCAGTGCTTCAAATGCAATTATTATATACATCCAGTGCTTCAAATGCAATTATTATATACATCCAGTGGTTCAAATGCAATTATTGTATAAATACAGTGTTTAAATGCAATTATTGTATACATCCAGTGTTTCAAATGCAGTTATTGTATACATCCAGTGTTTCAAATGCAATTATTGTATACATCCAGTGTTTCAAATGCAATTATTGTATAAATACATTATTTCAACTGCAATTCTTGTATAAATAAAGTGTTTCAACTGCAATTATTGTATACATCCAGTGTTTTTTTAGAACACTTAAAAAAGCAATTTTTAATGGATGAAAGCAGAGATGTAGTACTCCGATAATCTATGATGATGTAGTACTCCGATAATCTATGATGATGACAGTGGTCATTCGCAGCACCCAAGTATTGTAGTCTGCATTTAAAAAAAAGAAAACTAAATATTCAGCCTAATGATGGTGATGAAGGACCATGGATCTACACTGAATATATCATTCCACCAGGATAATGTTCACAATAAACACGCAGGATATAGGAATACGTACATAGCCAGTTAACACATGTCTAGCCACAAAGAAGGCTGAATGCATGGCTGAGAATGCAATTAGGTCCCTACTACGGGCACATAAACATTAATGCTATTAGTTATGCCCTTTTACAGGAAACATGATAAAGTATAATGCTGGTTGTAGTGAGGTCATTTCCTAAGCACAAAATATACAATAGGACAGTATTAGCTAGGTCTTTCCCTAGGGAACTTGAATATACAATAGGACAGGAACTTGAATATACAATAGGACAGGAACTTGAATATACAATAGGACAGTATAGCTAGGTCTTTCCCTAGGGAACTTGAATATACAATAGGACAGTATAGCTAGGTCTTTCCCTAGGGAACTTGAATATACAATAGGACAGGAACTTGAATATACAATAGGACAGTATAGCTAGGTCTTTCCCTTGGGGACTTGAACATACAATAGGACAGTATTAGCTAGGTCTTTCCCTTGGGAACTCGAATATACAATAGGGTAGTATTAGCTAGTTCTTTCCCTAGGGAACTTGAATATACAATAGGAAAGGAACTTGAACATACAATAGGACAGTATTAGCTAGGTCTTTCCCTAGGGAACTTGAATATACAATAGGACACTATTAGCTAGTTCTTTCCCTAGGGAACTTGAATATACAATAGGACAGTATTAGCTAGGTCTTTCCCTAGGGAACTTGAATATACAATAGGACAGTATTAGCTAGATCTTTCCCTAAGGAACTTGAACATACAATAGGACAGTATTAGCTAGGTCTTTCCCTAGGGAACCTGAACATACAATATGACAGTATTAGCTAGTTCTTTCCTTAGGGAACTTGAACATACAATATGACAGTATTAGCTAGTTCTTTCCAAGAAAAACATAAAACATATATTGGAAGGGTGATAACTATTTTCCTAGGAATACCCACAAGTGCATACACAAATTGATCATACAGGTCCATTCCTGGGAATACCTACAAGTATATCCTTAATATGATCATTTAGGTGTGTTCATGGGATAACATATATCCACAAACAAAGTTGAAAAAATTGAGTAGGTCTTTTCCCACTAGTATAAATAATAAGTAGGGGAGTAGAAAGACTTTTCATAGGCTAATAATGGGACATGTGACAATCACAATGCCTTTAAGAGTCATTCATTATAGTTATGACCATGGTTGATGGAGGTTAGATGCCTTGATCTCAAGCAATGAAGGCACTAAATAAAGCTTCTACTGGAGTATTATATCCCACATTCCTGACGTTCGACAGTGTTAGTTACTTGTACGCATATTAATGGTGTAATTATCTCTTGGGAAGTTAGATAGGTAACCAACTGGTACATTTACTAATGTACATTTGATGTATGTGTGTGTGTGTGTTGTGTGTTGTGTGTGTGTATGTGTGTGTGTGTGTGACGGGCATGTGCCAATGTATGTATTAGTTAGAAGACAGGCCAAAATGCAAGCAATCTCGAACATCACAGTTTCTTACTGCATGATGATGTTACTAACAAATGTGTCAGGGTTTTCATTTCTATATGGGCATCCATGCACACAGAAGTATATACATTACAGGTGTGACACACCTCATGAAGAAACTGAATCAGACACAGTATCTTTATTTTAACATTCCTATATTGACTGCAGAAATCTGTATCACCCTTAAGCCATTGACATTGTGAGCACGAGGTGATGCAGTATATACTGTAGGATTCAGTTGAATTTATTTCATTATTTCTTGGTAAGTCTAATCCTGTGGTAATGGTCCTTATCTCTTTCTGCATTCTGTCCTCAGTCTTCGTTTGTAGCTGCCTTCTGGAGATGTCGAGGTTGGTTGTCGTTTCAGCTTCCTTGAAAGTTGTTACTTCAAATTTTAGGATTGTGCTACCCTTCTTTCTGGATATTTGAAAATCAAAATTTCACTTTTGGAGGAGTACAAGGAGAAGCAGTGAGCACTAGTGACATTCATGATTGTTTGGAGTGAGGTTTGCAGATCTACCTGGTTGGCAATGTATGTAGCATAGTACATCGGGCAATCCTATGATTATTTAATTTATTTATTTAATCCAATGATTATTTAATTTTTTTATTTAATCCTATGATTATTTAATTTATTTATTTAATCCTATGATTATTTAATTTATTTATTTAATCCT
This sequence comes from Unio delphinus, assembly GCA_029339505.1. NCBI lineage: Eukaryota > Metazoa > Mollusca > Bivalvia > Unionida > Unionidae > Unio > Unio delphinus. The sequence continues at coordinate 11,665,685 of JAQISU010000242.1, read as the reverse complement.
ATGATTATTTAATTTATTTATTTAATCCAATGATTATTTAATTGGACGGTATGAAGTAGGTCATGGTACAAATTTTAGGTTGATGGTATGACAAGAATGAACAAGGCCGAAAAATTTTGTATTTGTAGTGATTGATGACCATGTTGTTGTTATAGTTTGAATAATTCAAAATAGTTAAGAATAATGTAATAGTCTAAATACTGAGTACTATTTCCACTGAACAATCCAAACAAATGTTTTTCCTCTATAATATCAAAGTACAACATAAAACACATCTGCTGCTTTACAACAGGAGCACAATAAATGTGGAATGTTGTTATTGTTGTTATAAGGTTTATCGCCATTTTTCAACACAATATAGGTTATACATGTTGGACAGTATAAATGGTGGCGGAAGAACCTGTAAAAAAAAACCGCAAAGAACCACCATCCCATGAGAAGCTACCAGCAAATTTTCTCACATACCCTCATTGGGCCGAGCCTGAGACTCAAACCCATGTAGACAGACATGAGATGGCAGTAATCTGTAATAGTGAGCCCTTTAGACCACTTGGCCACTCTGGGCCTCATTGATCACGATCAATTACTGAACATCACAAAATAAAATATGTCGATGAACCAAGGTTCCTGAAGTAAAAGTGGGTAGTATCATCCAAATGAATTTCATGTGTAATCCATGTCTTTAAGTAATGAGCTCAATGAGCAGGACCAAGGATATTCACATGAAATTATTTTGAAAAACAGTGTGCACTCAATCTGACATCACAGTGTACAGGAGGATCTTGGTCTATTCTGTTTGCAATTAATTATCTTTCTTATCTTAAGTGATGCCAGCCTTGTTACTGTGCATTACATTCCTGGCTCATTGGTACTGATTTAAAATACTTTATGCATGATTCTTCCTTAAAATTTCCTTTACTTGATGCCAATCTTCAAAATGTTTAGTTTTTAATAGAAAAAAATAAATCTTGGGACAATAATTTTGGAATTGATGACTCCAAATGGCCAATGGATGGTAACTTAGGTTTGACTGGTTACTGGGTATATAGGTCTTATCTTACAATAAGCTTCACAAAACTTTTAAAAATTCTTATAAAAGAAAGCATCATCCAAGGAAATGCCCATCCTACATTACCACCAAAAAATATTATACCATAATACATCTTTATGGTCATGAAATACTGATGCAAGGAAAAAGAACAGGTGTAAAATATATTAAAATAGCTTTATTAGTTGGTATGAAATAAAAAAATATATATATATATATATTATTATATGTAATAGACTTCAAAGTGTATGATGAACCAAAACATGGAGCACAGAAGTATAAATGGCATCAAAAGTGGTAGACACAACTTACATGAAATGCTGATAAAAAAAGTTTTGACTTGGGGGAAAACATTTTTATTCTTGTTCACAGCTAAAACATACTAAAACATGAACAACTCTGTGCAGTTGGATAAAATTTCAAGAAAACAAAATCCATGAAGCAATTAAAAGACATACATGGTGTTTACCTTAACTAGACAATTGGGGATCAATATGCTCACATCAATAAAATGCAATATGTGCAAATCTTGCCCATAAATATCACTGATCTTGATCATGAATGTTTACTCAAATCACACAATATATATATATATATATATATATATATATATATATATATATATATATATATATATACATATATTACAGCCTTATGGGTGATACAGAGCTGAAAAAAGTCAGTAATATCACCTCATTAATATGCATGGATCTCACTCTTATTAAATTCAGGCCAGATCTTCATGACATAAGCCCATATTCCAAGTATGATCCAAATCTGATGAAAAATATGATCCCCAGACTGGTAACAATCCCAGACAATTGGATGCAAAACCACCATTAATTTGTAAAAACTATAATCATTATCAAATACATCAAAGATTATTATGATATATAACCCCATATTTTGATGTTCTAAAAAATATCAGAACAGAAATAGGGCTTTAAAATCGGTAACCATATCAGCCAATCAAATGCATGATTGTTTTATTAATATGAATGCATCTTGCTCAATATTAAATTTGTCTGAGATATGATGATATAAGCATACGTTACAAGTTTGATCAAAGTCAGATCAGAAATATAGCCTTCAGAGCTGTCTCCGGCTCAACCAATCGGCTGCAGAAGAACCTCATTAATATGCACAGCACTCACTCATTATACAATTTGTCTTAGATCTAATGATGATATAAACAAATATTAAACATCTGTTCAAAGTTTGATGAAACATAAATAGTAGAAATGGGGATGGCTTAATGCTGGACTCGTTGCCATAGAAACAGTAGACTTGGCCTTATGATCACATGCACTGAAAACTGGACAGCTTTTTAAGCCACAAATAGCAGTACAAGTATTAACATGCAAACTAAATACCATGTGTATTTTAAAAAATCCATAAAATCATTAACTTCCTCTTTAAATTTATCTCCATCATCATTACTTTTATTAAACCACGTTTTCTAAATCTAACATAACAAATGTCTACTGTCTTTATTTATGATAATTGATAAATTTATCTATCAATAAATTTAACCAACTTTTACAACGGGTGTAATCAATAAATATTTCTGGAAAAAGTTATTAGAAAGAAGGAATGCTTAAAGATTATAGAATACATTGAGTAGATTCAGGTAGATACATTTCATAATTGCTGCATTCTCCTAATTTAATTACCAGTGACCCTTACAAATTTGTCTATGGGGAAAATGCTTTTTTAAAAACATGTTATTGGTGTTGGTTAAACATAAAATGACAGTTTGTGCAAGTCAACATATCTAACTTTATTCCCTTGCATTTAAACAGTTTCTGAGTGATGACAAGAGCTGACTCAGTAATAAAACTTCCTTAATTTTAAAACAGGTTATAGGACCAGCAAACATTTTATAAAATAATTCCAATTAATCAGACACCAGTATTTTGCAACTGGTAAACAGTCAGATTATTAAAGTCTTTTGTTCACACCAAAAATACCTGCTCCAGAGAGAACTCATATAAATCTAATTTAAGGGGTTTAGAGAGAACTCTTATCAATCTAATTTAAGGGGTTCAGAGAGAACTCATATCAATCTAATTTTAGGGGTTTAGAGAGAACTCATAAATCTAATTTAAGGGGTTCAGAGAGAACTCATATAAATCTTATTTAAGATGTTAAGAGAGAACTCGTATAAATCTAATTTAAGGGGTTCAGACAGAACTCATATCAATCTAATTTAAGAATTTAAGGGGTTCAGAGAAAACTCATATCAATCTAATTTAAGGGGTTCAGAGAGAACTCATAAATTTAATTTAAGGGGTTCAGAGAGAACTCATTTCAATCTAATTTAAGTCGTTCAGAGAGAACTCATATCAATCTAATTTAAGGGGTTTAGAGAGAACTCATATAAATCTAATTTAAGGGGTTCAGAGAGAACTCATATAAATCTAATTTAAGGGGTTCAGACAGAACTCATATCAATCTAATTTAAGAATTTAAGGGGTTCAGAGAGAACTCATATCAATCTAATTTAAGGGGTTCAGAGAGAACTCATAAATCTAATTTAAGGGGTTCAGAGAGAACTCATTTCAATCTAATTTAAGTCGTTCAGAGAGAACTCATATCAATCTAATTTAAGGGGTTTAGAGAGAACTCATATAAATCTAATTTAAGGGGTTCAGAGAGAACTCATATAAATCTAATTTAAGGGGTTCAGAGAGAACTCATATAAATCTAATTTAAGGGGTTCAGAGAGAGCTCATAAATCTAATTTAAGGGGTTCAGAGAGAACTCATATCAATCTAATTTAAGGGGTTTAGAGAGAACTCATAAATCTAATTTAAGGGGCTCAGAGAGAACTCATATAAATCTTATTTAAGATGTTTAGAGAGAACTCGTATAAATCTAATTTAACGGGTTCAGACAGAACTCATAACAATCTAATTTAAGGGGTTCAGAGAGAACTCATAAATCTAATTTAAGGGGTTCAGAGAGAACTCATATCAATTTAATTTAAGGGGTTTAGAGAGAACTCATATAAATCTAATTTAAGGGGTTCAGAGAGAACTCATATAAATCTAATTTAAGGGGTTCAGAGAGAACTCATATCAATCTAATTTAAGGAGTTTAGAGAGAACTTGTATAAATCTAATTTAAGGGGTTTTGAGAGAACTTGTATAAATATAATTTAAGGGGTTCAGAGAAAACTCATATCAATTTAATTTAAGGGGTTTCGAGAGAAGTCATAAAAATCTAATTTAAAGGTTTAGAGAGAACTTGTATAAATCTAAGTTAAGGGGTTTAGAGAGAATTCGTATAAATCTAAGTTAAGAGGTTTCCTTTAAAAAAAAACATTCTAAATAATTTTCTAATTCATCAAAATATTCTTAATTGTCACTTTGACCCTGAAACTTAATGTGCAAAGTTTGACTACATTTGTCAATGCAAACATCATGTGCCGTGAAGTACAAAAATAAATTGAAAAAACAAATCAAAAGTGGCATAAAATCATACCATGTAAATGATGAGCAAGAAACCACAGTTGGGGTACATTTAAAGTTTACATCTTGAAAGCCTTTGCAGGTGAAACACAAACAAACAAAAATATCGCACAAGTTCTTAAGTTCTAAATAAAATACTCTGATTTGTAACAAACAAAATACATCTTTGATGAGGTAAAAAAAATTGCTATGTAGCAAACAAATTATTGAAGTACAAAATGTTGCTGTGTAACAAACAAAATACAATATTTAATGAAGTAGAAGCATGGTTGTAAGAAACAAAATACATATTTAATGAGGTACAAAATGTTTCTGTGTACATACATCTTTAACAAAGTACAAAATGTTGCTTACTTCCATGTATCTACTAGTTTGAACAGTTATATTGTTCGGCCTAATATGGAAAAGTATTTTTCTTGAAATGAAAATTTAAAGAATTTGATTTTTCTTGGTTCCAGATAAATAAACCGGTGTAAGCATTTTTAAAAGTTGTAAAAATATTAACATGGGCGTAAACTTCGGATTTCTTTAAATCAGGATGACCAAACAGATTTAGTAATAAAATCTGCAGTTGTGCAAGATAATTTGTGCATATAGGTAATTAAAACAGAAATTAAATACACATTATAATGAATATAGACTACAAATAATGTAGTATCTTTTTTCTATGAAGCAAGTTAAGGGACAACTTTAGAAAATGTCTGTGGAATGAAATCAGCACTGATACAAGAATTTAAAAGACATTTTAAGTTTCACAATTTAATTTCAGTCTAGACGAAAATGTTATATTCTGGATGCTTCAATTTTGGTACGTAAGCACTGGGAGACAATGAATGCTTGACATCTCAACAAATTTTAAAAATAGAAGCCAAATCCCTGTCTTATGTTGGTGAGTCACTTTAGTAATCAAACTGTAATTAATTAATCTCTTTAATTCTTTTGGAAGTCAGATCACATATAGTATAATAAATTCTCATAAACCTGAAACACTAACTGACCCTGCTGACAGAATCAAATGGATGTCAATTAGTTTATGCTAGTTGAAATTAGCAACTAATCATTTTGCCCTGCTCAAGCCAGTTCAGTCATGTGATTGCAGCATTACTGTAGAAATGCTACACTGGTGGCATGGAGTGAAGAAAATGGAAAATATAGTATTTTTTAAAAATAGTTTTGGGTAAATGGGAGGTTTTCTAATGAATGACTCCATATCATAAAGATATTGTATAAAAATTTTAACCAATACATACATACATACTTGGCATCCCAAAAAAGGCATAATCAACAAGGATAAAGTTTCCACAAGAATGTCTAAAAGATTTTGTGCATTACAAAACAATACAGGATAAATATTAAGGGAAAATATAAATTCTTGATTATAATGAGAATACAGGTTTTATAACATTTTGTGTATATTTAACAGATAAAGTTATTAAATTCAAATGCAATGTAATATAGATCCCACTTATATATGAATAAAATAGTCATACATTAGCTAATTCTTAAGGAAGTATAAAACTTATAAAAAAAATCAACATGTTCTGTAATAACTTATGCTTGAAAGATGTGAATAAAAAGTGTCTGCTTTATATGTCAAGTCAGTTCTAACTCAGGAGTAAAAATGCTTCATAAATAAACATACATAAGCAGTAAAATATTCAGTGACCTACTAAAATAAAAATGGATTTCAAAATAAAAACATGTATTTAAATTAGTGGATTACATGAGACATCCATAAAATATTTGTGGACTAACATATTTGTGCATTGATATAGTAAAATGAAAATGATATGTATACCAATTATTTAAACTTGTCAATCATTTGGACTAATGGAATACCCATGTGATATAAATGGTATTCTTTAAATCACCTACCAAAGTAATCATATGTCTAAAGGACTAGATATTCAATGTATGTAGGAATATGTATGCACACAAGTTCATAATTATTGATAACTGATATTTCACAGATACCATAACCAATCAATCATGGTACAAATCTCAAATTCTGGTATGTATCTGCATAAACAATGAAACTACTGAAGTGAGACAAAACACTAAATGAACAAAAATGCAACTTTCTTGAAAGGAGAAGAAATTTTTAAACTTTCAGTTCAAAATATTTTGTATGGTATCAATACAGATTTATCTAATATCAAATTCCTCAGAGCAAACGTTTTCTGTGGACAAAGAGACATTACTTTTTGAGGGAGTGAAGTATTAAAAAATTTGTTTTGACATTAATTGCACCAACAAAAAATCATATCTTTTAAAAGAGAAACATGTTAAATGAATACATATGCGACTGACAGAAGCGGACCAGATAACAATACTAAAACAAGAGTTGATTAGAGTTTGGAAAGATAACATAAGTTCTAACCAGTTCCAGAATACTGTAAATTTCATTTAATTTCGTGTGCATATTTTTCCAAAGTTTTGCGAAAAATTAATTATAATTGACACTCTATTTGTGTATTGTTTATACAGAAGGATTATTTCTGTTGGATCTTTACATTCGTGGTTTGTTGCAAACACCAATCCACAAAAAACTGACAACATATATACCAGTATACAAGTAAAAATCAAATGCAAATTTCAAAGCCCCCTGCTGCCATCATATAATGCACTGCCAGATCTAGGTCTGTGTAGTGTGATAGGATTAATCAGTAGAACAAACAATACAGACCTAGATCTGCAGAAGCATTATGGTATGGCAGATTAGGATCTTTTGATGTTTGCAGATTGACTTGACTTATCAGTGAGTATGAATGGTATCCCATTAAATATATTCCATTTAAACATGCATGGTACCCAGGGCTATTCCATTTAAATATACATGGTACCCTGGGCTATTCCATTTAAATATACATGGTACCCAGGGCTATTCCATTTAAACATGCATGGTACCCATGGCTATTCCATTTAAACATACATGGTACCCAGGGCTATTTCATTTAAACATGCATGGTACCCAGAGAAGGCACTTTTAAAAGATATGCTAGGGTACTCAGAGTACACAAAGTGTTCATATGAAAACAATGCAAAATTCAAAACTGAATCTATGGGTGACTTCTCTATATTAAAAACACCTTCCCTGACCCTGATGTATATTTTACTGTAACAGCCCTACATCTCTATCTTAATCACTAAAACACATGTATAATGAATTGATATTCTTCAAATTTACTTGCCGATATATTTTTAACATGTCTTTAGTGATAGAAACATTAAAATGGTTTGATGAATCGATATGGTTAGTACCAAATACATAAACCAATGCCTGCATAATCATAGTTTCACAAAGAGCACAAGAAGTTTAAACTTATATACACATATATCACATAAATTGATATGATCTACACAAATAGCATTAGAAAGACTCGAATGTTGGATTACAATTAAAATCATACAAATGTAGTAGATGTAGAACTGTATAAACCACAACCAAATAATTTTACACAAAACAGGGCAGGTAAAATACCTTGTCTGAAAATTTTGATACAGAAGTAAAACTGTGTGAGACCAGAATTTTATAAAGACTGTAAAGAAATGTGACAAAAAATGAAAATCTTCAACCTTGGTCAGTAGATAATTCTGGAATTTGTCTAACTCTATAAAGCTCCATGGTGTTTGACCAATGGATTTTACAGAATTTGTCTAACTCTGCAGAGCTTTATTGTGTTTGAAGAAACGGATTTTACAGAATTTGTCCAACTCACAAAGCTTTATGGTGTTTGACCAAATGGATTTTACAAAATTTGTCTAACTCATACAGCTTTATGGTGCTTGACCAAACAGATTTTACAGAATTTGTCTAACTCTATAAAGCTTTATGGTGTTTGACCGAATGGATTTTTAAAGAATTTGTCTATCTCTATAAAGCTTTATGGTGCTTGACCAAACAGATTTTACAGAATTTGTCTAACTCTATAAAGCTTTATGGTGTTTGACTGAATGGATTTTTAAAGAATTTGTCTAACTCTATAAAGCTTTATGGTGCTTGACCAAACAGATTTTATAGAATTTGTCTAACTCTATAAAACGTTATGGTGTTTGACCAATTGGATTTTACAGATTTTGTCTAATTCGATAAAGCTCCATGGTGTTTGAACAAACAGATTTTACAGAATTTGTCTAATTCATATTTGTCAAACTCTATAAAGCTTTATGGTGTTTGACCAAACTGATTTTACAGAATTTGTCTAACTCTGCAGAGCTTTATGGTGTTTGACCAAATGGATTTTACAGAATTTGTCTAACTCTATAAAGCTTTATGGTGTTTGACCAAATGGATTATAAAAAATTTGTCTAACTCTATAAAGCTTAATGGTGTTTGACCAAATGGATTATAAAAAATTTGTCTAACACTATAAAGCTTTATAATGTTTGACCAAATGGATTATAAAAATTTTGTCTAACTCTATAAAGCTTTATGGTGTTTGACCAAATGGATTTTACAGAATTTGTCTAACTCTATAAAGCTTTATGGTGCTTGACTTCACAGTTCATCATGTGGTATATCTTCTTCAGTAGAGTCGAAATCCTCAAAAATCTTATCCAACAGGAAATCCAGCTGACTCATCAACTTACTCATTTTTATGTATTTCTGTAGAAAAAAAGAAAACATTTAAAATAACTCAAATGCATAAGACAATTTTTTTACAAATCACAATCCATCAGTTATAATAAGTGTTTTATTCCAATTTCATATTTTTCACATTATTCTTGACATCTCCAATCTTGACTACATAAAAGGCATAAACATGTTTTGCATGTCAAATTGAAATTCATTGTATAAACATCACGTCCTACATGCACAGTTGAAATTCATGGTATAAACATCATGTCCCACATGTTGAGTTGAAATTCATGGTTTAAACATCATGTCCCACTTGCTGAGTTGAAAATCATGATATAAACATCATGTCTCACATGTCCAGTTTAAATTCATGGTATAAAAATCATGTCCCAAATGTATAGTTGAAAGTCATGGTATTAACATCATGTCCCACATATCCATTTGCAATTAAAGGTAAAAACACCATGCTAACTGAGTCGAGAGCCAAACAGACTGTCAAGGAGCAATTACTTGATGATAGCCAAAAAGTGACTGACTCCAGCTTGAAACTAACTCTGTTTAAAGCAGAGTCTCTACCATTGACATAATGGTGTCGATTTGTTGAAATATTACTAACATGTGATCTATTGATTAAATAATGTCAGCGAACACTGTCTAGATAGGTCCTACTAAGTGAAGGAACAGAGAAATTGTTTCCGATGCATATGAATATATAGCATATGAAAACATACAGAATAAATTGGTTTATTTTTTCACAGATTTATGAAGGACATTATTTTAACATAAAGTGGTTAATACAAAGGACCAATGTCATATGATGAGTATAGAATTTTTAATAAGCTGCACCTGATTACTGGTGAACTAAAGATTAAACAGATGCAAATCAATAAATTATATCTGTAACTGTTAAAAAAATTAAGTACACTGATGAGATGTTTACAATAAAAAAAAGAGTAACATTTATACCTCTTCAGTTGTTTCTTTGATCTCTTTTGCTGTAACAATCCCATCTTTGTCTGTGTCTATCAAAGCATACATCTGCAAAATAACAAGAATTGTTGACAAATGTAAATCCTTTAAACAATCTGGGTCATCTTAAGGTGCAGGGATTGCAATATACAATTTGGTAAGTTTTTGAAGATTGTTCATGTTTGTCTTTGCACTTTTGTGAAGCTCTTCTCTACTGTATATAAGGAAAGTTTCTGGGTTACAAGAAAAGTTAAGCATACATAGTACATAAGCATACAAATCTATGAAGCCACTAAGAAGAACATCACGAACATAGTCCATTTAGACAAATTATCCCACTACACAACTAAGATCACAGAGTTCCAGCTGCAAAGAGCTCTTCGAGATAACTAACAAAATAATGTCAAGGAACAAATGTACACTACTTCCAACTACCTTCTCTCCAGTAGACCTTCCGTACTTATTTGCGAATTTCTTCCGTGACAAAGTACAAGCCAGTAGAGATTCGCTTGACAACACAATATCAACTGACTCGTCACCATACAGTTATTATACAGAATTTCAGTGACAACCATTAGGAGCATTTGAACCTGTCTCAATGGATTTAGTACTGAAAATCGTGATGAAGAGTGCACAAAAGTCATGTGAACTTGATTCAATTCCAACATCACTGCTGCTTGAGTGCTTAGACCCAATCTTGCCTTCACTAACTGATATTATTAATATCTCTCTCTCATCAGGGGAATTCCCATCATTTTTCAAAACTGCCATCATAAAGCCTCTGCTGAAGAAACCAACACTGGACCATAACGATTTAAAGAACTACCGCCCAGTTTTTAATCTCTCGTTCATATCAAAAGTCTTAGAAAAAGTTGTTCTAACCCAACTTGTATCTCATTTGAATTAAAACAGTCTTTTTAGCAATGTACAGTCTGCATATCGCCCTTGCCACAGTAATGAAACTACTCTTCTGAAAGTATTTAATGACATTCTCTCTGCTTTGGATAGTGGAAATATTAGTCCTCACCCTCCTTGATTTGTCTGCAGCATTTGACACAATAGACCATGATATATTACTTCACCATCTCCAGCATGTATTTGACATTCAAAATACAGCCTTACAGAGGTTCAAATCCTACTTAGTCAACAGGACACAAATTATATCTGCAAATGGAATAAATTCCAGCCAGGTTAAACTATATTGTGTCTGTTGTTTGACCTGTTCTCTTCATTCTTTGACATCTGTTTACTTTATTTGAACCCTTTAAACGCATTTTATATTATTTCAAATCACATGTATCTATACTGTATCAGGTAGCTTTAATTTCCACTCATTGTCTCAAACTGATATGTTGTGATTTAACAAGAGAGAGAGAGAGAAAAGAGAAAAGGTATAAGGTATTCAAACAAATGCATTACTAACACAGTAAAAAGAATAATAAATTATATTAATATATTAAAAGATTTAATACTTATTCAAACAAATTCTTATTTCAGTCAAAATGTTGTTAAAAAATATTTAAATCCCCATGAAAGGATGTCTTGTTTTATCCATGCATTCTTAGTCCCCATGAAAGGATGTCTCATTTTATCCATGCATTCTTTGTCCACATAAAAGGATGTCTCATTTTATCCATGCATTCTTAGACCCCATGAAAGGATGTCTCATTTTATCTATGCATTCTTAGTCCCCATGAAAGGATGTCTCATTTTATCCATGCATTCTTAGTCCCTATGAAAGGATGTCTCATTTTATCCATGCATTCTTAGTCCCCATGAAAGGATGTCTCATTTTATCCATGCATTCTTAATCCCCATGAAAGGATGTCTCATTTTATCCATGCATTCTTTGTCCACATAAAAGGATGTCTCATTTTATCCATGCATTCTTAATCCCCATGAAAGGATGTCTCATTTTATCCATGCATTCTTAGTCCCCATGAAAGGATGTCTCATTTTATCCATGCATTCTTAATCCCCATGAAAGGATGTTTCATTTTATCCATGCATTCTTTGTCCACATAAAAGGATGTCTCATTTTATCCATGCATTCTTAATCCCCATGAAAGGATGTCTCATTTTATCTATGCATTCTTAGTTCCATGAAAGGATGTCTCATTTTATCCATGCATTCTTAGTCTTCATGAAAGGATGTCTCATTTTATCCATGCATTCTTTGTCCACATAAAAGGATGTCTCATTTTATCCATGCATTCTTAATCCCCATGAAAGGATGTCTCATTTTATCCATGCATTCTTAGTCCCCATGAAAGGATGTCTCATTTTATCCATGCATTCTTAATCCCCATGAAAGGATGTCTCATTTTATCCATGCATTCTTTGTCCACATAAAAGGATGTCTCATTTTATCCATGCATTCTTAATCCACATGAAAGGATGTCTCATTTTATCCATACATTCTAAGTCCTTATGAAAGGATGTCTCATTTTATCCATGCATTCTTTGTCCCCATGAAAGGATGTTTCATTTTATCCATGCATTCTTTTGTCCCTATGAAAGGATGTTTCATTTTATCCATGCATTCTTAGTCTTAATAAACAACATAACTGTAAAAATCTAGAACCATTGCTTGAAGTACAATTACTAATGAAACACAAATTTTACTAATTACAACAAAGTAATGAAGCAGATATCACTGATATTTGGACATAAATTCTGAATTAAGGCTGTGTCAATCAAGTCTGCTGGTACACCAATATGTGTCAGGTAAATAATCCTGAAAATGTTGAGATATAAAAATCCAGCAGTTTCAAAACCATGGATAATTAGGCTTGATTTTTCACACCTTTCTGACTGAGATACAATTAATCATTCAGCATGAATCTGTGAATCTGATTGAGCAATGAAGTTTCAAGTAAAGTCTAGTGGTTGAAGTTTCTTGTTACATCAGGCTAGCTCAAACAAAGGTGTGATTTAATTGTTTTTCGACTTATTTAGCATCACTGCACACAGATGCTTCAGTTGGATGCAAATGAAGTTTTTTTCAGCATAGTTTTTTATATTTTGTATTCTTTATTTGGAGCATTTGTAGAAGATATCCATCAAATTAAATACCTACAAATATACAAATTTTGACAGGCAAAACCACAAACTTAAGTACCTTGAAAGTAAACCCAAATGACAAAAATTAAGACCCATGTAAATGAATGATACTACAGTCTTAGAAAGCAGATTTGTATCATTTAAATAAAAGTGAAAGTCTTTCATGCCAAGTTGCTTTCTGTCAATGTTGGTAGATATATGCTGAGAGGATTTTGATACGTCCTTTAAGGATTTTTCTACTGTTTGCAATGGTGAACATATCTGACTGTGGATTGATATCATTTGCACAAACCTGAAAGATATGCATGTATATGCAAGGACGCTTTCTAAAGAAATTTTGCTAATACAGTGAAACTTTTAATGCGACAACCCCTTTCTGCCAACAAAATCTCAAGACAGGTGGTCTCTCATAGCAGGTTTGTCCAAAAAAGACTAGTTTCAAAGGTCCAGTTTGAGAACAATTTCAAGAAAAATAACCACAATCATTGTACATATATTATACTCTGTATGAATATTTCTTGCCAAAAAAAAGTGTAAGCATTCATCTAAAAACAAAATTATATAGCAAACATATTTTAGCATATGAAATTGTTTCTGAACCTTTACCTTTTTTATAACAACCTAAATTTGTTTTACAGATGTTTAAACCACTTTTTTCAGAGTGGTCTGCTTTTTTTCACTTCTTTCAGTTACAATAAATAATTTCTCCAGCCTTAAAATCTGTCTCTTTTTAGTTGGAAGTTCATCCATTGTTATTAAGGTTCTAGGTGTTAAAATTATTAGCACTCAGTTGTAATATCGAATGTAAAGAAGGTTTTGACTGGACGGTGAGAAAATATGCATATCTAACAATTAATGAAATAAAAAGAAACAATTATCTCATCCAGAAACAGAATCAATTACTCAGAGACGATAGTCAACAGCTTCATTCAAAGATGACATACAGGGTTTAACTCTATAAGCAAAGTGTGTTACCCAATCATACCAACTTGAATAGCTTTGTGATTGGGATATAATCTCCTAATATCGAGGGGAAAAGCAACAAACATCACGTCTTAAACACTATCAATCAAATCCAGCGAATGAGTCTCTCTTGCTGGTTTAATAAACAATGACATTGTTCACCCCCTGCAATACGGATTAACTCTTGAGACAAACAATGTACCCAACCACTAAGTTAACTTAAACAGTACAATGGCAATTCATGACATGTACATTAGCCTGGCTTATGGACTGTAGTATCCATCAATGATAGCAACAATAATTTTTACTTTTTTTAAGACTCTTCTTCTGTTTGTTTTTTATCAGAACAATCATTGCTAATCAAGCGGTCACTGTAACAAATGATTACATATAGGTCAGTGGTGTCTGTCTGTTCTTGCCATATGGTCAATGTGTATAAACATACCAATTGTACAACCCCAGGTAGGCGAAGCTTAAGGTGTAGGGTAACATTGCATTCAGAAATAAACATCAACACTAGCTGTGATTGGTGCATTATGTAAGAGTTGTTCTTTCTGTTAGACTTTAAAAAAAAGTTAAGCCTCTTGGCAACATGTAAGATTAAGCTGATTCATATCTAGATCATATTTTGTATTTTTTATGATTATTTTAAAGAAAAATGTGGGACACATGGGTGAAACTGGGTCTGTTGTGACTAGACAACTCTTACCACTGTCTAGTACCAGCAGGATTGTACTCAGTCCTCTCCAAAGTGGGATCTGAGTATGAAATATTGTCAGTGATATCCCCACACTCACTGCTGGTCAACCTGATCCAAATCCAAATCAATGTCTGGATAATACAAGCCAGGAAACCTAGAAGAAATGTGGACATCATCCTTATGACTCTTATGGTATCCTCCAAGAAAGTAAGCCACAAGCAACTGGTTAGACAGGTAAATAGATAAGCTGTCCAAAGGTGTCAAAACTGTTGACTTAAACAGAACATGACGGAAAAAATGGAAAAATTTGTCCAAGGAGAAGTACGAGTTTCATTCGTATCCCTAGACGTAACTGTCATCATAAGTAATTTTGTTGTATCTTTCTTAGAGGGAGAGGGTAGTGCTGATGCCGTGAGACTAACTACTTACTCCATATTAGGATGAATTTTCTGAACATCAGTATTCTGCAAGTTGCTGACATTATGCAAGTTGCTAACAAGGTGCACTTTGTACAGGTGTGACACAAGTCATGCAAATCTTCACTGATTTTAAACGTCTTGCATTTAACACATTTTATAATTGCTTTATTTTTTTTAAATGAAAAAGTAAAGACAAGATGATGATGGTTTCAATGCTTTATGGCACAGCAACACAAGTAGGTTATTAGGTTATTAAGTAGCAATCAGAGTAAAGTGCCTTGCCTAAGGACACATCAAGGTAGCTAACACAGTCCAATGGTAGGATTCAAACTCACACCCTTTCAGTCACAAATCTAACACGCTAACCACTGAGCCACCACAGCTTCATAAATAGATGAAAAGAATAAATTAATATTTGACAGCATTAGCAATCATCAGAAACACCTGTTACACCTGGTGTGCCAAAAATTAGGCAATGAGCTCAAAACACAAACTATAACATATTCTAGACTGCAAAAAGTAAGTCTGCTTAAGTCAGAAAAATTCACATAAATAATCAAAAGAAAACAGAAAAAGTATATGACCTGTACATTACTGTACCTGAAATAACATAACCCTCAATGAATGGATTAAATAAAAACAAATTTCCAATATATTTTGTGACACAATATGAGAATTGTATTGTCAGTTTACAGCGAAAGCTTAAAACTTGCACCACCTGGTGATGGCAAGGGCAGGTCATGATCAAGAGTTATTGATCTTTGTATAACATAGATGGACAATACAAATTTTCATATTTTGGGAAGGCGGGATTTAGGATATAGTAGGGCTTATACAGGGATTTACAAATCAACTTGCCCAACTACTGGGACAAACTCAAATTCAGCTTGGGCAAACGTGTTTCCAAGTAACATGTCCACAGGCAAATATAAAAAATTGAATTGTGGTTTACTAGCGTTCCATTACTAACTGAAGCCAGTTTTGACAAATAAGGAATAAATATTGCTATTCTATCTTATAAGAATTTATTAGATTATATTTAATCCTAATATTTGTATGCATCCAGGATTAATTGACATTCAGGTCTGTAACTTGGGCTTGGGCAGCTTGTTAGCTGGCTTGGTATGAATGATTGTTTTGATGTATATAGCAGTCCTTTAGTGAGTAAGACATTAATTGTTAATAATATAACTTGTGCAGCGATTAATCTAAAATTTCATCCCAATGAGTCACAGGACTCGCATATATTCAAATAATGAGTCCCGCTCAAATGTAATGAGTACAATGATTCTGCAAACACATTGAGATACATTAATATACATATTAAAAGGGAAAACTGAGTGAAAACGATTACATATTTAATGAGCAGTCTCTTGTCGTATGTCTCTGATACATACGTTATATGTTCAATATGAGAATATCTCTTGTTTTGCTTGAGAATTAAGTTTTTGAGACCAAGCGTACAGCTCTACTATACTCCTTTCTTTCTCCGGTTTTTCCTAACCATTATAACTTCGGAATACATTTATCTTGTTCACAAAATGTTCCAAATTTTATTATAGAACATATTATATAAGAGTTGTCAAAATATAGGTTACAAATAAATACGTCAGTTGTATTTTAAAATTGGGCCGAATTGTCTTTGGTTGGTCCGAATTGTCTTATTTTCGTTCCAAGTTGGGCCGAATTGTCTATAAGCCGTTTCTAACCACTTTGGCTGAAACTGTTGAATTTTTGGTAATTTATGTATTACGCTGGTGGCTTAACACATGTTTGCATCCTGAACATCAGATGACAAAACCAAATGCTGCTGATCAGTGGAATTTAAATCATTAAACAAAAAATCCAATGTCCTTTGCTTAGGGTCAATTTTCATCATCATTTTTGGCGACATTTTAACCGGAAACATGAGGGGAACTGATGACATCCCATAATAGTATACTGTTAAGGAGTGAGTACCATATGACCGGTGCATAGATAATATTTGCCTTGTAAAAAGAAAGTCCTGTTAAACAAAATTCACAGTAAGCACGATGTTGGTCCTTTAAAATTTCTTGCGTCCAAAGGAATGCACATATGAACAACTAATGAGTCCCAGCCATTTTTTGTGCGTGGTGGACACGGGACGCAGGGGTAGATTAATCACTGCTTGTGAGAATTCAATGACAGGTTTTTGGAAATAAAAGACACTAGTCACTAACGATCAACCACCAGGATTTCATTCAAAGTATGATTGATAAACCAAAAATTTAACACCCACATGCTGTGTTTACAACCTGTTCTTTATGTGATAATTAACAGGAGACCTATATGTAAATACTGCTTGACAAATGACTACATGATAAAGATAAGAGTTCTGACTCTCAAAAGTCAGCTTGTCAAATATTTATATGCATGTTAGGTGATTTCAATATGACTTGATGATAACTGTAAAGTATATTGATAAAATCAGTGTTCAAAAATCTATCTTATTTAGGCAAGAAAAAGAAACTAGGCAAAGATTCAAGCTCTAATGAACCGGTTTTAAAATTAAATAAGCAGTATGATGCATACAAACAAGTTTCCATCTTCGTGGTTCAATGAGTATCCATTGCTAGAACATAAATGAATTAATGTTTTGCAGCCACTAAAGAAAATCTTCCAAAGCTGCTTAAGGCAAGAATGAGATAACATTTTCCTCATGGGCTAACAATTATAGGCAAGATCCTATTGGATCCCATAATTTAAGCAAAGTTTTGTAAAGTATATATTTGATACTACCATGAGTAATGCTGTCCAAGAATTATCAACTAGTAAATTTCTTTATGTACTCACAGATGGAAGTACAGATTCAAACAGTCAGTGAACACTTGATAGTTTACAATAGATTTCTATGTGATGGGCAATCAAAGCAGGAGAAACAAATGGAATTTCTCATGGGATTAATTGTAGTCTGCAATCTTGTGCAAATCTAGCTATTTCAAAACCATTTTTTACCTGACCATTTTAGGGGCAAGTTAATTTGCTCAAGATCAAGTTCAATTTTCCCGTCAGCTTGCCCAGGGCAAGTTGACATTTAGAAAATTTGTAAATCCCTAGCTTAAATTTGCAATGCTAATGTGATTGGAAAACATATTTAATGGATAACAAAAGGGATCATATAATATTCTAAGATTGAAGTGAAGTGATTAAGGGATTTTAAAAAAAATTAGACTAAAACAAAGCAAAAAGCCTCCAACTCATCCACAAGCCTCATCCAGGCATGCAGCCCACAGAAAAATGCAATTTATGTAGAATGGGAATAATGAGATCATATAATATTCAAATCTGGTAGTGAAATGGACAAAGAGGTAATTAAAACATACTATAACTGATGGAATCAAAACTTTAATCAAAAGATGTATTACTCAATGTTGCCAATAGGGGACTAGACCCATGGGTAGTAGTACTAAAATCCCCCAAAACGGTGTGATATTATATTCTATATATTATGGAGAAAATTGGTTATAAAAATATAAGTGAAGAAACAAAATGTTACCAAAACCTTCAACAATAATGTGTTCCGTAAGAATTCTTAAACCCAGGGTCTCTACCAGGGGTGGGATCATACTAAGAGAAGGAAGAATGTAACGATATTATATTCCAAATACAACGTCAACTGGGTAAAGAATCATGGGAACAAAAGAGATAATACAAATTTATTTTTACTATGTTGGTGACATACTTAACAGAATATTCTTTTCATTAAATAGGAAAAGTGGTTAGCCCTGAATCAGCACTCAACTGCTGTATATTTTCACTCATAATTTTGTGCTGGTGAGCAAATTTCAATTCCTGCATCAATGATGAAAGCAACATCTTTGCTGATGAATTATTAGTCACAATGAATCCCCAATTCATTTTTATAAGATGTTAAACTTCTGATATTTGCTATGTCAATAATCTATGTGCAGCAAGCAACTTGTGATACGTAATATTTTTCAACTTGTTTTATGAATTTCTGTATATAGGAGACATTTATGTCAGGTTCTCAGTATATAAGACATACCTGACTGAGAAAAAGAAGATAGTCATCTCCAATCTCAGGTTGTCCTTTCAAAACTTCATAATAGCGCTGGAAAATAACACAAAAGTTTTTTTTCTAAGTCCATGCAAAAGATATCAATAATTGCTTAACAGTACATTAATAAATTAAAGACATTTTTGCTTGATCATTTCAGCTTTCAAATTGACCATTTCAGTATTAATTGGTATGTCTTTGAATTGCTTTCACACTTAAATAATGATAACAATATTTTGTATTTCAAGATTCATCGCTTATATATTATCATCGTCCACCTCACTTTGGTTGTACAGAAAACACAGTAAATATAAAAGAAGGATATCTGAATATATGGAAAAACAATAAGTCTTGAATAGCATTCATAAACATATGCATAAATTGTAGGTCTCTATCTTTCTATAACCAAGCTGATTTTATGATGCAAATTTTGGAAAATTCACACTTCCACCTTTCTTGTTAACATTTGACTTGTAGTGGTCCAAACTATACCATTGTTCAAGTAAGTCAAACAAGGGCATTCAATTATAACTGAGGATGACTTATAATGAAGTGGTTAAATATCAAAACTACAATCATCCCCAAAATGGCTTTGATCTGATTTGTTGATTTACAACATGGCAACACAAGTAGGCTATCAAGTTTTGTGGCATTTGGAGTAAAGTGACCGAGGTGGTCTGCTGGTAGGATTCAAATCTGCACCCTTTCAGTCATTAATCTGGCAAAATAACCACTAAGCCACATTGGCTCGCTCCCTAATTGATATAACATACATATGTTACATAAGGGGCCACATTAAGACTGAGGTACATCATAACCAAACTATACTGAGGTACATCATAACCAAACTAAACTGAGGTACATCATAACCAAACTATACTGAGGTACCTAGCAACCAAACTATACTGATATATCTTGCAACCAAACTATACTGATGTATCTTGTAACCAAACTATACTGAGGTACATCATAACCAAACTAAACTGAGGTACATCATAACCAAACTATACTGATGTATCTTGTAACCAAACTATATTTATGTATCTTGTAACCAAACTATATCGATGTATCTTGTAACCAAACTATACTGAGGTACATCATAACCAAACTAAACTGAGGTATATCATAACCAAACTATACTGATGTATCTTGCAACCAAACTATACTGATGTATCTTGTAACCAAACTATACTGAGCTACATCATAACCAAACTAAACTGAGGTACATCATAACCAAACTATACTGATGTATCTTGCAACCAAAACTATGCTGAGGTACATCATCACCAAACTATACTGAGGTACCTTGCAACCAAACTATACTGATGTATCTTGCAACCAAACTATGCTGATGTACATGTACAGGTAACTTGTAGTGAGGGACCACTGTAACTGTCAAACTTGAAACATAATTAAAATCTGAATATTACCCCAAGCGCCATCATTTTAAAGCTTTCAAACTCCAGAGTCTTTTTCCTGTTCATGAAATCAAGCAAATGGTCTCTGAAATGACAAAATTCAATTTAGTCACAACAAGAATCTCCATAGGTTACAATTTCCAATTTTTTTTCTCTTCTTTTCGGAATAGAGCAATTCAGATCATGAAATCTGCCTGGAGAATACCTCTCATACAGGAGATTCATGGAAGTATAAAATTTCATCCTTTACAAACGTGTGTCACTCATGCTGAGATGAAACATGTATGTGAATACTGGGGTTTATAAATGATGTTCTTTGAAAACAATTATCTCGTATCGTGTCAAAATATGCAGGTAAACTTAGGACTTATAAGTTATGACCTTTAGGTGAAAGATATATATAACTCAGGGGTTTATCAATTTACTTTATATGAAGCTGTCTACTAAGACATGGCTGACCATACAGACACTACACCAGTGTATGAGGTGTGGTAAGGTATTCTCAAAACTTCACACATGCTGCAATTAGACCCACAGAACTTTAGAGACATGGGTATAAACATTCATTATTAATGACACAACTTTTTGATTTACTATAAAATATTCTGAATCACTAACAAACAGATTCTCCAAAGTAAAGTTTTAGACTAAGTTGAAAGCTTTAATGAAGATTGTCAGTAGGAGAAGACCAGATTCAATTTTTCCCTCAAGATAATACATAAGGTGATACATAATTCTTGCATTTTCACCATTGATTTTCCCCTTCATAAAGCCCTTTTGGCTATCACTAATGATACAAGGGAGGAATTTCTTGACCCAAGTAGCAATGGATGCTGAAACAATTTTGTAATCTACATTAGGTTGTCAGATTTTAAAACAAAAATAATTTTCTGTCTTTATTTTCTTTTGGAATGCAAATAATGATTTCCTGAGACTGAATTTCTGAAAAATCTTGCATATCATATCCAGTATTTAGAGCCAAAATATTTTGTAGAATTCAACAGAAATCCATCAGAACCAGGGCTAGTTTCATGTTTAATATTTTTCTGTGCTAAACAGCATTCCTCAAAACCAAACTTCACACAAGCTTCTTTCAAAATCTACACGTTTCTCAGTGTATCCCCTAGGGGTGCAAAATTGGGAGCCAAAATCCCCTCACTGTCAGAATTGGGGGTCAGACTAAGTAAAAAAAACAAAACAATTGGTATCAAAACTGATGTCAAGTTTACAATTAATGGCTCTCTGAAGAACAAAGAGGGTAAATGGAAACTGGTGTTTTAGAATGGATAAAAAAATGGTTACAAGTTTTCAAATTATTGTTGTTGCTGCTTTTGTCTAAAAACTTTCTGTTGAGTTAATATATCTTTCTGACATGTTACCTTTCTAATCTGCTCATTTCTTCTAAATCTGCTCATTCTGCATTTAGTTCTTCCATAACTGTGGGGTTGTTAATTAAGGGCACTTACACTTAAGATAGACCCACATAACTGTAAGGGTAATCTTAATTAGGTAAGATCAAATGAACCTTGGAGACATCATATCTGGGTAAGAGTCACAGAACACCGATGACACTCATACTCAAGTAAGAATATTTGAACTTTAAGGGCACTCACACTTAGTTTAGAATCAAAGAACTGTAAAGACACCCATGCTTAGGTAAGAACCACGGCAGATCATGGACACCCATTCTTAGGTAAGAACCACAGCACATCATGCGCACCCATACTTAGATAAGAACCACAACACATCATGGACACCCATACTTAGGTAAGAACCACGGCACATCATGGACACCCATACCTAGGTAAGAACCACAGCACATCATGCGCACCCATACTTAGGTAAGAACCACAGCACATCATGGACACCCACACTTAGGTAAGAACCACAGCACATCATGGACACCCATACTTAGGTAAGAACCACAGCACATCATGGACACCCATACTTAGGTAAGAACCACAGCACATCATGCGCACCTATACTTAGGTAAGAATCACAGCACATCATGGACACCCATACTTAGGTAAGAACCACAGCACATCATGGACACCCATACTTAGGTAAGAACCACAAAACTTTAAGGGCACTTATATTTAGACAAGAATCACAGAACTGTAACAACAATTCACACTCATGTTACAAATGTAAAGGCACTCAGACTCAGGTCAGAATCACAACTGTAATGACACTCAGACTCATGTCAGAATCACAACTGTAATGACACTCAGACTCAGGTCAGAATCACAACTGTAATGACACTCAGACTCAGGTCACAATCACAACTGTAATGACACTCAGACTCAGGTCAGAATCACAACTGTAATGACACTCAGACTCAGGTCAGAATCACAACTGTAATGACACTCAGACTCAGGTCAGAATCACAACTGTAACGACACTCAGACTCAGGTCAGAACTTTATGGGCATCCATATTATCACTTTAACCATTTACACCCCAGGCAGGCTTTTCTATGCCTTCACCTTTGCCCCCCACCTACGCGTAATAATGCTTTTACCTTTGCCCCCCATCTACGCATAATAATGCTTTTACCTTTGCCCACCATCTACACATAATAATGATTTTACCTTAGAAATGTGTTGTATGTGCCATATAAAACTATATTTTGCCTTTCTGTAACACTAAACTATATATGTTGATGAATAAATTTATATGACACAAGTTTTTGAATTTAGCTTGATTGTCTGGAGAACATCTTAGCACATGGCAGTGAAAATAAAAAAAAACATTTGCAATGATAGCCACCCAGTGGCTAGATAGAGGAATTAACCTACAACTGTTACAGTTGATTTCTTTTGTCAAAACAATATACAGACATGAAAACTCTTTCTGACAGGGCTGGATTCAAAGATAGCAAAGAAAGTTATCAGGTATTTGCTTAAGAAATGTTTGGACCTATTGCGATATGATTCTAAACGTTTGGACCTATTGCGATATAATTCTAAACTTTTGGACCTATTGCGATATAATTCTAAACTTTTGGACCTATTGCGATATAATTCTAAACTTTTGGACCTATTGCGATATAATTCTAAACTTTTGAACCTATTGCGATATAATTCTAAACTTTTGAACCTATTGCGATATAATTCTAAACTTTTGGACCTATTGCGATATGATTCTAAACGTTTGGACCTATTGCGATATAATTCTAAACTTTTGGACCTATTGCGATATAATTCTAAACTTTTGGACCTATTGCGATATAATTCTAAACTTTTGAACCTATTGCGATATAATTCTAAACTTTTGGACCTATTGCGATATGATTCTAAACGTTTGGACCTATTGCGATATAATTCTAAACTTTTGGACCTATTGCGATATAATTCTAAACTTTTGAACCTATTGCGATATAATTCTAAACTTTCACTGAATGGAGTAACTGATGTAGAATAATGTAATTTCAAAACACTAATGCAAAATTTTGAAATAGCTGTTATCACCATGGTTATACAGTAAAACAAAACATAAACATATTAAACTACATAACATTCCCTTGCTAAATTTAAAAAAAAAAACAACATTAACCTTGAATCAATCAGCAGTCTTCCACTTCAGAGACTATTCTATAACAGATAATTCTGAATTCACTTTTATCACATGAGGCAAATATATTGGTTTAAATAGGTAAGATGGATTTTAACAAGAACACATGTATTCATTTTTTTTACATATATTGTCTTTTATGTACATTTTTATACGACCATTTTCTTTTAATATCATACTGTGTCTTATAAACAGGTTTATATATGTGGTGATGAAATACAATTTTCTATGTTTATAGTTTAACATAAAACTCAAAAGCAAGAAAATTGCAGTCTTTCCTTGTTCAATGCAATAAAATAAAAACTAATGTAAAATAAATCCACCAACAGTTAACCTGCTAAAACTTGGGTATACCAGCACATTCAAGAATAATAACAGATAAACACATTCAAGATTATTGGAAATTCATTTGGAATATTCTATTCTCTTGGGACTTGTGATAGAGCATTTAGGATTTAATTTACATTACCCTCTTTTGAATTTTCACTGCATTATATGGAAATAAATTGTTAGGGTTTTTTATTTTAATTGTGCTTAACTAGTTGGTTTCACTTTTTGCTATTACTGGGTTCAAAACTATGGAGTCGTAGCTGAAGGTGAATTTTACCTAAGAGTTTATATTTTCCATAATCAATGAAATACAAGATGTAAAGCTAGCTACCTGATATTGCCATAGCTGTTTGCCAGCTCTCCAAATCCTTTGAACTTAACTTGGTCCAGTGTAAGTTCTGTATTACATTCAGCATTGCATCTTTTCAAGTCTATATTCGCATTATGCTGATGGTTCCACCAAATGTTGATAGCCAAGTTACTACCATATGAACGAACCTGATGAATCCTGCAAAGAAAAGACAGGAACAATAAATGAATAGAGTAACAAAAGACTGACAAACTTGTCACTTTTTAAGTAGACACATAAAGAGTCTGTTTCACATCATAAGACACAGTCCAGTAAATTTTCCAGATGTCAGAGTAAGGTCTGACTAGTCTGTCTGATTCAATTTTAATTCGGTAATATTGTCTTGCACTTTCCAATTATATGTACATTGATACACAAGATTTCATAGATACTGAACAATCAATACAGTACCAGTTTTACAGGGGCCCCGAGTGTGCGAGTGGTCTAAAGCGCTTTCTGTTACAGATCACAGCCATCTCATCTGTCTGTGTGGGTTCAAGTCTAAGATTCAGCTAATGTAGTTATGTGAGAAAGCTTGCCAGTAGCTTCTCGTGGGTCAGTGGTTCTTTCCGGGGGTTTTCCCGGGTTCTTCCTCCACCAATAATACCAGCCGCCCATGTATAGCCTATCGTGTGCTGAAAAATGGTGTTAAACCCTACAACAACAACAATCAGTATTACTTGCACTCTAGACTTATCAATGTATGGAAAATGCTTACATAGATCTCAGAGGTAAACAACTATGGGCTGCCATTATACAAATGTCAACTATACCATTCCCCCATCACCAATGAAACAGTTACAATGAATTTCTTCCTAAAGACTATTCTAGAAAAAGCGAAGTGGGGATGAGGACACCAGGATCATAAATCTTTTATAAAGATACAAGCACAACAAAAATTTTACCTACCTCAAAACCTAACTTTTGTATTACACTTACAACCTAATTAACATACATTAAAATAAGAAAAATCAAAGCTATCAGTTTATAAATTAAAATAATGGGCAACTACTGGAAGAACAGCAAAAATGGATATTCAAAAAGTGAAAAAGTTTCTCTTAGCAATGCAAGTTCAATTTTTGTTCACTCACACAACTGTGAAATGAAATGGGTTTTCATGTTGCATAAGAAAGAAAATAATTAATTTGTCCTGTCATACTTTATTACCCAATACAATGATTCAGGAAACTGCACTCATTAATTTGTCCTGTCATACTTTAATACCCAATACAATCATTCAGGAAAATGCAATCATTAAATATTTACTGCTGAAATGTATTTTATACATTCACAGTATGGGTTTTACAGTCAATTTACATGTATAGGACTGAAGGCAAGTTCTGATGTAAGAATTTTGGGACACTGACCTGGTGGGATCAAAAACAGATCACAGAGGCATAACACATGGGCAACAGTATGCCTGCAAGCCTGAATGAACAATACAGACAGCTGTACCAGCAATAGTATGCCTGCATGTCTGAACAAATACAGACAGCCATTCCAGCAACAGTATGCCTGCAAGCCTGAAAGAACAATACAAATACAGACAGCGGTACCAGCAATAGTATGCCTGCATGTCTGAACAAATACAGACAGCCATTCCAGCAACAGTATGCCTGCAAGCCTGAATGAACAATACAGACAGCCATACCAGCAACAGTATGCCTGCAAGCCTCAATGAAGAGTACAGACAGCCATTCAGGTTGTGATTATGGTAAAAAATGGTCTTAGCCCTTGAGCAAGATATTCAGCCTTGATTGCTGGAATTGACAATTAACCAGAGTTCTGGGTTGAGACACTATTCCGTGCGAAGGACTTGACCTCTCCTGGAAAGATTGTCAGTCAAGAAATTGAGTCAGCTGGGAATGTGTCAGATATGCAGATTGTTGCATGTAGAACTGCCAAATCAGGACACACAGTTCGGGTGATTTGGTGCCCCTTATTGAGGAGATAGATCACCACTATTTGTTACTGGACATATTGAGGACTGTTTTTCTCGATGGTTGATCTTGCAAGAAGTGAAAGACCTTATTGAAAGCCTTCATTTCAAGGATTTTGATGTTTAGAGGCCGTTCACCTGGTTCCTAAGTGGCGCTGATAGAAGTGAAGTCTGGCAACAGGTGGGCACCCAAACCATATGCACTGGCATTGGTGCATACCATTATATCCGCTTGGGGCTTCTCCACTGAGATTGCCCTGGTCAGCCAACCTGGATTGCACACTGAGGCAGGAATGATCACACTTCATGGTTTGATCAAGGGGACATGAAAAGAAGGCACCTCTGAGTCAGCAATAACATCTGTAAGGGGCACATAAAAAGGCAGCCGAATGGGAACAGGTTCACCATAGCAATGACTAAACATAGAAGGTGCACAAACTTTTTGGGTGACATCAATGTCTGGTTGGAAACGGACACAATGAGTTTGACGATTCTAGTGATGCAAAAATGAGGAAGCCATACCAAATTCTGGTTGGTAGGTTAAGAACTCCATACGCAGATGGATAAAACTTTGGGATGGATGTAGATCTGACTTCTCCCATTTCACTAGAATGCCTAGATAAGCAGGAAGAGAATGAAGCTCATACCTGCCTTGGAGTAGGTCAGAACTACCATGTGTTTCTGGAGATGTTGTCCAGGTATGCTGTTGTCATTAGAGATGACACTGACTGGAACAGAGTGTTGACACAATCAATAATCTGAGTGAAAGCCCACGGGATAATGTCGAGGCCAATGGGAGAATGGTGAATTGGTACACAGTGAGTGAAACGGAGAAATTTGCAAGAGATGAGGTGGATTGGGATATGAAAGCATACATCTGTCAGATCAAGACTGATGGCATACTCGTCCTGTCTGACATATTGGTGGATTGACCTCACCATCTCCATCCTGAATTAGGTGAGGCTACTACAGTCAATGGTGGGTCTCCACTTGCTGTTTGCTTTCCAAAAAAAGAAACAGTCTTTCTGCACAAGCTCCACTGCAATTTTTTATGTTTTGAGTTTTTTTTGCAGCTGTATCTCCTGTTGTAGAAAGGCATCCTTCTCCCAATCTGACTGTATTTGTGAAGAGGTAAAAGGAGGCATGGGAGGGAACTGCTTATAAATGAAACCCGAAGCCCCTCCAATTGACCTGCATCATGCTACCCCCATATTTTGAGGGAATAAGGAGATCCGGTGAGCTCCAGTATCAGTCTCCTACTGCCTCTGTATGATTTCTTCCTTGGGATCAATTTTGGTGTACATGTGATAGAAAAGTCCATGTTCTGAGGGTGCTTAACATCCCCTCACATTGATGGGGACTGAGTGGTTCCAGACCCATGTGGGTCGAGCATTGAGTTGGAGGGGCAGATCCTCAGCTTCCTGCCTCTGAACATCCCCTATTCTTCCTCTAAATCAACAGTGATTTGAACAGGGTTATCTGGAGAGGTAGGGTATGATAAGGTTGGAGAGACACATGTGACATGTCGTTTCAAGAGCAGATTGGTTGAACCCGTCAAAGTATTGGCCATGGTATGGTGAGCAGCCCAGGTTGTTCACACTAGCAATCTTGGCCATTGCCCCACTAAGGGTTGCTATCGTTGGGTGTCTCCAACGACATCCCAAACCAGCTGTGATGGTCATGGAATGGATTTGCCTGCCCAATAAAATAGACGAGCTTGCATATGAACAGCTACTACATTCCTGTCAAGTGCTGAGAGGTCAGTTCTGAAGATGTCCTTACTACTCATTCTAATATTTCAAAATATCTATTCATGTGACCCAACTCATCCAATAGGAAATAACTAAATTCTTCTCTGAACCTACCTGACCGACCTGTCCAATAGGAAACAACCCAAACAGGTCTTATTATTAATATTATTATTAATGGCTGCAAACACCTATGTGAACAAGTAGATCCTATGCAATCTACACACTTAATATCTTAAAACAGAATTTCGTACCTGTATACAAAAATTAACTAAAATCTTGAATTTTGATGATCCTTACAATTTATAATCATAAATAAAATCTACACATAATATAGACACACTCATATACCAACAGTTACCAAAAAAATATAGTTTCTGCAAAACCCCACATATCTCATATCTCAATCATACTTATGCTAGTATTAAATCTCTTTATCTATATATATGGTATAGCTTGACAGAGACCACCAGCAAATTGGACAACCAAGACCTAATTCAACAAACCTTTAATTTTAATTTATGTCATTCAAAAGAAAACAGTGCTCACTTGGTACAATAAATTGCATAAACAACAATCAACTTGCATGACCTTTCCTCCATTGGTTTTGGGAAGTTGCATGCATTGCAATTGTTGTTGCAAGAAACATGCAATTCAGTGGCCTGACTGCAAATCAAATATTGTTCTAAAGAAAGCATGTACCCAGCAATATTATGCAAATAACAATGCATGTACTATTATTATGCACTATTATTTGCTGTTTCATCTATTAAATAATATTGTTATGATGCTCCTGATATAAATGAGGCAACATAAATATTAAATTTGCAATTACAACAGTAATTGTTGTAGCTGCATAAAATAATGTTCAACCCAAGATGGGTTGCTTAACAGAACAAAAATCACTAGTTAATGTTGACCATATATGATATTTTATAGGGCATAACCGACTTTTGATCCGGAAATCAGATTCCACCGGATAGTATGAACTTCCGATTAATCGGAGTCGGACAAGGCAGGAACAACCGATTCGGATAATAAAAATAATAAAGTTGAATTTCTATAGCACCGTGTCTAACACTGCGTGTCATTCGATAGTGCGTTAATAAAGTTAAATAAGAAGTCAGAAAAGTCCAATATGGTCAACACAGCCACGCTGTGAGACAATCTATTTGAACCGACGGGTGAAAAACGGAAATGAAGCCGGATATGGTAAAGTACTAAGTAACATGCTGGACACGGCAAAACCAGATACCCGGAAACGGAAGATGAAACTTTTTAGAAAGAAAATACGGATTTAGCATTTCCGATTAATCGAATCGTATCCGGAATCGGAAAAATTTCATGCCCAAAATCCGGAATCGGAAATCGGTAGAAAAATGCTAATCGGTTATGCCCTAATATTTTATGACAACAATTTCAACAATTACTACTTCTTTTTATCACAACAGCACATAAAGGTTATGTTGTACTACTGACTACATAAAGGTTATGTTGTACTACTGACTACAAAAAGGTTATGTTGTTCTACTGACTAAATAAAGGTTATGTTGTACTACTGACTACATAAAGATCATGTTGTACTACTGCCTACATAAAGGTTATGTTGTACTACTGACTAATAAAGGTCATGTTGTACTACTGACTACATAAAGATCATGTTGTACTACTTACTGACTACATAAAGGTTATGTTGTACTACTGACTACATAAAGGTTATGTTGTACTACTGACTACATAAAGGTTATATTGTTCTACTGACTACATAAAGGTTATGTTGTACTACTGACTACATAAAGGTTAAGTTGTACTACTGACTAATACAGGTCATGTTGTACTACTTACTACATAAAGGTCATATTGTACTACTTACTGACTACATAAAGGTTATGTTGTACTACTGACTACATAAGGGTTATGTTGTACTACTGACATTACCAACGATACGGAATGTACAGGCAGTCCCCAGCACTGACATTAACATGGTAAAACTCAACATCTGCCAAGTCTGGGTACTTCAGGTAGTCAACACTGAAATATCAGAAACAGACATTTACCTCTAATACAACAGAAATAAACAAACATTAATGTCATATTGAAGGAATCAGGATTTTTTCTTCTTAATTTTTGTTATTTTTTTCATAGATACACCGCTCCCTCGATAACTCGCGCACAACGGGGTCCAAAAACATCGACCGCACTAGAAGCGAGGGCGCGAGTTACCGAGGGACCTATAAAAAAACTAATAAAGAGATGGGAGATCGACAGAGAGAGGCGAAAGGGGGAGGGGTGCATTGTTAAATACTCGTTTTATAATCGTGCTGAAAATAAATGTGAATAAATATTTTTTTATAAAGGTGTTGTTCCTTTTTACTTTATAAACTACCTTTAATTTCTGGATAAAATATCTTGAAAAGATCGGATAAACAAACATTATTCCACGAGGTATCAGTACTCTTAACATGTGTATCGCTAAACACATTGTGTGTTATGTCACTGCTTTTTGTGTTGATTTGGATACATTCTAGTTTTATTGTTTGTTGAAAATGAATCGAGATTTATTTTATCAAAAAAGATAACATTCATATCAAAAAACGACGTCGAAACTTGTGTTGCTCTAAAAAATAAAATTCTGCGATCACTAGATAGATAAATAGATAGATAGATTGATTAGATAGATAGAGTAAAATGTAAAACAAAAAATTTACAAAGATAAACCATTACCAACCATGAATTTAATGGGTCTAAACGTAAGACATGTAAAAATAAATATTTAAATCGTCCGATAGCATAGACCAGCCTCATCACAATTATAAACTTGGCCATCTGTATATCCATCACGGGTCAGTATCTCTTGGAGTTGGTTGGGATAACTAGATGCGGCTGCCTGATTTGCTGAGCATATCTCTCCCGACAACGAATTTTGTTTTATTCCATGTCAGCGCTGGAATCTCCAAAGCTATCCATGGCTTGCCATGAAATCTGAACCAGTATCCTTAGTTTTTGCCATTTTCTCTGCCTGGGCCTTGAGAATTGTTCCTGAAATCAGAATACCTTGTTCACGTTGCTGGGTGAACCAGGTGTACACAGCATCATCTAATTCTGTGTCGTTTGCAGTGCGTGCCCGTTTCCGTTTAAATCCATCATCAGAATCAACTTCAAGCAAATAATCCTGAAATTTCTGCTCATCCTTGAGCCAACCTCTGAGTATCGACTCGGCAAGTTTAAGTTCATTACAAACTTTTGATCTTGATTCACCATTACGAACCCTCTCTATGACAGTAAGCTTTTCATTCACCGAGTACGCATTTAGCTCTCCACGATTACATTTACAAATGATTAGGATAAATTACTAATTAATATATACTTTAATGACAATAAGTACATACTATTTGAAACCATCTTCGATTGGTCCAACTAATTTGATTGATGTTGAGACACGATATTGACCACAAGAGTTTATGCATGTAGGATTTGCATTCCTTTGAACTTTTGTATTGTACGTCTTTTACCTGATTTGATACAAAAGACCGCCTTATAAAACAAAGCAGGTCTATTTTAATTGAGTTTTACAATGCAACAAACACTTCTCCAAGTCTTCGATCAAAATGAAGCCGGCACTTAATTAGGTTCTCACAGATGTGCTCGCGGCATCGATGTGACGGTCAATTGACTCTTTTCATGTCTGAATAGAAGAGAACATGCAACGATTATACTGCTTACACTGCAACACAATGAAAAGATTAAAACACCAATTTCCCCTGACAAGACATATTTAATTAGTGTTCATTTCATTCAGTGTTGCCACCTGTTAGCATTTACTATAATTCATTGATCACTATTTCGCCGTATACATATACAGTATTATTATTTACAGTGAGCTGAGAAAATATTTTTTCCGATAAAATCTAACAAGATATATAATTCCTTATTAAAACCTGAAAATTCCACGATGTTGATTTTAACTTTTCAGGCACTAACCGTCATTTTCAACGATAAAACGGGCGATATATCAAGGTTTCATTCACCAGTTCTGATCACGATTTTCTTCATTGTTAAAAAATATTTTCTTTAAAAAAAAAAAACATGATCCACGCCGGAAACCACGTTATAAGCGGGTTCGTGTGTTATCAGGGCGCGAGTTATCGAGGGAGCGGTGTATTGGTAGGTTATTGTAAACAATTTCTTTTTTGTTATTGTCATTAAATCTTTCAACTCTAGACCAGACCTTTTCCAACTGCCTGCCTAATCATAGCAAGTAAAAAAGCTATGGCCAGCATTTTTAGTGAATGCTCTGAAAAAAACTTTAATCCAAATTTAACAGATGATGCCAATACCCTCAGAAATACTGCTATTCCACTAAAGTGAACTTTGATAAGGATTATTTGTAAACCTCAAGCACTATTTCAGTAAAAGTTTCTACCCAGATTCGGTGTCTATTACCATCTCATGTTCAGGTCCCATGAATGTTTCGAGTAAATATGAGTACTTTGAATAGCACATAATATGCCTGTTCTGTGTCTAATAATCCTCTATGTAGGCAAATGTTGGCTATGGATGACACTAAAGATTACTCACAAATGGTCTCAATGACCTTTATCTCTGTCTTGTCAAGATAACCTTAAAGTTCAGAAACCAAAATAGTGACCTCTGATTTCTGGACATTTCATTATTGACCTAAGTGCAAGCCATCTACAAAGCTTGGTCAAGGGACATAAGCTGTTGTGCAAACCATATTTATTTAAGTCGCAATGATCTCAATTTTGACTCTTTGACCATAAAATCAACATGCTTTTCCATGTCTCAAGCGCAAGTGTTCCACAAACTTTGGTCAAGGTATGTGGATGAGCACTGAGGTTATGACCAAAAACTATGTTTCTTCTTCCAGTCAGTGACCTTGACAGTTTTCCCCAAATCAACAGGTTTCAGTCTTAACCAACATGTAAGCGGTACACAAACTCTGGTGAAGATAACTGGTCAATTTGTCAGTCGAAATCATTTTTTCTTCTTTTAGTCAGTGACTTTGACCATCAACCCTCAAACTGAAAAGCTTATTCCTTACCCCAAATGTAAGCCAGCCATAAAGTCTGGTCCAGGTTTGTGATGCAGAATTCATGTCACTGTGCAGCAACAATTCTGATTCTTTTCAGTTGCTGGGACTATGACAATTGACCTGTTGACCTCAAATCAAAAGACTTCTTCTTTTCCCCCAAGTGAAAGTCATCCATATTGTCTGTTAAATGTTGATGGTGGAGAACTAAAGTTATTGTGTTGAAACCACTTTTCTTTCAGTCGCAGTGACCTTGATCTTTGATCCCCCCAAAAAAGCTATGGCCTGCATTTTTAGTTCATGCACATAGAAAAACTTGAATCCAAATACAACAGATGATGCCAATACCCTCATTAATACTGCTATTCCACTAAAGTGGACTTTTGATAAAAATTCAATAGGGTTCTTTTTCACTCTACATGCAAATCATTCATACTGCAGATTCTGAAGAACTCAAGTCATTGTGTGGAACAAAAGATGTCTTCATTCTCAGTATCTTGACCTTGACTCTGAAATCAATAGGATTCTATTTTACCCTAAGTGCAACATTAAAAATCTGGTATGGATCTGTGATGTGGAACAAATGTTATTGCTCTGTAGTCACTTTTATTCTGAGTCAGTGTCCTTGAGTTCTGACATTTTGACTTATAAATTGACAGGTTTCTACCTTACCCCAAATGCAGGCTATCCACATAATTTGGTGGAGGTATGTGCTGTAAAAACTGAAGTTAACACATCTTTGGATTTTCATCTAACATTACTGGTTTAATTTTGAGTAAATGAGAACATGTAATGAACTTTTTGAGTGCAACAAATGGTCTCAAAAAATGAAAGATGAAAATTAAAAAGCAAGCTAATGTAAAAAAAAACCTAAGAATCACCTGTCAACATCTACAGCTGAATATGCCCCTTCGAGTCCATCGATATCAACCTACAAATAAAAACCAGTTCAGTGAAAGTAAATATGATCATATTATTGAGTTAACCTTTCTTATAAACTATTGTCCAAACAAGAACAGGAAAACTAAAATAGGTCTCTTTAAAATCCATATATATTTTGTATAATATTATTAATATAATGTAATGCTGCTTTTTCCCTAGTATTTATAATCACATATATACAAAAGGTTCATATAAATATTTATTAACATTTATAGAAAATTCTCAGCTTCTCATCATGGTATTTGCAGTATTCCATTGGTACATGAAACACCTATATAAGGTGTAGAAAGAATCATGTATCACAAAGGGTAGGGAGGGGTATATAACCAGTGTTCTTGACAACAGGAGCTCAAATTATGGACATTGGCACCTGACAAGTTTAATTAAGTTTTTATACCTTATTAACAGGCAAAATAATTAATTTAAGATACCTGATAACCTTACCAAAAGTCTAAGTAAATATAGCATGTATTTCAGTATTTATGTGGGTCATACCTTCCCATAACCCTTTCAAAAGACTGTCATAATAGTAGAAATTTATTTAGTTTGATCAACAAATCCCATAACCCTGCACAAAAAAAAACAACTAATAAATACAACACATATTTCAGTATTAATGTGATCATACCTTCCCATAACCCGGCCAAAAGACTGTCAATATAGCATGTTTTTATTTAGATGGATCATAAAATCCCCTAACCTTGCCAAAAGACTGTCACCATAGCATGTATTTCAGTATTTAGGTGGGTTATACCTTCCCATAACCCTGTCAAAAGACTATGTAAATACAGCATGTATTTCAGTTTTTAGGTGGGTCATACCTTCACATAACCCTGCCAGAAAATCTTATAAGAGGTTCACTTCTTTAACACCAAACTTGTCCAACACCAACATGTTGCACTCCTGGCTATTCTTCCAATCTGAGAGTTGGAGGGCTACGAAGATGTGCCAAAGTTTGGTGATGTCCTGGTGGATACTAACCTGAGAACTGTCTAGTAGCCACAATTTGTGTTTATCTGTGGTCGTGGCATAGAAAGACTCCATGCATGAAGTTAAGCACATTTGACCAATTTTAAACCATTAGCCAACCCATCATATGCCACTCCGATAAGTACCTTGAAGGGGTGACTAATCTGCCACCTTGCTATTGCTTCATGTAAGAAGAGTTGCAGTTAGTGCCAGAGGATACACAACCAACTAGCAAGGGTATTACCCAGTGAAAAACGTGTTCTTCCAGTGAAAAACATATGTTCTCACCCAGTGAAAAACATGTGTTCTCACCTAGTGAAAAGCATGTGTTCTCACCCAGTGAAAAACATGGAGTCAAACTGGAGATCTCAAGCTATATACCATTTCTTCAAAATACCTGTTTAACAACCAGATCATGAGATATCTTGAGTAAGAAGTTCGTGAACTTGTCAAAAACTATTTGCTGGCCTCCCACTTTAGATGTGGCAATAGACTGGTTGTGATCCCATCAGAGTGGATCCATTTTTGTCATGACCAGCAGAGAGAAGCTCATCTTTGTCAGGCCATATGTTTCAGATACAGATGGCTGTGTTGATGTGGCCAAACTCCCTTTTCTTTGTGAGACTCCTGAGGTACAGCTTATACCTTTACCATCAATCTTGCTACACTTTTAGCCCTTTGGGACTAACTGCTCACAGGTTGAGTACATCTTGTGGCACAGAACTCAGTAATGGAGACTTTTTTTCTGTTTATCCTTAAAAGTTCCTGCCAGCTTATTATTAGCAGTGCTAAGTAGGGGATGATCTTCTGGAAAGTAATTTGAATCATCGAGTTTGGTGTTCTCTATCATGTCTCAAAAGATATTTTCCATTTCTGTCTCCAGCTGTTTGTATCAGTATTGAGCAGCTAGGTTTTAGCATTGTAATGCACCTTTATGTGGTTGTAATAAGAGTAAGAAATCAGTCAAAGAAAGTTTGTCATATGTAGATCAGATGGTTATGACCAAAGCTGTACCAATTAATCGTCCGTACTCATAATCGGGCCAATTATTAGAATAATCGGTATAATCGGTATCGGCAGAAATAATCGGTGTCGATTAAAACAAATTTAAAAAATAACAAATTTCCAAAATTATAAATACAATCATAATATTCATCTTGACATGGCTTGAATTTTATATCAGAATTAAATAAATCCTACCCGTGTATATCAACAAGCAGTTTATGTCGACAATAAAACAAAATCCCAGTCCCTTGGTCTACTATTACTACCAAATTGTCATGCTTAAGACTACGTCGAGATAAAAGATAAATGTACATGTCAACAGAAGCCCTTGGTCCCAGCTTGAACAAATCCTTTGTTTTCTAATCATTTATGTCGAACCCATACTTTGTTCAACAATTAGTTGATCTTGCTGCCAGGCTTTAATGTCGCGGTCAGATAAAAAAAAAGAAAAAAAAACCACCTTAGGCTTTTGTTTGGGCCTATAAAGCAGGCTTCTCTCGTGGCAACTTAAAGAGGTATAGCTAGGATTTTAAAACTAGGAGTTCAAGAGTACCACCATTAAACGTTGCATTCCCGAACCAGAAGCAAATTGGGCATACCTGAAATGGCTATATTTCCAGACGTGTAGAAACAGCGGTTGCCATTGATGACTGAGTTTAATTTTCAAACTTCTTTGCAGCACTGACATGTAGCCTTTGTTTGTCCATTAGAGTGAGAGTGAATTGTCAGGTCAAGATAAGGTCTTATTCATGTACAAAGTTAGGCATCATACATAGTGTTCCATGTGAAATGTTAGCTCTAACAACTTCTAGCACTCTGTTGAATTTCATTACAATCTTCGTCAATTTGCCGTTTAATCCTTATGATCAAAATTTGCAAACAGCATTTTGTCTAACTCTCAACATGTCTTGATTTTGATGTCACAAGCACTACTTAGATTGCTACACTTGGAAATGAAAACAATAATGAAAGCTGAAAGTTATTCATTTGATGTACTCTTCTTATACACAAGTACATCAATGGGTCATTCTACCTCTGAATCTGAAATCAGTCATTGTAAACATCAGCACATTTTCTCACCACTCTGCAGCTAGTCAAGTCTTTGATCTTGCCACCTATCTTGTGGGTCATGTTCTTCGGATGTACTCTTATAATGACAACATGCACATCTGTGGGTCTTTCAGCCACTGAATTTTCTGATTGTAAACTGCTAAAATGATCAATTGATCAACACATTTTCCCACTCAACAGGTTGTCGAAGCAGGACTATCAAGCCCTTATATTTGGCGACCAGCAAATTGATGCCTACTGAGGACAAGGCAAAACACCCAAATTTGCGCCCCCTCCCCCCCGCCCCTGCCACTCTATTGTTGATACTTTGGGCCGATTTGGGCACCCATTTGGCACCCCCTTGCCACTGGCACCCAGGGCAAATGCCCCACCCCCCACCCCCTTGCTACGCCACTGCTCCTGTATACGTTATTGTCTGAATCCCAGATATAAAAAATGCGTCCAAATATGCGTGATTACGCTTTTCCAAAACCTTTGAAAGTGATCGGTTATTAAAACAAGTTTATTTTGCTGTGAAACTTTCGTTTTTAACTTTATTTACATTATGATGGCTACCAACAGCAGTGTAAAACGCAAATTAAATTTACTGTCTCTGGAAACAAAATATCTGGCTGTTAAGGAAGTTGAGGGCTGAACATCTCGCAAAAAGGTCTGTGAAATTTTTTCGCTTAAAAATAACACCCGTTCAGGAAGGATGAAAGCTGCCAAGTCTATAAAGAAAGACTATGTTGAAGGCAACTGTGCTTCCCAAAGGAAGAACCAAAAGACTGCTAAATTTGAAGACGTTGAGGAAGCCAGAAAATGATTCAATGAAGCATTTGCGAAAAAACTTAGCGTGGAGAGCTTCGCTGCAACAAGTGGTTGGTTCTGTCGCTTTAATGTTCGTCATAGCATCAGATACAAAAGTATTTGTGGAGAATACATGTACTGTTGACAGCTTTTCATTTCCCTGTGAATAGCACCATCACCTTGGTAGCCTCAATAAGAGGGAAGAGACTGACCATATTCAAGGCCAATTTAAATACATGTACATGAAGCATGTAAATAGCAACTATCCAACCATGTGCTAATGCTGACATTGAATATCGTACTGTTTTTCATATCAGGATGTGATCGATGCAATATTTTATTGTGGATTTTATTACGCAAAGGTAACCAGAATATAATTTGTTAATATACATGTAAGTGTATTCACTCTGATTCTGTCTTCATGTACTCAAAATTTCCATATTTTCTCAGTGTGGAAATGCTACTCACTGACGAGGTCACCCTTTGCAGACGAATATTAACTTTTCTCTTTTAAATCAATGATAGTACTTTATAACAGTTTAATAATTGTCGGGTCACCGAAATTTACTTTTTTAAAATGGAAAAAATTATTGTTTCATGTCCAAGATTTACGTCAGTTACAGTAGTCAACAAAAAGACCTAAAAACGGTAAAGTTGAGCCATTGGTCTGCAGAAAAGCCGCCCCCCCCCCCTTCCAGGCCTTTTATTTTTTCCTAAATTATTCAGCATTTATGAGAGTATATACTGTGATAATGAACTAATCGGTCTCATAATCGGTATCGGCAATTTTAATAATCGGCTATATGTGGTATCGACATAATCGGCAAAAATTGACATTGGTACAGCTTTAGTTATGACCGAGTCTCACTTTGGTAGAATGCACCACCATGAGATCATTCTTAAATATTTTGTGAAAGAATGGGTCAGCAATCAAGCATCGCAATGTGTCCTCATGGTGTTTATGTTTCATGAGCTTGCAAAGGACAGAACTGTTTAGCTGTAAAAGCAGTCCATGTCAAAGCAATGTATGGCTTTAACCCACAGGCCTGTGTTCTGTGTAAACATCATACTTGAATGGTACAGGTCAGTAGAGCCTTGTGTAAACATCATACTTGTATGGTGCATGTCACAAGAGTATTCCACAATTATAAGACTTTTAAGGTACAATGTCACAAGAACTTTCTCTAAGCATCAAGCCCTCCTCCCACTCCAACAAAGAGAAGAAAATGGTTGTAACAGAATTGTTACCGAGAGGAGGGTGGATTAAATGAACAATACAAACACAATTTGTGAAAGAAAATATAAATTTATGTAATAAATTATAAATGAAAAAAATACAGATGTAACAACACAATAATTCACGCGCTCAACCCACAATTACACTCACAACCATTCACAATACATGAATAAATTAAATAACAATACAAAAGGAATCACAAATGTAAAGGGATCTCTTGGATTATACACAGATCCAAGAATCCTTTACGAAAGTTAAATAAATGCAAGTATGATTCACGAAAAAAAAATAAACACAAACGACAAACTATCTATCGCACGATGGATTGCGATAACTAGCACGATCATATACTTGTATTCAATCAAGTTGCTAGCTTTTATTGATATCTATGTGATCACTTGAAATATTATTGCGATCTGACATAAACATGCAAATACAACAATGTATTAAATTATATCACAATTTCAATACACCTATGTGTCTCCCCTGTATAACCGCACGATTCAGCAACAGTTGAATCGTCTCCCAGTTTCCCCGAGAACCGAGGGTTGACCAATACTATTATCGGACGTTTCCCTACACGGATCCACCACAGTTATACGTTCAGACAGCATACAACATCTACCCGAACCAACGGTTCCTCACTCCCCTAGATGTCGACCCGGACGTTTTACAACTCTAAGACAGCTCCGACACTCGGACTTCTAGCTTTCCGGATATTTACATGTTACACAGATGTTGACGAACAGACAGTT
The DNA here is from genome assembly GCA_029339505.1 of Unio delphinus. Lineage (NCBI taxonomy): Eukaryota > Metazoa > Mollusca > Bivalvia > Unionida > Unionidae > Unio > Unio delphinus. Next base: position 11,625,258 of record JAQISU010000242.1, on the reverse strand, counting down.
CGACACACAGACAGATACTTCAATTCCGTTTGCACAAATTAACGGCACAATCACATTCAGATATTTATACAGAGATGTTCCAGAACAAACAATAGATGTCCCACAACAAATCAAACGATTTCAAAGACGTTTATCAAAAGATGGTATCAGATGTGTTAACAGCTACGGTATCAACGATGTTATTAGCAGCTACGGTATCAACGATGTTATTAGCAGCTACGGTACCAACGATGTTATTAGCAGCTACGGTATCAACGATGTTATTAGCAGCTACGGTACCAGAAACAATGTAACAACTATGTTAGCAGCTACGGTATCAGAGACGGTATCAACGATGTTATTAGATGCGCTATCAGTGATGAACTTCTATGGTATCAACGACGGAATCAGCTGGAATCAGACTGAATCAGACTGAATTAACGACGGAATCAGCTGGAATCAGACTGAATCAGACTGAATTAGACTGAATCAAACGGTGACAGCTATTGTCAGATGTTATCAGATCTACGGAATCAACGATGTTATTAGATCTCCGGAATCAACCCTTTGGCTGGAGATTTGCAAGACGAGGTTATCTATCCTTCGATTAGATATTTTAGATCCCGTAAAAAATTATGATAAATAGTTCGCCTTATATACTCTCAATAGGTGAACATAAATCACATCGAGCTTGCAGTGCACCACGTAAAACGAGTATTTCGGATTTCATGTAAATTACAAATTGGCACATGCAAATCGTTACACGCCACTTAATCACCCCAGGTAATGCGTGTACGACGTAATCAAGAAAATGGTGAGTTTCGTTTGCAATTCAAGTACAACAAAAATCAGTTCAAATTTTCGCCTAATTCTGTGACAATACCTCCCCCCTAAGAATAAAAATGTACACATTTTTAAAACTAACACAGAATAGAAGAAAAATAACTACTGATGATATCTTACAACATTTACACTGGTTATACTACAAACTGGATTTTATTACTGGGCAAATTCGTACAAATTTCCCATCATGCCCTACTCAAGTAGTCTGCGCCTATATTTTCAACTCCCCTTATTGACATTGTCGCTCTGTCTCTTGATGTATAACTTGAGCATGTTTGCATGGAATGTCTTTACATTACCGTCCATGTCAATTTTATAGTCCATGTCACCTTTTACTTCTTTAACTTCGTATGGACCTTTCCACTGGACTAATAACTTATTCGAACTCGTTGGAAGAAGCAATAGCACCTGATCTCCCACAAGAAATTTCCTATTACGCGCTCTGCGGTTGTAATACTTGGCATATCTGCGCCCCGATTTAATCAATTCGTCACGTGCCATCTGGCATGTACTCTCAAGTTTGTTTCTTAAATCTAAAACGTACTGGTAAGTTGTTTTTATTTCCTCGTTCGCGACATCACCAGTCCATAGTTCGCGTAGTATCCGCATCGGGCCTCGAACTGTTCTACCATACAACAGTTCAAAGGGCGAGAACCCTAAACTTTCCTGCGGTACTTCACGGTACGCGAAAAGAACAGCGTTTAAATAACGGTCCCAGTCTTGCGGACGTTCCGCGCACATCTTCCGTAGCATGCTTTTCAGGGTACCATTAAACTTCTCTACCAGTCCATTGCACATCGGATGGTATGGGGTAGTGTTTAGCTGTTTGATGGATAACAGCCTACTTATTTCACCCATGAGGTCAGAGGTGAATTGGGCACCACAATCAGTGAGGATTTCCTCTGGCACCCCTACCCTACTGAAGATATCAACTAATGCTTCAGCTACCCTTTCCGTTTCAATAGTTGGTAACGCTACGGCTTCAGGGTATCTGGTTGCGTAATCAACCAGAGTAAGTATGTACCGATTCTTTCTTTCGGTAACCGGGTGTATTGGTCCTACAATATCTACTGCCACTCTTTTAAACGGTGTATCTATTAATGGCATTTGTCCTAAGGGCACCCTTGTGACCCTTCCCTTACAAACGGTTTTCTGACATACGTCGCACGACCTACAGAACCGTGTGACATCGCCATTAACACCGGGCCAGTAGAATTCAGCGACTACCCTGCTAGTGGTCTTAGCCTTACCTAGGTGTCCTGCCATGCTTGACTCATGTGCCACCCTAAGTACTTGAGATCTGTATCTCTGGGGTACGACCACTTGCCAATACTTCTTACCCTCCCGAGCGCTAAACTCCCTATGAATTAATCCGTTCTTGCGTACGAATCTAGAGCTACCCCCACGCTTGCAATGTTTAATCGCGCCGGACGTGATTTTCTCAACAATTGTTCTGATGGATTCATCACGTTCTTGCTCTTGTTTGAAATCATCACGGGAAATTCCTGAGATCGATTCAGGGACTATTAATTTATGAAACGCGGTTTTCTCTCGCCGTGTTTGCGCTCGCGTTTCGACTGCCTGAGCCAAAGGTATTTTAAAATCGGCCATGGTTGGAAGACGGGAACCTTCAACATTACCGATCGTCAGATCGTAAATAGGATTGTCCATACAAAGGGCATCAACAGTTCCCGTTAAGAAAGGTGTTTTTACTGTGATCCTTGCTACGGGAATGCGACCCATCGTCTGATCAAGTAACATACATGGGGATTCCCACCCGAGCATTTGGTTATCCTGCACGAGACTACGTTTGATCACTACGCCCGTACAACCAGTGTCACGCAATACCACGACTTCTCGACCGTTGACAAACCCTCTCGCGGTTGGTACACGCGCTTCAGGAAATAAACACGTGCCAAGTGAATGAATACAAGGTTCTACATGTACGTTGTTATCGGATATACCTTTACTTTGTATAGCCACTGCTACCTTATGTATAAGTGCCTTTCTTTTAGGACAGTCTTTTTGAACATGACCCAATGCATTACACAAGAAACACCGCACACGCTGAAAAACTTGATTCCCAACTGACCTTTTAACCTCAGCTGATTTTACAGGCTCCCTAGGCATAGGTCTTACAGACTGGTTTCCAGACTTAAAATCTTTTAAAACCACGTTCTGGGTTCCCCCATGAGCTTCGGCAAATAAATCGGCTTGCTTAGCCATATCTTTTACGTTCGTGAAGACTTTCTCCTTCAGAAATTGATCTAATTCTCGCCCAACTGTATTAAATAATTGATCTCTGAGCAAGAAATCAGTCAACCCTTCAAACGTTTTCACCGCTTTGCCGCATTCAATCCACCGCTCAAAATAGTTCGCAATTCTGACGGTGAACTGACCAAAGGTTTCTCCTTTATCGGGCTTGCTATACCTGAACTTTTTTCGAAAACCTTGTTCAGTGAGCTCGTACCTTTTGAGAAGTGCTTCCTTTAGGACGTCGTACTTAAACACATCGTCCCTAGGAAGTCGCGAGTATACATCCAGTGCTTTACCTTTTAATAAAGCACTCAGATGCAGCGCCCAGTCATTTTGACTCCACTTCTGGTTTTCGGCATACCGCTCAAACCGATGAAGATAACTATCTATGTTATCTTTTTCATCGTCAAAGGGAGGTAATTTGGGGCCCCTTAATTTGCTAAAGGCAGAATCGTGTTCTCTTCCAGATGTCGCTAATTCTACCTTACGCTCATGATCCCGTTGTTTTGCTTTTTCATCTAACTCTATTCGCTTTTGCTCCGCTTCCATTTCCCATCCTATCCTATCCTTTTCCGCCTGCTTCTCTAATTCTATCTTTTCCTTCTCTAATCCTATCTTTTCCTTCTCAAATTCTATCTTTTCCCTCTCAAAGGCCCATTTCCTTTCATCGGATTCCCTTTCTAATTCCCGTTTCCTTTCTTCGGATTCCCTTTCTAATTCCCGTTTCCTTTCATCAGATTCCCTTTCTAATTCCCGTTTCCTTTCATCAGATTCCCTTTCTAATTCCCTTGACCTTGCCCTTTCTTCCCTTTCCCGGGCTTGTTCTTCTTGAATAAATTTCCTTAAGCTTTCACCTTCATATCCAAATTCTTTGCCTAAGGCAACCAAGTCCTTAAGGGATGACATGACAATTGTAATATGAATATAGATAGGTAACCAAACCAATGTTTTAAACACGTTAATACTGGACACACGGACCTAGGTAAACTAAACAAAAACAAACTCCAACTAGAGTATTATCTTAACAGAAGGTCACGCTCAAATATAAACATTAAATGTATACCTTCACAAAAATGATTGACAGTTCACTTAATCCAACGATCCCACTTCTGACACCATTGTAACAGAATTGTTACCGAGAGGAGGGTGGATTAAATGAACAATACAAACACAATTTGTGAAAGAAAATATAAATTTATGTAATAAATTATAAATGAAAAAAATACAGATGTAACAACACAATAATTCACGCGCTCAACCCACAATTACACTCACAACCATTCACAATACATGAATAAATTAAATAACAATACAAAAGGAATCACAAATGTAAAGGGATCTCTTGGATTATACACAGATCCAAGAATCCTTTACGAAAGTTAAATAAATGCAAGTATGATTCACGAAAAAAAAATAAACACAAACGACAAACTATCTATCGCACGATGGATTGCGATAACTAGCACGATCATATACTTGTATTCAATCAAGTTGCTAGCTTTTATTGATATCTATGTGATCACTTGAAATATTATTGCGATCTGACATAAACATGCAAATACAACAATGTATTAAATTATATCACAATTTCAATACACCTATGTGTCTCCCCTGTATAACCGCACGATTCAGCAACAGTTGAATCGTCTCCCAGTTTCCCCGAGAACCGAGGGTTGACCAATACTATTATCGGACGTTTCCCTACACGGATCCACCACAGTTATACGTTCAGACAGCATACAACATCTACCCGAACCAACGGTTCCTCACTCCCCTAGATGTCGACCCGGACGTTTTACAACTCTAAGACAGCTCCGACACTCGGACTTCTAGCTTTCCGGATATTTACATGTTACACAGATGTTGACGAACAGACAGTTCGACACACAGACAGATACTTCAATTCCGTTTGCACAAATTAACGGCACAATCACATTCAGATATTTATACAGAGATGTTCCAGAACAAACAATAGATGTCCCACAACAAATCAAACGATTTCAAAGACGTTTATCAAAAGATGGTATCAGATGTGTTAACAGCTACGGTATCAACGATGTTATTAGCAGCTACGGTATCAACGATGTTATTAGCAGCTACGGTATCAACGATGTTATTAGCAGCTACGGTATCAACGATGTTATTAGCAGCTACGGTACCAGAAACAATGTAACAACTATGTTAGCAGCTACGGTATCAGAGACGGTATCAACGATGTTATTAGATGCGCTATCAGTGATGAACTTCTACGGTATCAACGACGGAATCAGCTGGAATCAGACTGAATCAGACTGAATTAACGACGGAATCAGCTGGAATCAGACTGAATCAGACTGAATTAGACTGAATCAAACGGTGACAGCTATTGTCAGATGTTATCAGATCTACGGAATCAACGATGTTATTAGATCTCCGGAATCAACCCTTTGGCTGGAGATTTGCAAGACGAGGTTATCTATCCTTCGATTAGATATTTTAGATCCCGTAAAAAATTATGATAAATAGTTCGCCTTATATACTCTCAATAGGTGAACATAAATCACATCGAGCTTGCAGTGCACCACGTAAAACGAGTATTTCGGATTTCATGTAAATTACAAATTGGCACATGCAAATCGTTACACGCCACTTAATCACCCCAGGTAATGCGTGTACGACGTAATCAAGAAAATGGTGAGTTTCGTTTGCAATTCAAGTACAACAAAAATCAGTTCAAATTTTCGCCTAATTCTGTGACAATGGTATATTAGAACAATGTCAGAAATTGTAAGGAAAAGATTAAACAATCACTTTTGAGAGACTGTCTGATGTGACCAAATTTCTTAATGCAAGGATCAATGTTGTTACTAAAAGTAGTTACCTCTTGAAAGACAATATACTATATTTAGAATATATTTTTCCTCTAGTTTTACTGCATTTATGAATTTTAAAGTTCATAAAATTCTAAAAGAACCTTTTTTCTGTGAGCAAAAGCCATACCTTATCACCATATTTGCTAGGGTCCACAAACACTAGTTCTTTCTCTCCTCTGAACAGACAGTTGATGTTATCCACTGAGTCGAAGTGTACCACAGACTTTGTGCCACCACTACTAAACCACATTACCTGGAAATATTCAAATTTTCAAATTAGAATTTCAATTTAAAATACTCTTATGTTGTCCACTTGCAAAGTTTTCTATATATGGTGTATAAATGAAATTAGTCCCCAAATACTACCAACTATGATATGTATTTATTTATAGTATCATGCAGATGAAATCAATCACCTAATTGTACTGTCAATGACATGTATAGTACCATACAGATGAAATTAGTCACCTAATTGTACTGTCAATGACATGTATTTATATTACCTTACTGATGAAATTAGTGGCACCCTGACAAAACAGCGCACAACAAAAAAGTAACTTTATATACACCTCCAACAGCTTCTTTGATCACCAGTCTGTTTGTACCGATGTATATTGATCAAAGCTTCCATCGTTTGAAAACTTCTCTATATAACTATTTGATCTTGTATACCTGATAGTATAGTTGCAAACATCTTTCTTTTGCTCAAAAATGTTTTCTTTATAATTTAATTAAAACTTCTACCATTTGAAAACTTATAGATATAACCATTTGATCTCTACTCTACTTGTTAGTATAATTTAATCGGCACTCTTTTTGTGTCGAGCTCTTTTTTTAGTTGTGCGCTCTTTTGTTGGGTCACCAAAATTAGTCACCTAATTGTACTGTCAATGACATGTATTTATAGTACCATACAGATGAAATTAGTCACCAAATTGTACTGTCAATGACATGTATTTATAATACCATACAGATGAAATTAATCACCAAATTATACTGTCAATGACATGTATTTATAATACCATACAGACGAAATTAGTCCCTTAATTGTACTGTCAATGCCATGTATTAATAGTACCATACAGATGAAATTAATCACCAAATTGTACTGTCAATGACATGTATTTATAATACGATACAGATGAAATTAATCACCTAATTGTACTGTCAATGACATGTATTTATAATACCATACAGATGAAATTAGTCCCCTAATTGTACTGTCAATGACATGTATTTAAGGTACCATACAGATTAAATTAGTCACCTAATTGTACTGTCAATGACATGTATTTATAATACCATACAGATGAAATTAATCACCTAATTGTACTGTAAATGACATGTATTAATAGTGCCATACAGATGAAATTAATCACCTAATTGTACTGTAAATGACATGTACAGTACCATGCAGATCAAATTAATCACCTAATTGTACTGTCAATGACATGTATAGTACCATACAGATGAAATTAGTCACCTAATTGTATTGTCAATGATATGTATTAATAGTACCATACAGATGAAATTAGTCACCTAATTGTATTGTCAATGACATGTATTTATAATACCATACAGATGAAATTAATCACCTAAGTGTGCTGTCAATGACATTTATAGTACCATACAGATGAAATTAATCACCTAATTGTACTGTCAATGACATGTGTTTAAGGTACTATACGATGAAATTAATCACCTAATTGTACTGTCAATGACATGTGTTTAAGGTACTATACGATGAAATTAGTCACCTAATTGTACTGTCAATGACATGTATTAATAGCACCATACAGATGAGATTAGTCACCTAATTGTACTGTCAATGATTGCTTGTAAGCCATTGAAAATTTAACTTTAATTTTTTTTGTATATTTATATAGCTAGAGTTTCTTGTGTTACTACTAGCTAAACAAATTCACATTACTTTGAAAGTGAGAAATAGTATCCCATCACTAACTGCTCATAAATAATCATAGATGGAGAAGCACTTAATTTGGATTATAATTCAAACAAGAAGTTTTCATCCAATCTATACAGAGTTTATAGCACTACCACAAACCTTGGTAAAATGAGACACAATATCAAAACATTACAAGTGAATTTGTATATTTGCATTTTTCATAACATCTATTATTGTCCATTTGATTTTGGTTAGTAACATGCATTACTGTTTTTCCACACTGGCTAACCTGGTTATTTGAGAAAGAACTTGTTAGCATATTGAAACAAACCTGACTACCTATTAATTTATATTCTTATAAAGATCATTTGCATATAACAATATGGATGGAGATGGTACAAAATCTCCTTTGATTGTTTACTTTACCTTCATGATGGAGAGTTTGTATCTGTTTCTAATGCAAATAAGAGTAACTAGAGTAACAATTTTTGATATAGGACTCTTGTACAAAAGAAATGTAATTTTATTTAAAAAAATGAACAGTATATAAAAATATTTGCTTAAATATTTAGTAATTCTGAAAAGAGTTTTTTTATGATGATCAATGGAATTTCGTGCACTTGACAAGAAGCTGATGTTCATTCTTTTTCAAAACAGAATTAAACTTGGTTGAAATTTTTTTAGGTAACTGTGCTCTGATAGATATACATCCTTCCTGGTTACATCTTTACATTTGTAAACAAGTGATAGATTGTTCAATACAGTGTTGGAGCTTACTGTGTGTTTTGCTCATCTGGTTTTCCACTAGAAGGCACTCTGATTACCGTAATATCTTTTTGTGTCATCTGTATGACCAATGAATCTAACTCTTTTTGAGGCAAAATGACACACTTTGATGCTACAAAATGAAAGACTTTTGTTGCTACAAAACAACATACACTGTCACATCCAGCCCATGTGACACACTCTTGACATCCAGTTCCAAACTGTGTCGCTACTAAATGACAAAGGTGGTGACTACCAACTATTATGTACTTTTGAGAGGCTGATATATGTAAGGTGAAGTTGTTTGCATTTAAAATATACACAATCGAGAGACTGTTGGTGTATCTCTATGCTACTTTGATGTACAGTGGCTAGCATTACATTGGATATTGTACTTGTTGAAAATTCATATAACACAATAGACCCAAATGGTTACTCCATATGCTTTAAAACTAAATCTGAATTAGTCAAAAGTACATTAACTTCATATTTAAGATATATTTACTTATAACAACTATATTTAAATATTATTGTAAGTTTATTTTTACATTAATGTTTATAAAAAGTTTTGAGTATTCTTTTATATTCAAGTCTGAATTTAAAAAACAATAACTAGAATCAGTTAAACTAATACTATTAAAACAACAGTGTGACCCTACTATAACACGCTCCGTTATAACATGAATTCGGATATAACACAGTCGTGGCATGGTTCCCGAAATTTCAGGTACCTTATTACAGGTATTTTTCTCAAACACCAATAAATTCTTATAGGTATGAAAACCAAGTACGTAGTAGTTGTTGTTGTTGTTGTAGAGTTTAGACCACTCGGCCATTCAGGGCCCCACTAAGTACGTAAATTCGAATATAATACAATTGTGGCTTAAATATTATATATACATGTATAAATTTCATACTCTTCTTAAAAGTGCAAAAAATAGAAAATTTATTTTCATTTTCGGGATGAAATCACAAATGAATTTGAATATAAAACAGTCATGATGTGGGTCCTACAATTTTAAATTTAACCAATTTCTTATAGTTTTGTGCCAAAATAATGATCGGAAATACAAACTAGTGGCTGGGCCTTTTGAGAACTTTGATCTTTGTTTATTGTTGAAAAATGACAGCTCATAAATGTTAATATTATTATTACTGATCCTTGAGCAATGAAGCCATCATGTCTACTTTGTGTTTGTCTTCAATACATTACATATACAATCGTTACTCTAATAATATCCAACATTTATTCTTTAAATTGCATAAACTACTAAGCAACAACCAATGTGGCGGTTGATAAAAGATTCTTGCCAGAATTTATTATTCAATTAGTTTAAGTACATTGCTCATCATCAAAATCAACTGCTGAGCTAAACATGTTCAAATTAAGGGGCAACAATTTATAAAACATCAAAGAAACAAAAGCCGCCAACATGTGCATGTTGCTTGACGGTGTTGTTTTATGCAGTCTGTTGACTAGAGAATAATGCTGTCCATTTCCTACAAATATACCTCCATTGCTTAATGACAATTATTCTTGCTGTAGTAATTCAAAACAATAGGTGTAAAAGTGTAAATTAGTAGACATTTTTAATGGAAAATGGGCAACAGAAACGTAAAGCTTTTACTGTTAAAGAAAAGATTTAAGCATTGTACAGGATTAAGTCCGGTGCTAAACAATCACAACTAGCTAAAGATTTAGGTGTGAATGAATCAATAGTTTGAGGATGGAAGAAGAAGCAAAATTGAGAGAAATGGTTATAGATATTCATGAAAGCTGTCAAAAGATTAGAGTGTGCTTTGAGATGGATGGCGTCACAAGATATTGACTATGTTCTAAATCTTCAGCTGAGAAATATAATTGACTTTGCCAAGAGAAAATATGACAGTAGCAGAAAGCAGTTTTCAAACAATAATAATGTATTCCAATTCATGGATGAGAAATTTAGTGGTATGAAATTTATAGATACCATTAATTAACCTTTGGACATACTGTTTTGTCATTCGTTACATCCACCTATTATGTAAATTTTGTTATTTTTTTAACTGAATTCAGTCACATAATGATCTGTAACAAAATAATTGAATATTTCTAATCTGTGTGTGGATATTTTCGATGGAAATACTTGCATTGTGGATTCAATGTATGTTATGAGATTTACAGGTGAGTACACAGTGTTGATATTCTATTCTAACCAATGCATGGTTCTATGAATAAAGTAATATATTATTAATGCAATTTCTGTTATCACTGCAAATGTTTTTCTCATTTAATATAAATTGATTTAAAATGGTAATTGTGCCAATGGAGCAAGCATCTTTGCACCCACTTTTATTACACACACCACCACCCCACACACACACAAAAATGTATCGGTGCCCAACTACCATGTTATAGCGGGGTCACTTATACAGTTAAACTAATATTATTAAAACTATGTGATAATGGGAAAGGGGGAGAATTTTATGAACATATGATAAAGAAACTATAAGATATACCTCAACAGGTGAAAACCAGTGTTCGCAATTCAGTAATGATTTTTCAAAACATATTTAAATTAATAAATATACAAAGGCATGAAATATCTAATTTCAACAACTTTATACATTTAGATTCCAAACAATTATTTAAACAAAAATGTGAATCACTTGAACACACACTTAACAAACACAATGTATATCAGTTATATATAAACTGTAGCTTTCATATGGTTATGCTTCCAGTTTAAATTAGTGCAAATTCCATCTGGAAATCTGATGTTACAACTCTCCACTGTTGTATTTATCATATGAACTATTAATAGGAGTTTCCTCTTACCCCCCCCCCCATTTGATAATTGGACATTTATGTTACACCCCCATGTAAATATCTGAATATAAGGCACGTGGATGTTGTCAATAGTTTGGGGCTTATCAGACTTACAAAAATTAGTGCATATGAAATCTGTCTCCAAATTAATTCTCAGTGTAAGAAATAAAAAGGTAAACAAAAATTATTCACAACTGCTGAGGATTAAAGTAACTTGTATAGGGTAAGAATCATTTTGTATTGATTCTTCACCTCTTGTACTGACAGGTACCAAATTGTACTGCTACATTGAATAATCATTTCACCCAAAAGCTTAACTAAAATGAGTTACACATTTATAGGTAATATGAATGATGTAGCATGAAAAGGATGGACAAATATTTGTTGTTTTTGTATGAAAATATTACCGTTTCTACAAGATTGTTTTCCATCAAGTCATCACATTGAACAGGGCATGGGAACAAGACATCTTTCCTTAAAATAAATAGAGTACTCAGTTAAGATACTATGTACTGGAAATATGATCAATTTAGAGAAAAATAAATGATGTTATGATGCTAAGTTTGCCCTACTAAAAATCTCCATGCTATTTATATGAATGACTTACAAGTAAAGTACATGTATATGGAAATATGATTAATTTAGATAAAAATAAATGATGTTATGATGCTAAGTTTGCCCTACAATAAATGTCAGTGCTGACTTAAAAGTAAAGTACATCAAAACTTAAGTCATTATTAATCTCATTTCAGGAAATTATCTTTTCTTTCCCAAGCACTTTCAGTTTTAGTGAATTCTAATAAAATGAATCAATTGAAAATCTGGTTGTCTTATCAACAACTTCTTCATTTTATTAAATTTTAATTCCATAATCACTGTTCATCAAAATTCTGTATGCGAGTTTCCATGGTGATATGGGTAATTTACCCAGAGATAATATGGCTCTTACAAAAGTAGAAGAAAAAAATACATAATTAGTATACAGTAAAAGTGTCTACTCCATCTGGATGTTGTAGTGATTTGACAATGTATGGAAAATGTATTAAAGAGTAAAAAGTCATATATTTTCCTGAGCTTTAACATTCTGTAATCCAGCAGAGGAATTCAAAAAGTGCTGTAAAAACCGACCACAATGTTGAATGGTTTAGCAACTAATTTGTAAAATAAAGTAAACTTTATGATGGCTTATCCAAAGCATGAACAAAAAACTGCAATTGTTTTAATACTGTGACAATGACATCATCATCATCATCAGTCTCTTGGCCTAGTGTGGTCGTTGAGGCACTGTGCTGCTGAACATCTGACCAGTTCCCTCCATTTGACTCGATCACGCGCCAATGCCTGTGCCTCTGCAAAACTTTTCCTGGTCCATTCTGTGATTTTGTCACTCCACTTTTTTCTCTGTCTACCTCTCCTTCTACCACCTAGGACACTACCCTGCAGTACTGTTGTGGATAGACTGTTGGCTCTAGTGACATGGCCATACCATTTCAGCTTTCTCTTTTTGACAATGGTGAGGAGGTCTTCATAATGGCCTACTTTGTGCCTGATGGTGTTGTGCACTTCTTCATTTGTAAAGTGGTCCATGTAAGAGATGCCAAGGATGGTTCTGTAGCATCTCATTTCAATTGCCTGAATTCTTTGTTGTAATTCTGCTGTCAGGGAGACTAAATGAGCATGTCATTATTTGAATTGCTTTTGCTTGATATTGACTTATTCCATGTATGTTGAGAATCCATAACGATATTTAAAAACTAGAAGCAAATGAAAACCTTTAACCAAAATTTTAACCAATTTTCTATGTTTGACCTTGACTCATGGCTCAAAGAGACAAATGAACATGCCAAATAATGAACTGCCTTAGCTCCATAATATCCAAAGTGTGAACAAATCTATCAAGTGCTTAAGGAAAATACAAGTAAATGAAAAATCTAAAAGCCATAAAAGTTTTGTGACTGTGACCCAAGCCAGCGAGTGTCACATGATGAACTGTTTTAACTTCATAACGATTCATGATACCTATATATGATGACAATCAAAAAAGAAGTCTATGAAATATATGTTAATGGTACATTTTAACCAAACCCTGAACAAACTATTAATTCTGCCAGCAAAAGTGACAGCAATGTCCAACTTCAGCGAAAGTGACAGCAATGTCCAACTTCAGCTAAAGTGACAGCGATGTCCAACTTCCAGCAAAAGTGATAGCGATGTCCAACTTCCAGTGAAAGTGACAGTGATGTCCAACTTAAAGCGAAAGTGACACCAAAGTCTAACCTCCTACAATCACAAGTTCAATTATTATTCAACCTTTCTTACTGTATTTTTGAATCTAAGGAAACATTGTTCTTCATGACTGCAAGTCCTCATGATATGGTACCCCTAAAGACTGTTAAAATAATTTAACTTTCTAATAATTTTTTTTTAATAGCAATATCTTTAAAAATTCAAAGTTATTTCATGCATGTATTACCTTCAATTGTTTACAATCAACAATGTTCAATGTAATGTCCATTTAACATATTTATGAAATTATTTTATTAAAGAAAAAACTATGACTTTAATGAAGAACAAAAAGTCTCTCAAAGAGATTGATGATTTAACTTCTTTAAAGATTTTCCTGGAATCTACAACCAAGTTAGATATTGTTGATGAATAAAAAATAATTGTCAAGATAGTCACTTAGACAATTCATTACTTGCTTTAGGGCAATATGACTTTCCATTCAGAAGGAGTTGTGATAAATTTTCAATATTACTTTCATGTTGGCTATATTGTATGCTAGATTGGCATAATTTTCATACTGAACCAACCAGACCTTTCGATGAGTGTGTCTGTAAATTTGTCATGGCATTCCAAGTAGTCTCTTGGAATAGTGGGAATAAAACTTACGGATTATTGAAAATGGTTATCTCAAAAGCTCTTCTGGTCAATTATGGAGTCTTGAAAGAGCTTACCAGAAGTACAAATATTGACTTTGTGGTATTAGAAGAATGATATAATGGTTACAATTAAAATTGGGGCGAAAATAGTTCTTTTAACCTTTTGTATCTTTCCTAAAAATTTGTATTAAACTGTCTTGCTGAGTCAACCTTATGCCAATCTGATTTACTAAAACAACAAGCATTTGGCACAATTCAAAAGCAAAAAATAAAACTCTGATAAGATGTTTTGGTATGTTAAATATTTCACAAACAAACAACCATCCCAACTGAACACACACAATTAATTGAAAGGACACATTAAAAATCAGTTTTCAAAGTCAAGTGTCAGTTAAATATGTTAACATTATTGAGATTCTACAAGGCAAACTTCAGGACCAACAAATGTCTTGTTTTGATAATAGAGATTTTGATTTTGCAATGTCTATTATGAGCCTTAGACAAATGCTAGTAATTATCTAGTTAATGCCTTTATTTTCCTAAGCACCAAAAAAAACTTACCCTAGAAATTCTGGTACACTATCCACCATGTATTTTTCTGAAACATTGTAAATTCTCAAAAAGTCTGAGAATTTCATGTCAATAATTTGTTGTGTCCTTTTTTCCTTTTTGACCGTTTCCACATTAATGTTATGATCACTGGATTCTTCTAATGACAAAAAATAGTCATCGCTCCACAGTGAAAAAGCTGGAGAAAGTTTGGAAGCTCCTTTCATTTTCAATGGCTTCAGAGAAAATACGTAGTTTTGAAAAAATGTTTCTGGATCAGGAAAACCCTGGACTTCATCTACTGGATGATTTGGTCGTCCAAATCCAAATGGTTTCAAATGTCCTGGCTCTTCAGTCAGATCTCTGCAGGAAGCACGGTCACTTCCCACGACTGCCATGATAAAAATGATGTGAAAGGACTTCATCTTTGCAATCAAGTCTGAAAAAATGACATTCAATGGATGAAAGATTTGAAAAATTCATAGCCAAATCATGGATAGGAGATGTAAAATCAAATTGTACTAAAATCAAAATGACAGCATAGTATTTTCATCACAAGACAAAATTTCTACAATAAAAAATTTCTAAATAATTTGATAAGATTAAATCGGGAATTCATTTACAGGGTTCATACTGAACTCTGACTGATAAATTCAAAGACTTTTCCCAAACTTTCAAAGACCACACACATTGATTTCCAAGACTTATTTTTGCTAACATGTTGTTCACAGGTTATATGAGAAAACAAAAAATGCTAAATACCACATGATGCTTAATGATGAAATTCAAACTATAATTAATTTCCTAAAATTGCTTTATAATGATCTGGAAGATAGGTTAACATTCATTGCTATTTCAGAAATATGTAACTTATGCATCAGATTTAGTACAAAATAAATTGTTCTCTTAACAGACATCAGCACTGCTGTAGATGCATTATTATAGTTGCTGTTTTTTTTCTCTTCGATCATTTTGGAAAGATAATCCACCGATGTCATCATTTTCTTTGCCCTTTTCATAAGAGCATTTGACTCTGTGACAAACACAATGAGTCATTTTAACTCTGCTTCTTCTGCTTTCTAAACAGGATGCATGAAGGCTGGCAATGTCAGCTTTGAGATGCATATTTCTGGCTTTAAGTTGTTCAACTTCATCCATGGCTAACTCCCCGTTTCATTCCTTTTATGATTATCACCTCATGCTCCTCCTCTGCTTTCTTCTTATCCACAAAGGTCTCACTAGGATTTTAAAACTAGGAGACAAGAACTACCATTTTGGTAAAAATAGGAGTCCCACCAGCAAAAGTTGCAGTCCTCTCCCAGAAAATGTTGAACTTTGCAGATTTATAGAACTGATGGTTGCTATCCAGTTTAATTTCCACATTCTTTAAACCACTGACATGTACAATATTGTCAGCTTTTTTTATGTTTCTGGTAATTATGCAAAATACGTCATTTCTGTAAACATTAGATCTTGTGTTGTTTTTGTTGAAAATTCAAGTTTTGGATGAAATGCCGACAAAGATTCCAAAGTAATCTATTTCGTTTCCATAGCCTGATACATAAACATTACATCATTTCAAAGCCATATGCAGAATAGTCTGCCATATATGGAGTCATGAAAACAGGAATGGTATCCCATTTGTCCAAAATTATTATTTTTTAAAATAGAATATTCTGGTGACAATTGCCGCTTTTCAATTGGTAAGCATTCCTGAATTTTATTTTCATCAATTGAATTCGGTATGGGTTTTGCGCCAATATTGGTGACTTTTGACACCCAAAATAGCCTGGTAGCGGTATAACTCTTGTTAGTCCTTCGGAGTGAGACTGAATTTTGTCGATCCAAGGATGGTCTTATTCCAAACACTAAGCCAGGCATCACACACTTTCTTACATTTGGCTACTATCCCATCCAAACTATCAGTTCTAGCAAACTTTAGCACTCATCTGAATCTCATTACATTGTTAGTTTCCCATTTAACACCAAAATACTTATCCAAATTTGCAAACAACATTTTGCCCAAGTCTTGATTTTGAGGTCGATTGCACTATTTATTTGGCTACAATCAGAAATGGTCACAATAATGGAAGCTAAAGTGCTGATATACTCTTATAATAACCACATGCACATCTTGGGATCATTCTGCCTCTGAATTCAGTCATTGTAAATATCAGCACATTTTCCCACCCAAGCTGCTAGTCAAAATCTTTGAACTTGCTGCCCAGCTATTGCATCGTGTTCTTTGAATGTACTCTTATAAATAAAGCAGGCACATCTGGGGGTGTTTTAACAACTGAATTCTCTCATTGTAAATATCAGCACAGCTAAAATGATCAAATAATCAGCACATTCTCCAACTCAGTAAGTTGTTGAAGTTGGACTAGCAAGCCTTTGAATTTGCCACCCAGCTATTTGCATGGGTATGGATGACTTTTGGGTGATTTTCTGTGTCCCAGATGAAAAAAATTGCATCTAAATATGCATAGTTAAGCGTTTCCGCTTTAAAATTTTCAAAAATGATTGTGTTTCTCTCAAATGTGTTCAATAAACCAATGGTAAAAGTAAATTTAAACAGGCCTGCATTTCAATGTGCCATGTCTCCCAAATCATCAAAACCTTATTTTATACTGGATGAGTTACGAGTTATTGTTATTTTGCCCAAAACTACCAACAGCTCATACTTCTGCATCTTTGTTCCACTAAATGAACAGTGTGTAGTTACTGTGTACTAATTTGCATCTTACAATTTGCATGACTTGTAATGGCTCTTTCTCCCATCAAACCCAAGTTGATCATCTCTTTACACAATGTAAAAAACACCTTTCCTTTACATGATTTAACATATTTCATCCATTTCTTGTATTTCTCTTGTTCAAGCTAGATAACTTTGAAAAAACAAACACCTGGCATTTTGAAACACGAGGTGAAACAAAACTGAAGACGTAAATCCACTGAAAAAATTTTGAATCCTCGAGCGTATGTTACTTTTGCATTTTGTATTGATGAAATGCATGTGCAACAGTGGAAGCTAAAGTGTTTAAGGAAAAAATGAAACAAGAGTTCCATTTCATAAGACATGTAGGCATTACCAACATTTTCATGGCTCATTATATAAAGTTATTTACAGTGTATGAAGCATTTTTTTCAAGAAAATGAAACAAAATCAGTGTCATCTTACTAAGAGTCCGTTCATAAATGACGTCACGCACCAAGGGAGGCGGGGGGGGGGGTCACACATTTGTGATGATGTGATGATGTGTGACAAGGGGGAGGTTTTTTTCCAAAGAAATGTGACATCACATCAAAATGCACAACTTTAAATAAAAGTTTCACTTAATTTTTTGATTGTTTACAATTTATTTAATGATATTTTAAGTAGCTTCACGCGTGTTGTGCATCAGCTCAAATTAAGTGAACTCCTCTTTGAATTACCAACACCCCTACTAACCCCAATAGTAGCTTTTTCCAAGCAGCATTCTTCGGTTTCCAATCCACTGGTGTCGACATAGCAAGGCTGAAATATTCTTTTTCTTGCCAAACTATTTTTATTTTAAACTTTGTTGTGCTATAAAATTAAATTAAAAATGTTTGATAGAAAAGTAAATAATTTATAAAGGTTGGTATTTTTCAGATTTCTATTATAAAAGATCCTACATTTAAGAAATAGAATAAATAAAGTTTATATTTATAAAGTTTATATTAAAAACAGAATAAATTAAAGTTTATATTACATCAATAATAATCTCAAAGTTTTGGGTGGGTTAAGAATTGACTGCTACGATGGATAAAAGTAAAATGTTCCAGTGTCTTTTTGAGGCGTACATGCTGGCATATACTACAAAGGGCAGAAAGATTTGGTTCAAAAGTGGAATGGAATAAAATAAAAATGATGCAGATTTGCATGTTAAAGTTGATCACTGGTTGCAAGAGTTAAAAACAATTGCCACCACAAAAGAACTACTTCTGACATTTTGGGCTAAACAAACATCACATGCCAATACAAAAAAAAATCCAAAACAGTGCTTGTGGCAAACCCCAAGAATTATGTGTTCTACTACAAAGTTTAAAAGTATTTTTTTGAAGTTATAATTACTTTATTTGATAATTATAGGTGAATTTTAATACAATATTCTGAACACATGCAGTTTTAGCTAGACAATGAATATTTTCAAAAGAATTTTATGCCAATTTCAGCTTTCCAGTGCCTTCTTGCCAATACATATTTTCTCCTACAATATCAGAGTGCAGTGCACACTAAATACATACTACAATGGCAATAAAGTGATTTGAAACATGTTAATTTTCAAATTAGGAAATAAGGCATTTTCGGGGGAATGGGGAAGAGCTTTGTGACTTCATATTTGAGGGGGTCTGTTATGGATGGCCCCTGAAAACTGCCAATTTTATGAGGACGGCTTAAAATGTCCGGGTATTAACCACCATATTTGGAGAACATAAGGGTGATATATGAAGTTTTCATTTACCAATTTTATTCACATACAGTTAACGGGGGTCTATTTGTACGTTAAAAATACGATCCACGCTTGCATTAGACCTCGTCTTTAAAGTTTGATGTTTCTGTTTTGTGGGTCGAGTACTAAAACAGTCATAAATGCGATACCTCTTACATTGGAGGACTACACTTATCCTACAATGTAAGATTTCATACATTGAAATTTATGTTTTCGGGCCTGCCCAATAGCATAAATATCAGGGTCGATGGCTTATTGTACGACTACGATCCACACATGCTTCCGTGTCGTCTTATCGGATTCAGTTATCTGGGTGCGCCAAAATGAGGTCATTGTGTAACATAAAAAAAACAGTAGAACCGACGCATTGCATGTTTTTCTATAAGTTCATACAAATTATTGAAATTATATCTGGTTCTGGCGGATGACAGGTTCTAGTGAAGCCTGATTCTCAAGAAGGACGCGGTTTCGTGATACTTACCAGACTAACTTACGGTTAGGGAATCGATTGTTGCGCCTCCGATTAGACCGGTGGCAAGATTTACCCGAATACACCCAAATATACCCAAATACACCAAAATACTGCCCAAATATACCCGAATACTTCCCAAATACAACCAAAGTACTCTCAGATACTGTCCAGAAACAAGCACGTGATACATCGACTAAAAAAATTAATTTTTTGATTTGTTGCAAAGTTAAGTTTTGGGTTAAAATGAAATACTCTGTAGTATCATCAATATTCGTGGGGGGACCAATTTTCGTTGTTTTCGCTGTTGCCACGATCCACGAATATAAATCCCCAACGAAAATGAGCCATTTAGGATAGTGATAACACCCTCCCGTCACCCCCACCCCCGTTTTCTTACAGTGTTTCATTCTACATATTATAACTGCTAATTGTATTTGATAAATCAATGTCAATATTGTAATTTGGTAATTAAATATTAGCTTTTAAATGTGTATGTTTTTTTTTTTAATTTTACTCCTTTTAAAGCAAGAGTTATTAATCATTTTATATTGTTTAAATGCACACGTTTGATATGGTACTGTATCCGATAGCTGTAATTTTATACTCACTGCCTTAAATCGATATGTTAAGTAAGGATAGAAAGAAAATGTAGACAAAATATAAGGTATTAAACCAATAGTATTAGTAATACTAAAAATGAAAGAAAATATAATACAAAGTAACAGTATATCAAATTTAAATTTAATGCTTATTTAAGTCGATCCTTCATTAGAGTTTGAAAGCACATTTCATTTTATCCGTGCATTTGAAATCTAAAAGAAAAATCTTGTAAAATACTATAACTATTTCTTGAAACACTATTATTAATGAAACACTATGTATATAAACTAATTACAGCAGATTATTAAAGCTCACACTGCACAGATTGTTGGACAGAGCCACTGTATTAACATCGTGTCAATCAAGTCTCATGGTACTTACAAATGCTTCTCAGGTAAATAATCCCCAAATTGCTGAATTAAACAAGTCCAGATTTCTCAAAACCAATGATAATTAGGTCTGATCTTTCACTCACTGTCGCAAGAGTCGCAAGTATCCATTCAGCGTGAATTGGCTTGACTAATGAGGTTACAAGGTTTACTAATACTGTACACTGATCGTCACCAGTAACATCTTTTTTTTGTAGTAGAGTCCATGACCTATTTAGTATACCATACCACTTGTGGAAGTGGGACTACAATTCTTCTTTGTACTATTTATTTACTGTCAGGTCTAGTGGATGAAGTTGATCTGTACAAGAGGCAGGCACAAACAAAGAAGTGATTCCACTGTCTTTCAGTTTAGTTAGCATTTTCGCACTTTGGTGGTCTCTACACACATCAATATGTGACTTTGCATATGTACCTTAATAACTGATTGGTCTGGTTTTGTTGAACACTTAAACGAGACCTCAAAAACATCGGACACACAACAGGGGCATGGAGTCCCGAGAAATAAACAAGAATATTAGAGAAAAAAACTTGAAGGAAGCAAAAGAATCTTGGATTGGTCAAAATGCACAGAAATAGAGAGCATTCTGATAAAGAATAACAGCAAAAAGTCATTCCAAAATTGTGAAAGACCTCGCCAGACTGAGGCAACCAAGAGTCAGTACCATTCAAGACGAAAACGGAAAATGCCTCCCAGAAGCGAGTGACATTGCAGAAAGATGGACTGCGTATTGTAAAGAACTCTATAACCAGCTGTGTCCACATGTAGGAGACACAGAGTTGCCTGAATTTCCAAACTTCACAAATGATGATGAATTTCCCATTCTCAAAGAAGATGTGGAGTCAGCAATAAGAACACTGAAAAATGAGAAGGCGTCTGCAGTAGACAACATCCCAGCTGAACGTATAAAGAATGGAGGCGGGCATGGGGGGTGGGGATCAGTGATAGAGCTTCTACTAACAAAAAAATCTGCCCAAATCTGTCAGACAAGTGAGTGACCAACGCAATGGATTCAGTCAC
This sequence comes from Unio delphinus, assembly GCA_029339505.1. Taxonomy (NCBI): domain Eukaryota; kingdom Metazoa; phylum Mollusca; class Bivalvia; order Unionida; family Unionidae; genus Unio; species Unio delphinus. The sequence goes on along the minus strand of JAQISU010000242.1, from coordinate 11,603,460 downwards.
TGATTATAACACTCTCCACAAAAATGCAATCTCCAGCTGTGCCAAAATTACAGAACTGTCAGTTTGATCAGACATACTAGTAAGGTGATGCTGAAAATCATCTTGAACGGTCTGAAACCACAAGTAGAATAAATAATAGCTGGAGAACTGGTAGGGTTCCGGAGTGGAAGAAGCACAGCAAAACAAATATTCAATCTTAGTGTTCTGTGTGAAAGGTACTCGCAACATCAACAAGACATCTATCATGTGTTCATAGATTTCACAAAGGCCTTTGACAAAGTGTAGCATGAAGAATTGTGGGCCACAATGAAGAAGTACAACATGGGTCAAAAGTAATTGCTCAAGGTTCTGTGATAGACTGATTCCAGACAATGGTTGGAGTACGTCAAGGCTGTCTTCTGTCACTCACGCTTTTGAACATCTACTTATAGCGCATCATGAGCGAAACCCTGGAAAATACATTGCAATATGGGCTTTTCAGCGAGAGCTAATGTTTAAAGTTAAATGACAAATTCCAGAAGAGCCAACGTCTTATTTGCCATACGTTGATCCAGTCGTGGCTGAGGTGATGGACAATTACGTCGGCGACATAACTGGACACCCACCCACCCCCAACGAAAAGCGGTGGTGGAGACTGCCTCTTCAATGCCATGTCTGTCTTGCTTTGCGGTAACAAGGAATATCAAGGATACAGGTTCTTGGAAAATGACGAACTGTTTAAAACGCTCTTAAGTGAAGATACGCAAGCATAAATAATACCCTTGGGACACAAAAGCAATGTTCACACTGTAGTGAGGCATTGACAGAGTGAAGGGGGTGGGGGGGGGGCATGCAACTACTTTCCCGACGACTGTGGGCCATGGTATTCAAACTAAGGTACCACTGTAAACCGGGTATTCCTCATAACCAAGAGCAATAAATTATATATTTTAAAAAAAAAAAAAACATTTTCAAGAAACATGGTCCCTTTTGCCTGAAAAAGATCGTGCAAAAAAGGTAACATGTTTCAATTGATCTTCAATCTACAGATATATTAACTCTTCATCGCTACTACACTAAGCTATAGGACGATGAAAGTTACTGGATGAGAGTTAGTACTGTAACTGAAGCACCCGAATAGCTTAACCATTTAAAAACCCTCACATTGATTTAGTATTTATGTGTAAAGAATTCAATTTCAAATCATCCGCATGGAAACTCAAAAAGTGGTGCATCCTACACAAGAACGGATCCACGTATTATTCAAATGGCAAACGAAAAGGTGGGGAGAAGGAAGGCGACGAAAGTAATGAGCAAGAAGGCTGACAGCGACAGTTTCGTGTCCCCTACATCAGGTCGCCAACTTCAGAATGCAATCCACAGACAAAATGCAAAGAAAATACCTCAGAGGTTGCATGGAACAATACTGAGGGAGAGATATTGACAATAATCGGAGAGTTACATGAGAACCCTTTAATCCAGTGAATTACATTGACGAAAGGAAAACAACCAATTATAATTTTGTACACTGGCGATCGAATTAAAGAAAAACTGTTTAGATAAGGAAGGCAGTGTGATCGGCATCGATAGAACGTTTAATCTTGGTAAAGATTTTGTAACAACAATGTGTTATTAGAACAGAAGTATGGTTAGCAGAACATCCAAGAAATAGCTACTTTTTCTAGGACCTCTTTGTCTTCACTGGGATGGTGAGCAGCGTACATATTGTCATTTGTTTTCATATGTTAGAGAAAAACTAGGCTCACAAAACTTGAGATTTGGAACCGATGATGAGAAAGCAATAAGAAATTTTTTAACAAGCAATTTCCCCAAAGCAAATTATATGCTATGTACGAAACATCTTAAAGATAACAGTACGCATTTTCGTTTTAAAAAACTTGTTCTGAAGAGAGAGAGAGAGAGAGAGAGAGAGAGAGAGAGAGAGAGAGAGAGAGAGAGAGAGTATTTATAAATATAAACTTCAGCGAAGACAAAGTCTGCTTAGTTTTTATTAAATGCAACCTCAAATTTTCAAAGCAAGAAGAAAAACCTCTTTGCATTTTTTAGACAAATATCTGAGATTTTAAACGTATAATGAAGCACATTTCAAAGGTAAAATGTTAAAACATGTTTACCAACCATTAATAGCAAATATCATGTCTAAGTTTTGGACCACTAACAATGCCTTATAACAAGCTTCTGAGTGGAAAGAAGCTATAGCTCACATTACTTGTAGACAGTTCCGTCACAGTATGCTGATCGCAAACTTAAGTCGAGCTTTGTCTGGTGCTGGCAAATACAGGCTTTTTGGTCAGTCTCTTTCATTTCTTTTGGACAAACAAACTCGGGACTCAAAGAGTGTAGTGGAGAAAAAAAAATGTCAAGAAATTTCTTGCTGCTCCATACGCCACAATAGCTGAGTTCAGCTACGTCCATTCATCCGACAGAACATACAAGTGCAAGCGACCGAAACAAACTGAGCGACGAAAACTGGGCCAACAGAAAAGACCAAGTCTTCAAGAGCTGAACGGACAACATATATAAAGCACCGATAGTCAATAAACATTTTCTAGCATGCACAGGTACCTAATTAAGTCATTAATTATGAAATAAATACTAATAACGTTGGAACTGCTTTTAATGCTAGTGACATGCCTGATACATCTATATTTGGGAAATAATTACTATTTTAACGTACTTCGACACTTTAATAAAAGATAAAACATAACCTTTTTAAATTCTAATTTGACTTTACATTTACACTCATATATGAATGTAATCCCATTTACAGCGTCAAAGTTACCAAAACGGTTCAGTATTGTGCCTTTCATATTACAATTGCTTATCCGGTACGACCGAGAACTCGAAAAAAAACGAAGATGTCATAAATTCAGCCCATGATTGTCAATTATCAGATATTGGCTTTACAGGACGATTTAAATAGCTCATACATTTAATAATTCCACCATTGATCAATGAAGTTAATGAGGTTTATTTTATGTATTAGAAATGGCCAACATTAATATTTAACACCCAATAATTAGGACGAAATCAAGTTTTTTAAATTGTCGGATAAAAACTGCCGAACAAACTCAGCAGCGAAAAATACAACTTAAATTGACGCAAATAAATAAATAAGTATCCGGCATATGAAAGAAAGTTTGAAGTTTTGAGATAAATACAAACATCCGATTATATTTGGGTATATTAAAATATATTTTAGAGTATTTGGATAGTATCGTCATGTTTTAGTAGCATTTAAATGTACTTTTTCGGGAGCTCTTGGAAAGTATTTGGGTATGTTTGGCAGTATTTATTATAAACATATGCATGCATCCAAGTATTAAAGCCAAAGGTTACGATATATATATATATATATATATATATATATATATATATATATATATATATATATATATATATATATATATACACACACACACACACACACACACACACACACACACACACACACTATGATAGTATAAACATATCAAATATGGACGGTTGGGAGATTGTTGAACACGATCACTAGAGATAGGGATCGTTTTATGTAATTATCTACAGACAAATATGTTAATGAGCGATAGTACAAAACATATAACAAGTTATTAATTATATAGAATACAGGTATTAAGTATTGGGAGAGGAGGTAAGAAAGGGCCTGTGCCTGTCTGAACCTCAGAGAACGACTCATCTAAGAAAGTAGGAAATTAAGAGAAACCATCGCAACAAACATGGTCCTATAAATATATTTTCTATACAAGTTTAAAAAACAACTAGACATAAATATTAGAGGGTGCAAACACGAACCCAAAGCCTTTGAATATTTCAAACAAAGAGCAATGGAGGGACGGGAGGGGGCACACTTGAGACCAATAGCTTGTTATATCTCAAATTTGTGTCCACAAATAAAAATTAACGCAATTCTATATATATATATATATATATATATATATATATATATATATATATATATATATATATATATATATATATATATATATATATATATATATATATATATATATATATACACAGAGGCGTAGGTGGGGGGGGGAGGCAGGGGGGTACATATGTCCCCGGGCGCCATACTAGTGGGGGCGCCAAAATGGGCTTTGAAATAGGTTGTAACGGGTAATGGTGATTTTATTGATGAAAATAATGGGTTTCAGAGTTGAGGTGGGGGGGGGGATAACTATTGTCTCTGGGCGTTATTAAGGACTGTATGCTGAAACAATGGACGTATCGGGTGATAATCATACAATACAGTTATCTAAAAGAAAGAATGCAAAGTAGTTCGAGAACGAAAATCCTGAGAGAGTGATGGTTTAATGTAAAGTTGTATGCACAGAGTTTTTTTTTTTTTTTTACTTTTTTTTACTGTGGCTGAAATATCTTCGAATTTTGTCTTCGTTGAAATTGTACATAATCATATGCTAAGCTAACAAACAACGTGTTCAGTTAATAGTTGGTAAAATCTGGAAAACAAATTTTACCTGATTAGACCATATCAGCATTTAAAAGAGAATGAATTAAAATGTGAAAAGGTTATCGGCTTTTTATTTCTTTTTTTTTTTTTTAAATTTTCTTTTCTTATTACACCATTGTATCCTTCGAGTCTAGTAATGTGAAAATGACCAAGCGGAGCTAGCTTTTTATCGTCTTCAAATCGGTTCCAAATTGTTTATTCTATAACCCAAAGTACACCCATCAATCATACACTAAAGTAAAGATAATTTAAAATTTTTTTTAACAAGACTTAAGATATTAACGTTATTCTTTTTTATATTTAAAAAAATCAGCTGGTGAGTAAAATCTGTAAGGAAAACTTAAAGCAAATTACGAACTCTTCACATCTCGAAGTTTGGCCTAGGGACTTAAGTGTTTTAATCTCTAATAAATTACTAGAGAAAAGAATGAAGACGTTAAATTTGTATGCACAGTATTTTTTATGCGTCTAATTTATAATAATTATGAGTATGTTTATTTTTTGTTTTGAAAGAAACAGTTATGAGAAATATATGGTCCTTTCATTGTTTAGAGACTAGCGTCCTTGCATTAAAATTTGAAAACCCGTTCCCCAATCCTGTCTTTTCCCCGTTTTGGCATGCTCGATTTGGGTCGGGGCGAAGGTCTGACGAAAATCAGTTTGAAATTGGATATTTGAAAGGTATTATGTTTTTCATTAATTTCAGATGCAAGTGTAATTATTCTGCCTTGTATTTTTCATAATTTTGTTTCTCAATAGCTGTGATTTGGTGGAGGTTATATGAAGTTTGTTGGTGTACCTTGAGTCACGTGCTCTTCGCGTGGCGTCATCAGTAGCCAATTAAGACATTTTTGTCAGGCTTTTATAAGCGGAATGTTGCACATTTTTTTAAATGGACACAATCAATTATATTCCGCATATGTCGAAAGATTTGTCATAGACTGGCACTTAGTTTAATCTAGTTCGTGTATTTTTGATCGCTGCATGACGTAGTTTCTTTGTGTTCGACTTAAGGCTCCATGTGACTAAACAATGGCTTTCACCAGTAACTAAAGAGGAGGCAACTTTCACGTTATTCTACTGCTTAATTCCATTATAAAAAAGTGTTCGACATTTTAGCCAAACTTCGATTATTCATTTATTGAAAATTTGGGGACGAGAGTCGTAATTTGCATGCCGCCTAGCCATGTCATAGCTTGTACTAAACTAGTCCTACAATGTAAAACATGCCATTTTATTTTTTGTTCAGTGTTACGTCTTACTATCCAAATAAAGGGGTGTATATTAATACAGGCAATGATGTCTATTACAAGATTTGTCTCAACTGAGCAGATGTACTGCATGCAGCTTTTTCATTCCAGTTTGTAGGTGTTCTGATGGTGAACTTGAGAAAATTGATAACTGCTAATTTTTGAGAGCACCAGGCACCTATAAAATTAATTCGAACACAATACCATTGCTCTACAAATGGTCGACTGCAATATATTGTGGTTTCGAGTTTCCTTTGACCATTGCCACCCAATTTCTGATCTTTCGACTTTGTTGGGGTGTAGGGTCAGAAATGGGGTAGCCGCTTGCTTACCGGCTCAGCAAACTTGAACTATCTTGCATTGATATACATTGATATACACCTGCATGAAATTGATAGGAAATGATTTTCTCAAAAATGGTGAGCATAACATTTGTTTTGTAATCCGCTGATAGACTAGGTGAAAGTACATCGTTTCTAAAATTTCACATGGATCTGGCCATTTGCATTCTTGGTCATGCGACTACACAAATCTCGCAACCTACATGTCGATGACAACCCCATGCAGACACCAAATGGTGTTTGCGAATTCCAACTTTTTGATAGGTAATATACAATGACCTTGCGCTCGAACATGAATGTCCAAATATTTATTTTAAAAAATGGGGTGGCAAGGGTCTGAGGAAACTTGATTATTGTGGTCCCAGAGGATTTCAACTCGTGTACTAGCTATAGACTGTCGAGTCTGCATGATTCACCATGATCAGAGTAGATGCAAGTGCACAGACGAAACCAAATCATGCTCAAGATCAGTTGGTTGACGACAGCTTTTCATACAATGTTGAGCACAATATTAACTACATTACTGGTAGTGTGCAGTGAGAAACTACCACAAAGCAAGGCCAATTTTGAAGGTTGAGAACAAAATGAGGACTTTGTCTACCACCTGTTTAGAAGCTCCATAGCTTTACAACATCTATAATAACAAGACTATAAAAAAAATTGAAACACGATAAAATTAGAAAATGCAAAAAATGTTTAAGGTAGGAAACATTAGGTCATGTTTGTTCTTGTATTTGAAAAGGTGAGTAAGGGCACTCTTGTCTTTGTCATTTCAATTTGTTCCAAGCTGCTGGGTCCTGGTATGCAGAAGAACATTGTCCACATGACTTCGTTTTCATTGTGGTAACAATGAGCTCACAGCAGTCAGAAGGGGAGTGCAAGTATCTTGCTGGTGTACACGTTGGTGAGACCAGATTGGTATGTTGGATACGAGTCCATCATTGAAACATTGAAGAGTAAAATTTGAATCTGGCTCGAATGGATATCCAGTGTAGGGTACATAACAGCGCGAGGTGTGCTCTGATCACGACACTCGAAGGATGATCTGAACAGCTGTTTATTTTTTTGGTTGAAGTTTCTGGAGTAGATAGAGACGAACCAGACAGAATCCAGTAACAATAATCCAGTCTTGAAAGTACCAATGAACACGCAAGCATTTTAGTGGCATCAGCTGTAAGATATTTGCGCATGGAGCTGATGCATCTTGGCTAAAGGTTTGTAGCCTTGCATATGTTGGTGCAACATGAGAGTACTGTCTACAGTAACACCCAGGCTTCATACTTGCTGTGAATTTAATGTTCTTGTTGCTGATATTTACATGTCATACATGATTTTACATCAGAAATGCACATCTATACTCCTTGGATGATGGCAGCAACTTTTAGATTCCTATATTTGGGCGTCATCAGACTACAATTTGCGAGACTGGGTAATGATCAATGACACTGAGAGCAGCCAAGTGATGAGAACGGGTCCAACAACGGTCCCCTGTGGAACACCACAACATAGTTCAACTGGGCTGGAGTTTATTCCATTCGCAGATGCAATTTGTGTCTTGTTGACTAGAGTACGATTTAAACCACAGTAAATTTGTATTGTGAATGATAAATAAATACATGCTGTAAATGGTTCAGTAATATATCATAGTCTATTGTCAAATGCTCCAGACAAATCCGGGGTGCGGGGGTGAGAACTGTAATTTTCTGTTATCCAAAACAGAATGTCTTTCAAAAGAGTAGTTTCACTGCTGTGGCAAGGGTGATGCGCAGATTCTACATTGCTGAAAAGACTTTGAATTCAAATGCGATACAAGTTGGGTTACAAAAAGTATTTTTAATAAACCGGAGATTAGAAACTGGGCAGTACTTGCCGTATTTTCACGCATATTGACACGCTTACATTGACACGCTTACGTGTGCAACGCATGGAAATTGAGTCTTTGTGTAAAAAAAAATAATCTTGGCATGCGCACATGCATATACAGCGCAGTTACCAACACAGGCCTGCAGAACACAGGACTGCCAGAGGTGCCTCATCTGATACGCATTATGAGGCTGTTGATCATCTCTCGCTCACCATCCTGCGATTTAACTATGGCGCTTTTATCCCTTTCTGCTCGTAATAAATACCGGTATTACTATTACAGTTGTACCATGCCAATTCGTAATATTTGTTTGCATAAACAAAATATCAGCTGCTATAATACTGTATTTACTGGTTTCCGCTAATTAACGGCTTGAATGCTTTCGTGCCGGTGTAGGGATGCTGTGATTTTTTCAAAAACTTTTAGAAATCTGATTTTAAACAGATTATTGGTTTTTGTCCTACATAGAAATTACAAGTGTATGCCTCGTGCGATTAAAAGATATTTATTACATACCATAACGTACAGGTGCGTAACACCGTGTCAACTTTAAATTGTTTATTTTCTACCTAAAGATTTGAATAAGCCTCATTTATATGGTATGTGTTTGAAAAATCTTTTATTAATTGTCACTGGTTTATTACGGTGGTTGCTCGAAAATCATTGATGCACTTTTGGCTGTTTAAAAAAATGGACATAATGCACTAATGCATTTAATGCTCTTGGGGGTTGCGCTGATTGGGGGAAAAAAAAGCGCGAAAATATGGTAAATCATTATGTTCGAGTGTTGGTTTCTTCATCAGAGGCTATACTGTGGCAGTTTTGAAAAAATTCTTGGAATTCATCGGACGAGAAAGGTCTTTATAACATCAGTTACTGAAGGCAATATTGGATTTAAGGACTCTTGCAGCAGTGATGTTAAAGTTCACATGACTTTTGTGCACTTTTCATGGCGATTGAGCATACTAAATCCATAGACAGAATCCAATGCTTCTGGCGCTTGTCGTTGAAATTCCGTATCCCAAATGTATGGTGAAGAGTCAATTGAAGTTGTGTGGTAAAACTTGTATCCAACAATTTGTATCTTGTCATGATGCTATCTATCAAGTTGATAGTCCGCTAACACCATTGTCGATATGTCTCTTGCATTTAAATGAACAGGTTCCTTAGATGATTAATATTGCTAAAGAGTGTACATGCCTTAATTTGATAATACATATAAATTTTTATTTACGTTTGTCTGGACTTTGTATATTGAGATATTTGATTGCTTTTATGGGTTTGAACCCTGCGAGGTAATGCATTTGAACCATGGCCGAGTCATACCAAAGACTTGTACAAAGGTAACCAACAGCTGCCTCGCTTGGCGCTCTGCATTACAAATTTAGTTTTAGGGCTGGTGTCACTGGGCGGGACATCGTACTAAATGCACGTTATACACTAAAAACTGCCATGCTGCAGACATTATAGCGATGTGACTGAAAAATTGTTAAAGTTACGTTTAAAATCCAAATCACACATTGATATGTTCATGACTAAAATTAAATTGCCTCCGGTCAAACTTCAATATAAACAATGTTAAGATTAAATGGACTTCAATGAGGTTTGTCTTTGAAGCAAGTTACTGTCTTGGTTTGGAGGCATCTTGGTTGCATGATTTCGCCATTTTGCTACTGCTTCTGATGTGTAAACAAACAAAATAATTTTAAGTAGGAAACTACCACGTTGAATGCATTCGTCGTTTGTGCTAACTTGTTGCATTTGGCAATAAATTTTAATCCATATGGGTGAATTGTTTCTTTTCAGAATGGCAGAAAATGGTGATATAGATCAACAGACAGAAGAGCGCTTACTTGCAGATGACGACATGGAAAACGGACATTCTGAAGATTATCACAAACTTGTAGATTATGGAATTGATAAAAATGTAGCTGCTGAACTGGAACAAATTTACAAAACTGGTGAGTTGAGAACGTATATATAAAACATTTTTATAATCCATTTGAAACTTCTTAAACCTGTTCTGGTATTCACTGATATGCATTCTCCTCTTTAATTTGAACTTGTTGTAAATAGATTTTCCTTGCAAGATAAAATTGCAAAAGTTCTTCAGTTTTGAAGATGTTGGGGAGGGAGCAAAACGCTTTGTCAATGGAGAACAAGCTTGGCAAAAGCTCGTAGGAAACAATTTAGCTATCCTAGTCACGTACAAAAACTTGGTAATATTATGTAGTCTCTCTCTCTCTCTGCACAAGTTAACATTGCACCATGTTAACTACTTGGATGATTGTGCCATGTAGCATTTTATAAAATTCATACCACAATCTAGCTGCTGTTCCCTTGGTATCCTATATGGCATCCAGTGGCCATCTTGCAAATCCTATAATTATACCACTAGAATGAAAACTGTGCCAATCTGATAGAGGAAAGATACAAGTTTGTGGTTATATAAAGGACATCTATATCTTACAGACTTGTAGTACTATATGATTAATTAGGCTGATTATCTAAACATTGACACGTGTAGATGTAATGTTTTGTGTTGTGAATGATTGATTGAGACGAGATCCAATGCCCATATACAGTTGGGGGCATGGAGTCGGCCCAAGGTAGAGATGGATTGGAAGTAAAGGTGCAGATAATTAAAGTTTTGTTGTAGTTTTCTTCATGCAGAATTTCTTAACATGTGCACATGGTGGGAAACGAAAGGTCAGTTTATACAATTCGTGCCCTTTTTTGAAGATGTGAATATTGCGGGCAGAGATTTTTGAAAAGCATTTATTTGGCACATCTTCTGTTCGTTCCAACCACAGCTTGCAGCTTTTTAAAGCAATTTTTTACTCTTCACAGGAAAACTAGCACATTCAGACTTGGATGATAGAGCGCTGGACGCTCTCAAGGAATTTCCACCAAATGATGCAATAGCAGTATTAAAACAGTTCTGTGAAAGCAGCCTGGAACATGTTGGAAACAAAAGTGCATACCTGTGTGGACAGATGAAAACATTTAGACAGAAAAGCAAGGGCGGTGGAGCCAATGCAGCACCCAAGCCAGACGAGGCAAAACTAAAGGTACAGTAAAACAAGACTATCCTTGGATTCCAAAATGGGAAAAGTAGCAGCAAGATAATTAACAGACATAACAAATTTCATACGCTATAGATATATAGTTCTTAACTTGTGTACATGTATTAGTTTTAACTTCATGTCAAAACTGCTTAAACAATTTGTCCACAATTTTATGAAGAATTCTGGAATCCAGGCATATGGCAGCAATTTCTAAAACCCACCCGGCTTTCTTGTATAGCTTCTCGTATTTATGTGGATGTCAGATCGATAAAGAATCTCTCAACCTATTATTGTCTTTTGCTTAAAGTTTCCTGTACTTGATGGTGTGATCTTTTGAGGGCTTGTTTTCAAACACAATTTCATTAAAACGAGTTTAAGGTTGATACTAAGCTACTTTGTAACAAAATTTTCTGCACACTTTGATCCAAAGTCCTAATTTGTCCTCATTGAAATTCTTGGTAGCTTGACTATTCGGTTTTGGCCATCATTAAATTGGTTGCTGCTATTTCTCAATGATAGGTTATGTGCGAATTCTGTTTTAATTAGGGGAAAAAAAACCTTTTGCGGTCTGTACAATCACAATAAAATTGGTGCCAATCTGAGATCGAATACGACCGATGCCATTTCAAAATACCCTCTTTTGCGCTTCAGAGACCACCATTTTTTATTTTATCAGAGTTTTTCTACCAAAGTTTGTTTTTCACTCCATCAGACTCTGTTTTAATGTGATCAAGATTTTGACCTGGATTTTCACTGCAAAACCTACTAGTTAATAGGTGGTAGAGACAAATTTTTTTACATGTATAAAATATCCTGTTCCAAATTCTAACTTAGAATCTTACTGTGCCATTGAAAAGTTTTCTTTTTATTGTGAAGTTCTTGAAAAGTGCTGAGAAAGTATAAACACTTGGCTCACCATGTCTAACATATTGATATAAATAGCATCAATTCTGTTCTGTGTATTTAGGCATTATTTCTGTTCTGTTTATTTATCAGTCGTGTATTGTTCATGAAGAACTTTTGGATGAAGCTAGATTGTTTTCACTGTAAAGGAACAGACAATTGCATTGTATTTTATTCAGTTTAGTCCGAGTTTGTAGCCACTGTTGGTATTGACATGGAGATTCTGGTGGTTGTGACACCTTGACATCTTTTGACATCAGTTAATTGTGAAGCTTGACTGGTTTTAGCCATGATAGTCTTTTGTCAGTCTTCTGTAAACTTTTTTGGCATTTAATCTTTATAAATTGGTTGTCCTGATGTCATGAAAATGTGACTGGGTGGGACATGATGCCCCAGTACTAGACGTCACTATAAACTGCCTCACTACAGACATCATAGTGATATGACTTAAAAATTATTAAAGCTACGTTGAAAATCCTAATTACATGCAAACTCCTCAGATACTTTTTGTATGATGGCTTCCCAACTCTTCCAACATTCCTCCATAGACAATTTTTTCCTAGTGCTTATGTGACGAATATGGCAACCAGTGGCCATCATGAAAATTATCATTGCATTTATGTTCTGTATTGATTGTTCTTTAAGAGATGCATGTTAATAAGAAAGTCCTCCCTCGATTCATTCATGTCCTCACAGAAATGCGATCTTTTCAGCACCGAAGTATATGAAGTCGCCAACTATCGATTTACATCAGTTCTTGGGATTGTTGTGTATTAAAATAAAATCTGCAAAAAGCAGACAAATAATTCTATAGCAGTTTTAAAAATGTGTAACATTAACAAAACTTGGCCCAATGTCTTGGGTTCTGTTGGAGAAGTATTCCTTCTTGCAGTTGACCATCATTGCTGATTCAGAGAAACTGTAACATCTCTTGCAAGACGAGTGCATTATCACAAAGCTCTGGTTCTCCATTAGATGGTTTCCTTGTGAACCCTATGATTATTCCCCTCTTTGACTGGTTGAAGCATTTTATTATTTCAGTATAGTTCTTAATACCGTATTTAGAGTTTAGTTAACGAGGGATCAAGACGCTGAAGTTAAAACAGTTTAAGAAGTTTGGCATTATTGCATGTGTAATAAATGTTGTAAATGTTTGATGTATCTGTTAAACTTAAGTCAATAGCAGCTAGCCTATGTGATGCATATTGTTGATCATGCAATTGCTAATATATGACAGTGGCTATGTTTGCTGTTGCTTCAAAATTAACAAGTATCGTAATTTACTTTTATATGGACTTTGTGAAAAATGTTGTTCATCTTGTGTAGGAGATTCTTGATAGAACCGGATACTCGCTAGATGTGACCACTGGCCAGAGGAAGTATGGTGGGCCTCCCCCAAATTGGGACGGGACGCAGCCTGGTCCTGGACATGAGGTAATGTTAAAACATAGGGCCTGATTTACATCAATTATTTACATACTTGCATTGTTTAACATGCAGAGATGCTGCCAGGTAACTTGAATGTTGGAAATCACTCAAGATGTGAATCCACACACCTGTAGATGAAAATTATGAAGTCCCATAATGATCAACATAAATAAGTTGAAGGAAAAGTATTTTGGGATCAAAATATCTGTTGTAAAAAAGGATGTGGGCATTCCTGGATTTTGATCTTGGATTATGTAGCAGATCATTAATCTGGCATAATAGATAATGTTTAAATTGGTACATAATTGAAAAAAAAGTTTTACAACTTGTTCAAGTTTGCTGTGATTGCTTTATATTCCTGGAGAGGGGAAATGTCATGCATAGTATAAGATCAGAAACATTGCTGTGTTTAATGCTTACACAGCTAGAAGCAACAGCTTTAAAATATTGCTATTTTCACTGATGTGGAGCTGGAAGAGAAATATTTTTGAAGTGACTGGTTAATAATAATACTCCCTCCCCTACTTCCTGTCTTCCACCTTATTTATGTGATGACTGGGGAGCTTGAGATAAGATCCTGGCAGCATGTCTGAATAAAAAAAATGGCCATGTATTTTAGTAGTTTGATCAATAAATCTTGGAACCGTTCTGTCTTTGTAGAACTTGTAAAAATAAAAATTGGCCAACTAGAACAGTTTGGTTCAGGCTTAGAATGTTAAATTACGCATGAACGAAGAAATTGGGGAATAACCATGTATTGAAAATTTAGATACTTTAATTGAGCTTAGCTATTTGTAAAGTAGCTGCTTGAGCTTCGTTGATCGCATGCCCGATTCGGAATATACAGTTTGTGGGTTCACTTGCCAGGTCAGACTTTTGGTTAAGACATTTATTTAATTACATTTCCTTGACATGATGGAACCATGTTGAAAGTGCCATTAACCCTGATAGGCCCCTCCCCCAACTGGTAGAAAATATGCTCAAGAAATTGTTCATGATTTCAGGTTTTCTGTGGCAAGATTCCAAAAGATGTATTTGAGGACGAGTTGATTCCTTTGTTCGAGAAGTGCGGTACAATCTGGGACCTACGATTAATGATGGATCCACTAAGTGGGTACAACAGAGGATACTGCTTTGTTACCTTCTGCAATAAAAAGGGTGCTGAAGAAGCTGTGAAGCAGGTAGGTTGAAGCCAGTGTGTAATACATGCCTAGTGTCCCATCCCCCCTCCCCCCCCTCCCCATTTTGGAACTGAATATGAATATGCATTTCTTTTGTTTAAAATCTATGATTTTGAGATTCAGGTGTATATAGTGATACAGAATTTTAAAAAATGGTTCATTAGAAATCTAGGCTAGCATGCCTGTCATTGACCATCATATTGGCTTGTGCAAAGCAATTGACAAAAATCTTTTTTCATAATGTTCTACTGTGTTGAAAAGGAAAGGATAAGATTCATAATTTATTTTGTGAAACCATTATGTAAAGGAAAATCTTTGCTATTGAGCATGGATGCCTAATCTGGAAAAGTTAAGGATGCTGCTTCATCAACATAGCCTGAACTTGTGTTTATAAATACAGAGAGAACTTCGATTTAATTCAAAGTTCATTCTACTTGGTTCTTTACAAATGAACCATCCTGTTTCGTTGGATGTTGATTTATTTTGCATACTTTTTTCCCCAAGACGATTAATAGTGTACTGAAATGAAAGATAAGTGGTTGTTGGGAAAAGAAACTAAAAAAAGTCTAACTTAAACAGTTGGTGTTTCTGTTGCACTCTTTCTCCTTGTGAATGGAACAGGTTGCAACCAACGTTCCCTCTAAGCGAATGGTAGATGTGTGCACAGTGCTCACTGCACTGCTCAAGCATTACGGTGACGAGCAAAATTTAATGGAATGTGCAAAAAATTGACAATTCAGCTGCGCGGGGTTGGTTGCAACTTGTGCATCTTTGAAATTAAATAAGGATTTTTATACTTTACTGATGGCTAGGGATGTTGGAAATTGTCACGTATACATTAGAGTTATAAAAAGTATTTGGTCTTGAAAATCTTTTTGTAAAAGGGGTTGGTGTGGTGGCAAGTGAATGATTATTAAATATGCAGGTTATTTTTTTTTTTCATTTTTGATATTTAGCTGCATAATAAAATTACTGTAAGCTCCGGTCTTTACAAAAAATTCTTGTGTGTATGTTGTTTATGGCAACATTTAAACCATAAAGTGACAGAGCTTATTCCTCTATTCTTGTCTTGTAAATTGATGTACAGGACTGAACTCTTGGAATTTGTAGTCAAAATGATGCAACTGCTTTCTTTGTTTCAGTTGGATGATTATGCCATCAAGCCAGGGAAAAAATTGAAAGTGAACATCTCTGTTGCAAATCAAAGATTGTTTGTGGGTAACATTCCAAAGAGCAAGACTCGAGATGAAATCATTGAAGAGTTTTCAGCAAAAACAGGTATAGAGCATAGACTAAGAACTGACAATTACCGTTTCTAATTTTTTTGTTGACTAGGTTGTCAGAATGTTGAGAAAATTTACAATAGTAACTGAAATTATTGCTTTTGATAATTTCATGAAAATGTTCAGATTCTGACCATTACTAGTTTCAGAGATATGTAGCCTTGTCTGCATTATTAGATACGGCAGGATGCTTATGTGTATGAAATAAGGAAATGTACATTATTTTTACAAAATAAGAATTTCAGTTTACAGTGTTATAATGTATCCATTAACCAGAATGTTCCCAAAGTAGTGCATGCAGTCTGTTAATTTCTACTTATTTAACAAATCTAAATACGGAATATACATTGTTACAACTTGGATCCATGTATTGTGTTGTGAAACTCTTATGTAAACCGTTTTATTTCACCACGGCATCATGTCAGTCACGAGTGACCAAATTTGGTGGATCACTTTCACCTTTAAATTGTGCAATTGGAAAGTGTATAGGTGATCATATAAAGTTTTACCTGTTGTGATATATTTAGTGTGTTGCAACATTCCTTTTGCTATTTTTCATGTTAGGTCATGTGTGCCATAATTGTTAATGCAAACAAGTCCTCTCTAATCTTTGCTGAAATAAAACAACACTCGCGTGTGCATATACATCGGAGTCCGTATACCATGGCGAGACTTCAATTTCATGGATTCAAATATACTGGAATTTACTTCATCAGTTTACCCATAATGCTGTCAGGTTGATTGTAAGTAGCCTTAAAGCATGTTAATTTAACAATTGTAATGGCTTATGTATTGGTCATTTTTATTATGGCTACTTTATTTTACCATCTAAAGTCAGTTTTGTTTCGTTTTCAGAGGGTCTGATTGATGTTATAATCTATAGATCTGCAGAAAAGGAAAACCAAAAAAACAGAGGCTTTGCCTTCCTACACTATGACTCTCATAAAACAGCATCAACAGCCAAAAGAAAACTGAGCTCTGGCAGGACCAAGGTTTGGGGTTGTGACATAATTGTAGACTGGGCAGATCCCATAGATGAACCAGATTGTGATACAATGCAAAAGGTATGTTTGCACAATCAATTCAACCATAGATCTCTACCAGGAAGTCAGGATTGACAAGTCTGATCTTTGCATTTACTATACGTCTACCTCCTTGATTATATTTTATCAGAACATTGTTTGATGAATTTTTCCCTAGAACGAACTCGGAATGTTCTTGTTTACAAAATGAATGTTACACTCAGCATTAACATTGATAGTTATGCAAATGCACTTTTGAAATTCAGCTTTGGTCCAGTATACATAGAACATGCATATTGCTTTTCTGCTAAGCATATAGGTCTTTCATGATTTTATTTAGGATGCTTTCATTTCCACTAACTTTATGTACATGAATTCATTTGCATAGGGCTGTAATATGGATTGTATCTCTTTGAATATTCTTGAAATGAATTTTTTAAACTCTATGAATAGGAAATATTTTAATGGACAAGAAATGGTGGGGGTCTAGCCTAGATTTTCTCTGAATTTACTGTTTACCTGTTTACATTTGTTTATCATGATATATTTAAATGCACGTCTTGACTCTGTTCAATAGTCTTTTATATATGTGTGTGTGTGTGTGTATGTATATATATATATATATATATATATATATATGCTTAATAACTTGCATTTGTTGCAATTTTTGTAGGTGAAGGTCTTGTACGTGAGAAATCTAACATCAGATGTGACTGAAGAAATGCTAAAATCCAAGTTTGAAGAGTATGGGAAAGTTGAACGGGTGAAGAAAATCAAGGATTATGGATTTGTGCACTTCGAGGAAAGAGACAATGCTGTTACTGCTATGGAAGCAATGAATGGAGAGGTCTGAAAATCTCTTTTTGCTGCCTCTTGATAACGTTTGCTGTCCCTAATCAGGTGGTTTGTGTATGGTTTTGGCATGATGCTTACTTGTGCAGCTCATGCAACCTCTCAAATTTTGCTTCAAGTCGTATGGAAATGACCATTAAAATTAAAACATTCAAGAAAGTATGTGATAATAATTTGACTCGTTTGCTTAGACATATTACATGTACTTTCTTCAGATGTTTTTTTGTTAGTGTTGTTTGAAGAAAAAAAAGGCCATTAGGAGCTGGACATCTTTATTAAGAATGAACATCAGCTAAAATTCGAGCATTTTGTGTAATTGTAGAAGCTACAAAGCACTAGAGTTAATGATGCTTTCAGTATCCTCAAACCATTTTGTGATTAATTTCTTTGCCTTTGTTGGGGAAAATAATGGTGGCTACTCTGATCACTGATTATTGTTATTCTTTTCTTTAAGAAAACTTGGCACATTTAGAGTCTGGTGACTTTGGGTTGCCAGGTGTTTTTTTTAAATTATTGCAACTTGACAGCTAACAATATTTAAAACCTAAAATTTGGACCAAAATAATTGGAATACGATTGCCTTTATTTTATTTACATTCTGTTAGGAGCCTTTCTTTTTTTCATCTTAATGAACAAGCTTCACTGAACATCATGGCAAGTTGAATTTTTTTCTCTCAAGTCTTGTTTCAGAATATAGTTATGAGCATTTACATTGGTAAATGATGACAAAACTAGTCCCCTGTGCAAATTTTATTACCTTTTCAGAGATAGAGATACATAGTTTACCCTTTCATCACTAAGTAACTTAAAGGCTTTGAGTCCCAAACACTAAGTAACTTTGGACTTGTAAAGCAGAATGAGCTGTGGACTTTGAAAGAATATAACTTTGCCGATTTTAAAGATATATTGCTGTATTTGGTATTAAAATAAAGGTTGGCAGTCAATTTGTATGAATAATTCAATAAAATGTGCATATATAATCAAACTTTTAATATACAGGTGCTAACAGGTAACACAACAGGTAAAATGCACAAGCAATTATTTATTCACCACATTACATGAATGAAATTAATGATAATTTCAAACATTTCGTCTAAATCTACGATTTCAAAGTATTCCAAAACTTTTCTGGAGCCATCTTTCACTTCAATGGGTCCAACTCTCTCAGAAAACTGAAATAAATCACTGGTTTGTCAACGGGCAAGAACAAAAACGTGGAGTTCACACTTCATCTGGTTCAAAACCTTCAAAATCCTCTTTATCGTCATCACTGTCTCTCAGAAGCACATTCAAATGCATCTTCAGGTGTTTTCTCTCATTTTCAGTCAACTGTGTTCGGTCACAACAGCTATTTTAATAATTCATAATCTGACTCGTCGATGTCCGCCATTTTAAATAGATATTCAACATTCGGAAAACACGCTTAGAATGTGCCTGCTTGCCTCGAGATTTCTAGTTGAATTCAAGCTTAACTCGCGCGATAATCCAAGTATAATATCTACATTACAATAAGGACCTTCTTAGAGATATCCCAAAACGTATGTAGTCTGTTACTTTGACATTAAATAAACACACTGCCGCAAACCGGCAAAAGTCTGCAAGGTTACATACTTGCTTCCCCTAAACCGGTAAAGCGGTCTGTAGTGATGAAAGGGTTAACAGTTTTATTATTTATACTTAGAGAAAAGGAGTAACAATGTTACATTTCACAACTCTAAGAACTAAAACGGGAAGGTCGACAATTGGGAGATGGAAAGCTGATTCCCATGGCCACATGTAATTGACAAGTACAAGGATTACATAAGCAGACACTGGATAAGAAACATTTAGCTACATAGTGCATGGAAAGTGCAATCTGTGAAACTGTCTATCTATTGTTCGGGATAAAAGATTTGAATTTAGACGAGAGACAAACTTTCAATGGCTGGAAGCGATCAAAGTGGCAAGATTCTTTGCCCTAGTATTTTTCCATTTTTTGTTTTTAATACCATTCTGGCAAGGCAACCAACATTACAGTAGTGCCCCATATAATTAGGTTTATGAGCCCACATTTAACAAATCTTAGATTCATCCGTGAATTTGTTAGGTTTATATATAGTTCATGAAAGCATTTGTAATCTTGTCTTGCAGAAATTTGGAAAATTGGAAATTGAAGTTTCGCTTGCCAAACCACCTTCTGAAAACAAAAAGAAAGAACATCGCAAGATGGCACAAGAACGTCGTCAAATGATGATGATGGTGGGGAGAGGAGTAGGGTATGATCATTTTGATATAAATTTGTTCACTGTATGTGCCTCATCATTTTCTTTGCACTGCATATTAATAATGATGAATTTTTTGCTTTTTTTTTTTATTGCCACTTCTCATTTCCCGTCAGTGAAATCCATGTCCCATACATGCCTACTATTTACGCTTTTAGCGTAGTCTTCACTTTTTACACTAAGTTATGCTTTTTCGATATATCTGCCTTCCCAAAAAATCTCTTATTCGTTTTCTTGGTTTTATTAACATTCAACTGATCCCACAGACCATATTTTAGATGAAAATTTACGTAGCTACAATATCAGAGTATACTTGTATGTGGACTTGTCTAACAGTATCATGTTCTGTTTATAGCAAACCTGGTTCTACTTTCAAAATTCGACCTTTGAAATCTATTTACAGCATCTGTATGGCTTAATGAGGAGAGAACACACTGGTTTTCTAATTTTATTCTTTAAGCACAGATGCTTGGTTCTAATTCATATTTACTGCAGAACCATGAGAGCAGAAATATCTCACTTTCAAATATTTCAGATGGATTGGAAAAAGGCAACAACAACCCCAAAAAAACGAAACAAAAAATAGCATTCCTGTAGATATTAAGACGCTTGTGCAGCATCACATAATATCCATTACAGGCCATGTGGATAGAATTTTAATATTTGGTGCTAAGTCTTTAGATGGATTCTAGTCTATATGTGCAAAGCTAAATGTGCTACATATAAAAACTTAAAACAGTAAAGGATGTTAAAGGACAGGAGTAAATCATTGTTTATTGAAATTTAGCATGCTATATGTGGGTTACACCTTTTCAGCTTGGATTGCGCTTTTTTACCACTTGGATTACACTTTTTCCTTGTCAAGGGGTTGGCATGTATGTATTCCTTTTTTTAAATGCAATTTATCTTCCCATCAATCTTAAACCAATCTTGTTGATACTACTCGTTGAATAAATGGTTATATGAGCATAAGGGTTTTTACTAAAAGAAATGGAATGGTTTTATGGTCCTAAACTAGAATTGTATCATTTCTACTTGTCCTAGTGGAAATTTAAGAAATAGGATTTTCACAAGAACACAACTTTATGATGTCTGGTTGGTTCTAAATGAAAACTACTGCCCTGACCATCTAATATGGTTGTCAATCTTGTCAATGCTCCAGTATGACCATATCAGCATCAAATGTACGCTGAATGACTTTTTTTTCTGTCTTAGTTGGGGATGAAAATAATGCCAACAAGCTTGCTGCAATGACCATCTCAAAAAGAATGTTGGTATGGTGATAACAGTATACTTGTAACATGTGGTACAAAAAATGGTAATTATCCAACTGTCCAGTGCCAGGTGCTGTTTTGTAAAAATATTCACCACAGTATCAGGTCCTATTCTACATGTCTGGTTGTAGAGTTGGCGTGCCAAGCTGTGAAGAAGAAAAAAGATGACCTTTCATAACCAGTGTGGTAACTATTTGCCTCATTTGCTTTGACATCTTACAAGCACTTTCTTCAGATGTTTTTTTGGTTGGTATTGTTTTTTTTAAATAAAAAAAAAAGGCCATTAGGTGCTGGACGTGTTTTCCTAACACGGCATCAGCTGAAAATTCAACATTTTGTGTAATTGTATAAGCTACAAAGCAGTCAAGGTAATTACATCCTCCAAACAGTTTGTAATTAATTTCTTTGCCTTTGTTCGAAATATTCATGATTTTATTATAAAATTGTGTACACATTTCAGCTATGACGACTATTGGGGATTACCAGGCAGAATGCCACCACCAGGGCCTTATGGAGGGTATGGACCTAGAGGTGGAATGAGGAGGCCAATGCCTCCCCCACCAGGTAAAGTATTTTTGTTTTGTTTTAATATTTTTTTATTAGTTAGAAAATGTTGATACTTTTTAATAGTAAACTATAAAAACTTTAGACCCTTGCACATGGTATTTTGTGCTTTTATATTTTCCTTTTCCTGCAGCCTTCTATGATTTACAAATTAATGTAATAAAAATTTTAGCATAATAATTTTTTTTGCATTTTTTTTAATACAGTTAATCTTGACAAACGCTAATAATTAAGTACATTTCCCCCTATTGAAGTTGTATAATGTGAAGTTGACATGTTGTGACCTTTTTAACTGATAGTTTGCACTGTGAACCATGTTGAGTATTGTTAATAGTAATCTTGGGCGCCACTCCAAGCATCATTGCCCTTGCTGTGACTTTTGCCCATGGGTCTTAATTGCATATTAATTGGCTTTAGCAATTTTCAGTGCAAAATCCCATGCTTGAGGTACGTATGGCAGTTTTCAGATTTGTGTTAGGGTGTAACTTTGAGAGGTCTGTTTTCCTTCTTATATGAAGGCAACAAGGTTTTAGTTGTTTATCAAATACTGTACTGTCAGTAAGTAAAAGAATCTGCATTTTCTCAATTCTGCAACTTTTCGTGAAAAAATGAAACTTTAAAATGTCGCTATTGGTCAGTCGGCTGCTGAACACTGTTAATTAGTACAATGGTCACGTCCTACTATACTGTTCCCTCTCCTTTGCACGATGTGTCTAATAAATCTAACTAATGGCTATCTAGTCCCATCTAATGGTTTAGTAATGAATCGACCGAAAATTCGGAATTACACACACATACACAAGGCATGTTCACCTGTTGGCGGCATTCACCCTGGAGGAAAGTTGCTTATGCTATCTGTACATAGACATTTTATCATTTCCTTTTACTTTTATGTTACATAAATTTGTGAATTTTAGCAGTTCATTAATACATTTTGATGGGTTTCATTTGTTGAATTTGCATGTATGGGTAACAAGTGAACTTTGAAATGATTAAATCATCCACATCTGCCTCGGATTTGGGAGGTTGTGGGTTCGAACCCTGGCAGAGTCATGCCAAAGACTTGTAAAGATGGTACTAGCACATGCATGCCAACCATTACACTTTTGGTGTAATCATTGCGCTTTTTTTCACCAAGTAGACGTATACAGAATCTGCATTTTCTCAATTCTGCAACTTTTCGTGAAAAATGAAACTTTAAAATGTCGCTATTGGTCAGTCGGCTGCTGAACACTGTTAATTAGTACAATGGTCACATCCTACTATACAGTTCCCTCTCCTTTGCACGATGTGTCTAATAAATCTAACTAATGGCTATCTAGTCCCACCTAATGGTTTAGTAATGGATCGACCGAAAATTTGGAATTACACACACATACACAAGGCATGTTCACCTGTTGGCGGCATTCACCCTGGAGGAAAGTTGCTTATGCTAGCTGTACATAGACATTTTATCATTTCCTTTTACTTTTATGTTACATAAATTTGTGAATTTTAGCAGTTCATTAATACATTTTGATGGGTTTCATTTGTTGAATTTGCATGTATGGGCTACAAGTGAATTTTGAAATGATTAAATCGTCCACATCTGCCTCGGATTTGGGAGGTTGTGGGTTCGAACCCTGGCAGAGTGATGCCAAAGACTTGTAAAGATGGTACTAGCACATGCATGCCAACCATTACACTTTTGGTGTAATCATTGCGCTTTTTTTCATCAATTAGACGTATATGGATTTTGCTTTTTCGGTATATCCACCTCCCAAAATTATCAATTGTTCGTTTTCTCGTTATTAACATTCTGTTAATCCCACAAACTGTATTTTAGAAAAGACTGCTTTTATGTAGCTACAATATTGGAGTACATTTGACCGTGGATTTTCCTAACAGTATCGTGTTCTATTTATAGCTAACCTTGTTCTATCGTCGACCTCAATTGTTTATAGCATCTGTATGCTTAGTGTGGAGATAGCAGACTGGTTTTCTAGATTTAATCTTTATGCGCAGATTCCATGTTCTAATTCATATTTGCTGCACAACCAGTCTAAAGATATTTGGCACTAAAAAGTATATTTTATTTTAGTCTATGCATTTATGTGAGCAAAAATATCTCCTAACAAAAATTTCTCCGATGTCATGTTAAATGATAGTTGTCGAATGTTCAGTATCTTGTAACAATGAATTCGCTACATTGGCATATTGTTTCAGATGTTTTGACAATGTTGTAACCATAATCTGTTACATTTCAGAATATTATGATGACTTCTACTATGAAGACGATTACTACTACTATGGTGGTTATGCTCCTCCTATGCGAGGCGGCCGTGGTGCTCGTGGAGGTCCCATGATGCCACCAGTAAGTTAACAATCTTCTCTGTTACAAGTTTTGTATAGACATAGAATCTTTTCTTTTTGATATAACAAACTATGCTCAATAGAATTCATTATCTTGTCAATATTTTCATAATCCTAATAGTGACGATAGTTTTTTCCCTTTGTAAGAAAACTTTCGGCATTAGATTTTGAGAAAACTGGTTATTGTAATTTGTAATTGTTGTGGCTGCGGTTGATTTCAAAGATAAGTGACAACAAAACCAGAAAAGAAAACAAATTTTATAGTGTTCATATCATTACAACCCTTCTAAAAATGGATACAGCTGTGTTTTTTTTTTTGTTGAGAATGGGGGTGGAGACATTCCATAAACAGCTGAAAAGTTTAAATAGGCAGGACAAAATTATAATTTATGAAACTAAAGAAATGAATTTATGCATCAAAAATAAAAAATGACTTGAAAATGTGAAGCTTTATCGGGTTCCAAGTAATTAATTAATGTTTACAGTTTTTAGTACTTGTTATAATTTGCATGCTGACCTTGTTTTACAATGCCCAATGGTGAAACAGTATACGGAGCTTTAATGATGTAAATTTTTGCTTGTTTTGTTTTTGGCAGCCCAGTCGCGGCCGAGGAGGCGTACCACCGCCACCCCGCGGTGGTCCTAGGGGTGCTCCGGTCGCTGCTGCCCGGGGTTCCCGAGGATCCGCCAGAGGTCGGGGTGGTGTAGGAGGAGCAGTCAGAGGTAGGGGTGGTGCATTCACAGGTGGAGGCCAGCAGAAACAGCAACAACAACAACAACAACCCAGAGGGGGCAAACGAAAGGCCCCAATAGATGCTAACCAGGGCCAAAGCAAAAGACGAAATATCAATGAATGGGGGGCTCAGCCAATAGCCCAGCAGCCACTTGGACAGTCTGGTTATGGTGGAAATTACAGTGGAAACGATTCACAGTGGTACACGGATTCTTATGGGCAGAATTGGGGTTGATAATAGACCATATCCATCTTAATGGTCCCAGTTATTATCAGCTCTCCAATTGACTAGACGGCTCTGTAAATAGTCATCTCAGAATGGATTTGCTGTATTTTTAAGAAAATCTGTGTGTTCATTCTGTTGGTCTGAGTATCAAACAGTTTTAAATAATTTTTAGCCCATTTGGAACTTTTGGCCATTTTATGGTCTTCATCTGCTGGAAACTACCAAATTGAGTGCAAAAAGGAACACAGTCGGGCCAAATTGGCACCAGGAAAATTCGAGCTTTAGTAGTTGGGGTTTTGAATCTCTTTGGCAGGATCACTGCATCCCAGGCAGCAGTATTAGGAATGATTTTGTATCTGGCTTTGAATATCACAAATTGTGATTTGTAAATAAAAGACGACTTTGTCCTAAAATAATGAAAAGGGAAATATATTTAAAAAAGGATACAAAAAAATTAATTAGTAATGCACTTTGTATATTCTACTGAATCCCAAGTATAGTATATTGTTTCAGGGGAAATATTGTGGAATCATTTTTTGTCTTGTCTATGTAAGACATTTTTATTTTAGGTTAGTTTTCAGCTTTTTTCTCATAGATCATGTATTATAAATCGTCAGCATTTTTATTTTCTAATCTTTGGCATTATTTTATTTTCACAAATTGTAATGAATGTCATCTAGAGTGCGCAATAAAATATGGAGGATCAACAAATACATGAAATTTGTTTTCCAAATTCATCTTAAACAAATAGTTTCATCAGAAATTGTATGGTCATCATAAAAATGTGCATACCTTTTAAAGAGCAAAATTTTTTATATCCGTTTTGCATCATGACTAGATGTAGATTTGCTGAAAGTTTTAATGTGGGCTCCCCTCCCGCCCCCATCTTGATTGATGGAATACGCATTCATGCATACTATCCTTGATAGAGGAATCTGTTTATTTCAAGCCTGTTCATATCAGTTATTATCTCCATCTCGTGAATTTATCCTTTGGGTGTAATACTAGAACACTGTTTAAGACTGTTGATGGACAAGTTTGAGGACCTGCCACCCTCACAAAACTTTTAAATAATGGGGTTTCAGCAACTAAATTCATTTGTGATCATTCATTTATATTTCAGCATTTTTAAGGAACTAGTTTTGTTGGGATTATTAAATGGAAATAAAGAACTTTTTTTAAAAATTATTATTCCAAAACATTGAAATTCAGCCTTTTCAAAAACTTTCCCAAAAACTAAATGTACCCATTTTAAATCTTTGGCATGCACATTTTAAAATTTGTACACTTTTAGCACAGTTAGCCAAAATAACAACTGCATATCCGATGCTGCGACACCATTGCTTTTCTGGTTGTGGTATCAACAACCAAAATTTTGCAAATTGTATACAGTTATGGGAACATGTAAGCATTGACTGACTGAGCTGTCAGGTTCTGTCAAACAGGAAACGAGGTCTGCACAAGTTCTGAAGAGTTTTAAAAGCATATGGGATCCGGTGTCTTTTATTGTTTTGTGTAAGTTTTAATGGTACTTTATTAATATTGGCTATAATGTGCTGAGGAAAATAGTTGTAAGGACACTTGGCAGCAAATCCTGTTGGCCTTGGCAGTATCAAACCTTGGATTAGAGGTCAACATTTTGGGTTTAATAAATGAATATTGGAATATGACACTACACTGGTTGCATTACTATTATAATCAGCTTTGTTTATTGTTAATTATCTCTTTAGTTGCAATTTATTTTAAATGCATCATTCTTGGTCATTAAATGATATTTGCTGTAGTAATAAATGAGCCCAGCAGAAATTGCGCATTGAAAATCTGATGGTCTGGAGTATTTTTTTACATTGTTGTAATTACAAAATATCAAGCCTGATAAATTGTGTTTACTAACATGAAACGTTTAGGTGTAAAGTTCATTTGTCCAATAAAAGATGTGTATGTGAAGACTCCTTTGAATGTACTTCTGTATACTTGTAATCGGAAATAGTTTGAAGTCTTTCAAAATAAAAACAATTGCTTTTGCATGTTGGGGATTGCAGTACTGTGCTAAAGATGCTCCCATCAGTTCAAATTAAAATGTGTAGTTTCTGCTGTGCTCATTGGAAGCCAAAATTCATAATGTGTCAACTGATATGGTCACATCCAACTTTTTTTTTTATATATATAAAAATTCTTTTGAATGAGGAAAATGCTGTTAGCAAAAGGTTCTAAAGCAATTGTAATTGGATTTGCATATCTTTTTGCATTTGGAACAATATAATTTTTACGCTGAAATGTCTTCTGAATACAGAAGGTCCACCACCACGAAGAAGTCAACTTGATCATGCACACTATTTGTATGGCGAAGGTTTCCAAAGATGTTGGATAAAGCAGTACACACACACGCACCCATCACGACCTGGCCATACTATTTACCTATTCTAGGTCATTGTAATTAAAAAAACTAGATGGTGATCAAGTTTAAACTTTACCTAGCTGAACTTGAAAGAAGGTACAGATTATATAAAACTTGTTTTTTAGTGTAGGGCACAAGCAGTTCTTCGCCAATATTTTGACATCTAGAAAGTGGCATATATCTACTTGAGAAACAATTGTATACAAGGACCAAGTTTTGTAGTGCTTTTAGCTCTGCTGGTCGAGCACAGGAGATCTTGTGGGATGGTCAATTGTCCATTGGCACAAGATTGTTATTGCTACTCCTAAACTACTTGTGGATTGCCTCTAGCTTGAATGCATTCCTTCCAATGTTTAGTTTGGTTTTTAATAATGGTGTTGCTCTGGTATGGCATCCATTTTGACAAATCTTTTTGTCAAGTCTAACATGCATATAAAAGACTTTTGTAGTGGGAGCTAAATGATGTGGCTGCCATTGTATGCATCTTGAGAATCTTTTATTGGATAATCATCTAAAAATGGTTCTCTTTCAACATCCAGTTTGACTGGGAATTGGCCATCCTGAAAATCTTCAAGTAGATGGTGACGTCTGCATTAGGGTTTTATAAATATGAATTACAATTGCTACTCAACAAGGCCACTATTTTTTGTAAATGGAAAGTTGTATCAACAGGTTTTCACAAGAATTCTTGTGATGTATGGCACTAAATGAAAGTGCCGCGACTGTTCTACTGTTGAACTCTTGTCCCTGTCTTCAGATTGGATAGTTATAATAAGAACGGTTTTTCAAAGTCTTGTCCTGGGTGAAAATGGTGTGGTAGACATAGTGGCCAATTTAGAATCTTAGATGAAGTTTGGACACTAGACGAAAAAACTAAGAATGGTGTCAACCAGTGGAGTGTTGGTCCTTTCAAGAGATGGGTGTGTGTGTGTGCATGTGCCTTATTTTGTTTGCAACAAGAGATTTAGGCATTTGTTATCTTGTGATTTGTTGTTTTATTGTTGCAGTTTTTCCATGATATTAATATATCTTTTTTTATCTTTTTCTTTCCTCCCCCACCGCAAGCCAACAACAAAATTTAGTCAATCGTAGAAGAAAAGATTAGCATCAAGCTAAAATTTCATCAAACTCCATACAAGTTGGATTAAAGCTTAAATTTGCAAAAGTTAATTTTTTTAGATGAAGTGGGTCATGTATAAAAGCAGATATTGGCTGAAATAGAATGGTGTAACACTTTTTGCTCAAATTGAGCAGAGTTGAAAATTTAAAAGTTTTTAAACATTTACAAAAAATTCATTTGAAAGATTTAAAAAAAAAAGTTTTGGCTTTCAATTTGGAACTGAATGTTGGCGGTTTAAAAAGTCCGCAACATACAGGTCCCGGAGACGTCCTGAGCAGCCAGCTTGCACGATGTGGATCAACAATGAAGATGATGCTGTACTAGTCAACCCGGATCTCTAAAACAGGTAGTGTATGGTGAAGTTTAAATATGACTGAACATGCATGCATACTTATACATACATGTAACATGCACATGAAGCAAGTCAAATATTCAAAGAGTTAGAATAAACCAATATCAAGTAGTCCGTACAGTGTATGTCACAGCAAATTGTATGCAAGATATGTGCTCCTTTGTTTAACTGCAAATAAATGAATCTGAACAAGTGTAACTTGAAAGCCATTTCAAGAAGTCTCGTTCTTAATTGCATTTCTTCACCAATCTTAAAACGAATGCTTCTAGTTTGGTTCATAGTTTGATAAACTTTGTTGTGAACAAAGGTGGAAATTTAAAGATTGTCTATTTTGTTGTTTTAATTGGTATTAAATTGTTTATAATGGTAAAGACTTGGCTTTCAGGATTTACAAGATATTATTTTAACATCCATTCTTTAAATTAGGGGTTGGTCTTGATACACAGTTGTTGTTGGGGTCTTTTCATTTATTGTGTTTATGCAAGTCTTGAAAATAAGTACCTGACAAAATGAGGGAATTCACTTGCAAATTGTGCAGGAATCTTTTAGATGGTCATAAATTTAGCAAATTGGCATATTCCAGGAAATGCTGTTTACTTTGTCGAGGTTTAAGAATGGTCGTGAGGATGTATAGAATTTTTGTTGTTGGTCTAGCATTTTCCAGTTGTATCTGTAGACCCAATGATCCTCAGGCATACAAATTTTTTTAGAAATGAAGGAAAATGTGTATAACCAGTTGAAGGCTACTACAGTTTCTAATTGATGCAGAATGGATGCTGAAAATGTAAGTGTTGACTTGCACGATAAAGGTTTTCTGAAGAATTTGAATTTTCTACTACTGGAGCAGATTAAATCACAAATTATTTCTTTTTAAGACGTGAATGAATTTGTTACATTATATGCATGTAGTTGGGTAGATAATGGTTGCATCTTTGTCTGAAGGTGGATCGGTTGATGATGAATAGATATCGGCATATTGCTGTGCTGCTATGTTATTGGTTTCTGTAGAAATTATTTGATACATTGGATATTGTGGTAAAGAACTCCAGAAGGTGAATACTTGCAAGTGAAAGTGCTTTAGTTTGAAGAATATCGACCCGCAAACCAAATTGGGTTGACTTCATTGTGGCATGGACTGAAACTTGTCTGCACAATGAAATAAACGTGACAACCAAGTTAAAGGCCTCTTCAGTAAAGAGCAGTACACCAGATTGAAGCTGAACTAGACAAATCATAGATTGCTTTTATGATAGCAGTTGGTCAAGTTGCCACAGCATCATTAAAATTGGATGATTGATGGAGTAAGCTGGCCAAAAAAATGGACTATGAACTCGACTAGACGACATAATGCCAAAGCCTGTCGAGAGTTATTTTTATCAGATTGACAAGAAATATTTTTGAAATCCATAGCAAAAGAAGTTGGATGGTGTTTAAATGAAAGGGGCATATATACTGGTCAAATGTAATATCCCCCACTGTTAGTTTCTCTCAATTTAGATGAAAAGTCCAATATTATTACAAACGTGTCAGTGTCATTCCATTGCCAAAAAAGGAGGTAATTACGCACACAACATTGTCAACCATGCAGTAAACGGTATTTAGAAGTAATAGAATTGTGCATGATTTGGTCATGAATTGTGACGTGACAAGGGCCGTTACTGTTTGAGCAGATGCCATTAGGTTTGGAGTAATTCTTATGCACATGTTGTGACGTAAATGTTAAAAGCATCACTATCTGGCCATTACATATTAAAAGAAGATAAAAAGCAAGAGAACTTTGAGACCAATGTTTTCAAAATGTTGTAATGAACAGCATTGGAAGAAGATGCAGCAGAAAGTGCTTTACTAGCCCAGACATTTTTACCTGCTGTTCTTGCATTGGGCTGTCCTATCTGTCAGGTGAACAGTTTAATGCCCACTTGGGCCTCTAGTCAAAAATAAAGTGTTGATTCGCAAGCTGATTTTCTGTACCTCTAAATTACATAATGTGCATTTCTGATTAGGTCTGGTGGTCAGACTTTGGAGTGAACAATACAACTGTGTTCATAGGATCCAAGATGCATTGTGAATACTTACATTTCACCACTTTCTCATCATTAGAAGGGCTCGTAGGTGGTGCAGTGTTTTTTAATGTTTTAAGACCTTGTATTCAGAGTGTGCAGATTATAAATGTCTGCTAAATGCTAATACAAAGAGCAACTTCCAAACGACTGTCACATGTTTCTGTTTTTTAATATATTCAACCTTGTAGGTCACATTGTTTGGCTTCATTTGATAGGTGCAAGACTCCTACCTGTCGTTTTGCTCAGCATGAAGGCTTTTTAATATTTTATTTGCAATTTCATGTGTTCACTTCGAATTAGAAGACATTGTGGTGTTGCTTGGAAAATGGTTTCCTTGTATCTAGTCCACAACAAAGGTGGGGGGCCCTGAGTGGTCTAAAGCGCTTCCTGTTACGGATCACTGCCATCTCGCCTGTCTGTGGGGGCTCCAGTCTCATTTTGCCAATGTGGGTATGTGAGAAAGTTTGCCAGTAGCATCTCTTGGGATGGTGGTTCTTTTCGGGGATTTTCCCGGGTTCTAACTCCACCATTAATACTGGCCGCCATGTATAGCCTATAGTGTGCTGAAAATAGCATTGAACCCTGCAACAACAAAAGTGGGATTATGGCTATGGGTAAGAACCAGATCCTTCCAGCATGTTGTACTAATGTAAATTTGAAATAACTGTTTCAGATGCACTTGTTATAAACTATATTATTGACAACATCCACTTCCCTTCTACAAATTATCAGTTAACTTTATTTTGTGTGGTTTGGAATATTCCCCATTTCAGTTGTGTGCCTTCATTTTTTTAATCCCATTAGCATGTTGACTGATTCATGTATCTGCATAGATGCTGGCTTTCCAAATCTGTTCCCCATATACGACTCTAGTATTTGTATCCATATCCATTTAGATCCACATTGGTTTCCAATACTGAAAGATTAGGGAATTTAGGCGCTATACAAAGTCCTCATTATTATTATTTATTATATCGACAGTTGCTGAATAGGTCTGGGAAATGGACTTTGACCCTGCACCCCCCCCCCCCCCCCCATAAAACTCCAAATATAAAACAATGGTGTGGCAAGACACGGTTGAAATAGTACAAGGAAATATGTTACACATACAGTGAAGTTTAGTTTGGAGGGCTGGAAATTACCAATCAGTGGTGAATTTGAACATTTTTCACTGTAAGCACGCTCGAAGTATAGCCTTTGTGTTCTCATTGCATGTAGATCACATAAAAGTATATCTGTTGCTCGCCCCATGAAAGACCTGAAAATTGCTACGGGGTGGGGGGTATCCTGGCATAAAGGGCTTTCATAATTTTACAATCGTGTAGATCTTCAAATGCAACTGCAGTACTAATAATTGTAGTTTTTTAAAAAGGTGTGGCAGAAGTTTAACATGGCACTCGAGCATGAAGTTCATAACAAGTTAGACACTGTCAATCTTCGATTAAATAAGATTGTGATTTGCCATCAAATACAGAAAGACGAACACTAGAGAAACCATTAAATATTTGTTTTCATAGCATGCATTGAATAGCATTTTAAGAAATATAAAAATGCTTCCATTTTTCCAGTTATATTAAAGCAAGGGAAGTAACCTGTGATGAAAATATAAACCAGTTTGTGCTTTTAAATAAACAATAAGCTGTGAAAAATATTTGTAAATTACAAGATGCATCAGTTTAGTTGTAATAAAAGGCACGTGTTCTGTGTAAGAAAAATCTAAAAAGTGTTGATTTGCATCACCTGAAGTTGGTCACTATTTAACAATATACAACTGGTGTGCATTTTAATTCACAAATAGATTGGACAAATGATGTGGCATTTGATATTGATGGATTGAAACAATGAAACACTTGAACAAGTAGTTCTTACTATTGGGCAAATGCCTGCCAGATGAGCGATGTTGGGTCATTGTCCTTTTATTCTCTCCATATTTTAGCTCTGCTGGTCACAAGCTAGAAAGTTTTATGTGATGGTTTCTAGTCTGTCCACTAGAACAGGTTTGTTGTCGTTAACTAGGAGGATTGCCATGAAGTTTACACCCATTCATCTAGACAAGTTTAACCTGGTCTAGAAGAGTGCTTGTTTTGACATCAAAGTCACTGGCCTTCTGGAAAATTTTGTCAAGAATCTGCATGGATGGTCTTAGTAACATGAGGTTTGCAATGAAGAACTTCTGTGATTTCTAAATGAAAAAGGGTTCTTATTTGAGGTTCACAGCAGCATCCATCATGAAGTTTTTGTAATTGCTACTCTCCAGAATGGACAGCTCCTGTTACCCAAGTGGTTGGAGCATCCCCTAGAGTGCAGAAGGTTGTGGGTTCAGAAACCAGTTGTGTCGTACCAAAAGCTTGCAGATAAGGTATTATGCAGCTGCCTTGTATGGTATTCAGCATTAGAGTTGGGACTGATCAGCCTGGCGACATCACTAAACTGTCACACTAGATATTGATATGATACTATTAAAATTTAAATCACTCTCACTTTCAGAATATTGTTATATTAGCATGGGATTTTCACTTCATGACTTCTCATGTCTATTTGGTTTTATAGAGGCCCAGGCCAAGTCATCCAAGGTGCTAGTCTATATCAGATCACTCGCACATCTATCCTCAGTTTGCACAGCTAGTCCTGACTACTAAAATGGGTGTGAGCAAAAATTTGTCATTTTCTACCCATGGGATGGTAGTTCTTCCTCCACCAAATATACTGGCAGCCATGTTGATAATCTCTAGGGCTACTTCACCAGAATTGATGTTGTCTTCATTGGGTATTTGATGAAAGACGTGTGATGTCTAGTTGGACTAAAAGAATTTGTGTTACTTACTTGTCCACCATTGTAACTATTATAACTGCCATCTTGAAAATCTTACAAGTACTGAAATTAATCATTGAACCAGACTAACCTTATAGCACCAGCCCAGACACTTTAAACTATGTTCATGTGAAGCTTATGCATGATCAAATTGTTGATTATATAATTTTTTGGTGTGGTGTCCAGCAAGCAATACATATTTAAGCCGAAAGGGCAAAATAAGCCTCCAGAAGTTTTAGTAACGTAGAGAAAAAGCAGGAAATGACAAAATTATTTTTATTGGACATTACACGTCAATTTGAACATGTCTCATGGTGGGAGATGTAGTTGCTGTCATGGAAAATAATTGTCAAGTTGAGAGATAGCAACAAGCCATTGAGCTGCATAGGGTTTGGAACTAGTTTGCGCAACTGTAATAAAGTATCTGTATTTTACATACTTTTCAATTCAACATAACGTTTATCGTGATGTGTTGAACTTCTAATTAGTTTGCATTTTTACAATAACAGTTGTTGCTATTTTGTTACACCTTATTGAAAACTCGTCAATCTTGTGGAGGAGAAGAAAACCTGCCAAACCTGGATGGACTTGTCAGGGTTGGTAGATCTGTAGAGATTTTGACTTGTTTCGTCTGAATAGTTTTTGTGGTTTTCATTGGTGATGAATGACGATAATGTAAACAATTAAAATGGCCACCATGAATGACAGACTCTACTCTTCATATACTGTTAGCTCTGTTGCGAACATGAAATTTTTACCTGTAGACTTTCGACACTGATTTGGCTGTAAATGAAAATGTTGCCAATGGTATATCAACGAAACTCTTAAACGTATTGCCTTCTCTCCCAAGTCATGAATTTATGGTTATATTGATGCGTGTTTTTACTCAATTACTTTGATGTCCACTTTGTCTTAAAAGAAAATGGTTCCTAACCAACTCCAATATGTCCACCATGGGAGCTAATTTGAAACTTGTCATAACCTGCAGAATATCAGACATGCTTACAGCACTGGGCAGTTGCTAGGAAGAAAAGTCTGTGCTTGGGGAAATGTATTGATCTTTTAGGTTAAATTTGACTATGTACTTACCCTTGGGCCCATTAGATGCAGTTCCTTCCTTTGAGAATGAATTGGATGGGGTGTGCACTGCAGTTCGTCCTCAACCTAGTATGCATTCATTACAAATAACCTTTGCCTGGATTGTACATGTTGATCTAGAGCATGTCATAAATGACTACTATATACTTTTATTCAGGTACCCAGTGTAAGCTTGATACTTTAAAATGGATCAATATTATTCATATATGTTGCAGTTTCGTATCTGGTTCTAAATTTCTTAATGGTTATTGCATTTTACAGTAACTTTTAGTAATTTCATTTTCTCTTTAATCAAATTGTCACAAACATGTATGTACATGTCAGACCTTCGAGAATTTATTTCTGATTAGGCAATGTAACTGGTGCCCCAGTTAGCTGTTTTTGCAAGACTAGTCTTGTTGGTACATTTTTATAACAAATGGAAGATGCAAGCATGTACTTTTAACAAAACATTGCAATCTTAGTTTCATATGTACACAAGTAAATTTCCACCGTCACACACTGGATGCTCTAGATTAAACTAAACATGTTAGCAATATATTTGCAAGATAAGTGACAACTAAATATATTTTTATGGTGACGTAGCCAATTTATATCCATTTTACATGGATGAATTTGTGAAAAATGCATAGTAGCCTCATGGAGAGTGCATTATTTAATTTTCATTCCAACAAATTTCATTTATACAGTTCCGTAACTAAAATGCAAATATTTGTGGTGACTGGCTAATAAACTTAAGACTTGTATTTAGCTGAAGTTAATTGAAAAAATGCATTGTAGAGGAGTTCTTATCACCACCTTTATTGGACAGTCTTGAACACCACAACTCGCACAAAATATATTTGTCCCTTTTCCTTTTTTAATTATGGTGTCGCATGCATGATGGGTACCAGTTTTGTTTACTTGTGCATTTGTATCAATTTTGGATTTCATTGCTCCTGTTGACTAGTGGTAAGAGTGTCTGCCTCTGATGCAATTCACGGATACGAACCCCAGCAGAGTCATACCAAAGACTTTAAATAATGGTAATAACCGCTGCCTCGCTTGGTGCTCAGCATTACAAGGTTAGTGTTAGGACTGGTGTCGGGATAATGTGACTGGGTGGGACATGATGCTTCATGTGTGTGGCACGATGCCCCAGTGCAAGTCGTGACTATAAATTGTCACACTGCAGTTATTTTAGCGATATGACTGAATCGTGTTTAATTAAGCTACATTAAAAATCCAAATCACTAGCGTGCATACTTTGGATTTGCATTTTGCATCAGTTTTATAAATCTGTCATTTTTTTGAATCCAGAAATAGGATGGGTAAATTTTGTATTGGGCTACACACCTTAGGTATGAGGATAGATATAGGACTGACAAGGGGCATAACCATTTCTGGCTTTACATTTTCTGTAGCCGCTTTGGTTCCAGAACAGTGGTCTGTTTTTACTGCATTTTTTTTTAGATAAATTTGGAATTATTTAATGTAAAAGCATTGGAAACCAACAGAATAAATATCCGGATACATGTTTGTGGTACTAAGCAGCTTGTGGAAGTAGAAGTTAATATTTTTGTGCAGCATTGAAAATTTTTAGTTTTATTTCCATACATTAAGAGGAGGAAATAATCATAAACACAGTTGGTCTTAAGCTGCCAACAATTTTGAATGTATCCATGTATATGTCATATTTCTGAGTAACCTCTATTTACTGTACGAAGCCTCAATTCACAAGTCCTATCAGATCGATTCGGCAATATCTGCAGTGACTGGTGCATAGGCAAAGTTCTCTTTCAAATATTTAGGACATTAACCTCATTGTCGGTCGGTAGTGTGCAAAACGTTTTAATTTCTACAGGTTATTTCACATCTATTTATGTTGATTTCACTCAGATAAGCAAAATAGGGTTTCTGTTTCTTCTCTTGAAATGAATGTATTCAAGTTATTCAAATAGACTGTGTCATGGCAAGATTATACCTTTATGAATTTAGTCCTAGAAAGCTCTATTCAAAATGGATATACATCACAATTTTACTATATGTTCTCTACATGTATTTCTCAGTACTGACCTTTCCACTGTGACAATCAATAGAAATCATGTTAATGTTAATTTACAATTCTTCCAAAGATGACTTTACGGTGAAGTTCTAGTGAAAGGTTCCCTGGCACTTTTGTGAGAGGCTGCACTAAAAATAGAGCAGCTTGTAAAAAAAAAAACCCACAGATTTTACTTCTGGATCATCACCAAGGCTTTATTACTCAATGTGCACTGTCGTCAAAATCCACGCAGACAACCACTCATATTCTCAAGAATAAACAATTATCTTTAAACCCCTCCCAAAAACCTATAAATATAACTCTTTTATCACCACCATAAGGAGAGGAAATAATTGTTCTAAAATGGGTACTGAACTGGAAACACTACTTGCGACAAGAGTCCAAATGTTGGTCATAGGAAAAGGTCCACTGAGCTATCTCCCCTTATTATGGCCCCTGTACAAATATATTTAATTTCTGAAGTTTAGCATTTATTAAGCATGACTATATTCTGTTGGATTAATTTAAAACATTAAACCGTTGTAATGAAGGTCCAACTGTTGTCAGATTCATTAAAGTAAATATAGGGTCGGGAAAAGGGTACACATATTTCTCAGCAGGCTGATGATACATGCGACTTGTTATAACTTTCAGTGTTTGTCCTAATTAAAACTGAAGCTATAAATATGTTTTCAGGCACTATCAAGAGTTATACACTTTGTTAATTTTCATGAAATTAAATGGAACAATGTTTTTCTGAAAATTGACAAAATTGCATTTTGAGAATTGCACCACCCACCCCCCTTTTCATTTTATGTCCTGAAATAACGCCAATTGGCATCACAGAAACAGTTTAGGCTTTTTATCATTTTTTGATGCATCTCTCTTAAAAAGTACCTCGATTTACTTGCAAAAGCTGGTATTTAAATTTTCGTGTCCTATATCTAATGAGGTTAAGGTTGACATGTTATATAGTTGTTTCCATGGTTGGTGTTTACAATGTGCTAGAGGAAGAAGCAACTTTTTCTTTGGTATAGTTGCATGTGAAGTGTAGTTGGTCTTAATGGAAATTGTGTCATGCTGTTGTCCATTATAGCTGCTGTTTCATTTGTCTTGTAAATCTTGTCTATTCCAAAATGGATGCCTTCATCAGCATTGGGTTTTCACTAATTGATGCCTTGTTGGACCAAAGTGAAAATGGTGCCAATGGTGAAAAACCTGTAACCACTACTACTCCTGAATGGAGAGTCATATCGGCAGGGGGTTTGGACTAAAATACTTGTGATATCTAGTTGGTACAGAATAAAATTGGTAATGATCTGACACAGTCGGGCCTCCATAGCAGCCATATTCATAATTTTGTTATGTCTCCAGCTGGAATGATGATCATATTAACATTTTGGTTTTCACTAAAAGAGTTTTTGAGATGTCGAATTGGTTCTAAATAAGAATGATTTCATTCTGACATCCAAGTATAACCATTGAGGCAGCCAACTTTAACATAGATGGTAGTAAAAATAGGTTTCAATCCAAGACTTGTCTGGATACCTACTTAGTCCTATTAGAAAAGCTGTCTATCTAGTGTCAAAATATGGAACATGGTTACAGCGATCCTCTTGAAAATCTTCTCATTTCAACATTTAGTCACCAGAACACTTGTTATAATGTGTGCTTTGTGCTCAGAGTATCCAATGTGGCCAGCATGGCAGCCATCCTGAAAATCGTGCTAATTGTCCTAAATGGAATGTTTTATTGGTGTGTTTTCACCGGAAGACCAAGTGTGATGTACATTTGGTCCTGAATGAAAATTGTGTCCAGCAAATCTCAAATATGGCTACCGCAAAAAACATAATGAAGATCTTGTCAAGATCAACATGTCTTCACTGAAAAGTTTTCAAATGGTATCTAATTGTCCAACATGAAAATGGTGCCAATTTTGTATTCATTATTGCAACTGTGGCTAATTTTACAATCTTTATGCTAGAAAATATCATGGTTTCAACGCCGAGACGTAAAAGAATTTTTTCTTTCTTTCCTGAAAGTTCTTTGCATACAGTTTTATTGGTCCCTTCAATGGTTTCATAGTGTTCCATTTTACACAAGATAAAATTTTCAAATAGAAGGGGTGTAATTATTTTTCTCCAAATATTTAATTTAGCCATTGTCATGGTATAAAGATGTGTATTTTATGCTGTTATTTAGCATACTAGTAATTGTTGTTGCACTGCATTTTTTACAGTCACATTTTTTTGTGTGCATAATTTAATTATTTTCGGATTTCAAATGAATTTGGAAGATGATGGTAATAGTAGAGTTGTGGCCCTTGATTGTCAGACCCATTCCCACATTTCCACAAAAGAGACTCCATTGATGATTTGATTTAAAGTGTTTCAATAGTAGCTTTAACTGATGTCTGTCATTAAAATTGAACATGTGATCATATTAACATTCCTCTAGAAAACTACTGTCCCTTAAAAGAAACAGAATGGACTAATTCTCTCCTTACAGTTCAAACAGTTTCAAATAGTATGGACAACATTTGTTCTAGAAACCACCCATGAACACAAAATGGTTTAAAATTTCGTTACCGTCATTAAGTCTGGTTTTGATGGTGACGGTGTTTTTTTAAAATAAAACAAAGTTTACATTAAAGATTATGACTTGAGCATCAAATTGTATTTAATCATATTCCTACATATAAAATAATATCCTGTACACAAAAAAAAGTTATTAAAAATATTTATTACCTATGTAATTTATATCATGGGGGAAAAAATATGCAAAAAAATGAATATATTATATAGTTTATATACAGATACAAGAAAAATAAATATCCATATACATGTAGTACAAAAAAACCTACATCACAAAAATTTACTTTCTAGTGGAAGAAAATAAGTTTTGGGAAAATCGGATGCAATGTATGAAGTATAAAGAAAAATTCAGCGTTTTTCTCTATTGACTAGAAGTGCTTTTAACCCTTTGAACCCTAATCTCCCCCATATTTTGGCACAATAACCCGAGCCTCCCCGGCAATTTTTGACAATTTTATAAAAAGTAAAATTTTGCAAAATAAAAGTAATGTTATGCCTTAGAATGATAATCCACTATGATATAACAGCAAATATCAAATTGTCTCTTTTCAAACATGCTTATAAAATGCTTTTTATTACTATGACTGTAACAAACTGTCTCGAAATTTCTTCATATTTCATATTTTTTCTATATTTCATTGACCATCTAGCGAATAACATAACACAGGCCGGTATACCGGCCTTTCGGGTATAAACACCGTTACAACCGGCCGGTAAAACGGCCTGTCAGGTTCAAAGGGTTAAGGTGTAGTCTGGTAATTTGTTACAAGTTTGTCAACACTAGACTAGTTTGGATGACTTGCACTTCTCACCTCATTCTGTGCATGATCAAATATTGGCTCAACCAACTTGGGTATTTGAGAAAAGTTGTGGAAATATTTCGTCCTCCCAATTATAGAGGCAGTATAGCCTGTTTTGGGCTGAAAATTGTGCTGAAACTCACAATACCAAAATATAAGATTCTTAAAGGATTGCAATAAAATTTGATATATTTATGTCAATGATTTGTTTGCTCTGAATAAAATGTACTTGCTTGGACATCCAATTTGGGAGCTACATTGGCAATTTTGAAAATCATGTTGCTACTTCTGAATGGGTGGTTAGTTCAACATTGGGTTTTTAGTGAAAGATTTCATACTGTGTTTACTGGTTTTGATAAAAATTATGCTTATCTTGCGTCCAACATGGCCACCACTGCACTCATCTTGAACTGATGTTGTGGCTACTTATAATGAAGGGAAAACCAAGTTTTCACCTGAAGACTTCTGATGTCTGGTTTCAAACCACTGCCTTGGATGCAAGAAATCGCAGGTTTGAACCCTGGCCGGGTCATAAATAGACTTCAAAAATGGTACTAGAAACTGCCTTGGTTGTTGTTTATCATTGAGTGGTAACGACTGGTCAGCCTGTTGTCAGGATAATGTGTCTGAATGTAAAAATTAGTTTAATGTAAATTCCTTTCAGCCCTTTGAGCTTCTCTCTCATCGAGAGACTTTTTTAATTGCGGTTCTTAACTGGGCATTGTTGAATTTGTTGTTCATTGCACTGCTCAATTTGCAAAATTGCCTAGTAGCTGTCAGTGGTAGCAATTTGAGGTTAAATTTTTTTTTAAAAAAAAGTTGTCTTTTGATAAATCGGATTTGCACCTTGCCCTGCGTCATCCATGATGCTTTCATTGGCACATTAATATGTGAAAACAATGCCTCAAACTAATTAATAATTAACTTTGATCAAACTTGATATGTTGTCAGTACATATATTCATGTGGCTAACACGTTCAATCTGGGAAAACATGAATTGATTTGTTCTAAACCTATATATACTACAAGTAGATCTCTACCACATCTTGAAAATGTTTGATAATCAGGACTAGGTTACATGGTTAGTTCCAGATGAGTTTCACAGCCCATCTACCTTCCATCAGCTATCATGAGAGCTGTTTACTCTTGTCCTTTCGGTTGTTTTTTTGTGTGCAATAATATCTAGAGAACTAAGGTTGACAAATATACTAAGTGGCCTTACCAACTGACATGTCAGGCTGGCCATTATTAACAAAAACATTTTAAATATATTAGCAGTTACAATTTTATAATGGTACTTAAGATTTAAGTAAAATGGATGAAAACATTTTGACACGAGCAACCATGACGATTCCATCAAAATCTAGCAAGAACTACACATTTTAAATCTTAAAGGGGAGATAACTGGGTAAATTTAATCATGAGTTCTGATGTGATAGAAAGAAAAAATGTGCAAAATTTATTGATCCTTGTATTGTAAATGACTACTAATGTTGCAATTTTTATCTAGACTTTTTAAACACCAGATGAGCTCATGGTTTGTCCTCTTCTTTGTCTTCCCATCATTTGAAGTTGTCCATCAGGGAGCACAGTTTATTGTTACTCCTATCCAATGTGGAGAGTTGCCAAGAAACGTGACATTCACACTCATCCTTATGACGGATTGATTGTAATCAAAAGAATGTTGCTCAGACCTAAAACAAAATGACCACCACAGCAGCCATGTTGGAATGCTTTCTCGACTTGCTCTGAATGTGTATTCCTGTTAACTGTGATTTTCACTAAAACTTTTATGTACTGTCTAGTTTGCTCTATTTAAAGTGATGCTACTTTGACTGTTAAAAATGTTCCCACAAATATTACTGAAAATATGGTCGTATCAACATGCAACTTGGGAGTTTCACTAAATTACTTGTAAAACTCTGATACAATACCAAATTATAAAGTCTTGTTGATGCTGAATCAGAACGGTGTCCAGCTAACTTGAAAATCTTCTTGCTACTCCTAAATTCCTAAATGAAAAGTATCACTGCGTTTTCACCAGAATTTTTAAAAAAATCTAGTTGGTCATGAATGTAAAAGGGGCTGTTCTGACTTGGAATATGGCTTTCTGTCACAATGTAAATATTGAAAGTCTGGGCA
Source organism: Unio delphinus (assembly GCA_029339505.1). Classification (NCBI taxonomy): domain Eukaryota; kingdom Metazoa; phylum Mollusca; class Bivalvia; order Unionida; family Unionidae; genus Unio; species Unio delphinus. Next base: position 11,560,985 of record JAQISU010000242.1, on the reverse strand, counting down.
ACAGAATGGATAGTGTCATATCAACATTGGATTTTCACAAGTCTTCTAATGGTAGCTAGCATGCACTGAATGAAAATTGTGCATCTTTTGTTCAATATGACTGTCACAGTGGCTAATTTTGTATATTGTGAATAGTGGTGATTTGAACGCTTGGCAGTTGATAGAGAGGCTCCTTCAAGAGACATTCATTAGCTGTACTGGTGATACATGGACAAGAAAGCATATGGAAATCCCATTGCCTACACCCATCCATTCATTAGCACAAGTTTTTAGCTGCTACTCTTAAACTACACTCCATTGCATTGAAACTTGAAGCACATAATTCCAGGGTCTACTAGTTTGTAAATGTAAATTGTGCCACCTGGACATCTAATGGTTCTATTGGTATCCATTTGATCCTAAATGAAAATGGTGCGACCTGGACATCTAATGGTTCTATTGACATCCATTTGATCCTAGATGAAAATAGTGCCTCCTGTATATCTAATGGTTCTATTGGTATCCATTTGATCCTAAATGAAAATGGTGCCATCTGGACGTCTAGTGGATCTATTAGTATCAATTTGATCTTAAATGAAAATTGTGCCACCTGGGCAGTTGGTGCTTCTAATGGTATCCAGTTGATCCGAAATGAAAATGGTGTCAATTTTATATCCAACATGGCTGCCAATGCTGTTAATTTGAAACTTTTCATTGAAGAATATTTACACAATCTTTAAACATTCTATATCCTTTTCTTGCATTTCCTGTAGATTCATTTTGGAAAGTGAAATGCCAGTCTCTAGCAGATGTCTGTTAAGTACAAATATTGACATCTTGTTGCTGCTCTCACATGAATTGGCCATGGGGTTTTCACTCTTCTGATGATTATTAGGTTGTCCTTGGTAAAATAGAATCTTTTCAGTCTTGCATCCAGTATAGACAAGATATAAGCTAGCTTGAAAATCACATTGCACAAGAATAGACTCTACGACATGGTTTTTACACTTACCAGTTGACAGAAGAAATTGACCTGTTTTGAATACCTGTATTTTTTTGGGGGGGGACAGCAGTTACTTGGAGGGACTTGTTTTTGTGTTGATTTTTAAAGTTTAATTTTTCTTCTAGAGTATAAATATATATTTATTTTGAGATGCATTTTTTTTTTTTACTTTATATTTCTATAATAAAAAGAAAGGATCTTTAGTACTGTAAAGAAAACTTTGTATTCCTGTTTGATATTGTCAAAATTGGGAAAAGTTGACAAGTGCTTGATAGTTGTCCCCCCTGACAATACTTGAAATGTGTTTAACTTTAAAATTACTTTTATAGATTTTGATAAAATATTCATGGTTGTGCATCTTTAGATTGTGTTTATTTTTATAATGTTATTGATATCAATTTTGTTCAGTCAAATTTGCAAGGAGTTTTGACATGTCAATGTGTTGCATTGAACTTGATCAGATCAGTGTTTACAATTTAAGTACTTCCATTACAGCAATTTTATCCCAAAAAAATTAAAATAATTACAGACGGAACTTTATTTGCACGTACATCTAAAATGAAATGGGTAACTTGGTTGATGTAATATTGATTAAAAATCTGGTATTATTCCTTTGAGCTGTAATGTTTTTTTTTATCACAGTCTGGAACTATATTGGCAAATTTCAGAATACTTGGCATGACTAACTCGGATATATAGCAAATGATCTTGATCAAACTTTTTATGCAGTTATGTTTTAATTCATCTCGAAAAATGTTGATAGTTGTGGCTTTCCAACATCTGGTTTAGATCAATGGTAATGCTGGGTTATGGCATGTGAACATTGTAATGTAAACAAGTACGAATGGACTTGAATCAAATGAAAGTTAAGGTTTAACTGAATAAAGATGTGAATAAGGTTACTTGGAAAGAAAAATGTGCTTGCGTAATAATTTTAATAGCTTGACTAAAGTTAGTGGAAGATTTGCACTGGAGTTCTGGAAATTTATTGTCAATTTTGAGGTCATTGTGGTACAAAGGATAGTAGCTTATGCATAATTTTTGTTCTAAACTAAATTACTATAATAAACTTTGTAGATAGCTTACACCTTAGGTAATAAAGATAACCAATAGATGCTGGTTATTAAAGTTTAGAGGTCAGAATGGGCAAGGTCATCAATAATCTCTTGTCAATGATGCCCAACTAATCAACAATGAAGCATGCTTTGCAATTCATGGTACTATTGTTGGGATTTCAGGTTCATGGTCAAAGTAATTTTTTAGTTTGTATGACTTTCAAGATAGATGGGTTTTTTTTTTTGCGTTTTAACTTCTTGAATAAATAAAGGTCTGGTGGAGTAAGAAAATTGTTTCTGTAGGTTCTAAACTGCATCAGAACTGCCAAGATTTGCATGTGAATTTTTGGAACACTAGGCCAAATTGAGGCTTAGTGTGAATTTAAAGGACACTATTTACCGTAGCTTTACATTCCAGAATAAAATGTAATTTATGTCAGATCCATAAGAAAAGATACAAGATTGTATTCACAAAACAAGTTGACTGGATTGTAAAGTAACTCTGGATTTGCAGTGTCCGTTACTCCACAGTTCCTCTGGCATAGGCATTATACTTTGCTTACAGCTCATTTTTACATTACTAAGAGGAATTTAAAGTCTTGCATCAAAACATTTGCACTGTTTACAACTTCTGTACTTTCACCATGATTTAATGCTCCAGTGCTTTCCATAAAGATCTTCAAGAATTCTTAATATTAGATTGCAACTGGAAGAGTACTGTTCTGCTATGACAATTAGGTCAGTGTCGTGTATTATGTTCCAGTAATGGGATGTGGTTGCAGTTGGGTCATTGACTTTAATATTTTGCTCCACTTATTTATCGTAGACTATCATTTGGCTAAATGTCTTCTGTAAGTTACTGCCAACAATAACACATGCATTATATGTATATATCAAGCTGCTATAGGAACTTGTCAGGATAAAGTTGCATGCCATTTATCTGATTGAAATATCTGCTTCAGAAAGAAAAGTTCAGATAGACAAGGGATGGCCATAAATCCACTGAATAATTAAACTTTATATCTTTTCAATATATGACATAATATATAACTTCTAAAAATAAATTGGTAATAATCCAATAATACTAGGTAATGTGCTTCAGAAATTTTAAAATCTGTTTGCAATCAGTTTGGTAACCACATTCAATGATGGGTCATTAAAGAACCAGTTAATTGAATAGAATGCTACATTTAAATTTCTTTAAATTTATCTTGTATTAATAAATACTTTTAAAATATTCATTGGTAAAGTTGTGCTTAAATCAGTTTTTGAAGGGATGGGCAGTTTGACCAAAACTCCACCAAATGATGTAGAGTGTAATGGTACACGCCATCTCTTGCAAATGTGCACTAAATGTTTCCAAGAGCAAGTTTTGTCTACAGTTGGGTGAATTCTGCCCTGGAAATGCTTGGATCAATCACATCAGGGGTAAAACTACTTTATTTATGGTTTTGGAAAAATGGTAAAGATCTGATCGAATTTGTTCTCCTTAACAATTGTTGTGCTTGGACCTGACAAATAACATTTTAGAAGTTGCGTGACCTGTCAAGAGTTGGTACTGTCCTCTCAATCTGATTTCTTAGCTAATGAAGGCTTTCTTTACTGACCTGGATGATTTCACTACTGCTGGCAATAGATATAGGTGCAATGTAGGTCAAAGTGCTAAAAAAAATAGTGCATCACAGTGCTAAATGAGGGATTTATAGTTTTATATCCAGTAAAGGCTTTAAAAGTGTTTGCTAAATTTTAGCAAATATCTTCCACGTTTTATGCCTCTCTATTTCTGCCACTATACTTTGCTATTAATGACTGGTACTATGACTTGCATTGTCATGAAAGACCTAATTACAGTTAAGAACTTTATGCTTGTAGCGATCTTGAGAAATACTAATCACTTGCATTACAATGGTTTACTCTTAATGCTGCGAAGGATGTTCTTTATTTTTAAATTGGCTATATGCCTCAAATGCAGTCATTTCATCTTATGAATGAATGAATCTTTGAAGAAAACTACCCAATGGAACCACAATGGTTTGGTTTGTACAGTCTTGTAGTACTCTTACACATTTTGACAACAAATTTTAAGGGGGCCAAGTGGTCTAAAGTGCTCTCCATTACGGATCACTGCCATCTCGCCTCAGTGTGGGTTAGAGTTTTGGATTCGGCCAGCATGGATATGCAAGATAGCATGCCAGTAGCTTCTTGTGGGTCGGTGGTTCTTTCTGGTTTTTTTCCCAGGTTCTTTCTCCACTATTACCATATATATATAGCTTATTGAAAAATGGCAATGAGCATTTAGAAAACAAATGCAACAAACAACAAATTTGGTTACATCTTTGGATGATGTGATGCATACCAAACTGGGTCACTGACTTCCTTGGTTAGTTTTAATTCAATACAGCTTAAAATAGATGCCAATGTTTGCTTCTGAAGAGAGATCAATATATTTTGTAAACTATTATCATTATTAAAATACTTTGTTTGAACACGCTGAAATTAATCACTTAAAGTGGTGACCAGGAAGTCTAAATAAAAAGGAACAAGTATGTTCATTTTGTGGATAAGGATCAAATTAATCTGCTGTTGGATGGTTCTGTACACTTGTAGAACATCTTGAAATGCATATTTCTTCATTTTAGTGTCTTAGAATATTTCTCAGTACATGTGTTGGAGCAAACATTGATATGACTAAATTTGGTAAAGTTTAGTTCATGTTTGTATTAGTTGTTAACAGTAAAAATGTACTGTTAAGGAGAAACTAGAAGATTGTTCTAATATATTCAGGCAATTCAACTTTTTCAGAAAATTTGTAACTTGACATGAAATTGGCATTATGAAAGTTTGCAACTATTTTTGACAAGATCATAATGTTGCTATTCATAATACAAACAGCATTTTGGTAAAGAAGTATGTAGTCTTTTAACATTGCCTCAGTATTTTGGTAAAGAGGTATGCAGTCTTTTAACATTGCCTCAGTATTTTGGTAGAGAAGTATGTAGTCTTTTAACATTGCCTCAGTATTTTTGTAAAGAAGTATGCAGTCTTTTTACATTGCCTCAGTATTTTGGTAAAGAAGTATGTTGTCTTTTAACATTGCCTCAGTACTTTTGTAAAGAAGTATGCAGTCTTTTTACATTGCCTCAGTATTTTGGTAAAGAAGTATGCAGTCTTTTTACATTGCCTCAGTATTTTGGTAAAGAGGTATGCAGTCTTTTAACATTGCCTCAGTATTTTGGTAAAGAAGTATGTTGTCTTTTAACATTGCCTCAGTATTTTGGTAAAGAAGTGTGCAGTCTTTTTACATTGCCTCAGCATTTTGGTAAAGAGGTATGCAGTCTTTTTACATTGCCTCAGTATTTTTGTAAAGAAGTATGCAGTCTTTTTACATTGCCTCAGTATTTTGGTAAAGAGGTATGCAGTCTTTTTACATTGTCTCAGTAATTTGGTAAAGAAGTATGTAGTCTTTTAACATTACCTCAGCAGCAAAGTAGCTATATGGTGCCAAAGTAAATATAAATTTGAATACATTTCAACATGAAGCTCAATATACAATATTAAAGGTAATGATGTGAATTTTTTAAAAATGTAAAATGGAAGATGAGGATAATGCATGTAAAATCCTTAAATAATTTTCAAGGTAGTATACATACATAGTACTAGAGATTCAAATCCCTCACAACCAATAATATCAAGGTTTTGAGAATATTTTCTTCATTGTGTTTTCCTTTCTGTTTGCAGGTATGTATCTTAAAGGTAAGCCAATTGATTGATCATGACATCAAGTTGTGGAAAGCTGGCAATGTTGTGGACATTATTTGATCACCACTGATACTGAAATGTATTGGGCAAGTGATGAATGAAGAAAAGATCCACCTACCATTGGGCAGCTTTGGTCACTTCGAATGGTACAACAGATTTTTAAACTTCAATTTAAGTCATTATGTCCATTATTCTGATGAGTGAATGAAATGTACAATAGTTAACTGAGACATACAATGATGTATTGAGATGTACAGTGATAGTGCAAGACGTACAGTAGCTGAGTAAGGCGTACAGTGAAAGTGAGAGGCATGTAACGTAGCCGAGTAAGGCATACAGTGATGGTGTGAGACATGTAATGTAGCCTACATAGGTCGCCATACAGTGACCGTGCAAGACATGTAATGTAGCTGAGTAAGACATAACAGTGACAGACATGTAATGTAGTGGAGTAAGACATAGTGACTTTTTTGTTGGTGTAGGGTTTAATGCCATTTTTCAGCACACAATAGGCTATACATTGCCAGCCAGTATTATTGGTGGAGGAAGAACCCAGGAAAACCCCCGAAAAGAACAACCAACCCACGAGAAGCTATTGGCAAGCTTTCTTACACAACTACATTAGCCGAATCTTAGATGTGAACCAATGCAGAGGTGAGATGGCAGTGATCCTTAATGGAAAGCGCTTTAGACCACTCGGCCACTCTGGGCCCCTTCATACACTGACTGAGACATACAGTAGCTTGGAGGCCTACAGTGGATGGTACAACAACTGAGGCATAGGTCCATGACCAAGAACTATAGTGGTCGAGTGAGGCATACAATGACTGACAGATATACAGAACCAAAGTGAGGCATATGGTGATAGTGACCAAGACGTACTGTACCAGAGTAAGGCATACAGAAATTGAGTGGGACATACTTGGTGGTATATTTTCTCGAGTCCTGCGTCACATAATAACTGATTTTTAAAAAGAAACTAGTAACAAATCGTAAATTTCAGTTTTATAATGTGACCACTGTACATCATTTTTTTTCTTTAAACCTTTGCTTCCCATTTAAAAATGTAACCCTCTTACCTATGCCTCTAATATGATGTTCACGACGTCATACTTTTTCTTCCCATAAAAATAAACAATAAGCAACCTAGTCATCAAAACTTTCTCGCTCTGCTGAAATAGCCTCAAAATACAATCATTTCCACTGCAAGTTAATATTAGCTATCAATGGTTGATTACCACATGATATTATTTGTCATCATTTTGTGATAAAAACGACTATCGATGCACAAATTGCTTAGTTTTAATCACGGCAACTTTTTCTTCAAAACTTCACTATAAACATTAATATGTAAATACTAATATGTATTTAAATAGCATTCTTGGTAACATTAATTTTGAAAGTATTTAATTGAAACATTTCATTGCTGTATTTGCATTGTATTCTTCGTAATAGCAGTCAGTAGTCACAAGTAAACCTGACAAGAGGCAGAAACGTAAAATGGCAGACATCGCATCTAGTCAGTACTTGTTCATTAGACAGGCCGTAATTGTAATTCATTTGGCACATGCATTAAGGAATATATATAATTCATAAGAAACTTTATATAAACATTGCTATTAAATATTTAGCTATTAAAGAAAAATAAGTCCAAAATATAATGCACAATGCGACGTTGGATAATTCAGTGGTTGTTTTCTTATATCACTCATTTTGCAGTAATACCATAACATAGCCAAGAAACTCGTATGTAACAAATAGAAAATAATATTGCCAGTAGATGCTAATTATTACAGCCTATAGTTGTCAATAATTTGTTTAAGACATAATTTAAACGTGTCATATTAAGAAAATCCATTTCTAAAATTAGATTCACCCACGTGTGGCACCATTTTACTCTTGGCCGTAGTGCGATTCATTTGGATATAGAACTTTATTTTATGCAAGGATGGACTTGAATTATTCATTACGTCATTGTTGAAAAACTCTCAAAATGTTTTGTCAGCAGCAATGAAATTAAGCATCAAAGTTTCGATGTTTTATCTTTGCAGCTTGAAATTATTCGCACTTTATGTGTGACTTTTATTCTTGATTTTTGAAGCACAATTCAATGGCTTTCACAGAAAAACGTTGATTATAGCTGTTCATTCAATTGTCCTGCTTTCCATACATGGCCTTATTAAAGGTTATTAAAAATATTTCATCTATAGTTTTTGTTATTTGTCATTATTGATGTGGTTAAGGCTATGTAAATCTATCTAGTAGGCATATACATGTGTATATAAAAGAAAAATAATGATCTTGCCTAATGATGTTCATGTTATTGAAGAATTGATCTCTAATTTAAATATAAACTATTAGCAAGTCACTTGGTCCGAGTTTCATGTTGAGGAGCAAAACAACAAACAGGCTGTGACATTCCGTGCATCATAGATGGACATTGCAAATGACCTGCAAAATTTGGTGTCTTTACATCTCGTTTTCTCCTTGCTTGGTACAGTATTTGCAGGTGGATGTTTTTTCTTCTTGACAAATCATTTGATGAAGTATTGTATTAAATTTCAATCAAAACTTCAATTAAGATGAGTGTTGTTTTAGGGTTTAACGCCATTTCTCAGCACACAATAGGCTGGCTATACATGGCAGCCAGTATTATTGATGGAGGAAGAACCCAGGAAAACCCCCGGAAAGAACCACTGACCCACGAGAAGCTACTGGCAAGCTTTCTCACACAATTACATTAGCCGAATCTTAGACTTGAACCCACGCAGACTGAAGTGAGATGGCAGTGATCCGTAACGGAAAGCACATTAGACCACTCTGGGGCTCCTAAATAGGATGAGTGAATGGAAAGTTGAATTTTTAAAATTTTATTATGAAAATGTATGCATTACATTTAAGATATTCAGGAATTTAATGTTTAGATTTATGTATGGAGATGTGATAGATTGGATTTGTGGTTATGGGTATCTTGTGTATATACACACACAAGTGGCTTTATTATACATACAATTTAAATCGTGAATATATTGTTGGCTTTTTTATTTTTACAATTATGAGATTACTGTAATGATGAAAGACTAAAATATGTATCTATGTATGTGCATACATGCCAACCATTACGCTTTTGGCGTAATCATTACGCTTTTTGCCACTAAATTATGCGTTACGCTTAAACGTATATGGATTACGCTTTTTTGGTACATCAACCTCCCCCAAAAAATCTATTATTTGTTTTCTCGTTATTATTAAAGTTCCATTAATCCCACAGACCGTATTTTAGAAAAGACTGCTTTTACGTAGCTACAATATGAGTACGCTAGACCGTGAACTTTCGTAATAGTATCACGTTCTATTTATAGCTAACCTGGTTCTACTGTTGACCTCTATTCTATTTATATTTATTTATATGCGTAGTGAGGAGATAGACTGGTTTTCCAAATTTAATATTTACTGGCAGATTCCATATTCTAATTCATATTTCTTACAGCACCAGTCTAAATATATTTTAGCGCTTAAAAAGTATATTTTATTTCACTCTATGCATTTATGTGAGCAAAAATATCCCCTTTCAAAAATTTCCCAGATAAATTAGAAAAAGGCAACCGAAAACCCCCGAAACAAAATATAACAGAATCCTCTAAAAATTAAGAACCCCCAAAAAAAGTACAGCATCACGTGACATCTATTTCCGGCCGTGTCGAAATTTTTTTAAAATTTAGCGCGAAACATCTTAAGGTTTCTAGTCGATGTGTGTAAAGCTAAAAGTGCTACATATGAAAACTTGAAACGGTAAAGGATAAGGAGGGCAAATAATCGTGGTTTATTGAAATTTTAGCATGTAATATGTGGATTACGCTTTTACCGCATGGATTACGCTTTTTTACCACTTGGATTACGCCAATTCCTCATCAGGGGTTGGCATGTATGTACGTGTATTTCTTTTATGATCTCTATATGTGTCTGTTGTGCAATTTAGTGTTGGAAAGAAGTATATTATTTGTAATGAATGTAGGTGTGTGTTAAAACCTATAATGGATTGATGTTGGTGAGGCTTGTGTTTTCCGTGTTCACCAGAACTTTGTCCAGTATTTGACGTATTTTGTGAAGTTTGTCATGGTTAGGGTGATGGGCAGGAAATTCTGTGTCATCATTTAGGTGAAGGTACTGGAGTATTTCAAACCTGTTTGGCATTTTTTTATTTTATCAGATAGAATATTGTCATTTGACCAAGATCAACGACAAGGAAGGAATTGTTTAATTGAGGAATACCATATGAATGGTGTGTTTTTTTTTTTAAAAAATTATCTTGATTGTATGACCAGGGCTGTTGCAAATTTGTGTTGAATGGCACCCGCACCTGTTGCTAGTATTGTTCCCCCTTACAACGGTTCTGTGTATATTCCATGCTGTATTCACACTGTTGATTGAACTTTACGGTGTTGTCGAAGAAAAAAAAATATATAGCTCCGGTTGAAGTAATTTGTTGGCTGGCTGATAGGAAAGTCCTAACTGAAGTAGAAACAAATCCCCTTTTGTTACGTTTTTTTTTTAATAAAAATCTTTATTTTTAATACCTGATGAAAGAGCTGATCTATGAAGTGATGTTAATTTGTGTGGTTTCATTTGGTGTAGAGATCATTCAGTTTTTACAAAACTTGTTTGAAATTTCAGTTTTTGTGCTGAAGATGATGGTTACTTTATGGTTCAATCATTTCATTCTCACATTGGATGGGTGACATTTAATACCTTCTGGCCATCAAATAGCTTGAAAACAAATGTTTGATTTATTGAGAAGAAAAACTGTTTTATATTAATTATATTGGCTGAAACAGAAATAATCCCATGGTTAATTTATTCTCATGCCTCTGTGGTCATAAAGTAACAGCAAAACCAGCAAATACAGTTTTCAGCAAATTTATTTCTCAAGAAAACTAAGTAAAAATTTAAAAGAAACTTGCTGTTAATTAATGTCTTAAACTCAAATCCAAGTCAACACGTTGTTGTGTAAAATGTTGATAAATGATTACAATCATGGAGAACAGTTCAATACAATATAGATATACATAACACCAACTTTCAAAAAGAAAAAAGAATGTTTATACCAAAAAGATTTATTAACATATTAATCACGTACAAGTAAAGTTGCTCGAGAAGATGTCTTGTAAATGACAAAATATTCATGAAGAAATATTTTCGTACACGTGAAAATACATCTGATTATCTTTCTTCTCGACGTTCCGAATATCCGTGTGTTGTATTCCTATAACTTCTAAAACAACTTCAACAATTGCCGACTTTTTTTTATATTTTTTTAAATTTTGTTATTGAAAGTAAGGGGAATACAATAATTGGAGAAGTTGTTCTTATATACACTTAAAATGTTGCAAAGCCCAACATTCCTACTCGATTGAGGAATAATTACTGATGCTTGTTTAATTTGTAGAAAAATGGCACAATGGATGGTTAATACCATATTTGTCAAACAGAGTCAATACTCCACAAACCCCCAAATCACTTGCATCAACCATTCTTTAAATGATTGGAACCCGTAGCAGAAGCAGCAGGTACCACAGATGGTCTTCATTTTATATAACAAAATAAAATTCGTGATCTTGTTCCTGTTTGATGGGTGACTTTTTTTTTTTTTTCTTACCCTGGGTGGAATAATTAATATTTTAATAGGGATAGGCTTGGAAAATTGTGTAAAAAAAAACTTTGACATGAAGGGTTCATAATTCTCTCTAAAATAAAATCAAATGTTTTTTTTTTACTTGCATCAACCATTCTTTAAATGATTGGAACCCGTAGCAGAAGCAGCAGGTACCACAGATGGTCTTCATTTTATATAACAAAATAAAATTCGTGATCTTGTTCCTGTTTGATGGGTGACTTTTTTTTTTTTTTTCTTACCCTGGGTGGAATAATTAATATTTTAATAGGGATAGGCTTGGAAAATTGTGTAAAAAAAAACTTTGACATGAAGGGTTCATAATTCTCTCTAAAATAAAATCAAATGTTTTTTTTTTTGACGGAACAAATAATTTGAATACGAGACTGAACCTGGCCTCTTGGAAATATCAGTTGGAATAGCTGTCATTATTCTGTTGTTAATTTTTAGTCAGTTGGAATAAGAAAAACATGCACTTTCTTACAAAAGGACGAATAAGATTTATGACAAGTCTCGTCAGCTGTTTGATTCCTAAACATTCTGCAAGATGGAGATTTAAAAGTACTTGTACGAAATGGATGATTTTCTTTTATCCCCCTCCCCCCCCCAAAAAAAACAGCCGAGATAAAGACGTTGAAAAATAAAAAAAATTTAGCCAAGAAATCAGCTGTATGAGCAGCATTTTCCAAAGTTGTAATTTTCTGCCTGTTGACATAACTGTAAAAGATTTATTTTTGGATTAATGTGAGCTGACGGGTTATCATAATCTTCATTAACGTTATTGATGGAGTACCATGCATCAAATACTTCATTATGGGTATGTTGGTTTCTTTCCTACAATCAACCAGTGTAATGGGAGCTAAATGAAAATTGCTGATGTGGATGCATTGTAGGCATCTTGAAAATCTTTTAATGGATAATATAAAAATGGTTCTGTTTCAACAATGGGGCCCTGAGTGGTCTAGAGCGCTTTCCGTTGTGGATCACTGCCGTCTCACCTCTGTCTGTGGGTTCAAGTCTAAGATTTGGCTAATGTAGTTGTGTGAGAAAGCTTGCCAGGAGCTTCTTGTTGGTCGGTGGTTCTTTCTGTGGGTTCTTGCTCCACCAATAATACTGGCCGCCATGTATAGCCTATCGTGTGCTGAAAATTGGCATGGTGTTTGGACTAAAATACTTGTGATATCTAGTTGGTACAGAATAAAATTGGTAATGATCTGACACAGTCGGGCCTCCATAGCAGCCATATTCATAATTTTGTTATGTCTCCAGCGTAACATTAGATCACAGGCATTTGGCGGTCAAAAACCAAATAATTCCCTGGTGTTTGCGAGTAAGAATAAACCAGACGGAACTCGAACGTTGTTTCGTTACCATCAGGGTCCAACCAAATCGAACAAATCAATAATGAATTACATCGCAGAATAAAATCCATTACTGGAAAAGAATCAAAAATCGCTAGAACGTTTAATGAGCCGACGTTATCATCTGCCACTGAGATAAACTCGCCCGGGTATGCCATAGATGTCTATCAGAGTTCGATAAGAACAATACTGGGTTGGCCTGAAAACCCACGTCCACCTAAACCACAAAAATCCGACTATATTTCCACGAAGGAGGATTATCATCGCTATCGTAGTACTAAGTATTATTTTGGGTCTAGACTTCGCCCCCCGCACCAAATGTTTTAACATATTGGTTATCACTAGATAAAGATTTTGGTGGTTATTTTAAAATAAAAAGAACCGACGATGAAAAGTTTATGTAATAGATGAACCAGATGTTACCAAACAGAAAGAGTTAAAAATATAGAAAAAAATTAGTATACCCCCCCCCCCCCCCACCGAAATGAAGTCATCAAACACGTAGAAATATTTAACAAAATTATCACAGACATAGATGAATTAAATTTACGACTTGTTGAATATATATTAGCTGGCGATAGTGCTAAAAACAACAGAATTTGCAGCAAAAAATAATATACGCGTAGAAGATATCCCTACATTTAAGTTTCCAGGATATGTGGTACCCGAACTAAAGAAAAAAACTCGATGATGCCATCGATAATGGTTTTGAAAGGATTCACGACGCATGGAAAAAAATAACGCAACAACAAACAACTATCTTCAAACATAATAATGACTCAGATGGTGACGGTAGACACATCGCTCCTCAAAACGTCAATATATCCTCGGTGATTGCATTGAATTTAGTATGTGATGTTATCGAAGAAAGTTATCAAATATATCTTGAAAGATCGAATCAAGCCCAACAGGGGTATATTTTATATTCATTTGCACCAATAGCTCCTCCAGGGTTTTTAATCATTGAGGACTCAACTAATCCAGTCTATATGCAATGTCATAATGATTCGTTGACGAGAATTAATTTCAAACTCAAAGACCAGTCCAATAATCTAATTGATCTAGGAGGTGAGGTCCTACAAATTAGTCTGTTTGTGAAATCCTAAATTGCTTGCAATTTCAAGGATTTTCATCGTAAAAAAGGATTGTTTACCCAATAGCAGCAGAGGGAGTGCGACAACGATTTTGCGTCTCAAAGAAAACTTTTTTTACGATTTGGAGGAAGCTTTGGTTTGCCAAATGGAAGTTTGTAAAAGTTGTCGGATTCGCCCTCTCTGCTGCTTGCAATCCAAATTAATTGTAATCCATACCAGTTTTTGGTTTCTGTCGCTACATTGTTGACGGTCTTAAGTAAAGTCCTGGCTGTTGCTGGCAGGTTAACATGTCTATGGTTCTGTAACAGCTTGAGTAAATGATCTACCGCATTATGCTTCACCTGAAACTGATTAGCTCATGCTGCCAAATCATTTCTCAGTGAAATGCATGAAGCAGTTTCACTTTCTAATTCACTATCAGAATCAGAAGACGTTGCATTACCAGTATGATCAATTCAGTCCCAAAAATCTCTATCATCATCACCATCAGAGTCACGTCCTTCAACAACGTTAGTGGAATATGAATAGGTACTTCATTCCTAGTCCGAACCTCACCACCATCATTAGACTGAAAACTCGCACTGTGACTAGAATCATTAACATCTGGATTATTTTCAGTGTCACTTCTCATGCTCACAAGTGATTCTGCAGCTGATTTCCATTTTACTCCTGTACTGTAAACGCTTGCTCTTAATAACCTCATTCATTCTGAAATAAGTAATAACATATCAGATATGTATAAATTATGCTTCAACTTTTACGGTTTTCTGTAATGTTTTTCACATGACAATGGTTTGTTTTGTTTTTTGTTTTTTATGGTTTAACGCCATTTTTCAGCACAATATATAGGCTATACATGGCGGCCAGTATTAGTGGTGGAGGAAGAAACCGGAAAAACCCCGGAAAGAACCACCGACCCACGAGAAGCTACTGGCAAGCTTTCTCACTTAACTACATTAGCCGAATCTTAGACTCGAACCCACGCAGACAGAGGTGAGATGGCAGTGGTCCGTAACGGACAGCGCTTTAGACCACTCTTTAAGAAGCTTTGTCTAGTACAATTTAGTCCTAGACTCTATACAAGTATGATACTTGTGATTGCATGCATATTATTGTCATGCTCTGTAGCAAGGCAAATATTTCATTCTTATCAAAACATGCACATTATGTTTAAAATGTAGGACCCTTTTCTCAAAATAGTAAAATCATTTATGCATTGTTTTATTGCCAGTGTAACAATCTGACACAGGCAAATTAAGTAATAGTGTTTATAACTCACAAAAAATTTCATGTACATAGGTTATCAGTGAAAACAGGCCTGTATTATTATTTCCAACCAAGTTTGTAAATATCAAAATATAATCTAAAGTTTAAAATACATTCTCTTTTTTCACATCTATGTAAATCAGCATATGTATACATATGTCTAAACATACAATCATTTGACTTTCACTTGTGATTAAAATCAATTTATAATACTTGATATTTTTAACTGAAAAATGTTTTGGTCAAGAACGATAAATCTTACGATCTTGAGCTAAGCGCGCGTAATTCGAAATGCTAGCTTAACGGAAGGCATTTTATCATGGTAACCTATCCTATCATCGATATTTTTCGTTCCAAAAATGTAACAGTGTAACAATATATATTTACTTAATATGAGTCGGATAAAAGTCACAGAAATTTGCAAAGCAGTTAGGTAATATTTACAAGTTGAACATGTTGGCTGATATATGTCCCATTTTCTTTGTTTTGAAAATGCGATTGAGGCCATAGCATTGCCTCGTGCCTAGCTCGTAGCAGTTTACAAGCGCTTGATTGCATCAACAAACATCAACTAATTTAATATATATATATATATATATATATATATATATATATATATATATATATATATATATATATATATATATATATATATATATATATAATCTGCAACTAAATATGCGAATATACGCGTTAACTATTAACTATTTAATGTTCATACCTTGATGGTTCAAATTAGCGGGAACAGTATATACGTCTCTGCCTCAATTTCGATTTGGTTGGTACAGGATGAGCTAGTCTTTGGTTCGTAGGTACGTAAAATATTGTTAAGGCAATGGTAGTATCTCATATTCGTAATATAAAAAAAAAATGAGTAAAATGTTTTCCTAAACAAATTGTTACCTTCTTTTAGTTGATGGTTTTGAAAATAAAAATGGATGAACTACAAAACTATGAGTGTTTTCCTTGATAATGTAAAGTTAACCACAACATTGGTACAACGTTGTATAATTTCTTTGCAATAATTATATTAATTCTTGTCCATACTATTAGGATCAATGCATATACATACCATTTGTAATTTAATATATATTTTAGATCAGAGGACTATTTAATTTCATTTGCATGTGTAACGTTTTAGCAACGTTGCCAAAACGTTATTTTCTCACGTAACCTAAAGAAAACCTTATAGCAAAGTTGTGAAAACTTGTGTGTTAGCTGGGTAGGTGCCACACACTTGTCAAACGATAGACAACCTCCATACGTTTTCATACACGCATGGCTAGTAGAATCCCTTCACTAACCTTTCTCTCGTCTTCGCCACGCCCCTGTGGCTACCCAGTAGACTATCATGTGCTAGAATAATCACTTCGTATCTCTTAGATCGAGGTACGATAACTTGCTTATACCTGTCGGATCCTTTTCAGGCGTATCGGTACAAGATACCAAGCTTCTGCGTGCATTCTACCTCACAATATGGCAAGTTCAGCATGGACTTTGTCCTTACATACCCGCATATCTTGTTCAGAGGCGTAGCTGGGGGGGGGGGGGGGGCAGGGGGGTACATATGTCCCCGGGCGCCAAGGTACAGGGGCGCCAAAATGAGGCTTGCAACGTTACATTATAATAAGTAAACAAGGGTAATAAATCGGTCACAAGATCGCTTGGGCGCCAATTTTATAGTTCGTCCCCGGGCGCAAAATATCCTCGCTACGCCTCTGATCTTGTTAGTGGTAGAATCTTCCTCTTCAAGTCTCCTTTATTCACCAGATAGCAAATTGTCTATAGGCGAAGTCAAGGTTTCAGATCTTTTGACCCAGACCTTCGCTTCATAGACCTCGGCTCTACGGACCCAACGTGTACGGTGTACACGTCATATAATTAGGCTCTAGGAACACATACCTACATCTTGAAATCACGCCGTGCGACATTCGTGACAAGCATGCTGCTTAAATTCGCCCTTTCACATATGACAAATCAAGGTCGATGTTGACAACCGGAAAAGAATCTTTAGTCCTGTTAGCAAATTGGACTTCCACCGCCTCGCCTGTATAATCAGCAGGTCTGACAAATTTGCTATGCACCAGTGCTGGGTAACAACAACCGGTGTCATACAGCACTGTAGGCTTCTCTCTATTTACCGTAGCTGTTGATGTATTCGACCATTATACTACCAGTGTCTGAGGTCACTGCATTTATCGTGGGATGTTCCCTGCAGTCGTTGAGAAAATGGCTAGGTTTGTTGCAACCGTAACATATAACGTCAGATTTGTTACCAGGGATACCCTTATCTACCCCTTGTGTCTTTCCTGGGCAACAGAACTGATCACGGCTGAGATTATTGGCCTTTAGCTTGATCATTGGGACTATGATGGGCCAACCCGTTAGCCTTTCTAAAGTCAGCGATGCTGGGTCGATCCATGCCACCACATGTTCACTCTCATATGGCTCAGCCATGTCACTGATGTCTTCTGAGGTAATGAAATCACGCTCTGCTAAAATGTAATCCGGTCCTTCCGATACGTACTGAGGGCATGTTCCTTCAAAATCTCCTCCCGTATGCCTTCGTAAGTGAGCGCAGTGCCTTTTATTTGAATCCCTTTATCGAAAACCACGCGCACGCGAGAGTGAAATTGTGTGTGTCTCTGTTGTTCGTTTCGATGACTCTCTGGAAAGTTTGCAAAATCGTTCAGCCGACAGCTCGTAGTGCCTTAAGAGCGCCTTCTTGAGGAGGTCGTAATTCTATTATTCAGTCGGTGCCATATTATTATAGTCATTCTTGGCAGCTTGTTGCAAAAATAAAGATGTATTAATGGCTTACTGGTCTTTGGGTATGTGATGGATTTTAGCTAACTTTTCAAACTGAGTTACAAAGTTATCGATGATTTCGTCTTTGTCGTTAAACATCGGCACTGTTATCTGGACGATACGTCTATCCTCGGGTATTTTGTTTATGGGTCCTAAATGTTCATTCAGTTCTTCGCCCATCCTAGATTCCTCTTTGATCCCTAGCCTCTCCATGACTAACACATGTTCTTTCTCCCACGCTCTTTCCTGATCAGCAATCTAGCTAATTTGATTTCTCGTTCTCTATCTGTTTCCTCAGCTTGTCTGCTTCTTTCTTCCTTCCTTTTCTCAGCTTGTCTAATTATTTATTTTTCTCTTTCCTCAGCTTGTCTAAAACTTTCTTTCTCCTCGGCTTGTCTAATTCTTTCTTTTACTGCCACCTGCTATTCTCTTTATTCCCTTGAGACTCCCCTCTACAAATTCCGCTAATTGGTTTCATTCATAACCACATTCGTCTTTACCAATAGACTTAAACTCTTTGACCACTCAGTTGCCATTCTAGTCTACTCGACTGTATATCACCAATCAGTTTACCTAGCTTAAGTATTTACCAACCCTTATTACCTTACACGTAAAGCGTCCTTAAGAATAATTACCCGTATTATATTCCAATAAAGTCTTAACATACATACTTCAGTCATTCTAAATCATCCTATCAGTGTTTGTTAGTACACAATTCTGAATTGCCCTCCGGATTTAGCTTTTTCGCACCAACAATATGCAATTACTCCATAATGGTTATTCTTTAATTATCTCTTCTCACAAGAGTTACTAATGGCAATATTTCTTTCTGAGTTACTTGAATTCAGACAACGACCACCTATACATGCAGTTCAGGTATGGAGTATTAATTTCTTACAACTTCAAAACATACATTAAAGAAATATCAGATAATGGTATGCACTAGCTAAAGAATGCATAAAAATGAACTCGATTCACTATCGTAAGTTCTTGTTTAACAATGACCAAATTTATCACTGATATAGTAACTCTAACTTTTATTCAATATCTTATTCAGTCTCTGTCACTCGTACTATTCAAAGCAATCTCAAACGTAACATCACTTGTAAAACGTCACCCTCTTAGTAAGAGGGGCAGTTAATTAGATTTAGCTGAATTAGCTAGAGAATGAACTCCATCGATATTATTAACCGGTGTGAGTGACAAATAGAACATCAAATGTCTAATTAATTAACAAATTAATAATGTAATTGAAATTCAACTTAAATGATATCAACAAGAATTATGAGCAGTGTCTAATTTTGATTTATTAAATCGTCATGACGGGTGGTGAAAAGAGCAAAATGTTAAAGGCTGATTGGATCACCTTCACCTAGACTCAATACCGACGTTCTTTTTTCCCCCGAAACTTCCCTTTCCGACTGCCTCGTCTTTCTTGGACTTTCTAGATATTAATTCTCTACTACTCACTATTCCCTTTCGGACATTACTAGTAACTTCGTCCTTTTCTTTTCCTTTTCGGACTTGGGAGTGTCGAGTCCCTGTCCCTCGGAAAACTTTAGGCTTTTAACTACATAACTTGTACATCCGGCACCAAACCTTGTTTTTCACGCAAGACATACACCTGGTCCCTCCCATGTTTAACGAGGAAATCATATTTCATTCTTATCTTTTTTCCGGAGCCAAACTTATCTTTCTCAGGTAATTTCTTACTAAAGAATTTCGACCAAGGTTGTCACTTTACATGTCTATTATTTCCAATATGTACGCCTTAATTTGACTCAGCCAATAATGAAGCAGTGGTTTCGCAATTTTTGTCCAAAGACAAACATTAGTTTGGTCAGTAAGAATCTCGGAATTACATTATATAACTTTTCCCACTGAAAAATGACTATTTGAAACGGATCGAAATTTCAGCAATCTCTTTCTCAACCCCGTTTTATAAATATCCCGTCAATTACATTGAATCGGAACCCTGGCTTCTTTGATGCCTTGAACCTGACTTGGAAGACATTAAGTCCAAAGGTCGAAATGACCTTTCCCAAATACTCCCTGGTCTAAATGTGACACACACACACACACACACACACACACACACACACACACACGGACGGTATCCCCATATATATATATATATATATATATATATATATATATATATATATATATATATATATATATATATATATATATATATATATATATATATTAGCAGCCATAGACGGTGCGATTAAATTCATACAGTTACGTTTGGAATTCGATAGCTGCCTTTGAATATTGTTACGTGCTTGGGCTCGAATAAGCAGCAACACAGAAAGAGTGAAAACTAACAAGCTTGTAAAACTTTAACAATGAATTCATTAAGTACAATTATTTTCATAAAATAAATAAACTTACGGTTTTAGAGAATCAAATCCAATATTAATCCAATATAGAATTCACAAAAATAATCCACTAATGGAATTGCAAGAGTCCTGATCAATAAATGTTCTAATAGCTCCAGGTTCGAATCTTGACGATGTAATCCAAAATGGCTGACGATGTCACGTAATGCAGTTCTTGTTTTATAATCATCCAAATGAAATTATGAGCACATGTTCTTCTCTATATAAATGGAATAATTCCTCTTGCTTCAACGAATTGACACAAATTCTAATAAAACTCAAAACACAGCTATTAACTTAAAAGCCCAGATTCTACTGAATTGTTCTATTCCAAACAATAATTTATATACCTGTTCTTTTTACGTAAACAAGTGATCACATAATTTTATGGAAGTTCATGGAAGGTCAAAGAAAGAGGCTACCTTCACTAAGTCACGTAATAATAGAATGATCCAGAAAGATGTCTTTGGATTTTAACCAATCGTTTTAAAAGCTTGTTGACACTGTCTGAAGCAGGGTCAGAAATTAGGTCAACAAGCCAAGGTAAAAAACATGTTTACAGATAAAGTATGGTCATAGAGATTATTCTAGAATAATTTCCCAATTAATCAATTTTAAAACCCAAAATGACAAATTTAGATCTGAAAATTAAAAATAAATAATTTAAATCAAATATACGTAACAATATCATTCACTTTTCCAGCTCACATGTACGGTCTACAAAAAAACAATTTCTCATTACAGCAAGACAATCAGCAAGGATGTTATCTAAAGAGGAAGCCAGATGTAAATAAGAAGTGAAGCTGTTACTTTTTAAAACAATATATTCATACATAACATGCTGATCTCTTGGAACGACCAACAATATGAGACCGTATTTCATCTGGCATTGCATGGAGGAAAGGTGACATATATGTTGTTACCCAAAACAGATAAAATATTATTGATTTTCTAAAAAACTGAACGTATTTCTTGTCGCACATTTACCAACATTTAACAAAGTAGTAAATGACAGCAGCAGTGGTCATACGACAGCATCTACGCCCACGGTTCTTTTTATAAAACCGCTGAGCTTCTCCTTGTAACAACAGTACAGGCATTAACCTCCGTACGTATTAAAGATGAAAGCTAAGCTCCTTACGACATGGTATATATAACACATATTGGATATCTGTTGAGACTATTACATACCCAACGTTACCTCTAAGCTGCGCGCGCTGCTCAGATATTTCCGCGCAGTTTGTTCGTCTTCGTAATGCTTGCACAGTGCAGATGCTGTCCCATGGGACCATGTTTGTGAAGGATACTGCATCAGATGTGAGCATGATAAGAGATCTTGTTAACGAGAGTTGCAAGCTGAAGGGGCACAATGTTGCGTTATGCACAGCTGTGACTCAGCCATTTACCTCACAGTTGGGTGTATATATATATATATATATATATATATATATATATATATATATATATATATATATATCGATACTACACATTATAAGGGACCAGCGCAAGTGGGTCTTGTTTCAAATTTAGCCTCTGAAGCTCTAATGGGGATGGATATACTTAGCAAGAAATAGTCATTTGTTGTTACGATGGTCAGTGTTAAAAGGACTCGACAATGAAATGGCTTTGGAAAATACTTATCAAGATGAGGATGAGGATTAGAATGAAGTTGTCAACAACAGCATCGAGACAACAAATACTGATTAGCGTGATGATATTGAAGTTCGCAAACTGTCAGCAATGAATGCTGACATGTTGAAACAACATATTACGGATATTTCACTGCAAAGAATAAGAGAGAAGTGCTTTGCTACTCTTGAAGACACTGATGTTTAGCCAATGGCATACTTCTGGGAGAATGATATTTTGCGACGGAAATGGCCATCTGGCGATGGTTCACACGGAGTGGAGCAAATAGTCGTATCAGCAGGATTACGAACAATGGTAATGCAGCTTGGACATGATCGACCCCTTGCAGGTCACCTAGGTTTGAAGAAAACAAAAGATTCGTATAACCTAAAATGTTTTCCGATGTAAAACGATATTGTGCATTGTGTCATGAATGCCAGATGACATCACAACGGACTGCAGGTTAGAAAGCACCAGTGGTTTGCCCATGGATGATAACAACAGTTCTCAAAAATTGCAATGGATATTGTAGAACCGTTATCTAGAATGAGGTCTGGACACAAATACATTATGAAAGTGGTTGATGATGCACCGAGATATCCTGAAGCTTTTTCGTTGAAGGATAAGGAGATAACGAGTGTAACTAGAGCACTGATTGAGCTGTTTAGTCGTGTTTGTTTTTCAAGGGTCATATTAACAGACCAAGGGATCAACTTCACTAGCACATTATTGAATCAGTTGTATGAACTAGTGGGTATGGGGAGTTATAACAACGTCACACCACCCACAAGCGAATGGAAAGGTAGACGTTTTAACGGGAAGTTAGGTCAATGTTGCGGAAGTTTTGCATAGACAACAAGAATGAATGCGATGAGATGTTGCCATGTTTTTGCATACGGCCAAGTCGCACATAAAGAAACTGGATTTGTAACCTTGAGATGATTTATAGTTGGCCAGTTGCCAATGCAGATTTTACAAGGCTTATTTACAGGAGAGGAGGATATAATGAAGTCCGCTGTGGAACATGTTGTGAAAATAGATTCGATATAGTTGAGCATTTGGTGCTCATAAAATACTTTCAGACTTAAGTTTATTTCATAACGAAAATATAGGACTATCGGAACAAGACATCGCCTATCTACTAACATGGATAGAATTTGAACTCAAAATGGCTTCGACGTGACTATTGAAAAAAAAAACTTCATATATTATATATATTAAGCTTGAATACACATATCGATCGCCTATGTGCCTTGATAGTCCAAAGTATAGCTGCTAAAATTGCTGTCATGGTTTTAACCTCCACAGTCACAAGAACATTTTTTTCGGGATACATACTACTGAGAGACTACATATGCACCATACAGGAGACGTATACAATTACAATCTATCCAGAATTGATAAACTCCAGAAAAAGGCAGCCCTAATAACACTGAAAATTCCTTGTATAAATCTCTCTAATGTTTTGTTTTCACATTTGTAATGACTACCCATACAAAAACGTATTCTTTTTTAAAATTAGATCACGAGATATAAGCCTTTCAACGACTTTTCTCCAGATTATATATCTTACCTAATTTAACTAAGATTATCAAATACTGATCGTAATCTTCGATCGACGACAAACATTGATCTACGGATTTCGTGGTCAAAAAGCAACTACTGTGTTACAAAAGTTCATTCGCTGCATGAGCACCTACTGTATGGAATTCAATTACCCTTGGGATAAGTATTTCAAATACCCTTACTTCATTTAAAATATAATTAAAGAAATTATATGGTGACCAGCTGGGATGACATATTAAAGACACTGAATAGAGATCTTTATAATTATGTCCATAAATAATATATCCATATCTTATTCGATGTAAGTATTTATGACTTGGGTTATCCTGAAATGTATGTAACTGTGCATATAATACTGTTCATATATTTAAATATGTGCGAATGAGTTGTGCTACAATACGTGAGTGTATCAGTTTTCCATTTTTTTTGTTTTTGTTTTATATTTTATATTTTGTCATAAAACAATTTTTACAAAAAAACAGAACCACAAAGTTAATGGGTTAAATTTGTTCTCGTTAAAGAAACTATATTTTTATTATTATTATTATTATTATTATTATTATTATTATTATTATTATTATTATTATTATGACCACTCCAGTGGTCTAACGGTTAGACATATCGCCTAAGATGCTCCAGTGCTAAACATCACTATAAGCTGCAAAAATACAGGCATCGTGGCGATATGCCCGAAAAATTGATAAAGCTACGCTAAAATTCAAAATCACACACACACACTCATACACACACACACACACACACACACACACATTTATTTATGTCATAATAAGATAATGCCAGATCTATGATCTATGCATTTATTATATATTTCATAAGAACATACTGAAAGTATGAGTACAAGATGGCCGTTATCGCTTAACTGGCTTGAAGCAGCTGTTCCGTTTTAAAATGTATTTTTGTTAAAAATGATATCTGTGCTTGTTTTCTGTCTTCGTTTACGTTATTGTGTTCATCACACATTGGCTGCTAAGTTCGTATGTGTTTTCTTGTCTCCTTCTTTTGGAAACGAAAACAATTAGACTTTTTCTCAGCTGTCATGCTCCGCTGCTACATCGTTCTTTGTGGTTGAACAAACCGCCATTACGTGATAGCCAGTCGACCTGTTTATGTTATAATGGAACCTCATTAATGGCTTTAAAAGACCACTTCTTGGCTCTCTACACAACATTGTTCTCTGAACTGAGACTGCATTTAACATTACTTAAGTGTAAACGGAAGTGAAAACAAAATTGGTTTCAAAATGGCCGGCGTATGAAGGGAAGACGAATTCCTGCTATCTTCCTTTCGCCCTCTTCGGCTCAGCAATATACACTTTCAGCCTTTAAGTTAGATGACTTGATTTAAATCTATTTTAAATCGACATCCTTCGTGTCAACTATCCACTGTGTATTGCTTTATTCAATGTCCAATCAGCAGGACCACCGCACATAAATAGTTAATTTTTTTTTATCAACAATCAGAATGTTCTCGACAGAAACATTTATAAAAACATCAGGCGATGAGCCCAAGTGCGCGGATCTAACACCGGACGATTAATCCATTAAGTCGTTTCCAAGCCACTGTCGAGGATGATTAATTGCTGTCATCACAAAAAACTTCATGATCAAACGTCTTGACCACAGCACAACGTTCAATTTTTGCCACACATCGTTTGAACTAATACAAGCTACACACACACTGGAACAAAGGTCAGTCCATTTGTTTCCGCATCTACCGCCCTCCTCCTAGTAATACAAAACAAGTTGGCTGAATCTCTCTGTTAGGAACAGTTTTCGAATATTCCTTGATTAAGGAAATAAGATAAGTCGCATCCTGATTATCTTTGGAGATTTCAATATTCACTTTGTCTGTCCTGGAAACCCATACATATCAAAACTCCTAGATTCCAACTACCTGCTCTTCAGTCGACCTTCCGGACCTGTTTGCAGATTTCTTCCGTGACAAAGTACAAGCCATTAGAAATAATCTTGACAACACAATTTCAATTGACTGAATGTCATCATACAGTTGCGATACAGAAGTTTAGCGACAATCGTTAGCATGATTTGAACGTGTCTCTATGGATTTAGTACAAACAAGTGTGGGGAAAAGTGTGCCAAAGTCAAGCGAACTTGACCCAATTTCAACAACACTGTTGCACGAGTGCTTAGATCCAGTATTGCATTCACTTGTTGATGGTATTAATACCTCTCTCTCATCCGGGCAATTCCCATCATTTTTCAAAACTTTCATTGTAAAGCCTCTGCTGAAGAAACCAATACTCGACCATAAAGATTTAAAGATCTAAAGCCCAGTTTCTAATCTCCCATTTACATAAAACATCTTAGAAAAAGTTGTTCTGGATGGACTATTGACTCTAGTGGCATGGGTGTACGGTTTGAGCTTTCTCTTTTTGACAGTGGTGAGGACGTCTTCATATTGTCTTACTTTGTACCTGATGTGTTACGCACTTCTTCATTGGTGATGTGGTACATATAAGTGATGCCAAGGGTGGTTCTGTAGCATCTCATTTGAAGTGCCTGGATTCTTCGTTGTAATCCTGCTGTTAGGATCCAGGCCTCACACGAATACAAAAACATTGAGATACAACTTTTATGTTGCTCAAGTCCTACTTGGTAAAGAACACAAAAATTGTGTCTGCAACTGGAATACACTTCAGCCCAGTTGATCTATGTTGTGGTGTTCCACAGGGGTTTGTCGAAGACCTATTCCCTTCATTATGTACACTCTGCCATTCTCAAACGACACAGATCATCAACCAGTATCTCACAAATTGTACGCTGAAAATACCCAAATATACAAATCTAGCCAACCAACTGAAGTTGATGCTACCATCCAAGTGCAGAGAGGCGCATTTCTGATGTGAAATCGTGGATGACATGTATGTAACAAGCTGCAAATGAATGATTATAAAACTGAAGCCATTCTAATCACAACACAAAGCTTTTCTCATTCACATCCTTTATCTCAAACAATACGTATCAGCAACACCAAGATTCAATCCACACAGTTAATACGAAACCTATGTGTTAATCTTGACAGTACTCTCGCATTGCACCAACAGGTCATGGACATATGGAATAATGCATATATTGAGCTGAGACGTATCAGTTCCATTCGCAAATATCTTTCAATTGTGTGTTCATTAGTACTTTCAAGACTGGACTACTGTAACTCAATTCGGTCTGGTTCGTCTCCATCTCTGCTCCAGAAACTTCAAAAAGTTCAAAACACAACTGCTCGAATCACCTTTAGAGTACCACAGTCAGAGCACACCTCCACGCTGCTACATAATCAAACATAAAAATTTGTTCTTTGTGCTCCAGTCCAACATATCTATCTGGATTCACCTATGTGTACACATCAGCAAGATACTTACTCTCCTTTTCTTATAATTGTATACTCAGTATTCCCACTATGAAAACAAAGTCATATGGACAACGTTTTTTTGGATACCAAGGTCCATCAATGTGGAATTAATTCCCCACCGAAATGAGCCACAAAGACACAGTGATCCCATTCAAGAGTAAGTTTAAATCTTTCAACTGCAAGAAGAAACATAAAATACCTAAATACATGAACTATTTTCAGCATGTTTTGTTTCCTAATTTCCTAGTGTTTGTTTGTTGTAATCATATATTTTTTAAAAATGTTATTTGTGTTTCCTAATGCTGTAAAACGCTTAGAGCTTCTAGAGATTATGCGCTATACGAAGTATTCATTATTATTATTATTATTATTATTATTATTATTATTATTATTATTATTATTATTATTGGAAGAAAATTGATATTGTACTAGTGGCGATAGAACTGCTGGAAATACTTTATTTTCCCATTCTGGAAAAAAAAATCATTCGTTCGTTATATATTTGGTTTTATTAAATACCGATTTTATCATTTTCCTTCTTCAATTCCCCCTCCCCCTTCAATAAACATATCGTAACATATGTGAAGATTCTATACACTCAGACATGTATGTAGTCAACGAGTAAGTGCCATTCAGAAAGGGCCTAATTGAAATCCCACTACAACATAAATCTGCTTTCAAGTATAAAAGTTTTGAAGAAAATAGTTTTGTACATGAATTGTGCAAATTGTCAAGGATATACCTCACATGATCTGTTTCCATTTGACATTCTGTGACACCATATTGTATTGTATACTTGTTACACTCGACGAAAACAAATAAAACCTTATCAATTGTTTACATATATAATAAAACTGTTTAAGTAGCCGTTTTAAGTCTCATGGCAAACGCTAGTATGTTTGAAAAGGATGGAGTATTTGGGATATAGATAGCTGACTATTGAATGAAAACTGAAATTAATTGACAATCGAACTTTGAGTCCAGCATATGTTAGAGACTTTGCATGCTACACAGGCATCTTGTCTGAATGGAAATAAAATAAATAAAGAACCTACATTTCTGTAGATAAACGTTTGCCATTTAAATATATTGATTAAAGACGTTGCGTTGTATAATCTATATAACATAATAGCTCTTCGATGTTTCTACAATACCCCCACTCCACATATATGCATTGTACCAATCCACATTATGCATTGTACCAATCCACATTATGCATTGTACCTATCCACATTATGCATTGTTCCAATCCACATTATGCATTGTACCAATCCACATTATGCATTGAACCTATCCACATTATGCATTGTACCAATCCACATTATGCATTGTACCAATCCACATTATGCATTGTACCAATCCACATTATGCATTGTACCTATCCACATTATGCATTGTACCTATCCACATTATGCATTGTACCAATCCACATTATGCATTGTACCAATCCACATTATGCATTGTACCAATCCACATTATGCATTGTACCAATCCACATTATGCATTGTACCAATCCACATTATGCATTGTACCAATCCACATTATGCATTGTACCTATCCACATTATGCATTGTACCAATCCACATTATGCATTGTACCAATCCACATTATGCATTGTACCTATCCACATTATGCATTGTACCAATCCACATTATGCATTGTACCAATCCACATTATGCATTGTACCTATCCACATTATGCATTGTACCAATCCACATTATGCATTGTACCAATCCACATTATGCATTGTACCAACCAATCCACATTATGCATTGTACCTATCCACATTATGCATTGTACCAATCCACATTATGCATTGTACCAATCCACATTATGCATTGTACCTATCCACATTATGCATTGTACCAATCCACATTATGCATTGTACCTATCCACATTATGCATTGTACCAATCCACATTATGCATTGTACCTATCCACATTATGCATTGTACCAATCCACATTATAAATATTTATGACCATACAAATCTAACCGTTCTAGTAAGAAAATGGCCAATAATTTGACAAAATACAAAATCTAAAGTATTATTTCTACGAACCTGATTTTTAGAGTCGCTTTCCTAGAACTATTATGAAATTTTGGAACATCTTTTAAACCATTCAGTTGGGCCGGTTGACATAGTGGTCTAACTCATTTGCAAGTCACACACTTGTCGCATCTATTGTGGGTTTGTATTGTGGTTCAACTAACACTTCAATGTGAGCAAAACTTCCAGTAGCTTCTTGTGTTCGGTGGTTCTTC
This sequence comes from Unio delphinus, assembly GCA_029339505.1. Classification (NCBI taxonomy): domain Eukaryota; kingdom Metazoa; phylum Mollusca; class Bivalvia; order Unionida; family Unionidae; genus Unio; species Unio delphinus. The sequence continues at coordinate 11,531,757 of JAQISU010000242.1, read as the reverse complement.
TCTGTGCCCGGTTCTCTCTCCCCAAATATAACTGGCTGCGATGTATAGGATATTGTGTACTGAAAAAATGGCGCCGAACCAACATAATATAGCATCTATATAGTAATGCAGTCACTAATCGTAAATTCCCAGAATGGACAAAGAATATCCATGCAAATCGACAGAGTGTGCTGTAAATTACCAGAATGGACAAAGAATATCCATGCAAATCGACAGAGTGTGCCGTAAATTCCCAGAATGGACAAAGAATATCCATGCGAATCAACAGTGGTTGCCGTAATCAAATATATCATAATAAGAAAATCTACGCTTTTATAGTACATACAAGGAAATTTGTCACTCATTAAATGAAACCATTTTGCACTTGTACTGTCTCTTTTTGGTGGTAAGAAACGAGTTTGAGATTGGCATTCTTGGTATGGATTTAAAGGTAAATGTTTATTCATTAGAATATGAGCTTATGTCTGTGTGTAACAGTGCACAGTGGTCATGATCTGGAAATGAAATATGTGTTCCATTGCACATTGCTATATTTACACTCAGCCTCACACATAAATGACATTTAAACCTATGACAAGAACTTTACAGTGAAGTCATCTTTGATGGTATTTTATGTCAATAGATGATTGATTTTTACACAGTGGAAAGTTCAGTACTGATAAACAATGTGAAGACTTTAAAGGAAAATTTATTTTGATCCGAGTCCAGATTGCCCTGTTTAGATGGGCGCCAAATCTAAAAAGAAAACAAATCAGTCATGGAAGCTAAAATTAAATAAACCCTTTGTTTCTTCTTTATATGAAGCTCTTTCTTTTTAATTTGGTCATAACTAATGTCTGTTTCACGTGAGCCTTGTTATACTTTAAGGGGGGGGGGAGCACCATTTGTATATTTCGCTCAGGGCACTGTATTGCCTCATGCCGGCCCTGGGTGAAAGTAAAAACATTAAAAGAAAACTAAAATGTATGTAAAGACGAGAAACAAATTGTAGCACCATAATATTTATTGAACAATATATTGCGTCAAACCCATGGTGATGGAAGTAAAATGGCCTCAGAAAGAAAATAATTCTGGACTGCCTAATAAAATAGCATCATGCTGTCTCCCGTCAGTATCATATCTGTGATCAGATTTGCCATGCAGGTATAACGATACCAATTGTACAACCCCAGGTAGGCGGAACTTGAGATGCAGAAAAACATTGCATTCAGAAATAAACATCAACACTAGCTGTGATTTGCGCATTATGTACGAGTTTTTTTTTTTTGTTGTTAGACTTAAACAAAGGTTAGGCCTCTTGGCAACATGTGAGATTAAATTAATTCATATTTTGATCATATTTTGTATTTTTAAAAAATGATTTTCTTTTTTTAATGTGGGATACATAGGTAAAATGGGTATATTGTGACTAGATAACTCTTACCCATGTCTAGTTCCAACAGAGTTAATTCTCTTAAATGCAACGGAGTACCTGGTTTTGTCCTTGTCAAATTGACAATCTAACATTGTTATCTATGACAGTGTGTGATATGTATGCTGAAAAAGGATATGATGAATATTTATTTCACAAAACATTAGCATTGGGGTCTATTGAAAAAACAATCGGTACCGTGATGAAAGAACAGCTTCACATTGTATCCATAGAAACGCATACATATGAACTGTACTAGATTGATGTAGGAAAACAAATGGATGCTGAACATTTGTGGTCAAGTATTGACAGTCGTTTAAGAATAACATGTATGAAATCTTCAGAAAATAACACAATTTGGCTTTGGATGGGGGCTTTTGTTACTATAGCTATAACAGATACAGACTATTGGCTTTACGTCTACAAGTCAGCTCTATGATTAGCATACATGCAACAAAATAAGTTATGTAAAGTTAATACAGTTAAGTTTGGGCCAAATATTGACTATTTTACCTGCCAAAGATAAAAAGCAATGTCTAAAAACAGCTATATTGTTCTTGTAAGGCATGTCATAGACCAGGATAGAGGACACCTTAGGCCAATTGTAGATAGGTCACTTGTATCATAAAGGATATTCTGGTATGAGTATTTTAGGTAATTTATTCAATATATAGTATTCTTTCCAAGTTTGTTTTTAATTGTCCTGCTCTAATCGTCCATTTTTGTACACATTCCTGCCTTGGAATTTAACATCAATTCTTCAGTTACGTTAGTTACATCACTCTTGAGGTCTCCACTACATATAGAAGCCTGATTGTTAGATTATCACTTTATCAGTAATGTATTTTTGGATAATTTAATTGCATTGAAATTAATACATGTGTTCATGAACTAATCTATATTACATGTCTAATATATTGGAGGTAATAAAAGACCACACCTTACGTATAACATTCAGTTATCCCCCTTACACCAGTCGTCACATTTCAAGAACTATATTAACCACATGTTCAGCGGTTCTTGATGAAAATAAAGAAACGATTTTCGAAGTATTACATTAGCCTTCAGTCTTGATGCAAATGTAACGAGAAGTAATTTAATAATTTCTCACAGTAAAGTTTATAAGTTTAAAAACGGATAAATTATGTTTTGCTTGGTTTATGCATATTTCTGCCTAACTGAAGCACATTATTGTTAATTTCTTATGTAGAAGAAATCTAAATTATATGCATCTATATTATCTACATTATTCACCCTTTTATGTTAGCATGGAATGAACACCATTTCACCTGAAATTTTTGTGTCTGTTAGAGCACAGGTGTTATTGAACTGTCCTTGCATCTATGGGGCACTGCCTCCATATATTGTCCAAGGTAATGTCATCAAGCTCTCACTTCTCATTCTTCTCATTGCTACCTTTAATTCCTTTACCATAAGCTACATCTCCCGTTTAGATACACACTTTCCTCCTGCTTTTAACTCTACTGGACTCACTACACTTATTGTTTATCTTTGGCATTTTTCTGTATTTAATTTCACCAAACCCAGTCCAACATAACCATTTAGAAAGCTGTGATCTACTATATTTGGTGTCAGATTGGCTTATTGCATCAATTTTATTCACAACACAAAGGAGAGAAACTGTCTATCTGAATGGGAAAGAGGCTGGGTAGATTGCCCTTTGTGTGAGGACTGGGGGTTAGTGACCTCATGTATCTGCAGACAGTGTAAAGTGTTCAAAGCTTATACTTTATACTAAGATTGGGTCATTTCCATCGGTCTCTGATATTAAGTTCTGCATCTATCAAACAAATATAAAGTCCTTTATTTTAGGTGAATAGTACGTTTTGAAGAAGGAGAGGTACATACTATTTGGTACATTGACCTTTGACCTAGTTATTACATAATATGATACAATGTTATTTATCCCTTATCACCCATATGAAGTTCAGCTAGTGCTGATATGAATAAAACAACCCATAGTTAAAGCAATTCATTTTATTCCCAAAATGTAGTTTGGTAGCAAAGTACAACTATGAAAACAATAGCTAAAATAGTTCAAATACAATTACATACACATTAATATAAAACACAGCTTGGTACCTCACAAAATTGTACAGTCCCGAGTTATGTCACATATTATGGAAGAAAATTAAGGTTGGCGATAGGTATAACGGTACCAATTGTACAACCCCAGGAAGGCGGAGCTTAAGGTATAGGGAAAATTGCATTAAGAAATAAACATCAACATTAGCTGCGATTGGTGCATTATGTACGAGTTGTTCTTTCTGTCAAGATTGAAAATGGTCAAGCCTCACGGCAACATGTAAGATTAAGTTAATTAATATCTAGATCATATTTTGTATTTTTTTTAATGATTTTTTTAAAAAACAAATGTGGGACACATGGGTTAAACTGGGTCTGTTGTGACTAGATAACTCTTACCCCTGTCTAGTTCCAGCAGAGTCATCTCTCTTAAATGCAAAGGAGTACTCTAAGATTGTTCTGTGACAGTGTATGACATGCTTCCTGAAGTAGGATAGAAAGTACATTTATTTCCCAAAACATTAGCACTGAAGTCTATGGAAAAACAGTTGGTATTGTGATGCCTGCAATTTCCTCTTTTTATTAGTCTTGTTCCCTGATTAGTATGCTCCTTGCGTTGCACTCAGCTATACTAAGTCAGGCGAAAGCCGACGCCATATTGTCACGTGATCAAAACAAATGGCCTCATGGAATCGCATCACCATTATTATTTCCAGTTCAGTACCCACGAATGTAGTTGTAGTCTATTTTTAGAACATTTTTTCCTCTCTCATTTTGGTAGTGATAGAAGAGTTATATTGATGCATTTTTGGTAGGGATTTAAAGGTAATTATTTATTCTTGAGAATATGAGCTCAGAGAATGGTTGTCTGTGTGTATTTTGGCGACAGTGCACATTGAGTAATAAGGCCTTGGTGTCGATCCGGAAGTGAAATATGTGTTCTGTTTACATGCTGTTCTGTTTACAGTAGAGCCACTAAAATGAATAACTTTAAACAAAGTAATTAATAAATGCCGATGAACCCTTAACAAAAACTTTACCGTGAAGTCATCTTTGGATGTATTTTAGATTAACATGATTTGTATTGATTGTCACACAGTTGAAAGGTCAGTACTGATAAATATATGTAGAGAACATATAGTAAAATTAATTGTGATGTATGTCCTCATACGAAGAGATCAAGTTAATCTAACAGCGGCACATTTCTTCCTTACTGACACAATATGAACATTACTAATACTTTTGATTTGAATTAATGCAGTCGTTATATTGTTATCATGCATAACCACCAATTCGTCATATTATTTTTTTTTACAAATATTTTTTACTAGTTGGCGCAGATGAAGGAAAAAGGTGCACACAACGGTATTTTGATAACATTGCACATTTTATACGACGTCATCTCAACAATTCCTTTTTCAGATGATGTACGACAGCCTAAATATAATCAACTATTACGACAAAACTAATCAACAGTCGTTTACGAGGGGCGAGGGTACCGATTGCTTTTCAAATACTGCATACTTCACACTAAGTCATCTAATATATTCTAGTTGTAATAAACGCCTTAATTAATTTTATTATAATTTTAAAATCTCGTTGTACCTGACACTTCAGCCAAATATTAGGATTGAAATAGCAAACCTATTTCACGACGGAGTTACTGTGACAATACTTGGTTCAATATTGTGCATTCGCACTGCATCACGGAATTTGTAAAAGATTCCATTTGCAATCAATCTCTTGATATCTTTTAGATCAAAATTGATTTAAAGGCGATAGATGGCAGCTTTTGCTTGTCAAAGACTAAGATCAACTATCTTTCTCTTCTATCAAGGCGGGTAGATTGGGGGTGGGGGTGGGGGTGGGGATCTGGCGTGGGTTGTCTGGGCAAAACCATAATTATTAAATAAACAACACGTGCATGCCACATTTGGAATCAATACTTCATGGTATTAAGTTTAAAAAAATAAATATTCACTTGTATAAATGAGAACTTTAATAGTATTATATTTTTAATTAATTAATTTAATTTAATTAATTTAAAATTATTTATAAAAAAACACAGCAGCACAATACAATATTTATCATGTTGAGACAAATAACGTTCATTTGCTAATAATACACAATTAATATAATTTATGTAAAATATTAAATCAGTATCAATGTAAAAACCAAACCGGGTCACCGCTGTGGGAAAGCTAATTAATCAGTTAACATTCAAATTGATATTTGCTCAGCTTAGATTGAGTTCACTGAGGGACGCAAATGTATTTATGCGTTCTGAAACTCACCATGATTAGGTTACTTTGCTCTGATTATCTTGGATGATGTGTACACTTACATTAACTTAAACGGACACATGCTCGTAAAGGACAAAAGTATTTTTAATTCTCTCGTATATTTGTCTATTATTAACTTCTATCCGAAAGGACATATGTTCATAATATAAAATTGTGTAGCCTATTCGGTGTAGATTAGAATGCACAAAGATAACATTTTTTACTCTAAATTATATGAATGTATCTTGCATCTTGTCCTGTATATTATAATAGTCTAAATATCACATTGCATGCGTTATTAAAGAGGTATAGTGCTTTTCCTTTGTAGTTTTCTTGGCATGCATGGAAAAAGCCAAAATTGTATTGTTTAAAAGCACACCCACCCACAGGAAAAAGAATCAATCAAATAAACATAAAACATTGAAAACTTCGGCTTCTGTTTAAGGACGCACAACCTGAATAACAAGAAAGCTATAAGACTGGTGAAAGGTAAATGTTTCTTCATAACTGCGTTAATAATATAATAAAATTAAGTACTATCCACATTCTTTTCCTGTCCTTCAAAACGAGATCAAAAAGACTGGTCTCTGTTTCCTCTCCCCCAGTGACCCCATCGTCTATTTTCCAATTAAACAGAGACCATGCTCAAAGCTGGATCATCACTTGCAGATTGATTAAGTGGAGATCTTTGAACTGTCTTCTCTAATACTATAATTTCGAGTAAGAGACTGTATTTTAAATTCACGGAGTGAAACTTAAAATGTAAACTCTTCCTAACCAGACACTCATATCAGTTTTCAATACAAGCGATTCAATGGGTGGATAAACAGACGAACTTGTATAAGGTCTTATCCATCAATTGTACATGCGCAGTGAAACTACCTGTCCTCTCGGGACGTGTGCCATAATAGAACTTAGTTATCTTAAAATCTTCCACCTGTTTGTAATGAATAAACTTTATGGACATATTTCTCTATGTAGGCACGCGAACTGTCAGTCCATATTATACTTGATAAAAGAACATGATCCGTACCGTCGTATTTCACCATGTTTAAACTGAAATTATTTGTCAACTAGGATTTAGTGATATTGATTCAAGGGACGCACATTTTGTTTCTTCAAAGTATTTCTGATTGTTTCGCCGACCTATGTAGTTGCTTGAGGATTTAAAATAACTGATAAAGGAGGTTTCTATCGATTCTGTTAGGTCCATATTTTATCCTAGTGTACATGCGGGATTGGAGTTACACTCAATTGAAACCTTTGAATTAAAAAAAAAATATTAGCATAGGAATTCATCACGAGAAGATACTTTTAGATCATTCGTTACCCAGCGTAAATATGAAAGTACTAAGAGAATTTGATTAAGGAAAACAATAAAATGGAGATGCGCACAAAACACTTAGAAAGATGGAATAGATCGATCAATCGAGAGAGATCGATCAATCGAGAGAGATCGATCAAGAGAGAGAGAGAGAGAGAGAGAGAGAGAGAGAGAGGGAGAGAGAGAGGGAGAGAGAGTACTCATGCAGCGAATCTAAGTGCTTCATACAAATATGCAAAATATTTGAGTTTCTTTTTTAGTGATACTGTACAAAGAGCAGACACGTCATATTCTTTTCAGGGAGCTGCAAATTATAGAAAACCCATGAGAGTTATTAGCTTGAAAGGTTAAAATATTATCTTGGTTAAGCAGATTTCATCTCAAACCGAGCCTTTGAAGAATTGATCTAAATTTTTGTCATGGGAGACGTTTAACAATAGGTGTCATAAAGGTTTCACGAGACATTGTTGAGATTTTCTGCGTTTAATGAACAATGGATTGTTTTGTAAATCCTACATTTTCGGTAAAATATTTTTGGAATCATTTATCAAAAGAAGATTCACAAACGAATTTGTATTTCTTCAACAATGACGGTTAATATGTTTTGAATTTTTGTCAAATGTATTGTGAATTAGAAAAATAAGTGTCAATAGGGAAACGCCCTTGTTGAAGGTTAATTAAATATACTTATGAATACTGTGATTACAGAAACGAAATACATGATAAATGTTACGACTCAGGTTTTTATACTATTTAAAGAAAGAAACTACTAAGTGTATTAAAATTAACAAATAATTAGTTTATTAAGTTACAAAATTAAAACGCTAGGCGAAATCGATACATGTTATTATTATAAAACAGGAATCAATTTAAATGATCAGATAAATTCTCTGTTTAGCGTTATATAAATGCGTGTACAATAATGCTTGATCTTTAAGTGCGAATGTACTTATAAAGTTAATGTACATTATTTTAGTCGCATTTTCTTAATAGATACAGTGGCATTAAAGCGTTCGGACAATTTTTCGCTCAACCTGTAGAAACTTACATCATTATCGATCCCAGAACGTGACCTTGATAGTGTAGGCGTTAACAAAAAATCTTTATAAATTGGTGTGTGTGCCTGCGATCATTTGAAAAAGATGAAATATCGTTGAATTTGGGTAATTGTAAACTTGTAAAGTTTAATCAGGTGCACTTGCTTGAGACCCTCTCGAACCCAAATAAGTGTGTTCATTTTATACCACCCGGGGTTCACTTAAGGGTGGTGGTGCTTGCTTGATTACAAATTAATCAACCAAAACAGCCATCAGAGTCTCTAATATAACAATTCAAACACAATGAAAAAACTAATAAGAATTACCTAAGAGAGTCAACACATATTCAACATTAATCAACCTGGTCGCAGTCATTCCCTTTTCTTCACATTATTAAAGCAGCATTGCACAGGTAAAATCAACGTCTTAGAATGGAGCCTAGAGGGGGAGTTCCCCTTAAGGTCGACGCAACTTCATGGATAGTACAAGCTTCGAATTGGCCTTTGGATAATTAACTAGTCAACGTTGATTGGTAACAAAAAAGCATTTTTGTTTCATGTCAGATTACGAAAATGGGGCGTATTCTTCAGGTGGGGTGGGTTGTGTAACCCACAAAAACGACACCATTCGTGGGGTCTATTCACCCCTTTCTCCTGCTCATTGTTAGCAATACCACGTTTACTAAAGAATTTTTCCGCAAATTCATCCTCTTCTGTTTTACGAGCAGCATATTTAGTATAATTCTTTACGGTGGAGTCCAGTCCAAGTCCAGTTGGATGGGTAAGTAATTAACATAAGTATGTTTGCATTTTGACTCTTATCCTGTCATGGTACTGCCTGTTTTATTAAGTTTGTCCATCAAACACACTTCGACCTGACTCCACGATACTGTTTAAGAAAAAGTTAAGACCGATTTAACTGAGGTTGTGACCAAATCGTCTAATGGTCTTCCGGTCATTTTTAAAATACTCGTCATGGTGCCACCGGTTATAGGTAATTTAGAATTAGCCAACGTTTCCATACGTGACTATTGAGTCGCGTGACCTGCTGCTGAGGGTAATTATTTTGCAATCCACTGATGATATTGTTTCTCATATTTAAATTTCCTGTCATTGTATCCTATCCCCCGAGCGATTTATTTATTGATCGAGTTCAGAATCATTCAAGGAACCTCCTGATCGTACTATGGTTCTAAAGTTAGTGTACGACTTATTTATAATAAATGAACATCATTCATATTTATTTTCTTGATTCAATAAAAAAGAAACATCAACATTATTTTTTGTTTTAAAAACAGGATTTTCATATATAATCGTGGGTCCCACTGACTGCAGTAAAACAAATTTGCTTGACGATATTAAGATCGATCCTGATACAATTGATAAAATTGGAGAGTGCTTTTAATTGTAATTGTATTTAATAACCTAGTCGTAGTATGTTGAATTACGACAGCGTCTTGATTTACATATTATATCCTCAGCAGGATAAATTACAAATGTTATCCGAATTTAACGAGTCACTACAGCTGAATACCGATAATTCTTTGCAATTATCGAATTTGAAGAAGTTGTCCCAGTAGAAAACCTTTCCGGGGATGACAATATTATCTTGTTTGAAGATATTAAGATAGATCGTGATACAACTGATACAATTTGAGAGTACTTTTTAATTGTATTTGTATTTATATAACCCAGTCGTAGTATGATGTGCCTATATATATCCGGAGGAATACAGGTCGTTTTTGTGCTTTTTCCGGGTGAGAAAACCGTGTCATCGACTCGACCACGAGAGATCTTTGCAGCTGAATTACGTCCAAAGATGTCAAGGACTGCTACCAGTTGGCGATCTCAAGCTCTAAACACAATTTTACGTTGTCTTATCGTGACGCTGAAACTATCCCCGAAAAAAAAAATGAAAACGTTTTGATGAATTTGTAATCCTCCTCCTCCAAAAGACTTTCATCTATCGCTGTCAGTATAAAAACATATTGTTTGAAAAAATTAAATCTAAGTGGCAACGTGACGATATACTGCAAAACTTTGTGTGGCGCTACGTCAGCATGTGCTGGAAGATAAAGTGGGTAATTAAAAATTTCAGCGGGATGTAGCTCAAGAAATGGTTAGATCCATTACGATAGCACTATGCACTACAGCAGCAGGAAACGCTGTGAAATAGGACAAACTTATTGCAAAATTAGCCGATGTCGTTGCAGCCACATACGGCAAACATGATCGTCTCATTATGAAGATTGCCAATGCTAATGCAATACAGGACGATATTATAGCAAAGCTTGCCAAAATTAAAGGAACAAGGGTTCTTCGGAATTAGACCATGGTGTACATGCTGACAGATATGGATTAAACGAAAATGGAGAGGATAGGAATTATTTTTAAAAAATGAGAGAAGATTATTTCACGAGAAGAAGCGACAGAATATATGAAAGTTTAGCCAAAACAAAAAGATACAATGATTTCCAAATTCAGTGACTTCTAAGAGACATCAATGAAACACGATTACCTTAAACCATAATATTGTTCTTATTTGAGAATTACGCACCAAATTAAACACAACATTAAGTAGACACGGTATCCTCTCGAATCCGAAAAAGAAAAGAAAAGGTAAGGGGATTCAGGACCATGACGGATCTAATACCTGTGACGGATATCATATCCGTTACTACCAGCATCATGGTGGAATCCTCTCAGGGTAAAAATTACTCAATGCTTCTAAACAAGCTGGCAATACGGGGGTATAAGTCGATAGCGAAATCGTGGATATGTTTTAACCAAAATTACTGTTGCGTCCAGTGTGATTTATTCTAAGTCTAAAAATGTACCTCCCGGATCGTTCATGAAACTCTTGCATAATACGTTCATTTACTATTCATTCACGAACACGAATTCGATTTCTGAAATTACTTTATGACTGATATACTTACTAATCGGGAAATGTCGTCGATAGTAACAGTTAGAGAAGCACGTAATATCCGCATCTAAAACGCAACCGTCTTTAGGCGCAAGTGTCCTTGATGTGCAACAGTACATTAAGTAAATGTTTTTGGTGTGCGAGATATGTGAATCGTAAGCACATCCAGCCTAAATTCCACACGTAAAACCATGAAGCCAAAACGAGCAGCGATACATAAAATCAACGGCGGATTTTTATCCACGTTATTTTCCAAAATTAGTTCTGAATTACCCTGGATAGCTTGTAAAGTCGCTCCAATCGCACTTAAAGCTCCAAGTCATGATTCTGTGACTGTGCATCTGGTGGCACAACGTGTGGATCAGACCAGAAACAAGCATGCTTGTTTATTATATGGGGGTTAGCCGCATTCACGTCAGCAGTATCACGAATGAGAACTCGACTATGATTTTGATATTGCGAATAGAAATTGCAATCGAGTGTGCATGAATCTGATGGAAGCTATGAAAAAATATCATGATACAGAGTTAGGTTCTAAAATGTATTTAGAAGATTTTTCAGCGTTTTACCCGTTTTTTCCTTTTCATTTAGACGTCTCTAAATATCCCGAAATACTCAAAGATTCCTCGATGGGTATCTAAATCAGATGGATGACAGCCCCTGGTGGGGATCATACGTGTTATGTTTTGGTCACCTCTGATGTGATCATGACGTCCTTAATAGAAAAATGACTGGTAGCGTAACAGCTTCTCTGTTTCAGAGACCACTACGTGATGAAAGACAATCACTGAGTAAACTGTAAGGCATTATTAGAAAACAATTATGGTTAAAATGCAAGGCATTTTTTTTTAAAGAGATGACGATGTATTAAATGCTAGGCATTTCTGGAAATGCAGTGGTTATTCTGAATGTATTGTGAATCTAACACGCCACGACCTCGACAGCGCCAGCCCAATAATAAGACTGGACATGCATGTGTGAGTCACAGCATGAATACAGGTGGGTCTGATGCTTCAGCTATTATTTCTGTGATTAAGACTCTTGATCCTAAATGTTAGCATCGGTGCTCTTACCGAATGGTGTAGCTTCAGCAGCCGTAGCGGTTTCTGGGGCGACATAAAAACAGTAAGGGTAATGGCGCAGCAATGACTCGCAATAAAGTTGCTCGTAATGGATTTTTTTCACAGAATTTATGGAAATATAATTTTTTTTAAAAGATGATCATAACGGCACCATTTGGATATTACCAACCCAGTATATCATACTATTAAAAACGTAGAAAACCTAAATAATATTACATGTTTAAAAAAACAAAAGTCATTTCGATAGAATACCGTATGTTCCAATCGGCTTAACATTGTCAGCGTAACATAAGAAAAGCATCGACGCCATCAGCGCCATGTAAAGAACCGGTATATGTTAAATGCTCCTATGACAGCAGTTTGTTTATTAGAACCAACTCTACGGAACAAAAGCATCATCAGTTGTCGATCGTCAGATACGTCAGATAATTTATGTATCTCAAATCTGTTCTCTTTATATTCATACTTTGGTACTTTTCATTTTTAAGAAACTTAACAGATTTTACAGTGATCTCATAAAATATATCACGGATTAGTTGTTCATCAACTACTATAAGATAGTATTTGTTTCATCTGTCAGATCAGCTGTCAAAATAATCTAATGTCTGCGAAATAGAGACAGACGTCTCAAGAAAGTAACAGTTCCATCACTTTGTCACTTTGAAACATGTATGAAACCAATTTGCTATATAAAATGAAGTAACGTCATATCTTCTGAATATTTGGTTTGTCTCAGAGTCTGCCATTTTGTATTATTCATGGATGGACAATCATGTCCAGCTCACCATGAACACAGACCCACAACCTGGTGAAAGAGGAATAAATCACCTTGTTTATCACAATCAAAGGTATTCCAAAGGATTCAAAAGATGTATTAATATGGCATATGCAATGTGTGAAAAAAACAACGATTGTGCATGCGAGGATGTACTACAACTGAAAGAAGAAGGTATAGAATGGGTGCTCCTAAAGACGACCTCAGACAAAGAGTGTGCTTTTGAATGTTTCAGCAATATAACGTGGATCTTGACGAGAAAGCTTCATCCTTGGCCATTCATGATGTGTGGAAAGTGGATACTTTTAGTAATAATTACAGAAACAAAAACTTCCCACTAAACATCTCCAGTGAAAATAAAGAGGTCATTACTTGAGCCATTACCTACATTGCATCAGTTGACAGTAATTGGGATACAGTAGAGGATATGAAATCATGCAGTATGATCCAAATAAATATTATGCTTTGTTACCATATATTGATATCAGTGATAAGATGCGGAGGATGTAAAACTAATTTAAGAAGATAAATGAATGAAAGATGATAAGGAGAAGAAAAGGATGAGGAGGATAAAGACTTTTCAAATATTTTGATAAACGTTGATCCTGACATAGATGTATAAGCCCTCCTTGAAGAAATACAAATACCATTTACGACAAAGAAATACAAATACCATTTACGACAAAGAAATACAAATACTATTTACGACAAAGAAATACAAATACCATTTACGACAAAGAAATACAAATACCATTTACGACAAAGAAATACAGATACCATTTACGACAAAGAAATACAAATACCATTTACGACAAAGAAAATTAAGCTGTGGTTTACGGTACTGATAGTAGCAGAGTAAAGTGTCAAGATCTAAACAATACACCGCCATACGTATGCCGTCATCCTCCACCTTTCTAGGGTAGAGATGACCATATAGCCACGTAGAAAGTAGTTTTCGATGATTTTTTGGGAGAAGGCTGAATTAAGTGAAACAAATGAAAATGTTTTATTTGCACCTGACTACAAGATTGTACGAAATGTTTTAAGCTTATGGACGGGAACAAAAAGTATGCAATATTTTTTCCAGGGTTCTTCCATCGCCAGTTATAATGACCGCCATGTATTGACGACTTTGTGCTGAGAAATGTCGTTAAACCCTACAACAACTAATACAATACTGTTTTAGACACGATAATGACACTGTAAAGTTTAGGGAGACAAATGAGCATATCATAATAAGAGATACATAGCGAGGCCAATAATGTCGCCAAAAGTAATTTGGAATCGATGAATCAAGTGCATTCATACTTTTAAGAAGTATTCGTGTGACGAATATGAAATGAGATTTATATTTGATTCGCCTTCCATTACTTATATTACAAATAACGTTCGAGCCATATATCATTGAGACTTTCTAGAAATCTTGTCCTCTCTACGTCTACTTGTTCTTTCTCTCGTTGCAAGCGATGCTTCACTGAAAATGTAAGTGTCAAATTTGGGGACGTAGTTTCAATTTCAAATTAATTCTGATTCATTTGTACCAAATACAAACTGTCTGTCTTGTCTTCATTTTCTAACATATTGTCATGATAGGAATAAAACTGACATCCGTCTACAATATGTTTATGATCTTAGTTTTAAAACAATTAAACGTCACAATGTCAAGTGTAAAGCAGGAAAAGAAAAAGAGACGGTTGCATTCAATGTTGGTTTAAAAATGCACAAACTGCATATAATTGTCAACTATACAAGACTAAAGAAAAAATAATTGACAATTGTTTCTATAAAAAACATTAAAAAACAAACTAAAGACAATGACGAAGCTAGGATATTTGGACCACTATTCTGGCCTCTGTGCAAAGCTTACCGTTGGGCCTCTGTTTATCTACAGTGTACAATAATAAATCGTTCGGCCCCATGTTTTGCGTGCTCTTGATACATGGTAGCTACGCCCCTGACTAAATATAGATTCCTGTTTTGCAACTCGAGCTAATTGGGTGAGTGGTGTGTGTCGGGACATTAAAGTTATTTTCCTATTTAATTTAAATGTCCCTTTTTATACTGAAATTCGATAGGTGGCAAAATAATTATTCTTGGAGATTTCAATATTCACTTTGACTGTTCTGGAAACCCATACATGTCATAACATGTCATAACTCCTAGATTCCATTCATATTTTCACCCTGCTTGATTTGTCTGCAGCCTTTGACAAAATATACCATGATATATTACGTCACCGTCTCCAGCATGTATTTAGCATCCAGAATACAGTCTTACATTGGTTCACGTACAACTTAGTCAACAGGACTCAAATTGTATCTGCAAATGGAATTAACTTCAGCCCTGTTGATCTGTTTGTGGTGTTCCACAGGGGTTTGTTCTTGGACATGTTCACTTCATTCTATACACTCAGCCGCTCTCACGTGTCATAGATCGTCATCCAGTGTCTCACCAATTGTATGCTGATGACACCCAGATAAAGCCACCCAAATGAAGTTGATGCTACCACCCAAGGAGTAGAGAGGTGCATTTCGGATATGAAATCATGATGACATGTAACGAGCTGCAAATGAATGATGATAAAACTAAGGCCATTCTGATCACAACACAAAGACTTTCTCATTCACATCGTTTACTTCAAACAATAAATATCAGCAACATCAGCATTAAATTCACAGTCAGTACTTTCATATTGCACCAACATGTCATGAACATATGCAAGTCTGCATATCTTGAACTGAAACGCATCAGCTCCATTTGCAAATATCTACACTGGCTATCAATTCGATCCAGAATCAAACACAAATTTAGTTTTCTGTGTTTTGTTTCACTGACGGACTCCAGTCCAACATACCTATCAGGCCTCACCCATATGTGCACACAAGCACGATACATACGCTCCTCTTCTGACCATCGTATACTCATTGTTCCCACTATCAAAACGAAGTCATATGGACAAGGTTCTATTGCATACCAGGGCCAGCGCAATGTGGAACGAATTGCCATTGAAATTAGACACAAAGACACAGTGATCCCTTTCAAGAGTGCTCTTAAAACTCACCGTAAATATTTTCAGCACTTTTTATGTTTTCCAATTTCTTTTGTTCTTTGATTTTCTGTAGTCATATCATTATAGATGTTGTAAAGCGATTAGAACTTCTAAAGATTAGGTGCTATACAAAGTCATTATTATTATTATTATTATTATTATTATTATTATTATTATTATTTTTATTATTATTGTAACTGTTTCACCAATAATCCAACATGACTACAATTGCAGGTAGTAGCAGGTAATAGTAGCGATATGAATTGCCTTGTAAATTATAGTACCTAACTTGCCGTACGCACTTGTAAAGAAGGCACTGTTTTCTTGCGAAATAAAAAAACCATTGTGCAGTATCGTACCATTTGAGATTGCATGATTAGACACGTTCAGTTGCTATCATCTAATTCATATTCTAGATCTTCATAGTCGTCATCATGTGCAATGGTAAGTGATCGTGCCTTTGTTTCTTTGAAACTATGACTAATTAACACTAACTGTACAATAAGTTGTGCCAGAGTATACAAATCGCCTTTGATGGCTTACATGCTGAGAACATGAGGTATTGGAGGTAAAATGACAGCAAACAAAAACAGCGGTTTGGGATGGACAACTAAGTACCCTTCCACTTGCCTGAAATGGGCGGTCTGACAGATATGCGTGTATGTGCTGCGTAATTCATTTTTGTTTTATTTCGTGTGTAGGGCCACTATATTATGCGACAATGTATTAGTGCTGGTAAACATCGTAGGGAACACTTTGTATAATGTTTTGAGAATTTTACGATCAATTAATGTAAATATTGCACTGAGACCGCATCGTTCCTATCCCTTTCCTGGTTACATTGCGACAATGTTAACTGACTGAATCCTTTTTGTTTCATGTTTACTTTCCGACATGTTTACTGGCTGAATCCTTTCTTTATGGTTACTTTTGGACAATGTTAACTGAATGAATCTTTTTTCATAGTTATTTTGCGACATGTTTACTGGCTGAAGAAACGTTGATAAAGAAAAAAGATATGTCTTCGGTTTGTTTGTACCTACAAAATCGATCTAGAACTGACAGAAAATGCAATAGATATTACACTACGAGACTATAAT
The DNA here is from genome assembly GCA_029339505.1 of Unio delphinus. Classification (NCBI taxonomy): domain Eukaryota; kingdom Metazoa; phylum Mollusca; class Bivalvia; order Unionida; family Unionidae; genus Unio; species Unio delphinus. The sequence goes on along the minus strand of JAQISU010000242.1, from coordinate 11,514,726 downwards.
ATGCCGTTATTCAGAAATCTAAATGGGAACTGACTGGCTAGAGAGGACACAAGCACGCGGAGGCCAATGGACGCTGTACATTTTCAGTCGATGCATATTTTGACCCTAGGCTACACAGATTTGTACAATTGTATGACACTGGCTACGAAAGATAACGTATTGTTTTCATCTCCACAGGATTAGATAACTTACAGTGGTTTTATTGATATTTGATGTTATGATAAAATCAATGCCTTGTCAGATGCCAATAGTAAATAACAACATGCAATTAGTTTTGTAACTGACATGAGTAATATGATGGGTGACAATAGTTTGTTCAACAAGAACGCAGCTCTTGAAGTGTAAATCTCACATGATGAGAATTCCAGTTTTACAAGTTGAATCGTATTGTTGGTGTTGAACGTTATTTTTTATCTGTTGAAATGTTTCAGTATTATGTGGTTAATTACATGGTTGAATCTTTCGTCGTCTCTATCGAGCTTTTACATTTCATCATTACATTTCATCAAATATTCAATAAAACGGATTGTGTTTAAAGTTTTATTTCATATGTCATTTGATATGTTGAATTACACATCCGTGTTTGAAAATTCCGTTTCTTATAGTTGGTTTTTAGATTTTAACTCCAGAGTTGTATGTTGAGAATTCCAATTGCACACGTTGAATCAAATGGTTTATATTGTTTTGTTCCCATTTATTTGACGAAATTGTCTCTGTTGAATTACACAGAGCTCCAGTTCTCATACTGAGAAATTCTTATAACTATGAATACACTATTTTATGTGTACTCCTGTATTTATTCTTGCACCTTTATATATTCCTTTTGATGTTTATCACATTACATGTATTTTGTAATGTTGTGATGGGATTACTATCCGATCTTACAATATTTATGCACAAAGTATAAACAAATACGGTTAGATATGATCTCCTTGTATACAACTTCTTCTTACTTCAAATCCATTGTGATTTACTTCTGTTTTTTTAAACATTTTTTCTACTGTTAGTATGAAAACCTTCTCCTTGTGTAATAATTTAATTAACTGTATTTTTATCATGTTGTCCTTTTGTTTTTCTATATGTGGCAAATGAGAATTCGTGGCCTTATTATTAATATAATGTATACAAATAGACGGTTATCAATTGTATACAGAATATCTTGACATCGTTTAATTAATAAAAATTATAAACAGGCCGTGCATATTGTTTTATTTCGTTAATTGTATATTTCACATATGTAGCATACTCTACAGCATTTAAAAATATTATTCATTTCCCAGTTTCCCTTTCTTTTTGCAAAGATATTAGGTTAAAGGTCAAGGGTATTACATACGGGATTTGATCTGTAAACTGATGTAATTTTATGTGATAAGTGTTTTTTAAACATTTGGGAAAAGGATACAATCTAATCTGACTTACTTTATAGGTTATTTCCTACGCGACGTTTATCTTCGGAGATGAGAATTCTATACTAGTTAATATGATCATCCATGATATTATTTCCTTTTGGGTTATTAACATTTACATAGCAATACAAATTCAATGCTGAACCGGTTACTAAAGTGAAGTCACTAAAAAAAAACTCTTTAGTTAGCCCACTGCTGCTCTTGCAACATTCCGTCTTGCAAAACAATTATGAAAATGTCATAAAGTTCTTGTCAAAGTTATCTCATGATGAGACAACGCATGTAATTTTACAAATTTTGGCAATAAGATGTTTTGGAATACTTTTCAAACGATCTGTCTGCGATCCATAATAAAACACACTTCACAAGTATAGTTTGTACGTTCATCTGTCGTTTTTGTGGTGTGTTTCTTTGAAAATCTAAATTAAATGAAACATAAATAAACTCTAACATATGTATTTTTTCCTTTTAAGATAAATAACACTCGATTTCTTGTCGTTTGTCCGACCTCTTCAAGCGGTATGTCTCCTTTTTGTCCCGTCTGATCCCTTTCAGCAATATTTAAGCTTTTGTTCTATGCTTGAGTCTCCCTTTATACATCAATACTCCATATTGGGGATTTCAATTCCACCTATTTTAATCAGATAATCACACTCTAAAACGAACGACTAAAATCATTGCGACAAACGACTATCCATCTGTATTCGTTTATTTAGAGTGGTTACCTTTTAACTACAAATTAAAGTAACATAAAAGGTTGAAATAAACAGTAAATTACATGGTTCTACAATATATTAGTATTCATGGTCATTCCTGTTTCCAAAATATATTTCCAAAATCTACCGTATATTTCGAGCTCGAATCTTCATATATCTAACCTCAAACTTATTGTACAAAATGTCTTTCATGTATTCATAATAAATATAATTCCCAATGATATTAGACAAACGACTACACTATTGGAATTAGACGCATGTCACAAATTTTATCTTATATATCATACCATAGCTCTTTCAAACTAGGAACCCTATCCAAATCTTACATGTAACTCTTATTTTGTTTAATTGTAATGTATCTATTTGATTGTATATTTATTCTATGACTGCATGTCAGTTTGTATGACACTGTGTATGATTACATGTGAGTGTGTAAGACACGGTGCATGGCTACATGTGAGTGTGTAGCATAATTATATGCGAGTTTTGTAGGGCACTATATATGATTACATCTGAGTGTGTAGGACACAGTGTATGATTACATTTGAGTGTATACGACACAGTGCATGATTACATGTGAATGTGTAGTACACTGTGTATGAATACATATGAGCTTGTAGGACACGGTGTATGAGTACATTTAAGTGTTCGGGAAGCGGTGTATGATTACATGTGAGTTTATAGGTACAGTGTATGATTACATGTGAATGTGTAAGATACGGTGTATAATTACATATGAATGTGTAGGACACAGTGTATGATTACATGTGAATGTGTAAGACACGGTGTATAATTACATATGAATGTGTAGGATACAGTGTATGATTACATGTGAATGTGTCGGATACGGTGAATGAGTACATGTGAGTGTGTAGGACACGAAGTATGATTACATGTGAGTGTATATGATACGGTGTATGATTACATGTGAGTGTATAGGATACGGTGTATGATTACATGTGAATGTATAGGACACGGTGTATGATTACATGTGAGTGTATAGGATACGGTGTATGATTACATGTGAATGTATATGATACGGTGTATGATTACATGTGTGTTCTGACTCGGGGTATGTAGGATACGGTGTATGATTACATGTGAATGTATAGGATACGGTGTATGATTACATGTGAGTGTATAGGATACGGTGTATGATTACATGTGAGTGTATAGGATACGGTGTATGATTACATGTGAGTGTATAGGACACTATATTGTGTATTTAATATTTAAATGAGTTGCTGTAATATTCTATTTTTTGAGGACATGTACAATTGGCTTTATTTAGATCCAAAGGTATTATCGAAAGGAAACAAATATTATCATAAATGTTGTTGTTGTTTTTTATTATTATTATTATTATTATTATTATTATTATTATTATTATTATTATTATTATTATTATTTGCATTAGTTCTAGTAGAAGAAATAATAATAGTAGTATATTGTTGTTTCGTTGATCTCATTTGATCGAAATATATCTTCATATAAAAACCTATAATCGAAATGAACCCTTTATGGTTTTGTTATAGATTCTTTGACATTTTTTGATATCCTTCTTTTCTACTGGCGAGGAAGCTTGCCAGTATTTTCTGGATTAGTGGTTCTTATCATTTTTTCCCGGATTTTCCCTCCACCAGTGTAATTGGCCGAAATGTATAGGCGTCGAGAAACATCGTTAAACACAAAATAACAAAAATCATTTTTTTTCTTCTATCTACTTTTATCGTTATCAGATGCTCTGCACTTGTTGTTACAAAGAATCAGTTATCGCAGGATTATTAGTTTTTTCTCAGTATGTGCAGTAGATTTTGATTGGCAGACACTCAGTGTGAAATAAAGTGTACTCTACAATAAACAAAAACACTACCATGTGGTAATTGGTTCTTTGACAGAAATTAAATAGAAAAACCAACATAGAATATCATTTTCAGAATACGGTTTGCTTGTGAATGTTATGAAACTGTTTAAAGATAACTCCGTGGTCGCCTGGTATTACTAATTTCATTTAAACATATATTTTGATGGCGAGTGCATGCTAAAATAACGCTGAACAGGTATAATGCAAAGTAAAGGTGAACATTCTCAGGAATATCCAATTCGACAATACTTCATTACAATGCTGCCGCTGAAGCCTCTCGACCACATGACGAATCTTCAGAAACAAGAATTTCCTAATGAAAGTAAAATTTGCATATCAGATAGATCTACTTTAATTGTTTTCATACAAAACTTTACCGCAGCGTGTCCAGAAATTCTTCACTCACCATTGGTATGGGTATTAAGTAATTAATGGTAATAGTTAATATCCACCGTGCCGACGTATTCATGTGTCTGAAAAAAAAAATATGTTCACTATAGTTCAAGCAGCGAGTTTCATTTTTATTGTTTTCTTTACCTTTTTCTAGATAATAAATAAATTGAAGAATAAGCGAGCTTGCATTCACAGGCACCGATGAAGATAATAGTAATAGGCAATCTATCACAAACGAAATTTCTAACTTGTTACCATGCAATGAGAGATAGATAGATAGATAGATAGATAGATAGATAGATAGATAGATAGATAGATAGATAGATAGATAAATAGATAGATAGATAGATAGATAGATAGATAGATAGATAGATAGATAGATAGATAGATAGATAGATAAAATACAATTACCAAATTTTGTCCTCTGTACGTCCGAGTCCCTGAAGAGTATATACTGGTATTATCCCTACCTATTGTCTCGTCACATGAACAAAATCGCTTGCCACGTTCCATCGGTCGTATCGTTTGGTTTCCGTATCTATCACTAGCATTGGATCCAAACTCTCTGTCATGATTTTCAATCATCTCACTCAGTTGTTTGATGTATTCAATGGCCAGTTTCAACGTCTTCACTTTGGACAGACGCTTATGTTTTGGTTCATAAGGGACGCAACGTCTGAGACGCAAGAAAGCGCCGTTGACGGCCTGCACTCTCTTGCGTTCACGCGCGTTTCTCTTGGCAACTAGATGTGGTGGCTTCTCACTGTGAGGTACGTGCTTGTCGGTTCGTTTGGATCTGCGCTTTTTACCGTTGCTCAATTCAGAAAAATTAGTCATTCTCTGATGCGTATATTTCTACTGTTTACTACAGAGTTAGTCCAACATCAGTTGATATAATAGAGGTGTTCAAATATATTATATAAACCTCATCATGACAATAGACTGATTTGTTTTTAAAAACCAGAATAAGAAAGGAAACAAAATAAAACTACCCACACAGGTTGTCTTCAAATGCTAGAATAATTGTTAATACAGCTTTAATTTCGCTCTTATTTAAGATAATGACAGAAGCAATTGTATTTATAGTTGTATCAGTCTTCTTTCGATGGCATCTTCACAAAACGGATATTATTTCATATAAAATTCATGATATTGTTCCTGCTTCCGATGCTGCCGCAGAACCGGGATGTGTTATCTATCGATCTGGTTCCAAAACAAGCACCTGCACATGTCGCATCAATAATAGAAACTGGTCTATAAAAACAGAATACATAATTACTGTGACATAAAGATACACATAAAATAAATTTGAAATATTTTAGTGTTTAGTAAAACAGAACAAAAGTATATTTGTGAACAAGTAAAAGGAATGATGATATAGTCGGTACACTTTGCCTATAGTGTGTGCAGTTTAATATTTTTTACATTATAACATTGTGACCATGTCACTTTAAATGATTATGATTGGTCTAAAAGAGCCCATTCAATTATTGTGAAGTATTCTCTTTACTGATTGGCTGCGATCATGGATAAATGTTTTAAACAACGCTTTTTGCATTGTTTTTATTCAGTGAGCCTTTTTGTTGCCATTTTCCAACTCGACTCGCGTATGGAAATTGAGGAAACATTATATCTGATTACAGTAAATAAGGGAATTTTAGCATCGAGTATTGCATTATCACATAAAAATCGCAACAATGTAATGATTAGTTGTGAAAGTGACATTTTAGTTTAAAAATGTAATTTAGGCCTACTCTGTACGGTCTAAAACAATGTTACAACACACACATTGAACAATCTGTTTTGAAAAATTGCTTTGTCGTAATAAAATGTTTTGTTTATTCGGATGGACGCTTGTTCATTGATTTATAGTTTGTAGAAAAGTACAATCTACTTTTGCAACTTCCACTTTGTTTGGGACGACATTTTATACACAACAAATGAAAGGTGCATTGTCTGTCAGAATCAACGAACTTATTCTTTCTTCTTTCTATATAAATACTCTCCACTGAAATTAAAAACTCCGAGACAAAAAGAATCTCAAATGGGTAACGATTTCATATTAAATGTAAGAAACTCGTTCAATAATGTTTAGCTATGGCTCGCCAAATCTCGCAAAAGCTGTATATTACTTAACTTCATAAATTCAATATTAACTCATTACCCATTTGAGATCGACTATATATATTACTTAACTTCATAAATTCAATATTAACTCATTACCCATTTGAGATCGACTATATATATTACTTAACTTCATAAATTCAATATTAACTCATTACCCATTTGAGATCGACTATATATATTACTTAACTTCATAAATTCAATATTAACTCGTTATCCATTTGAGATCGACTATATATATTACTTAACTTCATAAATTCAATATTAACTCGTTATCCATTTGAGATCGACTATATATTCTTATTAGCTGTAAGTCTTTGAAGTCTGCTACTGATCCTATGTTACAGTGTTTAATTTACTTTTTTTCTCACGCTATGTTCGTGATCTGAAATCACTATAAAAATTTCTATATATTTTCATATAATTCTTGAGACTGGTATCTATATCAACAAACTTTATAATTTTTTGGATGCTGTGAGATTTTCTTAGAATTCATTTTACTCCAATTATTAACATCTACTTGCGTAAATTGTAATGTCTTGAAGCTTTGTATTACTATTTGTTGGATTAGCTAATTTCTCTCTTGCAAACACTATCTTTGCATCTTGTTTCAGTTAAGATTTGTCTAAAGTATTGACTTCATTTCATCCTATACTGTAAGAAATGATAAGCGTCTTCCATTAATAGTATCGATTTAGACCGTTTATAAACCGTTATGAAAAATGTTGGGACGATTTCTTTGGCATGTAAATTACCGTTCAATACTGTTTGAATTTGTTACGAAACAATTTGTACTTTATTTACTCTCGGCTGTTATAATCGGAAATGAAATGTTATTAAATATTAATGCAGAGCGTCCGGTATTTGTACTTGAATAGAGTTTATGTCATGTTAATAATAGCTTACGGTCGGGTAGTCGCTTTCCTGTCAATATTCCGAACAAATCAGTGTCATTTATGTCCGTTCTTCAGAACTTTGAGCAAGTTATTATGAAGAAGAAAAAGAAAATAATTGCTTCGAATCCCACAGTGCTGAATTTAATGGATTCACACATGTAAGGATTTTGTATTTTCCGAGGAAAGAGTGACTTTTAAAACTAAAAGACTTAAACGACTCTTGCGCATTTTATTGCAATTTGACGTAAAATACTACGCTAAAACGGCATTTTATTGAAATTTGACGTAAAATACTACGTTAAAAAGGCATTTTATTGAAATTTGACGTAAAATACTACGTTAAAACGGCATTTTATTGCAATTTGACCTAAAATACTACGTTAAAACGGCATTTTATTGCAATTTGACGTAAAATACTACGTTAAAACGGTATTTTATTGAAATTTGACGTAAAATACTACGTTAAAACGGCATTTTATTGCAATTTGACGTAAAATACTACGTTAAAACGGCATTTTATTGAAATTTGACGTAAAATACTACGTTAAAACGGCATTTTATTGCAATTTGACGTAAAATACTACGTTAAAACGGTATTTCGTTCGGTATTATATTAAGTACACACCTTCAAAGTGCACATTAGCAAAGTTCTAGTCATTATGAATAATGTGACCCCTACTTTTATTCGGACGTACGCAGAAAGTAACTATGTTGAGTGTGTGCTTCACCCGAGTGCATTGTGGGATAAATCAACAAACCAGCTTTTTCCATGAAAAATCAACACTATGGTTTTACTTGTCTTCACAAAACCTTTGCCATGGTGTACATTAATAAAACGTGCATAGCCTTAAGGGATATATTTAGAACACACCTGTTTTCTAACTGTATGTCTAAAATCTGTAAGAACACATAAACAGTCCTTTTAAATCATAAAGAGAGTACGACGGCTATTTTTGAAATCGGTCGCGATTTCAGATTTGTACCTGTAATAATACTATATACTTTTTATCAGAATAAAAAAATCTTTCATTACACAGTGCATACAATCTAAATCAGCTAAAACTTTTTTCTAGTATTTAAACAAATCTTCATTATTCTCATATGCATGCATGTATGGTGTTACTGTGGGTTTAACGAAATGTTGTTGCACGTGATAGGCTGGCTCTTCATGGCTACCGGTATGATTTGTATAGGAAAAACCGCAAAAAATAGCAGCCCACGTAACGTTGCTGACGTTATATTTTGTAATCTACATTTCACACGTATTCCAGAATCGAACTTAGCAGAATAAACTCATTCTTCGGCAAAACACTCCAATCTCGTCCCATGTTTCGTATATTCGTCTCACTTTAATAAATAAATCATATAATTATGAATGAATTAAGAGAGCGGTAGGATTATATCTATCTAATCTGTTGCACAGTCCATGTGCCGGTTAATACATAGAAAAATTAGTAACGTAGCAGCCACAATATCTGAAAAATATCCATGCCTTATTCCTTATAGCTCTTTCGCAACGTCGTTATGGATGCTCTCCAGGTGAATACATTATTCCTTTGCAATTTTGTTTTTTGTAAGACAAAAAACAATTTGACGTCAGTATAATATTCCTTTTTCAAGATATGTTTTCATTTTATTATATCAACGTAGTGATAAAATGAAAAATGTGCTGGAGAAAAGAAATTCTTTAACAGGAAGAGAAAGCCCAAACATTTGAACCAAATTCTGACCAAATCGAAATTTAACCCCATTGAAAGTGAGGACCCCGTAACTAAATATGATACGAGTAGATGCAATTTTTTCTTTTCGATTATAATAGAAAGAAACTTGATGAATTTTGAAATGGTAAGCTATTTAAAGTTCAACAACACATGAATTGCAATGCAAAAATTTGATTTATGCATTGCCACGTGTGAGGTGTGAAACTTTTACAATGGTCAGACCAAAAATAAACTAAGAAAGAGAAAGACAGTATATAGTCAGCACATGGAAATAGAAGAGTGTATTTTATTAAAAGTAAAATAACATATACTTAACTGTTCAAAAGGAAACTCCAAAGTATTTCTTTGCTATAAGATACTAACTAATAATTAATCTTTTATTGAAGAAAAGGAATTGCATTTCATACATACATTACATCTAGACCTTAATAGCCAGAGAAAATTATTTAAAAAATTAATACATATTTATTGGTACATTGAATCGACAACCTGATACATTTTCATCACTTTTGACTTATATATATATATATATATATATATATATATATATATATATATATATATATATATATATATATATATATATATATATATATGGCATCCATCACCTCGCACTGATACGAATTTAATAATGTTGATGTGATTTTTTTTTTTTTTTTTTTTAATTTAAACTAATTTCTCATGTCATTCTAATATGTTTTAGGTTCTTTAATAAGTGTGTTTTATGTTTACAGGTCATCTCTGATAATTATCCTGTACGGGTCTTAGCATCCCGTTCAAAGTTTTACTATCATTTCAGTATTATAGGTAGTAAATTGGAGGCGTCAGTGTCAACATTTCCTGTCTATCATATCAATATTATAGGTAGTAAATTGGAGGCGTCAGTGTCAACATTTCCTGTCTATCATATCAATATTATAGGTAGTAAATTGGAGGCGTCAGTGTCAACATTTCCTGCCTATCATTTCAATATTATAGGTAGTAAATTGGAGGCGTCAGTGTCAACATTTCCTGTCTATCATATCAATATTATAGGTAGTAAATTGGAGGCGTCAGTGTCAACATTTCTTCTTTTTTGAACACACTCTAATATCTTCTGTATGTGCGAAAATTTAGTTTATTTTGGAAGACGTTTTTTTAAGAAATAAAAAGAATAGATATAATATGATGTTATTTTACATAACATGTTTAGTCCGTAATATTTAACGTCTCGCGATATGTTCAGAACACAACGGTATTCCGCGATGCAAACAGTTGTATGGTTCACAAATCTAGTACGTAAAAACGCATATATGTATATAATAGTATGTATATTGGTAGCAGGTAGCAAGTACAAGTACGTTAAAAGCACATCAATATAATCCTGGATAGATTGTGCTAATTTAAGTTAGTTTGTAAAATGCTTAAATCAAACGTCTCCAAAATCGTTAGGTAGATAGTCACATAAATACATACCACTACGTATTATTATGCCTGTATAGCTATATAAATAGAGATTATATCATTTATGGGCACATCAGTACAATTCTGACTATATTCGGGACCGCTCCGGTGTCCTAGTGTTTAGAGAGTCCTTTTCGGATGCGGGAGGTCGTTGGTTCGGTAACCAGCCAAGTCATATCAAAGACTTACAAAAATGGTATTAACAGCTGACTCCTCGCGTTCAGCATTTAGATGTTAGTGTTAGGACTGGTTGTGCTGGTGTCAGGATAATGTGACTGGGTGGGGCATCATACTACATGTCTGCGGCATGATGCCCCATTGCTAGGTATCCCTATAAACTGCCAAACTGCAGGCATTGTAGCGATATGGCCGAAAAATTGTTAAAGATACGTTAAAAACATCCAAATCAAACACACGCCGACTACATTGGACTATATTGAAATATGGACAGAAAGACTGACCAAAATATTTATTTATTTAGTTACGGGGGGGGGGGGGGGCTGTATGACTAAGTGGTCTTAGGCATTCGCCCTTACAGATGACTTCGATCTCACGTATCTCCGCTTTGGTTTGTGTCAATCTCGGCAAACGTGGGTATATGAGAAAGCTTGTCAGCAGCCTCCCGTGAGTTTTCCGGGTTCTTGCTCTATCAAACATATTGGCCGCCATGTAAAGCCAGCCTATCATGTGCTGAAACATTGCGTTAAATGGCTGTCAGAATAAATATGGAATTTCTCGCTTGTCCTTTCTAAGGGCATTTGACTATAGTAACAATACTACATTGTTTATTCCCAAACCAATGTATTAACACTACTCTATATCCAGTCATTGATCTTGTGATCTTCAAAACCTGATTTAGTAACAGTACTACAAATAGTGTAGATAAATACTACATCGATATCCCCCAGACGCTTGTAGTAACATTGCCCTATTTACCAGCACCATTACTTTTGTGATTTACAAAACTTGATGTAGGAACAATACTACATCGTTCAAATCCTATTCCCAATAACCCATATAGTAACATTACCCTTTGCTCAGGCACTGATTTTATGATCTCCAAAACCTGATGTAGGAACAATACTACATCGTTCAAATCCTATGCCCAATAACCCATAGAATAACATTACCCTTTGCCCAGGCACTGATTTTATGATCTTATGATCTACAAAACCTGATGTAGTAACAATGCTACATCGCTCAAATCCTATCCCATAAACCATATATGGGCAGTGGCAGATACTTTATCTGCTCGAGAATTGGACGTACCCAACCATATACGAGTTTCCTGCTGCCTTGTAAGTCGGCTTTGGTTAGCCAAAGGTTAAATGAGTCAACTATAATATAAAAACTGAAGTGGAGACCCTAAGGCAGTTGGACGATGTACTACATCCCCTTCTGCAACTCCTTGATCAGGAGAGGGATGGGTTCCACCAGATGACTTTAGCTCAAGACACTCTGATAATGCTGGACAAATATGAAGTTACCATACCGGATCGGTCGTCGCCCAGGTCAACAAGGACCGCACCTGCCTTTGTCCACCAGGATGGAGGTGACAAGTGTGCTACTGGTACTTTGCATAAAATCAGAACGAGAGACAGCATCGCCATCGCCACCTGGAACATCAGAACTCTGGCGCAAATTAGAAGACACCAATGGTTGACACATGAGATGGAACACTACATATGGCATATTCTGTGAAGTCAGATGGCAAGCCCTAGGAGAACACCAAACTGAAGATGGGCATATATGATACTATAGTTATGAGTTGCACGAATCCATAAATGGAGTAGGCTTCCTTGTAAACAAAGCCATCAAGTAATCTGTGCTTGAACGTCGCCCCATATCTAGCAGAATCACCTCCATTCGTCTGAAAACATCTCCTTTAGCATCACAATTATCCAAGTATATGTTCCAACTACCAATCATGATGATGGAAAAAAAGTTTTGCAACATACTCCATGGAGTGCTAAAAATGGCAACTAAAAAAGACATCCTCATCATCCAAGGAGACTGGAATGCCAAAGATGGCAATGGTGCTCTAAAGTCTGGGATTATAATTGTGGACTTTCTTGCAATGAGTTTACTAGAAAGAGGGAGAGGCTGCTAGAGTTCGCAACCTACAACAAGTTGGTACTTGCCATCACCACTGGCCAACATAAAGCTTCATGATGCTGGACATCGCACGCGCCAAATGGAAACCATCTTAACCAGATCGACTACATACTGGTCAAAACCGTTACCGATCTGGCATCAAACGAGCAACAACAAAACAAAATAACGTTTTCCGGTACTGATGTTAGGAGTGATGACAACCTCTTGCTAATGAATGTCAGAGTGAGGCTGGAGAAAATTAACAAGCCAAAGTAGTACGGTCAAATTAGCGTTGTCCGCACAGACCCGTACGTTTATTTAAAAAAATGTCTTTTTTTAAATGGTTTTATTAAGCTCAATGCAAAATAGTGGGTTTCTTGTACTACAAATGTATAATTGCTTTTTTAAATGTTATCACTTTAAATTCACATTACCTGCAAGGTGTACGCCTGAATTTAAATTGGCCAATCATAAGCAATGGTTTGTAAAGTTTCTCCAAAGACAATACTCGTTGTTCGTCAGTCATAATTCTCTGAATTACGTTATATAAATTTCACCTTTGCAGAATGACAATTTAAGATGGATAGGATGTTCAGCTCTCTCTTTCTCAAAACCGTGAAAAAATATCCGGCCAATTTCATTGAGTCAGAACGCTGGCCCCTTTGAAGTTGTAATACTGACTTGGGAAAAGGTCGAAATGACCTTTCACAAAGAGGTCTCAGGTTTAAATGTGAAAAAAATCTTAATGCTCAATGCATTTAACTTAATCAATGCTTATTCAAAATTCAACAATACGCATAGTTTCCGTTTTAAGAGTAAAATCTAGAAATTCGCTCCCCGAATTTTGAAGATGCATCCAAGTTATTGCTTACATGTTATCTCAGACAATCTGCTGTTACAGTGACGCTTCCATTAATGTGACGCAATTGAATTTAATATTGCAGATGAAATAATGACCATCTCATTAAACTAACACGTGTCAATTTATCTTGGTTGAAATAAACAAGTGGATGGTGGTCAGTTTCCAGAATAAACTTTCGCCCATAGAGATAGCGCTGAAATTGTGAGACCTCAATGATACTTGTTAGGGATTCCCTTTCGGAAACATAATAATTACGCTTAGTTGGCAACAACTTCCGCCTATCATAAGCAGCCGGGAGTAAGGTTAGATCATGCTCCTGCATCAAGACGCCTGTCAGAAGCGTCTGAAGGTAATACGAAGTCCCTTGTCACGTCCGGTAATCTCACTACGACGTCTGACGTCAACCTATCATACAACGTCAGAAAAGCTTTATCACACCCGTTAGTCCAAATAACCTTTGTCGGAGCATTCTTTCTTGCCAAGTCGGTGAACGGACTAGCCATAGCCCTGACGTTTGCAACGTACGATAATAATCTGCAAGTCCTAGAGAAAGATAGTTTTTTTTTAGTTTATGTAGCTGGACGTGCAGCGTTCTGAAATTGGTCGAACTTATCACTATCTGGGGTTAATGTATCTGCACTGAGTGTGTGTCCTGGATAAGTCATTTTCCGAAATCCTATGTGACATTTTGAGGGTCTGGCGGTGTGCCCTGTCGTTCTGGAAAATTTCTCAGTAAGATCACATCCTCTTCCAAACTAGGTGTCGCCAAAAGCAAATCGTTTATGAAATTTTAAACTCTTGGTCCATCTTAAAGGTTCTATAAATTTACTAATCAGTGAAAATGCGGGGTGTAATCTGGACCCCCAACGCCATGACTACCCATTGGGTATAGCCCGTATAGTGTTGCAAATGCAAAGTTTTGGAAAGTCTTCCTTACATACATACATACATACATACATACATACATACATACATACATACATACATACATACATACATACATACATACATACATACATACTTGAGTAGAGAGAGTGACATTAAGGCAATCAAATAAATTTTGTTAGTAATACTAGTCATATTAGTCAGTCATAGGTGAACTACTACTCATATTTTTTAGTTTCAAGATAAATCACCAAGACTAGGAAAGATTTAGTGGGCAAATGAAAACCTTTATTTGCCCAAAGAGTAATTGTTAGAGCAAATACCTACCTCCTATTATTCCCCTCAAATATGAAGGTGCAGAATAAATTAAACTTTGGAAAAAATAAATCAAAATTAGGTAAAATATAAACCCGACACCTCAGCGCTGGCTTAATGATGCACATCTTGATGCATGTTTGCATGTGTTGCTGATACATTTAAAATTATAATTAATTACGTATTTGTTTCATTATATAAACCTCACCGCAATCATCACAAAATACAGAAAAATATACCAAGAATGTAATTCTTTGAACATGTCCTTAGCTGGAGAAGAGTAAAAAAGCCAAATGATACCATTTAATTATACACGTGATGTATGATGTGGAATTAATCGCTACATTAATGTTATCATACACTTCAAATCTTTGTCCTCTCCCTGACTTTGTCTTGGCATAGACCCATCAATTCAAGTACCAGACAAATTCTAGCATTGACTGCTTAAAGAGCATGTTAATGAGAATCATGTTGAACTGGATGACATCTTCAGTCATTTGTGAGGAAAATTTCTTTTTCAGGTTGATTTTGACCTTTTTTGATGGCTAATTTGGTCGCAGAAGTCACGAATTTCACAATTGCTGGTTTCGGTACTCCTGTTGGTCGGATAATTATATGGATGGCGATTATGTCTCTCTGATCCATGTCTTTTACTTATAGCTGCCTTAAGTAAGTGAACCATTTTGGACATCAAATTCTCACTTTGTGTCCCCGAGATGTTAAAAATTTTCGCATTTTTTTTTAAAGAATACTGTTCATTTTGATTTTATTTCTGCATTGTTTGCCCGAAAAGCTGTGGTTTTGGGGTTATTCAAATTCATATTCCCCATTTTTGAATTTTCTAATTTTTCTTTTAATTGTTCATTTTCAAAGACTAAGGATTCCATCATTTTATTTTGGGAATATTATTACATCTGGTCTAAAAAATATGATGCTTACATCGTTGACGTAATCTACAACGACACCTGAAAAGTGATGCTTACATTGATGATGTCATCATCATCAACGACACATGAAACGACCATCTAAGGACAATTCAGAAAATCTTCGACAGACACACTAATACAAATTTGACAATTAATCTATCCAAAAGTACGTTTTGTTGTGCTTGTATAACATTTCAATGACGTATCATGAGAGTGTTAAACGTTTCGATGCTTAGGTCAAGGTTATATTTGAATTCGCTGTGCCTATTAGTATTAAACAACGAATGCGATTTAGGGGTATGACTGGATACTATTGGAAATTGTGTTTCAATGTTTCCATAATTGCTGAAACCCTGACAAATGTGTTGAGCAAGCAAACCATAATTTCATTATTCTAAAAAATGTTAGGGGTCTTTTCATATGTCAAAGACCATATGTAAGAGTGCACCAGTTCTTTCAGCTCCAACTTTCGGTCAATCATTTTAAATTTATGTTGATGCAAGTGAGCGTTTCGGTTGGAGTAGTACTGATTTAAGACAGCCAAATTTTTTAGATCATCTAGATTGATTTCTTACTAAGGAATTAACTGATCACAAGATAAATCATTCCACTGTAGAGAAGGAATATTTGCTTTGATAATGCAACACATTGAAGTGTGTATTAGTTCAGCTCTTTCGCAGCCTATCATTATGTTCAGTGATCAAAACTCGATAACTTTCATTGGCAAAATGAAAACAAAAGTTAAAGATTATTAAGGTCCAGTTTGATGTTTCAGGAATACGAGTTTAAGGGAAAAAATGTAAGATGCATTCACGTTTATATTATATTTTATGGATACTTTGAGTCATTCATACAATTTCATCTTATTTCAATATTTATTGATCTGTATTTGATGAATAGTAGAATGAAAGTTTTATTGCATAAATCTTGAAGTAAAATAGTCTAGAGGCAGGTAGACATTTTGGATAGTTTTGCAATGATAAACCTAATCAAACGTCACTGCCATGTCAACTCACACTGATTTCATGAAACCAGGAAAAGAATGTAGAATCGTGACAGTCCTGTATATTCACATACTAAATTTCGTGAAAGGGGATTAGCGGCCATTGTATGGTGTATATGACATGGTTGCTGTACAAACTTAATAATGTCTCTTATTTGCAAACATTATGTACAGAAAGAAACATAATATGTTCAATTTATTAAAGTTTCATACAAAATTCGGTTCTTCTTCCCATTAAAACTCTATACGGATGTGCTAAGTTATATCTATCTATCTATCGTCTGTCTGTCTGTCTATCTGTCCGTCTGTCATCCATCCATCCATCCATCCATCCATCCATCCATCCATCCATCCATCCATCCATCCATCCATCTATCTATCTATCTATCTATCTATCTATCTATCTATCTATCTATCTATCTATCTATCTATCTATCTATCTATAGGTAATAACAGTTATTCATATTCAGTAGAAAACGTAGCCTAATAATAAATATATGTGGTAGATTGTGACCTGTTATTATGAACTGGTTATTCGTGTACTGTACATATGAATGAATAGGTATTAGTTGAATAGGTTGCATTTCACTGGAGGCCTTACCTGTTGTGACTACAAACATTTCACCAGAGGCCTCATCAATAGTGACTACTCATGTAATTTCACTCGAGGATTCGTCCGTTGTGATTTCTCAGATAATTTACACGAGGTCTCAGCTGTAGTCGTTTCTCAAATAATTTCATTATAGGTCTCACCTGTAGTCGCTTTTCAAGTAGTTATGGATGCATGCATTATTTTTTCTTCATCAATAATAGTCATACAACTGACAGACACTCAAGTGTTACTACTGAAATCCGGTGACTGGAACTAACTTCCACTCAGTAAAACGTGGTTACATGGAATAAACATTGATAACAGACCAATCACGTGGAAAAAAACAACGACAAATGATCAAAAGAAAACAAAACATATTCTTTGGCATTTTCCTACTCATTACAGTAAGGAAACTTTGATATTGGAATGGACGATCTTTATATTGTTTTGTCTTTTATGACATGTAACAGGGGCCCGGAACGCTTTCGTAAAAACCTATTTTCTACATTATATTTAATATTTAATTTCATGATTTTTTAAAATTTTCATAGAATCATAACCATACACTGCATAATCAGATATTCAAAGACGAATAAACATCCATTCCATATTAAGATATTCAAAGAATTATAACCATATATTGGATATTACGATATTCAAAGAATTATAACCATATATTGGATATTACGATATTCAGAGAATTATAACCATATATTGTATATTAAGATATTCAAATAATTTTAATCATATATTGCATTGTAAGATATTTAAAGAATTATAACCATATATTGGATATTACGATATTCAAAGAATTATAACCATATATTGGATACGATATTCAAAGAATTTTAACCTTACACTGCATGTTAAGATATTCAAAGAATTATAAACTTACACTGCATGTTAAGATATTCAAAGAATTATAAACTTACACTGCATGTTAAGATATTCAAAGAATTAAAACTATACACAGCATAATAAGATATTCAAAGAATCAAAACCATTCATTGCATGTTAATATATTCGAAGAATTATAAATATACACTGCATACTAAGATATTCAAAGAATTATAAACATATATTGCATTGTAAGATATTCAAAGAATTATTACCATATATTGGATATTACGATGTTCAAAGAATTATAACCAAACAATGCTTACAAAGATATTCAAAGAATCATAACCATACATTGGATAATACGACATTCAAAGAATTATAACCATATATTACATATTAAAATGTTCAAAGAACCAGAAACATACATTTCATATTAAGATATTCAAAGAATCATATCCATACACTGCATAATAAGATATTCAAAGAATTATAACTATACACTGCATACTAAGATATTCAAAGAATTATAACTATACACTGCATACTAAGATATTCAAAGAATTATAACTATACACTGCATATTAAGATATTTAAAGAATTATAACTATACACTGCATACTAAGATATTCAAAGAATTATAACTATACACTGCATACTAAGATATTCAAAGAATTATAACTATACACTGCATACTAAGATATTCAAAGAATTATAACTATACACTGCATATTAAGATATTCAAAGAATTATAACTATACACTGCATATTAAGATATTCAAGGAATTATAACTATACACTGCATACTAAGATATTCAAAGAATTATAACTATACACTGCATACTAAGATATTCAAAGAATTATATCCATACATTGCATAATATGATATTCAAAGAAGAAAAAACATACATTGCATAATAAGATATTCAAAGAATTTTAAACATACACTGCATAATAAGATTTTAAAAAATTATAATAATTCCACTGCATATTAATATATTCAAAGAACCATAGACATACATTGCATAATACGATATTCAAACAAAAATAACCGTATATTGCATAATACGATATTCAAAGAAAAATAACCGTATATTGCATAATACGATATTCCAAGAAAAATAACCGTATATTGCATAATACGATATTAAAAGAATAATAACCATACATTGCATAATGCGATATTCAAAGAATTAAAACTATACACAGAATAATAAGATATTCAAAATATTAAAACCATACACTGCATAATACGATATTAAAAAGAATCATTACCATACATTGCATAATAAGATATTAAAATAAGCAGAACTCTTTACACAGGAACGTTATTAGTGTATCGTCTCTTCAGAATAATATTCATATCAAGAATATTTTCTTTGATATACGATGTTCCATATTGTATCTCTGTTATTGCCTTTTAATCACCATTGTTAATGGTAATTAAATAACAATAACAGAGATACAATATATATATATATATATATATATATATATATATATATATATATATATATATATATATATATATATATATATATATATGTGTGTGTGTGTGTGTGTGTGTGTGTGTGTGTGTGTGTATATAAATTTTAATTAACCTTTGTCAAAAATCAAGGTAATGGTTAACTACCAGTAACATTGAAAGCTATATCGTGGGTGGATCACATCCCTATTAATCCTGGGTTTTTTACGATGTCATAATATGTTACTGTCACGATTACGTTTTAATCTTGCCCAGAAGGATAGTAATTTATTAGACAAAGATGTGGAAAAATTAACTCTTAGTTTGTATGTGCCTGACAGGCCGTGAACTGCCCACCATGAAGCGATCATCTTCTATTGTACGATTTGCTTTGTTTTTTTTTAAGGGGGGGGGGGTAATGGTGACATTGCTATTTCATCTCGGATTTGGAATTGTTAGTGGATTATAACGCAGTTTTTATTTTATATCTGTTATTGCACGCGTACGTACAGCCGCTCGAGTTTCCTATTGCAAGACAGCTTCTATACAATTTTCTCAAATTTGTTGCTTGCCAGTGGCGCATAATTTAGTTATCTCGCGTTGATAGGTAGCTGGCAACATAGCCAAAACAACTTAATTTGTCGTTGGAGTAATTTGGTAGCGCGATATTCAGCTGCCCTCTTCCCATGCTGTTATATCATTTCAAATTCGTTGTTGATCTGTTTAACATCAAGTTGAACTGCGATGCCATCTTGTTATTATTTTTCAATCACGGGTTATACTATCGAGGGAGGACATTCCCTAGATAACGTAGCTAAATTAAATTAACTACACCCTTACTAGGTGGGAGACGATACACCTGGTCCTATTCATATAATACATGCATTTATTTACTTAATATCGTCTTCATTCATAAAATTCAATAGTCATTCTATGGAATAAATGCAATCATTGCATTAAATGCAATAAATTCATTAAGTGTATTTATTTAATAGTGTAGTAAACCATTCAGAGGGCTGTCCACCACTTGCTCAACGGTCAGCAGGATATGTAATGATCATTGATAATATTTGTACGCCCACTCCACCCATCCAATGGCGAGTCCCAAGGTGCAAGACATGCAGCCCTTTTCGGGTTGAGGAGGTGATGGTGAGTGAATTATCAATGATTAGTACATATCCTGTTGATGTTTGAGCCAGGATCAAAATCATAATTACAATATTTTTGTTTTTACAAACGCCGAAAGATTATGTCCGCCACGTGGTTGGTTCGAATTGGAACGAACGTTCCCAAGAGGAATAAGTATAAGGAATAATTACTCGGGCATGGACGACATAAAGAATAGGCATGAATAACTGTATTCAACATTAGCATCATCGGGCATGGACGACATAAAGAATAGGCATGAATAACTGTATTCAACATTAGCATCATCCGGCATGGACGACATAAATAATAGGCATGAATAACTGTATTCAACATTAGCATCATCTGACATGGACGACATAAAGAATAGGCATGAATAACTGTATTCAACATTAGCATCATCCGGCATGGACGACATAAATAATAGGCATGAATAACTGTATTCAACATTAGCATCATCGCACGTGATATGTTATATAAATGGTAGCAAACGAAATCTGTCAGTCATATATAACAATCTATAAAAAAATTACGAACCATTCATTCAATAACTAATAAGAACCATTCAATACTAATAAGAACCATTCAATAACAAAAAAGAACCATTCAATAACTAAAAAGAATAATTCAATAACTTATAAGAACCATTCAATAATTAATAAGAACCATTCAATACCTAATAAAACTATTCAATAACTAATAAGAACAATTCAATGCTAATAAGAACCATTCAATTAACTTATAAGAGCCATTCAATAATTAATAAGAACCATTCAATAACTAATAAGAGCAATTCAATAACTAATAAAAACCACTCAATAGCTGATAAGAACCATTCAATAACTAATAAGAACCATTCAATAACTAAAAAGAACCATTCAATACTAATAAGAACCATTCAATACTAATAAGAATCATTCAATAACTAATAAGAACCATTCAATACTTATAAGAACCATTCAATAACTTATAAGAATCATTCAATACTAATAAAAGTAATTCAATAGCTAATAAAAACCACTCAATAGCTAATCCTGACTGATTATTTAGTCTATATATGGATACCGCCTTTATATGTGCAGTCAAAACACAAATAGAATGTCACTATTGACTGAAAATAATATAATGGAGCATACAAATCTATTTTTCTTCTTTACAAGTAAGGTTTATAAAACTGTCCAGATAGTGTATACAGAACCAGAAAACGTTTTTGCTCTTGTATGTACTACCCATTTTTCTATTGAAAACACAGCAGTTATATCTATATTTGTCATAGAAACATCTTACATGTAGTTCCAGATATATCGTGAATATTTGTATATTTACGTACAGCTGTGTTTACCACTTACAGGCCATAATATTTACCATGTGTCATTTCCAATTTAACATTTTTAACAGATGTGGATCATCACAGTATTTTTAAATTCAGTGGTCTCAATTCAGCTAGCTCATAGATGGACATCAACTCCAAGCAGAAGTGGACTTGAGGCTGTAGTTGCCATGTGTTTTCAAGGATCTCAAGACAACAAATAAACATTCACTTGAGTTTATGAATCGGTTTGAAACTACGAATCATTTCACTCACGGCATTAATTCACTGCAATTGACAACTATTTTAGGAACTACTTTTGTTTTGTTGTCAAAAGATTACGGTGCAAGGAAGCAAACTCACAAGTGGAACATATCGGCCTTTTCTGTCACAACGAATAAGGCGCTTTCCGCCAGAGGTGAATTTTATGGTCGAGTTCAAAAGAGGTTGTGAAACAAAGTAACAGATGGTCAAAATAGTCTTCGTCTCAGGATAATGCAGGAAAGAGCTATGTTGCATTGATATTCCACATGGGTGCCCTCACAAAGTGACAAGGGGGAACAGCACTTGCCGCTACTCCCATACTCCATTTCAATTATAAATATGTTATTGGCATAAATCTGTCAAACTTAAACGAAAACCTTTACATGTTTGCCCAGCCCCGTACGTATAATCTTTCCGACTAATATTACTAACGTACAGGTATACATACAGCTTATGGCGTCTAAAAGTAACTGTAAAAGTATCACAAAAAATGCAATTATCACAAAGTAGTTATAATTAAACAAAATAAATAAATGATGTTATAAATATCGAAAAAATAATTGTAAAGAATCTCTACAATGCAAAATATGTAGCAGTAATTAGAAAACACTAAAACAAAACAACCAGTTCATTTGTGTGCCTCTTTAACAAAGAATTTATGGTTCAGCTATCTCCTCTCAAGAAGCGCTTGCAACTAGTATCGTTGATGTTCTGTAACATTGAATCAAATCTCACGTAACGTGTACACATACCAATATAACGAATATGGTTCTTCAAATTATTTGGCGTACCTCCCTGTGCAATCTCCTCACTTTCTGACACGTGTCCTTTAGGAAAATTTAACTAGAAATCTCTTATTTCCCTGTGTCAAGACTTCTTCTTTCGTAGATAAACTTTAACTGATTGATACTATGAGGAGAACAATGTTATAAACAATAAATTCTGTCTGAGAACCCCAACCCGCGCCTTTAGTTTAGTCAGTCAGGATATCTACTTTACCCACGAAAATTATTATATGTCCCACAGATGTCAACATTACTCACTTTCTCGTAGAAAAAAACATGGACTGTTTGATTCTATGAGGGAGACTTTTTTTTAAAACATTTAGTCTCGATACCCTGACCCCGTCCTTTAGTTTAACCAATCAGAATATTTACTTTACCCACCAGAATTATTATATGTCCCACAGAAGTCAGCAAGGTCATTCTAGTTCTCCTTTCTTAATACTATTTATGAAAATATCATTTTATAACACCTGTTTTAAATAGACCACACCTTTCGAAAATAGTCCCTCATGGTTTATATCAATTCTGGACACATTACTATCATACCCACGTTTTAAATTTATAGTTTACTTTAGTTCGAACCGTTAAACCCCTAATTAAAATGTAATTTATGCTCCAAGCATAAAAAAATAATTATTACAAGTTTCCAAGTTATAGCGACCCTAGAAAATTCAACAAGCTAAATGTTTACGTATCAATCTGTGCTGACCCCAACAAATTCACTACTAAAGAATGTACTGTGAAATTTATAATAGATTAACCGATTTATTCCGAGTACAGAATTTATTCTACATAATTTTATATCCTTACATCCAGCTTCATCAATAGCTGATTAATACAGTTTACCAACAGTAAATAATTTACAGCAACGTGTTATTGAAATGAGAAACTCGTATTTCTAAACAGTATGTATTAAGTGATGCTATTATTCTAATGATTTATATGGACGTAATCATGCAATGTGTTGCTTAGCCAGACAAGAATAATGATGCATTAATTTGACTCAAACGCGAAATGCTATCCTTACAATGATGAAATGAGATTTTAAAAATACATTATATGCTATAATGATAATAATGGAATGAGATATTCAATAATACAAAATGGCAACAATGCCAACCTATTTGATTCTCAAATAGTCATATGACTATTGCAATAACTATTGGACGAGCAACAACTAAACATATCTATTATTTAGTCAAAGAATTATTTGCACAATTGTTTTTTAACTGCTTGATCTGATAAAGAAAACATTAGGTGTTAAACATTTATAGAAGAAATGTAAAGACAAATATTATCTTTCAATGGAAATACGCCATTTATATTAGTAGTGTTTCATTAAAGGTTTCAAAGCTATATTTGCATGAGGAAATGTGTTCCACAATATATTTATACAACTGGTTTCTATAATGTTTAAATATTCATGTGTACGTGTCATGTCGTAAAGTTCTGGCCAATGTTGTCTTGACTATCCGATACATATTAAAATATCTTAAAAACTTATTACCCGTAATTTCTAAATTTATTTTTGCTTCATTCTTTAAGCAGACACTCATCAGTGAAATTCTTGTTGACTGATGGCTGGATAATTGAAACTTCCGGAAAGATGGCCGCTATCTCGACAACCGGGTTGACATAAGCTCTTCCATTTTTGTGATGTTTTTCATGATATATGTGCTTGTTGTCTATCTTCGTCTACATTATTGTGTTTCATCATGTATTGGCTATTCAGTTCGTATGTGTTTCTTCATCTCTCTTTTTAAAAAATGAGAACAATTATAAGTTTTCTCAGCTGTCTTGTTCCATTGTTAAGACGTTTTTTGTTTTTGAATAAACCGCCATCACGTGATCGCCAGTCGACCCATAAATTCTATAATGGATCCTCATTAATTGCTTTAAATTACCACTCCATGGCTCTTCATACTACATTGTGCTCAAGACAAAACAAACTGGGACTACATTCATCATTACTTAAATGTAAACGGAAGAGAAAAAGGAAACTTTGTTTCAAAGCTGGCCGGCGTAGAACAGGACAAAACATCCAGTAATTTCCCTTTCGCCCCTTCCAACTAAACATTTAAAAAATTCGGCCGTTAATTTTTGGATAACCTGGTGCAAATCCATCTTAAATCGTCATCCGTTGTGTCAACTGTACCAGAGATACCACTGCGTATTGAATTAAGCAACGTCCATTCAGTAGGACCACCGGAAAAGCGCACAGAAATAGTTAACTTCATCAACGACCAGAATATCGACGTCTTCTTCCTGACAGAAACCTGGCTAAAAACATCAGGCGATGAGCCCAAGTGCGCAGATGTAACACCCACCGCTTACTCCATCAATTCGTTTGCCCGTAACTCTCGCTGAGGTGGAATTGCTGTCATCACAAAGAATTCAATGATGAAATGTCTTACACACAACACAACCTTCAATTTCTCCCACACATCGTTTGAACTTGTCCAAACAACACTCACACTAGAACAAAGATCAGTCCATTTCTCCTGCTTCTACCGCCCTCCTCCTAGTAGAAGAAACAAGCTGACTGAATCTATTTTTATAGCAGTTTCCAAATCTTCTGGTGTATGGACATTCGATAGGTGGAAACCTAATTGTTCTTGGAGATTTAAACGTTCATTTTGACTGTCCTGGAAACCCATACACGGCAAAACTCTAAATGCGATTCATGTGTTCAACCTTAAACAGTCAGTTAAGCAACTCACCCATAGAATTGGTCACATTTTGGACTGGATTCTTCATAGACCTGATATAATATTTTGCGATCCACCCTTGAATCCCACGAACTTGTATTATATCACCTCTGCATTATATGCCATCGCGACGTATCAGTCTCTAACCCTTCAACGTTATTTTCTACTAAGAGAAACCTCCGGATGATAAATAGAACCAAACTAATGCATGACATCCAATAAAACCTAACAACTTTCTTACCTCACACACCACTTCCTACTACCTTCTCTCCAGTTGACCTTCCAGAACTAGTTGCAAATTGTTTCCGTGACTAATTATAAACCATTAGAGATACGCTTGACAACAATTTCAATTGACTTCACGTCAACATACATACACTTACGATACGGAATGTCAGCGACAATCGTTAGAAGCATTTGAACTTGTCTCTATGGATTTAGTACGGAAAATCATAATGAAGAGTGCACCACAGTCATGTGAACATGATCCAATTCCACTATCGCTGCTGATTGAGTGCTTGGACCCAATATTGCCTTCACTAACTGATGTTATTAATATCTCTCTCATCCGGAGAATTTCCATCATCTTTCAAAACTGCCATCGTAAAGCCTCTGCTGATAAAACCAACACATGACCATAAAGATTTACAGAACTACCGACCAGACTCTAATATCAAGTTCATATAAAAAATCTTAGAAAACGTTGTTCCAACTCAACTTGTATCTCATTTGAATTCAAACAGTATTTTTAGCAATGTACAGTGTGCATATAGTCCTTGCCACAGTACGGAAACTACTATTCTAAAAGTATTTAATGACATTCTCGCTGCTTTGGATAGAGCTAAGATTACAGTCCTCAACCTCCTTGATTTGTTTGCAGCATGTGACACAATTGACCATGAAATATTACTTGACTAGCATGTATTTGGCATTCACACTACAAAAGTACAGTGGTTCAAGTCCTATTTAGTGAACAGGACACAAATTGCATCTGCAAATGAAATACACTCCAGCCCAGTTGAGCTATGTTGTGGTGTTCCACAGGGGTCTGTTCGTGAGCTTGTTCTATTCATTCTATACACTCAGCCGCTCTCAAGTGTCATAGATCATTACCCAGTGTCTCACCGATTGTACGCTGATGACACCCAAATATACAGGTCTAGCCACCCAACTGAAGTTGATGCTACCCTCCAAGGAGTAGAGAGGTGCATTTCTGATGTGAAATCATGGATGGCATGTTACAAGCTTCTGAGGAATGATGATAAAACTGAAGCCATTCCGATCACAACATAAAGATTTTATAAGTCACATCATCAAGCAATAAATATCAGCAACACCAACATTAAATTCACAGTCAGTACAAATCTTAGGTGTTACTCTAGACAGTACTCTCACATTGCACCAACATGTCAAGAACATATGCAAGGCTGCACATCTTGTGCTGAGATGCATCAGCTCCATTTGCTAATATCCTTCAGCTGATGCCACGAAAACACTTGTGTGTTCATTAGTACCTTCAAGACTGGACTACTGTAATTGAATTATCTGATTTCGTATCAATATCTACTCCAGAAACTTCAGAAAGGTTCAGCTGCTCGGATCATCTTTAGAGTAGCTCAATCAGAGCACACCTCCCCACATATCTGTACCCTACAATGGCTGTCCATTCGGTCCAGAATCAAACACGAAATTTGTTTTCTTTGCTATGTTGCACTGACAGACCCCAGTCGATCATACTTATCCGGCCTCTTCTATGTGTACACACCATCAAGACTTACACTCCTCTTCTGACAATCGTATTCTCATTATTCTCACTATGAAAACGACGTCATATGGACAACGTTCCTTTGGATACCAGAGCTCAGGATCATTGAATATGAATTGCCATTGAACTTAGACACAAAGATACACTGATCCCTTTCAAGAGTGCTCTAAAAACCCGCCATTTTCGACTGCAAGAACAAACTTAAAGACCTAAAATTGTTTCCTACCTTAAATATGTTCTGCTTTGCTTTTGTTTTCCAATTTCATGGTTTTGGTTTTGGTTTTTGTATTCATATCATTACAGATTTTGTAAAGCGTTTTAGATATTTTAAAGATTATTCGCTATACAATATACTTATTATTATTATTATTATTATTATTATTATTATTATTATTATTATTATTATTATTATTATTATTTGTCATCGATGTCCTGATGACCAGATGACTGGTTCTGCATTGTTTTGACATTATTCATCAATGATAGTTTGTAGCATTCACTCCAGTTATTTGAACTATATCCCAAATCGTTCTCAAAGTTCTATCACAAGTCCAAAAGTATATGTAATTGCAATTTTGAATGCGATGATAGCATGGTATAGTGATGATGTGTCATTAGTCTTGTCTTAACAAAGACTAATAAAATGGTACTAACAGCTGCTTCACTTGGTGCTTAGCATTAAGAGGTTAGTGTTAGGACTATTTGGCTGGTGTCTGGATAATGTGACTGGGTGGGACATTATACTACGTGTCTGCGACATGATGCACCAGTGTTAGACATCACTATAAACTGCTTCACTGCAGACATCGTAGTGAAATCACACACACACACACACACACACACACACACACACACACACACTGTTAATTTTGATATATCATAATGATATAATCCGAAATGTATTTGAGTTAATTCACAATCATTTGAAAATAATGATTTTGTATTAAACCACAAGCACGTAGTAAAACCAATTAATAATTGAAAATAATAAATCAAATCCATTCAAATGGACACAACTAAATTTGATTCCACTAAGATTGATGTGATGATATAGAATGAATAATTTGGAGGTAAATTACTTTATTTACCATTCCACGTGACCTAAGTGTCTTTATTCATGTTCTGAAAATACTCTGTCATATTCACGCAATTTTGCATCATATTCTTAAGCAGGATCGGGTTTGTTTATTTTCCGTTTAGCAAGCTGCCTTGAAAAGGACAGGAACACCATGCTTTTTCCCCCCAAAAAAACCTCCAATATTCCTAATTCAGATCCAAGTAAGCATATTTACCTCCAAATATTAATAATTTTAATTTCATAGTCAATAATTAGCTTTATGATATGTTGTTTATGAAACAAATAGGTTAATTTTGTAGGCCTAACAACTGCCTTTCATTATGGACAATTCAATTTATGTATGATACATAATAATGGACAAAAGCCAACACAATGAAATAAACATAAGAATAGCTTGTCATAGAAATGGTTAGATCATGTTTCATGAATATCATCATAAACAGATAGCTGCATCATCGTTATCTGTCTTTACAAAAAGGCAATTCGATTATATTTCGCCAGTGTCTTGACAAGCAGATGATCGGATCGTATTTCATCAGTGTATTGACAAGCAGATGACTGGATCATGTTTCATCAGTGTATTGAAAAACAGAAGACTGAATCAGTTTTCATCACTGTTTTGATCAACAGATGACTGGATCAGTTTTAATCAATGTCTTTACAGACAAAAATAAGACTGGGTCATTGTTTCATAGATGGCTGTCATGACCAGAAAATGTTGGAATGAAAATGGTGTATACTTTGGATTTTCGTGATCACACTCCATGTTTACGTGTGTCCTAGCATGCGCACTGAACAGTTAAAACTTGATGAGCTATCTTCACTGTCATGGACATATGTTTGTATTCTTCTCGAAATCGGTCTTGTTATGTTTCTCTTAGATAGGTAAAGAAAACTGATACTTTTTGTCTCAATTTTACAAAACGTTTGATAGTTTATTGCTTATAAATTAATTTCTGATTTTGATTTGTAAATGTTCTAACTAGATTCTAACAAGAGTACTTTCTTCACTGAATTTACTAGAGTACATTCTCTTACCGAATTCATTAGTTCACTTTCTTTTACTGAATTCACTTGAGCACTTTTGTTTTACTGTATTCACTAGAGTACTTCCTTAACTGATTTCAACAGAGTACTTTCCATTACCTCATTCACTTTCGTTTCATTCATTCATTTTTTTATACTTTCCTTTACATAATTCACGAGAGTACTTTCCTTTCCAGAAGTTACTAATGCACTTTTGTTTAAATGAATACCCGCGAGTATTTTCCTTTACTGGATTCTACAGAGTACTTTCCTTTACTGAAAGCACTAGATTATTTTTCTTTACTCAGCTAACTAGCATACTTATTGTTACACAATTCACTAGAGGACTTTACTAAAATCAACAATGTACTTTCCTTTACTGAATTTAACAGAGTATTTACTTTATTGAGTTCACTAAAGTAATTTTGTTTACATAATCTGAGCAAATAGTTTTTTTTAAAAGGATCTTATTAATTCGGCATGGATTGATTTTGTCTACTTTAGCTAAACACGTGACTAGGTTTTACGCCTTATTGCAGTGATGCCTCTTTTACTACACTATGGTGTTTTACTTGTAGTTTGGCATCCGCCATGGAGTGTTTTAGTACCTGTAATTATTGATAAGTGTTAATTGGAGTGTTTTAGTACCTGTAATTATTGGTAAGTGTTAATTGTCTTCATGCCAGTGATTGTAATTACATTCTAAAAGAAATAATGCTGAGGTAAACATAACTTGATAGGTTTGAGTTTCTTTAATGATTTTTCGAATTAATTTTTCTTTAAAAGATGCGAAGATCAATTGGATGGTTGGACTAGTGCTGAAGGTCTAACACGAGCCTGTTTTCTCTCACTTTGTAAATAATGGATAAAAAAGAAGTATTTGTACGTCTTGAGCATGTATGTAACCAAAGGTAAGGCTTAGTTTGACGACCAATTGCACGGTTGTTACACTAGTCATAGGCAAATAGTTGAGCGGATCAACTATATGCGTGTGTGTATCCTTTTGTTTGTCTTGTTATATGTCTGGTACGTTAGGTAGGGCATTTAGGAGTTCACATACAACACAGTGTGTATTATTGTTCGGCAGACATATTGTTAGTGAATGAATACGTTTAAGTTCCAATGCTGAAAATTATCATACAACATCTATCTGTAGCTGCTTGTCTGTGCATCGTATTCTTTCTCTCTTTTCTTTTCTCGGTCGGTATGTAGATATGTCATTATATGTGATTTGTGTATGCATGGATATGTGTACGTTTTTCTCTATATGACAAAGTAGATGGATGTTCATATATTTTCCACATCTGGACAGAACAGTGTCCTCAATCTAAGATGTCTGAACAAAATAATCGGAGATTATTCCTCGCCTGTTTAGAAATCAAACGTCATTAAACATGATAAACACTGACTATTTAGGTTAAATACAGATTTGGAACACATTAATCAATATGTTTTCCGTTTGGAACACATTTGGAGTTTTTAATTTCGATTGAAATATCTTCATTGAAAAGCCCTTTTCTAAATTTGGCCCAAAACGAAAAAGTGTTTTCTTTCTTTTGCTGACCCTTTCATCTTTTGAATAATGTTCTGAGTCTAGAATATTGGAAAAATGAAGCTTCCAACTCTCATCTGTAAACCAATGTACAAAATATCTATCAGGGCACATTTTAAACAACAATAGTAGTTAGTTGGATCTAATCTTGCCTCAAATGTAAGTCAATCTCAACCAAGGCATTAGGTCAAGAAGAAGAATGTAATGGGGGAAAATACTTTGAAGGCAAAAATTTATTTTCCGTCATATATCGTATGCTAAATAGCAATATCACGATTAGTTACAACAAAGGAGGATATAGCCATGTAAAGAAAAATTGGGGTGGGGATTTGGTGGGGAGGGATGGGTACCACAGATTTTGACAGTAATCCACTCTTTCAAAAGGATAATGATCATTTATGGTTGCCATAGTTTCCTTTACATCTCCAATTATAACCTATGGTATAGAAACTTGTATGTGGTGTCTATTTAGCGAGGAAATCAAACGTCATGCATCATTCAGCTTTCAAATTGACTGCTTTGGATGCAAGACTTAGGCAAATATGATTAGCCTTAGTGAGTAAAGGGTGCGATCAAGCAGACAAATCTTTAAGCCTATGATCTACCATCATAAGTACATATAGCTTTACTTCTTCAAATTGGTTCTTAAGGTGAATGTCTACACTTCAACGGATTTGATATATTGCCACTGACCAAAACGCCACATGTGCCAGACACGGGTATGATCTTATTTAGCGAGAACCTGTAGGAAATAAATAACAAAGGTATATTTTAACCATCATTAGCAAATATTAGCCAAATTAGCGAAGCGCGCATGAATATATGAGTAGTTCATTTCTGGTGTTATGAACTTTAAACGACACATTTTTTGTGTCACAATGTGCGATAACCAGTCTAAATTAGTATTACAAAGGCGTGGGAAAAGGTACAACTAGTAGTGAGCCATTGTAAATTTTGTCACTAAGTGTTTTTATGCAATTATATTTAAAAAAATAGTGTTTTATTTTGGTTTACATTTCAAGTTATCTGCACAAAATTTAAAGAACCTTTTGAGTTTGAATTATTTACAGACTAATGCCATATTTATGAGTCACACTAAGATGAAATAAGTCAATGAAGGTTAATACTTTCGGAATTTATTGTCGTGTTAATTAATGACAAAACCTGAGACGTAAAGTTGTGGACTCGAGAATGTTAGATTTCCACAATGCATTACATTTTTAAGTGCCATTTGTTA
Organism: Unio delphinus; assembly: GCA_029339505.1. Classification (NCBI taxonomy): domain Eukaryota; kingdom Metazoa; phylum Mollusca; class Bivalvia; order Unionida; family Unionidae; genus Unio; species Unio delphinus. The sequence goes on along the minus strand of JAQISU010000242.1, from coordinate 11,482,314 downwards.
TTACTAGCCAATTTCGGGATATTTAATCAATATTAATTAGACCGATGGCTTCCATCGTTTGAACTGAACGAAGGGCAAAGTCAAATATTATTTGGGCACAGATGTCGGAATCTGTTGATCTCTACGGGCCATCTGTTCACTCTTTCGGATGCTCATACAGATGATATTCCTTATACTGGGGCCACGTTATTGTTTTTCTAATGAAAGAATCACTTGCCTGCTCGGAAGGCTATTGTCAGTGAATCAGATTTACATTCCGGCAGATTGTCGTGTGTCCTTGTAATCCAGCACTGGGGATCAGGTCCCATGTGGTTTAGGCACTTTCCCTTTGTAGCTGTGAAATTAGAATGAGGATGATTGCCGGTTAAATAGACGCCCGTATATAGAAATGGGATTATGGATGCTCGAGATGACAAATTAATGATTAAAATCATAAAATTGGAGTCGTGTGTACTAGTTTTTGGACCCCAGTTGGGATTAAATTAATGTTTGATTCTTCATCGGGTGTTATTACCAAGTTAAACAGTTGAAACAAAATGTAAGGCATTGTGGAAAACCTAACCTGCGCGGCAATCAAATAGTTATAAAACCCTTTTACTTCAAAAGCTATAATGTTGTTCTCTTTCTTGAACAATTTCAAATGTACAAAAAGTCCATCAGAGGTATAGAATGGACAAAAATAGTTCCAAATCTACAAAATCATTAAACATGCATGACAATGCAAAATGACTGTTTCTTAACCCGTTACACTTTTATGTGAATATGTCTTTCACGATGATAATAAATATTCAACAATGTGCTGAGAAGAAAAGTTTGGATGCTCTAACATTCCAGCATGTACCACTAAAATGCTTTAACAATCAGGCAAATCAATTAATAATAAAATGCTCTAACATTCCGGCATGTAACATTAAAAAGCTTTAACATTCAGGCATTACATGTAATATTAACTTGTATTAACAATCAGGCAATACATTTAATATTAAAATGCTCTAACATTCAGGCAATACATGTAATATTAACTTGTATTAACAATCAGGCAATACATTTAATATTAAAATGCTCTAACATTCAGGCAATACATGTAATATGAACATGTATTATCAGTCAGGCAATACATTTAATATTAAAATGCTCTAACATTTAGGCAATACATGTAATATGAACCTGTATTATCAGTCAGGCAATACATTTAATATTAAAATGCTCTAACATTCAGGCAATACATGTAATATTAACTTGTATTAACAATCAGGCAATACATTTAATATCAAAATGCTCTAACATTCAGGCAATACATGTAATATGAACATGTATTATCAGTCAGGCAATACATTTAATATTAAAAAGCATATGAACATATATTATCATTCAGACAACACATTTAATATCAAAATGCTCTAACATTCAGGCAATACATGTAATATGAACATGTATTATCAGTCAGGCAATACATTTAATATTAAAAAGCATATGAACATGTATTATCATTCAGACAACACATTTAATATTAAAATGCTCTAACATGCAGGCAATAAATGTACTAGTAAACAGGCATGCTTTCTTTACATTTTTATGCGAATATGTCTATCATTATACTAATAAAAAATATTCAAAAATATTCAGACATGGAAACTTTTCTTTTCACGGTATTTGATAACTGCATGTCATTAACACTGGGTATCCAAATTTTAAAAAGGAATTACCGTGTCTTAATTTGCATTACCCTTTAAATCTATATTAGGATTTACCGTGTCTTAATTTATATTACCCTTTAAATCTATATTAGGAATTACCGTGTCTTAATTTACATTACCCTTTAAATCTATATTACCATGTACAGGTCAGAATTCTCAGCGTTTAGCATTTTCACCTAGTTTGGTCATTTAGCGTTGTCCATGACTGATATTTTTCCAATTCTAATATCATTTTGGGAGGCAAATGTATATTCAGTCACAAGGGGAAATTAAATAATAGAAGAGGACAGTCGAGGTCAGAACCGTGTTGAAGAAGGATGAAAGCACTCTCTCGATATTCTATCGTTTTGTTAAATTCATGATGGTTTGACATTTAGAATACAAAAATCATTTATTTAAATAATTTTACAGGAAACTAGAATAGTTTGATTTTATATTGCAGAGTAGACGTGAAGAGTTTTGTTAGTATCTAGATAGATAAAATTATGAATCTACAATCTAATCCAAAAATCCAAGCTTTAATAATGACGTGAGACAAAACGTGAGGAAACTTTGGTTCATATTTTCATGAGGAGTGATTAAATACAAATTGTTAATTCAGCTCAACTTATTTTTTTAAATCGACGTCGCGAAAATCAAAATCGTTTAGTCGATTTTAATATTAATAAAACAAATATCAAATAAACATGAAGCAAAAACTTAATTTTACTGACATCTTTCTGATCCATGATAATCATTAATTTGGCATTTAGTAATGTATTAAACTTCGACACCATTCGTTGGCAAGGTTGGATAAAAGCTTATGTATTACAGAATACATTTTTGATAATTGAATATATGGCATTTTGTGCAAGTACTATGAAATTCTGCAATTTTGTAAGAGGAGAGAGAGAGAGAGAGAGAGAGAGAGAGAGAGAGAGAGAGAGAGAGAGAGAGAGAGAGAGAGAGAGAGAGAGAGAAGGGGGTGGGTGAGAAAGAGTACTTTGGGGTATATAGATAGGAATGGAATCTCCTTATTTCAAACTTTCGATATCGAAGGTATTTGCATTATGTCAATTGCATGCTCAATGTGGATTTTAATATCAATGTGTCCGCAGAAACTAGCACTATGTAAAGAATTAATAATTTACCGATGTAAGCGGAACATAAATGTTACATTTAAGCGTCATTCTTTCCTCTGGTGCAAGAGCATTATTTGGTAAACATGTTATCCATTATTATAATGATTAAAACAATATGGAATATAATTGATCTCTAATCAAATATATAGATTTGAAAGCGTCTTATTTTTAGTCAACGCAGCAATGTTCTCAATCAATGTGTTTACTTTAAGCAGTTTATGCCGATTTGGATAGGCAGGAGACCTGAACAATTCATTCTTCACACACGCTTATCAGCGAAGTGTGTCAAATAGGAACTCATTAGAGGTAATTTTCTATATTTGTGTGTTACTTGAACATACTAGTACCCTAAAGCGAGCCTGGTTTGGCTATACAGAGGATGACCCGGTCAGTCCAATATGACGAAAAGAGGAATTAGCCAAGCATAAAATATGATATGACATTAGCGACACTTGAGACGCAGCAGCAAACGCAAATGAGGGCTTGTGGAAAGGCAAATGATATGGTGTCATTATTTATTGGTTCGTTCCAAGATTTTACCCATTGTACATTTTCGTCTCCGCCTAATTCCGGATCCATTACGGCACGCGAAACAACTGGATGGTAATAAAGATTTTCTTTGATGCTTTGATTCCTACCGATATCAACAACTTAATTATATCTATCCAGTTTTCACGGTCCGAACACTGCAACTTTCTACGTATGCAAAGAAATTCAATTGCATGCCTGTTTAATATTGCATGTAATGCCTCAATGTTAGAGCATTTTGATATTAAATGTATTGCCTGATTGTTAATACAAGTTAATATTACATGTAATGCCTCAATGTTAGAGCATTTTAATATTAAATGTATTGCCTGATTGTTAATACAAGTTAATATTACATGTAATTCCTTAATGTTAGAGCAGTTTAATATTAACTGATTTGCCTGAGTGGTAAAGCTGTTTAATGTTACATTCCTTAAGTTAGAGCAACTTCAATGTACATGTATAGTATAGTATAGTATAGTATAGTATAGTATAGTATAGTATAGTATAGTATAGTATAGTATAGTATAGTATAGTCTCTATATGTAAGTACATGTATAGTCTATATGTAAGTACATGTATAGTCTATATGTTTGTACAGTTTAGTAGTTTATGTATATTGTGCCATATTACCCATTAAGCACAATAAGCACAAATTTAGGGAAGTAGAACAAAAAATTGTTGATGATAAAATTGAATGTTTTATATGTGACTATTTCGATATGTTGCACGGGTATTTTGATTTGAAATAATGGTAAGACTGGTATTTTTTTTATCTTTTTCACATTTAATCTATTTTTTCGGGGAGATTTTATATTTTGTAGACGGGGATTGTGGTGAGTATGGCACCATACTAATTTTATTGCTTTGGGTCCTGGAAGGCCTCATTTTGACACTGTATGTTTATGCGTATGGCAGGTTAATAATAAATATAGTACCTGCATGTTGGTACAGTTTAATATTACACGCATTGCCTGAATGTTAAAAATAGATTAAAATTACACGTATTGCCTGAATGTTAGAGTAGATTAAAATTACACGTATTGCCTGAATGTTAGAGCAGATTAAAATTACATGTATTGCCTTAATGTTAGAGCAGATTAAAATTACACGTATTGCCTGAATGTTAAAGAGCAGATCAAAACTACACGCAATGCCTGAATGTTAGAGCAGATTAAAATTACACGTATTGCCTGAATGTTAAAGAGCAGATCAAAATTACACGCAATGCCTGAATGTTAGAGCAGATTAAAATTACACGTATTGCCTGAATGTTAAAGAGCTGATCAAAATTACACGCAATGCCTGAATGTAAGAGCAGATTAAAATTACACGTATTGCCTGAATGTTAGAGCAGATTAAAATTACACGTATTGCCTGAATGTTAGAGTAGATTAAAATTACACGCAATGCCTGAATGTTAGAGCAGATTAAAATTACACGTATTGCCTGAATGTTAGAGCAGATTAAAATTACACGTATTGCCTGAATGTTAGAGCAGATTAAAATTACACGTATTGCCTGAATGTTAGAGCAGATTAAAATTACACGTATTGCCTGAATGTTAAAGAGCAGATTAAAATTACACGCAATGCCTGAATGTTAGAGCAGATTAAAATTACACGCAATGCCTGAATGTTAGAGCAGATTAAAATTACACGTATTGCCTGAATGTTAAAGAGCAAATTAAAAGTACATTTATTGTCTGCAAACTTTCCGTGTGAGCATTATAAAATCTTGAACCTACCTCTCATCTGAAATTTATTTATGTGTGAGATTTGTTACCGTAGAACACCTGTGGAGATAAAGGTGACAAAGGGGGAAGAAAGGGATTTATCGTTAACTAAATTGTGTTTTGATTTAAGGTGAAGGTTCCCACAAATACAAACAAGGCAATATTAAATTTCTGACACACTTCTTGTATATTGCAAATAAACCTTTCAATAATGCGGAACCTCATAAACGTTCATTCTGCACAGAATACATTTTAGGAATATCATGAAAAGTCTAAACATTTTTTTGATCTGCGAAAATAAATGTTGTCCTATCAACTTTATGAGTTTCATGGTTGTATATCCTTATATGTATGTTTTTAACTTTTATTAAATCTTTGCTATTTATTCAGTCTTTTTCCTTTCGTTTATTTCATCTTTTAATTGAAGTTTTTACCAAGTAACTGATGTTTTTATAATGTTTTTAGGTGAAGTGTAGAGCAAATGTAAAGGGAGATGGGAATACTATATTTAGTACATCGCATGACTTTATGTGACACCATCCAATGTCCGCGCGTGTTAAGAATTAAATCGTTTGGTGGAATGGAAATGCAGTCTGTCCTAAAATAAAGCCCTTTAGTCAGTCAGTCCATCAGATATATAATCTAAATAATAAGACCTAATGATGACTTAGGTTTAATTTCTCATCGGATGTTGTGGTTTGGACAGCTCTAGAAGCATTCAGTAATTTCCCATTGGTAGGTCACATGGATAGGCATGTTCGAGATAAACTTTGTAGTAAAATCTATCTCGCGGGTTATGTTGTGGAAAATGTATCGCAATAGATATATATCAGGAGTGTACTGAGCAATAGATTAATTATTACTTTGCGGCAATTCTCAATTGTTTTATTTCTGTCTGCATACGTGTTGTGTGTTGTACTAAGATAGTATTCGAGAGGAAAACCATTTGTTTTGGACTGTTCATTGGAAGTAGAAAGCAATCAGTTTCTGGACTCTACGATCATTATAGGACTATTGTGAATTGTATATTCTGGATAACGACATCTTGACAGCGTCACGATTCTTTGCGGACCAGTACCGATCTCGAAATGTATACGGAACTTTTGATTCTTTAGGATTTTCCTAGAACATTATCGGGATAATTTTAATTCACTTCATAACATCATTGTATAACACTCAAGTTCCTCTCACATTTGGATTTATACTATTAGTATAGGATTTGCTGTTTAAGTTTACAAATCTTGCTGGTTTCGCTTCGTTCTGTTTCTTATTTTGCGACCATAGAGTCATAACACTATATATGTATACTCTTTGAGGTCTTTTTCATTTTGTTTATTTAAAATGCAGAAGATGTGAAGATTTTACTATACACATTCCTATCTTTTGATCGGAATCAATAGAATTGAAAGAATCTTTCAAATCATTTCAATAATTGAGTAAACAAAGGAGAGACAGTTGAATCATGTAGATTTTGCAGTGGCCAATGAAGATATTACGCTGCATGTTAATAAATACAGATGAGTTAATGTAAGCAAATATAGGAAACGATGTCATATAAGCAGATATAGGCAAAAGATGGTTAGTTCACACGCACACGTAACACCTGAATGAGTTAAAACACCTATGCACACACCAAGTTGCATGCAGCCCCACTGTATTTTATTCAACAAAAAATATATTGCACTTAACATAAAGAGACCATTTCCTATGCTTAGTATGACGACCATTAACCTTCTATATCCAATAAACGTACGAGTTTCTGATGTGCAAGTTCTTTTTGTCGACTGATACCTTTTTCACGTCTATCAATACCCGTATTATGTTCACAGTAAGTTTAGTTGAAATTGTATTCTTCGTACTATTTTAATATTTATAATTGCTATTCTTTGCATTTTCTAAACACTCTCACCAGCCATCTACACACTCAATTACTGCTCTATTTCATGAATACACCTTATCGCCCACTCACACGCTCAGACTTCTGAATCGATATGATAGACTTTCCCCAGTAACGTCGCTTGTAGATTTTTCCAGTAACGTTGCTTGAAGTGCAATGTTCACTAATGTCACTCCGCGAGCGATACAGTCCCCATCGATACTGAGGTTATTATGAATGAAATCAATCATGAACGTTTGACAAAGAGGAATACACTATGTATCTTTGTGAATTGAAATGGAGAAGATTAAAGTCGAAATGTCGACGTTTCTGATAAGTTTATTTCCTAGGAATTTATGACTGTGGAGACGGAATGTAGGATCTTAAAAACAAATAAAGAAATTGTAAAGAGGTCGTTCGGTTCATTGTTACACTAATGTGTAGAAGTACATTTTTCTCTGGGGCATTTGAAAAAAGAAAATCAGAATGGAGTTTGTGACATCACAGAAAACATACAAGTCCCTATTTAGCTTTCAGGCGTCATAATGATTCGATAAAGAAGCTTAAGAGATTTTGTATGATGTTACTGATTCGGAGCACTGGAAAATTAATCGAGTTAGGGATGGCGGTTTAAGGACATGACGAAAACTCGTCGAAGAATAACTAAGAGTATGAACAGTCTTTGCATGATATTTTACAAGAAACAACCAAAAAATTGACTTTCACCAAGTCAACGAGATCAACTACAGAGGGGATACCAAAGAGAGTAATGACAATGATGACAGCGAAGATCGCTGAGGGCAAATCAATACAACAAGCAATTTGACCTACCAAATCAAAGGCATCAACATCCAACCTCTAAAGGCTATACAAATTGATCAATAACTTTGCACAAAAGGAGTGGCTCAGACAATGGGAGGTTATCTTTGAAGCAGTTTCCAATTACAATGGAGCGAAAACCATATAGGAGATAAAAAAGTACTATCCTGATGTTTGATGTTGCTGAATACAAACATCCAAAATATGGCCATATCCGTGCAATAATCAGTGATGTGTCATTTGAGCTGATAGAAACTTATCCAGGTCTGAAAGTAAGTTTAGCAAGGATTCCAGCAAAAACATTATTTGCATGATCCTGATTAATATATTCGACAAAACCAAACAACAAACATTTTAAATGTCGCGAAATGGACTCTCTGTAATTCCAGCTTATTATCTAGAGTATGGACTCATCATTGAGATAATAGAATGCACAGGAAGAGACCAAAAAACAACAATAAAACAACAAAAAGTCGAATTCGATAACGTTGCGTGTGAATAGAAAGTCAAATTGCATCGGGACGCAACCAACACTTGTCCTGGAGAGATGTATCCCGGTGGAAGAATATGATATTAAGAATACCGTAAATCTCACTCTCTCATATTATCTGTTTGAGTCAGCTCTCGATCAAATGTTTGAAACGATCCTTAAAAACTCGGAAAATTACGTCCGACTAGATTCAGATGGGCTATGCCCTCATACACGGAATTTCATGTTAAGGTTTCCCCGTACCAACATTTCAAATGCCAATGTGTATTATATGATGTACATTTATACATGGGCAATCGTTGTTTTAAATTGGCCATCACATCCGTGCTATATTCTTTGCATGATAACACAGATCAGCTTCGAATATACAATAGTGTATGGACGAACTTGAATTTGGAAACATATAATTCCCTTTACAGAATTCCGACATAAGCAAAATGAACGACTCAGTCTTTACATCGTTGTTTGTATGCTCTATTGGAACCGTGGCCTTCGGGCACTTCGAATATCCACTCGACGAATGTGCGGTTCAGCATTATTTGTTTTTACTGGGCCCTGATGTGCTTCACCATTACACGTGGATAAAAGACTTTGTCGTAAATGGTTTAGTAGCACAACAAGTATAAAACGAGACAGTTTTGTGTTGATGATGAAAGCATGTATTTGGTACCCAAAAGCTGCTTGACGACAATGATTTTTATTGAGACAATGACTTTTTTGAGACAATGACTTTTATTGAGAGGGAGTCAGTGAGGAGCCACAGCATACCATCCTACCTAAAAAGGTCAAGGATGTTTTAAATGTACCGTGGTGCAATCTGAAATGAAATGAAAGTTACGTACGTAATTTACGCAGATGTTGAGTGCTTGAAGCTTCGCTTTCCACTACCAAAAGCAGTCTGATAAAACAGAAGCTGCTAGAAAAGTAAGATGCATATCTTCTTACAATGCAAGTATATGCTAGGGAGCGAATGAGCAGCCAGTGTTGTACGGTGACAATGACACGATTGAGAAATTGTATTAAATGTCTCTAGCTTACAGCGGAATGGATGTGAAAACAATTGTTTTGGTCTCCGGCATGATTCTGACCCACGATAACATGCGTGTTTTCCTCGTCGACACATTGCTGGGTCTGCCATTATCCCTTTGGAAATGATGAAAAAGAGTGATTATTGCCATATCAGTGTTGCATGCAGATGTGCCACATAACTGTACATGCAACCTGTAGTTGCAAATTTACCCCTCACGAATAAAATTTCGGTTTTCTTCATACCTAAGCGGTTATGATGGTCATTTGATCATGCAGATGCAAAAACATGTGTCTACCGATTAAATTGAAAAGTGTATGGTGTGTCGGCTGAATCATCTCGCTGAAGTTTCTCAATTCAAGTCTGGACAAACTCGCCAACAACCTTGCGACGAGCGAAACGTCGCATGTCAGCTGTACAAAAACATTCGTTAGTTCTGGTGGCGCTGACCTGATCAATAAGGAAGGTTTGACTTGTTTACAAATGAATCTATAGATGGTAGTAATGAACAACTGAGAGACGTTTTCAGAAGCTCAGGTGCCACCGTTTAAGGCCTTCTATTTGTCATTGTCCTGTGAAGGCATTACCAATGACACTTTAGCTAATATGAACAATGTCTGGTCGATATTTCGTTGTCATATTCGCGGTGACTACAACGATTTACCTGCGCACGGATGTTTTGCTAATATCCAGCCTCCCTAAACAGTTATATCATTTATCTTACTATAACGAGGATAAGCGACGATCCAACCGTTGCACATATGTGCATATCAGTGGATCGATCCCGAATACTTGGTCGTCACAAACACATACATGACTACGACAGAAACATCACCTATTGATACTTCTTCGAAGTGGACATGAAATAATCGGATGAACTTTAGCACTGTCTGTGTCTCGCGAGTGCTTGTTGCTATACAGGTGTGACTGTCAAAGCCACAGAGAACGATTCCGGTTTATCGAATGCATAAAACTGATTCTGAATCTGCGCTGGAAACAAAGAATATGTTGTATTTGTGGATGGGACTACGTGCAATGCGGATCCATCGATGATGTGACTTCATCAGCACCCGAAGATGGTCTGTATATCTAAATGAAAATAGATCTTTCAAGCGGCCGCCGAGAATACATTTGGAAAAGACTTCTTGAAGCCAATCAATAATTTCCCAGTTGGAAAACAATGAAACATTTGTAAAATTGAAATCTCGTTGAACTTGTTCAAAGCATCAGCAAGGACAGATGTTGTATACTCATTGTGGACTCAGAATTTCAGCCATACAATACATTTGATCAAGGATTGGTTGCAGTTTAAAGCAAATTATCAGCTAATGTTTACGAAACCCATTTGTGTTGGATCCGTCAAAGCTCCTTATATATTATTTTCATAACGTCATAACGACAATATCAAACTGCGAGTGGCCAGAGAACCATATAATGTTCCACATCTCCAGCAAACTAGTCATGGAAAAATTCAAAGACCACTGTGCAGGGAATTCCATGGAGGTATCGTGTAGGTTTTGGTATCCCCGGCAATACAGAAAAAATCTTCAAGCAGGACCTTTAATAATTCAAAACAAGTGACTGTTACCTCCCTCATTTAATTTCCTCCTTCTTAACAAGGATTACATAGCCGGTAGGTCAAATGCCTTTACCATCAAATGCTAAAAAAGAGACATTGTAGGTAAATAGTGGTTATTTTGAACTGTTTTGACGTTGTAGGATGTTGTTACGTCATAGTAGCCTAATTTACGTGGCAATAATAGCAGCTGCATCAGCTGATAAATGAAATGCGCATTTCAATCGGTCAGAACACAATCATATGATCAGACCCAATTGTATTTATTTATGTATGAACTGTGCGGAGAACTACTTTATACTATCTCTATCAATAGAGTCACGTGCAAAGTAACAAACGTAAACAATGAACTAGAAGGCATACACACTACATGCCTTTAAGAGGAAATGAAAACGGTGGGTATATATTTTATTTAGAAAAATGAATAAATTGAGTTGACAGAATCAAATAGCATATGTTGGCTGTTTTCTGAATATGAATAATTATATTATGTGACCAGAATTGAGAAAAAGGAGCTGGGAAACTAAACATCTGCAGAGAACTTTGGAGCTACAGCACTTTTTCTGCAGCTCGTTACAAATGAATTTAAAAATGAAGGCAAATGGAGATGGGGATTTGGGGTAAGGGGTTGAAAGAATAATATTATCATAATTGGATTCACAGTCCTACAGTGTCAAACGTCGACCTTGATATGTACGAGGTGGGGTTGGTGGGAGGTCCGCAACACGCCCATCATAACTGTTAGTCTCGATGCATTGCATTGTATTAGATTCGTTTGTAAATATCCCCTGTATGTACCCTAAACTGCTACTCGTTCATCAACACGAAAATAGATTCAAGGACGATACAATTGATTACTTACTTGTCTAGACAATAATGATGCACAATTCACAATGAACTCATGAAAGCAGCAAATCAAGAGTCATTCGTATGTCAAACAAAACAACACGTCCTTTGCTTTGAATACTGAATATCTACACAGAAAATATATGCCTATTTAGAAAAAAAAGATTAAAATTATGATGTGGGATATTCAAAATCTTAGATCGCCTATCATTGGGAGGACGTTTTGTTTGATATTGACGTAAGTATTGCGTTGCAAATGGAGAATTCTCTGTTCTATAGACAGCTACGTAGCAGACGTCTGAAAAAGAATTCATACGCATGAACAGGCTCTAAAACGTATAGGAAATATGTTTTAAAAAACAAACAAAATAACAAAAAACAAATTGCTTGTTTCAGCAAGTGACAGTTTATATGACGATAAACTAAGAAAATAATACATGTTTATGACGTTTGTACAGTGCTGTCAAGATATATACTAATGTGACTATGTGTTCGCTTGTGGACAAATCTATACTATATTATATTCATGACAGGCGTTAGTAGAGACTTCGATGAAGGAAAATAACATTGACCTGAGACAAGCTGCAAAATATAAATACACGATGAAAATGCAAATAGTATTTCGGATAGTAAAACATTTGCAATAAGAACAACTAAAAGTACATACTCAACAATTCCCTAGAACGGAATGTAGGCTACCTAGAAATAGCATCATACTTCTAAAACAAATTACTCACGACTAAAAACAGACCAAGGTCAGACTTTTAGCGGGTATAAATTACATCAAAAACATCGGAATATTTAGTACATATTTATTAGGAATTAAGAATACAATTTGACTTCATCATACGTCGTTGTCGTCCATTTAGTATTTTAAAACAGGACTCGAACTTGAATCAATTAAAACATATCATTACATGGACTTTTGCAAATTAATTCGTGAATTAACCTTGGATTTTTGTTGTATTTCATTCTTACAATTTTAAGTTCTTTTTCCATTGTTACAATATTTTTCGAGGGAAATAAGTTATTTGTTAAATTTTACAATGCTTGTTGTTTTCACGTTTTCTTTGTTGCTGTTTATAAGAACCTAAACAAGGAACATATTTTATGCAATGCAACCTGAAGTTAACAGAATTTGTCTTCATCATTATGCAATTGACTACAACCTGAGTGCAATAAAGTTTTTCTCATTGTCATTACCAGCTGCTAACATCTGGCCTCAAAAATGAAGATTTACTATTCTATCCAAAATGAAGATTCATAAATGAAGATTCATTATCGTTCATAATTTCGAATACTGAAAAGAAATTATGGACATGTTTACACTGTTATCTCCGACCACAAAGGTGTATTTTAACAAAAGGTGCTCTTGTTATTGTTTTATGTCTCAGAATTCGATTTTCATCAACGTCTTGTTACATATTTGATTTCTGTATGGAAAAACTCATATTTTTCGGAGGTGTCGTTACCTGTTTTAGTCTTTATTGCGGTCACCATGGCAAGCACCCATTATAAATTTGATCAAATAATGTTACAGAAGTATCTAAGATGGACCTGTGCGCATGACATCACAAAGTAGCTAAACAAATGTTGTAGGATATTAGTATTGCCTTCTCCTGAAATGTCGATGTAATATTGGGATATCAACAACATTATACAAATTAATGTGTAGCCTTTACCACGCAGGTGCGTAAACTAATTCAACAATCACTATTTTATTATACATGCTAATTAGTTGTGGAGCTATAACATTCTATTGCTGTTCTGTGGACAAACATTTAATATTCGCTGTAGCTGATATCATGTGATTAAAATATTGATTGACTGAAAAGAACCGAACACAAGCGTTGTCAATTATTCAGATTTTCATCGCGGTGTAGACATCATAGGAGACGGACACAAATAGGTAAGGTGACATAGTAAAAATATGCGAATTCCAAAATTATACATTTCTTCTGGCAAAATGAATAAAGAGAAAATGATAATTCAAGTTCGACAGGCGAAGAGTAGCGTGATCTAAAAGAAGATACATTTATATTGAATAGTTTTTACTGAAATTCCAACAATAAGATTTGAAAGACTTACAATGGATGAGAACAATATTCTACACTAAGATTTTTTCAGTTTGTCAAACATTTGTTCTAGAAACAAGAATGGTAGCAGTTACAAACATTGTCCTTGCGACTAATACATCTGGACGTTTAAAAGCAACAAAAGAAACAAATTGATGATAAAACGATTAGTGTCAAATAAGGCTTAGGATTTTGGGCAAGATTGGCTTTTATATTTTCACAAATTCTTGTATACCTTTTGCGTTGCTTTCATTAAATGCTAGTTACTTATTATATCGGACCAATATTCTCACTGGCAGTTGATGATTATTTTTTCAATCGTGAATACGCAAATAAGAGTTTCCCAAACATTAATGAAACATCCCTAAGTACACAAAAAGAGTTCATCCAACCTCTGGAGAAGGGGTGGAAGGGCTACCTATTATTTGTAGCTTATTGACCCTACATTTAATCCCCAAAAATGTGGATGATAAAAATTCTAGGTAAAGCCATTAATCTAATGCAGATCAGGTCCATTATTACTATTTTTAAAAATCATACCCCACCTAGTCTAAAAAAGCAGGATATAAATTTGTGTGCTCCTTATTTATGAACAAGGTTTGTTTTAAGTCTTTAATCTATTACTAATTATAAGCGTCTTAGATTTGCAAGTGCAAACTTAAAAATTGTCATTTACTTGATAGAAGTGGAATTCAGTTAAACTGTATTGTCCGATAGGCGACTGAAATGATATATACGTCAAATGAGAAATGAGAAAGTCGATCCTTCAACACAAAAGTAGTGAGCTTCACTATAAAAGAGCACCGGAAAGCTGATGATAAATTGCAAGGTAAATTTATTGAACAAAGTCAAGATCAGAATTAAGTATAACATTCTTTTTGTCCATTCGATTCTGGAAAAGTTTAGTTTGCTTATTAGTATAGAAAAGATAAAATATTAAAGAATTAACTTGTTTTGCTTGATTCTTTATAATAAACGAATTCAATGCTTTTTTACGCTTGAGTCTTTGCTATAAACGAATCCATTGCCTTTCTCGCTTGAATCTTAACTATAAACAACAATGTGAGGATAGCCTTAGTCGTCTTCAGTTGCACTATTCATGCGACTGAAAACAATATTTCGGGGTGGGGGATGAAGACGTTAATGTTCTCACAGTCTAAGATTTGTACTTACTGGCTAGATGTTGCATCTCGGATTTCAGTTTAACCTGGTCATGGAGATTTATCGGTCCGTTACGTTTACATATTTATTCAACGTCATCGTGGCAAAGACATATGTATTACCTTTTGAAACCCATTCCGTTGACAAAAGCCTGTCCAGATGGAGTTGGCTGAACCCAATACCAAATTCGGATTACCATCTTAGTAAGACGATGCAGTAGATTCTAGCATTTGATAATTCTTTGTTACAGTGAGACTCGTTTAGACAAAGTACTGTCATGAATACGTTTGGTGCCGAAAATCCAATATCTCGTAACCAGAGAAGATAACAAGCAAGGGCTCTGAAAAACAAAAAATAGTTTATTTCAAATTGAATAAGTTGGCAAAAATTATAATACGCAATATACAAAAGGGTAGTCTCACAGCGAAATACATTAACGGGACAGCGCACAATTTATCGGTCAGCAAACACTTTAGGTGCCAGCGTCTTCGAAGCTCACCGTAATTTGACAGTTTTATTTGTCCAGCTGGAAGGGGAAAAAATATTTATTGTAAACATACTTTTTTGATAGAAATAAGGAGAGTCCTTCTTCCGGTTTGTTCAATGTCTTGTCTTAAAAATTATCTTACAACATTATGTAAGGCAAACAATGGTGCACGTGAATATTGTATCAATAGGTAAGGATCGTAACACAGATTAAACTAAATGCTAAATTTTTAATGGGCTTTTTCTTCTCATTCAGTGTGTGTACTGTTATATGTACACAGCGTTCTAAATATAGTCAACTGACTTCGCCAAGCGGCGATTTCATCATCATCATTCTTGTACTGAAATAGGAGAATAAATTTAATTCGGATGAATTGAGGATTAGAAGTTAGCTATAACGCTAATAATATTTCGATACATCTATGATTATGTGACAATATAGGTGTTGTAAGTATGCGATACTTAGTATAAAATATATTGGAAACGACTTATAACAGATCTTTGTTTCTGGCGTTTATAAACAAAGGCACAAAATTCATAAGAATATGCACAAAACAGAATTATTAACACGAAAATGCCCCAAACCATGCGAAATTGCTTGGGATATAGAACAATTATTTGATAGGTGGCATGCATCTTAAAAGATTGATAAAGACCATGACAAAATTTACCTTGATGAACACAAGACAGATGTTTTAGAAAACATTGTCGTACAGCTGACAAATAATCCTTGGCTCAAAACGTTTCATTTGACAATAAGATTTCCTCTCAGAAGATGGTTAGTAAGAAACCAAATCAGTCTCAAGAAAGTACTTAAAACATAAATCTGGTACAAGTGATAAGTATCCAATGTCTTTTCAGACTGATCGAAAATCTATATCTCTTCCTACGTACACTTATTAAAATAAAACGGGGCACTTGAATTCTGCCTAAAGTTTAAAAATAAGAAACATAATAAAAGTAGAGAAGTTCCAAATGATTTTCCTTCTCATAGGTCAATAACATGTTTGGATCAAAAGCTTGATCCAATTGAAAATGGAATTACTGATTTATAGCATGCTCGTGGATTTATTATAGCTCTGGCAAAAGAGCTCTTGAGAAAGAAGTTATTCAGGAAACTATTCATTTTAATGACGCTTGTATTGATCAGGCTTTTGATGAAGTCACGTTTGCTCCTGTTACTAATGATCAAAAGGAAGTGCTCCTTATAATCCTGTTTTAACTACCCATTCTTGAATGTCTATTCAGGGTTACAAACTACAATTATGACCGAGATCTCCGGATTATGTAAGAGGGCTTTTAGCATACCTCACTCCTCAGAGGTAACAACTTGATAGATTTTTTTAAAACATTGGGTCCTTTTGAGAAACTGGTGACCACCTGAGGTACCCGCTGATAAGTAGTGTCAGTAATCTATCAAACTATGGTACCTGTGTCATATAGACAGAAAATTCTAAATTTAGTGCATGAAACTCACTTTACTGGTCAATAAAACCTATCACAAAATCTTACATCATTTCATTGTTCGGAAATTAAAATTGATGTTTCCAAGTATTGTGAATCTTGCTTTTGTTGTCAATTGGTCAGATTTATTTCTTTTGGACATAGTGTCCATAGACTATTGGATTCAGTAATCACATAACCCGACTTTCAACAACCAATTGAGAAAAAAATCGATTGTTGTTGAGATAGAGTTTGATGTTACAAGATCACAACTTCGATATTCGACATATCAAGAGAAAACAATCTTTAATTGCAGATACACTTTCACGTGTATATTAGTTTTATATTTCTTTACGGACTCGATCACCGTTCCTTGAAAGGTGGCATGTGTTTTAAATTGATGTTTTATTTACAAGTACCTTATGACGATGATAATTTCAATGTATGAATTGCTGTTTTAAAGATGCATCAACATTTTAGAAGTCATTTTGACTACAAATTTTAATGTTTATCTCAAGAATGTGACAAAACAAATAATCCTAACTTCATTATGCAGTCCACCATTAGGATTAAAAAAAAGTTCTCCTGTCTTACATTAATTCATATGCGGGTGAAGATTAGTCTGATCACTTATCTTTCTTTTAAAATAGGTTAAATGCACTTTTAATTTTAAATGTTGTCAAGAGCAGCACAAACAACGGCAGCTATATCAAAGCTAAGCCCCATCTGGAGAGACAATAATATCTATCTGAAAACTAAAATCAGACTATTAAAAGCACTAGTCATCTCAATCTTTTTGTATTCATGTGGATCCTGACAGCAGAATTACAATGCAGAATACAGGCACTTGTAATGAGATGCTACAGTACCATCCTTGGCATCACTTATATGGACCACATCACAAATGAAGACGTGCGTAACACCATCAGGCACAAAGTAGGCCTTTATGAAGACCTTCGCACCATCGTCAAAAAGAGAAAGCTAAAATGGTATGGCCATGTTACTAGAGCCAACAGTCTATCCACAACAGTACTGCAGGGCAGTGCCCAAGGTGGTAGAAGGAGAGGTAGACAGAGAAAAAGTGGACTGACAACATCACAGAATGGACAAGAAAAACGTTTGCGAAGACACAGGCATTGGCACATGATCGAGACAAGTAACTGGTTAGATGTTCAGCAGCACAGTGCCTCAACGACCACATTAGGTCAAGAGACTGATGATAATGATGAAATAAACCAAAACAAATGAGTAACAATCTA
Organism: Unio delphinus; assembly: GCA_029339505.1. NCBI lineage: Eukaryota > Metazoa > Mollusca > Bivalvia > Unionida > Unionidae > Unio > Unio delphinus. Next base: position 11,464,175 of record JAQISU010000242.1, on the reverse strand, counting down.
AGATAACTATTTTTTTTCGTAATACTTATGTGTGCTTAGAAGCGTAGAAATTTCGAGTACCACGCAAAGGCCATTTGTCATATCTCATTCGATAGGACTGGCCATCGGAAAATTCAATCGCAATTATTTTAATATTTACACCGCTTCGAGTGACATAGTAGGGAATTGCGTCCGTAATTGAAAGACTATTATCAATTATAAGCTGATTAACACTGAATAAGATTTTAACAGTTTCAAATTTATTTACCATATTATACTTTGCGACATAGTAGAACAGTCGAATTATTAAACAATGTTGTGGAATGTGTTGCTAAAATTTTGGATTTTCAAAATTTGACTCGACGGATGGTGTGTACTTGATCAAAGGTATGCTATTAAACAAGACTGTATTACTGATTTTAATCAACGCATGATGTGTACTTTATCATAGCTACAATATCAAACAAAGGTCTGATATCTGAAATAGGCATGACCCAAGGAACAGGTGTGTGTGTGATAAAAACCACATCATGCCCGAATCCTACCTTATTGATACTTAAAAAATAGCATTTGCTTTAGTCAGCTACGACTTTTTACACACACACAAACACACGCGCGCACGCACGCACACACACGCACATCCATCTCTCTGTATGTATGTATGTATGTATGTATGTATGTATGTATGTATGTATGTATGTATGTATGTATGTATGTATGTATGTATGTATGTATGTATGTATGTATGTATGTATGTATGTATATATGTATGTATGTATGTATGTTGTGTGTGTATGTATGTTGTGTGTGTATGTATGTTGTGTGTGTGTGTGTGTGTGTTTTGAGATGAACAGGATTATTCATTACTTTTTTAATTTCAGTCTGCAGAAATCTGTGCTCAGATATAACTTGAGAATTCTCTTTTATTTTAAACTTCTGCATTATAATTACAATGTGGTCATGTTAATTTTGGACTATTTGGGGATTAGTGTGAATGCATTCAAACACAATCCTAATTATATAATACTGAATCATCAAGTCACGGCAAAACTGTTGGTATATCAGCACATCGGAGACTACATAATTGTCTGGACTTGAGTTCGTTTTATGCTATACATGATTGTCTTATATATATATATGAGAGAGAGAGAGAGAGAGAGAGAGAGAGAGAGAGAGAGAGAGAGAGAGGTTAAATAATGTAGGAACATTTGGTCCTTTAAAGATTTACATAATGTATATGGAGGTGTGTCTCTCAAAATCCTAAAACCAAATGTAGAAAGCGTTCCATTTGTACTTAAATGCATCTAGTGCTTCTGTGAATCAGGAAATGTGCTTAGTATGTAGGTATACATACATTCATACATACATACATACATACATACATACATACATACATACATACATACATACATACAGACATACATACATACATACGTACGTACGTACGTAGATACATATATACACACACACACACACGTTCGTACAAATTTCGTAGCAAGGATATTTATGTCGAAGACGTTCGTAAAACAATTCGTTTTAACTGACACATAATTCTCCATACAATTCTTTTTTTTATAGGGATGCGGATAATAGTTATAAATTCGATCTGATCTCGATGCTAGTTCGAACATTAATTACCCGGATGTGCACACCCTTTCCCGTGTTGCACTAGTAATTTCAGTCACCCTCGTTGGATCGAGTAACAAAGCCTATAGACGACAGAGGTATTTTTCTGTTCTAGTAGAACGCGCCTTATCCGATGCCCTGCTGTGTGTAGCAATGTGTATTAATGACACATTTTTCGAATATAACTTAACGAGGTGAGAGGTGAAAAATAGGGCTGGACAAAGACCATCAATGTTGACCGGATGTATTCACCCTTTTCATGCCCTAAAACTCGTATAGGACTTGAAAAGAAATATGTATGACACTCCACAATCACCGATCATAATCAGCGGTACTGAATGGGACGACCACGATCAAGGAGGATTACAAATGAACCCGGTCGTTCAGCGTACCATTTCAAGATTATAGTACGTAATTTATATATGTTAATACACATTTTCATACTTATCTTACTAATGGTTGGGGTTAAACTGGAACTCCTGATCAAGTGTTAAGAACCAACGTGGAATAGGACTTCAAAGGAGAAAGTGGGTAGACATGATCAGGGACAATAGCAACAGTTTCATAGAGTGTTTTATTATATTGAACATAGTGGGATAAGATGTGAATGTTAAAGAATACATTTAACTTGATTTCAATAAGGATTTACCCTATTTGTTTTTTTTTTTTAAATTATCTTAATTTTTAATTGGTCATTGCATCAATTAAACTAATAAGGATATGCTACAAATATTTTATTAATAGATAAATCAAAAGTATATTTTATGTTTGAAAGGAATACGTATGGCATAACATACATAAAACAGTGTCAATAATTATGTATTATACGACACTTAATAGTTTCCTTTCTTTATTTTCTTTATTTGTCCACATTTTTATTGAGGTCGAGTTTTATTCTTCCACATTTGTACTGAGCTCGAGTTCTTACAGGTTTAGGTTGATAAGGCTGTCACACGTTTGTCGGCCAAGACAAATATACAAACGTGCAAACTAGCATAAGCTGTATTTCATTTTCTTTAGAGAGTTGCGTTTTGAGATTACATGTTATAATGTTTGTTTTTATAAAGTGACACTGTTTTAACATCAGAATAAAACCCGCCAACTGTATTATCCTGCACAAATACCATACAGATGAATTCAATGATTATAAATAGTTTTCACTTTAAAATTTTGAATGCAATACAAAATATATCTGAATACATTACAAATAGTATTCTTCCCTGGTATGCATACCTAAAGAATAACACAACGAGACACAATGTACATGATCTTTCTTAGTACTACACTAACAGACACTAGCATCTGATTAGCCGTATTTGTCTACTAGATTGACTTTAGTAGCAAACGTTCAGATTCTTACTCTCTCATTTGGTGTGTGGTTGGTGGTAGTGAACCATCCTCTCTGCAACCTCTCTCTTGATCCGTCCCTGACTTTCAGGCCTAATTCGATTTCTTCCGAGTTTCATGTCTCACGAACAAAATATATGCCGAAAGAGGCAAATTTCTGATGTTGTATAGTATTTAAATCTATAAACTTTTTTAATACGTAAGGTTACTGTACATAATGCACACACCATGCAGTCAGTAACCATAAAATGGTATGAACAAATGGGTAGACAACGTTCTTCTTTCTTTCTGAATACAAGAAATCGCAGTATCCCGTTTAAAGTATGTACAAGGAAGCCCAATATCCAGTTTAAAGTATGTACAAGAAAGCCCAATATCCCGTTTAAAGTACGTACAAGAAAGACCAATATCTCGTTTAAAGTACTTACAAGAAAGCCCAATATCTCGTTTAAAGTACGTACAAGAAAGCCCAATATCTCGTTTAAAGTACGCACAAAAAAAGCCCAATATCCAATTTTAAAAATAAGTTTACGTGCATGTTTATTTTGTAAATAAGACTAATGCAAAACAATCTTTTAGTAGAAAAGTATTTCAGCCTAATACAAGTCCTTCTAAAACTCCTAACTGGCACAACTTTTTTAAATCAAGCTCTTGATAAGCTTGATTCTAGATTCTTGTCTCTTTCTAAGTGCAAGAAGAATGGACATGTTATTCCTGATTACCACAAAATGAATCACATGCATCAGTATCAAGACAGACCTGATCCAAATGCTCTTATTTATAATAGGTAAAGGTTACGGTCATATATTAGAAGCAGTTAATTTATTGGAGAATTATGAACCATTCATTCCAAAGGGTTCGATATTACTTTTTTGTTGTTCGGCCCATGCCACCCCTATTAAAATTGTAAGCGACACAATAGCTTCTCAGTCTTTTATTGTCAGATACTTTGCCTTTTTCTGAGAAGACTTCTTTTAATGAGAGTGTTCGTAGTCAGGGAGTAGAGTACGGCTTTGTTAATGTTCCTTGCCATTGTGTAGATTGGTCATCAGACTTAGTCTTATCATCCGTGACAGTTGGACCTGTCGCTGTTTTACCTGTTGAGGACATTCATTTGTTACTAGGCAACAACCTAGCTGGAGACATGTTTGTAGTTAATCCACTTGTAAATGACAAGTCTTGTTTGGATCAAACTGTAGATCAAATTGAAAAAGAATTCCCTGATTTTTTTCCCAACATCAGGAGTAACCAGAGCTAAGGCAAAACAAAATCTCTTGATAATGATTTTGATAAAGAAAGCATTCCTTTAGCTGACACATGTTTTGGTCAGGCATTTGATGAGGCCACTTTTACTTCTTGTTTGGATCAATCAGAAGGTATTGATCACAGTGATCCTCTTTTAACTAGTCATTCTATCTATTCTAATCAGGGCGATAAACATCAATCACTTGTCGTCGAACTGGCAAATGGTCATGAGATCTTCTGTTTGTTTCTAAGGGCCATTAATGAAACTAAAGCCACTGAAGTTCCTTTCATTTCATTAAAAATGGAATTTTTATGAGAAAATGGAGACCTCTCGAGATGGTGATGAGGTGTAGTAAACAATCAAATTGTAGTTTGTAGCATTAAGGACAGAAAATACTTAGTCTGGGCCATGTAACTCCTTTGGCTGGTCATTTAGGAAGATCTTGAATCACTCTTATTGGCCAAAATCAAATGCGATGTTGCCAAATTCTGTAGATCGTGTCGTACTTGTCAAATGGTAGGAAAACCCAATCATAAAATAATTAAGGCTCATCTGCAACCTATTCCTGGATTTAACGAACAATTTAGTAGAATTATGATGGATTATGTTGGTCCCTTACCTACGATCAAGTCAGGTAAGTCAGGTAGCCAATACCTGTTAACCATTATGTGTGTGCCGACAAGGTTTCCAGAAGCAATTCCTTTGAGGAATGTTAAAGCTAAAACATTTGTAAAAGCTTTGACAAAGATGTTGTTCAATTTTGCCTTCCTAAATATGTTCAATCAATTCAAAGGTCACATTATAGGTTTGGAACGTTCCAGCCAATTATGATTAAATTTGTCATTCATCAGTTCAAGTCAAAAATGTAATTATCAATATCAGAAATTGCAAAACGTATCAGGAAGCTCCAGAATTATCTAATACCTCATCTGTTTTCAATCTTTTATTGACCCAGATAAAATATTGATCTCAGATAGAAACTAAAATTACCTTGCTGGCGGAAATTAAACGTATTTCTTCTCTTTCATCGTGTTCAATAGCGCAAGAAACCAGACTGTTCTGCATAACACCAGTCATCTAGTTTAACCTTAAAATGGGGGATTGTCTTTATCAAATCTAGAACGATGCATTGAGAGTGTCCGATTCTCAGATACAAGCAAGGCTGTATTAAAGAATCAAAGTCTACGTTCATGAATTTAATTCAAGTAAAATAAGTCAAACCATGTAAAGGCAACTTAAGTCGCCGGTTCGTACCTCACCCCCAGACAAAGAAAATGAAGCACAGTAGAAAGTTATGTAGATGGAATAGATAGAAATGGTGAATGAACGATCAACGGATGTAAGTATTGGTTGATAGATAACAATGATATTTGTGTTTACTATTAAACATTGACTTGGAAATCAATTTATTCTAGGATATTCTGTACTGAAGATTGTGTCGACAAGTGTTCTATATGCTGTACTGGAGATGACCATTGAAATATCTTGTTAAGGGAAAGCAACAGAGAAAAGGTTTTACATTGTGATCTGCAATATTTTCATACTAAATTAGGCATGCAGATAGTAACACTGTTGTTTAAAATCAGATTTAATAATACTTGTATACAAAAGTGATGTACTACTATTACTACCACTGAACTGCTTCTACTACTACTACTACAACTACTACTACTACTACCACTACTACTTATTGTTATTATTATACGGGTCTTTGCATTATAAACCATGTATCGACCAACACTTACCTGACGTTTGTACTGAGAGCGTTTTGAGCTAGGCTGTCCTATCCACTGAATATTAGCTTCTGCAGCCACATATTTCATTCCAATATAAGAAGTAAGCTTTGCTATTAAAAGTGATATTATATGTTTCGTTTGAAAGCATAAACGATAGCTGCAGTCTTAAATTAGCATAAATTAAAACTTTCTAAAATTGGCGACCGTAACATGGTCAATAAAAAGCCACTCACAACTGGGGTTATAATGGTATGGAGATTTAATCAAGAAGACTTCCGAAAACATCGAGGAAGTGCTAAGTATACACAGCACAATGATGGTATGTTTACACAATATTGATAATATGTCTACTGTATATAAAAGAAGTAAAACAAGAGAAGGGCATTAGTCTAATACACTAAAAGTGACTGAATTTCTTTGCCAGAGGTGGATTCATTTTAAACGCCATACGAAACAATTATTAACAGGATTAATTTTTCAGGAAACTCGAATTTTCCAGATAGCAATTTTAAGCTATGCACTTATGTTTAATTTTGTTTGTTGTGTTTTCGTAACCAAAATTAAAAATCGATGTGTTTATTTGTTAAGCAGATTGAAAGTAGAAATTTAAACAAATTTTATGTATTTAAATATTTCTTGCTAATTGTACATTTCAGAACGTATCTTTCACTTTTCAATATTAGTATTTGCTTAAGATAAAGTTAATTAGAAACTAAATAGGTCTGTCAATAAAGTTTTGCTGAACAAAAGCAACTTATGGTACAACGATTAAATAAAATAGTATTTGAATCAGAAAATTAATTTGTTCTGAAAAAAATTCAACACTGAGATATTTGCCAAAGACAAACTCGATGGTGAGCTATACTTAAAATGTGGCATTTATTGCAATATAAAACGTTTACCCAATTGAATGTGATAAACCTATTGCACACAAACACACACGTACACAAAAAACACGGACACATTTTACAAGTTCAAGATCTTACTGGCAAATATACACGTCTGCTTCTTGCCAAAATAAAGCAAAATATACACAGTCTGTACGTTGAAAAGGGCAATTAAAATGGACATTTCATACAAGCATAAATTAATATTGTCGAGAAAGTTACAATACATATCAGTAACATACTCGAAGCATACTATAGGCTGTAAAAGCTTTGATTATTTACAAAATACATGTATATGATTTACATACAATTACAGTGTAGTATATAAAATAAACCCTATCTTGTCTCAATGTCTTGATACAAGCATTTGGACAATTTATTAAATAAACGTATTAATGATGACTATTTCCAATAAAGGTTTAATTAATGGTGACTATATGCAATAAACGTTTACATTTTTCCAAGACAAGATTGATATTTAACTATAATCATCACACATTTCGAACTGCTGGGAATATATAATATTAGAAACAATTAGTCTGATGTGGCTAAGTGTCGGGGATAAGTGATATAATTAAAACGTTTGTCCATTAGCTTAATTCCTGGAATTAGAGATATAGGTAACAACACCGGTCTACAATATTGTAGAAGTCATCTGATTCAGAGATAAAATGTCCTATGTGCTGACTTCAAATATGACAGTTACAACAATTTCTTGGCTACTGTTTCAAAAATATTGTAGTTGTGAGATTGTACGTCTATGTATATTATGTAGATAGCAGAGTTGTAATCATAAATTGCAAATCTTGGTATTTTCGTGTGTTTTTAGTTGCTTTACGTGATAATATTTCATCTGTCCTGTTATGTAACACTTTGATAAACAGCAAAAGCGTTATAGAAACGAACGATACCTTCCTTTATGGTAGCTTATCTTAGTTTCACTTAACCTTGGAAAGTTTCCACTTAGCTACTTAAAAGCTGCTTGTGTCTTGTCCGTGGCCTTGACAACATTCTTCATCAGACCGAGCTTCATGAGCATGGTGGTGAAAAAATCTTCCTTGATTTAACAAGTGGTACGTGCTAAACACTTTTCATCCCAGGTTCTAATGACTTTTGGAGTGGCCAATCTCTCTTGATGAAGTGGGAATCTCTCGCACGACTAACTAATTTAAAAAGAAAAACAGCTGTACTTTGTGTATCCAGTCTGCAGACCAAACAAGAGAGCAAGAACCTTCAAACTTCAAATCGCCACAAAGCTGCCAATCAGGTTAGTCATAGCTTATGCACCTCAGAAGTTGTTTCACGTTTTCATAGGCTTCATTCTTGTATACTGCCTGACCAAGTTGAATTGATGGCAAAATATCGCAATCATGCAGCAAAACAGATTTAAGACTCGTCTTCGACGAACCAGTGAACAGTCTTCTATCATCTGAATTATGAACGATGATGAAGACTGCCATCACACCATCGATGTTGTTGTAGGCTGAAAGATCACCTTGCATAAAGAAGAATTGGACAATATCTTTTTGACGGTCACCGAACATGGAAATATATCACCTGCCAGGAGATTCCACTGCTGTAATTTGGAGCACAACAGATCTGCCCTACTATTGGAACGCTCTAAATTCCTGACAAGGTCATTCAGTACCTTGTGTTATGAGGAATGGGTTCAGGGGAGAAGGATGGGAGAAAATATAGGTCATGTGACTTCGATGGTTTAGTAAATGAAGTTTCAGAAGCCTCTGTCGTTACGCTTTACAATACGTATGACATCATTTATCATGAGATGTTATTACAAGTGCTACATATTCTGATATTTATGACATAGGTATACTAGCGTAATCAATATATATTTCATGTGATAAAAACATAAATGAAATACCAATTTTATGGATTACGAAACTAAAAAATACAATTATTATGCACAACACGTCTTGTTCCTGGATAAAAATATACCGAATTCTTTAATTTCTTTTCCAAATATCAGCGTTCAAAGACTTCAGAGTTCTGCAAGTATAAAAATTCCACGCTTTGTCTGTCTCATATATCTGCAAATATATTTCCTTTGCAAATTTCTTTTAAAAAAAGAACAGAGAAAAGTAGCATGGTATCTGTCTTCCAAAGCATCACAAAAGTTACAGTTTGGATAATGGAAGCAACTTTTTAAAACTGTGATGATGATCTAGGTGTGATAATTATTGACATTTTCAGAGAGTGCTGTTACAAACTGACCTTGGATTCTAACGACGTTAGACGTTACTCTTTCTAGTATTCAACTTTCAAACAGTGCAGTTTGTACAAACTGACGTTTCATTCTAAGAAGTTACCGTTTCTTGCCGTTAGCTTTGTTTATTAGACTTATGAGATACATCAATATAATTTGCATTAATATCCAAGATTGTGACTATGTGCACCATATACCGACACACACACACACACACACACACACACACACACACACACACACACACACATACATACTTACATACATACATACATACATACATACATACATACATACATACATACATACATACATACATACATACATACATACATACATACTCGAGCGATTTCAATCAACTTTACGTAAACACTTGTACTCTTATGAAATTAATGGATTTGTTTTTCCTATAGTGTTTAACGCCATTTTTCAGCTCAAGATATGCTATACATAGTGGCCAACATAACAGGTGAAGGAAGAACCCGGGGAAACCCCAGAAAGAACCACCGACCCACGAGAACCTACTGTCATGTTTTCTCATATACACACATTGGCCCAACCCGAGACTCGAACCCATGCAGGTAGAAAGAGGTGAGATGGCAGTGATCCGTAACGGTGAATGTTTCAGACCACTCAGCTACTCCCCAAAATTAGGTTATAATATGCAATCTCTCTTAATGTAGTAATGAATTCAAAGGAACCAAAATATATATAGAGTTTGCATTCTAAAGTTGGCATTAAAAATATTCAAATGTATGTTTATCTTTTCAATATGACAAAAGGATAAAAGCAAATATTACTAGAAAATTCAGAGTATACTTAAATATACTGAATTTTGTAACATATTTTTGAAGCCACATATAGTGTATATATGTATCTTAGCTTAGGACTATATGTTCTATTCCATTTTCTCATACAACTCATTGTGTGTTGTTGTACTACTCAATCTCCTTAGACAGCTTCTTGTACTTTGTTGTACTACTCAACCCCGTCACAACACATTGTGTGTTGTTGTACTACTCAATCCCTTCACAGCTCCAGGTATTTTGTTGTACAACTAAAGCCCCTTAGACAAGCTCCTTGTGTTTTGCTGTACTACTATATCGACACCTTGTTTTTTTTTTAATAATACCTAATCCCCTTACAAGGCTCCTTGTGTTTTGTTGTACTACCCAATTTTCTCACATAGCTCTTTGTGCTTCTTGTACTACTCCAAACCCTAACACAACTCAATGTTTTCTTTTTGTGTACTACTCAATCGTGTCAAACAGCTCCTTGTGTTTAGTTGTACTACTCAATCCCTCTCATAGCTTATTGTGTTTGTTATACTACTCACTCAATCCATTGACATCATTTTGCGCTTTGTTGTGCCACTAAATCGCCTCGCATAGTTACTTGTGTTTTGTTGTACTACCAAATCACCTAACACAACTTATTTTCTTTCTTGTACTACTCAATTCACGTTCACAACTCAGTGTGTTTTGATGTACTACTTAATCCCCTCACAGACCTCTGTGTGTTTATTTGTACTACTCAATCCCCTCACAGCTCCTTGGGGTTTGTTGTGCTACTCGATCTCCTCACACAGCTCCTTGTGTCTTGTACTACTCAATCCCTTTACAGCTCGAGGTGTTTTGTTGTACTAGTAAATCCCTTTACAGCTCCATGTGTTTTGTTGTACTAGTAAATCCCTTTACAGCTACATGTGTTTTGTTGTACAAGTAAATCCCTTTACAGATCGTTGTGTTTAGTTATATAAGTCAATCTCTTACAGCTCCATGTGTTTTGTTAAAACTACTTGATTTCCTCACACAGCTCCTGGTGTTTTGTTTCCATCACGGAATATGTCACTTAATGTTTTATTGTTTTAAAAAATATTTCGTATGAGTAGTATGCTATTACCATGGCTATGTCATTAAAACAAAGTATACTACTACAACTACTGGGGTCCCGAGTGGCCGAGTTGTCTAAAGCGCTCTCCGTTACCGATCACTGCCATCTCACCTCTGTCTGCGTCTCAGATTCGGCCAATGCCAGTATGTCAGAAAGCTTGCCAGTAGCGTCTTGTGGGTTGATGGTTCTGTTTGGGTTTTGTTTCCGGGTTCTTCCTCCACTAATAATACTGGCCGCCATGTATAGCCTATCGTGTGCTGAAAATGGCGTCAAAGACAACAACACCACCACCACCACCAACTACTACTATCACTACTACTACTATTGCCACTACTACCAACCAACACCACCATTACTACCACTGCTAATACTAATAATGCTACTCTACTTATGAATAAAAATCATTTCTTTAACTGCTCATACTGGTCTTTCCAAGTCCATACGAACTCCTGAAAATGTGAAATAACAAATTTCTAAAAATAAATTAAGCCTAAAATTTAAGAAAAAAAAATATCCGATGCATTTTTTTTAGTAAGATCTAGATTGTTGTACATCTTTTGTTACAAACAAAATAGTATTTTATCGAATTTCAATCATTTCATCGTTCGCACATTATTTACTGCTTTGGATAATTATTCTGAATACTTCTACTATTATCACAAAGCTGAGTACACCCTCTTTTATGATTCCTCGAACTGTAATTACAATTTCACTGGACCAATTATATTATCACGTGCTAATTAAAGACGATATTTTTCTAGTCTGGTGAAAATTTATACTTCTTTATTACCTAATTATACATTTATAGAATTAGCTTTTCACGGTATGCTCACGTCCATTGTCAAATCAAGGTAGTCGGTCGACAAAGACCAATGGAATCAGGCTATATAATTAAATAAACGCGTCTAATCAGACGTCTATATATTTTTTTCATCATACCAACTGAGAGAAATAGTGAACATATATAACATGGTACGATTTTCTTGTTTAATTTTAATATGTAAATTTTATAGTGCTATATTTTCACTAATCAATTGCTATTGTGGACTTTAGAATATGGATCATAGGTTGGAATGGCAGTTGAATAATGTCTTGAATATGATAGTAGTTGATTCTAATTTTGTACTTAATTTTTAACATGCTGTGATTTAATATTCCTTACGCATTCCTTTCAGACAGACAGGGAGAGAGACATAGAGAGTGTTTCCTTTCTAATAATATGTCTAATTATGCAGGATTTCAACACGCGTAGCATAATGACACAATTAGTGTCCGTATCATATTTTCCTGCAGCTGCCAAATATGGATGCAAATTATGCCCTTACTGTACATCTAGATAGCTTTTATATTTTTTCACATCCTGCCTTTCAAAGTTATCTGACGAGCGATAAACTACAAGAATGTACAGCATTCTATTCATTTTTAGAGGATGTATTGTGTATTTTGTCACAATTATGGATTCGTTACTTTATTGACGCTAGTATCAAAGGTAAAGAAAAACGCACACTAGAAATATAGATGGTATGAATATTGAGCCCATTACATGGGATTGTTGTGAATACAAGTTTGCTTCTCTATGCCATTCCATACAAAATAAAAAACATCTGCAAAAGAAACATATTTCATTACATGCAATTATAATGTAACATTGTAATCTGGACTTGATCTAGTCCAAAATTCAGTTCATTTCTGTTTGATCTGGGATTTGTTTAATGTAAACAACTAATACATAACTAAATTATTATCTTTGTGTATGGTCCTAATATCAGGATCTTTATTAATAGAAGACGTAAATATTTATTGGAGTTTGGAATTTCCTAAGTAAATTTTACAGGCTATGGTTTTGATTTTGTAAAAAATCATGATTATTCGAGAAGTTTCTTTTCTATTATGTAATGGGTTTTTTTAATAATAATAATAATAATCATAAAAATAATAATAATAATAATAATAATAATAATAATAATAATAGTAATAATAATAATAATAATAATAATAATAATAATGAGGACATTGTTTAGCGCCTGATCTTTAGAAGCTCTAAGCGCTTTACAACATCTATAATAATATGACTACAAAAAACAAAACAAACACCATGAAATTAGAAAACATAAAAATATACTGAAAATGTTTAAGGTAGGAAACATTATTAGGTTGTTAAGTTTGTTTTTGATTTCATATGATTGTTTTCTCTGGAAATACAAAAGTGCTCTGATAAAATTCTTGGATAGCGACATTCACTAAAATTTATACTCAATTCAAAGCTGGATTTATATTATTTAACAAAAGACTATTGACATATCAAAACCCGATAACCTATAACATAAACAGCATCGCCTTCAGTTTTAAATTCTTCGGGACTTGTACAGTGTTCATTTAGGATGTTACATTATTAGGACTCGTTTCTGTAATTCGTTGATTATTTTGGAATTTAATTCGCAATGCCGTAATTTTTTCTTCTCATTTTCACCTTTCATAGTTGGGAAATAGATTACTTGTTAAAGTTTACTAATTTTTTTTATTATTTCACTCTTTTCTGTTACTTATTTTAAGAGCATACACTCGTAACAGAAAATATAGCAAGCGAATGCATCATAATTCAAAGTCAGATACACTCCAATCTCGCTTATCCATTATTGATTTTTTATGCATGAAATACAACGCAATTAATTCGACATTTTTTGTCTGTTTGGTTTCTGTTTTTGTTTTTTTTTAAATTGGCACAATCAACTTTATAGCGTTAGACATTTTAATGGGAAAAATATATGCCATATAATATATTAAAACATAAACGTAAAGTTTTCTCGCTCTCTAAATATTGTGCAGATATTAGTCTCGCAGAACCTGAAAGTTATACTTATGACCTTTTAGATAACGAAAATATTTTGTGAAACAAAATTGCTTCCAATTTTTTTTGAAGATTGTCCTCTTTAGCAATTGCAGCAATAAAGGTACATATCATCGTCCAAAGAAATATTCTTATGAGAATGGATATTATTTAAAACGTATCTTAGATCACTTTATGCACATTATTCCGTATATACTCTCAATATAAAACTGCTAAATTTAAATCGGTGATTTCAAAGTAATGTTAGAGGAAGAAAGTATTTATATAAAGAATCGGCTCGTCCATCAGGAAAACCAGGTACGGTCTTTGAATTAATTTAGCTTCGAGTCAATAACTTATTCCTTTAAAGGCATACAACCTAAGTAAAAACGAATGAAATTATATATTTCTTTTTTCAGCTCGTGATTACTTATTTAGTTGAAAAATTACGATTTAGGTTGTTACTGAGACCGAAATCAGGCTAGTATCAGGAATTTTGTGCTAAAATACGCGATTTTTCAGTATTGCCTGGCAGACGAAAATTCTATATTTGCCACGCCTATATTCATGTAACCTCTACATTGACCTCTCCCGAAGATTAAGAATTTTAGCCATGCACAAACACGTGTTTACAAAAATAATGGCGTTCGCAACTATATCGAATGCGAAGACAGATTATGAAAGGGGGGGGGGGGGGGAAAGCTCTCTGGGCAAATTATGCCAGCACACGCATATGTATTGGTGACCAGCATGAATGATGGAATAAAAAGAAGTCCACTTTGAGCCTGAAAACTAATCCAGAGGTCGCCAAATTCTTGCTGGATAGGTGAGTCTCAATTTTGCAATGAACAGTCAAGTCTTTTATACCGCTATTTTATTTCTGTATTGTTAATTCTTTCTCAAAACTCATAAAATAACATATTTTATATATACTGGCATTATTCCATTTAACTTGATGCCATAGCCCTGCAACAATATCGCTAAATGTTTGAAACCCGCATGTACGCCATGACATATATATATACTACTGTTTTTGAGGCTACCAAAGTGGATTTAATGATCATCATTTTCGCAAGCAACCGTAAAACTTTATTTAGAGGCAAGCAGTCACTACTGTTTTTTTAAAATAAAAAATATTATATATAATATAAATGGTGATGACTGTAAATTAAAGTAATGCAATACAGTTAAGTATATTTTATGCATACTATTATTTGTAAAGTATATTTAATTATTGTGTCTAATGAAACATTTATTTTTCCTTGCTATATTAGTTATGAATGGTAGTGCAAGGAAAACATCAGAAACAGATAGGAATGTCACAGAAGACATGGCAATAACTTCTATACCTGGGCCAACAATTCATTGGACACAAATTCCTGCTGTGTTTGATATAACCACATCAGAATCAGATATGGCATCTGTGTAAGTATTACTACATTTTATTAAATGTTACGTATATTTACTTGTTTACAAATATTTTGGTAGATGCACAACTAAAAAGACTAAGGAATGTATGTATTACCTGGAAATATATCATTCTAAAATAGTTTAATATGCAGTTGGTAAAGATTGTATATTTTTTTAAAATATGGTTTCTTTTATTTTGAATAATATTTTGTTTGTAAATTGTTTGTTGGCAAAGAATGTCTGTCTTTTGTTATTGATATGTTCCTCATCATGCTGTTTATATTTTAGTTAAATAGCCTCAAGGGACAATAGTCTTTTACTAAATGAGTCACACCTTTAAATAAATTATTATTATTATTATTATTATTATTATTATTATTATTATTATTATTATTATTATTATTATTATTATTATTTATTGAAGCATTATCATACTCATCATAATAACCAAGATAAATTATAATGCTTTCTTTTGATACAAAAGTAAAGATTTCCAAGTTCAACATTAGTATTTTCACATTTCAAAATTTTATTTTAAGAGATTCAGTCTTGTCTGAATTTGAAAAACTTAAGGAGAAGAAAAGTGTAATGATGGAAAAGTCTAAAAGTTTTATCAACCCATTTGAGAAAGTATACTAAAAAAATAATTGTGATACATACATAAAAGGGGAATATTTGTGTTAAGTATACTAAAAAACAACCATTATAATACATGCATGATATATGTAACTAAACTAAAAGAAATTGCATTATATATATATACTGTATATATATATATATATATATATATATATAGATATATATATATATATATATATATATATATATATATATATATATATATATATATATATATATATATATATATATCACCCAAATCTTCCTTGAGTAAAGCCATGGTACTGGCCAAAATTATTTATCCATTATATGCCATACACAACAGCTTGGAATGACATGTCTGTAGCCAGTACTTAGGTATCCGTTAAGTCCATAAAAAAACTGCCTATTAGCAGTATGCCTTTTCCCCCGGTTGTTAATTATTATCTTTTTCTGCTGCCAGGGCATCTTGCATATACCTCTATGCAACAAGGAGCACAACTTCATCTAAAACAACCAGGTAAAAGTCCTGCAGACATGTTTATAAAATAGTCAGTAAAAAGTATTCCAAATAAAATAAATGCATTAAATTTTATGTTGGAAAATATTAGTTTTTGTCTTATACAATGAAACAAACGTGTAAATATACAAACAAATGCGCAAATCACATCGACTATTGGATACGTGACTCGTGAGCGTGAGGTGGTAATGCAATAAATGCACAAGAAAATCAACTTTATTCTGAGTCTAAGAAGCGACTTTAGCGAGACCTTTTAATAGCGGTTTTATTACAGTGATACAAATTATCATATTTTTAGCTGGTTTATCTTACAACGAACCACAATCTCACAAACACTTTCAAGAATGGCCCCTTAAAGGAACCTCTTATTGTCAGGATTTTCCATCATATTTGTTGACGCGCGTCACGTGACACTGCGACTTCGGAGTATATCGGTAAATCCCGTTTCTGCATAATTAATTAGCAATCCGTACAGAAAATCGTTATATTTTCATTGATTAAACTTACAGTTGTACATATTTTTAAACTGAATGACCTGTAATTACTCATTATTTCTATTTTTTTTGCAAGAACAATAAAGTCAAAAATCTTAGGTTGTATGCCTTTAAATTGCAATATTTTAAATGTTGGCTTTGAACAAGGAGATTCGTACTTATTTTATAGAAAGTTTCAAACCCTCGATCAAGATCGTTAGTTTCATTACAAAATTTTGCTCAACTGTCTTTTGTGACAGTTTCGTTTCAGAAGTAGTCGATGTATAATGCAAAGACTGCGACATTGTGACACCATTAGAACTCTGATTTAAATTAGACTAGGACATTGTCAGCGTGATCCCCAATTTTCTCTGCAGAAAATGGTAGGCAAGAGCAAGTTTGAAGAAAGCAATAATCTTCAAATTAATTTTGGACAATCTCATGAAGACAAAATATAACCCACCACACGCTGAATTTGCTTCCATATAAATGCTAAGAAAACCAAAACGCAAAACAAAACAATAAAAACATTCGATACAATAATGTATATAATCATATAAGTTATAATTATAACATTGGTCACGATACAGGAGAAGATCTGACCGTCCTCACAGATTCAAGCGTCTCCGTCAAATAGAATAAATGAATTCGTACATTGCAATGCACTACTACTTATACTACTACTACTACTACTACTACTACTACTACTACTACTACTACTACTACTACTACTACTACTACTACAACTACTACTACTACTACTACTACTATGACTATTACAACTGATAATAATAATAATAATAATAATAATACAATACTACTATGACTACTACTACTATGACTACTACAACTGATAATAATAATAATAATAATAATAATAATAATAATAATAATAATAATAATAATAATACAATACTACTACTATTACTAATACTATTACTGAAATTAATAATAATAATAATAATAATAATAATAATCATAATAATGATGATGATGATAATAATAATAATAATAATAATAATAATAATAATAATAATAATAATAATAATAACAATAATAGCAAAACAGAATAAATTTAAGAGTGTAGGCCTACTCATTGAATTGAAGAAATAGTGGGAAGAATGGACGAAAAACAATCCTCAATCAATTAGGTTGTAAGATAGTTTAGTTAGTTTAACGGTACTTTCAAAACATTCATGGCAATGTCATGCTGACGAAATGTTAGCTAAACGCTTTTTCCAAGGACACGCTGAGGCAGCTTACCTCGGCTGGTTTCGGCGGATTATCTAACCCGCAACCATTGGATTCTGAGTCAAACACTCTATCATCTGTGCAGCAGGATAGTCGTCGTATTGTCAAAAATCATTGAACACAATATTCGAGATCAAGTTCAATGTCCCTAAGTTTGTACATGAGTTGTTATCAGCTATAACGAAGTGTTAATACCGATCATTTTCATCACAGTCACTCTTGCTAGAGGTAAATAAATCACAAGGAACTATATATACAGGAGTGTCGTAGCTGAGGCAATAACTCGACTCGGAAAAAAAAATCTATGCTTAAAATCCATTATTAACCTCGTACAAATAAACATAAATTATGCATAAATGACACATGTTATTTGTCATCTAGGTGATGATAGTAGTTACTGGAAACTGCAAGTGCACGTGGAATGTGTTATACAATGCATCTCCAATTATTCGATAATTGGTAGATAGTACTACACAAGAGTAAATAACATCGGTATGGTGAGTAAAAAAAATCACATTTCGGTTAAACTAGCGATCACCTGTCGTTTATTTTGGAGTCACCTAAGTGCTCAAAATTTTTATATTCCTTTGATCTTGCACAATTCGATAAAATGAAATATAAAATTAATTTTCATTCCGCAAATTGCACTCCCTATATTAACATGGGTAGTCCGAATTAATCGTTCAACTTAAAAGTTAAAATTTCTCTAAAAGCTCTTTTGATATAAACGTCCCAGAAAACTGTTCATTTAAAGTTGATTGGTTTAAACTCCATTCGTGGCTTCACTGAGATGAGGTAACTAATTTAACCTCTCTCTCTATATATGTATGTATGTATGTATGTATGTATGTATGTATGTATGTATGTATGTATGTATGTATGTATGTATGTATGTATGTATGTATGTATGTATGTATGTATGTATGTATGTATGTATGTATGTATGTATATATGTATGTATATCGGCGTATTATGTCGTTTTCTCTTTTTAATAATGTTCCGTTGGTTCTGAACAATATTTTCTGATGATTGTTATTTTTAGGGGCATTGGTCATTAAACCTATGTTGCTTTATTAATTTCTGCCATTCTGAAGACACGTAGTACAACTTAACATACAAAAATTATAAAGAGCTCAAGTACACAAACAATATTACTACA